>CM024598.1:17189916-18501166 GCA_014182555.1 Eucalyptus erythrocorys | reverse complement strand
TATTGCAATCGAAGAACGGATGGTCGGTAGAGTCTGGCTGAGCATTACAAAAAATGCAAACCGAGTGATTAATCCTGCCATACGAAAGGAGAAACGATTGCGTTGGCAGCGGTTTTTAGTGAGAAGCCAAAGAAGAAATTGAAACCGTGGGGCTAAGTCACTGTCCCACACAAAAGAAGCCCAAGGTACACGAGTTTTAGAGGCTCTAATGTAGTTCCAAGCAGAAGCTATAGAGAAAGAACCTGATGAATCCTGACACCAAACAAACTGATCACTGTCAACAGAGAAAGCTGGAAAGGATAAACCTCAATCCTCCAGACGCAGTTTGTAGGATCTACCAGCATAAGAGAAAAGAGTCGCCACAATCGCCCACGCGGGGACGTCAGGGTCGTTCATAAAGGAGTCAGGAACCTGCATATGAAGGGGGCCACTAGGCAACTAATTGTCGAACCACAATGAAATAGAACGTCCATTACCGACTTCCTAGCCAAAGGATTGCCTAAAACAGCTTCAAAGTTGAAGGAGTTTTTTCCAACCACACACACAGATCGAAGGCTGGGGGACAACCCAGAAGTTATGATTCTTTAAAAAATTGGAGTGGATCCATCGGCACCACATCGATTCCTTATCAGTAAAAAGGATTCAAATATATTTCAGCATAGAGGCTCTGTTACAATCCTTAACAGATCGAATACCCAGGCCCCCTTCCTCTTTAGGTGTACAAACATCCGCCCATGAGACTTTAGCACCTCCCTTACCAAGGGATGTGCCTTTCCAAAGGAATCTACGAATAATACTTTCAATCCCCAAAATTATCGAAGAGGGCAAGGTGAAAACACTAGCCCAAAAAGCCTGAATTGAATGAAGCACTGACCTTATAAGTTGAAGTCTCCCAGCAAAAGAGAGAAATCTGTGGGACCAAGATCGAACTCTCGCAGTAATGCGGTCAATCAACTGGATGCAATCAGCCTTACTCAACCTCTGTGAGATAACCGGCACCCCTAGGTAACGAACCCGGAGTTTGCCTTCCTGAAAACCAAAAGCCAGGAGGATACTATTACGTAACAAAGGCTCTCCACCCGAAAGGAAGATATCGCTCTTATCTTTGTTGGGTAAGAGACCACTCCATGAAGAAAAAATATCCAAGCTTCTTTTAAGGATCACTGCCGACTTCCAATCTGCTTGGCAGAAAAGGAATACATCATCAGCAAAGAACAAATGAGTAAGCTTGGGAGTCTTGCATCTCCAAAAGAATTTGAACTCCTTGGCCAAGGACCTTTGGTTCAATATTCCAGAAAAGATTTCCATGATCAAGGTAAATAAATATGGTGACATTGGATCGCGCTGCCTAAGGCTTCTACCTCTTGGGAAAAAGCCGTAAAGCTCCCCATTGATGGAGATGGACAACCTGGGTGTGCGAATGCAAACCATAATCTGACGAATAATCCACTGAGGAAACCGAAAGGCTACAAGGGTAAGCTCAAGGAAATCCCAGTCCACGATGTTGTAGGCCTTGCGAAAATCCACTTTGACCGCATATCTTGGAAGGTATGGGTCTAGGTGAAAACCTGCAAACAACTCTTGAGCCAGTAAAATATTATCCCTTATCCTTCTTCCCTTTACAAATGCATTTTGGGAAGGACTAACAAGATCTTGAAGCACTGGCGCAATTCGATTGGCCAAAATCTTAGTAATAATCTTATAGATGATATTGCAGCAAGCAATTGGTCTAAAGTCATTCACCTCACATGCATTCGGCACCTTAGGGACTAGAGCTAAGATAGTTGCATTAACTTCCTTAAGAAGACAACCTGAGGAGAAGAAGTCTTGCACAGCCTCGATGACTAAGGAACCCACTATGTCCTAGTTACTTTTAAGGAATTCTGTTGTAAACCCATTTGGGCTGGGGGCATTTCCCTTAGCAAGCGAAAACAATGTATTCTTGACTTCTAAATCAAAGACCGGCGAGGCAAGGGAACATACCTGGTCATCAGACAGCGGCTTCCGAATAAGAGAAGTTAGCTCATGCAGTTCAGGCTTAACCAAGTCCAAACAAGGAGCAAGGAGATCCGAAAAGAAAGATAGAAAAACTTGAGGCACCAAATTGGGGTCAGAGACTATCGAACCTGCAGTGTCCTTGACAAAGAGGATTCGGTTGTTAAGATGTCTCGTTTTGACAAAATTATGGAAGAATCTTGTGTTACGGTCTCCTTCTTTCAACCATCTAATTCTGGACTTTTGCTTATAGAAGGATTCTTCTTGGCCTCGAAGGTCTATAAAAGCACGACGCTATGCTTTTTCAAGTTCAGCAAGTGAGATATTATCAGGATCCGACTAAAGGAGAAGCTAGGCAGAACGTCTGGCTCCCCTTGCTTCCAAAGTCCTCAGAGAGATGTCCGAAAAAGCTTCAAGATTAAGAGCCTTAAAGTGAGCTTTCAACAGCTTTTGCTTAGAGACAAGCCTAAACATGGGGACTCCTCGAACTTGGCTATCCCACGCTTGAAGAATTGTAGAACGGAAGTCTGAGTGTTCGGCCCAGAAATCAAAGTACTTAAAAGGCTTCCTCCTCATACGAGGATCAACAACCCTAACAACCATAGGGGTATGATCAGATATTCTAGGATTGAGGGAAGACACCTCCGAGTAGGAAAAGTCCATTCTCCATTTAATATTGACCAGAACCCTGTCAATTTTTCGCATCTTCCTATTCGAACCCATAGAAGTTGACCAGGTGAACCGAAGGCCAAAATACTTGAGATCCTCAAGTTCTGTTCGGTCCAGACAGTGCCTAAAGTCATCAAAACAAGGGATCTAGGCATTGGATCTACCATAGCGATCGGAAGGATCCTTGATTGCATTAAAATCACCCGCTACTATCCAAGCAAAGTCTTGAAATAACTCATCACAATGGAGAAGATCATACCACAAAGGCCTTCGACGCACAAAAGTGTAATCTCCATAAATAGCATAAACGCATCAAGTAAAGTTAGAAGAGATCCCCCTCAGACACCTACGGATGGCTTGGTCATTAAGAGAAATCAACTCAAAATTAACAGCAGCCGGATCCCATCCAATCCAAATTCTGCTGCGCGGAGCAAACTTATAGTTTGCAAGCCAATTCCAACCTCTCAGAAGATTGGAAGATATAAAATCAAAGAAAGGCTCCGGAACTTTAGTTTCAAAAGGCCCTATAAGGCATAATTTATTCGCAGAAGCAAACTTTCTGATCTCTACCCTTTTGACAGGGTCCATAATGCCTCTTATGTTCCAAAATCCAAAAAACATAGATAACAAAGAGGAGGGAGTTACCTCCACTTGGAGGACTTGCGACTAGCTTTAGTCCCCTTCGTGCCCATAGAAGGAGAAGGTCCCGGGGGGTCAAGCAGTAGAAGAAGAAGTTGGCCTTGAATCGATCCAACCCTAGAAGGTTCCATAGGAACTTTCAAAGAAGGGGCTCTAGACGAATCACCACCGTCTTCACTAGATGAAACAGAGTTGCTTATATCATCTTCTTGGGCTTTAGAGGGCAAAACAGGCTTAGGTGCCAAATCAGAAGCCTGAGAGGAGTGACCATAACCGACTTTCACAGGGGGCTTCGAAAGAACTTTAGGAGGCTTTTGACAAGGATCAGCCTCAGTAGGCAAAGCTTCCTTCAATTTAAGAAATTGCCCCTCCTCAAAGGGCGGTGTTAGTTCAAACGAGGCAGTAGGAGCCGAAGGCTTCTATTTTTTCTTTTTACCTTCAATCTGCTTCCACCCAGATTCAGGCTGAGTAGGATCATGATGGAGCGGTAAAAGGGGCGGAACATCCTTAGGGGCCGCAACTTGTTGAGCAAGAGATGAAGAAACACCAAGGGAACTCATGGTGTGCCCTGCATCACTTGACTTGGCTCTATTTAGCTGTACAACAGCAAATTCAGAATGTTAAGGATGCATACAAGGCGCACTCAGAGACACCACCCCTTGGTCCTCAGGAGCAACTACAAAAGTAGGAACTAGCCTAGCCCACTGAGTAAGGTCTCCGCTTGTGGCCTTAATTTGAGGACAGATTCTTTTGCAGAAGGAGCTACAAAAGCACGCTCTGTTGCAGGTTTGGGAGACTTGCTAGCAATAGCACAGTTATGGCCAAAGATGCCACAACTAGCACAAGCGGTGGGTCTCCATTCAAACTCCACCCCTATTTCGCATTTCGTTCCATTGTGAGTTGTCTTGATCATTTCACAATCAGGTTGATCAGCTGTAATTTCAATGCAAACTCTAGCAAAGGTTAAGCTATTCGCCTGCTCTGTTCTTTTTTCTACATAAAGGAGTTTCCCAAGTGCACTTGCCACTTTCTAAATGAATTGGGCGGACCAGCAGGAGAATGGTATGTTTGACAATCTAACCCATACAGGAATCGAACGGTGGGTCTCCCACCTCAACTCAAGATCAGGGGTCTATTAATGGAGGACAAGTGGTATTCTGGCAATTGTCATTCGACCACCTTCGAGCACACTCCGACGGAACTCCCTATCTAGGATGTGAAACATAAAGAGGCCTTTGCCATTGGACATGACTTCAACAAGGTTCAGACCCCAGCATTTCTTCATAGCCTCTTCAACGACCTTAAACGGCATTCGGCGATTGATAAAGTAGCCCATTAAGCATTCAAATATTTTTGGATCTGCAGCTTCCAAATCTTGATCAGTAATCTCAATTAAAGGTTTGTTATTGACAAGAGTCGGTGGAGTATAAACCAAGTCATAGCCTTTGGCCACAGTTCTCGCAACCGCCACCCATGATTTCCCTGAAGGGTTCTTAGAAACATCCCCGCCCTAAGACTTGGCTGATCGCGACCTACCACACTGGACAGAACACGCACCAACAGTCGTGCGAGGAATTCGCGATTCATTCGCACCAGAAGGAATAGTAGCAGTGTTCAAATTTTCCACCGACACAGCCATCGACAAAGGTTCCTCGTTCAAGATAGGCAACCGACCATGGGAACTTGTCCCTTCTTCCACAACACGAGTCCTTACCAACTCTCGATCCATCCTAGTCAACGAATCACAGCAGCAACCTAGGCGGGTGAAACCCTAACCATAAACGACCATGCGAATCAAACAGAGAGGGTGTACCAGAAGCGGTTGCGAGGGGTTTTAAAGAGTGGTAGGAGGCACCACTTCCCACCAAGAATGAGCTCCAACTGACAGTCAACGCGTCCAGGAGTAGCAGCACGAATCGCAGAAGAAACAGTAACCCAGTTGCCCGAATTGAGAGCTTTTGTGAACAGTAACTCGAGAATGAACAAATGGCCAAAGCTATTATGCTTTCGCAGCTATTTTTTTTTTTTTGGTAAAGGTAAGCTTTGAATAGATTTCGCACAAATATACAAGAGAGAAGCTTGGCACCAACAAAACAAACACTCTAACAAACAATGTCAAAAAGAGAGAGGGTGCCAAGGAGTCGAAGCAACAACAAAACAAAAAACAAAAGACATACACAAAAGCAAGACAACCCTCAATCAAAGATGGAGAGAGGCAAGTCCCAGCTCAGTTGAAATCTTCTATTCTTTGGGATGTCAGCAACATGCTTAAACGTCATGGCTTTGTCTTTAATAGCCTTCTGGAGATGTAACTTCATCGCTGGGAGGAAAAGGGGACGATTGCGGAAGAGGATGTTGTTACGCTCCTTCTAGATAATATAAGTAAGGGCACCAAAACTAAAGCGAATCATGGATTGAAAAAAGCTTATGTCCGAGAACTACCTGGACGCCCAAGCAAGATTTTCCAGCCAAGGCTTGTTTAGCCAAACAAGATTAGATTTAGCAGCCCAAAAAGTAGCAAGACTACTCGAGATAGGGCATGCAAAAAAAAGTGATCCACCAAATCAGGACTGCAGGAATAGAAAGGGCAAGAGGCAGGTGCAATTCTACCATAAGACATAAGCACGACCTGCGTTGGAAGGCGATATCACGTGACAAGCCATAAGTGGGATTGGTATTTGGGCGGAAGATTGGAGTTCCAAATAAAGGAAGCCCAAGGAACTGCACAGCCCTTCGGACGAAGAAGATCCGAAGCCGAGGCTGTGGAAAAGCAGCCTGATGGGTGGCAGACCCACTAGAACCTGTCTTTTTCCTGACTGAAAACCGAGAGAGGATCCTACCAATTTGCCATGATGTTAATGATATACCAACCCATTGGGGTGGAGAATCCCTCGGCAACCGAGGCCATACGAGAGATGCCCGAATGGTAGATATCCTAGGTCGAGAAAATATTGGAGACGGGGCCTTTAAGATGCCATGGATCAAACTAGAACGAAGCAGTTTTGCCATCACCAATAACCCACCGAAAATGTTGTTGGAAATGTTCGCGCATACCTAACAATTTCCTCCAAGACCAGTAGCAGTAAGTGCGACACTTAACAACCCAGAAGTTCTATTGTTTTAAGAAAATGAAATGAATCCACTTGCACCACAAGGATTCTTTATCAGAAAACAGAACCCAAATGTGTTTAAGCATAGAAGCAACATTGCTTTCCTTAAGGGTGCGAATGCCCAAGCCTCCTTCATTCTCGGGTAGACATACATCAGACCAAGACACCTTTGCTCCGCCGGGGCCCATAATTGGGCCTTTCCTTAAGAATTGTCTAAAAATTTGTTCGATTCGCACAAGAACAAAACAGGGCAAGAAGAAAACACTAGCCCAGAAAACCTGTATAGAATGCAAAACAAATTTTATAAGCTGGAGTCTACCTGCGAATGAAAGAAACCTGTTGGTCCAAGAATGGACACGAGAAGTAATTGTATTCACAAGGGCAACACAGTTAGCTTTCCCCAATCTTGAAGAAATAATAGGGACACCGAGGTATCAGAATGGAAGGAACCTAGCTAGAATCCTGTCCTCTGCAAGATATCATTCCTAAGAGCAATCGAGCCACTAGAAATGAAGACTTCACTTTTATTGAGATTCGGCACCAGCCAACTCCAATTAGAGAAATAATCAATACCTACCTTCAAAAGATCAATAGAGGCCAGACTAGCTTCTGCAAAGAGTAGGACATCGTCGGCAAAGGATAAGTGGGATAATTTAGAAGGCTTACACCTCCAATAGTAGCCAAAGCCAGGCTGGGATGTTTGCCAATCCAACAAGCCGGTAAATATTTCCATGACAAGCGTAAAAATTATAGGGAGACATTGGGTCTCCTTGCCTAATGCCCCTGCCACTTGCAAAGAAACCGTGAAGCTCACCATTCACAGAAATAGAAAACTTATGATACTGAATGCAGACCATAATTCGGCCAATGAAATCCAAAGGAAAGCCAAAAGCTTGCAAGCACGATTCAATGAAGTCCCAGTCTACCGAGTAATAAGCCTTCCTAAAATCAACTTTTATCACACATTTTGGCCGATAAGGATCATGATGAAAACCATTGAACAACTCTTGGACCAGTAAAATATTGTCACTTATATGCCTACTTTTAACAACGGCATTTTGAGGGAGGCTTATAAGAGAAGGAAGAACCCGAGATAGGCGATTAGCAATTATCTTGGTAATGCATTTATAGATTGTGCTGCAACATGCAATCGGACGGAAATCATTAACATTCAAAGCATTTGGGATTTTGGGAACCAGAGCAGGGATGGTTGCATTGATTTCTCGCAACAATTTACCTGTCACAAAGAAGTCCTTAATAGCCAAAGTAACCGAGGCTCCAACAATATCCAAAGAGTGTTTAAAAAATTCAACACTAAATCCATTGGGGCCTAGGGCCTTTCCCCCAACTAGGGAAAACAAAGTCTCCTTGATTTCATCGTCAGAGACAAGGCTAGAAAGGAATTGCACTTGGTCTGCATTAAGAGAGTTCCTTATAACTGTTTGAAGCTCCTCCACAACAAGATGGGCAGCAGGGGGCAGCAGAAAGCAACTCTCTAAAATGGTCGATAAAAATGTCTTGAATTTCAGCCGGATTTGAAGTAGAATGATCCCTAACCGAGATAAGATATAATCCTGTTTTGCAGCTACCTCTTATTGACGGAGTGGTGAAAAAATTTTGTATTTAGATCTTCATCCTTAGCCACCGAATCCTAGCTTTCTGTCTATAAAACAATTCTTCCTGTAGACACAGTTCAGAGAAAGCCAGGATTTGCTCTTTCTCAGTTTTAGCAAGAGCGGAATTCAAAGGATCAAGTTGGAGGGCATCCTGAGTAACACGAAGAGCTCGTCTTGCCTCAACAGTTCTAAGAGAAAGATTTGAGAATGAATCTTTGCTAAGCTGATTCAGTCTACATTTCAACAGACGGAGCTTCGAGTATAAGACAAATATAGGCGTGCCACTGAAGTTTGAGTCCCATACTTGTGAGACTATATTAGAGAAGTCTGGATGGGAGGTCCAAAACATGAAAAATTTGAAAGGCTTACAAGATTTAGGGACTGGCATGATCTTAATAATCATTGAGAGTGGTCCGAGATACCTGGGGCTAAAAACGAAGCTTTCGAGATGGAAAAGATAAGAGTTCCAACACGAGTTCACAACAACCCTGTCAATTTTCCTCCGTTTTCTAGACAAACCCGAAGAGGTTGCCCAAGTAAATCTGTGCCCAATGTAACAGAGATCATCTAGACCAGCCTGGTTAAGACAATCCCCAAATTCATCAAATGCAGGAATCCACGAAATGGAGCTCCCCATTCTATCGGAGGGGTCATGAATCGCGTTGAAATCTCCTGCTAAGATCCATGGAGAATTTGCAAAAATGTTGCTCATACTGATAATATCAGACCACAAGGGGTGGCGAGAGACAAACCTATGCTCTGCATAAATCACAGAAAGGGAAAAGGATTTCCCTGTATCCAAAACAGAAACACTGCCATGAATAGCTTGGCTCAAGGAGGAGTTCAAAGAGAAAGTAACCTCACAAGGATTCCATCCCAACCAGATTCTGCCTAGAGGGGAATGTTCATAGTTATTGATCCAATTCTAACCCGGTAGCAGCCGTATTGAAAGCAGCAGAGGAAATCTTAGTTTCAATAATGCCAACACAACAAAGATTGTTAGCACGAACAAAATTCCTAACTTCAGCTTGTCTGACATGGTCACATAGACCCCTGATATTCCAAACTCCAAAAAACATAATAATAGATAGCCAAAAAACCAAACCGCGGACCAGAAGTTACCGCCTTTTAGGAAGCTTCCTACGACCTGTCCCTTGAGGAGGGGGCTTTGTCGAGGGAGCAGAAGCAACATGAGAGGGAGGGACTTCCTTTCTGGAGGGGGGAGTCCCTGAACCATCTTTATCATCTTGGATGTTAGGTATGCCAACCACATGAGGTTCAGGATCATCTGAACTGCTGCTCGTTGCGCTAGCAACATCATCCAATTCTTCCTCAGAAGACAGGGCCGTCATAGAGGCATTTTCCTGGTGAGAGGCCACAAGGGCCATTGAGGAGGAGCCAGAGGAAAAAGGCTTAGGCACTTCTTGACTTTTCTAAGACTGTTTAGTCTGAGCAAAGGAGCCAGTTACAGCTGAAGATTTCTGCTTCATAGAATACACAGGAGGTGAAGGAACCACCTTGTCCCTAGGCCCTGATTTCCTCTTGCGAGACACATGAGTCCAACCTTGCTAATCATCAAAACCAGCATTGGAAGGAGCTAGGTCCACACGAGGGAGGGCAGGGGCAGCAACAGCAGGGGATTCCACAGCATTAGGCACAGCATTCTCAGTAGGCACAGCATTAACAGTTGCCACACAATTGTGGCCACATTCACAACATTTAGGACACGATTCAGGCCTCCATTCGTTGATAATAAGAACTGTAAAGTACTCTTCATCCACAAACACCTCCACCTGTTCGCACCTTTCCAATTTTGCTAAAATTTCAACACATACTCTGGCGAAAGAAAGTCTCCGCATTTGCTCAGTTAAAGGATCAGCATACAATGGTCTACCCACGGCACTGGCTATTTCACTAATACCAGGTGCTGACCAATAGGCATAGGGGATATGTTTCAGCCTTATCCAGACGGGAACCATAGATTGGAGGTCTTTCTTGAGTTCCAGAGTAGGGTGCCATTGTTTGAGAACCAGGGGAACCCTGGCTACCGTCATCATCCCCTCCTCAAATATTTTCCTACGAAATTCATGGTCTGGGATAAAGAAGAAGAAAAAACCATCATCATTTGCACAAACTTTCATTAGGTGATCACTCCAAGCCTGTTTCAGCGTAGCTTCAGTAAGTAGAAAGGGAAGTTTTTTACCAATGAAGTATCCAACCAAACAGCAATTCCATTTCGGATCAATTGCTTATTTCACCTCTTCCGAGAGATGGACGACTACTTTCTTGCCAATTGAAGTTGGAGGGACATAAGTCAGTTCATAACCCCTAGCCGAGAGCCTAGCAACATTTGCCCAAGATCGGGCTTGAGGGGCTTTTGAGGAATCTCGCTTCCCAGCAGCAGGTCGTGACGAAGACCGGTCACGAGGAGCGTTCCTCTGACGACTTCGACTGCGACGATTGCTAGCACGAGCCTTTCCCTTATAGGGATCCACTAGATGATCCGAGAAGGCTACAGAAGCCATAGATCGCAAATCACACACGAGCATGCGAAAAAACGAACCAGAAACCCTAAACGACGATCCCTATAGCTCGCAAGTTAGGGCTTACCAAACAAAGAGCTTCGGTCTAGATTTGAGGGGGGAATAGACGAGGCTTCCCTCCAAAAATCAAGTCCAACCACCAGTCTAAGCCTCGACAGTAGCCAAAAAACCAGTAGCGTAGGAACAGTATCTCAGTCACCTGAATAGAGAGAATGGGTGAACAGTAAACCGAGGAAAACACAAATGGCAAAATCATGCTTTTGCAATTGTTTTGCACAAAAATACAAAAAAGGGACTTGGCACCAACAAAACAACCACTCTACAAGACAGAGGTCACGAAAGAGTGAGAGGGTGCCAAGAAGCCGAAACAACTACAAACAACAAGCAAGAGGAAGAACAAAAGAGGGATAACCCTTAGTCAAAAATAGAAGGAGGCATGTCCCAGCTCAGCTGAAATCTTCTGTTCTTCGGGATATCAGGCACATGCTTGAAAGTCATAGCTTTATCTTTGATGGCCTTTTGGAGATGTAACTTCATCACCGGGAGGAATAAGGGACAATTGCGGAACAAGATGTTGTTACGCTCCTTCCAGATAATATAAGTAAGAGCCCCAAAACTGAAACGAATCATAGAATGAAGAAAGCTCCTATCTAAGAAGCGTCTTGACGCCCACAAGAGATTATCCAGCCATGTCTTGTTTCGCCAAGCCAAGTTGGATTTAGCAGCCCAAAACGCAACAAGGCTATTTGAAACAGGACAGGCAAAAAACAAGTGGTCCATTGAGTTGGGCCTGCAAGAGCAAAAGGGGCACGAGGTAGAAGCAATACTACCATAAGATAGAAGCAAGACCTGAGTCGAGAGACGATTACATGTGATGAGCCACAAATGAGTTTGGTATCTAGGGGGAAGACTTGAATTCCAAATAAAAGACGCCCATGGAACAACAATGCTTCTCGCCCTGAGCAACTCCCACGCCAAAGCTATAGAGAAGCAACCCGAGGAGTGCCCGAGCAAGCGAAACCTGTCTTTTTCATGGTTAAGGGATGGGAGAGGATCCCACCAATTAGCCATGATGTTGATAACTTACCAGCCCATATGAGAGGAGAATCCATCGGCCACCGAAGCCATGCGAGGGATGCCTGAGCGATAAATATCCTGGTTTGTGAAAATATTGGATAGAGGGCCTTTAACATGCCACGGGTCGAACCAAAAAGAAGCGGTTTTGCCATCACCAATAGTCCACTGAAAATGACATTGGAAATGCTCACGCATACCTCATAACTTCCTCCAAAACCAGGAGCAAAAAGTTGGACATTTTACCACCCAAAAATTCTTCCTCTTTAAGAAAGTGGAATGAATCCACTTGCACCAAAGGGACTCTTTGTCAGAGAATAAGATCCAGATGCATTTGAGCATGGCAGCTACATTGTTTTCTTTGAGAGTGCGAATTCCTAATCCTCCCTCATTCCTGGGTAGACACACATCAGACCAAGACACCTTTGCTCCACCAGGGCCCATAGATGGGCCTTGCCATAATAATTATCTAAAGATCATCTCTATGCGCTTAAGAATTGAGCAAGGCAGGAAGAAAACACTTGCCCAGAACACCTAGATGGAATGCAAAACGGACTTAATAAGCTAGAGCCTACCCGCAAAGGAGAGGAACCTGTTGGTCCAAGAAAGGACGCGCGCCATGATTGAATTCACTAGAGCCACGCAGTCAGCTTTACCCAATCTTGAAGAAATAACGGGGACACCTAAGTACCGAAAAGGGAGGCACCCAGCTGGAATCCCGTTCTCAGAAGATATCATTTTTAAGAGCATCCGAACCACCTCAAATAAAGACTTCACTTATGCTGTGATTTGGAATCAGCCCACTCCACATAGAAAAACAATCAATACCCGCCTTCAGGAGGTCTATAGAAGTCAGATTAGCTTCTGCAAAGAGAAGAACATCATTGGCAAAGAATAAATGGGATAGTTTAGAGGGCTTACATCTCCAAAAGAAGTCAAAGCCATGTTGAGAAGTCTATTTATTTAACAGACCAGTGAAGATTTCCATGACAAGAATAAAAATATAAGGAGACATTGGATCTCCCTGCCTTACGCCCCTGCCACTTGCAAAGAAACCATGAAGCTCTCCATTCGCGGCCACATAAAACTTAGGAGTGCAAATGCAAATCATGATACGCTCGATGAAAGCCGAAGGGAATCCAAAAGCACTCAAGCAGGTTTCAATGAAGTCCCAACTTATTGAGTCATAGGCCTTCCTAAAATCCACTTTTATCACACATTTCGGCCGGTAAGGGTCATGATGAAACCCACTGAACAATTCCTGGGCCAATAAGATATTGTCGCTTATATGCCTTCCTTTAACAAAAGCTGCTTGAGGGAGGCTTATAAGAGAGGGAATGACATGAGATAAGCGATTAGCAATGATCTTGGTAATACACTTATAAATTGTATTGCAGCATGCAATTGGGCGGAAGCCATTAACATTAGTGGCATTTGGGACTTTGGGAACCAAAGTAAGGATGGTTGTGTTGATTTCTCGTAGAAGCTTACCCGTTACAAAGAAGTCTTTGACATCCAAAATAACGAGGCTCCAACAATGTCCCAAGAATGCTTGAAAAATTCGACACCAAAACCATCAGGGCCAGGGGCCTTACCCGTCGCAAGAGAGAACAGGGTCTCCTTGATTTCATCATCCAAAACAGGTCTAGAAAGAAAGTGCGCCTACTCAGCCTTAAGAAAACTTCCAATAACTGCTTGTAACTCCTCCATACCAGGCTGGGCCAAAGGGGGGGCGGCAAAAAGCAGCTGTCTAAAGTGATTAATAAATAAGTCCTGAATTTTCGTCGGATTCGTGATCCCCCACCGAGATAGTCATGATTCTATTCTGGAGATGTCTCTTTTTTACAGAATGATGAAAAAATTTGGAGTTTAAATCACCATCCTTAAGCCATCTAATCCTGGCTTTATGTCTGTAGAAAGATTCTTCCTGAATGAGCAGGTTAGAAAAGGCTAGGATTTGCTCCTTCTCCGTTTCAGCTAAGGAGGAGTTCCAAGGATCGAGCTGGAGAGCATCCTGAGTATCTCGCAAAGCTTGTCTAGCCTCAGCAGTTCTCATAGACAAATCAGAAAAAGAATCTTTATTAAGCTGCTTCAGCTTGCTTTTCAAAAGGCAGAGCTTCGAGCATAAGATAAACATAGGCTTGCCATTGAAGTTAGTGTCCCAAACTTGTGAGACAATGTTTGAAAAATTTAGATGAAAGGTCCAGAACATGAAAATTTTGAATGGCTTGGAAGATTTAGGAATCGACATGATTTTAATCATCATCAGAGAATGGTTGGATATACCTGGGGCTAAGAACGCTGCCTCCGAGAAAGAAAATGTAGAGCTCCAACAAGCATTCACCAGAACCCTATCAATTTTCCTCAGCTTTCGAGAAGGACCCAAAGAAGAAGCCCACGTAAATCTATGCCCAGTATAACGGAGGTCATTAAGCCCTGTTTGAATAAGACACTCCCCAAATTCATCAAAAGCAGGAATCCAAGCATAAAAGCTCCCTATCTTGTCAGACGGATCCCGAATAGCATTGAAATCACCTGCTAAAATCCATGGAGTCTCTGCAAAAACATTACTCATATTGATGATATCAGCCCATAAGGGACGGCGAGAAACAAACCTATGCTCCGCATAAATCACTGAGAGAGCAAAAGATTTCATAGTCCAAAATAACCGCAATGCCATGGATAGCTTGGCTAGAAGAGGAGTTCACAGAGAAAGTGATCTCACGCGGGTTCCAACCCAACCAGATTCTGCCTAAAGGGGAATGTTCATAATTATTGACCTGCACCCATACGGCGGCAAAGAAAAGAGCGCATACGTAATGGAAGCAGCAAGAGAAATCTTAGTTTCAATAATGCCAACATAGTAAAGGTTGTTGGCACAAACAAAATTCCTAATCTCGGCTTGTCTAACATGGTCGCATAGACCCCTGATATTCCAGACACCAAAAAACATAAAGAAAGATAGATCAAAAAACCAAACCTCAGGGTAGCGATTACCGCCTTTTAGGAGGCTTCCTTCGACCCGTTCCTTGAGGAGGGGCCTTTGTCGAGGGAGCAGAAGCAACAAGTGAAGGGGGAACTTCCTTGGAAGGTGGAGTCCCCGAGATAACTTTCTCTTGCAAGAGAGGAATACCAGCCATCGGGATCTCCGAATCATCTAAGCTGTTGCTTACAGTGCTAGCAGCATTATCCGATTCTTCTGCAGAAGACAGCACCATCATAGAGGTATTTACCTGGTTTGGGGCCACAATGGCCATTGAGGAGGAGCCAGTTGGTAAATTAGGCACCTCTTGGCTTTTCTGGGCTGAATAGTCAGGGTAGAGGAGCCAGTTGACAAATAAGAATTCAGCTTCAAAGAAACCACAGGCGGGGAAGGAACCGCTTTGTCCTTAGGCCCTGACTTCTTCTTTCGAGCCACTTGGGTCCAACCTTGCTGATCATTACCAGACTTGGAAGGAGCAGGGTCTAACTGAGGGATGGCAGATGTATCAACAGCAAGGGATTTCCCCGTATTAGGCACAGTAACTTCAGCAGGCGCAGCAATATCAGCAGCCACGCAATTGTGGCCAAATGCACAACATTTTGGTCATGATTCAAGTTTCCACTCATATATAACTGGAACTGTGAAGGACTCACCATCCACAAATACCTCTACTCCTTCGCACCTTTCCAGCTTAGTTGATATTTCAACACAGACTCTGGCGAAGGACATTCTTCGCATTTGTACAATGGTCTTCCCACTGCACTAGCAATTTCGCCTATACCAAGAGCCGACCAGTATGGGTAGGGGATGTGCTTCAATCTTATCCAAACATGAACCATCGACCAGAGGTCCTTGAGAACTAGCATTGGGTGCCATTGCTTAAGAACCAGGGGAACCCTGGCCACTGTCATCATTCCCTCCTCAAGGATCTTCCTCCGAAAATCATGATTCAGGATGAAGAAAAAGTAAAATCCGTCATCATTTGATTGAACTTCTTTGAGGTGGTCACCCCAAGCCTATTTTAAGGTGGCTTCAGTGAGCTGAAAGGGCATGGCAGCAATTCCACTTTGGGTCAATAGCTTGTTTCACCTCCTCCGAGAGGTGAACAATAGCTTTCTTTCCAATTGAAGTTGGGGGAACATAGGTCAAATCATATCCACGAGCTAAGAGTCTTGCGACGTTGGCCCATGAACGAGCTTGTGGGGCTTTCGAAGAATCTCGCTTCCCAGCAGCAGGGCGCGACGAAGAAGGATCACGAGGATGGTTCCTCTGGCGACTTCGACTACGCCTAGTGTTAGCACGGGCCTTTCCTTTGTTGGGATCCATAGAATGGTCCGAGAAAGCCACCAAGGCCATCAAACCCTAATCGAGCACGATCGAGCGAACCAGGGGTATAGAAACCCTAAACAACGAACTCCATAGCTCGAGGAATAGGGCTTACCAAACAGAGCGCTTCGATCCAGAATTGAAGGGGGGAGACGCCTCTTCCCTCTAAAAATCGAGTCCGGCTACCGGTCCACGCCTCCACTGTGGCCGAAGAACCAGAAGCGAGTGAACAGGAGCTATCGATCAACGCCTCATTGCTTTTGCAGTTGTTTTTTTTTTTTTTTTTTGGTAAAGGTAAGACATATTGATTTTGCAATTGTTTTTTTTTTTTTTTGGGTAAAGGTAAGAAATTATATTGATTTTACAGATAAAATACAAAAGGGAGGCCTGGCACCAACAAAGCAGACACTCACAAAGACAATGTCAATGAAAAGTGTAAGGGTACCATGGTTCCCAAGGAAAAGAAAAAAGGCAACAACAAATAAACAAGAATAAAAGACAGACAAAGACAACTACAGACCCTCCAAAAATCCAAAAATTTCACCTCTAACTATGAAATACGAATGCCTCCGACTGTCCCTGTTAATCATTACTCTGATCCCGAAAGCCAACACAATAGGACCAGAATTCTATGATGTTATCCCATACTAATGTATACAGAGCGTAGGCTTGCTTTGAGCGCTCTAATTTCTTCAAAGTAACAGCACCGGAGGTACGACCCGGCCAATTAAGGTCAAGAGTGTATCGCCAGTAGAAGGGACGAGCCAATCGGTGCACACTGTGAGGCGGACCGATCGACCCAATCCAAGGTCCAATTCCAAGCTTTTTAACTGCAACAACTTAAATATACGCTATTGGAGCTGGAATTACCGTGGTTGCTGGCACCAGACTTGCCCTCCAATGGATCCTCGTTGAAGGATTTAGATTGTACTCATTCTAATTAACAACCTCAAAGAGCCTAGTATTGTTATTTATTGTCACTACCTCCCCATGTCAAGATTGGGAAATTTGCGCGCCTGCTGCCTTCCTTGGATGTGGTAACTGTTTCTCAGGCTCCCTCTCCGGAATCGAGCCCTAATTCTCCATCACCCGTCACCACCATAGTAGGCCACTATCCTACCATTGAAAGTTGATAGGGTAGAAATTTGAATGATGTGTCGCCAACACGATGGCCGTGCGATCCGTCAAGTTATCATGAATCATTAGAGCAACGAGCAAAGCCCGTGTCGACCTTTTATCTAAAAAATGCATCCCTTCCGGTTTGTTGCACGTATTAGCTCTAGAATTACTACGGTTATCTGAGTAGCAAATACCATCAAACAAATTATAACTGATTTAATGAGCCATTCACAGTTTCACAATTTGAATTAGTTCATACTTACACACGCATGGCTTAATCATTGAGACAAGCATATGACCACTGGCAGGATCAACCAAGTAGCATTCCTTCACGACGTCCGCCGAGCATGATACATCGCAAAGCCTGAGGGCTTCGCGTGAACAAGGACAAGGCAAGATCATAATTCTGGTGAAGCAATAAACGCTTGACGATTAGGGAACAAGGGCCAACGACCCCACGCCCATTAAGAGAGTTCCGCATCCGAGAGAACGAGTAGGCACTCATTGTCCATCTAAATGATCGAATGAGACGACGTTCGTGGAACACGAGCCCCGCTATCTGGTCCAACCGAGCATCCGAGAGGACGCCGTGATGGAAGGGACAATCGTAAGCACACATTTCCATTGCAATAGGTATGCAACACAGGAACCCATGCCTTGCATCCAACATTTAGCTCGTGGAGCAACAATTGATCGAATGTGAGAGAAGCAGTTCGATGCACCAGCACGGAGCCTGCCTACGCACACATTCTTATCGTCTCTCACACATCGTCACGTACACTGGAAACGAACCAAGCCGACTCATCCGTAGCTCCTCAAGCACGAGAACTCGAGGAACACACAGAGTCATCGAATGAGGTCATCGAATGAGGTCATCGAATGAGGTCACATCCGTACTGCTAGACGCAAGAACACTGATGTCTTTGTTCGGGTTGTGGATCGATAGTGCGTGGCTCGTTCATTCATGCCCGGGACCTATCAGGATTGATCCATGATCGATCTGGATCGATCCATGACCGATCCGCATGGTGCAGGGATCAATCCACGACCAATCCATGATCGATCTGCATGGTGCAAGCATCGATCCCGATCGATCCACGACTGATCTGCATGGTGCAGGGATCAATCCTGATCGACTCATGGCCGATTTGCATGGTGCAAGGATCAATCCCGATTGATCCACGACTGATCCACGGCCAATCCATGACTGATCCGCATGATGCAGTGATTGATACTGCTCGACCAGGATCGATCCATGATCAACCAACGACCGATCCGCATGGTCTAGGGATCGATCCCGCTTGATCGAGATCGATCCATGATCGATCCGCTCGATACTGCTCGACCACGATCGATCCATGATCGACCAACGACCGATCCGCGTGGTCTAGGGATCGATCCCGCTCGATCGAGATCGATCCATGATCGATCCGCATGGTCTAGGGATCGATCCCGCTCGACCGAGATCGATCCATGATCGATCCGAATCGATCCATGACCAATCCGCATGGTGCTGGGATCGATCCCGCTTGACCGAGATCGATCCATGATCGATCCACATGGTGCAGGGATCGATGCACAACCGATCCATGACCAATCCACATGGTGCATGGATCGATCGATCGATCGAGATCAATCCATGACTGATCCACGACCGATCCATATGGTGTAAGGATTGATCTTGATCCATCCCGATCGACCCACGACCGATCCATGACCGATCCACATGATGCAGGGATCAATCCCGATCGATCCACGACCGTAGGGATAGATCCACGATCGATCCATGATTGATCCACACGGTGCATGGATCGATCCACGATGCATGGATTGATCCACGACTAATCCATGACTGATCTGCATGGTGCAGGGATCCATCTTGATCGACCCACGACTGATCCATGACCGATCCGCATGGTGCAGGGATCGATCCTGATCGACCCACGACTGATCCATGACCGATCCGCATGGTGCAGGAATCAATCCCGATCGACCCACGACCGATCCATGACCGTAGGGATTGATCCCGATAGATCCACAACCTATCTGCATGGTGCATGAGTCGATCCACGATCGATCCACACGGTGCACGAATCGATCAACCGGGGGTCGATTCACGATCGATCTACATGGTACAGGGATCGATCCCGTTCGATCCACGACCGATCCATGACTGCAACGATCGATTCTGATCAATCCACGATCGATCCATGACCAATCCGCATGGTGCAAGGATCGATCCCACTCAACCGGGATTGATCCACGATCGATCTGCACGGTGCATGGGTCGATCCACGATCAATCCGCACGGTGCATGAATCGATCCACACAATGCAAGGTCGATCCGCACAACCGGGGGTCGATCCACAATCGATCCGCATGATGCAGGACCGATCCTGCTCGATCGAGATCGATCCGCATGGTGCATGGGTCGATCCATGATTGATCCGCACGGTGCATGGATCGATCCGCACGATGCAAGGTTAATCCGCACGACCAGGGGTCAATCCACGATCGATCCACATGGTGCACGAACCGATCCCCGCTCGACTGGGATCGATCTACACAATGCAGGATCGATCATGTTGGCCTAGGAGTCATTTGCGCTCAAGACACGGCAAGGAAGCCACGTGAGTGAAATTCTTGGATTTATGAAAGACGAACAACTTTTGTTTAAACCTTTACCAAAAAAAAAAAAACAACTTTTGTTTAAATAAACAAAAAAAAGTTGTCCGTCTTCCATAAATCCAAGAATTTCACCGTCACAAACCTTGCCAAAAAAACACGACTTTCCAATAAACTTGGCAAGTTACATGCTAGAGTCATGGGGCGGGGGCTGGGGTACGCGGTCTCAAGTCATGGCAAGTCGGCCAAGCACAAGTCATGGGCACACACACAAATACTCGGAGCCGACCGCTTCCGCTCATGTCGCTTATATACTTCACTCGGATGGACTACGAGTGTGGGGTCATTGGGTTTTGTTCCCTAATCGTTAAGCGTTTATCGCTTCACGCGAAGCCCTCGAGCATTGCGATGGATCAATGCTCGGTGAACATTGTGAAGGAATGCAACCTGGTTGACCTGCTAGTAGTCATATGCTTCTCTCAAATATTAAGCCATGCATGTTTGAGTATGAACTAATTCAGATTATGAAACTGCGAATAACTCATTAAATCAGTTATAGTTTGTTTGATGTTATTTGGTACTCGGATAACCGTAGTAATTCTATAGCTATTACGTGTATCAAACCCCAACTTTTGGAAGGGATGCATTTATTAGATAAAAGGTCGACGCGGGCTTTACCCGTTACTCTAATATTCATGATAACTTGATGGATCGCACGGCCATCATGCCGGAGACGCATCATTCAAATTTCTACACTACCAACTTTCGATGATGAGATAATAGCCTACTATGGGGGTGACGAGTGATGGAGAACTAGAGTTCGAGTCCGGAGAGGGAGCCTGAGAAACAGCTACCACATCCTAGGAAGGTAGCAGGTGCGCAAATTACCTACACGAGCAGATAATGACAATAAATAACTATATCGGACTCTTTGAGTCTGTTAATTGAATGAATACAATCTAAATCCTTTAACGATAATCCATTGTAAAGCAAGTCTGATGACAACAACTGCGGTAATTCCACCTCCAATAACATATATTTAAGTTGTTGGTGCCAAGTCCCTTAGTTTGTATATTTGTGCAAAATTAATACAAACTTTTACCTTTACCAAAAAATAAAAATAAAAAAAACAACTGCGAAAGCAAATAGCTTTGGCCATTTTGTCTTTATCGGGGTTACTGTTCACAAAGCTCTCTACTTGGGCGATTGGTTCACTGTTTCTTCTGCAATTCGAGCTGCTGATTCCAGGCGCTTTGACCGTTGGTTGGTTGGGGCTCTTCTTTGGGGGGAAAGTGGCGCCTTCTACCACTCTTTTAGACCCCCCAACAACAGGTCCTGGTATGTTCTCTTAGCTCGACTCGCATGGCTGGCTATGGCTAGGGTTTCGCTCACCAGTTTCCACTGCTATGATTCGTGACCTGAGATGGATCGGGAGTTGTTAAGAACTCGAAATGGTGATGAAGGGACAAGTTCCCATGATGGGCTTCCTAGTTCGACTAAGGAACCTTCGCTGATGGCTATTCTAGGAGAAATTTTGAACTCGAGTAACGTTCCTTCTTATTCGAATGAAACACGAGCTCCTCATGTGAGTGCTGGTATGCGATCTGTTCAGCGTGAAAGATCCCGCTCAGCTAAGCCTAGGGGCAGGGATACTTCTAAGCATCCTTCGACTAAGATGTGGGTGGCGGTGGCTAAGATCGTGGCCAAGGGCTATGATCTGGTGTATACTCCTCCGACTATAGTTAACAATAGACCTGTTATTGAGATTACTGATCAGGATCTGGAAGCTGCAGATCCCAAGATGTTCGAATGCTTAATGGGATACTTCATTGGTCACCGAATGCCTTTTAAGGTTGTTGAAGAGGCCATGAAGAAAGCATGGGGGCCAAACCTTGCTGAAGTCTTGTCAAATGGTAAAGGGCTCTTTATGTTTCACATTCCTGATAGGGAATTCCGTTAGAGTGTGCTTAAAGGAGGTCGAATGACGGTAGCCAGAATACCTCTTGTTTTGCAGCAATGGATCCCTGGTCTTGAGCTAAGGAGAGAAACACATCGAACGGTCCCTGTTTGGGTCAGATTGTCGAATATACATTTCTCGTGTTGGTCAGCTCATTTTATTGGGAGAGTGGCAAGTGCGCTTGGCAAACCCCTGTATGTTGATAAAAGAACAGAGCAGGCGAATAGCTTAACGTTCGCCAGGGTGTGCATCGAAATCACTGCTGATCAACCTAATTGTAAAGTGATTAAGACAACTCATAACGGAACAAAGTGTGAAATAGGGGTGGAATTTGAGTGGAGACCCACCGCCTGTGCTGGATGTGGCATTTTTGGCCATAATTGTGCAACGGCTAACAAGTCTGCTAGACCTAGATCAGATCGTGCTAATGCAGCTCCTTCTTCAGAGGAGAATGGCCCATAGAAGGCAGCAACCGGAACTACTCAGCTACCAGCTTCGACTTCTGTGGGTGATCCGGTGAAGCAAGGGGGGATGCCTTCGAATGTGCCTGTCTTGATTCCTCCTTCAGAGTCTGCAGTTGTTCAGCTGAAGGCCAAGGCAATTGGTGTAGGACAAACCGAGAGTTCCTCTGGTGGTTCCTCTTCTCTTGCGCTGCAGGCTGTGTTACCTGAAGATGATCCTGCTCAACTTGACTCTAGGTGGAAGCAGATCAAAAGCAAGAAGAAAAAGCAGAAGCCTCAGGCTCTTACTACTTCGTTTGAATTGACACCTCCCTCAGAGGAGGGGCAGTTTCTCAAACTGAAGGAAGCTTTGCCTGCTGAGTCTGGGCAGCACCAAAAGCCTCCCAAAGTTCCAAATAAGTCCCATACAAAAATCGGATCTGGCCTCTCTTCTCAATCTTCTAACCTGGCACCGGAGTCTGTGAAGCTGTCCGGAGACCAGAAGGAGAATGAAGGATGTTAGTAAAAATGTTTCTTCTACTTAAGACGATGGACATACGTCAAGGCCCACTTCTGTGAGTGGCCATTCGAAACCTGCTGGGGCTGGATCAATTCAAGATCAGCTTCTTCTCTTGCTGCTTGATCCGCCGGGATCCTCTCTTCCAGAAGACTCGATGGTGACAAAAGCAGGTCGCAAGTCCTCAAGAGCGGAGGTAATTCCATCTTTTGTTGGCTATGTTTTTTGGTTTTTGGAACATTAGAGGGATTATGGACCTCGTTAGAAGGGCGGAGATTAGAAAGTTTGCTGCTGCGAATAAGCTTTGCCTTATAGGGCTTTTTGAAACCAAAGTTCCTGAGCCTCTGTTTGAATCAATTTTTTCCAATCTATTGAGAGGCTGGAATTGGATTGCGAACTATGATTTTGCTCTGTGCGGTAGAATCTGGATTGGATGGGATCCAGTTGCTGTCAGTTTTGAATTGATCTCTTCAAACGACCAAGCCATCCATGGGTGTTTGAAGGGGCTTTCTTCCAATTTTACTTCTTGTGTTTCGGCCATTTATGGTGAGCACTCCTTTGTGCATGGGAGGCCTCTTTAGTCTTATCTACTCTATTGTGATGAGCTCTTTCAAGACTTTGCTTGGATTGTAGCGGGCGACTTTAATGCAATCAAGGACCCTTCCGACCGCTTTGATAGTTCTAATACGTGGATCCCCTGTTTTGACGAATTCAAGCTCTGTATGGATCAAACAGAACTTGAACATCTCAGATACTCTGGCCTTCGATTCACCTGGTCGACTTCGGTGGGAGCTGCTAGGAAGATGCGAAAAATTGACAGAGTTCTCGTTAACTCTAAATGGAGAATGGACTTTTCTTACTCGGAGGCATCCTTTCTTAATCCTGAAATCTCTGATCATACCTCTATGGTTGTTAGGGTTATTGATCCCCGTCCAAGGAGAAAGCCTTTCAAGTATTTTGATTTCTGGACTGAGCACCCGGATTTTCGGTCTACGATTCTGCAAGCTTGGGATAGTCAAATCCGGGGTGTTCCCGTGTTTAGGCTTGTCTCCAAACTCAAGTTGGTAAAAGCCCGCCTAAAGGCTCTTAATATGGAAGCTTTCTCGGATCTCTCTAAGAACCCTTGAAGCGAGAAAAGCACTATGTTCTACTCAACTGCTCCTTCAGTCGAATCTAGAAAATAACCCGCTTGCTGAACTGGAAAGAGGATAGCGCCGTGCCTTTATTGACCTTCATGGTCAAGAGGAATCGTTCTACAAACAAAAATCCAAAATTAGATGGTTGAAGGAAGGAGATCACAATACGAGATTCTTCCATAATTTTGTCAAAGCTAGACATCTTAATAACCGAATCCTTTCGGTTAAGGACTCTGCAGATGCGATTGTCTCGGACCCTAATGTGGTGCCTCAAGTGTTTCTATTCTTCTTTTCGAATCTCCTTGCGCCACGAGTTAATTTGATTAAGCCTGAGTTTCAAGAGCTGACCTCTCTTATTCGGAAGCCTTTGTCCAATGGCCAAGTATGTTCCCTAGCCTCTCCAGTTTCTGATCTGGAAGTTAAGAATACTTTATTTTCGCTTGCTAAGGGAAAGGCCCCCGGTCCGAATGGTTTTATAGTAGAATTCTTCAAAAATAATTGGGATATCGTGGGGTCCTTAGTTACTGAGGCAGTGCAAGATTTCTTCTCATCTAGTTATCTTTTTCAGGAAGTTAATGCGACTATCCTAGCTCTTATCCCAAAGGTGCCGAATGCTTGTGAAGTGAATGACTTCAAGCTGATTGCATGCTGCAATACTATTTACAAGCTTATCACTAAGATTTTGGCCAATCGAATTGCGCCGGTGCTTCAGGATACTGTTAGTCCTTCCCAGAATGCATTCATTAAAGGAAGAAGAATAATAAATAACATATTACTGGCTCAGGAGCTGTTTGCAGGTTTTCACCTAAACCTATACCTTCCAAGATATGCGATCAAAGTGGATTTTCGCAAAGCCTATGACACCGTGGATTGGGATTTCCTAGAACTTACTCTTGCAACCTTGTTTCCCCGATGGATCATTTCTCGGATCATGACTTGTGTTCACACACCGAAGTTCTCTATCTCTATTAATAGGGAGCTCCACGATTTCTTTCCGGGAGACAGAGGCCTTAGGCAGGGCGACCCAATGTCACCGTATCTATTTATGTTGATTATGGAAATTTTCTCGAGTATTTTGAACTAAAGGTCCTCGAACAAGAAGCTTAAATATTTTTGGAGATGCAAATCTCCTAAGCTTACACACCTATTTTTTTACAGATGATGTGTTCTTTTTCTGCCAAGCGGATTGGAAGTCGACTGTGATTCTTAAAAGAAGCCTCGACATTTTCTCCTCATAGAGTGGTCTTCTTCCTAACAAAAATAAGAACGACATCTTCCTTTCTGGAGATGAACCTGCTTTATGCAGTAAAATACTCCTAGCTTTTGGTTTCCAAGAAGGTAAACTCCCAATTCATTACCTCGGAATGCCCATCATCTCAAAAAGATTGAGCAAAGCTGACTGTATTCAGTTAATAGACCGCATTACTGCACAAGTCCGTTCATGGTCTCAAAGATTTCTTTCCTTTGCGGGGAGGCTTCAGTTTATAAGGTTAGTGCTTCATGCTATTCAGTCTTTCTGGGCTAGTGTTTTCACTTTGCCCTCTTTGGTAATTCTGGGGATTGAAAGCATCCTTCGTAGATTCCTTTGGAAAGGCACTTCCTTGGGCACGGGAGATGCTAAAGTTTCTTGGGCGGATGTGTATTTACATAAAGAGGAAGGGGGCTACATATTCGATCTTATTAAAGATTGCAACAGAGCCTCAATGCTAAAATATATTTAGATCTTCACTGATAAGGAATTGTTGTGGTGCCATTGGATCCATTCCAACTTCTTAAAAAAGCATGACTTCTGGGTTGCCCCCCAACATTCGGTTTGTACATGGACTTGGAAGAAACTCCTTCAGCTCCGGGGCTGTTTCAGGCAATCTTTTGGGTGGGAGATCAGTAATGACCATTCTATTTCCTTGTGGTTTGACAATTGGTTGCCTAGTGGTCCTTTTCATTTGCATGTTCCTGAGCTCTTCTTGTCTGACCCCGACGTTCTTGATTGGGCGACTGTGGCGTCCCTGTACTCCTATGTTGGCAATTCCTGCAAAGGGCGTCTGGAGGATCGTGGGTTTTCATTTCCGCCTCTCTCGATTGGTAGTGATCGCTTTGTGTGGCATCAAGACCCTTCGGGCTCCTTCTCTGTAGCTTCTACTTGGAACTTTATTAAAGCCTCTAAAGCTAAGGCTCCTTGGATTTCTTATGTGTGGGACAAGGATTTAGCCCCTCGGTTTCAGTTTCTTTTATGGCTCATCACTAAGAAACGCTTGCTAACTCAGTCGTTCCTTCTTTCGTATTTCGTATGGAAGGATTGATTATTCGGTTTGCATTTTTATTAATGCTCAGCCGAACTCTATTGACAATTTGACTTTGAATGCAACATCTCAACTACCTTCATTTACTTTTGGGCTACCAGGTGCAACCTGCTATGGAGAAATGGTACTTGAACAGAAAACCTTGATTGGGCTTTGAAATTCCTTATTGGTAATGATTCTTTCATAATTTCTCTCAGTATTCCTTTAGGGCTCTTTGCTATTTAATTTGGAAGAAAATGAATGTTATGATTTTTCGTGGAGAATCTCTAGATATTCCCGCTTTGAAGAACCATTTGATAAGATGGTTAAAGATAAAGCTATTACTTACAAGGATGTCCCTGACATTCCAAGGAATCGGCGCTTACAGAGAGGTTAGGGAATTGACCCAGCCATCTTCGCTTAATCTTTGCAGGATTTCTGTTGTGAGCTTCCAAGTGCATCCTTTTGCTCTTCTTCAGCTCGGTTGCTTCGGTGGTTCGTGCTTCAGCCTTGCGCATTATTCCTCACTCGGTTTCCCAAGCGTCCGTGGAGGTTTGGTGACTGGGCTGTGTTTGCTTTTGTTTGTGCTTTGCCTCTTAAGGCTTTTTCATGGCTCCTTCCACTCTTATGCTTTTGCATTTATAGTGTTAAGTTTTTGGTGCCATTTATTGTACATTTGTCCAAAGCTATCAATATATTCTTACCGTTTACCAAAAAAACAACTGCGAAAGTAATAGCTTTGACATTTTCGCATTCATGAAGGTACTGTTCACTTTCTCTCCCAACTGGAATTCCCAAGTTACTGCTCATCAGTTTCTAGTGAAGCTGTTCCAAGAGGAGGGTAAGAAGGATCTTCCCTCCAAATTTTAGCCCAAACCGATGGCAAGAACTCCGAGAAACAGCTTCACAAGAAACTGATGAGAAGTAACTCGAGAATTTCAGTTGGGAGAGAAAGTGAACAGTACCCGTGTGAATGCGAAAATGGCAAAGCTATTACTTTCGCAGTTTTTTTTTTTTGTAAACGGTAATAATATATTGAAAACTTTGGACAAATTTACAAGAAACGGCATCAAAAACTTACACTCTAAATACAAAAACACGAGTGGAAGGGAGTCGTGAAAAAACCTTAAGAAGCAAGCACGAACATAAACAAAAGCAAACACAGCCCAGCCACCAAACCTCCACAGACGCTTGGGAAATCGAGGGAAGGATAATGCACAAGGTTAAAGCACGAACCACCGAAGCAACCGAGCTAAAGAAGAGCAAAAGAATGCACTTGGAACCTCACAACAAAAGTTCTGCAAAGATTAAACGAAGATGGCTGGGTCGATTCCTTAACCTCTGTAAGCGTCAATTCCTTGAAATGTCAGGGACATCCTTGTAAGTAATTGTTTTATCTTTAACCATCTTTATCAAATAGTTCTTTATAGCAAGAATATCCAGATATTCCCCACGAAAAATCAAAGCATTCATTTTCTTCCAAATTAGATAGCAAAGAGCTCCAAAGGAATATCGAGAGAGATTATGAAAAAAATCCTTACCAACAAGGAATTTCAAAGCCCAATCAAGGTTTTCTATACAAGTACCATTTCTCCATGGCAGGTTACACCTGGTAGCCCAGAAGTAAACGAAGGTAATTGAGATGTTGCAGTCAAAGTACAAATGGTCGGTAGAGTCCGGCTGAGCATCACGAAAAATGCAAACCGAATAATCAATCCTTCCATATGAAAAAGGAACGACTGAGTTGGCAAGCATTTCTTAGTGATGAGCCATAAAAGAAACTGAAACCGAGAGGCTAAATCCTTATCCCACACAAAAGTCCAAGGAGCCCTAGCTTTAGAGGCTCTAATAAAGTTCCGAGCAGAAGTTATAGAGAAGGAGCCCGAAAGGTCTTGACGCCACACAAAGCGATCACTACCAATCGAGAGAGGCGAAAATGAAAACCCAAGATCCTCCAGACGCCATTTGCAGGAACTGCCAACATAAGAGTATAAGGAGGCCACAGTTGCCCAATCAGGAACGTCGGGGTCAAACAAGAAGAGCTCAGGAACCTGCAAATGAAGAGGACCACTGGGCAACCAATTGTCAAATCACAAGGAAATAGAACGGCCATACCAACCTCCCACCCAAAAGATTGCCTGAAACAGTCCCGGAACTGAAGGAGTTTCTTCCAAGTCCATGCACAAACCGAAGGTTGGGGGACAACCCAAAAGTTATGCTTTTTTAAGTTGGAATGGTTCCAACGGCACCACAATGATTCCTTATCAATGAAGAGGATCCAAATATATTTCAGCATTGAGGCTCTGTTGCAATCTTTAATTAGACCGAATACCTAGCCCCCCTTCCTCTTTAGGTAACACACATCCGCCCAAGAAACTTTAGCACCTCTCGTGTCCAATGAAGTACCTTTTCAAAGGAATCTACGAAGGATGCTTTCAATCCCCAGAATTACCGAAGAGGGTAAAGTGAAAACACTAGCTTAGAAAAACTAAATAGCATAAAGCACTGACCTTATAAGCTAAAGCCTCCCCGCAAAGGAGAGAAATCTATGAGACCATGAACGGACTCGCGCAGTAATGCAGTCTATTAACTGAATACAGTCAGCTTTGCTCAACCTCTTTGAGATGATGGGCACACCAAGGTAACGAACCGGGAGTTTACCTTCCTGGAAACCAAAAGTCAGGAGTATTCTACCGCATAAAGCATGCTCACCTCCAGAAAAGAAGATGTTGCTCTTGTTTTTGTTAGGAAGAAGACCACTCCATGAGGAGAAAATGTCGAAACTTCTTTTAAGAATCACAATCGACTTCCAATCCGCTTGGCAAAAAAGGAACACATCGTCTGTAAAAAAAAACAAGTGCGTAAGCTTAGAAGATTTGCATCTCCAAAAATATTTTAACTCCTTGGCCGAGAACCTTTCGTTCAAAATACCCGAAAAAATTTCCATAATCAACATAAACAGATACGGTGACATTGGGTCGCCCTGCCTAAGGCCTCTACCTCCCCGGTAGAAGCCGTTGAGCTCCCCATTAATAGAGATAAAAAACCCGAATGTGCGAACACAAGTCATGATCCGAGAAATGATCCATCGGGGAAACTAAAAGGCTGCAAGAGTAAGTTCTAGGAAATCCCAATCCACGATGTCAGACTTTGCGAAAAATCCACTTTGACCGCACATCTTGAAAGGTATGGGTCTAGGTGAAAACCTACAAACAGCTCATGCGCTAATAATATGTTATCTCTTATTCTTCTTCCTTTAACGAATGCATTCTGGGAAGGACTAACAATATCTCGAAGTACCGACGCAATTCGATTGGCCAAAATCTTAGTGATAAGCTTGTAAATAGTATTGCAGCATGCAATCGGCCTGAAGTCATTCACTTCACAAGCATTCGACACTCTTTTCAATCGGCCAAGACCTATTTTGGGGATCATTGAACATTATTATGACTTATTCTTGACTCATTGCTTGTGCCCATGACATGGGTCATCACCCGATGATCGCCCATAAGCTGCCCGTGGCCTACGAGCACCACTTCCCCACTAAAGAACTTTAGGAGCATTTTTGCCACCATTTTTGCCACCAAGAGAAGACATTCACCATGTTTTGAGTAGACATTAGCCCTCTAGAAAATTATAAAAATTGAATTTTGATGAGATTTTTTGCAAAAATGCTTAGAAAAATGTGATCTAAATTATGGGAAAGTTAAAAAAAAAAAAATTGACAACCAAAAGATTTTTTTTTTTTTTTGGTATTTAAAAATTGAGAAAATTCGAAAAATTAGAAAAAGAATAGTTAGGACATGGAAAAACCATTGGGGAAGCTATTTTATGACACAAACAAATTTTAAGAAGAATAGATTCAATTGGACAATAAATGATTGGAGTTGCAACTGGACCATGGTCGGTCGGCCCCGATCAATCCACATGGTGCAAGGTGGATCGATCCTGGTCGACCGAGATCGATCCATAATCTATCCACACGGTACATGGATCGATCCATAATCGATCCACACGATACATGGATTGATCCACACAGTCGAGGCCCTCGACCATGATTAATCCCACTCGACTCCGCTCGACTAGGATCCATCCATGATCGATCCGCATGGTGCATGGATCTTCAGATGATTAATCCGCATGGCGCATGGATCCATCCACACGGCTCCACGATCAATCCCGCTCAATTGGAATCGATCTGCACGGTGCATGGATCAATCCACACAGCCGAGGCCCTCGACCACGATCAATCCCCCCTCAATCGGAATCATCAAAATCGATCCGCACGGTGCATGGATGGATCCACGATGGATCCGCATGGTGCATGGATCGATCCACACCGCCGAGACCCTTGATCAAGCCCTCGATCACAATCAATCCCACTCGACCGGGATCAATCCGCATGGTGCATGGATCAATCCATGATCAATCCGCACGATGTAGAGATCAAGGATGGACCCACAGGTGCAAAGACCAATTCCACTCGACTGACATGGATCTGCACGATGCAGGGATTGATCCTGCTCGACCGGGGATCGATCTACGATCGATCCTTGATCCGCACGGTGTAAGGACCGATCCCGCTCAACCGAGGTGCATGAATTGATCCGCATGGTGCAGGGATTGATCCGCTCGATCAGGATCAATCCGCACGAGCAGATAGTAAGCAACACAGACTATATTTCCACAGTATAATTGCATACCATGAAAACTAACACATTTAAAAGAATAAAATTTATGAACTTATGGGCATTAATTATAAATCAAGCTATGACAACCAGCAATACTATCCAGAGCATCGCTTTTACTATCACTAACACGATCACCCATGTATAAACTAAAATCCACTCACATCATACAATAATTTGCAATAATATTATATCGCACTTAGAAATGGCTTCAATTTCTATCTTAGGCTTAAATGATTCAAACATATATTTGACTAGTTAAAACAATGACTTGTCACAAATTGAAATTAAAACCGATAAGAATCTATACCATCAACTACTGATGCAACACTTACCGAGTAATTTGGAGCTGCAGACACCACACTAAAGGGTTTAGATGCATCATTTTCTATGAAAGCATATAAAGCAACTAGAAATAGCTGTGAAGAACCTGTTCCAACCACAATGTGACGACCCTCTGTTATTGCATTACCAACCACTTTATGGAGCTGAGAAATCTCCTTGGCAAGCTCAAGCTCCAAAAACCAACACAGGTTCCCAGCATCTGAGAAGTAACTGGTGAACTGCCAGCTTGGTATCACCACTGTGGATTTGTCACCCATTTCTTGCCAATATCTCTCATACAGTGTAGGTTCACCACTGCATGAAGGAATGTTGAGCTTAGGATCATGAGACCCATGGCATGTGCTTTTATATAATATGTCCACAAAAAAATGGCTCACCTTTTTAACTTATGAGGACATAGAACAAAGACAACTAAAAGAGGAATGATGCAACAAGAAAAAGCTCTATGGCAAAGGCTATCAATTTGTGACAAGTACTGAACTTATTGATCCGTAAAATTATTCGACCTCCCTGATATTTTTGCCTCCTAATTGCCCAATATTTTGTCCGTCAAACTAACAAAAGAAAAAATAGGCCTAACAATATTAGTCTTGTCCAATTCAAAAAAAAAAAAAATTCCTACGCACAAGCAAGAAAGGCATGGTAATCCTAGTAAAAGTTTCCTCATAGTGAAGAATAGATGCAAAATTTGTATCCCACGGTGGCTTATGTATTCAAGATATATTTAAGGGCTTACATCATGTATCAAACTAGTATACCTCACAATCCACAAACGAAATTGCAATTCTATATTAAAACAGTTTCATCCTATGTAGTCACGTGACAAAAGTACTTGTTCATAAGTGGATTTATTAGAGCTCTAGTTATCTTTATCTTCTAGATATCAATATGATTAATACGACACTCATACCATGCTCATATCAATCGCTTAACGGCATGCACGGCGACCCTAGTAAGTACAAAAAGACATGGCAACAAATCGGTGACAAAATCACAATCCTAGGCCCTAACTAGCAATTTCAAAATTACCTCTAATAAAAACAAAGTGAAGTGGAAGTCGTTACTTATGATTTTTTTATTTTTTATCTTTACCACATTACTTGGAGTTAAAGGAAATTTTCCTTATCAATTCCAAGCAGGCAGAAAGTAGATTACCAAGATCCCTACTAAACCCGATACATTAAATTTTAACAGTGGTTTGCTGAGTTATGTATCAAGCATTGAAGGATCTTATGACTAGCACATCACAGTATGTATAGAAATAGAAATGTTTAGGCTTACTAGTCATGATTGATCACATTTCTCCCATCATCTGCATCTCCCCCATTTACAGCCAATGGCGAAGGTGTTGGGTGCATGTTTTGAATGGAAATTGCTTCAATTTGGGACTCTTCAGCAATCTGAGCATCTTTTGGCTTCTCCATGGAAACTCTGCTTACTTTCTCTCTCATATTCTTTCTTTGTCGAATAATTTTGAGCACTAAGCTCACATTAAGTGCAACGGATAGCACTAACATGTGTCTTGGTGAAAACAAAGACCGATGATTTGCCATTTCGCTCGAGAAACAAGATCTGCAACCAAAAATATGGAGATGAGAGTATTACTAACTGAAATAAGCAGAAAATGCAGTATCAAGTATACATAGACAGAAGGAAAAGAAGTACAAAAGAAACAGCAAATAGATGCTGGGGAAAGGAAAAAGATTTATAGATGCGATCTTAATCAAATTATTCAGAAAGTTAAAAAGGTTGGCAGTTCATAGGCTACTTGACAGATAGTGGATTCAGGCAAAGAATTAAAGAAACAGTTAATGGATGCAATCTTATCAGATGAAGCAAGAAGCAAAAAGCTTAAAGGAGTCAAAAAGCTTTATCCTTATAAAGTGATTCTCCATTAACATTGCCAAACATACTGGGATATAAATATGCACTGCTTAAAAGTATATTACAAGCCAAAACTAGTTCGGCACTCGACAACATGATAAAAAGGACCAGTGATTAGCAAAAAAATACGTTCTTGAGGAGAGGCACTTTGACTTAGCAAAGCTCTATTATAGGACTGAGCCCCAAGCAATTAAATGCCTAACCAAGAATGCTCTGCTTCCTGCTTACCCATAGAACTAGTAAAGTGAGCTTCGGATGAGATAGCCACCTCAGCAATAACTTGACTATAGACAAAAAAATTCAGGAGCAATGTCAACATATGGTCTTGGCACTTTATGTATGGAGAGAGGTGGGACTTATCATGCAACTGAAGAGTGGTAGAACGGATTTGGAAAGAACAGGCCACATGTCTAAAATTGTGCCATCTTGTACTTCAGTGAACTTGTATATCTTTGTTGGTTATGAGGGCCATCAAACGAAGTACCACCAGTACAATGCAACTTTAAAATTAGAGCATACATTCATACCGTATTACAGAAAAATCTACAGTCGAACTAGGAACCGGGACCTTAACTGCATGATGACAGATGACCCATCTGAAAGTTCACAAAAGCTTCCATCTACCAAACAGAGAATCGATAATCAAGTTACTCAAGCCAGCTTCTTTCTCACAAATAGCACAATTGAGGGAGAGAAGGAGAGACGGAACGAGATTATCCATATTTAGTACCAAAAGGTAACTATTGTGCAAATTTTATTCTTGATTGCCAAAGTCAATCAATTTTCTAACACTTAAAACATCTGCAGAGACCATTAAGTCGCATAACATCCTCCGAGAGCTCCGGTGCAAGTTCAACTCCCAAAATCTCTCCTTTATTTAGTGGGCATGTTTCTTCCATCATTATGCTCCTGCTCTCCAATTGTTCGGTCAATGCAGTTCCACTCGCATCGAACATTAGAGAAAAACTACTCCCAACTCTCAACAATTCAAACTTTCGACAAAATCGTTCGGGAACAGTAATTATGCAAAAGCCTTTCCATAAATTCACCTAAAAGAATCCACACATGCGAGGCAACTCTCATCCACGCCCAGTCGCCGTCCCGCTTCACTCATATCAGTGCCAGCGTCCGAGCTAAAACGATCTCCATCGCTACAAATTCCTTCTACCACCAACCAAACATACACGAAAACGACACGAGGAGAGACAAAAACGCCACCAGCAGTTACTCGCTCCATCATCCTTGCATGTAGTGTTCTACCGCTGCGAAAAACCAAAGCAAAAGCAGAAAAAACCACTAAGCAAGCCTGAGCAAATCCCTCGACAGTCCAACAGGAAAAAAGGAAAAGCAAAACCACACACGACCCGTCACTTCAAACGAGAAGTACTCACCCCACAGCGCACGCGAGAGCAGAGGGGTAGCCCTCGAGCTCAGGAGGAAATGCGCCGCGGCGAGAAACCGCTAAGACGCCGAGAGACGCCGCTCGTCGCTCATTGACAGCTCACGAAAAGCGGAAGAAAGGGAAACAGCTCGCTCGAGGGCCCCCCGCGACCCTTCACGCGGCGTGGCCACCGCCCTGGTTCTGGACGGCGGGCCCGGCCGGCGAGGCAAAGCGGTGGAAGGAAGGAAGGAAGGAGGAAAAGAGAACAGGTTCGCCGTCCCGCCAAGAATCAGCGGCCAACCAGGTGCTCTGGGGAGAAGGGGGAGCTGCGGAGGCGGAGGAGGGGGGCGGGAACGCGGTGGAGGCGGCCACTCGTCGTACGGACGGCGGAGAGTGCGGAGCTGGCCGTAGGGAGGGGAAGGAGGAAGGAGAAAAGTTCCTGCCTTTTGGAGTTGCCCGCACAAAAGGAGAGGTCTTTCGTCTTCTCTCTGTCTCTCTCTCTCTCTTTCAAATCAATTAAAGGAAATATTTATTGTACGTCACTGCCACTCCCCGCTAGTGGGTTTCCATCGCTTTTCACCACTTTCCCCGCATTTTTTTGCTTTTTCTTTTTTTCTTTTGGCATTTGTGTAAACACATATAAATAAATAAAAATAAATTATAATGCAGATTCCAACTTTTATGAACTCACTCAATTTAATATCATAACTATATGATAACATGGCATTATTCTAATGATGGTATCCTAAAATTGACTTCTTTATATATTATTATCAGGTTAAGTTTTTCAACATATGACTAGTCGATGCAATTTATAATTAGATGAAGTACAAAAATTAAGAAATATTACCACCCACGATGGCGATGTAATCGGTTAAGCGCGGGTTTCTCTCACGAAAAGTCTTACGTTCGAACCACCGGGCAGTAAGGATGGTGGTGACTCTCCTGCTCCCCAGGGTAAGGTTTGCTCTAACCGCGAAGCGGCATACAAGATTTCCTGGGTCACAAAAAAAAATAAAAATTAATAAATGTTGTTTCTCGAAAGGAGATAAAGGACCACAATACGTAAAAGGAATTATACGATATGATGGATTGCATCGATCAAGAATTGCTCGTGAGAGTAATTTTTTTCTTGCCAAAAAAAAAAAGTCAAGACTCGTGGTGCTAGCAATTTTGTTACTTCCCCAAAGTCGAAGCCAAAGGCTTCTACGTCAAATGATGTAGGGAACCATATTAATGATATCTCGGAAACTGACTTGAGCGTAGAGCATTTGGAGAGAGCTGGTTGGCTGGATGAGTAAGGAACTTCGTATTGAAAGAAAGTTAAGAGTGAGCTATACCTTATTAAGACGTGGGTAGTGGTATGGAGATGTCATTACTCAAAATACCATGCATTGCAAACAAATATTCATTCCACGCCACGCAATCAAATGGCAGACAAAGCAACCAATGAGACAAACCATTTCATTCAATTGGTCAAAAAATAGTCTCAGGTGCGGCCTTCAAGCCACCTTCGATTTACATGTTTGAATTTAGTAATAAAGATATCAAAATGCTTTTATTGCTAGTTGCACAAATAAATCTTTCCCCAATAGACTTTACCAAAAAAATCTTCCCCCAAGAGAAATTTAAAGAGCTATGAAATTTGATTAATTATTTTGACGAAAGAGAGAGGTAATCTTAAAAATACCTCATGGAAAATTATGAATGAGCTTTGATGAGGATAAACTAGTCCAATTAAAAGGTGAAAAGTCGTGGAAATGTCTTATGCTAAGATAAAATAGTAGACAAAATATATAAATTTTTTTGGGCCTAGAAATGCAGACAAAGTATATAATTTAAGACAAGTCAATTCAACAAATAAATGTTAGAGCAAAATAACCGAGCAAAATAACCATGCAATGTGTTTATGATGGCTATATACCCAATGCACGTTCTATCATGTAATTAGTGTATTGACTACAGAAAATTGAACTCATCATCTCTATATTTGGACGAGAGTTTATAGCCTTGGCATGTACTGAATTGAGGTTAGGCATGTGTAGAAACAGTGGGATTCCCTGTCGTTTTCAACATGTACTGAATTGAGGTTCCTTTTCATCTCGGAATAGCAACATCAGAATCTCTCTTCGCACAATCAAAGGCACGAGTCCAGCAAGGCATAGTCTTGTCATGCTCCATCCCCCCGTCTCCCAAAGTTATCTCTTTCGCTGACATTTTCTTTTGCTCTTTTGTTCATAATTGTACAGTTTCCATTGAAATTTTAGGGACATATGATTAATTGATGAGAAGTGTCGCTGCAAAAATTGATGAGAAGTGTCACTGCAAACTCGATCATATTAATGTAGAATTTTAGTAAGGTTCGAAATGAATTTTTAAAAAAAATGCCTGTGTAAAATAAGTTATGTTTAAATATAAAGCAGGAAAAGTGAAAAGAGGGAGATAATGGAGATTGAAAAAATAAAAATTATGCACGACTCCATTCATAAAAGTAATAAGTGAAAATAATCTATTTTTCATTGCTAAGCTAATTTATAATGTGGGGTAGCATTAAAAATTGAAAAAAGCAAAATTTAATTTTCTAATTAAAAAAATAGGTCTTGTTGATTGCATTAAATGACTGGATGTGATAAGTGATTACAATTCATCTGTTGCGGTGGACAAAGTGGGGAAGAGGAAAATCCTCTATAAAAGATTTGTTGTACTTTCTATATGATTTGAACGTAAGAAAAGTAAGTAGAAGGCGGTGCACTAACGATGCCTTGGGAAAGGCCAAGCACAAGCAAAAGGAGAAAGGTGTAAAAAGGAAAGAGCACAGATAAAGCTTATTTTCCTTCCGCGGTCAGTGCAGTGGTTGCGACAAGACACATGGCGTGAGACCATTCAAATATCTCAGTATGTTTCTTCTGAAAATCTCCATTTCAATATCCCTCGTTACAAAATGGCTCAATGTTGAAAGCTGATTTACTTTTGCTACCACTTGCACGCTCATCGTCCCGTCGTCCTTTGCATTTTTCCCATAAAACCATTGAAGAATATGATGAAACACACTCATTTAGTGCCCTCGACATTAGCTAAAGCTTTTTTCTAAGCAGATCAGTCTGATTCCATCGCCTTGCTTGAAAGAAAAGAAATCCTTAGACATAAGAACTAAACTTTGTACCATTTCGAAGGTAGTGAGGAAAGGAAATACTCGGACAGACATCGGAGCAAGATTTTCTACCATATTAAAAGACCAGCAGACGAGGAATGGAGTCTGAATTGACAACATTTGAATACGAAGAAAGGGTGGAGGTCCCAATCTTGAAGATGTCGAAATCAATGCCGTCCACTTTCTTATCGGCCATTTCCTCGGAGGAAGTAAAAATGGAGAGTAGTGACGTGGGTATCGGGGAAGAGCCGAAAAAGCTAGAATTCTTAAGGATGACAAAGATGAGTTGACGCTTCTATGATCCATGATAGAATTTCACAAAAACGGTAAAAACCATTCCAAAAATATTAAAGTAATTTTCTAGTTTAGCAAATATGAATCGAGACTACACAAATACCCAATTAACCAACAAAATAATAGTTCTTAAGAAAAAGTTGAAAAAAATTAAGATTGTTAAGGGTAAAGTGTTTTCCCATTTGCATGACAGAAAATTTTTTGAATTCTCTATAAAATTATGGAGGTTGCAAAGAATGTCAATGCTGTTGACGAAATTGGTGGGATTATTAGCAAGAAGAAGACTCGTGATGCCGGCAATTTTGTTGCTTCCCCAAAGTCGAAGCTGGAGGCTTCTACGTCAAATGATGTAGGGAACCATATTAAAGATCTCTTGAAAACTGACTTGAGCAGAGAGCATTTGGAGAGAGCTGGGATTGCTGGATGGGTAAGGAAGGCCGCATTGAAAGGAAGTCAGAGTGAGCTACACCCTATTGAGATGTGGGTAGTGGTATGGAGATGTCGATTGATTGAACATAAGATCAATCTGATAAAGTCGATCTGCTCAAAAGTAAGTTATGGTCTCTATCCTAGTGAGTTGCCTATTATTACTGATGTTTCGTCTATACATTTAATTTGAGCGGTGACCCTTTATCTTTGTGGCATGTAAGTGTTGCATTTGTGAAAATATGGGAGAGAACTTCTTTATGTATGAATAATGTGTATCGTCTTCGTTATGAATCTAAAGCTTATATTACTAGAAATAGATTCCCAAGTCATGTTGGAGAGAATTTCTTCATGTGTGGATAATGCATATAGGCATCCTTACGTATCTAAAGCTTGTTTTACTAGAAAAATAGATACCCAAGGCTTGAGGTCTTTAGAATATTGTGTTATGTGGTTTTTCTTTGTATAGTCAATTGTTATATCTGCAAACAGTAACAATACACTGTTAATCCTTGATGCTTATGGCTTTGCCACAATCTGAAATGCTTCCTACCTTAACTAGTTGCAAAACTGGGATTCATTAGGGATTGTAAATATCGTAATTATAAATAGACAAAATGGTGTCATTATTTGAGAACTTAATTATTGCAGATTGAAGGTGGGATGGTGCAGAAACAGAATATTGCAAAGGTGGTGGGGATTTTTCCAAAGAAAGAGGTATGCTTTTTTAAGTTGTTAAGGAAGAGTATAATGCGAATAAGAAACGGAGCTATCTAGACACGCACGCATATATATATATGGGCCTTTTAGTTCCTATTAAGATCTAGTCTCACTAACACGTGGCGATCAAAGCAGGGTTAGAAATTTCACATTGACAAGTATCCACTTTGAATCATTAATACATCGTTTTGCCATGCTAGAGAAAGATACTCATAAATATGAAATATTCACTCACTACATTAATTTCAAGAAATTTTAGTTTCAATCCCTTGAAATTTAGCTCACTATTCTTTGATACAGTACATTACAGCTTGAGTCGCAAGTGAAAGCATATACAATACTACACCGATACTGTAACCTTTGATCGTTTGTTTCCTTTAGCTGCTAGTGATGTTAGCATATATTATGATCCTCGAGAAGGAAGAAGCACAATTGGGGTGAGTTTTAGTCAATTGTCAGTGTGTGTCACCAAAGAACTTAGGATTGACGTAGGTTAGTATCTCATTGCTTCATTAAGCAGGGAAAGTCAGTCCCAATGATGAATTTGGCTGGGCAGGCGGGTGACTCTTGTCGGAGTACACCTTCAAAAGGACAGACGGCTCCTATAAAATTTACAAGGATTAGCAGCAGTGTGACTCACGGTATTGTCATGTGTGAACCAGTTACCGGACGTACTCATCAAATAAGGATGCGGCCTTACAATATTCCAACGTGACAGAGGAACGAAGGAGCATGGAGACGAGCATCCTTATCAGCATTTAGCAGGGACAAAACATCAGCTGTAAGTAGCAGATGACTCACCGGAACAGAGGCGGGCTTGTAGACAGTTCGAAAGTCCATAACCTTTTTCTAGGGAAAATTACCTAAAAAATCCTAAACCTATTGCAATTATTCCAATTCAGTCCTAAACTTTCTTTTTCTTCCAATTTAGTCCTAAACCTTTTGTTTTTGTTCCAGTTCAGTCCATCCGGCCATGTATAGTCGGAAAAATCTGACGTGGCATCCTACTCATCGCCGGTCGGCGTTGGCGATGCTGACATGGCATCGGAGAGCAAAACGGTGACGTTTTGCTTTAAAAAAAAATAAAAGCCAAAAACAAAAGACAGAAGAGGAAAAGGCGTGAAGAGAAAAGGGCGTGGGTTGGCTGGGTTCTATCCAAAATCAAGTAGGGAACCCTAAATTGAGAGGATCTTCCTTGATTCATGGTCGCCTGACATTGATTGTTGGTGGATGCCTCCGTTCAACACCTCTCGTCGAAACCCCTGGCCTCTCGCTTGCCCAACGCCTCCACTCGATGCCTCCGTCCAACCCCTCCGGCCAACGCTCGCCCAACGCCTCCGTTCGACGCCTCCGTCCAACCCCTCCGGCGGACGCTCGCCTGAGGTCTCCATCCGACGTGTGCATCGGCCCAACGCCTCTATCCGACGCTCAGCTTGCCCAACGTCTTCGTCCGACGCTCGTCAGACGCCTCCATCCGACGCTCGCTCAGATTCGCCTGGCGCTTGCTTGACGCTCACTGAACGCCTTCATCGTCTTCTTGAAATTGCGGTGCTTTATTTTTATGTTGTCTTTATTTCACATGAATTTTATTTTAAATTTTGTTGACATGGGTTTGTTGTAGTAATGGTTTGTGGTTGTTGAACTGGTTCATTCGAAATGGCTAGGCAAATTGTTGACATGGGTTTGGTGGATGGTCTTCTCTATCTCGCCTAGAATTTTTAGTATTGTTGCTGCTTTTGGCTCATTTGGGAAGAATATATTACTTTGAGTTGCTGCCTCTGGTTCATATCAACAAAGTTTGTTAAGTATATGGAGTTCCTAATATACTCCTCGTTTTGATTTCCCAAAACTCGTCTGGATCACCTAAATCTCATAGCAGTTGCAGCAATTTTGGCCTGCCTATGTTGTGAATTTTATATTATACATGGAGGGATTCTGTATATATCATCCATGAGCACATCAATTTTTTTTCACGACTCGAACCAAATATGATATGCATATTCGGGATTGCAACTTCAAAAAAGTAATTGAAAGCTGAAACTTTTTATTTTAATTTTTCATGATGCAATTCATGAAACATTGCAGTTTTTTTTTTTTTTCCTTTGCATCTAAAGCTCACCATTGTGTAAGCTTGAGATTTTACTATTTGATTATATCCTTAGCGATAGAAGTTGACTTATAGAAAAAATCTAGATCAGATTCACACTTTCTCAATATAAAATGCTAAAGATATTACTAGGTTACTGCTGGTGAATTGTTTTAGCTAAATTAGACTTCACTCTAATGTTGTCTATTTCTATATACCGGTGCTCACTCTTGTTTATAGAAATAAGACAAAATGTTAACTATACTGCTGTTTTATTTACGCTGAAAATGCAGCTCTTTTTTTTTCTTTAAAGCTTTCAGAAAAAAATTGGTACGTGCTCCCATACTCAAAATTAATCCCTCAAACATTGCACGCATCTACTTTAAAACCTTATTGTCTTAGTGTGCGCATGATAACGTTTCTACTTCTCCCAATTTCTGTTTTTTTCTTCCCCGGAATAAAAAAAGAGCAGAAATCCGTTTGGTAACGTCGAGTTATTTTTTTATTCCCGGGAATAAAAAGTTAGCCCGGGAATAGTTTTGGAACAAAAACCAGAAGTAAAAAAGTTGCTTCTGGTTCCCGGGGAACAAGTTTAAGAAATAAGTGAAATATTTTTTTTTTTATTCTTCTCTTGCACACGGCCCATTGACCGTCGTTGACCGCCACTCGCCGCCGCACGCCGCCGCCGTCGCCGGCCGACCGTCGCCGCCGCCGCCGCCGCCGGCCGGCCGCCGACCGCCAACCGACCGCCGCCGCCGCCCGACGCCGCCGCCGCAGCCCGCCGCCCGCTGTCGCAGCCGGCCGACCGCCGCCGCCGCCGCCCGGCCGCACCGCCCATCGGCCGCCGCCGACCGTCGGCCACCGGCCGCGGGAGGTGGCCGACGGTCGACGGCGGTGCGGCCGGCGGGCGGCGGCGGAGGCGCGACGGCGTGCGGCGGGCGGCGGCGGAGGCGCGGCGGGCGGCGGCGGCGGTCGTCGGCGGTCGATCGGCGGTCGACGGCGGCCGGTGGCCGACGGTCGACGGCGGCCGGTGGCCGACGGTCGACGGCGGCCGATGGGCGGTGCGGCCGGGCGGCGGCGGCGGCGTCCGACGGCGATCGGCCAACAAAAATAAAAAACAAATAAATATAAAAAGAAACTGTTTTTTACCAAACGCATTTATATTCTTTTTCTATTTCTAGAGTAGAAATTTTGTATAGTTACCAAACGGGTTTTTTTACCTAGAAATTGTCCCCAGAATAGAAATAGAAAAGAAGCATTTCTAAAAAAAAACTACTCCCCAGCCCAGAAGCGTTGCCATACGCACCCTTATTGAGCAAATAAAATTTGGCATTCAAACCCGACAGCTCATTTTTTTTCTATTTCTTGCCCAACAACCCTTTTTGAAATAGGACAACTCTTTTTTTTTTCTTTAAAACTTTTGGAAAAAAATTCGTACGTGCTCGTACTTAAAATTAATCCGTCAAACATTGCATGCACCTACTTTAAAATCTTATTGTCTTATTGAGCAAATAAAATTTGGCGTCCAAACCCGACACCTCGTTTTTTTTCTATTTCTTGCCCAACAACCCTTTTTGAAATAGGGCAACTCTTTTTTTTTCTTTAAAGCTTTCGGAAAAAAATTCGTACGTACTCCCGTACTCAAAATTAATCCGTCAAACATAGCATGCACCTACTTTAAAACCTTATTGTCTTATTGAGCAAATAAAATTTGGCGTCCAAACCCGACACCTCATTTTTTTTTTCTATTTCTTGCCCAACAACCCTTTTGAAATAGGGCAACTTTTTTTTTTTCTTTAAAGCTTTCGGAAAAAAAATTCGTACGTGCTCGTACTTAAAATTAATCCGTCAAGCATAGCACGCACCTACTTTAAAACCTTATTATCTTATTGAGCAAATAAAATTTGGCATCCAAACCCGACAGCTCTTTTTTTTTTTTTATTTCTTGCCCAACAACCCTTTTGAAAGCGTTAATACCCCTGAAAAACCCCAAACTGGTACACTTGTGACAAATTTACCCCAAACTATTTTTTTGACCATGAAAAACCCCAAACTGGTACACCTGTGACAAATTTATCCCGACTGACCATAAAAAATCCTAAATTGGTACATTTATGACAAATTTACCCCAAACTAATTTATTCGACCGCAAAAAATCCCAAATTGATAAATTTGTGACAAATATACCTTTCGCTAAATTGGATTAATACCACAAAAAAATCATAAAAATTGTAAACTCTGACAAATGGATCGTAAAATCCCAAATTTGTATACTAGTCAATTGTCACGTATCATTTAACTTAATAATTTGATAATAAAATTTAACTAAAACTAACAGAGGGTAAATTTGTCATAAGTATACTAGTTTGGGGTAAATTTGTTAAAGGTATACCAGTTTGGGGTTTTTTGTGGTCAAAAAAATAGTTTGGGGTAAATTTGTCACAAGTGTACCAGTTTGGAGTTTTTCAGGGTATTAACCCCTTTTTGAAATAGGGCAACTCTTTTTTTTTTCCTTTAAAGCTTTCGGAAAAAAATTCGTACGTGCTCCCGTACTCAAAATTAATCCCTCAAACATTGCACGCACCTACTTTAAAACCTTATTGTCTTATTGAGCAAATAAAATTTGGCGTCCAAACCCGACACCTCATTTTTTTTTTCTATTTCTTGCCTAACAACCCTTTTTGAAATAGGGCAACTTTTTTTTTTTTCTTTAAAGCTTTCGGAAAAAAATTCATATGTGCTCGTACTTAAAATTAATCCGTCAAACATAGCACGCACCTACTTTAAAACCTTATTGTCTTATTGAGCAAATAAAATTTGGCATCCAAACCCGACAGCTCATTTTTTTTCTATTTCTTGCCCAACAACCCTTTTTGAAATAGGGCAACTCTTTTTTTTCTTTAAAGCTTTCGGAAAAAATTCGTACGTACTCCCATACTCAAAATTAATCCGTCAAACATAGCACGCACCTACTTTAAAACCTTATTGTCTTATTGAGCAAATAAAATTTGGCGTCCAAACCCGACACCTCATTTTTTTTTTTCTATTTCTTGCCTAACAACCCTTTTTGAAATAGGGCAACTCTTTTTCTTTTCTTTAAAGCTTTGAAAAAAATTCGTACGTGCTCCCGTACTCAAAATTAATCCGTCAAACATAGCACGCACCTACTTTAAAATCTTATTGTCTTATTGAGCAAATAAAATTTGGCATCCAAACCCGACAGCTCATTTTTTTCTATTTCTTGCCCAACAACCCTTTTGAAATAGGGCAACTCTTTTTTTTTTTTTCTTTAAAGCTTTGAAAAAAAATTCGTACGTACTCCCGTACTCAAAATTAATCCGTCAAACATAGCACACACCTACTTTAAAACCTTATTGTCTTATTGAGCAAATAAAATTTGGCGTCCAAACCCGACACCTCATTTTTTTTTTTTTCTATTTCTTGCCTAACAACCCTTTTTGAAATAGGGCAACTCTTTTTTTTTTTCTTTAAAGTTTTCGGAAAAAAATTCGTACGTGCTCCCGTACTCAAAATTAATCCGTCAAACATAGCACGCACCTACTTTAAAATCTTATTGTCTTATTGAGCAAATAAAATTTGGCATCCAAACCCGACAGCTCATTTTTTTTTTTCTATTTCTTGCCCAACAACCCTTTTTGAAATAGGGCAACTCTTTTTTTTTTTTTTTCTTTAAAGCTTTCGGAAAAAAATTCGTACGTACTCCCGTACTCAAAATTAATCCGTCAAACATAGCACGCACCTACTTTAAAACCTTATTGTCTTATTGAGCAAATAAAATTTGGCGTCCAAACCCGACACCTCATTTTTTTTTTCTATTTCTTGCCTAACAACCCTTTTGAAATAGGGCAACTCTTTTTTTTTTTTTTTTTTTCCTTTAAAGCTTTCGGAAAAAAATTCGTACGTGCTCCCGTACTCAAAATTAATCCCTCAAACATTGCACGCACCTACTTTAAAACCTTATTGTCTTATTGAGCAAATAAAATTTGGCGTCCAAACCCGACACCTCATTTTTTTTCTATTTCTTGCCTAACAACCCTTTTTGAAATAGGGCAACTCTTTTTTTTTTCTTTAAAGCTTTCGGAAAAAAATTCATAGGTGCTCTCGTACTTAAAATTAATCCGTCAAACATAGCACGCACCTACTTTAAAACCTTATTGTCTTATTGAGCAAATAAAATTTGGCGTCCAAACCCGACACCTCATTTTTTTTTCTATTTCTTGCCTAACAACCCTTTTTGAAATAGGGCAACTCTTTTTTTTTTCTTTAAAGCTTTTGGAAATAAGCTTCGCTGAAAGGTAAATTTTGCATATTATATGCTTTTCATTATATACGCATCTTTTGGAATTGTTTATCTTCTATTACAGCTGAAAGTTTTTTGTTTTCTTGGGAGAATGGTTCGTTTTAATATTTAATAAAAGTCTAATCCTTTTGGTGTGATTGAATGCTTCCCCCTTGACATTGAAATGTCTTATAACGAGGAGCTTTCTTGTAAGGATGGTTTCTTTTTTTCTTTTAAATTGAAATAGACTTTTATGTAAGGCGCTCACAATTGCACCACATCCCGGAGAAGTACTCATCCATAGAGTATAAAAGAGCAAATAATGGCATGCACAATCTCATTACTTCACGAAAAAACACTAACTATACATTATTCAAGTAAAAAATAGATGAATAAACCCATTTTACTATAATAAGATGGTTCAAAAGCATATTGTCTCACTGATCTTAACCATTATACAAATGGCCATATAAAACAAATCAAAAAGATACATCCACAACCCACTTCATTGATGCCATCATCAATGAAAAGAACAAATTGATGAACACCGCTTCACTGAACCCATTATCACAAAAAATATTATCACAACATGTCAAAACTAAACATTCCCAAATGTTGTCACTTTTTTCTCTTTGAATAACTTCTAATGCTTGTGCTCTTGACATTAGTAGAATGATCCATACTAGTATTGCCACCGGCACTTCCACTTGCATTTTTATTTGTATGTCTCTGAACCTGCAAAGAGTATATGCTTTTAAAATATTATTGACGAAACAAGCATGACATAATAGAAATAGAAGTACTAACCGGAATTTTTTGTCTTGAAAATTGTGTTTGCGAAGATGCAGACCTAGTCTTCTTAATTGGACAAGTTGAACTATTGTGTCCCGTCTTTAAGCAAGTTCGACATGTCATCTTCATTCCTATCCTCGACATCCTAGTTCCACTTGCCACCTCACCTTCCTCTCTTGATCTTTTCTGTTTACGTCTACCGCACTTTACCTGGGTTGGAAGTGGTTCAGGCGGCTCCCTATGAGTCTTTTTCCTAAATCTCTCTCCTCGAATTGGCATCATCATGTTTTCATACGCAGCTAAGAACTTGGCCTTCTTATAACATTCATCAACATAGTTATATACATCCTCTTGCCTATGATTTATCGCAGAAATGGCATGAGGACAAGGGATGCCAGTAAGTTGCCATTTTCTACAAGAGCAATCTCTCTTGAATACATCCACTACAAATTTGTCACCCTTATCCATTACCTCATATCCAGCATCACCATTCCATATCACTTGACAGTATATTGCACCAATTCTATTTTCTTCTAATTTTCTTATGATTCTTGGACCACAATCTCTTTTCCACTTAGCACATGCATCCCTCTGTCTATGCATCCTTGTCATTATCATTATCTGCATTTCCTCCAACATACTATATATGGACTTACACCTAGCATGTATAATTGTTCCATTGAATGCCTCACATAAGTTATTGTCAACAATGTCACATTTCACATCAGTATTAAAGAAAGCCTTACACCAGTGTTTTGGCTCTGTTTGCACCAGATCATGATATGCATAAGGACTAATTTTCTTCAATACCTGAGTGTTCATCATACTCCGTCATAGTATTGCTCTTAGCACATTGCCAAAATAGTCTTTGCATTTGTATTCCCTTATGTTTCTTGCCCCAATTAGCATAGATGTGTCTAGCACACATCCTATGCTCAGCCGAGCGATAAATCAGCCATAGCTCCTATAAGGCCCTGCAAAGTATGATTACAATGTAAAACATATCTTATAAATGTGACTATCCAAGAAGTATAACAAATAAAAATTAAATAAAGAACTTACCTTTTGTTTGTTGCTAATTATGACCCAACCTCGTCCATATGTATCAAAAATATTAAGATCATACATCAAACTTCTTAAGAACCACGACCAGGTGTCGCTATTCTCAACTCGACAACCGCCCAAGCAATTGGGAACATCGATCATTTGCATCCCTTCCAATAGCACATAAGATCTGACCTTCACAAATTCCTTTCAAGAAACAACCATCCAACCCCACAACTTGCCTACATCCATTGAGGAATCCTTTCTTACAAGCAGCAAAGCAAATGTACATTCTTTCAAACAATGCCTTAGAGTGCATATCTGGCTTTTCAACCTTCAATGTAATAGTACTCCCAGGATTTTTCTCCCTAAGCTCCTCTGCATAATCCCACAGTTTTGCATATTCCTTCTTATAGTTTCCCATCAACACTTTATAAGCAAAAAACTTAGCCTTCGTACATTGAGCTATGCTTACATCTAAATCCAACTGTTCCTTGATTAATTCCTTGAAAGCAATAGCTTTAATAGTTGGCGTTGCTTTTATTGTAGGAAGATAATGATTTGCCAACCAAGAACTTGTCACCCTCCTATTTTTGAAGCAAATGCTACAAGTATGCTCTGAATGTAAGGTCTTGACATGAAATGATCCAAGACGAGCATCAACAGAACCAGAAATCTTCCAAGGACAGCTCTCATCAACACATTTTGCTCTAACAAACTTCTTATCATTTTTTGTAAATTTTATCTCTCTACGTTCAGCCACTGAGTACTTTTTCAAAGCATCTTTGAATTGGCTACTACTATCAAATGTCATAGCCACAGTAAACACAGGCACGTCACAATTATGATTATATCTTGGAAACCTACTTTTCTTTCTAGTAAAATCATCATTTTCTCCCTCTACATCAGACCCCAAACTGTCATAGGCATCTGTATCATAATACTCCGTCTCGTAACCAGCTTCAGCATCAACTCCACCAGTCACATCTAATGGTTGAGATGATACCAATGCTGTGGATGGTTCCCCTATAATCAGATCCTTTGTAACCCTCCCATGAAACTCAATTATATTCTTCCTTGCTTCTAGAAGCTCTTCATTATCAATATCATCATCATCAGTCCAAAATCTTACATCGCCAAGAAAATTTGTCTCATCATCATTGTCGTCATCCAGAATATCCCCCTCTATGTCAATATAATTACATTCATCAACTAAGTCATTAGGATCTAAGTCATCCTCTTGCTCAATAATTGTCTCATTAGCTAAATCAATATCATTGCGAGCACCCACACTAATTCCTTGACCAACACCCTCACTTGGGCAAGCATCCTCACTTTCACCATCCCCGTGACCCACACCCTCACCCACACCCACACCTTGACCATCACCCTCAACTGCCTCATCAATTGCAAAAATTTCTCCATATATCTCAATTAACCCACGATGCAAATAACTGAAAAGTAAATCAACGACACTGCTCTCATTCCATATATATCTCAACCCATCTTCTAGAGACTTTCCAGGAAACTTAAAACAAAGTTTTTCAAATTTACAATTTACCCCATTCTCAATATCTCTAATGAAGCTTTCATAGCTCCTTGAACCGATATCAATTTTTACCAAATCAGTCTTACCCCCAACATATTCAAGCATTGGGCAACGGTAAAAATTTCCACCATAGAAAAGGCAAGCCCATGCCGACTTGTCGCTCATCTCGACCCTACACAAAAGAACGCAATATTTATTGTAAGAAGCCACATAATGGAGATTTTTACATGAATGGCCAAAAGTGCTAAATAAATATAAAGAGTTTGACTTGAGCATAAGTGCAAAATCCTTTTCCTCTCATATTTACAAGTGAAATTTCTCTCTAGTTTATGAGAATTAACTAGGTCAATTAATATCTAGTATCTATGATACGAGAGTTCAAGGTGAATAGTGGCATATAATTAGTTTTTTTATTTGGTTTGTATAGCTACTTGAAGCCGATGCCAAAAATCTTAGGATTGATAAAAGAAAATTTTCTCCTATAGTATACGTGATCCTTTTTTTTTTTTTTTTGCAACTAATGAAGGAGAAAAAAAAAAAAAACCAATGTATTATCTCATATTATCTCAATTCTTTCCTACCATCACTTCCATGGATATTGTTGGTTCTCTGTCTTTTGACTTTTCAGGATTTTTTTACAATAGTTTCACTGTTTAGGCGGCGGAAGAGTGTACTTCTATGCTTAAACTTTGAAGTTGATTTGCTTAGAATAACTGATCTACTCGACCTCTCCTTGCTTCTCAACTCGTCTCTATGCAACCCTCCTCTCATCAACATGGCTAACTTGTTGGAAACACAAGCCCTGTTGAACCCAGAGCTCTTAAGGCTTGCTTCGACCATATTGTTGCTCAAAAATGAAAACCCATATATGCTCCCACAAAATAATCTGCAGGAGAACCAAATCTCTGATCCGAATGCTTTCCCATTGTCCCACTCCAATCAATTTCAAGTTCAAGCTTAGTTTAAAACCAAAAGGTTGGTTTGTTCAACGAACGAATTTGGGAACACGACAAAAACAATTATAAAGACAAAATAATTTGGGAACACGACAAAAACAAACATAGAGACAAAACATAGTTTAGTACCACGGTGATATACCTTTTGATAGATTTTGACTGACTTTACGACCACCCACCACGTAGCTCACCACTTGCCGACAACACAATCAAATTGGGACCACCTCACTTGCTTGTGTTTGCTGTGGACGAACGAATCGGGTCAAGTTGTGGCCAAATCGAGTCTTCGGGTCTTCGGGTCTCTTGTCTTCTCAATTCAGGCAAGTAGCGACGAACAAATTGGGTTAAGTTGTGGCCGAATCGGGTCTTTGGGTCTTCAGGTCTTCTCGGTTCAGGCGAGAAGCGACGAACAATGGCGTTGGCCAAAAAGGGGCTTGATTCACGAAGGATATTGATGGAAAAACTACTTGGGTTGAGAAAATCTCAAGACGAGATCAAATCAACTCAAAATCTGCAAAAATTTTGGAGGAGATCTCACTAGGGTTTTTTAGAAGATTTTGGGAAGATATAAAAAGTATCTCGCACAATCCTTACCCAACCCACGCCTTTTCCTCTTCTGCCTTTTGTTTTTGGCTTTTATTTTTTTTTTAAAGCAAAACGTCACCGTTTTGCTCTCCGGTGCCATGTCAGCGTCGCCAACGCCGATCGGCGATGAGTAGGATGCCACGTCAGATTTTTCCGACTATACATGGCTGGATGGACTGAACTGGAATAAAAACAAAAGGTTTAGGACTAAATTGGAAGAAAAAAAAGTTTAGGACTGAATTGAAATAATTGCAATAGGTTTAGGACTTTTTAGGTAATTTTCTCCTTTTTCTAAGCAAATCGAGAATAGAATTCTTTTATGAGATTGATCTCATATTCAATTAATTGGCATCTCTGTGCCGCTATTCACATCTCAATAAGGCGAAATTCACTCCAATTTTCTTTCAGCTCAGCTCTCCTTGACTCCACCTACCACCTTAGTTCTCTCCAAATATTCCCCGCTCAAGTCAGTGTGCAAATTGTCATCAATATGGTTCCCGTACATCATTTGACATAGAAGCCTCCAGCTTCTACGTGAGGGAAGCAACAAAATTGTCGGCACTAGGAGTCTTCTTCTTGCTGACAGTCTCACCAATTTCTTCAATAACATTGACATTCTTTGTAATCTCCCATTTTTTTATGGATAGTTTAAAAAATTTTCTGTCATGTGAATGGGAAAATACCTTACCATCTACAACCTTTTTTTTTTAAAATTTTTTTTTAGAACTCTTATTTTGTTGGTCAATTGAGTATTCATGTAATTCCGATTCAATAATTCCTTGACTCGAGAATAAAATATTTTAGTATTTTTGAGGGATCCACACCATTCATTTTCTTTCAAGTGAGGTGGTGGAAATAAGACTGATTTACTTAGAAAAGAACTTCTCTTAATTTTTTAGCAATACTTTTTTGTGCTTGGTCCTAGGGTATTCGGCTTCATTAAATTTTAGTCACCAAACAGCAGTATCATTCAGTGAAGTTCTCTTAGACCTTGTTGAAACTGTGCATTGATTTGATCGAGTTAGCAGTGATACTTCAATCAATTGCAAGTCATAAAAGCTGTGGTGGGAACTACATGATTAACAAGAAAAGAAAAAAGAAAGAGAGCGAAAGACATGCTCATGAAGGAAATAACAAATGAATATCAAAACGAAAGATTTCAAGATAAAAGCTAAGTTCAATATAAAAGCTAAGTTTTTAACAAAATAATTAATTCCACGTTCTAAGTTTTTATTAATGTAAAACCGCAACGTTTTTATTGCTACTGGCACAGATGAACCTTGTTCCATGTGAAGAATTTTCAAAAAAGTGTAATGATTTTACTTAAAAGAGAGAAATTGAATAGGAAAATTTAAAAAGAAAAAAGAAAAACAAATCATACAACATAAGCCTTCATTTCCGTGCAAAACAAAATAGCATAGTGTGATTTTTATTTTTATTTTTCTAATCTCCGCGTTAACATTTTCTATTTTGAGCTATGTTCATATTAAGAGGCGCACGTATCATCCATCCTTTCTTATTTCTGCCAAACAGTTTTAGGTTGATGATTTTAATTAATTAAGAGGATGGGCCTAAGTTGGCCCGTCCGCCCATGTTGGGCCTAAAAGCCCGGCCCACGAAAAATTAAGGCCCATGGATGGAGGGATATAACAAAGGGGTACATTTGTATTTTGGGGGGAGGTATATAAAAGGGGAAAGGGAGGGAGAAACGTACCTTTTGGCATTACGTACGTTTCTCCTCCCCCTCCCTCCAAAACACTCAAAAAGAAAAGAACAGTAAGAGAAAAAGGCAAAAAGGCGACACCCTTTCTTCCTCCAAGGCTTTTTGGCTTCATCGGATCAAACAGGACCGTTTTTCTCTTCCTCTTGGCGTCGTTGGTATTTAATCTGTGGCTAACAAGGTACGTTCGATTCTGTGATGTGCCTTAGGATCGGTGATGCATATAGAAATCCCGGGTTCGTCTTCCGCGTAAGTTTAGGGGATTGATTTAGGGTCGAATCTAGTTTTTGGGGATCCGACAACCCCAACATAGGTCTTCATTGAAATAATAGATATAACGGGCTTTTAGGTCTATTTTCTTTCCTTATCTTTTGGTTTTAACTCTTCGCTATTTAATCCTCTTCCTCTCTGCTCTGTTCAATCTGCCGTGGGGTAGGTAATCGCTCAGATGAACGAGCGAGTGCTGATAGAGCTGCTGGCAAATCATTAATTTCAGAAACAAATAATTCATATGTTGATGATTGTGAAGAGACTTGCAGCAAAAGTTTCATCGCTGATCCCATGTGCAAACATTGTCCAAATTTGGCTCCGACAGGATAACGCCAATTAGCTTCTGTTTTCTGGTCTAAGTGCTATTTTATTCTCTGAACATCTTGTGATTTTCTAGTTTGATCCTCCAATAGAATGAGTTGAGCTCTTAAATTTTTTGAGCTTATTGATCTGGAGGACTGGCTGGTCTTGAAAAGGTGGAAGACAATGTCGTCCACACTTCTTTGAAGGAAATTAAAACGGATGGCAGTGATGTGAATATCAGGAAGGAGTCAAATAAGTTAGAATTTGTGAAGATTTAGAGTGACGAAGGCGAGTTGAGTGATCGAATTTCCCAAGAATGGTATGACCTTTAACACGAGTAAAGAGTGCTTCTTTATATATTTCGAAGACAAATGGAAGAAGAAACTTATCTTTGTCCAAATCACTGATGTGATACCGGTCTGTGGAATTACTGTATGATAATCAACACAAACTCTAGTATTTCTAGCTATTGAACTTCCCATAAAAAAAAAGTAAAATTAAATCATCGAAAGTGAAATGCCATGCGTGATGGGTACCTTTGAATTACTCCGACCAACCTTTTTGACCTTTATGAAAATAAAAAGCGAAATGAAGCTTTCGTTGTAAAAGTGTTTATGAACATGCTTAGAAGGCTTCTTCCCAATATCCCGTCTGTCACCTAGGTAGATCCGACGGATTAAAGCACAAAAAAAAAGTACATTGAAATGTATGGAAGTGAAATATGATCCGAAAGGCCTCATTTCTTATTTTATTGGAACAAGAAATCATTTCTTATTCTTCGAACAATTAATGTTCACTGTGATCACCGTGAGAACACAGGCCAATATTTTTGAGGCGGAAGTAATGCAAAAATATCAATATCGAAATGAGTAATTCCAAATAGAAACTCAGTTTAATGTCAGGTGTTTATTACAACATGAAAATAAAAAGCCCAAGTCATGATCGAGAATGAAAAGTACGACAAAATGGACTAGATAAGATATCAGTCACACCTTCATTGTCGGGATTTTTCGCCATTTCATGGGAATAAATTGACTGCATCGTCTTCAAATCAAATTACTTAAAATCCCATGCGTTGTGATTGATAGGGAAATAACGGTTCGGAACAATGGTCCGACTTGCACATCAACCACTAATATTACTCTTCCAAATAATAAATAAATAAATAAATAAATAAATAAATAAATAAATAAGTTTTAGTTAGTCTAATGATGGAGAGGTGGGAGGTTTAAAATTTGGGAGCTTTTTAATCGCTAGTCTTAGGGGGCGCATGGTAACCGGTTATTCTGTTCTAGAAACAATTTTTCTATTATAGATCTGTTTTTGGAATAGAAATCCGTTTAATAAAATTATTCCACTTTTCTTATTTCTGAAATAGATTCTTATTTTAGAAATAGGTTTAGAATAGAAATCAGAAATAAAAAATTTTATACTTTTCTATTTTTAGAACAGAAATGATAAATAAAAATTTTCTCATTGTTCATCGCCGCCGCCGCCGGTTGCCGGCCGTCGTTGCTTGCCGTTCGCCACCGGTCGTCGACCACCGCCACCAATCGCCGTCGCCACCATTGATCGTTGGCGGTTGTCGGTCCGCTACCGCCGGTCGCTGCTGGTCGGTTCGCCGCCACCGTCGCTGCTGGTTGGTTCGCCGCCGGTCGTCGCTCGTCGGTTCGCCGTCGGTCGCCGCCTGTCACCGCTCGTCGGTCCGCCGTCGGCCGCCGCTCGTCGGTCCGCCGTCGGCCACCGCCGCCGGTCCACCGCCACGCCGATCCGCCATCGCCGCCGGTCGCCGCCCGCCGGCCGTCGCCCTCACCGATCGCCGGTCCGCCGCCCCCACCGGTTGTCGGTCCATCGCTATCCAAAATGAAGAAATTTTTTGTGTCATTATCAAACGAAATTATATTTTTAGAGTAAAAATTGTGTGTCGTTATTAAACGGATATTTTTGCTCAGAAACTCATTTATAAATAGAAATTGAAAAAATCTATTTTTCTTCCATAAATTAATTTCTGGCCATAATGATTATCATTCGCGTCCTTAGAGACTGAAGATTTATTTCTTTACCACCATATTTTTTGGCATAAAGATCTGAATTCCGAAATCTGAGTGTCGAAATTGTACGGATCCTAATGCAAAGATCAATTGGAAGGTGAAGCAAGCAAAGCAGGCAAAGAAGTCACTCTCTCAGTAACAGTAGCAATAGCGTAGGAAAGAGGTCAAGTCGTACCAAAGTCTCATCCTCCAGACCGGCTTTTTCCCTAAAACTTTATAATGTAAATATTTTAATAACGAAAAGTCCAAAAAAAAAGGACAGTTTTTTTTTTTTTTCCAATTTCTTGAAATAAAAACGAATTAATTGATTGCCAGACGTTTTAATTTAATTGCTCCGGAAAATCGAAGGGTTCTTTAGCGTTTACTTCTGATGTTTCAAAGGAATGGCAAAATGGAGCGAAGTAATTACCGTGGTGAAGAAGATATGTTAAGTAAGAAGAGAAGCCTAACCTAATTGATGTTTACTCATTATGAAGCCTAACCTAATTTACAGTCTCTAAGGAAATAAAACAAGTCGAGAGGAAATTATATTAATAATCATTGATAATCTTTCGTAACGAATTGATTTTTCCCATATTCAATCCGCCATAAAGAAATTAATTTAAAGACTTTTTTAAAGTGTTATTTAAAAGGTTCATGAAATAAGAGTTAATATTCTAAAAACCCCAAATTAATATACTTGTAATAAATTTACTCTAAATTAATTTTTTGATCACAAAAAATCACAAATCGGTGTACTTGTGATAAATTTACTTTAAATGGCAAAAAAAAATCTTAAACTGATACACTTGTGACAAATTTATCCAAAATTAATTTGTTCAATTATCATAAACCCCAAACTAGTATATTTGTAACAAATATACCCTCTGTTAAATTCGATTAATAATACAAAAAGTCACAAAAATAACACAACATTGACAAACATATAGTGAAATCCCAAACTAATACACTAATTCACTATTACATGTTATTTAATTTAGTAATTTGATAGTAAAATTTAATAAAAATTAATAGAGTAAACTTATTACGAGTGTATTAGTTTATAATAAATCTATTAAAGATGTATCAATTTAAAATTTTTGATGATTTAAAAATTAATTTAAAATAAATTTATCATAAATATATTAGTTGGAGATATTTTAGTGAATAATCCTTTTAATAAAGCATTAACCAACAGCATTTTCAAGAGAATTAATTGAAAATCCGTGAATTCACTCGCGGGTGGAGCTTGCGGGGGATTATTAAAAATGGAAGACAGATGCAGGACATTTATTAAAAGAATCAAACTTTTCAGGGAATCAACCTAATTTTTGTACCAAAATATTTTCTGCAAGACCAGACGAAATCATGAGAGACGATTTCAAAGGAAGATACAAATCGAGAGTTGCCTTGTCAGCTTACTTCCTTTTTCAGTGACCTGTCCTGAAGTCCTCGAAACTTGAAAGAAAGATTTGAGTTCACGAGGTGAACGAAAGTGTTCTTCAGGGAAATGATGGATGAGAGGAAAGAGACGAGCGACTGTACTACTCTTTTGACCATAGTTAAATGATTATAAATTATGCAGGACAGTACAAGGTGGGATGCCTGTCCGTCGTCTCTCGTATCTTCGCGATCATGTTTTCTTTTTGACTTTCTTTTGTGTTTTTTTTTTAGTGTTATGAGGCTAAAAATGTTTTTCTTCTTCTAATTCCGTCCCGAGCCACTCAGTTCCCGATTGCACGCCGGTTAAAATTATCACGAGACAAATCCAGCTCACTAGTCGAAAATGGATGGGGCCAAGAAAACTCTTTTTTAATTGCCTTTGTTGCCTTTACCTCTATCTCACAAATCAGTATGGTATGGAGTAATTGTGGAGTCAAATCAACTAATATAATACAATTTCAAAATGAAACTCAAAGAAAATACTAATATGGAACAAAAAGAATTCTCATTTGACAATGATTATTTAGTGCAAAAAAGGAGAAAGTTTACACGACCATGACTAAATCTTTCAAAATTTCTACACCCTCCACTATAATTGTCCTGTTTCTTTTAGTCTTCCCCTTGAACTCCGCACTTCCCATGTCTCCAAGATTAACCATCTGTATGAGTACCCACCGCTGTCCTCGATGTCAGGAACAACGGATTTCCTAAAACCAATCTGATACATAATCGAACCCATAAAACGAATACGAAAGATGAGTCCAGGAAACACATATATCATCGATCAAAAGTTACATTACAAAAACGAGCGTACCTTGTTTTTTACAGATTAAATACCAATGTTAAAATTCGAGGAAAAATTCTAATCCCAGTCTACTAGGGAGTGTGCTGTTGCTATTAGGGGAAGAAAACTCTGAAAAAAGACGTACGTTCTTTTTTCTTGGAGCGTTCTATTGTTTTACGTTATTTGGAGAGGGAAAAAGCGTCTTCATGTACATACCTCAGAAGGTACATTCCTTTTCCTTTTCACTTTCCCTCGAAGCGTCTCCCCCCGAAAGATGCATCTCTTCAATGTAAAATGTTCCTTCAAAAGACACAACTCCTTATATCTAAACAACGCAACCTTTCACATCACAACTGTTCCTCCATGGGCCCTTAGCTTGCGGGCCGGGCTTTTAGGCCCAACATGAGCGGACGGGCTTACTTAGGCCCATCACAAAACCATCACCCAGCCTTGAAGGGGTCCGCGGTGAAGTACCTATATTTGAATAAGAACGAGTTCAGTTTGTTCTTGAAGTGGGTCGGGGAGCTGCGGAGGCTAAAGACGCTAAAGTTCTTCGTGAACAAGGTGAACCTGTTCCCGAGTGAGTTGGGGAGTTTGGTGGGGCTGGAGTGCTTGCAGGTGAAGATATCGCTCCCCGAGCTGAACGGGCTGGCGTTGCATAAGTTGGAAGGGCTGAAGGAGCTTAAGCTCAGTAAGGCATTGCGCTGTTGCGCCGCCCCTCGGTGTTTTCACTGCTCAGCGAGATCGCGCAGCTCAAGCGTCTGACCAAGCTCTCCGTTTGTCATTTCTCTGCAAGGTATGTTGTTTTTGACTTATTGTTTGGTTTGTTCAGTTTTGAAGTTTTTTTCCTTTTTGCTTGATTGGGATTGAGTTAATTGCAATGTGTGCTATGCAGTTCTGTGAATTAGTAAAGTTGAGTGTTTGGGGACTGTCAGGAGGAGAAATTTGTTCTTTTAAGTTGGTACTCCCTTCCGAGGTGTAAGAAGTTAAGTTGCTGGGGCTTACGTGTGGTTTTCAGTGACCATTTGACGGTCCTTTAGCTTTGGTACTCTAGGCTGGGCATTTTTCTATTCTTAGTCTAGACACAAGATGCATGAAGTATGTGTTTTTCCAATGCAGCATAATGTGACAAAACCCGATGTAGCTCTTTTGGCAAGCAGTTTTGATGGCTCCTTTAGTTGCTATTTGGAATAACTGATTTCCTAAAATCGATTCGATACTAAATCGAACCCCTAAAATGTGGAAGACGAGTTCGGGAAAACACATATATCACCGATTAAACACCAACATTGATCTGAGGAAGAAAACTGATCCCGTTCCATCCAGTGATGTATTAATGCCTTGGAGGGGAGAAAGTTCTGTCTCTTTTTGGGGTACTGTTCTCTTTTGCCTTTTTGGAGGGAGAGAGAGAGGAAGACGTACGTACGTTGAAAAGGTACATTCCTCCATTTTCTTTTCTCCCTTAAATACGTCTCCTCTAATAGACGTAACTTTTCAATGTAAAGACGCATCTTCCAAAAGTCGCAACCCCTCAATGTACCCCTCCATTCATGGGCCCTTATCTTGCGGGCAAGACTTTTAGGCCTAATATGGGCGGACGAGCCAACTTAGGCCCATCTTCATAAATAAAATCCATCAGTTGCCTTTAGGAAGTTTGTGTTGCGGTTTTGACTTGAGATCGTGCAGTGTTCTTATCTGAATAGGAAGAAGTAAATTGAACATCTTTCTTTTAAGTCTTTTTCCTTGGACTATTGTGACTACATGTTAACAAAAGTGGCACCTCTTATTGATATGTACTCATATTCGAAATTCTTCATTAATTGATTTATGTTATTTTAATTACTCGTGGATACTGTATGGGATACTGCATTGGCCTGTAATCCATCATTATTGAGATTTATGAGGGTTCAATTTAATTCCTACCTTCCACTCTCCTCTACTCGTGTAGAAAGTAGTTGATACGGTGTTGTGTGGCAACCATCTTAACCTTTTCTCCTCCATGTTCTAATACATGTTTTGAAGTATGGATATCCAATGTGAGGGTATTTCTTAAATTCTCAAGAAACATTGTGTTCAAGGAATACTATGAACCAAAGTAGATTGAATGGGAACACTGACGGAGCCAGGCTAAGGTTCTTTTATTTCATTTTTTTTTTTTTTGGGGGGGAGGGGGTCGGGTTGAGATTCACTAATGAAATATGGAGCCAAAAATTCTTTTGCACGAAAATTTTGAATAAACTTAAAAAGTAAAGTGTATATTATTCATTAGTCAGTTAAAATATACAAATCTCTTTGAAGTTTAGTAGTACTTTCTCCTTTAACTTTTCTGTATAATATCTATATAATTCTTTTGGACAAGTAAAAAAACATGTTTTTGTTGATGACTATAGATGATAATTATATACAATGTTAAAATTATGTCTAGAAAGAAATTCTGCACTATTGTATTAAAATTAAACTAAGGTTGGATTCATCCATATATAAATAACAGTTCACAAGGATGGACAAATTTCATGTATAGAAGATAGATTGGCATACTTACAAAGGCGTATTTATATTGTCAATAGAAAATCATAATCTATTCCAAGAAAATTAGTAAGAAGAAAAAGATAGAATAACATATCGATAGACATTACATCAGATCTAAGCCGATAAAATGTTAAATGATCACTCCACTAAGACATGATAAATGCAATTTAAGTTCATTATTTAATTTGCATCTTTCAAATAAAATAAATTTATTTTTCAGTTACTTCTAATTTTCAGTATAGGTTTGATATAAAATAACTGTTCTAGCTATTGGAATTTTAATATTTTCAAATAAAAAAGAAAAAAAAAGAAAAAAGAGCGCACACTTTGTATGTCCAATAAAAAAAGAAATAAGCCAGACCTCTGTATATATTTAGAGGAAGAAAAACCAATGATTTTGATTTGGTAATACAGTCCTGCACGAATGTTGAAGATGACACCGAGGACACCGAGGACACCGAGGAGGGTACAAATGAGCCAAGTCAGAGAAGCTCTTGGCAAACTTATAATGTAATAAATTTCTGAACCCGATTCACGATCATATGTGGCTAAATTTTATTAGATGTCATTAGCCATTATCATTTCGTATGCTCGAATGGTGATTCACAACTGATATTCACCTCAAATAAGTTTGGGAGGCCAATTCATGTAGAAATATATAATATTTATGTTGGATGAAGGATGGATGTTGTAAGTTTGCTTCTTTAATCTGCAATGTTGTGTGTCCAGATTGTATTTCTTTTTTCTCTTGACATCTGAATCTTTTTGGTTAGTGAGTCTTTTTTTACTATTGTGGGTTTCATCACTTCCTGCTTAGGTAGGAATCATTTGCTTATGTTGATTATGGTGCCTTTTTTCTCATGCAGATGCCTCCCACCGGAAATCGCTTGCCTGAACAAGTTGGAGCATTTGGACCTTTCATTTAATAACATGAAGAGTTTGCCAAATGAAATAAGTTATTTAAATTCTTTGACATCCTTGAAGGTCGCTAACAATACATTGGTGGAACATCCCTCTGGTTTGTCCTCTCTTCGGCAATTGGAAGTTATAGACCTTTCAAATAACAGGTTGACATCGATAGGCCCTCTTGAACTTGATTCCATGCATAGTCTGCGAAGTCTCACTTTTCAGGGGTTGGAAAACCAGTCTTCTAATGATTTATTTTGTGCATGTTCATGGAATAATTGTAACAAGATGCTCTGTTTCTATATCAGAATTGCACCCAGACCTTTTTTTCACGCTAGGTTGTGGTATAATTGACATCTGTACTTTTCACTCGTCTCTTTGATACTTCTGTAGATGAATTTTCAACTAGTGAAATTAACATGTATCTTTTCTGTTGATTTTTGTTATTATTCAAGCACTATAAGCTCCTCAGTTTTCAAATACCTTCGTGGATATCCTGTGATATAGACGGCAAGGAGTTGCCCTTCTTTGGCTGAAATGGAAGTATATGAGTCCACCCCAGACCATGAACGAACGATCTCTTGTAGCAGTAAGGCCTGCAGAACTAGTTTCTTCAGCTTTTTCATGTAAATTTTGCACTTATCCCCTATGGATTTCGTCAGCCTTACTGCATGCTTCTAAGAACTGGATTGTACTTTACGTAGGCTCCTGCCATACCTTGGCAAGTTCATTGGCTGGGTCAGCGTCAAATGCTAGATGTTTTTCGGCTTGGAAATCATCAAAGAGGTGGAAAAGGAGGAACTATTTGCAACAAAAAGCTCGTCTAGAACGTTCAAACGGCAAAAAAACGCTTCAAGTGTGGCATCCCAAAATTTTATGAAAATTCCTAAATATACCTTGAGCCATGAATAGGCAAGAAAACCTTTGTTATTGTATTTAGTGGCCTTTTGATCCATAATTCGTGATAAGATTTATGGCCGAGCTTGTAAGAGATACATTTTGGAAGAAAAAGATTTATCTTTGGCCATGTGAAGTACAAAGTTATAATTTATAAATTTATGGACTCAAGTGTTTAGTTAATTAATCTTGTAATTTAGTACCTTAATCTAATAAGGATTTAGTTAGTTTAAGGAGTTAAAATTTAATTGGATTGGGCTTGGGACTTAGGCCCAAAAAGGTGTAGGCCTAAGATAGGCTAATGGGCTGGCCCATGAGCCCATGAAGAGGGCCTTGGACGAGCAAAGGAGGGGGGGGAGAGGCTGGTTTTGCATGCCCTTCTCCATGTGTCTCATGTTGATGACCAAGTGAAATTAATGCAAGAGAAGCTTGCCAAGTGTTATGCATGCAAGGGGCTAATGATTACTAATGATAATGAGAAAAAGGGGAATAAAAAGGAAGAGATGGCCGGTTTAGAGGGGCTGGTCAATGGTGAGGAGAGAGAGAGAGAGGAGAGAAAGAGAGAAATGAGAGAAAGGAGAAGAAGGAGAAGAAGGAAGGAGAGGAAGAAGAAGGGAAGCCGTCCGTTGCCCGCCGCTTTGTCCGTCCTTTTTGGTGTTTGTTTTGCTGAGTTTAGAGGCAAGATTTGATCCTTAAACTACTCTTGCATGTTTTGCTTTGAATGTATTGCTGTGTGGTGGTTGATTCCGTGTGTTTTGAGTGTAGAAACCCAAGTTTAGAAGTGTTTTTGTTTAAAGATATAAACTGTCTCGAGTAGAACAGTATGCACCAGAATGTTGTGAGGGCTTGCATGTGAGTTTAGAGTTGGATTTTGACTTCGACTTCTTCATGAAAGTTGTAGATCGCATCTTAAACTACAACATATTAAAATTTTAAGTAAAATGGATGAGTTTTGAGGGGTGAAACCCATCTTCTACGGAAACGGCCAGATCTGGAACTGCATGTCGACCTTTTGATGATTTTAGGTCTTGTATGTGACTTTTTATTGAGGATCTCTCTTCAACTTCTTCATGAAAGTTGTAGGGAACATCTTGAAGATCAACATACTCAAATTTGAGATAAAACTAACAAGTATAGCTTAGTAAAATGTAATTTTTCTTGAAGACGTGGAATCTGGACAAGCTTTGTTGAACATCAGCGACTTCGGGGACAATAGGACGACGTTCCTTTGGAAATTTCACCTTGACTCCTTAATGAAAGTTGAAGTGGACACTTTAACTAGAACATATCAAAAATCCAGAAGAAAAGAAGGAGAATAAGTAGGTAAAATGGTGATTTTTCGGTGATGAGTTAGTTTGGATGTTACGGTACAAAGAACAGAGGCTGTCATCGACTATAATAAATTATCTAGGATGAATTTGGCCTTGATGTCTTCATGAAAAATCTACCTTAGAGTCTTGGCTATCACGTGGTAACATTTCATAAATTTTAAAGGCTATTTGGATATTTAATTTGGGAGAATCCTAAAACTGTGCAAACTGGTATGTTTGAGATTTGTATGCTGTGGTGTTTGAATTGTATCTTTTTATGTGATGATTTCTAGAACATGCATTCTTCATGAAAAGTGTGTTTTTATGTCTCGACTATCACGTGTGCAAATCTCATAATTTTTGAAAGTCATTTGGGCATTCAATTTATATATTTTCGAAAATCATGCATGCTGGATTTTGTAAACTTCAAAGGAAATGATGTGTAGACTATTTTAAATTGCATGAACAAAATGGATGATGATGTCTTAAGTGATTCAATCATGCTGCGTGTATGATGACATATGGCATTTTACATAGTCATTAAATGTTATTATCATATCATATGCCATGATGAAATTGAGCCATAAATGTGAATGTAAATTGTGATAAATGAGAATACCCGGAGGTCTTTGCCCGGGGAATACCTCGTGATGCCAGTTGGGGTGTGAGATGCCCGGCCAGGGAGTGTAAATGCCGGATGCCTAGTGGCCTAGGGGCGTAATTCTGGATGGCCTCGGAGTTGAGATGCCCGGAGCGTTGGGGTGCCGGAAGCCCGGAGGGTGTGTGTCGGGGGATTCCTCTTGATGCTAGTTGGGGTGCGAGATGCCCGGCCAAGGAGTGTAAATGCCGGATGCCTAGTGGCCTGGGGGCATAATTCTGGATGGCCTCGGGGTGCCGAGATGCCCGGAGCGTTGGGGGTGCCGGAAGCCCGGTTGTATTTTGAATACATGCCCGGGGGTGTTTGTTTTTCTCGCAACGCCCGTCGCCAGGATTGGGTGCGAGTAATAAATGCCAATTAAAAGAATAAAAATTGAAGAAATTGAAATTGAGTCATGCATAGTATGATGATATGTATGCATGGTATATGCATGGGTACTTGATGATAAGTGCAAGGATGGATATGCACCTATGGCATGATATTGGCATATGCATGGGTATTTGATGGCGAGTGCATGGATATATATGCACATATGATATGTATGCATGGTATATGCATGGAAGTTTGATGGTGAGTGCATGGATGTATATGCACATATGATATGTATGCATGGTATATGCATGGGTACTTGATGATAAGTGCAAGGATAGATATGCACCTATGGCATGATATTGGCATATGCATGGGTATTTGATGGTGAGTGCATGGATGTATATGCACATATGATATGTATGCATGGTATATGCATGGATATTTGATGGTGAGTGCATGGATGTATATGCACCTATAATATGTATGCATGGTATATGCATGGACGTTTGATGATAAATGCATGGATGTATATGTAACTATGGCATGATGATGTATGTATATGGATGTTTGATGATAAGAGTATGATGGTGCATACACATAAGGTATGATGACCTATGAATGGTTGCTAGGTAAGTAGTGTTTGTGTACATGAATGATATGTGTTATACCATGATATCTTGATTGTCTTGTATGATGCGTGAGTAGCTAAAGGGATCATTTATCTGCTGAAAGGTTGTACTCACCCCTTTTGGGGATTAACATTTCAGATTAGTAGATGGATTGAGTGGTTGGATATGACCGTGAGGAGGAGGATAGCAAAGAAGGGAACTTTTGGACGCTAACACTGGTCGGTGGACCTTAAGTATACGACTGTGGGAAAAGATGTCGGTCATTTTTTGAAGTATAGCCGAGTGTAGAAGACCTTGGCATTTTGATGTACCGATTAAAGATGTCCATGTAGAGTATTCAGGCCTTGACTTTCTACTCTGATGAAATAGTCGGTGTGCATTGTATTATGATTGTCGGGGAAAGGAATGAAGATGTTAATTTTACTTCCGCTGTAAGATTTTGCACTAGGACCGTTATATATAAAAAAAAAAATGCCTAAGAATTTACGGCTTAACTTAAACTTCGAAATAGAGATAGGTAACTATGGCAGTCTTAGTTAGTTTAGGGGTGCTACATCAAGTGTCATAACTTGGCACAAATGGACACTTTAAGTGTGATAACTTATGAAACGTATACTTCAGTGCCACATTAAAAAAAAATGGATCACTTAAGTGCCACTCCGGTCAAAATCCAGCCAAATTGCACACGTGACATTTTTCCGGCGAAGCGAGCCCAAAACGATACCATTTTGCACGCTGACGTGGCCAAATAATGCAAAAATGGTATCTTTTTTGGCTGACGTGGTAAAAATATATAAATTAAATAAATATTTTAAAATAACAATTTTAATATTAAAAAAATTTTAAAAAATAAAAAATAAAAAAAAAAAAAAAAAAAAAAAAAAAAGAGGAAAGGGGAGGCGCCTCCTTCTGTCGCCGGGAAGGGCCGATGACGGTGGGTGGAGGGTCGGCCAAGGTCGCTAGGCCCTGGCCAAGGGCCATCAACCTCGGCCAACCGGCAGCGAGGGCTTACGAGCCCTCGCCTTGATCTGGGGCAAAGGTGCGACCCTCGCCTCGATCCGGGGCGAGGGTCGCACCCTCGCCCAGATCCGGCGAGGGCCGCACCCTCGCCTAGATCCTTGCCCGCACCCTCGCCCAGATTCGACGAGGGTCGGTAGCCCTTGCCCGACCGGGCCGAGGGCTACCGCTCGCCGGGGCGACCTCCAGCGGGCGGTGGCCCTCGCTAGATCTGTGCAAGGGTCGTAGGCTAGGGCGAGGGCTCGTGAGCCTTTGCCACCAGTCGGCCATGGTTGCTGGCCCCTGGCCAGGGCTCGGTGACCCAAGCCGACCCTACACTCGCCATTGCCGGCCCTTCCCAGCCACGGCGGGGAGGCGACGGCAGCCCTCAGCCGCCTCCCCACTTTCCCTTTTTTTTGTTTTTTAATTTTTAATTTTTAATATTAAAATTATTATTTTTAAATATTTTAACTAAATTTAGTTTATTTAATTTTTATCTTTTCTTATTTTACCACGTCAGCCCAAAACAATGCCGTTTTTGCATTATTTGGCCACGTCAGCGTGTAAAACGGCGTCGTTTTGGGCTTGTTTCGCTGGAAAAATGCCACATGTACAATTTGGCCAGATTTTGGCCGGATTAGCACTCAAGTGATTCATTTTGCTCCAATTTTGACACTTAAGTGTACCTTTCGTAAGTTATGGCACTTAAGTAGTTATGGCACTCTAGGGATCCGCACGTCACGTTCAAACAGTAGCAGGAAGGGGAAAGGTGAAAAATATTTGGAGGAGTTGACCAAAAAGGGTGATGAAATGTGCAAGTTATCTAATGATGACGCTTCAAGAGATGCAGCATCAGAAATCACTTGTGAGGATGGTGGAGATAATGCATCGATTTCAAGGGAAATTGGATCTGAAAATGTGCTTAGCAGTGTGGGTGAGGATGGCATTAGTTCTTTTTTTTTTTTTGGCATTAGTTCAAACAGTTAATTAATGGCAGAAAACAACTCAAATGTTGCCTTTGACTCTACAAGTAGACAGCAAGATGTTACGGTCATGTCAAATGCCTCTACTGATGAGCAAGATGCTGAGTCGTTAGTAGGGAAACATGAAGTCAGTATCAAGTGTAAGAGGAATTGTGATCAGCATCTTGATAACCCTAAACCATGGAAGTGTCGCCAGTCGGCTGATGAGAGTTTAGATCTGTTACGCTAGTATTGTAATTTCTCTTTTTGTGGTGTTGAGGATTATTTGCCAGATGGCTTTTATGATGCTGGACGTGACCAACCTTTCATGCCTCTTAGTAGTTAGGAGAGAAACTTACCTATCGACTCACATGAAGCAATTCTTGTGGACAGGTTTGGATTCTTTGCTCTGTGTTCTATGTCTAGTGATTGCTATTAAAGTTGATATAATCAACTAAAAACAGAAACTTCTCTATTACGCTAAGAGAGAAGGAATGAAGCAAAACATTGAACTTCATACATCGTTACTGAAAAAAAAAAAAAAAAAACTGTCAAGTACAAACTAAATAGCACCTATTATGAAACCGCACACAAACGTGCAAAACATAATTGCACACAAACGTGCAAAACATAACCGCACACAAACGTTTTGTTCCACTTCTTAGAAAATAGCTAAAAAACCAACTGCATAACAAATAAACTTGACCCAAAAAAAAAAACAAAGAAAAAATGATAGAACATCATCAGCACTGAGACATATCTCCAACAAACTCTTCCTTGGATCAGTTGCTGTTGCAAACTCCTATTTTCTCTCTTAACAGCTCAAATTTTCCAGCCTGAAGGGGCTTTGTGAACATGTTTGCAAGCTGATCTTCAAATCTGCAATAGACCAACTTAACTTCACCACTTTGTTGCACCTCATGCAGAAAGAAAATTTTGACTTTGAAATGCTTGGTTTTGCCATGGAAAACTGGATTCTGTGATATTGCTAAAGCAGCTTGATTGTCCATATTAACTTCAATGAAATCACTAGAATTCAACCACAAATCATTTATTATCTTCTTCAGCCACAAAGCTTGATTTGCAGCTGCAGTAGCTACTATAAACTCAGCCTCTGCAGTGGACTGAGCTACAATCTCCTGCTTTTTGGAACACCGAGAGAAACAAGCGGAACCAAGAGTGAAGCAGTACCCAGACGTACTTTTCACGTCATCCACTGAGCCAGCCTAGTCACTATTAGAAAAGCCCTTCAACTTAAACTTCTAACCTTTCTTAAACTTCACATCAAAGAACAATGTTCCTTTGAGGTATCTCAAGACCCTTTTTGCTGCAACCAAATGTAACTGACTAGGACTACTCATGAACCTGGATAAAACACTCACAAAAAATAGAATATCTGGTCTGGTCGCTGTAAGATACATGAGACATCCAATCAAACTTCTATACGTGGAAGCATCTACTGCATCCGTTCCATCACTCTTTTGCGGCTTCTCCTTAGCAGCCATGGGAGTGTTTACACTTTGACAATGTTCCATCTGAAACTTCTTCAGAATTTCCTTCATGTATTTTTTTTTTCTAGCAGATGAAGATCTCATGTGAAGCTTGTTTGACTTCTAGACCCAAAAAATAAGCCATCTTTCCCAAATCTGACATCTCAAAACCTGCAAACAGACCTTGCTTCACCCTCTCTATTAGTTCCATATCATTCCCTGTCACTAATAAATCATCTACATAGAGTGATAGAATTACAACACTGTGATTCACCCTCTTGACATAAAGAGTGAACTCACTCAAGCTTCTTACAAAGCCAAAATCTTGCAAATATCAGTCTATCTTCCCATACCAAGTTCTTGGAGCCTATTTCAGTCCATATAGAGCTTTCCTAAATCTGTATACCCTCTCTTCTTGCCCTTTGATACTGAAGCCTTCAAGTTGTTCAACAAAAATCTCCTTCTCAAGCTCTCCATTTAGAAATGCAGACTTGACATCTAACTGAAATATAGGCCACCCATTCTCTGCTGCAATAGCTAATAGTAGCTTGATTGTATCAAGCCTTGCAACAGGAGCAAATGTTTTAGAATAGTCTACTCTCCATATTTGAGCATAGCCTTTCAAAACCAGTCTAGCTTTGTTTTTATTGACAGAACCATCAAGATTAAGTTTTGTTCAAAACACCCACCTAACCCCAATCACATTCTTATCAAATGGTCTGTCAACAAGCTCTCATGTGTGGTTTTTTTGAATCATTGCAAACTCCTCCTGCATTGCTGCAATCCACCTCTGATCCTCCATAGCTTCCACAAAGTTAGATTGTTCAAGCACTGCTGCATTGCTTCTTTCATAGATTTTAGCAAGTGACCTTATGCCTCTTACTCGCAAGTCATCCATACTATCTTCCAATCCATCCACAACTTCATCAACCTCTACAATTGTTGTAGGTTGTTTTGCAGATTGCCGTTGTCCTGTATTTTTTTTTTCCATCCAATTCCATTCATCTTCCTCTAGAAAAACAACATCTCTGCTCACAGTCACCTTCCTTGTCATGGGGTGAAAAATCTTGTAAGCCTTTGATTGGAGACTGTACCCTGTAAAGATTCCAAGCTCAGCTCTTTGATACAGCTTGTCCCTCTTGACCTTAGGAACATGAGTATAACACAAACACCCAAAAACCTTCAAATTCTTCACAGAAGGTCTAACACCATGTCAGACTTCAAAAGGTGTTGACCTCTCTAAGGCCTTTGTGGGCAATCTGTTCAATAGGAACACTGCAGTATAAGCTGCCTCAGCCCATAACTTCTTAGGTAATATTTTATCTTTAGCCATCTCCATAATGCTTCTAGTTTTCCTCTCACTGACCCCATTCTGTTGAGGTGAATAGGGAGTAGTGAACTGCTACACAATGCCTGCTTTCTCACAGTCCAACTTAAAATTGTGAGCAGTATACTCAGAACCATTATCAAACCTGAGCATTTTAATTTTCTTCCCACTCTGATTCTCAACTAAGGCTTTAAACTCCACAAACACATCAGCAACTTCAGACTTGGCTCGCAGAAAATAAATCCAACTCATCCTAGTCATGTCATCATTGAAAGTAATGACATACCTACTACCATTGAGAGATAACTCAGACATAAGTCCACATAAATCTGTGTGGACTAATTGTAGCTTCTCACATGCTCTCCAGTCTCCTCCTTTGAAAGGAAATCTAGCTTGCTTGCCAAGAAGACAAGTTTTGCATTGTGAAAATTCCTCCTCCAAACTTGGCAAGTCATCTACCAAGCTACTCCTCTGCATAAACAACATGTTCTTCCTGTGAACATACCCAAGCCTTTTATGCCATAGCTCTGCATTTTCTTCTTTGCACTTTAAAGCCATCTGTTGCATCTCTTGTGGCTTGAACGTGAAGCTCTTGTCCCTCATTGGCATTCTCAACACTTCTTTGATATCCGCATTATCAATAGACATTCATTCCCTTCAAACTTCACTGTATAGCCCTTCTCAACTAATTGACCAACACTCAACAGATTCTGGTCAATTTTTGGCACAAAGAGAACATCACAGATCAGCTTCACCTCCTAATTTCCTTCAATAGCAACTATACCCTTCCCTTGCACTTTGATATACTGTCCGTTGCCAATTCTGACTCTGGACCTGACTGACGTGTCTAGACTCCTAAACAACTTCAAATTGCCAGTCATATGATTGGTACAACCGCTATCCACTAGCCATGCATCATTCTCAACAAAAGAGCCAGAAAAGGAAGCTACAAACAAGTGTTCTTCCTCAGTCTCATTCGCTGCTACCTATGCTTCTCCTACTTGTTGGTAATTTTTCTCTTTGCAGATCACTTCCATGTGACCAAACTTGTGACATCTTCTACACTTAGCATCAGGGTTCCTCCAACATCTAAAGGACTGATGATTAGTTCCACCACAGTATTGACAAGGCTTCTTGTTCTTTTTCCATTTGCCAGACCCACTAGAATTTCCTTCTTTTGCTACAAACTTGGAGTCACCGGCATTTTCTTTGGACTGAATCCATTTCTTCCCTTTGCCTCCATCATTGGACTTCACTCTAGCTTGCAGCGCACCCTCTACAGGCTCTTCTCTTCTCATCGGTCTTCTATGCTCCTATGCCTATAGGGCATTTAACAATTTCGCAAGCTTTATGTCAGCTAAGTCTCTTGTATTTTCTAGAGAAGCTATGGTGGCTTCGAACTTCTTTGGAAGAGACACCAGGATCTTTTGAACCAGCCTTTCATCCTTCAAGTCAGTCTCTAAGACTTTGATTTTTTTAGCTATCTCAATCAGCCTATCAGAATATTCCTTCACTGATTCTGAATCCTTCATCTGCTATCTCTCAAACTCTCTCAAGAGATTCAGCACCTTCATGCTCCTTATCTTCTCATCTCCCTCATATTCATCCTTCAAGAAGTCCCATATTGCCTTTGCGGAATCACATCTCATGATCCTTGTGAAAACAGGGGGTGAGATAGCAGCATATAGGCAAGGCAAGACTTTGCCTTGGCCTTCCTTGTGATTCTCTCTTTATAGCACTTTATTTGATTCAAGGTTGGATTATTTGGAAGTGGAGCAACCTCATAATCATTCTCCACAGCCTCCCATAGATCATGACCCTCCAAGAATGCTGTCATCTTGACAGCCCAAGCTTGATAATTTTCCCTAGTAAAAACTGGGGTAGCCATTGCAGAGAATCCACTCGATCCTGCCTCCATCAGCCCTTTTCTTTGCAGATTGGAAGCAGTCTTCACTCACTTACCCTCACTTCACAGTCCCTTAAGATCCCACAGAGGCTCTGATACCATTGTTAAAGCTGATATAATCAACTAAAAACAGAAACTTCTCTGTTACACTAAGAGAGAAGGAATGAAGCAGAACATTGAACTTCATACATCATTACTAAAAAAAACTGTAAAGTACAAACTAAATAAGAACCTATTTTGAAACCGCACACAAATGTGCTAAACATAATTGCACACAAACGTGCAAAACATAACCGCACACAAACGTCTTGTTCCACTTCCTAGAAAATACCTAAAAAACCAACTGCATAACAAATAAACTTTGACTGAAAAAAAAAAAACAAAGAAAAAACGATAAAACATCAGCAGCACTGAGACACATCTCCAACAATTGCTTCGCTCCAAGTTCTTAGTAGTGATTGTTTTTCCTTTGGGTCTAATTTCATGACATTTTTCAGGGACAGAGAAGAAGTGTTGGATGTAGTTACACTCTTTGCGCAGGGACTGGTTCCAAGCAATTAAATAGTTTAACAAAAGATCAGTAACTGGAGGATTGTACACTTCAAATATCTTCGTTGCTTGCTCTTTTTGTGTCGGATCACTTTGGAGGGTGTGATCCGGAGGATGTGACAGAAATGCAATTATAGAAAGGACACGAAAGGCTGTATCTGGATCGAATTATCGAAAGCCTTTTGTTTGCACCTGCTTAACTGGAAATCGTGATTATGTTGATTCATCTGTCGACCAAATGCTCAACAATCAAGATATTATATTACGCGATCTATGTGAGAAATCTCTTCAGTCTATCAAAGCGAGACATTGAGTGAGGTCGCATCCGCACTGCTAGACGCGAGAACACCAATGTCTTGTTCTGGTCGTGGATCAATAGAGTGTGGCTCGTGCATTCATGCCCAAGGTACGGTCTCGTCTTACCAAAGGGACTCATAGATTCGTCAATTCCCAAATAACTCGGTCTCCCATTCATCTTCTATGGTCACTTGGCTCGAAAACGACCCATGCACTCGGTCATGATGCTTGCATGAGGGGAGCCACGCAATGCATCTATGTTTGTCTAGAGGCGCTCTTTTCGATCGGTTGAGACCTATTTCGGGTATCATTGAACGTTCTTATGACTCATTCTTGGCTCATTCCTGTGGTCATGACATGGGTCATGCATCGCCCGATGATCGCCCCTATGAGCACCTCTACCTCCTTAAAGAGTTTTAGGAGTATTTTTGCCCCTAGCAAGAAAAGATATTCACCATGCTTGAGTAGGCATCACCTCTCTAAAAATTGTAGAAATTTAATTTTGATGAGATTTTTGCAAAGATGCTCAAACAAATTTGATCAAAATAATGAAAAAGTCATAAAAAAATTTTGACAACCATAAAATATCTTTTTATTTTCGGTATTTAAAAATTGAGAAAATTCGGAAAATTAGTTGGGATGTGGGAAAACAATTGGGGAGGCTTTTTTATGACACAAACAAATTTTAGGAAGAAGAATGGATTCAATCGAACAAAAAATGATCGATGAAGTTGCAATTGGACCATGGTCTATCGGCCCCAATTGAACCCGAATTGATCTAGGTCGATGGGCATGATGCGGAATCTTGCCAAGCATGATCCCCATGGCTAAGGCCCTCGACCAGGATGGATCCACGATTGATCCCCACAGCCAAGGCCCTCAGCCAAGGCCCTCGACCATGATTGATCCCCGCTCGGCTAAGATTGATCCACGATCAATCCACGTAATGGAATGATCGATCCACATGGTGCATGGATCGATCTTGCTCAACCGAGATCGATCCATATGGTGCATGGATTGATCCACGATCGATCCGCATAGTGTAGGGATCAATCTTGGTCGACCAAGATCAATTCACACAATGCATGGATTGATCCGCACGGCTGAGGCCCTTGACCAAAATTGATCTTGCTTGACCAGAATCGATCCACGATCGATGTGCACGATGCATGGAACCATCCACAATTGATCTGCACGGTGCAGGGATTACTCCCGCTCGACCTGTGGCATCCTAGAATTCCTTGTTAATCCCTAGAGGTACTCTAATTCATGTCTTGTATTAAGGTCTATGGCTGAGCTTTTAGTGGATAAATTTTGGGAAAGGAGGACCTATCTTTGGCCATATGTATTATGAATTAGAATATATGGATTTGTGATTTCAAGTGTATAGTTATTTAACTTTGCATATAGTACTTTAATTTAATAGGGATTTAATTAGTTTTAAAAGGGGTTAAAATTGGATTTAATTAAGCTTGGGTCTTAGGCCCAGGAGTGTGGGCCTAAGATGGGCCAAATTCGGCTGGCCCATGAAGCCCATAATGGGCTGCCGTCGACCCAAAGGGGGGGGGGGAGGAGGAGGCCCATCTTCAAGCCCATCATGTGCGGGGGTTTTGCCAAGTGGCAAAAAGGGAGTTACACCCATTGGCCACCTTGGGCGGCTCTTAATGATTACTAATGATTGCTTTTAAAGGGAAATAAAGAGAAGGGGTGGCCGGTTTAGGGGGTGTGTCAACCGTGAGAGAGAGAGAGAGAGAGAGAGAGAGAGAGAGAGAGAGAGGAGAGGAAGAGAGAAAAGAGAAGAAGGGAAGGAAGAAGGGAGAAGCCGTGCGTCGCCCATAGCCGCCATGTTCCACTGCCATTGTGCTCACCGTAGCTCGATTTAGAGGCAAGTTAGATCCTTTGATCTACTCTCGCATGTTGTGTCTAGAATGTGTTATTGAATGGTGATGAATTTCGGATGTCTAGGGTGTGAAAAACCGAAGTTTTAAGAGTATTGTTTTGAGGTAGTAAACTATTCTCGAGTAAACAGATTGACCCAGAATGTTGTAGCGACTTGCATGCGATGTTCGAGTTGGATTTTGGCTTTGACTTCTTCATGAAAGTTGTAGATAACATCTTAAAGTATGACATAATATAATTTGAGACAAAACAGATGAGTTTTGAGGGGGTGAAACCCTTCCTCTACGAAAATGTTAGATTTGGAACTACTTTGTTGACCTCTTGGTGATTTTGTGTGTTGCATGTAACTTTTTACTGGGAATTTCATTCCGACCTCTTCATGAAAGTTGTAGAGAACATCTTAGATACTAACATACTCAAATTTGAGGTAAAACAAACAAGTATAGCCTAGTAAAATGATTTTTCTTTTGAAGATGTTAGATCTGGAAATGTTGTACTGAGCTCCAGTGACTTCGTGAACTATAAAGTGACTTTCCTTTGAAAATATCGCCTTGACCCCTTAATGAAAGTTATAGTAGACTTCTTGAGGTAAAACATATCAAACATTCAGAGAAAAAGAAGAAGGATAAGTAGGTGAAATCGTTTTTTTTTTTTTTTTTTTGAGAAAATGGAATCTGGAGAATATTACTTCGACCCAGCAAGGCTCCGTGATTTTTATAAAATTATCTAGTTAAAATTGGATTATATGTTCTTAATAAAAGTTTTAGATAGAATTATGAGGAATAACATACTGAAAAATTAGAAGAAATGAACATATATAAGTTGGAGAAATGAATTTCTTGGGATAATGATAGTCTGGAAAGAATGAACTCGAAAACAGGAAAGTAAATGAGATTTAACTTTTAACCCAGATCGAATTGAACTTCAATTTCTTCATGAAAATTGTATCTCTAGATCTTAAATACAACATGTCCAAATTCCATAATTTTTGAATGTCATTAGGGTATTTAATTGAGAATATTTCTAAAGCCGCGCAATCTGATGAGTACGAATTCTGTAAGCTGTGATGCATGAATTATATCTTTTTGTATGAGGTTCTTTTGGAAATGTGTTCTTAATGAAATATCTCTATTTATGTCTTCTCTACAACATATTCGAATTTCGTAATTTTTGAAGTTCATTTGCCTATTTAACTAAAAATAGTTCAAAAACTGTGCAAGTGGAACCGTTAGTATAATAGGGTTGGGATGCATGGCTTACACCTAATTATATGGAGATCTTTTAGTGTAGTGTTCTTCATGAAGTTTCTGCCTTTATGTCTTGACTATCACATATTTGAATTTCACAATTTTTGAAGGTCATTTGTGTATTTAATTAAAATGTATTATAAAACTGAACAAGTTGGATTTTGAAAATTTCAAAAGTTATAATGCATGTATTATTCTGTGTTGTATGAGCCCCATGGATTACATTGTTTTAAGTGGTTGAATTTTGCTGCATATGTGATGATATTTGGCATTACGTATAAAATAAAAAGCTGAAATTGACCTTGTTGCCATCATAACATATGCCATGTTGATATTGAGACACAAATGTGAATGTGAATTATGATAAATGAGGATGCCGTCGGAGGTGTGAGCCGACGATGCCCCGGGAGTGTTGGGATGCCCGGCAAGGGAGTGTAAGTGCCAGATGCCCGGAGGGTGTGTGCCGGATGTCCTCGGGAGTTTCAAGATGCCCGGAATGTGGGGGTGCCGGAAGCCCGGAGGTGTGTGCCGGGGGATACCTCGTGATGCCAGTTGGGGTACGAGATGCCCGGAATATGGGGGTGCCGAATGCCTGGAGGTGTGTGCCAAAGGTTTCTCGCGATGCCAGGTTGGGTGTGAGCGATAAATGTGGGATGCAATTTCTAATTCCGGGAAAGAAAAATGTGATGATCCAATTGGAAGATAAAAATTGAGAAAATTAAAATTGAATCATGCATGGTTTGGTGACATGTATGCATGGCTGCATGATATAATATGTATGAGTGCATGGTTGTATATGCACCTATGGCATGATGGATATGTATGAATGCTTGATGATGAGTGCATGGTTGCATATGCACCTATGGCATGATGGTATATTGTATGATTGCTTGATGAGTACCTAATGGTGTATGCATATGTGGTATGATGATGTATGCATGACTACAAGGTAAGTAATGCTTGAATGCATGAATGATATGTACTATACCATGATGTCTTGATTGTTTTGTATGATGCATTGAGTAGTTTAATGGATCTTTTACCTGCTGAGTGGTTGTACTCATCCCTTTTGGGGACTAACATTTCGAATTAGTGAGACGGCGCTCCCTCCTGTCACGCGGGGTACCTTTTACGGCCTGCCATTTAACGTGGACGTCGAGTGCATGGAGATTGACTGTCCCACCATCCCTGGTCTGACTTTTATTCGGGTTCGTGCGTTGGTGATGTATGACGTGGGCCTGGCTGGGGGCTCGGTTGTCCAGGAGTTCATATCCGTCCACATCTGTTGTGACGAAGTGATGCGGGAGATGCTGCCACCGCCACCGCCCGACGCACCGGGATGGGTGTGATGGCCCACGTGAGGAGTAGGAGCTGACACTTTTTGGACATAGCCAACACTTGTAGATGGATGGTTCTATATGATCGATAGGGAGGGTCGAGGTTTCTTTTTGAGCTATAGCCAAGTTAGCTTTAAGTCTTGGCTTTTCTTTTGGCTATACCGACCCGAGAAATCCATCTTGTTAATATGTAAATAAAGAGTGGCTCAGCTTCATCTTTCTTATGATGTTTAGTTGGTGTGCATTGCTTCATGGTTATTGGAGGGAGAAATGGTGAGACTTGATTATGCTTCCGCAATTAAGCTGCGCTGGGACCATTTAAAAAAAAAAATTGCCTAAGAACTACGGTTCTTCTTTAAATTTGAAATAAAGATAGGTATTTGTGGCGACTTTAGCAGTTGGGGGTGCCACAGCTGGCGTTTTTGGTATCAGAGCTTGGATTATAGATTGGAGTGATAAGGAGCCTCATTTGGAAATTGAGGAACATGATGACAATGCACACCATAGGATACTAACTGGGATAGTTGACTAACTTTGAACAATGGGTGATGGGTATTCACTTGTAGATCCCTAGTAGTTTATTATGAGTTGCTTTTAGGTTGTCAGTAGCATGTATATGTTACTTATTTATAGTTGTAATTGCTTTAAATGGAGACAATGAGTCTCATATTATTCCTGAGGCAAATGTTTGGAAACTGCAGGAAAGTCATGGTGCGAGCTGGAAGTGCTCATCCATCGAGGGCTGAAGCCTCGGCTGCAAGGGCTGAGCCCCGGATGGAAGATATCCTGTAGGCACTGGCCAATATAAGAAATTTGATGGAAAGACAAGCACAACAACAACCTGGAGCAGAACGCCGTACTCAAGGACTAGTGGAGCAATTTTTGAAGCTGAAGCCACCTAAGTTCAGTGGAATGGGAAGTCCTGAGGAGGCGAAGCATTGGATTGATGGAATGGAACAAATTTTCAGGTTGTTGGATTGCAATGATGCTGAGAAAATAACTTTGGTAGAGTACCAGCTGGAGGGAAATGCAAAGTTTTGGTGGAGAGCTTTGAAGGATACGATCTTTCCACCAGGTACTGCTGTGAATTGGGATGAGTTTGTTAGGGCTTTCAATAGGAAGCATTTGTCTTCTTGTGCTAAGGATCTAAAGATCACTGAATTTGTTCAGTTAGAACAAAAGGAACTGACAGTGGATCAATATGAAGCAAAATTTTCTGAGTTGTCTAGGTATGCTCCTAGATTAATTGAGGATCAAGAAGAGAAAGCTAAGAGGTTTCTGAAAGGGTTGAGAACTAATGTTAGGAAACAACTGACGCCTTTGAACATAAGGGATTATAATGAGATCTATGAAAGGGCACAGTTGGTGGAGCAGGAGTTGGTAAGGGAACATTCAGAGAATAAGAGACAATTGTCTTTTAGTGATGTGAGACGGGGTAAGAGACCCTATACAGGTCAAGGACAGACCTGGCAGTCTAAGAAGAAGGGCAACTTTGGGAATTTTGGAAAAGGCGGGGATGGTCTGAATTTAGGAAGAGCACCTAATAGAAATGAAGAATGTCAAAGGTGTGATGGGCGACATGGCCCAGGACCCTGCAATGGGCGACGGAGATGTTATGGATGTGGACAAATAGGTCATCTTAAGAGAAACTGCCCACAAGAAAGGTCGCGAGTGAGTGTTGGCTCGGTGCAACAGCCACAACAGAATGCTGTTAGGCCAAACCTACCAAGGAATCCTTAGAGGCCACCAGCACAAGGAAGGGTGTATGCGATCACCCAAGAGGAAGCCGAAGCTTCCAAAAATTTTTGTCTTAGGTACGATCCTTATAAACGATAAAAAGGCATATGCATTATTTGATATGGGTGCTACACATTCATTTGTGTTTGAAAGATATAAACAGTTGAATAAGATGGAAACTACGTCTTTTGAGACGCCTCTTTGTGTTTCTACGCCTTTAAAGAATATGGTATTGTCTACGCTGGTGTGTGGAAATTGTAAGATAACAATGGGAGGAAAGGATATGGAAATAGACTTAGTCGTAGTGGCCATTTATGATTTTGATGTTATCATAGGTAGGGGTGTGCAAGATACCCGGGAACCGCCCGGACCGCCCGGAACCAGACCGGAATCGCCCGGAATCGGCGGTTCTTGAGGGAACCGATCTGGTTCCTGGTTCCAATTTTTCGGAATCGGTGGGTATCGGTCCGGTTCCCGATTCCATGGGCTGATCCGCCCACCCGGACCGAACCGAAACCTTTTTAATATTTTTAAAAAAATTTCTAAAAGAAACCCTAGATTAGATCCCATCTCCTCACTCCCTTTGTCTTCAGTTCTCTCTCTCTTTGTCTCTTCCTCGGTTCCTCCTAATCCTATCGCCATTTTGATTCCTCCCCGAGTGTTGACGCCGTCGCCGCTACTATTTGCCCCCTCGCGTCGGCCTCCACCCGCCAAAGTCGCAGAAAATTGTTTCACGACCGTTCTATGTTGAAAACCCGACCATAGACCTCCTCCCCTCCTTCCTAACTCATAGACCCGACCGTTTTATGTTGAAAACCAAAATTGTTTTGTGTCAAGATTGGTTCCATGGATCCACCTCAAAATTGGACTGGACAGGCGGTCCGGTTCCTGGGTGGATTCATGTAACAAACGAGTGGATCCCGGTTCCAATTTTTCGGAACTGGTCCTTAGTGAGCGGTTCCTGGTTCTAGGTCGGGAACCGCTCGCCTGGACCATGCACACCCCTAATCATAGGAATGGATTGGCTTCATAAGTATCGGGCCAAAATGGATTATTATAGGAAAGCGATCCAATTTATTTTACCTGATTAGTCTAGTTGTGAATTTTTGGGAGGTCAAACCCATCTATCTATAGCACTTATTTCAGCAATAGAAGCCCGTATGTTACTTGACAAAGGATGTCAAGGATACCTAGCCATGGTTAAAGATTATACTCATGAAGAGCCTAAACTTGATGAGATTCGAGTAGTTAATGAATTTCAAGATGTGTTTCCTGAGGATTTGCCTGGATTACCCCCGGAACGAGAAATTGAATTTGAAATTGAATTAATGCTTGGAATAGGACCTATATCAAAAGCCTCATATAGGATGGCCTTAGTCGAGTTGAAGGAATTGAAAGTGCAACTACAGGAGTTGCTTGACAAAGGATTCATTAGGCCAAGTGCTTCACCTTGGGTTGCACCAGTCTTATTTGTGAAAAAGAAAGATGGATCGATGCACTTGTGCGTTGACTATAGGCAACTGAATCAAGTGACCATTAAAAATAAATATCCTTTACCTATAATTGATGACTTATTTGACCAACTCGAGGGAAGTTCGGTCTTCTCTAAAATTGACTTAAGGTCGGGATACCATCAGTTAAGAATTAAGAAAGAAGACATCCCTAAGACTGCATTTAGGACTCGTTATGGACACTACGAGTTCCTTGTCATGCCATTTGGATTGACAAATGCACCGACTGCATTTATGGATCTAATGAATAGGGCATTCAAGCCTTATTTAGACCAGTTTGTGATTGTTTTTATTGAAGATATCCTGATTTATTTGAGAGGGCCTAAAGAGCATGAACAACACTTGAGGATAGTTTTGCAAACTCTGAGAGATCGATGAATTTGCGGTTGGACCATGGTCAATTGGCCTCGATCAATCCCAAATTGATTCGGATCAATCCAAGTATGATTTAGGATCATCCCTAGCATGATTCCCATGGCTAGGGCCCTCGACTAGAATCAATCCGGTCATCAACTAGGATCGATCCACAATCAAGGCCCTCAACTAGGATCATTCCGGTCACTTGACCGAGATCGACCCCCATGATTAGGGCCTTTGACCGAGATTGATCCATGCAGCCAAGGTCCTCGATTGGGATCCATCTCGCTCGATCGGGATCGATCCACAATTAATCTACACAATGCAAGGATTGATCCATGATCAATCCGCATGGTGTTGGGATCGATCCATGCGGCCGAAGCCCTCGACCATGATCGATCCCACTTGATCGAGATCGATCCACGCGATGCAAGGATCATCCATGATCGATTTACACGGTGGGGGGATCGATCTCGGTCGATCTCGCTAGACCGAGATCGATCCGCATGGTGCAAGGATCGATCCACGTGGCCAAGGCCCTTGATCACGATCAATCCTACTCGATTAGGATTGATCCACACGATGTAAGGATCAATCCACGATCGATTTGTATGGTGCTAGGATCGATCATAAATGGATCCAATGGCCAATGTAACACCCCAAATCCCCTTGAGGCTATTACAGTCATGCTTACCTGTCCTTTGTCCTTTGAGAGCTATACACTCTTAAGCTCTCATTCACCATTGTTGTTTTTTTTTTTTTTTTTTCCTTAAAATGAACTCACGGTCCCAGCGCACATCAAATAGCGGAAGCGAAATCACAACTCTCCCACACAACACATGAGGGGCAATGCGCACACACTAAATACTATAGAATACTAAACCACCAGCTTCATTTTATTTACTATCAAGTGATGGACGTTTTCTTTTCCTTTTTTAGGGTAGGATACATCAAGATACATACATCAAGGTGACCTCAAAATCTACCCATCATCAAGAAGGAAATTTCAGCCTATACATAATCTACCCAAAATCCATCCATCAATCCAAAGACCGGTGTTGTCAAAACCCCTCCATCCTCCCCAGCTTTGGCTCACCATCTACCTCCGGCCTGGCGCACTAGGTGGCGGCGGCGGTAGGCTCCCTTCCATTACCCCATCCTGGGAGGTGAAGATGGAGACGTACTCCTGATACACCGAGCCACTAGGCAGACCCGCTTCATACTTGACCAGCACCGAGACACGAAAGTACACACGTCCAGGGTAGCAGGGCTAGGAAAATGGGTTACGCGCACCTCCAAGTCGGTGGGGATTCCATAAAACGAGCTTGGTGCTATTGGAGGTATAGACATCTTCTAGGCTGAAATGTTAGTCCCCAAAAGGGGGTGAGTACAACCACTCAGCAAAGATATAATCTCTAAGACTACCCATACAATGCAATCCAGCACATCACAGCAACATATAAACGTCATAGATAAGCATTTCAGTCATCAAATTGCAGCCACATCATGCTTTCACTTCATTTCTCAAATCAGGCATCTATTAAACATGTATGCTTGTAACTTTCAGCATTACCCAAGCATGAGTACATATACATATATAATGCTTATCACAACTCAGCATCTTATTAATGTATGCATACCTCATCATACAAGCCTTTCATAATTCAGCCTTTTCCATACACATATGCATAACATGAATTCAGCTATGCCAATAAAATCAACATTCATCATGTGCACGTTTCATAATTTAACAAGATGAATGCAAGCACAATTCACCATAATCATGTGCACATATCACATATTGGCAAAGCTCATGCATATAAATATTAATTGCAATTATCAATGCACATCCCGGTACACACCACCCGGGCTTCCGGCCACCCCCATATTCCGGGCATCTCGCACCCAAACCTGGCATCACGAGGAATTCACGGCACACACCATCCATGCTTCCGGCATTTACACTCTCTGGCCGGGCATCTCGCACCCCAACTGGCATCACGAGGCATCCACGGCACATACACTCCGTGCTTCCGGCATCCCCTTACGCTCCGGGCATCTCAACTCCGAGGCCATCCAGATTTACGCTCACAGGCTACTGGGCATCCGGCATTTTCACTCCCTGGCCGGGCATCCCGACACTCCCGGGGCATCATTGGCACACACCACCTGGTGGCCTCTTTCATATGCATGATTCATACATATAATATGATGCTCCACAAAGTAACATCATGCAATATCATGTGCTTTCATTCACAATGCATAAAATTCACACCATATGTTCAATCCAATTGACATTCAACAACTCAGCATGCACAATTCTCGGCAATCATCTCAAATGAATGTCAAATGCTCTTGAAAAAGTGTGAAACTCGTGTATATGGTAGTTAAGACAACATAGGACATCTCTCATGTAGAATGCATTCTCCAATGATGAACACATGAGAAAAATATCACTCGGCCATGTCATTTCAACAACATCCAAACAAAACAGCTTGCAAGGTTATAAGAGAGTCCAAATTTAATCATCCAAATGGCCACTACAATCCATATCATTCAACCACAATAACGTTCAAACATAATAGCACGACTTTCTTTTAGAAGTCATATTCAAATGGTTCACACATGAAAAGATACAAATTCCACAAAACAGATTTGAGACTCAACATTTTCCAGCATGCACAGTTTTCAAATTTCGATAAATTCAATCCTCCAAAGTTGCTCAAAAATCATGAATTTCAACTATGTTGTAGTCAAGAGCCTAAGGAACATATCTCAAGAAGACATCATCATCAAATTCGTCCTCCATAAATTTCTATAAAAATTACAAGTCCTCAGTTTACTGTTCACAATGTCCAGCGACACACCACAGCAAGGCAACTTCGAATGAGCTATTTCCTCCTTCTTCTTCTTTGATTTTTGGATATGTTATAGTTCGGCAAGTGTTCTACAACTTTCATGAAGACATCAAAGCAAGAAAACCAAAGGAACATTACTTTAAATGCCACGCAAGTTGCTGTTGTTCAACCCAGAAATTCCAGAATACAATAACAAAAGAAAACAAGCAATTCACCAAGCTAAACCGAATGAAATCAGCTCAATTTTCAGTATGTTGTACATCAAGATGTCCTCAACAACTTTCAAAAAGAAGTCGAATGAAAATTCCCAACAAAACACCACAATCAGCAAGCAACAAGCATCAAAGGTCCACAAACGACTCCAAATTGCACCCGGTTCCAAAGAAACTAGGTTTCACCCCTCAAACCTCACTCAAATGACTTCATTTTCGACTATGTTATAGATCAAAATGTGTACAACAACTTCCATGAAGACATCAATATCAGATTTCAACTCCAAATGCACTTTCTAGCTCATGCAAGATTCTGGCGCAAAGCTGTTCCTCAAAACCCGATTGCACCGGTTTTTAAGTTTCCTTCAAAAACTCCACAATCCAGCCATTAATTTCACAATTCCAGCCACTGCACACCACCACAAGAAACATGGGAAGACTAGAGATAAATCTTGCCTTTGATTTGAGCGAATTTGGTGAAGAAATGGCAGCAAACGGCTCGGCACTTCCTCGGCTTTCCTCCTCCTCCTTACTCTTCTTTCCTTGCTCGACTCTTCTCTCCTCTCTCTCTCTCTCTCTCTCTCTCTCTCTCTCTCTCTCACTTCCTCTCACTTTCAAAACCGGCGGAAAGGAAACCACAAACCGGTCTTGCCCTCCTTTTATACCTCTAATTAGCAATCATTAGCTTTTGCATGTAATGTACACTTGTCAAGCCTAGGGATGCTTAGTCACTCACCAATGCCACCTCACGGCCACACACTCACACTCTCTTGTCCATCCCCTCTTGATTTCGCACATAGCTTGGCCGGTCCACTTTTCATTCTCTTAAGCCCACATTAAGCCCAATTAAATCATGCCTTAATTCCCCAAGCTTAATCCTTAACCGTAGCTTGTATAAATATACACTTATATATATATATATATATATTAAATTATAAATACAAGCTTAGTTGTATACTATGGTTACCATGTCCACTAAAATAAATCAAATGTAGCTCCATAGTCCAATAACTAGAATTCCACAAATTAGATTGGCCACAATCGTCACATGTTCAAGAATTGTCAAAATTGAGGATGCCACAGCCAAGGCCCTCGACCATGATCGATATGCTCGACTGAGATCGATCCACACAATGAAGGGATTGATCGTGGATCAATCCACATGATGCAAGGATCAATCCACATGGTCAAGGCCCTCGACCGTGATCAATCTTGCTCGCTCGAGATGGATCCATGATCAATCCGCACAGTGTAGGGATTGATCAATAATGGATCCTCATGATGCAAGAATCGATTGACAATGGATCCTCATGATGCAACGATCGATCCACTCGATGCGTGGATTAGTGCACACGATCAAGGCCCTCGATTGCAATCAATCTCGCTCAATTGGGATCAATCCATGATCAATCCACATAGCCAAGGCCCTCAACCGTGATCGATCCCGCTTAACCGAGATCGATCCATGATTGATCCGCGTAAGTGCATGGATCGATCCACATGGTGTAAGGATCGATCCATGATCAATTTGCACAGTGCATGGCTCGATCCACGCAATGCAAGGATTGATCCACAATCAATCCACATGGCCATGTGGATCGATAGTGGATCGATCACTCCTACTTGACCGGGATCAATCCACTATCAATCCACATGGCCAAGGTGCTCAACCACGATCGATCCACATAGTATAGAGATCAATCTTGCTCGATTGGGATTGATCCACACGATGCAAGGATCAATCCACGATCCATCTACATGGTGCGTGGATTGATCCACATGGTCAAGGCTTTCGACTACAATTGATTCACACGTTATTAGGATCGATCAACACAATCAAGGCCCTCAACCACAATCGATCCACATAGTGCAACAATCGATCCACACGACCAAGGTCGTTGACCATGATCAATCCCAATCGGCTCGAATCGATCTGCGATCAATCCCGCTTGGCCTGGGTCGATCCACAATCGATCCGCATGATACAAGGATCTATCCATGATCGATTCACACAGCCAAGGCCTTTGACCATAATCAATCGCGCTTGGCTCGGATCATCCTTGATCGATCCGCATGATGCAAGGATTGATCCCCAATTGATCTACATGGCCAAGGTCCTCGACCACGATTGATACCGCTTGACCATAATCGATCCACACAATGCAAGGATCAGTTGACGATCGATTTGCACAATGCAGGGATCGATCCACATGGCCAAGGCCCTCAACCACCATTAATTTGCTCGACTTGGATCAATCCACGATGGATCCACATGATGCAAGGATTGAGCCACATGATGCAGGATTGATCCGCACAACCATGGCCCTTGACCAGGATCCATCCACTCGTCAATGAGAACGATCCTCGGATGTGTCCAACATGCTCTATCCTCAGCCATGGACATGATGAGAGAAACTCGGCAAGCAAGTTCGAAATTAGAGCATTCTCACTTATGCCTTGTCAATATGAGACTTGTCTATTCACTCTCGAGTCATGGGCACATACTCGAAGCGTTTCCATTTCCGTTGTCGCTTATATATGCATTCAAGTCATGGCACGTCGGCCGAACCAAGTCGCACACACATACTTAGAGCAATTCCATTTCTGCTTATACATGCACTCAACTCATGGCAAGTCGTGGCATGTTGGCCGAACCAAGTTACATACACATACTTAGAGCAACACACACACCCCGAGCGTTTCCATTTCTGTTTATGTATGCCTTGAAGTCATGGCATGTTGGAGCATTTCCATTTTCGCTTTATGTATGCACCCAAGTCATGGCACGTCGGTCACTTTCCACTTATGTACGCACTCCAAGTCATGGCATGTCGGCCAAGTGCACAATCAATCAAGAAAGCTTCTAGGGGAGTTGTTACTCAAAAGTACTCCATCGTCGCCTCTATTTAGTATGCAACAATTACTTAATTACAATAGTTTTGTGGATGTAATTGAATTGACATTCCACATTAGGAATGGCGTTTGAATAATTTCTCAGTGGGGGCGTGAAGCAAAGATACAGATGATTACATGTATGAAAATTGCAACAAGCTCACAAAAGTTCTAATAGTTTAAAAATTAAGCAGATAACATAATAATTTTTTTCTGATCCTCCTCCCATTTTTATAAACTGTTTAATGACTAATTAGGCCATTGTTTCATGGGAAATAATCATGCGTGAAGATCGCGTGACATACAATTATGCCAATTTTCAAATATCATAAAGCTTTTAAGAGAATTGAACCAATTTTCTCAACTACGGAGATCATTTAACCACAAAAAAAAAAAAAGGCGTTCCATAACATCTTTTGAAAATTCTAAAAATACAACGGAAAAAGTCAAAATTTTCCAAAAGACGTGTGATTAGTTTATTTACTTTAATGATTTTATTAACAAGCACCCCCAATAAATCAATTAGATAAATTTTACAGTTCTCAATGTATTAATTATTCTTACAATGTGCAATTAATAACCTGTAATCAGATTATTGCAAATAAAATTTATTTAACAAGTGCCGTAATTTACTGTTCCATAAGATTATTATATTATTCCTTAGTAAATGAGATTGCCTCCCACTCTTTGCGTGTTCCCACTTTCCCGCCTAAAACAGGACTCGCAGATCGCCTCCTACGACTTGCCTCCCTCCATTTGCAGCACAGACAACAGCTCAGAAGTAGCAGCCGCCGCTTCGATGGCCGCCACCGCGGCCGCCGCCGGAGAGCCGCCGCCGTTGACGGACACCGACATTATCCGCATGGCCCAGGACCTCCATCGCCTCCAGCAACCATTCTCCGCCTCCTCCTGTCCTCTGCCCCCGCAGCTCTCTTCCCCGCGCTTCCACTCTACCCTCGTTTCTCACCTGAAATCACGCGCCGCCGACTCTCCGAACCCCTCGCTCGCCATCTCCGAGTACACGCTCGCCCTCCTCTCCCTCATCTCCCTCTCCCGGCAAAGCCCTACTCTCTCTCCTCTCCTCTCCTCGCTGCTCCTCTCCTACATCGACCTGTTCGTTTCTTGCCGATTCCCGCACGACGCGAACTCGCTGAAAACCATCCATTTCTTCGGCACCCTCCTCAACGTCTTGGAGACCAACGACGTCCAGTCCGTGGCGGAATCGATCCTCTCTAGTTTTCCGAAATTGGTCACGTTGGACGATGCGCAGCTGCTCGATCTTTTGCCCAGGTGCATCGACCTCATCCGCAATTCGAATGAAGTTGAGCGAGGGGGTGATTTTGTTAACTCTGTGTTCGATCGAGTGGTGGATTCTGTTTGGTCGAAAGGGTTGTTGTTGAAATTGGTTTCGCTCGTGAGGGAGTTTGTCTTTCTGGATAAGGGGAGAGAGAGGGAGTTTTTGGAGAAGGTGTTCAAAGGAATGGGGGACTTGGACTTGCAGGATCTGCCCTCACTGGTCTATCACTTGTTGGTTTTGGCATCAAAAGGGTTCTGCAAAAGGGAGGTGGTTGAAGGGTTGGTGACTTTTTCGGGTCAGAAATGGAGTTGAAGAAGGGGGCCTCGATTTTTAAGCAAGTGGAAGGGACTGTGTTGCTTCACGTGAATTTCGCTGTGAAACAGGATTTTTCTCTTGGGAAAGAGGTCATGAGGCTAATTAAATCTGATGGTCAGGCTCTTAATCATTTTGCTGTGGCTGTCATGCTATCCCTTGCTAGAATCAAGAGGTTCAGTGAGAGTGCTCTGGAGATCCTCAAAAAGGCTATTCTCACTTCATATGGGGATTACAAATTCGCAGTGTACGACCTAGCTAAAGTTTTGCAGCTGTCTAGATTCTTGCACAGGGTTAAATGTTGTGAAAGCATATGCTAGAGACATCTGGACTTTCTGGTCCTTGAATGCATTGTCTAGCAATGACAACATATATAAGTATCTCAAATGAGATTAATGGCTCTAAGCATGAGTGGAAGTTCTAATTAGTTTTTTGCGTCCTATTTCTCTTACCTCTTTAGTTTTCAATGGAAAATTAGAAATAGGATGTTAATCTTGATTTGATTATAAAGCTAAACCATTAGAGGCTTCTAGAGGGATGTCTGTGCATCATTACCCACTGTATTTGTCTTCTTCACTTGCAGCAACTGTAGTTGCTTGAAAAGCAGTGATGACTCTATATATAAGCTTCTCAAATTAGATTAATGGCTCTAAACATGACTGGAAATTCTAGTTAGATTTTGTATTCCATTTTTCTTTACTTTTTAATTTTCAATGGTAAAATTAGAGATAGGATGTTAATCCTGCTGATATAGTTATGAAGCTAAACTGTTAGAGGATGCCAGAGGGACGTCTGTACAATGTGCACTTGTCTTCAATTGCGGCGACCGTGGTTGCCTTTTGCGTCTCCCATAAAAGTGATTATTGCTAATTCTCTTGATAAGATATTCAAGGGCCATGTAGTTCCCTCTATGTGGTCACTTGTGGTGCTGCAGAAGTACTGCTCTTCCCTGTAGAAAGTTCTATTCCTCTCTCATTATTAAATTTTGAACCTTTTCTTTTTCAGAGATTGCAAATGGCTCCAGCATGAGATGGGAGAGGAATTTTTGCAAGGGTTCCAATTGGTGGAGAAGGCTATTATTAGAGCAGTAAATTCTTCTCCTCTTGTTATATCTTAACTCAGTTTATGGCGGCCATGGTGCTTATTATTTTTTCATGGATACATGACACGATTTACCTGTGTCATCAAGGTAAACGAGACTAACTGTGGGCGGGAGCATATGGTGCCAAGCTTTTTGCAGCTTGCTTTCCTTTTACTAGAGTCAGTGCAACTGGGAAATCAAAAGAAATTTTGCTACGCTGATGGTTCATCATGTATCGAGGAGCTTGCTATACAAATGTTGAAAAATTTATTTGAAGCTCATGACATGGCCAGGAGTGAGGTTGGTTTGATCATATAAGTAGATAACCTTAATGATTCAAAATACTATGGTTCATATAAAAATGATAAACTGCTATGTGGTGCTAGGTATAGTAAGACTAGGATTTTAATACATGCCATATGATTTGGCAGATTGTATATTGGCCTTTAAACAAGTGGCCATTACTCAACATTCAAGAAAAGTTTGCCATGATACTCTTAGTTAATCAATTGGGTAAATCAGGCTTAGTTTCCTAGCATTACTCTAAAAGTAAAGTGTGCACATGGATTTGTAATAGCATATTGTAATTGCATATATACCTCAATTTTTTGCAATCTTACTGTACTGAAAGTTCTTTAACTGGACTTGGATGGTTTTGCTGTGTTTGTCAGCCTAACATGGTTTATGGCATGAGAGCCTCTTCAGGGTTTGGATGGAATTTGTCTTGTGCGAACAAGTGTCACAAAGCATGCTGGAAACTTTGGCTCTATGATTGGGCAAAATTAGTGATACTGTGCTAATTCTTATTCATTGATGCATCTCTTTCTCTCTCACCCCGTCTCCACATATGTCTATCTCTCTATACATACGGGATTTTTAGTATGTTCACCTAGGGCTCTCTCTCTCACACACTCCCTCTCCATATATCTCTATCTGTCTATACCTAAAAGATTTTTAGTAAGTACCCTTAGGGAGCTGGTAAAATTGCATTGAATATGCTTTGAAAATATAGAAAGCAAGTTTGTGTGCTAGGTGTCTACTCTTGTGTGAAACTATTGCACTCTATTGGTCTTCAATGTCTTGGAACAACTATATACATGTGGCTTAACCAGTGCCTTTAGGACTATTTCAGCACCGATAAATATAGAAGTATTAGGGTAGGGCTTTTACTTTTAACATTTGGCTTTTTCTTGAACTTTTAGAGTTTGAAAACAGTTTCTTTTTAAATTTTGAACATCTCCATTCTTGAATCTTATGAACCACATTATTTATGTCATCTTACATCCTTTCACCATTTTTTTTTTTTTTTTAAATTTAAGTTAGTTATCTTCTTTTGGCTGGAAATTCAAAGCCAAACCTCACTCTTACCGCACTTTTCAAGATCTTGAAGGTGAGGAAAGTATATTAATTTCACACATCACAAGAAATTAAACAAGTCATTTTAACGGTTGAATGTTAAAATAAACATTTATGTGATAGCTTAAGCTTTTAGATCAAGTTGGCATTGGTTCCATAAAATCTTATACACTGTCATTGTAAGACAAGTTCTGTTCGAAATTTATCTAGGCCGCTCACGAGCCTTCATGACATTGCAAGGCTAAATACTCATGGGTCATCAACAGTGAAGTAGTACCATGGGGGACGGGTGAAAAAGATCCTGTCAGGGAGTGAAATGGAGCAGGACACAGGTAAGCTCCCAAGAAGTTAGAGGAGACTACTATGGCTGGACCACTTGCTTGTAGAAAGAATGATCTGGCGGCCCATAGGTAGTGGCTTGGTGAAGGCAACATCTTGGCACCATAGTGAAACTGAGTCTTTAGCTTTAGTATTAGCTTGAATCCCTACCTAGTCTGTGCGGGAATGTTATGGTATTTAAATTAAAAAAGGTTACCTTCATCCAACTATTTAAGATCGTAGATCAAGTTGGTAGTGCTCAACAAAAGGTTACACATGCAAAACTTACATTTTTAAGTATTCAACGCACAGTAAATGTAGCTTAGGGCATCTGTAACTTTCTCCAAGTGCACAGGTCCACTATGCAAGAAGGCTTGTAATAAGCAGAAAAGTTGTGGATGTAGAGGCATATGTATATCTTGTTTAGTAAATGCTGATATTGTCTCTTCATTGCAGTCTTGTTGTTCGCCTCTTGAATTTCATTCGGTGTGATGGAGGCAATTGGTTCGATGTGGTATGCAAGAAAACACATGGATCGACTTGCCTAATTTATAGTTTGTATTAGCAGACAATGTTTACTCTAGAATAATATCCTCAATTGTGCAGCCAGGAGATATTTTGAGTTTTTAATCCTGTGTGGGATGTTGCAGATGATTTCCATTATATAGTCCTCAAATCTATGATTTCAACTGGAAATAAGTCCTGCAAGAATGGAATGGTGGAGCTTATCATTTCCCGATTTGTTTATTCTTTCCCTCATGTCAATTCGTAATATTTGTACTTCTTGAGAGTTGTTTTCCTACTCTAGTGTTTTTGGACATGGCAATATACATAGATTTGCCTGAGGTTGTCCTCATAATTTCATGAAGCAGAGGTACTGTTATCCTAGTTCCCTCCAACATCTGTAATCTGCCAATGCTGGTTAGGTACTAATTGCTGCATCGGTTGAGCTATATTCTTTTAGGTGGCTGTTAGATCCAAGAGCTTTAGATTTACATTTACTTGCACAATTTTTTGGGATGCGCAAAGCTCAATGAATTGCTTATGGTCCAAGAACAGAGGACTGTCTGTTGCATATAAATCATTATGTTTAGTTGTCATGAAGTGCAATTGCTGTAACTTTCTTTTTACTCTTTTATAGATTGTTGTTATGCTTGATTTGTTTGATGTTAGTCTTGCATCACATGTGCTGAATGAGTGCAGGTGCACCTCATGACTGAATATTTCCTGTGTCGTTATGATGGTCTTCATGCCGCAGCACATTTTCATATCACTATGACTACAATTAATTGAAACCAATATGTTTATTTATTAGATAATTGAGCAAAGCAAAGTCCGGATCCTTTCCATGAAGCCTGAGCAGAGCATGTCAATTGTTAGGTAACAGCCACAAAATAGTAATAGCTATTTCTAAAATTTTGTGGAATGGTGATTAAATTTTCATTTTCAGACTGCTTGCTCAACTGATTCGGAATTATCCGTATGCTATCAAGGAGCATGGGTCTCGGCTGAAGGAGTTGTTAGATTATTTCACTTATATGGATGGCAAGGTTGCATCTTGTCTTGTTGCTTCACTGTTGCCACTGATCAAAATCAGTAGAGATATTCTGGTATGCAATACTTCCATGTTTCTCTTTGGAAACTAGTGTCCTTTGGTTGTATTGAGAAAGCAGGAGAAAAATTTTTGTCTGAAGATCATATGTGAGAAAGGAAAGATGTGTCATAAATATGGATCAAGATCATAACTGAAGCCATTGTTAGGCTGACCTGAGCAATGGCTGATGATGATACTATTTTCTCAACTTTAATTCATAGATTCTCAAAATATTGAGCAACTAATCAATATACAACCTGTGTTTAGGTCTCATTGCAAGTTCATAATTTATCTTCAATAAGCTAGCATTTTTTCCAAAAATGAGATATAAGTGCTGAAGATATATAGTTCTCTGTTGCAGGATTATATGATTTTAGTTATTCGCAAAGCCATGTTTAGACGAGAAGATACAACCCTTCTTGCAGCAACGAATGCCATTTTTGATCTAATCTTGGTAGATAAACAATCTAATGACAGTCTTCCCTTTCAAGATTCATCAAGCCAAGCCAGTTGCAGCCAGCAAGCTGAGGCATTTGGCTGTATGGGTGGAACTCTCTACCAAGAGCTGATTGGTTTGCTCCAGAGATGTCTTTATCAGCAGGTGTTGGCTAATCCTCTTTGGTTTTTTAAGAGTTATTTACTTTCTTTTCTGGTTCATTTGTCCTATGATTACACTTTTAACTAAGGTTGGGTTGCTGTGCTCAGGCAAAAGTAAAAAGAGTCATGTACTCTGGACTTGTAAAGCTTGTCCTAGTGGACCCATCAATTGCTAGGCCGGTCCTTGATCTTCTCTTGCCTCATTTCCTACGCTTTTATAAAGAGGTATCAGTGTCTAATTTTTCTTGGAACGTGAAATTGAGTTTTCTTAAATTATGGGCCTGAGTATAGTGCTGAAAGTGTCAAAGTCAAACCTGTTCAAGTGACCTACTTCATTGAGTTTCATGATTCTCTTCAATCTTTAGCCTGCATAATCTTTTGAAAATGCACTAATGCATGTCCTTTCCAGAAGTAGCTTCTTGGTTTGCATAAATTTGTAAAGTTGCTTGAGGAAATTTTCTGGGAGTTCACCAATATATTGCCTTTAACATATTATACTGCAGAAGTGGCATCAAGCTTAGTTGTTTGGCCATTTTGTGAAGCTTGATTTTGTCTTTTGTTGTGGACTGATTCTATAACTAGTAAAACTGCACCTATTAGTTTTGATAACAATGGTGCATGGCACAATTTGTGGAGTTCCTATCTAATTGGAACTTGTACCTAGGTACTAATTACTGTTCTGTGTTCTTAATGACATAGTTTAGGATGCTGTTGGCAGAGGCATTTCCAGCAACTCTTTATGCTCTAGATGGATGACAATGTATCTGAACTTTAAAAGCTTAATTCAACTTGTGAAGAGCATCTTTTCCCTTTTCAATAGAATGCATCTATTTTAGTTCAAATTCTTAAGCGGTTATCCTTACCATGCAATGTTCCTAATCCTTGTTGAGCTCCTATCTCTTTTACATCAGATTCTTGCTTATCTGTGATAATGTGCTCTCTCTCTCTCCCTCTCTCTCATGCTAAACACATTTTGCAGGACGCTGATGGTCAACTTGAATTAACCTCTTGTGTTGGCTTGGAGAATGGCAAAGTTGTCATTGAGGAGCCTCTGGATAGTCTACTATCTTGCGTATCATGGATTCTTCTCCTTCAACCGCATGGTCAATCTAAAAATTCTTCAGATGCTTCATGGACGTGTTTTGGGTTTTCCCTTTCCCAAGATGAGGTATTTTTACTGATGAATGGAGCTGCTAAGTGTATGGTAGCAATGTCAACAATGGAGATGTTAATTAATTAAGTTACTGCAGGTTGGAAGAAGATCGTCCTGGGATTCATTCTCCACAGCATTACTGAAGATCCGGAAGCTTTTAAGAGCTGAAAAATTGGAAGGTTGGTAAGCTCTTTATTGTTGGACTATTTCAGTGTTTGAAGCTTGCATGAAGCAAGGCAGATCTTGTAAAAGTTTCAATACACATCTTAGGAGGATTTGAGGAGCTTAAAATTCTTAGGTGCCCTCTGATTAGAGGTGGAAAATGGATGGTTTAGTGCAGGGGTGTGCGCATTGCATGCTGGGTTCACCTAAATAACCCACTCGACTTCTATTTTCGGCTTAATGATTTATGGATCATACATGATCCATAATCAATCAACCTTAAGCTAAACCCTGCCGACGCCCACTTGATCAATTCACTTGGATTAAGTGCTGTTTTTGCTGCAGTTTATAATGGAGAGGATATCCCGCCATCAGTCATCACCATCACATGATCCCACCATTACGACCTATGCCACCACTGCTGCTACACTTCCACCTCCAATTCCACGGCCAGTAATGTGATTGTTATTGCATTACCAACTCATCCTGTATTCTTAAGTAATAATGATCATCACAACCACTGTTAGCATCTCCATCTCTTCATAGCCATCGCAACAACTACCGTTACTCCACTTCAAGTTCCATTGCACTACCTCCAGTACTCTACCTCTCTTCCACCGGATCAACATGCCGCTGATTCAGCATTGCCACCATTTGCATGGCCACTCTATTGTTGGTATGCCTGCTGTCAGTTTGACATCCTCCATGCTACCATCACATCTGCCATATCTACCATCACCTCTACCCTATGAGATAACATTGTGGTGGTGTGGTTGAGGCAATGATGTTGGTCATGGTGATGTTCTGGTGATGATCATTGTAATGAACTTTGTTTCACTATAGATGTTGTGATGGAGTCGGATTGACAGAGAGACTGGTGATGGAGGTTGTGGGATGGCAGTATTCATGGTGTATTAAAGGTAGCAAGCTGACAATTGTAGGGGTAGTGCAGTGATAGTATTGGTTATTGCAATGGATCCAGACAACATCGTGATGGATGGTGATAATGTTAGATGTGTTGGAGTCCTGTAGTGGAATTGGAAAACTGGTGGTGATAAGGGGAATGTGATGGTGCAGGCTAGCGTCTTGGTGTTAGTGTTGTTGTAGAGTGGAGTCTTGTAGTAGTGCGTTGTGATGATGTTTGTGGTTTGGAGTGGCTGAGGTGATGAAGGTTTTGATATTGGGATAGTTTGAGTATTGGATGTGATGATGTTCTGGTGTTAATGGACCTACTGCTGGTAGAGTGAAAGTGCAGCCACCAATGAAATTTGGTGGTCATAGTTTTTGGGTTTGCTAAAGGTCTACTTAATTAACCACATTGCATATAGAGGGAAGCTTTACATTTTGGTTCCCAGTTGTTGGTAAAAGTGTGATTTATCCTCGCTTTTAAATTTGGAATCCTAACTGGGATAAAAATGTTTAAACTCATGAGATTGGAGACTGAGAGGGTGGGATCCTAACTATGTAAGCATGCTTTTGGGAGCCATATATTCCAATTTGCTGATTAGTGGCTTCAGCTACTTAGCAGATATGGAGGAGCTCATGTCCTTAAATTAGCCTTTGCAAAAATGAGAGTATCATTTAAGAAACCAATATGCTCAAAAGAGGCCTAAATGCTTTCTTATTTTGGAATGAAGTCAAGTATATAATTTAAAATCTCAGATATAATATTATCAACCTTAGCAGCTATTGTTCTACTCGAATTGCGAGATATCTTTGTTTACTTGTCCTTGGGTTTCTGGTGGGAGTAGCCCTCCACATTCATATTGATGTTAATGACATCATATGGTGGTTTACATAGGGCTTGTAGCAGCTTTAGTCCTATATTTGAAGCTTAATGAATGAAGATCACTTACCAAAAATGGAATTCAACCACTTAATGCCAGTATTGTCGTAGTGAACTTGAGATTCTATCATTTCAATAACTTAATGGCACTACAGTTGTAGTGATCATGAGATCAATAAGAATTTGAATGCTAAAAATTTTCTAGCGAATTGAGACCTGGTCAAGATTGAATTTGTTTACTAGGTTTAATGATGCAGGAACATTGAGTAAGTAGAATTTTAATCAGGTTAATCAATTTTTAGTTGTTATGGGTTTGTCTTATATGACTTTTCTGTTTCTTTGTTTAATATCAGTATTCGATTGTCTTCTACAATTTAAGAGGTGGTGACCGACGTGTGACTGTTTAGTGATGCTCAATTGCTGAGATTAAGAGATCTTAAGCGAGATTAAGGGGGTGAGATTCTGGGGTTGCTTTGAGTCATTATCAATAGTTCCTAAAACCTACTGTATGCTGTGTTTTCTCACATTCATTTCTATGGATTATGCTTCCAATTTATCTTGGTTTCCTAAACCCTAGAGGTTGATTTATCACAGTTCCAGCTTTATTTGGTATGTTTTTTAATTCTTTGTTAAACCCTTATTTCAGTTCATCATTGAAGCTCATGGAACTTTTGAATTTGGCGACCCTGATTTGAAATCTCCACAAGGGGTTACTTGTACTTTTAGAGTCTAGGCAAAAATAGTGAAAAAGATTCGTCTTCTATCCATATTGCCACACGTACCTTTTGCATGCGTTTTCGGGTGGAAGAACTTTGCATTTTCATAACTATGTGTTCATTTTCTTGTCAGATCAGTCCTTCTTGGTCAGAGAGCTGACTCAGGCTCAGGGTCCTCTGAGAAAGAGAGAACCAAAAACTGCACCATAATTTTACTGGGTATAACAGAGGTGGTGCTCAGCACCATAGCCACTGAATTGGAGAAAGCAACTGGTGATAAGAGGGTAGAACTTGAAAAGGAGCTAATTGACTTGGTTGAATTCCATCACTTGGTGGAGAAACATATAGGCAAACCAAGGCAGATCAATGGACTAAGAAAGGCAAATGTGCGAACTACTGCAATTGATATTCCTGACCATACTGATTCTGGCTGCACCACCTTGATTCAAGAACAGATGCCTCTCTTGGCAACTTCAACAATCAATCAATTACTGCAAACTACAATAGGGTTATACAATGCTAAATTTTCTAATGCTATTGCAACCTCCCAGAGTCTTGGCCAATCATCCTTCAACAAGAACACAAGCTGCTCAAACATTATATATTTTGTCTTGAATATTCTGCTTTGTCACATCAGGTCTTGCCCTGTTTTAGTGAGGGACGATCCCTTTAAGACTTTTATCTATGGTGACATTAAGATCCTGGGACCCCAATTGCTGAAGCTGATACTTATCCTTAAGTCAGTCCAATCAAGTGTTCCAAATGAAAAGAACAAAAGTAGGATTGAAGGTCAAAGAGATAATCTCCATCAAGCACTTATCTGCCTTAAGGATATGTTAATGATTTATTTGCAGGGCCCTCATTTTGCCCAGCTGCTTGAAGATTTGGTGTCAGTCTGCATAACTGAGTATGGTTTTGATGGTGAAAATGTAACCTATGTGATTAATGATCCAAAAATAAAGAACATTGAGATATTCGTTGTGAAGATCCTGAAGCCTCTGTTATCCGAGCTTCTTGCAATTTCATCCTTTCATGAGGCTGAGGTAAAAAGCAAATTCTCTCTTTCATAAGTCTTTTGCTGATTTCATGTGCTGGTTTTTAAGCTTTGGCAGTATGTTCTTTTCAGGTCCTTGGTGATATTATGTTGATGATTACTAACAAGTTGCCCTGCCAACTGAGAAACTCTCATGGATCCTGGGCTGCACAGATCTGCAAAAGCAATGGAATCAAAGATTCCAAGGTTGTTAGGAGTCTGGTATTACTAGCCTTCCAACTAAGCTCACCTCCTGATGATTTGATCTTTGCTCAAGATATGGCTATAGAATTGTGCAAAGTTACAGGGTCAGCAAGTGATGATCCCGTTGAGATGTCTGAATTATATCCTGTTGTCAACAAAGACACCAGCATTGCAGTAATTATTTGCATTCTGCAATCAGTTGAAGCAGTTATATGTGATGTGGATTGGGCCATTAGAAAACTGAAGGAACTTTCTCTCTCCTCTCAAAACAGAAATAAAACGAATGAAGGAGAACTTACTCTTGATGTTAAATTGGTACTAGAGGACAATCTGTTCTCCAGGTCTGAATCTGTAGTGAGGGTACTATCATCATTTGCTCTGATGACCTTGAAGGGTAAGATCGCACTTTTTTTCCTTTTTTTTTTTCCCACCCCGGGGGGGGAAGGAGAGAGGTGGTGTTAAAAGTTTTACCAAGTTTTTTTATTTACTTTGTTCTTTTGCTGTGATAAATGTGTGCAGACCCTCAAGCAGATCATTTTCTCAGAATGGTTACAAGGTTGTACAAGCAATTGGCTCAAATAACAAAACTTCAGATTGCCCCTAGAAGATCCAAGCAAGTTCTGCCGAGCACTAGATTTCAGAAACTTGTTGAATTAACTTGCAAGCATCTCACTTTTCAACTTTATAATTTTGTGGCTGAAATGCAGAAGGTGAGTACTCTTTGTATTGCCACCCTATCCAGTTTCAGGCTTCCAGTCATCATTTGCATTTCTTTTTCTCTTCTTTTTGACTGGTTTCTTTGTATTTGAGTGATTTATGTGATGACTTAAAATGCAGGAACAGCAAGAAAACGCTAATAGAAGGAGAATGGTGGGAAAGATCAAAAGGGAAAATCGCTGCATCCCCGAGCTGATCTTTCATATAGAAGATTATGAAAAGTATTTGATCCGTCTTAGCAAGGTCACTAAAGTGAACTTGCTGAAGCATGCTAAGCGCAGCACTTCTCGGGATTTTAAAATTATAGAGGCCACCAGTTTAGTCGGGGAAGAAGACAATCCTGACCATGAACCTGGCTGTTCTCGTTCTGCAGCACACGAAAACGAATCATGCAATGCTTCTGATGAAGATGGAGGAGAAGAAAATGTCATCTCTCCGGAGTCGGGCTCTCGTTTGTCTGCAGATGAATCTGGTTCTGATGGCAAGAAAGGTAATTCTCTTCCCCCAGTCAAGAGGATGAGGAAAAATGGAGTTGTTCAGGACTCTGATGATGAAGATTAGCTATGCTCTGTCAGAAAAATACTAGGTATAGAATGGCACATATTTGGTGGATCATTTTGTATGAAGTAGCCAATAGAAAGAGAAACGGAAGGTAAAATTATCAACTTGACTCAAATTATATGTTAATAATTTCTTAACACTTCAACAAGTCAATCTTGAGCGATGTTGGAGATCAGATTTTGCTTAGTATCAATATGGAGTCAAGCTTTTCTACCATTCTCAATTTGAGGTTTTTATCCATTCATTCATAGATATGGACATAGAAGATGCATTTGACGTGTCACATATGACCACATAAGCCTCTATTGCAATAATTACACTTTACCATGACCGGTTCGATTCATTCACAATAGAGAACATTACAATTTACTGCATTTTAGACATCATATAATACCAACGGAGTAAGCTATGCTTGCACGGTTGGAATCTTCTTTAAATGAGATCAAACACTAATTTTTATAATTTGTTTGGAAATAGTTGGGTACATATACACTTTTCTGCACCTTTTTCTTCAACTATTAATTCTCTACGTTATGTAACTGTACAATCACATGAAGGAGTGAAATTGAGTCAAGCTACTCAATAGTAACTCAGGCTCGATTTCATGATTACCTGAGTTCCACTGATATGATTTCCAGTCAAATGAGCTTATTCCAACATCTTGTTATGTCAAGCTCAAGCTCCCTATACTTAGGTCAATAGGTTCCTGGATCTAATCAAATTTCTGGTATTCTTTTTAAAATATATATTATTTGCAAAAGAAACAGACACATATATCTTCAAAATTACATAAGATAACAGGATGATTGGGCTTGATTTATTTATTGCTTGATATAACAGCGCCAGGTTGAGTGCAACTTTTTTTATTGGATTATGTTTTTTATCAATAAAATTTTAATTTTACATTTGGTAGATTTTTTGTTTAACATTTAAATTATTCATAATAATATAGTTTTTTTTTTTTATTAATTTCATACGAACTTTTTATGTGGTAGTGCTTAATTTTAGGTTTACTTTTGAATAGCTTTCTGTTTGATATCTACATTTTACTAATTATGTGATTAATTTATTTAACTTTCTAAAATTTAATTTAGTAAAAGATTTTTTATTTGATATTTTTAAAATAAAGCGTCGTTCATTTTTCTATTTTCCCATTTAATATAATTTTGCTCTTTTCCTAGGCTTTTATTGGCCACATTTTGTTGCACCCTAGACATATTGCCAAGTGGCAAAATTGAGTGAAAAACCCATGAACCTTCAAAATATTATTTTCTTATAGATAGATAGATAATGTCTCATATTTCATGGTGTACAATGCAGTTTGTTATTCTTTTCTTACAAAATAAACTAAAGTTTGTAACTTGAGAATTAAAAAGAAACCATCTATGAATTCGTATCTTTGCATTGAATATTACACCTGGAAAAAACAAAATTATTCCTACCAATATCCAATGTTCAATAATTGTTAATATGTACCCAGAAGTTGAAAGATCTTTACTTGGTAATATTAACTTCAAATATTTTGTTAGTCATAAAAATAGTTGCTATTGCATAATCATCTAGTCCTTCTAAGTGTACAGTGATTCGATAGGAGAACTTGTTTCGACCTAGGATGATAACCTCATGGCTTGGTCTTAGTCAAAGATCGAAGAATAGAATGTAATATGATGACATAAAATGCAATATCAACAATTTGATTTTGGAAGCTTTTGTATTCTTGTGTTGTTGCTGGTGCTCAACAAATTGAAACTGGTAACATTAATTTTTAACATGGTTGTCTCAATCTAGGGCGCTTTTGTCAACATTATGCTTGTAAAATTGATTACAATAATTGTAGCCGAGCATATAATTTATGACTCTTGTGATAATATGTGTTTATTAATATTCACATAAAGAAAAAGTAATTTACAAACCGAACCCAATAAGGAATGTTGTTACAATTAGGTTTAGTATTCAATTTAGTAATAAAAGGAAAGTGACATTAGTAACAATTACCATTCACTCGATTACTAATATTAACATAGATTGTTGACCCATAAAGCAAAAATTAACTGCAAATTGAATTATTTACTACTAGGTAAATTACTTCCTCTTAGGTTATGTTACTATGAAGATGAGTTTCTCTTATATGATATGGATAACTACCTATGATTGTCGCAATCTCAATTACACCTATAGTTAGTAAAATATGTTTATGAATAAAAAATTTGTCACGAAGTTTGTAACAAGAAATCCTAGCTTGGTAATTAACCGATACCATAGTAAATTACCTTATAAGTTCTCTTCCAACCAACCGACATTGTTTGCAATCTCCATTCTATCAAGAATTACTGCATCTACCAACATACAGAGATATTTACAAGACTCTCGAAGCTTCAAGAAGGCTAAGGAACATACCTCCTCAAACTTCAGAGGCTAAGTTGTTCCACGTGAGATACCAACTCATTGAGATAGTGGCCCACGTGTTTTGTCTCCAAGTGGCGATGACGTGTCATGAATGGAACCTCTTCATGATTGTCTACGGATTACCCGTGATTCGGTCAAATGTGCTCATCCATGAGATATGCTACTGATATTACTATCTAAGCATCTATGAACAAATAACAATCTTTGGTTACTATCTAGCAGAACAATATCGTGTTTTGTGTTCATTGCAAAAACATTTCCTACTCTTACCACTCCACTTGTAATATACAAGAAAATAACTACTGTTTATAATTGATTAACCTTATTGATGAGTGTGAATTTAGATATATCACAAGTTTGCTCAAACTCTAGTACAGAGCTAATTGTAGCGAGTATATATAGTTAAAAAATCTATGGTTCTTACAGAATCTAACAACACCAGCCATGTATCACATCATCACATAGAACATAAATAAGAATAATAATGACAAATATGTAGTCCAAAATCCTCAAATTTCATCTCGCAACTATAATCTAATATCAAGTAAAATCAAACTTAACAGTGATTTTGGTCTCACAAACAAATCACAAGAAAGAGCGGTTGCTTCTTTCCCATCATCTTTCTCTAGGATGGAGATTGAGAGATTTCACGTTCTTCTTTCTTTCCCATTTGCCAGTTTGCTCTTCCTTTTCCTTTTTCTTTTGGATTTCTTGCAATTCTCGCCGCTTGGAACTTGCTCTACTTAAACAGAAAAACTCATGTTCATCCCAGAGAAGGAAATCCCAAATTTAGAGGAGGTACATCAAGTACATTTTTTCCAAATTAAAAGATTGTTTAACCACTTTCATAAGTGTCGACCTACCCAACCGGTGCTTGACAAGAGAATTAATACAAATCCGTTCATAAATGCAAGCAGAGAGGTCATTGCTCAACAATTATTCTTTGGGTATTCACGCTTAACTATCTGCATTGACAAGCCATAACAATTACAGTTCCCAGATCCTTTCCATTTCTTTTCCAAAAAAACTGAAAGAGGCCAAGGGTAAATATGTCTGAGCAATGGCTATTTTAAAATGTACCAATTGTGTTCGAAATTGTTTTTATAAAGAGTCAAGGGCTCTTTTCAGATATATTACTCAAAAAGAAAAATTATAAACTTTTCTTGAGGGCTTCAAAATATGAATATGCATGGAGTCATTGACAGGAATAAAAGATAGTAAGGGGCCTCCTACAAATGGAGGTTTTTCATAACTTCGAGTGGGGTCCAAACTCTGGTTGCTACATCACGTCTGAGATTACACCTAGGACACCCAGCTATATGATCAACGCATTCAACCAAGTACCATTATATATGCGAGTTTGGATTATGAAAAGCCAATAAGAACATGAAAATATAAAGCTACTCACTTCTGAGTTGGATCATTGGCTTTTGGTTCCTTATCTTCCTGCCATGCTTGATTTTGCATCTCTTCCTCCATGAACTGCAATTTCCTCTTTATTTTCTTTGCAGAGCTGATTCCAATGTATCAAGATGTTAGATCAAATCATATGCTTCCTTGTCTGTAGGAAGGCCTTTTACTTTTGTTGAATAACTAAAACATAAGTTCCATGTCTCACTATATCTTTTTCGGGCTCCAGGTTTTTTTATGGGTGACATAGTGTTCTAACAATGCCTTCAGGTGTGTATTTCGATCATTTTGTATATCATTTTCTGGAGCCCTAATCTCCCAAGATATGATGTAAAGTTATATTAGACAAATTAGAAGGATGCTATTAGAATATGATGTAGAGGTACCGTTATCCTTGTTCCCTCCAACATCTGTAATTTGCTACTCACTAATTACCGTATTGATTGAGCTAACTTGTTTTAGGTGCTTATTAGATCCAAGAGTTATCGATTTACATTTATTGGCGCATTTTTTTGGGATGCACGAAGCTTGGCAAATTACTCGTAGTCCAAGAACGGAGGATGGTCTGTTGCATATAAATCATTTTGTTTAAATGTCATGAAGTGTGAGGGCTACTTGTTTTTTTACTCTCCTATAGATTCTCGTTATGCTTGATTTGTTTGATGCAGTCTTGCCTCACATGTGCTGGATGAGTACATGTCCACTTGTTTGAGACTGAATGTTTCCTGTATTGTTATAATGGTCTTCATGCCGCAGCACATTTTCATATCAATATGACTTAAATTAATCGAAACCAATTCGTTTGTTTATTAGATAATTGAGCTAAGCAAAGTCCAGATCCTTTCTGTGAAGCCAAGAGTTCGTGAAGAAGCTGAATCTTTCAGTCGAAAATGGGAGAGCCAGTTGGCTCAAAATGGTGAACTCCAAGGAAGTCCCGACTAGCAGTGTGGCTAGGGACGTCGAGCTCCCCATTGGTCCGTGGACTAGCAATAAAGACATCGAGGTAATCCCCTTTGACGACTATGATTTCGTGCTTGGTCTCAAATTCCTCGATAGGATCAACGCGGGCATCATGCCCTTCGCGGATTGCATATGCATCCTATATAAGCGACGCCAGCACATGGTCCTGATCTACCGCGAGTCGGGATGCGATAGGAAGATGCTATGGGCCATGTAGCTATTGAAGAGAGTAAAGAAGGGTGACGTGACCCTCTTGGTAGCGTTGAAGGAGGAGGGCGTGAAAGAAAGCAGGGTGCTGAAGGAAGTGACCCGAGTCCTTGACGCCTTCCAAGATGTGATGCCACTTGAACTACCCAAGAAGTTGCCCCTCGAAAAGAAGTAGATAATCGGATCAAGCTCGTGCCCGATACTCGACCGCTGGCCATGGCACCCTATCGCATGGCCTCAGTAGAAATGGAGGAATTGCAGAAACAACTTAAAGAGTTGCTCAACGCAAGGTACATTCGGCAGTCCGAAGCCCCATTTGATGCCTCGGTCTTGTTCCAAAATAAGTATGATGGATCCCTCTGCATGTGTATAGACTATGTGCATTGAATAAACTCACCGTTAATAACAAGTATCCAATCTCCCTCATTGCAGACTTGTTCAATCAGTTTGGGGAAGCCCGATGGTTCTCCAAGCTTGATCTCTGATCGGGATACTACCAAGTTCAGATTGCCAAGGGGAATGAGCCAAAAATCACGTGCGTGACTCGTTATGGATCATTCGAATTCCTCATCAGGCCATTTGGCTTGACAAATGTGCCGACCATGTTCTGCATTCTTATGAAGAAGGTACTCCATCCATTCCTTAATCAGTTTGTTGTGGTTTACCTTGATGACATTGTTGTGTATAGCCGAACGCTCGAGGATCACGTCAAGCATTTGAGGCAAGTTTTCTAGGTCTTACGAGAGAATGACTTGTACGTGAAGCGCGATGAAGTCCATTTTCTTGGGCACATTGTCAAGGGTGAACGAGTGTAGATGGATGCGATCAAGATCCGTGCTATCATAGAATGGGAGCTACCGACCAAGGTGACGGAGTTGAGATCCTTCTTTGGTCTCATGAATTATTATCGGCGCTTTATTCGAGGGTATTCGAGTCTCACCATGCCACTCATGAATATGTTAAAGAAACAAAGGCCGTGGGAGTGGACGGATCAATGTCAAGAGGCGTTCGATCAGTTGAAGCGGGCCATGACTAAAGAACCTATGCTAGTGCTGCCTAACCATGCCAAGCCATATGAGGTAAAAATCGATGCCTCGATTTTGCTATCGGTGATAAACTTATGTAGGACGAGCACCCAGTTGCCTTTGAGTCCCAAAAGTTAAACGATACCAAACGGCGGTACACGGTTCAAGAGAAAGAGATGATCGCGGTGGTGCACTACCTTTGTACGTGGAGGCACTATCTCTTGAGATCTCGAATCATCGTAAAGACCAATAGTGTAGCCATGAGCTACTTCAAACACAAAAGAAGCTCAGTCCAAAGGAAGCTTAGTGGGAAGATTTCTTGGCCAAGTTCAACCACATGCTAAAGTACAAGCTCGAAAAGTCCAACTTTGTGGCCAATCCATTGAGCTAGAAGCTCAAGTTGGCTGGCATGACGAGTTGACCCAACTGTCCAAGGGTTGATCGCATCAAAGAGGGGCTCAAGCACGATCAAACAGTCCAAGCCCTCTTTTAGTACACCCAAGAGGGCAAGACGAGGGGATTCTAGTGCAAGGATGATCTTCTCTACACCAAGGGATGGCGACTCTATGTGTCGCTCCATGAGAAATTTAGGAAGGAAGTTGTGCACGGGTGCCATGATTCTAAATGGGCGGGTCATTCGGGAATCCACCTCACCATAGCACTCGTTAAGGATCAATACTATTGGCCACACATGCGGGACGACATTGAAGCCTGCATGCAGACATGCCTTGTGTGCCAATAAGACAAGATAGAGCAACGGTTGCCAACAGGACTCCTTGAGCCATTGCCTATCCTAGAGTGTTTATGGAAGAGTGTCTCCATGGACTTCATCGTGAACTTGCGGAAGTTCCAAGGATGTCGAACCCTCATGGTCATCGTGGACCGTTTCTCCAAGCACGCGACGTTTGTGCCAGCCACCAAGGATTGTCCAACCGAGGAAGCAGCTTGCTATTCCTCAAACACGTCGTCAAGTACTAGGGCATACCACAATCATGAGTGATCGCAATCCTCGATTTACCGAGTGGTTTTGGATCGAGCTCTTCAAGTTGCTAGGGTCAAACCTCAACTTCTCCATGAGCCTACATCCCTAAACCAATGGTTAGCCGGAGAGAGTGAATGCACTCCTAGAAATCTACCTTCAACACTACGTAAGCAACACACAAATGAACTAAGCATGGTTGATTGACGTGGCTCAATTCTCATACAACTTACAGCAGAGTAAGTCAAGGAACCAAAGCGCATTCAAGATCTTGACCAGGTAGCAACCACTCACACCAAGTTCAATCGCCTCGAGATATCGAGGAAGTAGTCCCCGCATATAAGTTCGCAAAAGAATGGGACGAACATGTGGACTTGGCGCAAGCGTGCCTACAGAGGACCGTTAAACACACAAAGAAGTGGGCTAACAAAAAGCGACAGCATATGGAGTTCCAAGTTAGAGTCTTAGTGTTGGCCAAGTTAAACCTGGGCCTTTGATATCGAGATGTGTACAAAAGGCTGATTCGTCACTACGAAGGTCCCTTTTGAGTGTTACAACGAATCGGGAATGTCACATACAAGTTGGACTTACCGGCCAAACTCAAGGTACACCTTGTGTTCCATGTGAGTATACTAAAGCCTTTCCATGCATACGAGGAAAACCCGGATCAAGAAAAATCGCAACGAGTGCCTGTTGGAGCGAAAACCTCCTATAATTGGGATGTTGAATGTATCATGGCGGACTGCATCGTACAAGAGAAGTGTTGTGTGCCAAAGAAGGAATACCTCATCCAACAGAAGGGCCTTTCCAAAAGTGAAGCGAGTTGGGAACTATCCAAGACTCTGTGGTGATTCAAGAGACACATCGATGCCTTCCATGCCACAAACGTGACTAGAGCATTGCCCAAATAGGTAGGGAAGATTGACATGGCCCCCAAGCGAGCATGATCCAAGATCGTCTGAGATAGGGCCGTGTCACGCACAAGGACCAATCTATGAGCTGCCCATGATCGATTCGTGAACGATCCATGATCAACGCATGATTGGCCCATGCGTAATACGAACAAAAGCCCGTGACCGTTCACCTACTCCATGTCAAGCGGCCTTGCCCTTGCTTCTAACACACGCCCCTTGGGCTTTCCTTAGGCCTAGACCCAATTGAGTGGCCTAATGGACAGACTTGTAATGATAATACACATTAAAATACCACCATTAGATCAAAGAGGGAATCAATGGCTAAGATTAGACTTGTCCATGTATAAATAAGGGACCCTCCCCCTTTAGTTGTACACATTCTCTCGTTCACAAAGAATACACTCGTGTTTCACTCTCGTACTACATTCTTGTGAGCTGAGCATCCGTAAGGTTGACTTGGGATTGTAATCTTAAAGCCGCACAGGTGTGTGATTGTTCATAATCGATCGACTCGTGACACTTGCATGCTTGCAACCGGAAAATCAAAATGGGAAACTTTCCAAATTTGAAATATCAATTTTAGAATGTGGTAAAATTGAAAGTCTTGTCTTATATGTTGCCCTAATAGTGGTTTGTAAATTAGTTAGGAAAAGAAAAATAGAAGAAGAAGAAGAAGAAGCGGGAACCTACCCTTGTAATTAATCTTTAATCTCAAAGTTAATATCTTTAGATTTTTAAACAGAAAATGAAAGCATTTAATTACTTCTCACGCCTTTAATTAAGTTTCAAACCACAATGTACAATTTAAATTTTCAATTTTTTAAGTATTCTGTCAACTACTTGACTCACTCTTTGCGTGGTTATTTGTCATATCTACGGATTGGATATTTTGATTGTACATAACTGAAATAATACCCAAAAAAATAGATTTAGAAAAAGAAAATTGAGACAGTCAAAGAGAGTAAATAATTAAGGTCATTTCATCCTTGTATTTTACGTACCTATTTTTTTTTTTCTCTTTATTGTGCATTGCTTTTATAGTGATGACCTTTTAACTTTCACTTCTTGGACATTAGAAAGTTTCTAAGAAATTACATTTTCACTAACATGATATCAGCACACTTTCACGAAATAATTATAGTTCAATCTACAATTAAATGCAAAACTAGTTCTTTTTCATACCAGGGCTTTGCATGGGCTACATTTTATTTATTTTCATATATAAAAGAGGTTATATTTGAAGAAACAAATCTACAGACTCCACTTATTATAATTGTCATAAATACAATTAAATTTTCCACTATTGCATCATGATATATTTATTATCTTGCTGGTTTACCAATCTTGATTCGCTACCTTTTCTTCACTTACTTTGAAAAAAAAAATTGCAAACATTTCAAATGCGGTGCATACAGAAGTAGTAAATAAACTTACGATAATATCTGGAATTATTTAGCGAGTATATAGCAGGGACTATTATGACTCTTCGTTCCCGCTTGGACGCAACTCTTCAATGCTGTTCTCTCTTTTTCTTGCTTCTCAATAATAAATATTCTGTGTAGACTCCTAGAAGAGCGCCTCGTCCGCCCGCATTTAGTTCAACATCGTCCTCGGTCTCCCAATTGAGGTAAACGAGGAGTCACCCATAAGCCCGAGAGGAGTTGACCTGTCGAATTTATTTTTGTTTGCATCTGTCGAGGGTGTGAGGATTCCCCATGCATTTGGAAAGTTGTGTAGTCTTTGCCTTTTAAGGAAGCGTTAAGGATCTTCCTCAGTTTTGTGTTTCTTTTTGCTTCTGTTGATGTCGGACATGGAAGATTGCTGCGATCTCCAGTTATGCTTAGACGAAATCCCTTCCACATTCAATCTAGAGAAGGCGGTGTGCAACCATGGATTCTTCATGATGGCTCCGAACCGTTGGATTCCTTCCACCAAGACGTTGCGGCGTCCTCTCCATCTTGCGGATTTGTCCTCTTCCGTTGTTGTGTCCATCTCGCAGCCTCCTGGTCTCAGCAGCACATTGTTGCTCCTCCGAGTTCATCGCGTTCCTCGCCTGTCCTCGCAAGACCAGCAAGCGATTTGTGTACTTTCTCTCTCACTCTGTCTGTGTGCGAAGTAAGTACAAACTAGTAACGGAAAAGCATGGGAATATATTATTGCAGGAACAAGTGATTCGGATGTTAAGGTTGTCGGAAAGGGACGAGCAGAACGTGAAGGAGTTCCACAAAGTGCATCCGGAAGCAAAGGATAGAGGATTCGGTCGAGTTTTTCGTTCTCCTTCTCTCTTCGAAGATGTCGTCAAATCTATACTCCTCTGCAACTGCCAGTTAAGTATCGAAGTCTTATTCTCTTCAAGTGCAAAATTTGTGACGAATTGGCTTTGTTAAACATTTATAAGTAGGACAAAGAAGACGATGACCTGAATAAGAAACCCCATAACTGTAATTGAGTAAATATCTTACTCTTGTCATAATCCCTCGCTTTCTCTTCATGCTTAATATTGAGTTTTTGTGTTCTAAGCTCTTCGACATATGTACGACGGTTTCTGTTCCTAATTCATCATTAGGTCTGACTTTGCTCTGAATACACCCAACAAACAGATGCCCTTGATTTCAAACGATATATGACGAATGATACTACTTGTTTTCGGACCTCGATATCCCATCACAATCATGTCCGATACTCCATAATCATATAAAAGAAAATCTACTATTGTCGTTCTTACAGTTCGTGACCTCTTCATGCCATCAAAATCACATACACATCGATTTAAGGGTTGATGTTGCTTTGGGTCCTACCTGAAATTGTCATAGGTGGAGAAGGACCCTAGAGATGGCCCGAGCTTTATGTGCACTTCAACTAGAGCTAAGCACTCGAGGTAGGAATACTATTTAGCATGACTTTCTTCTCAGTATATTTAGCACAACTTGAAGATGAGGATGATCATGATCTAAGGCTCTAAAAGAAAGAAACGAAGACAAGAGAAGGATGGAGCAAATCCGGTTCCCGCGGAGATGGAAGGCGAAGAAGTTGACCTCGGGAACTTTCCGAGCCCCAAGGAACTCGCTAACCTCGATGCAGACTACTTACAGAGCAAGTGCAAACTCGGGTACCGAACCAACTACATTCTCAAGCTTGCCATGGAAATAGAGGAGGGGAAGCTCAAGATTGATGGACACGAGGGAGTGCAGGATGCTGCATCGTGTAGGATATTGATCAAGGGCATAAGCGGGGTCGGATCTTTCACCCGGGCTAGCGTTTTGATGTGCCTTGGCTTTTACGATGAGGTTCCGTGGGATAGCGAAACGATCAAGTTTTTAAAACATGTATGAAAGTGTATTTCGAACATAAAATTTACGTCTTGCATAATAATCACCCTTCCGAATTATTTGAAGGATGATGCATTCTTTTTCTTTGGCAAAAGGTACATGCAAGAGAAGGATGCACCAAGAAGACTATTAAGAGTGACCTTAAGGAGATCTATGGTAAATATGCACCCTTCCAATGTTTGGCCTATTGGTAAGTCATTTATTTATTTAAATTTTGGTTGATATACACATAAATATTCATGTCATATGTTGTGCGAGAATTTTCAGGTTTGAGCTATTGGAATTTTACGAGGGGCAGTTTGGAAAGCTGAGTGAATTGTCACACATCATGTATCACAAAGTTTCTAGTAATTACACAAATGAGAGAATTTAACCACAATCAAGTTTTGTGACTTAGAAAGTGTTAGTAGGCATTTGATCATTTATGGTGTTGTTTTGGAGACGGGAGGAGAGCCTGGCCCCCCGGGGGTGGGGTTGGGACGATCTTTTGTGATTTATTGGAGCTAATTCCATAATGACAAAGTTCTTTAGAATGACAATTCGAAGGAATTGATGGATTCTCCCACATTATACTCAGATATATTCTCTGAAAAATTTCGGTAGTTTTTACTTTTAAATTCTAAAGTAATGTAATTCCGTTGCACTAAATAGCTAGGATTTGATACGAAGCCTTGGAAAAGGACCCTCGAAGCCTTGGAATTCATCTTTGAGTTAGTAATTGAAAAGTTATCTTCGTAAAAAAAAAAAAAAAAAACTCATAATTAAAACAACGAGGTTTATTCAATTTTATGAAGATCAGCACTCTTCGATCCCTTCTTGCGTAACGCAATTTGGTTTTGTCGAACTCCTTTGGACTTGCCTCTGCTTGAACGTGTATCCATCTTTCGTCCATAACTTTCGCACCAAAATTTTTATCATTACAAGAATTATAAGGACGTAACATAAATATGTCCACCAGCCAAATATATAAAGAGCAATTTTTTGGTTCAAGGGTTGGAGCCGGATAGGAAAAAATGGATTACAGTCACAGCAAAGGGCTGCTGCTGGATCATCGATTAAGAAGACATCATCGACGTGACCCAAGGACCAATAACGTGGGAATTGTGTGCTGACTCGCTTGAAAGAAATTTCTGATATGTTTAAACGAATTTTTTTATACATTGTCGCGACCTAGTTTTCGGGGTACCCCACCTAAAATTAGGTTAATGGATTACTAAACTTAGACTCAGTTCGGGCTCTCCCAAACCCATACCAATTCGCGACTTAATTTCAAATATCTAGCATGCAAAAATGAGTTGCCACTAATCAGTTTGCGGTAGGTCGATTAGACACCTAAGTAAAATAACGGGAGAATTATTTTACTTCTACAAACCAGAGATTTTGGGTACGGGGACTTGATTACGTTAAATTTCTCTAACGTCCTTTCGGTACCTTTCTCTTTTAATTTTGAAAAAATGTTTTGCAGGCAGCTTGAATTGATTTTAATTCACTTTCCTAACATGTGAGGTGATCAGGCGGGTGTGCAAACCACCAATTTAACACTCAAGAAAGCAAATAAAAAAAATGAAACACCTATCACATAGCAATAAAATTATCTGCATTGTTAAATTAGAATTCATATCAGCAATCCTAAATTTGATTTCTAATTAACAAGCAATCACTCAATTTTTGGGTTCATTTTATTTAATGAAAATCATGCAGTGCATCTAATCTAGCATGAAATGTTATGGCATGGCAAAATGTCTTAAACTATATGAATGATAAAAAAACTAATCATTTTTTTTAATGAACATGCAATGATTAACTATGCAATTTAAATTAACAAAAATGGCCTAATTCTGATGACGGGCAATTTCTAATTCAATGAACTTAATAACAACTAAATGATATGCATTTGATATCTCTATTCTTAAAATGCAATCTATTCTAACAATGGAGTCTAAATTATGCAAAGACAAATTTTATTTTTTTATTCATGAAATTCGAAATTTAAGGAAAAATGCAAAAATGATCTAGCTAGATTAAAATTCTATCTAATTTAAGCTAAGGATTTAAGTCATATTAAATCATAACTTAAACTAAACATTATCTTAATCTAAAATGCAATTTACCTAAAAAGATGACCTAAGCTTAAGATGGAACATGCAATTCTAACCTTATATGCACAATGATTTTTTTTTATTTATGTTTTTCTTTATGAAATTTGAATTAAAACTAACACGTGATTAAACATGCAATAAAAAAGCGACAACCTGAATGAACATTTTTGTTTTTATATTTTTCTAAATTCGAAATAAAATCCCTAAAAATATTCCAAAACAAATTGAATCCTAATTTAGATATTTTTTTGGATTTTCTTAGTGATTTTCCAAAACAAACAATTATCAACTAAACATTAAATCTAAACAATCAGGATATTCAACAAATAAAGGATTAAAATAATCGAAAAAATAACCTGTTGTCTCACAGGTCAAATTAGCGATTATTCTAACCCTAATTATCACGACAAATATATTCAAAATAATTAAAAATCTAATCCGAAGTCTTACGGATCTTATTAATAATTATATTGATTGCAATTAAAATATTATCAACAAATCCCAAAAAATTAATATAATTAAAAAAATGATCCGACATCTTACGGATCAAATTAGTAATTACAATAATTTTAGGGAAGATCTTGCGGATAATGCCTACAAAATTCATGAAATGAAGATCGCTTCAAATTTACACAATAGCAACTAAACTTAAAAGAAATAAATGAAATAAAGTAAATAGAAAAAGAAAATAAAACTACCTAATTTTTTTTTTTTTTTTTTTTTTTTTTCACCCACGACGCGGCAATTTCGTGGTGGTCACTGGAGGTGCGGGTCGTCGATCCCGTGAGAGGGCTTTCGACGAGGTAAGCCAATGGTGATGATAGCAGCACAGAGGCGGAACAGAGGACTCGGGTCCTATGGCGATCTGCGTGTGCGCGGCGTCGGGAAGGGAACAGGGGTCGCAGGTTCACCGGGCCTCGATCTGGGTCACTAATCGGAGCCACTACAGCGTCGTGGAGGCCGAACCTGCAAAAACAGAGACTTCGTAGTGGCTGTGAGGCGAGTCGAAGGTGGACGACGCGATCAAAGGGGTTCAGCCACAGAAGCGGCTTTGTCGGACCGGCGGAGATGCGTCGATTGGCTCGGGATCTACTGGCGTCAAAGCAGGAGCGTCACGGGTGGAAGCTCGAGCAGAGGAGGGGGCGCTGCGGGTCAGTAAACTCGGGAGTGGCGGTGGCTGGCGTTTCAGCTGCCGGCGTTGGGTGGACTCGGGATCTAGTGCTCGGGCAGACGCGCAAGGACACAGAGGTCGTTGGGTCACGGTTTGCAAAGGCACGACGTCGGGTCGTCGCGGGCAAAGGTGCTGAAGGGGGCGTCGGGCACCGAGCGGAGGTCTCAGGGGCTGGTGTCTCGGGTCGCCAAGGCAGAGGCATAGACAGAGCAGCACGTCGGGCTCCGAGGCGTTGATGGAGCGGGGACTTTGTGGCTTCTGGGCAGGCTGGAGACGCGAAGATCAACGCGAGGGGAATCGAGCTGTGGCGAGGCGCGGCGGTGGTCAGCTACAGGCGGTGTCACGGTGGCTGAGGCGCGGTACGGTGGGCGTCAATTGGAGTCGCGGTGCGGCAAGGCGGCAGCTTCGTCGGACTGGCAGAGCGACGGTGCAAGGTCCGGAAAGCAGATGCAGACGGCGAACGCGGGAGGGAATAAGGAAGATGAACAGTCGGCTGTGGCTTGCTTTTCTTTTTTTTCTACTGCAGGACGTTCCCTCACGTCTCTGTCTTTCTCTGCATGTCCCTCTGTTGTTTTTTGCAGCACCTTTTGCAGAAGGAAAAAGTAAGCTTTTTCCTCCTCTCGAAGACCCACGGACGGTTCCCTCTCTCTCACTTTTTGACTTTTGTTTTCTTCTTCTTCTTTTTTTCTCTCTCGAAAACCACCCCCTCCAAGAATTGAAACCCCTAGACGGCTTCCTTCCCCCCACCTTTTGACTTTTCTCCCTTCACTTTTCTTCTTCCACAAACCGAAGCCCTATTATCTGTTCTCTCTCTTCACTTTTCAATTTTTTCGACGAAAGAAGCCCCTTTTTCCAAAGCCTCGCCTTCCCTATTTATAGAGCGAAAAGAAATCAAATCCCCAAAGATTTCATACGTTGACTCAACAACCGAAGATAATCTAAAATTTTTTTTGTTGAAGATTTTCAGATAATTCTCTCAACCATTAAAGATAAAGCTCCGTTATCTAACCTTAAAATCTTTTGAAATCTCCATCCACAAGAAAATATTTTAGATTATTCCTTATCCTCCGTAATATTCCTAATGATTTTATCACCAAAAGACTAAAGATAAGATTGCAAATCTGATTTTTAAAATCCCAAAAACCACCGTAATATCGTCTCAAATCTCAATTTCTCATTAATTAATTTATAAAAAGAATAACGGGCTTGGGCTAATTTGCTCCTTCCATGGGCCTAGCCCAGCTTGCCGAACTAGAGCTCAGAAATATTAATTCAAATCCATCCACCACCGGCCCAACATAAATGCAAATTAAAAACTAAATGCACCTAACACTCTATGTTATGTAATTAGCCTATGATTTTTAATGCAATAAATAACTAAATGGGTCGTAAAAATTTAGGTGTCAACATACATCTATTATAATTTTTGTAAGAATAATTTCTGATATGTTTAAACGAATAATGTATATATTATTGCTTTCTGATTCAAATAGGAAAGTTTCTAATCCCCTCGTCTTACGAAAGTGGAAAAATCGAGGATCTCCTCATAAAACGTTGGTCCATGATTACAGCGCAATTATTTCATGAACCCCGTTTCCTTCTTACCTTTTACGAGGTAAATTACCTTGTCGACGGAACGTTAATCGAAAGAGAAATAAGTTCATGATTTAATTTATTCATATTTTGTGGCTTTTTCTTTTTCATCTGTTTACGTTTTGATATAGAGTTTTATATAGGTTTCATTTTTTCTGGACATTTCATTTTTCTTTTATGGATGACATTTTGTTAACTCGTTAAGAATTTCAGTCATGCCCTTTAGGCTGTAACGGCTTTCATATTGGGAGAGAACGGAACAATTGAATTTGAGTCGGACATTCTCAACATGTAGGGAAAGAGAGAATGATGGAACTTTGTCATGCTCATTGTAGCTCCAATCTATTTTTATCAAGGGCTATACTGACACCTGATTTTTAGTTGATGCGTCATAAAGGTAGAAAAACTAATATTAGAGTTTCCGATCATGACGAAGTACGTTTCTTGACCAAAAAGCGTCATTTTTTGTCTTTCTTTTGCATCATCACTTTTAAGCGATTCTCTAATCATTTTCATTGACTTTTTGGTCAACTCTTTGATCAAAAGTCAACCTCGAATCAAAAGTTGGCTTTTTGCCCAAAAAGACGTCAAATAGCTTTAATCACTTTAGTCAAATCAATTTTCAAAAATTCCAAAGTTTTGATGTAAAAATCAACCTTTTAAGAAAAGTTAATTAAATGGTTTAATTTTTGGTCAAACCTTAAATTGAAAAAAAAAATCCTCAAAATACATTGTCTTAGTATCAATTTGACTTTTGTGTCAAAAATTTCACAAAATTCAATTAAAAAACCTTATTTTCCAAATTTTTCAGTTTTAAGTTCAAAATCAACGAAAAATAAAATTACTTTTGTTTTAGTCATAATTAGATGTAGTTCCTGTTACGACATATGGTTCGGAGACCATTTCTAATCCACTTGTTCATTCAATTTTGGGAATTATCATGTTGAAAGGCAAATTGCCATCTTAAGCCATAATTAGGGGGTTAAAATATATACTTCATGATTTGCGAACAGACGATTGTATTCCACTTGTTTTCTTGAGATAAGTCCAAATTTAGAGTCAATTTTGAGAAATTCACTTGAGAACTTCCCAATTTAAGGAATTTTGCTATCTTGAATATAAGAAAATCAAGCAATTGAACTTTAATTGAAGAAATTCAAATCCACCCAGTCAAGATTAAGGTTTAATTTCATGAATCAAGGTCCAATATTGATATTAGACCTCGATTCATTTTTAGCTTAAGTCTTGTCAACTGAGGCATCCTAGCGTTAGCTCATCAAAGTATCTAGGCTCAGCCAGGGCATCCCGAGACTAGCTTACCCGAGGCATTTGAGCTCAAAACCAGGCATCTTGGCTCAACTAGGGCATCCCGTTCAATGAACGAGGCATCGCCGCCAACCTTATGTGGCCACGGGTGTTTTTTCCTCTTTAAGTGCATCATAAAAGTGCATCACACAAATCGGTTCTTACTTTTCTTCTTAGTTCACTCATACATGGCCCAAAGGCGTGCTCATTCAAGTGAGTGTGCCATGGCTCTTAACATCATACTATGTAATATGTCGGGCATGATTCTTGGTTTGTGACTTGAGCCGCATGCTTAGGCCATTGCGACTTGACGTCAATTCCAAGTCAAGAAAACCTCGACCTCATCTTGGGGCATGAACACACTCAAGCATGCAAACTTGAGCAAACCATACAAAAGAACATTACAACATACATGCGGCTTACACAAGTGAGCACACCATTATACTTGATGATGTAAGCTATCGCCCTAACCGAGAGTTAGAGATTCTATTTACCTTTGATGAATCTTGAGCTAAGACATAAACTACAAAGGAAATGAGGCTTGCTTGAAGGCCGAGAGAGAGAGAGAGAGAGAGAGAGAGAGAGAGAGAGAGAGAGAGAGAGAGAGAGAGAGAGAGAGAGAGAGACGTGAGAAGGAGATGGCATTCAAAAGGAGGAAGAAGAAGAAAGTGAATGGCATGGTGAAAAATGAGGAGAGGTCTTCCTACTTATACTAAGCGCCATCATGACCAAGCCACATTGTCCATTCTAAATTTTCCAAGTATCTCGCCTAAGGTCCTTAGTTGGCAAGCCTATTTGTCCAATAATTGCACCTAAAGAATGGGTTGGACGGCTAGAAGATCTCGCTTGGCAATCTAGCTTGTAGACATCATTGATGATGGCCCGCTTTTCGCCTTTTCATTAGACCACTATCCCTCATTTAATGAGCATTTAATGAAGTTTGAGGATAAGGCTATCAATATTGCCAACTCGGCACCTAAACTTCTTAGGTCATTAATGAGGGCTTTAGTTATCGCTTTCTGATTGGGCCAAATGTGTGCCATCCTTTTCTTGCCCATCAATGATATTTTTGACTTCATCATTACTTTTGAAAAGTCAAAGAACACATCATCCCCTTCATTTAATGAGGATGTTCTATAGTTTTCTCTAGTTTGTCATTTCTTTCCTTAAGAAGGTGGTTTGCAGAATTCCATCATCTAAATTGGTTCTAGAGCCAAAAAAGGTATCATTAGGTACACCTCAAAAAACTGAATCACATACACCTGAGGTTCAGCCATCGTTCCCCATGCTTGGCCAAACTGTTCTCTTGGACAATCGGTCGGCCCAAAGGGTCGATTGTCCTTCGGTTAGTTCAAGGCCAATTCTAAAGCTACCCATGGCCTAGCACTAATCCAAGGCACTCATGGACCTTAGAATTAGTGATGGAATAGCCAAATCTATCCATGAGCTCATTCCACTCGGCACCCGATCCATCTGTATGGTCCATGGTCGATGCATTACCAATCCATGATCAAACATCACCAATTCAAGATTCCTTTCCAATCACTAAAAATTAAATAAGGAATTATGCATTTTTGGTCAGATGACGATCACATTTGATTGAGTCGGATCATTCATGCATTAGTGCATAGCCGAGTGGAATCACGTGGGTCGAGCACTATGACCGATCGGATTGAACTATGACCATCCACTAATCCAAAATCATCTTGTGACCAATCCTCATGATCGAAAAGTTATCTTATGAGCTAGTGATCCAATCCCATCAGTATAATCGGTGGACAATTCACGGCCAGCACCTCAACCAGCTCATGACTGGCCGATCGATCGGTCGGTCAGACCATGACTAATCATTAATTCCTTACTGATCGAACTGATTGATCTCATGGCCAATGGCTCATGGTCGATCTATTCAGGACCTTATGGCCGATCCTTACGGGATCAAAATCGAGGATGTTACAATTCTCCTCCCCTTTAAAAATTTCGTCCCCGAAATTTGATAACGTACGCACTTAAAATAGGTGTGGGTACTTGCGCCTCATGATTTTTTCACTTTCCCAGGTAGCCTCTTTTGTTCTATGGTGCTTCCATAGGACCTTGAGTAAAGGAATGACCCTGTTTCTGATTGGTTACTTGCATCTATCCATGATCTGCACTGGCTCATCAATATACAACCCTTGGTCATCCACCTTGATCTCTTCAAAGTTGAGCACATGTGCCAAATTTGGCTCATATTTTCTTAACATAGACACGTGAAATACATCATGTACCTAAGCAAGTTTCGATGGCAATGCTAATTGATATGTCATATTCCCTATCCTTTCTAGGATTTGAAAGGGTCCTATATACTATGGACTTAATTTACTTGTCTCACCAAAATGAGACATACCTTTCAATGGAGACATCTTGAGGAACACATGGTCTCCTACTTGGAATTCCAGAGGCTTTCGTCTCTTGTCTACATAACTCTTTTGCCTACTTTGGGTGGCTCTAAGACTCTTCCTGATTACCTGCATGTTATCTGCTGTAAGTTAGACTGACTATGGACCAATGATTTTCTTTCCTTGACCTCGTTCTAATAGACTAGATTTCTGCAAGCTCAACCATACAATGTCTCAAATGGAGCCATGCCGATGCTTTATTGGAAACTATTATTATAGGCAAACTTGACCAAATGTGGGTGCTCATCCCCACTTCTCTTAAAGTTGATAACACAAGCTCGTAACATGTCTTCCGGTAGGTGGATGGTTCTCTTGATTTGACCATCTATCCATTGTAGCGCCTTAATTTTCGGTAGCATTTCTAGCTCGATCATGCTTTCACTACGCACTCTAATCATTATACTTCTTACCATGATGTCAAAATGGTATATGGCCAGCCTGACTAGATCTATTGTTTCCTTTCATGGTCCTCTTGTCCTAAGTACTCATATGACTAATTTATAGAACGATTGTAGGAATTCTAAGGGAGCTTTTCTACACCACAATAAGAAGTTAGTAGTCATGAACTACTGTTAGAAAATCAATCAAGCAATCACATGCACGAGGTGTTTTCCTAGACTACTATCCCAAATCCTAGCGCACCTTATCACTCCAAATAATAACCTCGCTCTGATACCAAAACTATCATGACCCCAACTCCATCCCTAGGGTCACGAGTAGCAAGGGTTAATTTCGCAACGTCCCAGACACGTCACTATGCCGTTTATTATCTTTTCATTAAGCATATGCGAAAGTGTTGCAAATAACACCCGGACAACAACAAGCAGCCAAAAAAACAACCATTTATAAACATACAATTACATCAGTTACATTTACAAGCCATTTTATCATGGGTCATTATATTTACAACCATTACATCTTCTATGCTCAAAAGATCGAGGTAAACCTTAGCTCTTCTAGCGAGACCGCAACTCCTTCATGCCTACAATTTTGAAAAGTAACGGAGTGAGTCATGGACTTAGTAAGTATAACTGAAGATCGCAGTAATTTTCCATGTCCGACATCAACAGAAGGAAAAAGAAACACAAAACTGAGGAAGATCCTTAACGTTTCCTTAAAATGCAAAGACTACACAACTTTCCAACGCATGGGGAATCCTCACACCCTCAATTGATGCAAACAAATATAAATTCGACAGATCAATTCCTCTCGTGCCTATGGGTGACTCCTTCTTTGCCTCTACTGGGAGAGCCCGAGGACGGCGTAGAACTAAATGCGGGCGGACAAGGCGCTCTTCTAGGAGTCTACACAGAATATTTACTATTGAGAAGCAAGAAAAAGAGAGAACAGCATTGGAGAGTTGTATCCAAGTGGGGACGAAGATTCATAATAATCCCTGCTAGATACTCGCTAAATAATTTCAGATATTATACCAAATTTATTTACTATTTCTGTATGCACCCAATGTGAAATGTTTGCAATTTTTTTTTTTTAATGTGAGTGAAGAAAAAGGTAGAGAATCAAGATTGGTAAACCAGCAAGATAATAAATATATTATGATGCAATAGTGGAAAATTTAATTGTATTTTATGACTATTTTAATAAGTGGAGTCTGGAGATTTGTTTCTTCAAATGTAGCCTCTTTTATATATGGAAAAAAAAAATATAAAATGTAGCCCATGCAAAGCCCCGGTATGAAAAAGAACTAGTTTTGCTTTAATTGTAGATTGAACGATAATTATTTCATGAAAGTGTCCGGATATCATGTTAGTGAAATGTAATTTCTTAGAAACTTTCTAATGTCCAAGAAGTGAAAGTCAGAAGGTCATCACTATAAAAGAAAAGCACAATAAAGAGAAAAAAAAATTGGCACCTAAAATACAAGGATGAAATAACCTTAATTGTTTACTCTTTCTTGACTGTCTCAATTTTCTTTTTTTTTTTAATCTTTTTTTTAGTGGTATCATTTTAGTTATGTACATCGAAATATTCATTCAGTAGATATGACAAATAAACACGCAAAGAGTGAGTCAAGTAGCTGACAGAATACTCGAGAATTTGATATTTAAATTGTACATTGTGGCTTGAAAATTAATTAAAGGCGTAAGAATTAATTAAACGCTTTCATTTCTATTTTAAAATCTAAAGATATTAACTTTGAGATTAAAGATCAATTACAATGGTAGGTTCTCGCTTCTTCCTCTTCTTTTTTTTTTTTTTTTTTCTTTCCTGACCTATCTCATATCTATTTTACAAATCACTATTAAGGCAACATATAAGACAAGATCTTTCAATTTATCACATTATAAAATTGATATTTAAAATTTGGAAAGTTGCCTGTTTTGATTTTCCAGTTGCAAGCATGCAAGCATGAAATCAAATATGATTGCTTGTACGTTGATTCATATACGGGTCTCCTAGATGAATAGGAAAAAAACACATTTGATTCTCTTAAAATCAATTGAGTCAAATTTGAATAACCAAAAAAATTGATTTATAAGGCAATTGTTTATTTCAAATATGGATATCGTTTACTTCTCATATTCTATTTGGATCAGGTAAGATTGGTTTCGGGTCTTTTGCGGGGAGGCTACTTGCGACCAAAAAATACATTATAGAGGGGCCTTTGGGGGATTTGTGATAAATACGGGGTGGTCAATATCGATTTTCTAAATTAGTCTTTCTTACGAAGAGTCACGACTTGAAATGGCGCTCTTTCTTGTTTAAGAGAAGAAGCGCGAAGAGAATCGGGATGCTGCTGAGGACATAAATGCTCTGCAATTTTCAAGAATCATGCGTTCCCTTCTCAAATGAATGATGATCCTCGCTTAGCACGCACGGGTTGGAACTCGTGGACGCAGCATCATTGCTTCCGGTAATCATTCGTCTCTCTCTCTTCCTCTTTTAAAATCCTGTTTGTCTTGCTTTTCCCTCTTCACTTTTGTAACAAGAAAATGGCTTTTTGGGGTCGGTTCTGATTCTCTTTTGCACATTCTTTTAACTGTGAATTTGATACGACCCTTTCACCTTTCAATCAATTTCATGAGGATGATGATATCGTTTGCTCTGTTTTTCACTGATTAAGTAGGGATTGAAGTAAAACCTGGCAATCCTTATGCTCAGAAGCCAAATGGGTTGAGGCTTCGCATCTCCCACGTAAAACCCTTCTCTATTCTTTAACTTTGGTTCTTTGCAACATTGAAAAGTCCAGATTTCATCATATTTTCATTAACTTTCCTCTTGATTGGATGTGCTTAATTTTGGGGAGGCAACAGTCGGCATTGGTGTTGCCACTTTTGGGAAAACTTCCACCAAGATTCTGAAGTTGACACAACTTATTTCTAATACTTATTTTAAGTACAAATTGCTTGTGAGTTGTTTCCGAGAACTTATCAAGGTTCTATTGAAGAGTCTTGCTTAAGTCTATTTCATCCTAGAAGCATTTCCCATTTTGACGAAATCTAGATTGAGATCGTGTCCAAAACGAGAAACAATCCAAAACTAAACTCAATGACATGCAACACAAATGAACTTTATTTGAATACAAAAGGTTCTTTCCATAACTATCTTCTAGTCAAGGATTACACTTTCCTTTTATATACACACACATTGATTAAGTCAATAATAAATTTGATCAAATTAATCTTGAAAATCAATTCCTTATGAGGAAATTCTACTTATGGAAACCTAGATTTTGATTGTATGGGCGACTATAATAAGTGGAATTCCCATCTCTATCTTCAAACGGCTATAAAATCTCTTTAATAGATTCTATCCAACGGGGTGATTGAAAAAAGTTCCTCGGGAGAATGTCAACAGCTAGTGTGACGTGGAGGAGTATTTAAAGGAGGTCATTAGGTCAAGTTGAAATGGGGAATGTGAAAATTAGAATTCCAAAGTCTAAAACTTCTTTCAACTACTTGTCTTCTTCAGTGTTCCTTACAAATTATATTCAAGAGAGAAAAACACAAAAATAGTAACTTAGTGAGTTAGAAGGTGATAAAGGCTAGTAAATATACCTAGAGAGGGGTGAATAGGTGTTTATAAAATGCTTTTCAAATCTTTAACAAAAATATCCTTTAGCATAGAAATCACATCAGAGATAAATGAATCACGCAGCTATAAAAATAAATAGAGTAGGGTAAGAGAAATTGGACACAAAGATTATAGTGGTTCGGCTTATTGTAAGCTTACGTTCACTCTCCACGCTGGCAGCCAACTGGCTGTAATCACTATGTGGCAAATGAGAGCTTTACAGTCTACGATCAAGACTTCTTTAGTAGAAAGTCTCTTCTACAGCTTCTCGCAATTTCACACTGTAAGTATCTCTCCTTAGTACACAATTTTGAGCACAAGAGATTTTGAGAATAAGAAGTTTCAGAGGATCGAACTTCGAAATTTTTCTATCAGCTCTCTCATGTTTTCAAACAACTTCGACACACCTTAAATATCCCTTCATGCCTTCGTAGCCGTTAGCACTTTCCAAGAATTCATCCAATCTACTCGTTGGAATGAATCAATTTAGGTGATCTTCACGTTGTCGAATATATAAGTAGAAAATAGCTCGTCAATCCTGCTCACGTATACAAACAGGATCTTGAGTTTCCAAAAGTAGATCCTTCCAAAACTTGCTTGATCTTCAACGGAAAAAATCCAAAATCTTTCGAGCTTAGAATTACAGCCAGATATCTTTGATGGATAAATTAAGGAAAATAATATCCATTCCTGATTTTCCTTAACCGTAAGAATAAACTGCTGTCAGCCTGGCAAAATCGTAAAACTGGGTTTGACTGTCTTCAGACTTTAATAGGGTCTGGAGATCATCAGACAGTAACTTTTGGGTCTGGTAACCTTCATATGGGAACGTTTGGGTCTTGAACTCTTCAGACTTTAGCGATTGAGTCTTGGATTCTTCAGACTTAACTAACGATGATGTTTTGTTAACTTCAAAACTTATAAGGGATTTTTCTTCAACAGAAGGTTCTGTCATTGAGTATTTGCACTAACAAGTTGTAATTCTCTATTGATACTATAGTAAAATCCAGCCAGTAGGCTATCAACATGGAAGAGTGGACGTAGGCTTAATCTAAGCTGAATCACTATAAAAATCGTGTGCAATCTTCTCTTCTCTTAACTCTTTTTACTTAAGTTTGTTGTAATATTTCAAGTTATCATAGAAGTATGTTCCATGACATAATAGATTCTGAACATATACCAAGAGTCTAGTGTTTCACGAATCTGATTTTGTTTCTCACCTATACTTTATTTACAACTTATTCTATTCTGCGATGATTTTTTAAGATTTCTTTTAAACACCTATTCAACCCCCTCTAGGTGATCTTACTAGCATTATCAACCGGTATCAAAGCCTTGTGCTTATCTTTTTGAAGTGTTTTCACTTTTGAGTTAAAGATCTTCTATGACTAATATCTTAGCACCAGGACTCGTGGAAGGACAAAGCAACACCAGGCTACCTTATTTTGATAGAAAGGAATACAATGTGTGAAAAAAATAAAATGAAGGCATTCTTAAGATCTAGGATTCCTCTAGAGTGGGATGTTATGAAAAAAGGAATTAATCCAAAGGCTGCTTTTGCTTTGGACAAGGGAAAAGAAGTCTTAGATAAAAATGCTGAAGGAATTGATCAAGCAAAAATCACCAAGAGATTGGCTCTTGATACAAAAGCCATTTATGCCTTACATTGTGCTTGTCTCCTGCTAAGTATAATAGAATTTCTTCATGTGAAATAGCTAAGAAAGTGTGAGATAGACCTCATGTCACTTATGAAGGAACAAATCACGTAAAAGAGATAAAAGTGAACATCCTACTTGGCCAATATGAATCCTTCAAGATGAAGCCTGGAGAATCTATTGGAGATATATTAAGTCATTTTATAGAAATTGTAAATGGTTTGGCATATCAAGGTCAGTCAATTTTTGCCCCAGTGAAGGTCAACAAACTTCTGCAAGGACTCTCAAAAGACGAGAATCACGTGAAAACCTCAATATGAGAGACACATAGAATTATGCCACTCTTCGTTGATGAATTGATAAACACTCTTCAATCTTATGAAGTAGACGAAGAGGATCCAAAAGGTAAGAAATCAATTGCGCTTAAGTGTAACGCTGATTTTGATTATACAGACTTAGACGATGACATGGACAATGAGGAACTTGCTCTCTTGATCAAGAAATTCAGAAAACTGAATAGGAAAGAAAGAAGATTCAATTGAAAAAAAAGCAAAACAAACAAAATTTCCAAAAAAGATCAACGGAAAACGATGAACCTAGTAAGGATGTGATGTGTTTTGAGTGTAAGAAGAAGGGACACATCAAGCCAAACTGTCCCTTGCTAAAAATGAAGAAAGGAAAGTATGAGAAGTTCAAGAAAGTTCTAAAAGCAAAAACTTAGAGCAACACGAAATGTGAAGAAAGTGATGAAGAATTTGTAGATATCCGTCTGAGGGCTCACTCAAACTTAGAATTAGAATTTGAGTCAGACATAGACTCCGAAATCAAGATAAACCATTTTGAGATTCTGATTAAAGTGTCCAAATATATAAATGAGTTTTGTTTAAATCTTAAATCCTCTCTTAAAAGGATCTTTGAACTAAAGAGGGAAAATTCTAAACTTAGACAACATGATATTTCTTGGAAAGAAAAGTTTGAGAGTTTGAAAAATAATTTTGATGATTTAAAGGAAAGTTGTTATTATCTTTCCAAAGAAAATGAGATTTTGAATTTTAGAGATCACTACAAAATTTTCAAAAGGCTCGAAAACTTTAGAACAAATTCTTTCTACTCAAATTCCTTATTATAACAAATCGGGTTTGGGTTTTAATAGAAAAGGTGATCTTTTGATTGATTTTCTGAAGGTCAATGAGAGACTTAAAAAAAGACCTCCTAAACTTGCTTTCGAAAATCATCTTCATGGAGTTTTTGCAAAACTTGTTGGTCGGAATACTCTTAAATGTTCTAAGTCGGAGACTCTGAACATTTTAAGAATGAATATCCTAAAATCTGTAGACTTGTAAAGTAAGATTGGGCAAAAATAGTATTTACAACTAACTCTTGAGGACCCAAAAAAATTTGGGTACCAAAGAAAATTTGAGATTTCTTTTTGACTATAGGTTACTATTAAAAGAAAAAAACAAACGATACTTGGACAATGGTTGTTCTAGACATATGACATGAGACTCAAGTAATTTCAACAAATTAGAAAAAACAAAAAGGTGGAAATGTTTCTTTTGGTGGAAATAGTAAGGGAAAAATTATTGGACGTGGAATAGGTTCAAAATCAACTTCCAAGAGAATGTTTCTGTGATATCCTGATTTTCAACCCTGCTTTTGACTAAATGAAATGGCCTTTTCATCAACGCACCTATAGCCTTTTTCTCGGAGTTGGCCACCTACGAGATAACTAGTCTATCAGGTGAAGCTGTTAAGGAATCTAAATGCAACATACTTGAGAATTCGACTAGAAACTGACTGCTCGACCATGCTAATCTGTAATGGTCAATACGACACCGTCAAAATCGACTAGAGACTGGAGATAGGTTAATTCGACAAAGGCATGTAATTAAAGTGTGGGTGATTCCACCTAATTGTAAAATTCTCATCGATCGACACTAAACCGATTTTTCTGTCGTTTCTGTACTCTGTGCCTGTATTTGAAACCTTGAGACTTTCATGACAACTGAGAGTTGCCTATGAGTTGAAGATGCATAATGTTGCTCGAAAACAATTGATCACGAGTCAAATGCACTAAAAATTCCTAAAAGCTACCCGATGGGTTAGGTCACGCTAAAATCGCATACGGTTGAAATTAACTACGAAATTGAACCTGATTTCAAAAATTGAAAGTTCTATCATGTCACGATTTATTTTAGGAATGTCGACTCCTCCTCTAAAGAATTTTCGGCAAGTCCGAGATTTTCAACGAAAAATCGAAGTTTGGCAAAATTTGACCGATAAATTCAGAGGCTCGTTTTTTAGTGCGCTTTTGGCATCCAAGTTGGATTATTTGGTGAGGAAAATGGTGGAATTGAGTGTGGGTTTCCCCCTTGGCATTATGGCCATTTAATTGAAGCCAATTGGATGGATTTGAAGTGGAATTGAATGGGATTTGAAGAGGAATGTTGGAAATTTGTAGGCCAAGGATAGGTGCAACATTTCAGCTTCAAGAGTGGCTTGTTGGGGAAGATTGGAGAGGGAAAGTGGCTATGGATGAGGCTGAAGACTTTGGGGGCTTCTACTTGAGTGTTCTTGATATTTTGGTGGACTTTTGAGGCTTTGTGGTCCCCCTCCAGCTGCAGCAGTCCTTCTTCTTCTTCTTCTTCACTTCCTTAGCTTCCATGGTTGCTATTTTAGAGCCAAAGTGTCACGACCTAATTTTTCAGTGCACCACCTAAAACTAGGTTAATGGATTACTAAGTCTCTAACTTAGCTCGGGCTCTCCCAGGTCCATACCAATTCGTGACTTATGTTCAAATATTTAACATGCAGATGATTTTTATTTAGGAGTCGCCACTAATCTATTCTTGGTGGGTCGATTAGAAACCCAAGCAAAGTAATGGGAGTTTTACTTTACTCCTACGAACAAGAGATTTTAGATACGGGGACTTGGTTACGCTAGATTCCTCTAACGCCCTTTCGGTACCATTCTTTTATTTTGAAAAAAATGTTTAGCAGGCAGCTTGAATTGATTTTAATTATCTCCCTAACATGTGAGATGATCATATGGGCGAGCAATCCACCAATTTAACACCTAAGAAAGCAAATAAAAAAATGCATAGTTTACCTCAAAGCAACGAAAGCATCTGCATCGTTAGATCAGAATTCACATCATCAATCCTAGATATGATTTCTAATTAACACGCAATTTCTCTTTTTTTTTGTTTTCACTTTGTTTAATGGGAACTTAATCTATATGCAATGCATGCTACTAATTTAACATTAAATGATATGACATGGCAACATGACCTAAATTACATGACATGGCAAAATGATCTAAACTATATGACATGAATAGATTAAATCATAAAGAAATTAAATGCAATCTAAATTATCTAATTCTATTGATGGGCAATTTCTAATTAAATGGGCCTAAAAACTAAATGACATTCATTTGATGTTTGTATTCCTAAATGACATGTTCATGACACTTTTTATTTTTTCTTTTTCCTAAAGACTGCAATTTATCCTAAAAATGGAAATAACTTATCCTAAGACATTTTTGGATTTTTTTTTCATGAAATTTGAAATTAGGTAAATGTGAAAATTATCTAACTAGGTTAAGATCCCATTTAATTTATATTAGGAATTAGGTTGAGCCAGAATCCTAATTTAAACTAAAATATTATCTTAACTTAGCAATCTCTAACCTAGGATGCAATCTATCTAAAAATCAATTTGAACTTAAAATGAAACATGCGATTTTACCCTAATATGTAATGACGTACAAAATATGCCCTAATTCTATATGACATATGCATGATGATTTTTGTTTTTTGTTATGACCTAAAATAAAATCCTTAATCTAAACATGCAAGACAATAGAAAACAAACCTAATCCTAATTCGACAATTTTTGAGTTTTTTTTTTTTTTGAAATTAACAATTTCTAAACATGCAACCTAAACTAGTTAATTTGATTTTTTGATTTTTTGATTTTTTATTAAAAAAATGAATTTTCTATCCTAAGCATGCAAACCCTAAAACTACATTTTTTATTTTTTATTTTTCTTAAAGAAAATTAATTCAAACAATCCTAACAAATCAAACAAAATTGATCCCCTAAATTGACGAACCGTATCTCGCGCATGAGATCGGGTTGGCCAATTTCGCGAAAAATCACAAATCGGATCTCGGGCGGGAGATCGGATTGGCAACCTTTTTAAGTAATTGCGAGTCGGATTTCGGGCGCGAAAATCGGACTGGCAATTACTAATCTCATGGTAATTTCATATCATGGAGTTTCAATTTCACATAAAAAGGATAATTAAACTACAAAAGAACAAATAAGATAAAGCAACAAATAACAGAAATAATAAAATAAGGAAAATTGATAATAAAAAACTACCTAGAAAAAAAGGAATTTTCTTCTTTTTTTGTGTTTTTCTTTCTTTTCCTTCCCAAGCACGATTCGTGCTTATGGGTCTCTAAGGACGCCGGAATCGGAGGTCCGGTAGGGGCGTCGCAACCAGAGCTCCGGTGAAGGTCCGGCCACAGGAGGATTGGCGGCGATGTGGTCAGATCAAGAGCGGCAGCGCAGGTGGATCGGCGGTGTTGGGAGCCCAGCGGCGGGGAGTCGGAGTCGCGGGGGCTGCGGCCACCACACGGAGGGGCGGCGCCTGGTTTGGGACAGCGAACGAATCGGCGATCGAGCGGCCGGACGTTGGGTCGAATAGCGGACCTGGCGTCGGTCCAGCTGCTGGGCGACGGATGGCGCTCAGCTTGGTTGCGGCAGCGTGCGCCGTGGCGAGGGCTGCAGATCCGGCAACGGCGAAGAGACGGGTAGCGGTTGAGGCGGTCTGGCATGGAATCAGTCTTGGGAGGAGTAGTAGCTCGAACCAAACAGTGCAGCTCGTTGCAGGCAGGGCGGATCGTGGCCAGTGCAGAGACTTCGGATCGCGGGGGCGAGCGGCGAAGACGTGAGGTGCAGGGGCTGAGCGAGCGCGGTAACACGGGGGCAGCGTCAGGCTTGCGTGTCACTGGCTGACGGCTCAGACGGATCACGGAGCGGGAGCGCTGAGCGGAGGTAGAGCCGGCCGGTCTATTGCAGAAGAGGGGCAGCAAAAATTGGGGAAGACACTCGGCAGTCCTCTCTTGAGATTTTGACCTTTCCCTTTTCTTTTGTTTTTCTCTCTCCTGCTGCAGCTGCACGTCCCCTCTCTCTACCCTTCTCTCTCTCTCTCTCTCTCTCTCTCTCTCTCTCTCTCTCTCTCTCTCATGTCACTTTCACTCTGCTGCTCTGTCTCTGACCTTTTTTTTTTTTAACCGAGAGACCCCCTATTTATAGGACGAAACCGAGTTGTTACTGATGAAGATTTGCATATTTCAACCCCATCCCTAAGGATCATTCTTCAAAAAAATGAAATATACGCTCTGGAGTCGACCCAATTGCTAAGGATTATCCTTCGAAAAGGATATATACGCTCAAACAGAACATAGCCCCAAATTCTCTACGATCAATTTTGATATGGCTTCATTATCCAAAATCTTTCGAAATCTCATCTACAAAAATATTCTATCCTATCCCTTATCCCTTTTATTTTCATTTTTCATTTTCATCTTTTCAAAATCTTAAGGATGAATTGAAAAAAAGAAATGCCTTATAAAAATAATCAAAATTTTGGGTGTCAACACAAAGGACCAGCAAAAAACCAGCCAAGATAGCCAGCTCTCCTCACCAGCTCGCCCGAGCAGCTCGCACACCTGCCAACCGTCGCACCATCCGAATCGTTTGCCAAGCCAGTCGTGCGTCCATCATCTCAAGGCCATCGTCACTACTGTCCTTGTCGAATAGCTCCGCCTCACGCCTCCATTCGTGCCAGCATTCAGCCACCGCTCTGCCTCGCTACCTCCACACCTCAACCATGTCCAGCCCATTCCAAAACTCAGCAACCACCGACTAGCAGCCACCGAAGCCTCCATAGCCGAACCGATTTTCCTAGCAGCAAGCGGTGAACTTGCAAGGCTTTTTCAGCATCTTTCAAGCCTCCTTTGGGACCGCCATATGTTGAAGAAAAATCCCTTAGGTGTTTTGAAGCTAACAAAACATCCCCGTCAGTTAAATCTGAAGAATCCAAGACTCAGTCGCTTAAGTCTGAAGAGTTCCAAACCCAAGTATTTCCGTCTGAAGATTTCCAGACCCAAGTGTTTCGGTCTGAAGATCTCTACACTCTATCAAAGTCTGAATCTGTCAGACTCAGTTTTGTGAGTTTGCCCAAGCTGACAGTAGTTTAATCCAATGGTTTAGGAATTCAAAGATTGGATAATATCTTCCTCAATTTGTTCTAATTCATGGAAGATCTCTAGCTGAAACTAAGCTCAAAGATTTCTGAATTTATCTCGATTTAATCCATTGAAGAACAAGCAAGATTTGGAAGGTTCCACTTATGGAAACTCAAGATCCTAATTGTATGGGCGACCAGGATTGACGGGCTATTTTCCACCTATATTCGACAGCTTGAAGATCACCTTAATTGATTCATTCCAATGGGTAGATTGGATGAACTCTTTTGGAAAGTGCTAACGGCTATGAAGGCACGAAGGAGTATTTAAGGTGGAGTCGTTGTTGTTTGAAATATTGGGTGTGCCGATAGAAAAATTTCGAAGTCCGAACCTTTGAAACTCCTTGTTCTTAAAATTGAGCTTTAGTTGTGTACGAAGGAGAGATATATACAGTGAGGAATTGCGAGAGTTGTAGCAAAGACTTTCTTCTGAAGAAGTCTATATCATAAGCTGTACATTTCTCATTTGCTACATAGTGAATACAGCCAGTGGGCTGTCAGCGTGGAGAGTGGACGTAGGCTTATAATAAGCCGAACCACTATAAACTTTGGTGTCAAAATCTCCTTACCTTATTCTCTTTACTTTATTGCTGCGTGATTTAATTTACTCTGATTTTATTTCAAGTCGAGGGATTTGGATTAAAGGTTTGAAAAGAAATTTGTAAACACCTATTCACTCCCCCTCTAGGTGTATTTACTAGCCTTTATCAATTGGTATCAAAGCTTGTGTGCTTAATTATTGGAAGTGTTTATACTTCCTAAGCTAAATATCTATGGCTAGTATTTTGGCTCCAAGTTTGATTGAAGGCCAAAGCAACACCAGACCACCTTACTTCGATAGAAAGGAATACGATGTATGGAAGAACAAGATGAAGGCATTCCTAAGATGAAGGGTCGGCAATGCGTCATAGGAACGTCACAAATTTTAGTCGACCGCCGAGGGGTATGTGCATGCCTAGGGTTCGGGGCGTGACAGTTTGTTCTAGAGTCAGTCAAGACTTCTCTCAAACCTTCATCGATCGAAAACATGGCAACATTTACCTTCTAGACATAAATCTAGAGAGTTCTCAATGACTTATCTTAATTCAAGATGAAGCAATTCTTGACACCGCAAGTTAGGACACATCAGTATGAAGTAGATTGCCAAACACTATTCCAAAAAGCTGGCCCACTGTCTCCCTAAAATGGTGTATCAAAAGTCTGTGCCATGTACTCCATGTACCATGGGAAAATAGGTCAGAAGTTCATTCAAATCCATAAATCATGTTTTCACTAGCCATGTCTTGCAGCTTTTTCACATGGACCTTTTCGGACCTACTAGAACCCAAAGTATCGGCGGTAAGAAATATTGTTTGGTAGTTGTGGAAAACTACTCAAGATATACATGGGTTCCTTTTCTTGACAAATAAAGTAAAAGCCTGCTCTTAATTTTCAAAGTTTGCTAAAAAGGTACAAAATTAGAAAGGTTATGCTATTTCCAATATTAAAACTCATCATAGGGGAGAACTTGAAAATCAAGATTTTACAAGCTTTTGTGATGAAAATGATTTTCAACATGTTTTCTCTTCTCTTTACACTCCAGACTAGAATGAAGTTATAGAGAGGTAAAGACACGCGGACCCCTGGAGTGCCAAAAGTTGGCACGAAGGGACACTTAAGTGCCAAAAGTTACGAAAGGTACACTTAAGTGCCAAAATCGGATCAAAATGGATCACTTGAGTGCCAATCCGGCGAAAATCCGGCCAAAACACTGACGTGGCAATTTTTCGGCGAGACAAAAACAAAACGGCGTCGTTTTAATGTTGACGTGGAAAAAAAATAATATAAAAATTAATTAAATTAAATTTTAAATTAAATTTATTTTAAACATTTAAAAAAACAATTTTTAATATTAAAATTAAAAAAAAAAGGAGGGGGTTGGATACGGTTGAGGGCTTAGCCCTCGGCCGCCGCCGCCCGCCTCGCCGGCGGCGCCTTGGCGGGGAAGGGTCGGCCGGGGTCGCCGAGCCACGGCCGGGCGGCGACCTCGGCCGGCGGGTGGCGAGGGCCCGCGAGCCCTCGCCGGATCCGGGCGAGGGCGCGACCGGGCGCCGCCGGCGGCGGCGGCGGCGGGCGAGGGTCCGCCCTCGGCCACATCAACCCCCTCCTTTTTTTTAAAAAAAAAATTTTTAGTTTAAATTTAATTTTCTTTATTTTTTTAATATTAATATTAATATTTTTAAATATTTTAAGTAAATTTAGTTTTAAATTAAATTTAATTAATTTTTACATTAATTTATTGCCACGTCAACACAAAAACGACGTCGTTTTTTCACTATTTGGCCACATCAGCACGCAAAACGGCATCGTTTTGCACTTATTTCGCTGGAAATTGTCCACGTCAGCACTTTGGCCGGATTTTGGTCGGAGTGGCTCTTAAGTGTCCCGTTTCTTTTTAAATGTGGCACTTAAGTGTACCTTTCGTAACTTTGGGCACTTAAGTGTCCCTTCGTGCCAACTTTTGGCACTTGAAGCGTTCTTCTGCCGAGGAAAAATCGGTCTTTACAAAAAATGACTAGAACTAGGGGTGAGCGGTTTCCGGTTCCTTACAGGTTCCGCTTGGAACTTGTAACCTACCCTCAGGTACAAGTTCCTCATTTTTTGGAACCTAGAACCTACCCGTCAGAACCGAGAACCTGGAACCTACCCTATCACAGGTTCCGGGGTCGGTTCCAGGTTCCAACAGGTTCCAACCGGTTCCTTTTTTTTCATTTTTAGTTAAAAAAAATGAAAATGAATGCAGCAATAATAAACAAACTTGTCACAAAGATGCTAAGCCTTCAACACACTAAATGCAGCACAATAGATGAATCCTAGTACAAGCCTAGATAATTCATCTTGATGAGAATTCCGGAGTCATATATAGGTCCATGTTCCCATATTATTCATCTCTGTTTCTTCGAGAACAAGTGTGCTCCCATCATCATCATATCACTACTCCGGGATGTCAGTTGTGACACCCCTTAACCCAAAGGGATCATTACAGTCATTCATCTCCTTTTTAACTAAGCCAATAAATACTTGGACGAAATTTTTTTTTTTTTTTAAATACGGTCCCAGCGCAGTTTAATTTGCGGAAGCATAATCTTACCAACTCTCCCTTCACACAAACATGAGACAATTACACACCAGCTAGACATCAAGGAAAGAAAACCGAATCATTTTATTTACGTATTTACAGGATGGGTTAATCTCGGGGTAGGTACATACAAAAGTAAGCCATCGCACAACTAGTGTGGCTTATACTCAAAAAGGGACACCTCTACCCCTTCCTCACGGATCTCAAAAGAGCGACCCATCCCTCCTTGGTGTCGGTCGTGTCCAAAAAGACCTTCAACTTCTAGCCTTTCCCCCCCCTCACGCAGCAGCTACACCCATCCAGGCGCATCAGGTGGTGGAGGTGGCAACATCCCTCGCATCATCCCATCCCGGCGCACATGAATGGAGATGAACTCTTGGGTGACTGGGCCATCAGGTAGGCCCACCTCATATGATACTATCGCACGAACTCGAAGAAAAGTCAATCCAGGAACATAGGGACAGTCGATCACCGTCACCTCTATATCCACGTCAGAAGGTATACCATAAAAGGTGCCCCGCGTGACAGGTGGAATCGGCATCTCTAAGCTGAAATGTTAGTCCCCAAAAAGGGGTGAGTACCACCACTCAGCAAATAAATAATTCGCTATGGCTACTCAAGCATCACACAAGACATCACAATTAAAGTCCATATACATGAAATTGCATCATATAGCAATACATCTTCACACATCCACATATATATCACATTTCGCCATAGGAATACATCCATCTATGTATTCAAATTCAATATCCATGCATACACATCACCATATGCATCAATTCAAGCTTATGCATACATACCACTATATGCATATTCACATATACCATGCCATGTCCATGCATACATACCATCATATGCATATTCACATATATCATGTTCATGGCCTCATATCACCATACATATCATGCCATGCCCATTCATACATACCACCATAGGCATATACATCCATCCATGCCCATGTATATATATATATATATATATATATATATATATATAACCATATACATCAATCCATACTCATGCATACATGTCACCATATGCATATTCACATATACCATGCCATGTCCATGCATACATACCACCATATGCATATTCACATATACCATGCCATGTCCATGCATACATACCACCATATGCATATTCACATATACCATGCCATGTTTTCACAATTTCAATTGGCTTTTAATATTCCCGGCACACACCATCCGGGCTTCCGGCATTTACACTCCTTGGCAGGGCATCTCGCATCTCACCTAGCATCACGAGGAATCCCCCCGGGCATGTATTCAAAATACAACCGGGCTTCCGGAATTATGTATCGACATACCACCAGGCGTCTCCCCCTGGAATTACGTACCGTATACCACCGGGCATCTCGAAACTCCCGAGGACATCCAGAATTACGCCCCCAGGGCCACTGGGCATCCGGCATTATACTCCCCTAGCCGGGCATCCCGACACTCCCGGGGCATTGTCGGCTCACACCATCCGACAGCCTTCTCATTTTTCATGAGATATAATTTCATGCATGGCTCAATCTCACATGGCATATAACGTGATGCACATAACCAACATCAACATGATATGCCAAAGATCCTCATTCGTGTAACATGGTAAAACACTTGGAGCTATATCAATCATCTAATTCATGCCATTTAAATTTGCCCATAAATCTCTCTCTCTCTTTTTTTTTTTTTTTTTTTTTTTTTTTTTTTTTTTTTTTAAATCTTGCAAATTCCAGCATACATGTTTCATGAAAATACCCAAATTGGATACTCAATTAGCCTTCAAAAATTTTGGGATTTGTACAAGTGATAGCCAAAGCACAATAACACATTTTCCATGATGAATTCAAGTCTTAAAAGTCATTACATAAAAAGATATAATTTTAACTTCACAGCAGACAAATTTCGGATTCCACAGCTTACACCGGTTCAGAATTCACCTCAATTAAATTACTAAATGACCTCTAAAAATTATAAAATTTAACCACAACACAGACAAGACATAGAGGCACAACTTTCATGAAGAACTCAAGCCCAAACGATCACCACACAAAAAGATATAAATTAAACAATCCAGCAAATTATTCTCGGTTACACAGTTTGCACCATTTTACTATTTCTTTTAATTAAATATTCAAACAAGCTTCAAAAATTACAAAACTTTACCACGATCTAGCCAAGATGCTAAGGTATGTTTTTGATTAAGACATCTAGGTCAGATTCATTTTAAATAATTAAGTATAGCAATTACAAGCTACTGCTCCTAACATCGTTACATTATATTTGACGCCTGGTGATAACGTTCACCTTTCCTCAAAATTAAACGCCCAATTGGCTTTCAAAATTTATGATACTTTACCATATGATCCAAAAGACTCTAATATAAGTTTCTCATGAAGACACTTAGGCCAATTTCATTATAGAAAATTTATTATATCTAAAAAGAACTTCTGCCCATAAAACGACATTCCCAGCACGTCCTACCTCCGAAAATATTACGTATGACCGACCTATTGTGCTTCTTTTCCTCTAAATTTTGGATATGTTCTTGTTTAAAGTGTACTCTCCAACTTTCATTTAGACATCAAAGTGAAAAACCCAAAGAAAAACCCTCTTATAGGCTGTCGAAGGTACTGATGTCCAGTATGGGTCACCCGATACTCACGTCCTCAGGAAAAACGACCATTCCCTAGGCTATTCTTGTTCATTTGGTCCCAAATTTGAGTATGTCGTTCCTCTTCATGTTCTTTATGGTTTCCATGAAGACATTGAAGCAAGATTCTCAATAAAAATTCAGATACAGCAACCAAAATCACTAAGACTCAACATGCATCACCAGATCTGAATCATTTTCTTAGAAAATAAAGTTCACCCCTCAAATATTGTCCTTTTTATCTCAATTTTTAGTATGTTACAATTCAGAATGTGCTCTTTAAATCTTATGAAGAAGTCGAGATCAAATTCTCACTCCAAGACCACATGCAGATCCATACAAGTTTCTGGCGCATGCGGATTCACTCAAAACAGAAAACACCAGCAAGTAAACCCAGTTCAAAATCTCACTTCCAGCTCATACCATCCACGATTTTCACCACAAATCAACATTAGATTCACAACAAGACATGCATGAGTAGATAAGGGAATTGATCTCTTGCCTTAATCTCAAGAAAACGAGCACAAAAACGGGCGGACACAGGCGGTGGTACGGTCGGCAGCTCTCTCCTCCTCCTCTCCTCCTTCTTCTTTTTCTTCTTTCTTTCTCTCCCTCTCTCTCTCTCTTTTGTGCGTCCAACCCCTCTAAACCGGTTACTCCTCACTTATATATCCCCTTCACACCATCATTACTAGTAATGATGATTTTTCACACTTGGTTTGCATGCAAACCGGCCATCCTCCCTTGGTTCGACCGCCCACGGTTTGTGGGTTGGTGGGCTGGTGGCCTTGTGGGCTTGTGGCCGGCCCACTTGGCCCGTCATAGGCCCACTAAATTTCGGCCCAAAGCCCTCAATTTAATTAAATAAATTTTTTAACTAAATAAAATAATTAAATAAATAATTTCTTAATTAGGTTGATTAAAAATTAAATCAACCTTTAAAGAGGCACAATTTCTAATCACATGGCCAAAGTCTTTTGCCATTAAAATATATTCCTTACAAGCTTATGACCGAGCCTCAGTACGAGTCATGGGCAATTTTATTGCTAATTACAATCACAAAATTTTCCTCGCCTATCCATATCCCAGAGATTCTTAGTAAAAATTCCGGGATGCCACATCAGTCAGCAATTCTTTTTTTACAAAACAATCGATGTCTTTGAGGACCAAGTCTTAAGCATCTTCCTCCTAAGTGACTATGTACACACTCTTTTCTCCTACGATGATGATATACCTGCTTGTAATTTTGTAAACACAAAACAAGTGACACGAGCTTAGGAAAAAGAGTTCAGCTCGGGGCAACATGCTCTCATCCATCCAAAAGACAAGGACCCTCTATATAGCATGATCAGCAACAACGTACCGTTCAAATAGTTGCTATTCACTGCCAAAATCTCCATAATTCAAGCTTTCGATATAGGGTCCAACCGCCTATTGTCTCTGTAACACCAACATATTATCTGAGTAGGTCTTTGCAGGACGGCACCAAATCCCTAAATAGAGCCAGAGGATACTTACCTTGTTCTCCCCTTTCACGAGAATCCAAAAAGTTCTCAGCATCTGTTGCTAAGAAAGGAGAATGGGGATAGCTCTCTAGTATATCTGAACAAATTTAGAGCCATAAATGTTATATATGAGGCTATTGCAAAGCAAACTATTGACACATATGTAGCGAGACTAACAATTCTCAAGTCTAGGAACAGTAGGTTCTCAGTGGACATTAATATGCCAAAAGGATGATGTAAGATCAAATATAGGCACACATGGAAAGAGAAAAGGACAAACCGGACAAACCAGAACTTTGAGAGAAGTCCATTTGTCAAGTCGATAGACTGAAATTTCTGCGTATTTGACCAAAAAAAACAAATGAAGAACTGTCTGCATCCAAAAGGGCTTCATTGATGGGTTGCGATGTAGAGTCTATGCTACTGAAAGATGCAACAGATGTGTCGCTGTAGTAATTGAATAGGTGCGTCCATGATGGGGTGTGAAATTTTATTGAAAGGGTATGTAGTAAGAGGTATAAAAACCTCCTAGAAGACAACCGTTTGTTGTTGTTGTTGGCAGACCATTTTCACACCAAAATTCTCTCTCATTTTTTTCCATCAAAAGGAAGAAGGCATTCCATTTCAATTTTGCAAGAACAATCGGCACTTACGCCGTGGAAATCGGGTGTTTTCCTAGTGATTGCATCCAGACCAACGTGAGGAAGTGTTGTTCGTGTTTCATCGGTAATTCAACGTTCGTTCCGGGGCCATTTGCAATTTGTGCATCGGAATCAGGTAAGTCATCTTCCGCCGACTCGAATTTTTTCATTGGTATCAGAGCCCGATCGTGATTTCTGCTTTGTTTTTCATTGAATTTTCTCGTTTACCATCTGAAATTGAGATCAAGAATATGAAATCTACACTGTTTGACTCTCTGATGGTTGGAATTCCCATATGAAAACTCGAAATTGGACCGGAGCGAAGAATGGGTTCGGGGTCGCGCGCATCCGTACGGTTTTGGCCAATTTTCAAAATATTTCTTTGGTCAAAATCAACTTTTGAATATACAGGATGAAAGTACTCGTCGAGACGAGTGCAACGGTGGGTCGAGCGCGGCAAGAGGACGCCGGACGCGCCAACACGTGCGGCCAGAAGCCGCTGCGCGTGGGCGCCACGGGCCTGAAGCACTGGCATAGCCAGCGTGTGCGTCACACGCGCTGGTCAGCGGATCGGCGGCTGCGCGTCACGCGCCGGTTCGCCAACCGGCGCGTGGTGACGTCACGGTGACGTCACCCAACGGCTTGTAACCATTGGGGATGACGTCATCGACGGCGGCAGTTGGCCGGCCGGTCGCCGGCCGGCGACCCGACCCGACCTGTTGACCCGACCCGAACCGGTTAACCCGACCCGACCCGGTTGACACGACTCGACCCGGTTGATCGGTCAACGGTCGGACCGGTCGAACCAGTCACCGGTCGGACCGGTCGAACTGGCCAGGAGCCTTTTGGCTCGCTGGCGTGTGCACTGCGCACTCAGGCGGCGCGTGTGGGCGCGTGCGAGCTCCGATGGGAGCGTGGTTGGTGGCGTTTGGTTCGTATGGATGTTCCTAACACTGTGGTATATTTATTTTGGATATTTGAGTTTTATAAATGTCTAAAATTGGGTACGAAACCCTATGTACGCATATTCTAAAGTATAAAATGCAATTTATTCATTTGTAGCTTGTATTTTCTTGTGATTTAAGAAATACAGTAACTGGCTTGTGTGCAAATGATGTTATACATGCTGTGTAGAGCTTGGTTCAATGATGCGATGTATATCTTTTAATATACATGCAATTTTCTAATTGCTGGAAAATTAGAACAATGGTAGGAAATCCATTAAATGTTGAATTGCTATTTTTTGATCAATAGTTGTAGCATGATTGTTATTTGTACGTTGGTTCATATCATGCTATAATTTTGTGTTGATGGAAAAATGTAGAATTACATAAGGACTTGTAATTATTTTTCCTAGTGGGAGTTCATAGGTTGTTAGAATTTGTGAGAGTTCTCATCTAGAACTTAAAATTTGTGCAAATTAGACTAATTAATGATAATAGAACAATTGTACATAGAAGTTGATTGGGAACACAGTGAACTTTTGCCTCTATGTCTTTTGTTGAGTTATCATTAATTTAGTTTGTCTTTACTGCAAATTAAATATGTGTGTTACTCGTAAAGTGTGCTAGTATTGATTCTGCGTTTATTATGTCAATGTGCTATAGAAATTGATTATGGCTTCGGCATCCAAGACCATTGTGGCTGACCTCAATCGGGGTGAGAAACCGAACGGTGACAATTATGATATTTGGCACCGAAAGGTTGATACATCCTTGAGGAGCAAGAGGTTTTGGAAACCCTCAACCACACCATGGATGAACCTGAGCATGGGACTTCAGCTCAACACAGGAGAGATCTAAAAGCTTATCAAGCTTGGAAAAAGAAAAATAGCATTGCTCGCGTCACGTTGTTGATCTGTATGTAAGATGATCTCATGTGTGAGTTTGAAAGGTATGACAAAGCTCAAGCTATGTGGATTGCCTTGAAAGATAAGTTTGGGGGTACATCTGCCACTAAGCTGAGGAGACTCACCATCAAGTTTGACACATTCCGAAAGTGCCCAAATGTAACGATGAGGCAGCACCTTCGGGAGATGTCAAACATGATTCGTGAGTTGAAGTCAACAGGTCATTCCCTTACTGATGAACAGCAAGTTCAGGCTGTTATAAGGCCTCTTCCTGACAATTGGGAGCATATGAAGATCAATATGACACATAATGAGAATATTGTCACTTTTGATGATATAGCACGTCACTTGGAATTAGAGGATGAGCGCCTAGAGGCTGCAAGATCCTCCACCCATGCTTATGTTGCTGAATCGAGTTCGTGCATAGCTTCGAGCTTCAAGCGCAAAAGGAATTCTCAATTCAACAACAAAGGGAAGAAGACTGATCAGGCATCTAAGAGGGCTAAGACCTTCCGACGCAAGAAGCGTGGTAAGAAGAAGGACAAGGCCAAGATGGAGTGCTACAATTGTGGCAAGATGGGTCATTTTTCTCGTGAATGCACTGAGCCGAAAAAGGTACCCTATTACTCCATTATTTTAAATAATGCTTTTGTTTCTAGTATTGTGATCCTTGCTGAATCTCATCTAATGTGGACTGTAGACTCAGGAGCAACAGACCACGTAGCTAGAGATCGAGAAGCATTTGTGGAGTATCGTCGGATACCGTCTGGAAGAAGATGGATATATGTTGGGAATAACTCAAGAGTTGAAGTGAAGGGTATCGGCACATGTAAATTAATTTTACATGGTGGTCGAAACTTATTCCTGCATGATGTCCTTTATGCTCCAGATATTCGACGAAACTTGGTCTCCGTAGTTGTCCTTCTTAGCTTAGGTTATGTATTGAATTTCCATGGTGATTGTGTTGACATTTTGTTTAGAACGGTTTATTATGGTTCAGGTCATGTATTGAATGGTTTTATGGTGTTGGACATTGACTATAATCAGTACAATGTTAATGTTGATGGTTGTTTTTCTTTAATTGCATCTCGCTAGTAATGTTGAGATTGATGCAAGTACTTGGCATGCTAGATTAGGTCACATTGGGTTGCAAAGAATGCAAAAATTAGCTAGAGAAGGCCTTTTGGGGTCACTCACCAATGTGGATCTACCTGTATGTGAACATTGTCTAGCTGAAAAAGCAACTAGAAAACCATTCGGTAAAGGGACTAGAGCCGAACTTCCATTGCAACTCATACATTCTGACATTTGTGGTCCTTTGAATGTGAGGGCGAGGCATGGAGTCTCATATTTCATCACTTTTATAGATGACTTCACGCGTTTCGGTTATGTCTTTCTGATTTCCCATAAGTCAGAAGCATTGGACTGCTTTAGACGATATATAGCGATGGTAGAGAATCAGTTAAACAAAACAATAAAGGCATTGAGAACTAATCGCGGACGTGAGTATCTATCGGAGCAATTTAAGACTCTATGTGATGAAAAGGGAATTGTACGACAATTGACTATTCCTGGTACTCCACAACAAAATGGGGTAGCTGAGAGAAGGAATAGAACCCTATTGGAAATGGTTAGGTCCATGATGGCACAAGCAAATTTACCTATCTCTTATTGGGGAGATGCATTATTGACTGCTGCCTATATACTTAACCGAGTGCCCTCAAAATCGGTCACTTCCACCCCTTATGAATTATGGACTGGTAGGAAACCAGACTTAAGTAGTCTACGTCCATGGGGGTGTGCAGCTTATGTTCATGATTCTTTCCATAAATATGGCAAATTAGGCCCTAGGGGGAAGAAGTGTATCTTTATTAGATATTCTGAACACTCCAAAGGATATGTGTTCATAGGTGAACAAGTTGATGGAAGTGTGACTGAAATTGAGTCACGAGATGTCACGTTCTTGGAGAACGATTTTCCAAGTAGAGGTGAGATTGATAAGGACTTCCAATTATATGAGATGGAAGATCCTGATAACACACTCACTAATGTTGTAGAGGGAAATGAAGATTTACTTCAACATGCAAGACCTAGTGAGAGTGTTGCATCGCCCGATGAACCGAATTCAAAGGAAATTCAGTTGCGTAAAAGTAATCGTAAAAGTGTTCCTCATCGTCGTTTTGAGATTGAAGGGGAATCATTTATGATTGCTCAGAAAGACGATGCTGAGCCAAAGACTGTTCAAGAGGCTCTCTCATCCTCTGACAAGGAAGAATGGAGAAAAGCTTTGGAAGATGAGATGGAGTCAATGAGGGTAAATCACGTCTAGGACTTGGTTGATCTACCGCCAAATCGTAAGGCCATTGGAAACAAATGGGTCTTTAAGATTAAGCGAAGAGCAGATGGATCCATTGAAAAATATAAGGCTCGCCTTGTGGCAAAAGGTTATACTCAACAAGAGGGTATAGACTATGAGGAAACTTTTTCACCAGTTGTAAGGTTTGCCTCAATACGCCTTATTCTAGCCATCGTCGCACATTTGGACCTAGAATTACATCAAATGGATGTAAAGACGGCATTTCTCAATGGAGAATTAGATGAGGAAATCTATATGAAGCAGCCGATAGGTTTCATAGCTAAAGGCCAAGATAATAAAGTATGCAAACTTCATCGTTCGATTTATGGCCTTAAGCAATCATCTAGACAGTGGTATCTTCGTTTTCATCGAGCTATAACAACTTTTGGTTTCACGATGATCGAAGAGGATCACGTGTATATGTCAAGCGGTCCGAAGATAAATTTGTGATTTTATCACTTTATGTGGACGATATTCTGTTGGCTGGAAATGACAAGGTTATGGTTATCACCATAAAAGAATGGTTGTTCTCCAACTTTGAAATGAAGGACATGGGAGAAGTTGCTTATATATTAGGAGTTAAGATCGAAAGAGATCGATCTAGGAAACTCCTTGCTTTATCACAAGAGTCTTATATTATGAAGATTCTTGAACGTTTCAATATGCAGCATTGTAATCCCATTGATACCCCTATCATGCAAGGTGAAGGCGTAAGTGCTGAGATGTGTCCTAAGACTCCAGAAGAAATTAAAGTAATGAAAATTGTTCCTTACGCTAGTGCGATCGGAAGTTTGATGTATGCTATGATGTGTACTCGACCCGACATATGTTATGCCATGGGATTGGTGAGCCGATATCAATCAAATCCCGGTCAAGCACACTGGAAAGTAGTGAAGAGGATCCTTAGATACTTAAAGGGCACCATGGACTATCGACTTTGTTATCAAGGGAATGATTTACGCCTATTAGGCTATTCGATCTTGCCCCGGGGTGGAGACCTCGACGAGCGTAAATCGACTTTTGGATATGCGTTCTTGCTCAATGGAGGTGCAATTTCTTGGAATAGCAAGAAACAGACATGCACGGCATTATCTACAATGGAGGCAGAATTTATTGCATGTTCTGCCGCAATGCAAGAAGCAGTATGGCTAAAACGCTTCTTGGAAGATTTAGCCACTGTCATTGAAGTTTCAAGACCGGTGACAGTTTATTGCGATAGTCAAGCAGCCATTGCCTATGTCAAAGATCCCAAGTATCATGGAAGGACGAAGCATATTGACCTAAGGAACAACTTCATCAGAGATGTTATAGCGCGAGAAAAGAAGTGATCCCGCAATACATTTCAACTAATAGAATGATTGCTGATCCACTTACGAAGGCTATTCCTAGAGACATATTCTTGACCCATAGGATGTCACTAGGATTGCGTAGAATGTGATATGTGTAATAGTGGAGGATCATTGGTTTATGTATTTGTGGACATATGTATTGTACTTGTTTGATTATTAGTGACCTGATATTTTATCAATAAGTACAAATCCATTATGAGACTAGCACATACACACATATATTATTGAAAGGTATGTCATCAGGCAATGATTGGCTCACTCACACGAGCAATCGCCTCAAGTGCTGTAGTTAGCACGTTGAGATGAAACGTTATGTGCAAATAAATGCTGAAGAGCAAGTTTGGTACATAAAATATGTCACCTTGATTGGAGTCAAGATGAGGTTTGTAATTTGTTTATAATAAGACCGAACATGATAGTCCCACAATCACGTATGCCTAAATGATGCCGGATGCGAGTACTTAATTGGGCGCTATAGAAAGCGAGCTGATATAGTACTCGAGCTAAACATGAGTACATGAGAAGCACATGACTATGTTAGGCTAAGATCCGTATAGTGGATATATTTAATGATGACATACGCTCTTATAGAAAGAGAAATCCATTATAGCATGTAATTCATACTACATGTGCATTATACGACTGACAAGGGAAGGTGAGTGAAATAATCCCTATTTACTCATCGTGTGAGCCCTTGAGGTAATTTATAATTTACCTCATTTTGTGCCCTATGTTACTTTTGACTATGTTCTCGAAGTGAAAGATCAATGTTGCTACTTTAGCATGTTATCGGCGGTCATGAATAGATATGGCTTTATGGGACGTGACTAGGAAAGCAATTGTTCTGAAATGGAGAGAGACATGAGTGCGAAGGAAGACTATTGTTGTTATACATCCATCGCATGTATTTACTGGTCGACCAATTATATCGCCTTATGTGATTGCGGATGTAATTGTAAATACGTGGTGTTTTGAGAATAGTCAAGTATAGCCTTTAAGGAATAGGTATACTTAGACTGATGTAACAAAATAGGTGCTGGGGGGCCTTTGTGAGACATCTATTGATTATTTCTTTTCAGGGTTGTAGCCATTATGTTATCCCTAACAGGTGCATAATTTGAGCTCCCAAGTGCAGGTGTACTCACTGGTCGCATGGCTTATTTGCCAGTATGAATTGTTTTGTAAAGTTGATGAATGTTGAATGCCTTACATTCTTGATAGAGCTATCAAGCCCATCATGTCCGAGTGGGAGATGTAGTAATTGAATAGGTGTGTCCATGATGGGGTGTGAAATTTTATTGAAAGGGTATGTAGTGAGAGGTATAAAAACCTCCTAGAAGACAACCGTTTGTTGTTGTTATTGGCAGGCCATTTTCACACCAAAATTCTCTCTCATTTTTTTTCCATCAAAAGGAAGAAGGCATTCCATTTCAATTTTGCAAGAACAATCGGCACTTATGCAGTGGAAATCAGGTGTTTTCCTAGTTATTGCATCCAGACCAACGTGAGGAAGTGTTGTTCATGTTTCATCGGCAATTCAACATTCGTTCCAAGGCCATTTGCAGTTTGTGCATCGGAATCAGGTAAGTCGTCTTCCGCCGACTCGAATTCCTTCAGCTGCAAAACACGATTAGAGGATACCTGATTTATAGATTTATAAGAATTTCTAACCTATTTTCCAAGTACACAAGGAGTGCATAATTCATGCTTTTGATACTTCAGGTCAGGAAGTCCCTGAACAAGCTTTTTGGATGAAACTTTTGCAATTTGCTTCAAGTTGACATGTCCAAGCTTCCTATGCCAAAGAATGGCTTCATCTTGAATTGATATCAAGCATTGAGAACTGTCAGACTTTATATTCAGCAAATAAATGTTTCCATGTCTTCGTCCAGTAAAGGATTGTGAGAGATCTTTGCTTGTTCCAGAACAAGTATCTTCTTGAAAGTTGATCTTGTATCCAGTGTCATATAGTTGACTAATACTCAATAGATTGTAGTTCAATCCTTTAACCAGAGAAACATTGTTGATTGTGAGATTTCCTATCTTCACAGTTCCTCGACCAACAATTTTTCCTTTGTTGTTGCCATCGAAAGAAACATTTTCTCCTTTTACATGAGAGAGATTCGTGAAACAATTTGAGTCTCCCGTCATATGTCTTGAACAGCAACTATCCAAATACCACTTGATTTTCTTTTTGATAGTGACCTGCATTTAAATGAAAAATTCAAGTCTTCTTTGGTACCCAAACTTTCTTGGGTCCATCATTGTTAGTAACATAAACAGTTTTTACTCAACTCTTCTTAACAGGTCTCCAAACTTTGGGACAATCCTTCTCAAAATGTTTTACGCTTTTGCATTTAGAACATGTAAGGGCATTTCTTCCAACAGACTTTACAAAAGCCTTTTGAAAATGATCCTTATAAAAAGATTTTGTTGGCCTATTCTTGATTCTTTCTTTTACCTTTGGAAAATCAATCAAAGTAATGGTTTCATGTGTCATTCCTAGACTAGATTTATTAAAATAAGGTCTTTGAATAGAAAGAATTTTATCCAACTTTTCAGAACCCATTGAAAATTTCTTTGTAACTTTCAACAAATCTTCTTTTAAGCAAGCATTTTCTTTTGAAAGTACAATCTCATTTTCTTTTGAAATAGCAAGACACTTGTCTAGACTTTCAGCTTTTTCAACTAAAATCTTTTCTTGTTGTTTCAATTTGGAATTCTCCCTTTTTAGTTTATAAATCCTTTTAAGAGAGCCTTTAAGACTGAGACAAAGTTCATCAATGTATTTTGATACTTTGGTAGGAATTTTTAAATTTCTAACCTTAATACCGTTGTTTGAGTTTGAGTCTGAGTCTAAGTCTAAGTTAGCCATAAGACAGACATTGGCATACTCTTCATCACTCTCTTCACATTCAGTGTCACTCCATGTTTCAGCTTTGAGTGCTTTCTTGAACCTTTCGGGTTTTCCTTTATTTTTCTTTAATAAGGGACAGTTGGGTCTGATGTGTCCCTTTTTCTTGCATTCAAAGCAAACAACCTCTTTGTTGGTATCTTCTTCTTCATTTGATTTCTTTTGAAATCTCTGATTGTTTTGTCTCTTTCCATTGAACCTTCTACCTTTTCTATTTAGCCTTTGAATTTTCTAATCAGAAGTGCCAACTCCTCATCATCCAAGTCTTCTTCTGAATCTGTAGCATCAGAATCATCATTAGATTTTAAAGCAATTGACTTCTTACCTTTGGTGTCAAATTCTTCATTGAATTGCTCGACTTCATATGATTGAAGTGTGCCGACCAACTCATCTACCGAAAGAGGCATGATCCTTTGTGTTTCTCTTATAGATGTCTTGACATGATTCCAATCTTTGGAGAGTCCTCTCAACAGTTTATTGACCTTCATAGGTCCTGAGATTGGCTGTCCTTGGTATGCCAAGCCATTTACGGTTTCGTAAATCGACCGAACATATCCGTGATGGATTCTCCGGCTTCATTTTGAAAGCTTCATATTGTCCAAGAAGGATATTGATCTTGGTTTCTTTGACTCGATCTATTCCTTCATAGGTGACATGTAATCTATCCCAAACTTCTTTGGCTGTTTCACAAGATGAAATTCTATTATACTCAGTAAGAGATAATGCACAATATATAGAATAGATAGCTTTTGCATCAAGAGCTTGTCTCTTTGGAATATCGGTTCGTGACATTCCCACTCCATCAGTAATTCTTTTCCTATGATTGATGCAGCTTTAGGATCAATTCCATTCTCCACTACATCCCACTCCTGAGGATCTTTGGATCTTAGGAATGCCTTCATCTTGTTTTTCCATACATTGTACTCATTTCCATCGAAGTAGGGAGGTCTGGTATTACTTTTCCCTTCAATTAAACCTGGAGCCAAAATACTAGCCATAGATCTTTTGCTTTAGAAATAATAAACACTTCCAATAAATAAGCAACCTGGTCTGATACCAATTGATATAGGCTAGTGAATCCATCTAGAGAGGGGTGAATAGGTGATTACGGAATTCTTTTGGAATCTTTTACTGAAGAATACTATAATATGAAGAATATATCAATAAAAATAGATCATGCATTCATAAAATAAATAGAATAGGGTAAAAGAGAATTGACACAATGATTATAGCGGTTCGGCTTATTGCAAGCCTACGTCCACTCTCCACACTAGTAGTCAACTGGCTGTAATCACTATGTAGCAAATGAGAGCTATTACAATTCACGAATTAGACTTCTTCAACCGGAAGTCTCTCCTACAGCTTCTTGTTGTTTCGCACTGAAAATGACTCTCTTTGATACACAATTTGAACATGAGAGATTTTAGAGAACAAGAGATTTCAGAGGTTCTAACATTAAGATTTTTCTATCAATTCTCTCATCATTTTCGAGCAACTTCAATCCACCTTAAATAACCTCCGTGCCTCCATACCCGTTGTCACTTTCCAAGAATTCATCCAATCAACCCGTTGGACTGAATCAATTTAAGTGATCTTCACGTCGTCGAAAATATAAGTAGACAATAGCTCGTCAATCCTACTCGCCCATACAATCAGGATCTTGAGTTTCCAAAATTAGACCCTTCCAAAAATTCACTTGATCTTCAACGGATAAAATCTGAAGAATAAATCTTCCGGGCTCTCAATCACAGCTAGAGATATTTCATGGATAAGTTAGGGAATATAATATCCAAATTTTACTTTCCTTAACCATAAAAATAACCTGCTATCAGCCTGGTAAAATTGCAAACTGTCTTCAGACTTAGATTTAGGTCTGGAGGTCTTCAGACTGTAACTGAGTCTGACTGTCTTCAGACGGAAAAACTTCAGACCGAACTTTGGGTTTGACTGTCTTTAGACGGAAAACGCTTGGGTCTTGAACTCTTCAGACTTAATCGACTGAGTCTTGGATTCTTCATACTTTACTGACGAGGCTGTTTTGTTAACTTCAAAACTTCAAGGGATTTTTCTTCAACAAACAGTAGGTTGGCTTGCCAGCGACCCAGAAGTTTTTCCTTTTTAAGAAAGTCGAATGGATCCACTTGCACCACAGGGACTCCTTGTCTAAGAACGGGATCTAGATATACTTGAGCATGGCTGCTTTATTACAGTCCCAAAGCCTACGAATGCCAAGCCCTCCCTCCTCTTTGGGGAGGCAAACATCATCCCAGGCTACCTTCACACCACCTCTACCCAGGTCCGGGCCTTTCCATAGAAATTGTCTTAGGATTTGTTCAATTTGGTCCAATACAACTATATTGGCAATATGAAGACACTAGCCCAAAAGGCTTAAATGGCATGAAGTACCAACTTGATCAATTGAAGGTGGCCGGCAAAGGACAAGAATCGATGGGTCCAAGATTGTACCCTAGCTGTAATGCGGTTGACGAGAGTGCAGTAATCAGCCTTATCGAGCCTCAATGTAATGATGGGAACCCCCAAATATCGAACTAGCAAGTTCCCTTCTTGAAACCCAAGAGAAAGAAGAATTTGATTCCTTGAAGACGCCGATCCTTCGGCAAGTTTAGGAGAATGTTTATATGACGTGTCTATAAGAATTTTTTTACAACAGAGAAGGAGAAACAAAACCACAAGAAAGCAAGGAATGGAAAAGACCATCATTGACGACTTAGGAAAAAGCATGAATTTAGGGGATCTGATCAGCTCAATAGCTTGCCACAACAGAATTCGGAGGCCCTATTTTTAGAATCCGATGAGGAAGATTTCTCTGTATCCGCTCTACTTAAGAAAAAGTCTTTTACAAAGGACTCAGAAATAAATGTCCCAGTTGTAGTCATTTCAACACCACTAGATGTTGTCAATACGAAGCGAAAGCATGTTGGAAGCACCGCCATGAAATCACCTGAAAGTTTGTCTGCTTTTGTTGGCTGTGAACCTGGAAGGTAATTGACTAAATTAGAGACTTAACAATATGTTACCTTTTTTACTTTTTCCACAAGAAGGGTTTTCATCGATTTGCTGGAAATGCCTTGTCTGCACACTTATCTCAGTTTGAATAGGTTATGTAATGTCTAACTGAAGATAATAATTAAGGAATGGTTTCTCGACTATTGTTAGAAATGGAACTTATGTATTAGTTACTCGTATAAAGAACAGGACCTCCCTATAAACATTATAAAATCGGATGCACTCGAATGCATATATTCCATCTAACAACTTGATGCATTGGAATCAGCACTGCAAAAAAATTGAAGAGTAAATTGCATATCAGAGAGGGAGAGATGCAGAATCAAGCATGGCAGGAAGACAAGGAGCCCAAAGCCGATGATCAGAGTAAGAAGTGAGTATCTTTATGTCCTCACGTTCTTATTGACTCTCGTTATCCAAACTCACACATATAATGGTAGCTGGTTGAATGCATTGATCTTGAAGCCGGGTGTCCTAGGGTTCATTCCACATGTAATCTTTGACGTGATGTAGCAACAAGTTGGACCCATCTTGAAATTATGAAAGACCTCCATTTGTATGTCGTCCCTTCCTACCTTTTATTCATGTCAGTGACTCCACATATACGTATATGATGAAAGATTGAAATACTAGAAATTTTTCAAAATGATTGTGCTTGAAGCCTTCGAGGAAACTTCAGAATTTTTTGTCTTGAAACTCTTATTATTATGGCTTGTTAATGCAAGTAGCTAAGCATGACTACTTCAAGAGTAAAGGTTGAGCGATGACATTTCTAATTGCATTTGTGAATGATTTGTATTAAGTCTCATGGCAAGCACTTGTCGGTAGGCTAGACACTAATGAAAGCGGTTACATGATCCTTGTAACAAGGAAAAATTCAACTTCACCTGGGATTTTCTTGTCTGCAATGAATAGGCATTCTACAGTTGAGATTGAGCGAGTTCCAAGTGGAGAGAATTGCAAGAAGTCCATAAAGAAGAAAATGAAGGACAATAGCTTGCCACATTAAAATCCCAAGGGCCGGTCATGAGAACTGATGGGAGAACGGTAACAATTCAAACAAAATCAAATCAATGCAGCGGAATAAAATAATCTCTCCTCTTGTGTAAACCTAATAGAAATCGATATAGTAGAATAAAATAAATACCAAACACGCAAACACAAGACGATTTTTTACGTGGAAAACCTCCTCAATGTGAGGAGATCAAAAACCACGGGACCGGAGTCCAATCGAAATTCTTAACTATCAATGAAATTGGGTGAACAATGTTCTTCTCCAACAAATACTAGAGGTAAATAACAGCAAAGACCTCAAGAACATAATTCTTGGCAATACACATGAATTTCACAAGAAATCAAGGATAAATCTGACCAAAAACACAGGTTTTGATCAATCCATGAAAGACCTAATGTAGGCAGCTTCAAATGAAAATCAAACCGTTCAAATTCGAGAAGATTGCGCCACGAACATACTGACAAAATTTTAGCTCAATCGGGCCACGAATCGACCTCCGATGCTAGCTTGATGTAAATCAGATATTACCTCAATCCCTAGATTTTCTGCTTTCTCTTTTTCTCTTGTTACTATTTCTTTTTACGGCTACAACTTACAAGATAGTGAGAAACCCTATTTCTGCATATAACTTATCATATGGGCTCAAGTCTTTTTTTAGGCTTGCAACTCACTGGGCTTCCTCCACATTGGAGTGAACCCAGCTAATAAATCTCCCCCTCACGACAATGTGGAGGGATTCACCATTCCTGCTATCAATTGACAATGTTCAAGCTTCTCCCTTGATAGAGTCTTCGTCATCATATCAGAGTCATTATGATCTGTATGAATTTTCTCAAGTTCCAATGATATCTAACATCAATATGTTTTGATCTAGAATGAAAAGATGAATTCTTACCAAGATGAATTGCGCTTTGATTATCACAAAATAGCACATACCTCTTTTGCTTGAACCCAAGTTCTTCTAAGAACTTCTTCATCCATAGCATCTCTTTATTAGCTTCAGTCGCTGCAATAAATTCAACTTCGGTTGTAGAAAGTGCAACACACTTTTGCAATCTTGACTTCCATGACACAGCTCCACCCGCAAAAGAAATCAAATAACCAGAAGTAGATTTACGAGTATCAATATCTCCTACCAAGTCAGAATCTATGTATCCAACTAACTCAAGTTTCCTGGTCCTGAAATTGAGTTTCAAATCTGAAGTTCCCCGAAGATACCTCATAATCCACTTCACTGCATTCCAGTGCTCTCTGCCTGGATTTGACAAGTAGCGACTAACAACGCCAATTGTGTGCACCAAGTCTGGGCATGTACATATCATCGCATACATTAAGCTTCCTAGCTGAGGCATATGGAACACTTTCCATATCTTTCTTCTCTTCATCAGTCGTAGGACTTTGCTTCATATTTAACTTAAAGTAGGCAGCAAGAGGAGTACTAACCACTTTAGCCTTGTCCATGTAAAATTTCTGAATGATCTTCTCGATATATTTCTCTTGCGACAAAAACAACTTCTTAGCATCCCTGTTTCGGGTAATTCTAATGCCAAGAATCTGCTTCGCCGAGCCCAAGTCTTTCATTGCAAAAGACTTGCTCAACTATTTCTTCAATAACTTAATTCTTGAAGCATTCCTGCCAATAATTAACATATCATCAACATAAAGCAAGAGAATAATAAAGTCATCATCAGAAAATTTTTGGACAAACACACAATTATCCGAGGAAGTCTTCTTATAGCCCTGTTCTGTCACAACTGACGTAAACTTTTTATACCACTGCCTCGGTGCTTTTTTTAGGCCATAGAGACTTTTCTTCAATTTGTATACATAATCCTCTTTCCCTTTCACTTTAAAACCCTCAAGTTGTTCCCATGTATATATCTTTTCCTCCAAGTCACCATGTAGGGAGACTGTTTTGACATCCATTTGCTCAATCTCCAAATCTAGAGAAGCTACCAAGCCTAGTACCACACGGATAGAAGACATTTTCACTACCAGAGAAAATATATCATCAAAATCAATACTCTTTCTCTGATCGAATCCCTTAACAGCCAATCTAGCTTTGTACCGTGGTTGTGAAGTATGTTCATCTTGCTTCAACCTATATACCCACTTGTTCTTCAAAGCTCTTTTATCTTGAGGTAACTTCACAAACTCAAAAGTATGATTTTCACAAAGTGACTGTATCTCATCTCCCATAGCATCAAACCAATTGCTTTTGTGCTCATCTTCTATTACTTCTGTATAGCACTCCGGTTCACCTGCATCACTCAATAATACATACTCATCTTCTTTACTTGAACTTGTTCATTCGGACATCTAGGGACCTTCCCGTATTGCTAGTAGAAATGGTTTTAGATACTTTGTTACTTTTGTGGATGATTATTCTTGTTTAACATGGCTCTATATGCTTCATGACCGTTATGAATTTTTACATGTTTTCCAATTATTTCATCGTGAGGTTACTAATCAGTTTAATACATCCATTAAAATTTCGCGAATAGATAATGCTCTAGAATATACATAGAAATCAATTTCTTTGTTTTGTTCTAATCTTGGCATTATACATCAAACAAGTTTTACTTATACCCCCTCAGTAGAATGGTGTGGCCGAGAGAAAGTACCGTCACCTTCTAGAAGTTGCTCATTCACTCTTATTTCATATGCATGCACCAAAATCATTTTAGAGTGATGCTATCCTTATCACATGTTATCTCATAAATCGCATGCCTTCCACTATCCTCGATCATCAGTCACCAATCGGTGTTGTATTTCCTGACAAGCCATTATAAAATCAAGATTCAAGTAGGTACAAATTCCAATTAGATAGGAACTCCACGATTTGTGCTATGCACCATTGTTATCAAAACTAATAGGCGCAGTTTTATCAGCTATACAATCAGCCCAACACAAATGGCCAAATCAAGCTTCACAGAAAAGGCCAAACAACAAATCTTGATGCCACTTCTGCAGTATAATATGTTCATGGCAATACATATTGCTAAACTCCTACAAAATTTCCTCAAGCAACTTATAAATTCATGCAAACTAAAAGCTACTTCTAGCTAGAGGTGAGCATGATCGGGGTTGGGTCGGTCCACCCCCTAACCCCAAGACCAATCCACACAGTGCCAATCCTCAATTTTTTGAATCGAGAACCAACCTTATCAAGCTTGGGACCGAGGACCGGACCGATCCAATGGATTCGGTCTGATTCCAAGGTCAATCCGAGATCAACCGATAATTTTTTATTTCATTTATTGTACTCCTTAAAAAAGTGATTGAGAACCAAACTAACCAATAGATTCACTCCAGTTTCAAGATCAACTCAGGATCAACCAATAACCTTTTATTTCATTTTTTTACTCCTTGAAAGGCCAACTGAAGACCGGATTGACCCAATAGGTTTGATAACGAGCGAGGTCAACTAAGAAAGGCAGGTGGTGAGGGTCAAGTGGGGTGAGCGTTGAACAAAGTGAGCATCGAGTGTCGAGCGGAGAGCAACAAGTTAAGCGAGTATTGAGTGACGAGCGACACAAGTGACCCAAAGCAAGCAGGGCAAGTGTCACTAAGAAGTTGTTTCTTTCGATTTTGGCAAATTGAAGAGTAAAATGACAAATAAGACCAAAAAGAACGAATATTAAAAAAAGATGTTGTAAGGAGTTATTTATGCCATTTTGGATGTCGTGAGAACTCCTCACAAAAATATTTTCCTCTTTCGTAAATTATGACTATTGATACCGTAAAAAAATTTAAAAATCTAAGTTATTAAAAAATAATGTAAAATTACTTGAACTCCTCACTAAATAACTGTTTAATGTTATTGACGCAGTTTATTTTAAAATTCTCTATATAAAAAAAACTATAAAAATAATATATATATATATATATATATATATATATATATATATATATATATATATATAGTTAGTTAGTTAGTTAGTTAGAGTTGATTCTGGTTGGACCAACTCAAAACTCTTAAAATCGAGGACCAACCCGTACAATGTTGGTCCAAGAATTCTATGACCAAAGACTGACCCAATCTCCCTAGAAACCATATCAAAACCGATAGGGTTGGGCCAATCTAAGGTTGGGCCGATCTAGGGTCGGCCCTAGACCAACACTCACCCGTACTTCTAGCAAGGACATTCATTAGCGCATTTTCAACGGATCATGCAGGCTAAAGATTGAAAAGAATGATGAAAATAAAGGAGGTTAATTCAAAAGGTTTGACTCTGAGATGACTTTGGCAATCACATTCCAAAAAAATTCTCTCGATTATGCTAAAGTTTCCTCCTCGCGAAATGTTCGAGTCTTGTCCTCCCTTTCGTTAACGTTCTCCTTTCAAATCTCCTCCTTGTTCATGTCGGTTTTCAATTCTCCTCATTATGGATCCATCTTCTGCCATCTTTCGCTTTCGACTCATCATCTCAATCATGGCTTCTTTGGCAACCTAGGTTTGGTTGGCTTGACTTGCATGTCAAGTTTTCAGCCTCCACTGTAGCTTTTGGAGCTTTTCCTTGAATTTCCTTTCCGTCTGGGTCTGGTTGATCCTTCTCCTATTGTATCTTTGCGATCATGGGTGCTCGATCCTACACATGCAACACAAGAATCAGTAGTTTTGTCTAGGGTTTCTGCCATCTGGTAATTTCAAACAACTTGAGGGCTCTTCATGGAGGCGGAAGGAAGCGACAGCTCCTTGCGCATTGCTGCACTGTGTAATAGGCTGGGTCGTCTGTGTTCAGAACAAGAAATTGAAGTTTGTGATGATATACCTGGATTGGATAAGCTCCAAGAGTGCCCACTAATTCTGGTGGGTAAGATCTTTACAGACCCTGGTGTTAATTTACCTGCTTTTCAAATAGCAATGAAGAGAGCATGGCGTGTTGATCAAGTAGATATCTCTGCTAGTGATGGTGGGATCTACATCTTTAAATTTCGTTCTGAAATGGACAAATGGCGTGTTCTGGATGGGAGTCCCTGGTTATTTTATGGACAATTGGTCTATTTGCGTCCCTGGCAACCACAAACCCCTTTACATTGCTACGACTTTACAAAGTGTGCATTCTAGGTTCATGTCATCGGATTACCTTTGGAATGGAATACAGAATCAATTCTCCGTCGGGCTGTGCGACAGGTAGGAAGAGTGATTGAGGTAAAATCTGATACATCAGGGAGGATTCGCATAGAGATAGACCTGCATGCACCATTAAAGACATGGAAGCTTATTCAAATTGAAGTAAAAACCCTCTAGTTAGACTTTCGATATGAGCGACTTTCTCACTATTGCTACTCTTGTGGAAAGTTGGGACACTATGTAGCTTCTTGTAAAGGGTATCCCTATGACGAAGCAAAATACGAAGGTATAGATAAAATGGCTTACAGTCCATGGCTGAGAGCCAAGGTAAAACAGCTCAGTCCCTACTGGGATGCTTTCTATAATGCTCCAAGTCATATTGAGCAGATGGAAGAAGTTGTACCTGAAACTCCCCCAGTCAGGCATGCTCCTATCCCAGCATTACCTCCCATAATTCCTGCTTCTGAGGCGCTGGGAACCACTCCTATTGTTCCCTTTGAACCTTCCTCCAGGCTGGAACAAACCATTCCAGCTAATAGAACTACTGACTTGGTACCTACCAAAGCAAAATTGAAAAGCATTCAGCCTCCGTCAGCAGATTTTCCTCAACAAAGAAAACCAAAAATCCCTCGTTTGATCACTCATGTGGGATCCAGCAAGAAAAACAAGCGTTATTCACCCTATGAAACTAGAACTGGTTATTCCTCAGACTTGGATGAATCTCAGCTCATGGATAATCTTGTGTACATGGCAACAGAATCGACTCATTGGGCGTCGGCGGCTGGCCCTCAACAACCACCACTTTCCAAATTAAGCTACTCAGTTGGAATTGTCAGGGGTTGGGCAACCCCCTGACAATTCGCGCCCTAAAGGCTTTAATAGCCAATGAAAAGCCCGATTTGATTTACTTGATGGAAACTAAGAATGGAGAATCAATTTTGAAGAACTTACAACGCCGGTTTCATTTCTCTCGCTCCTTTTTGAGAAATCCTGTAGGTTTGGCTAGAGGTATTGCAGTGTTTTGGAATGATCTTTGTGATGTCTCTGTTGTACACTCGGAAGAGAACTATGTGGATCTCTTAGTCCGTGATCCTGTCATAGCTGCTTTGATGCACTTAACTTGCCTGCATGCCCCTTCAACTTATCAAGATAGGCAGGAGTTTTGGGGATAAAATTAGGGCAATCAGTGGAGCTATTCCTTTACCTTGGCTGTGTATGGGCGATTTCAATGACTTCCTTTTTCCCTGGGAGAAAGTAGGTACACGACCAGCTCTTCACTCTCGAATGGCATCCTTCAGAAAATTAATCAGTGACTGTGCTTTGTTAGAAGTGGAAAGCAAAGGGTGCGAATTTACATGGTCAAACAACAGAGTAGGGGCTGACCTTGTGAAGGAGAAGTTAGATAGGGTGTTTTGTTCGTGGGATTGGAGGCTGTCATATCCTACTGCAGAAGTGTTGGTTCTTCCTTCCATAGGGTCGGATCACTGTCCCATCCTGTTGCTCATGTTGGCTCAACCTGCAAAGCGCGCAAAGACTTTTCATTATGAGGCTTTCTGGAATGAAGTGCCAGAATGTGCAAAGGTAGTGCGGTAGTATTGGCCTACCAGGAATACTTCGTTGGCTTCAAAATTACAGTCAATTTCTCTTAAGTTGGCCAGCTGGAGTAAATCGCGTTTCAAAAACAGCCATCTGCGAATTATACATTTGCAAAATCAACTTCAGAACATCATAAATAGAAAATCCTATAAGCCTGCAGATAAGGAGGAAGCTGCTTCCATCAGAGCTGAAATTCAAAACCTGTGGCTACAAGAGGAACAGTTCTGGGCAATGCACTCTCACATAAGCTGGCTGAAATCGGGAGATCAAAACTCCAAATTTTTTCATGCTAGCACAATACAAAGAAGACAACGAAACAGAATTTCTATGCTAAAGGATGCTAACCAGAACTGGATCAGGGAACCAACTCAGTTAAAAGCTATGACGTAGGATTTCTTTTCTCAGTTATATACATCTATGGGCAATCGAGATTTCGGTCCCTTTCTAGAGCAATGTCCAGCGGTGGTAACTCAGGAAATGAATGAAACATTAATGACTGCGGTTACGGAGGAGGAGGTCTACTAGGCAGCTTTTCAGTTAGGAGCTTCCAAGGCTCCCGGACCAGATGGCCTTAGTGGCCTCTTCTATCACCACCACCGGAATACTATCAAAAAAGATCTCATTAGCACAATTCAGGAATTTTTTACCTCCGGCTACCTACCTTCGAATTTAAACAAAACTCTTATTGCCTTGGTTCCGAAAGTGCATCATCCAAAAAGTATAGATCAATACCGCCCCATTAGCCTTTACAACTTTGCTTGTAAGATCATTTCCAAACTTCTGGCTAATCGTCTTAAGCCTTGGCTCCCTAGCCTGATATCAAAAGAACAAGCAGCTTTTGTTAGTGAAAGGCAGATTCAAGACAACATTATGGTTGTGCAAGAAGTTCTCCACCAGTTTAAAGTCAGAACGAGCAAGAAAAGGTTCAACTGTATTCTGAAAACTGATATGCAGAAGGCTTACGATAGGGTCGAATGGGATTTTCTCATAGCATATTTGGAGAAGCTGGGTTTTGCTAGCAGATGGGTCACTATGGTTATGGCTTGTATAACAACGGCTTCCTTTAGTGTCTGTTTTAATGGGGAACAGCTCCCTTACTTTCAGCCCACTAGAGGACTCCGTCAAGGTGATCCCCTATCTCCATATCTATTTATTTTACTGGCAAATGCCCTATCAACTGTTATTACACAAGCTGTGCGCATGGGTCAATTACAAGGAATCAGATTTAATAGAGCCTGTCCTACGTTATCTCACTTGCTCTTTGCTGATGACTCGGTCTTCTTTCTAAAAGCCACAATCACAGAATGCCAAAATCTTGCTAACCTCTTAAACCAGTACTATCTAGCTACGGGTCAGCTTATCAACAGAAACAAATCAGGTCTCTATTTCAGCAAACATTGTCCTCAGACACTACAAAGTAATTTAGCAAGAGAAATGAGAGTACCTGTGGTGAACAGTTACGGTAAGTATTTGGGAATCCCTTCAGAATGGGGTCGCTCGAAGCGTGAAATGTTTTCCTGGATCCTGGCAAAAGTGTCTGCGAAGTTAGCTGGATGGAAGGAAAAGCTGTTATCAAAGAGTGGAAAGGAAATTCTTTTAAAGTCAGTCATTCAAGCGTTACCTCAGTATGCAATGTCCATCTTCAAGATTCCTCTATCACTCTGCAGATTAATAGAGAGCAAGACATCAGCATTCTGGTGGAGCAATAATAATAATAAGGTAGGTATTCATTGGCAACGCTGGTCATTTTTAAAGGAGTCTAAGGTATGTGGGGGCATGGGATTTCGTGACCTGGTGAACTTTAATCTGGCTATACTTGGCAAGCAAGCCTGGCGCATATTTCAGCATCCTAATGCTATATGGAGCCAACTTTTTAAAGGTTTATATTTCAGGTTTACTTCATTTCAGAATGCCCAGTGAGGCTATCGACCTTCATGGGGGTGGCAGAGCATATTAACAGGCAGAGATACAATTCTTCCTAAGCTAAGATGGTTAGTTGGGGATGGATCATCGATAAGAATTAGAGAAGACTTATGGCTTCCTATAGGCAAAATCGGAGGTATGGCAGCTAAGGGAGAACCTAAAGTCGTTGCTAATCTCATGGACTCAACAAATACAGGTTGGAATGTCAATCTCATCAATACCATGTTTGATGCCCAGGTAAGTAAAACCATCCTAAACATCCCTATTAGTCCTTCAATCCTAAAAGATCAGCTAGTTTGGACAGCCACATCGTCAAGAAAATACACAGTAAAGAGCTGCTACCATTGTGTGTCCTCAACCCAACCTAGCCCTCAACATATAGCCTCCTCATCTTACCAACCCCCCGCTCTGTTATGAAAGAAAATCTGGAATTTGTCAACAGCTCCTAAGATTCGTGTCTTCATTTGGCTAGCTTGTAAAAACGCCCTCGCTACAAAAGATAACCTTTATCAACGACATATAGCCCCTAACCCCCCTTCGTACCCTCTCGCAAACAGAACATCCCGAAGCTTGATTGAACACATTTTTTTCTTACGTAAATGGACAAACGAAATTTGGACTCATTCAAAGATTAGGGTTTTGGTTACACCTACCTCTGTCCGACGATTTGATGAGTGGATTCTTTGCTAGAATCATGCTCCCCGCGGTCTCCCCTGACTTCGGTTTGTTAGCCCGTTTGCTGTGGGAGATATGGTGCCAGCGTAATCATGCTATTTTTCTACAGAAGATCCCTGATCCTTTCTTTGCAATGGAGAATGCCCTTACTCTGAGTCGTCTTGACAAGATGATGGCCCCACCTACACATCGACAACAACCGTCCACAGTTAGCTTGGATCGTGTTTGGGTCCCGCCACCAGAAGGCAGTCTAAAATGCAATATAGATGGGGCTTTTTACCCAGGGAATGAGGAGGGATCAGTGGCTTGCGTTTACCGGAATTTCAGAGGAATCGTCACTGATGTGATTACCCGGCGCATTCTTGCTCAGTCGGCCTTTCAAACTGAGATCTGGGCGTTCATTGTGGCCGTCCAGCACCTGATCCAGCAAGATCTTCATCTCGAGCGTGTTGAGGTTGAATCGGACTGTCATCTGCTCGTAGATCTTCTCACGCATCCGCAGCCGTCGCCATGGAAGGAACGAAACCTCCTTGTTGTTCTTCGGGATCTCCTTTTGCGTTGCCCTAATCTCACCGTGAAGCATGTTAGTCGGGCAGCCAACTTAGCAGCTGACTGGGCTGCCAAAGCCCAGCAAACTCAAGGCCTGATCCACAGCTGGCTTCTTTTTCCCCCTTTTCCTTTTCAAAGTATTGTACTCGGTGATGCTTTAGCTTCAGGTTGTATTTCATCTTAATCTAATATATGGGTAATTTCGATCCAAAAAAAAAAAAAAAAAAAAAGATTTGACTCTGAGACTTTTAGCACTATACTAAGGCCCATAATAATTTAAGAAAATTTCACGTTCTGAGAAAAATTAAACACTGGTACCTCTTAATGAAAACGTAGGCAATGACGCAAGAGAAAATCAAGGACCGGCCTAGCAATTGATCGGTCCAGTGGGACTTTACAAGTCCAAAGCACATGACTCTTTTTACTTCTGCCTCAACACCGCAATCCAACTTTAGTTAAAAGTGTAGTCAAGGACAAATGAACCGGAAAAGAAAGTAGATGTCTCTCAAAAAACCAAGGAGGATTATTTCGAAATCAAACACCTGCTGATAAAGGCATCTCTGGAGCAAACCAATCAGCTCTTGGCAGAGACGTCCATCCATGCAGCTGAACGCATTAGCTTGCCGGCTGCAATTGGCTTGGCTTGACGAATCTTGAAGGGGTAGACTGTCATTAGATTGTTTATCTAACAAGATGAAATCAAAATTGGCATTTGTTGCTGCAAGAAGGATTTTATCTACTTGTCTAAACACGGCTCTATGAATAACTGAAAACCTATAATCCTGCAAATGAGAAGCATATAATTTGAGCACTTCCACCTCATTTTTGGAAAACAATGCATAGTTTATCAAATATATATATATATATCAAATATATATATATATATATATGAATTTGCTCTAAGACCCAAAGGCGGGTTGTATATTAATTAGTTGCTGAATATTTTGAGAATCTACAAATTAATGTGGAGAAAATAGTATCATCATCAACCATTGCTTAGGTCAGCCTAACAAAATTTCTTGAGAAAATAGTGTCGGTTCTTAAGGTCCTTTTGTTCTTGATACATATTTATGACACATCTTTCCTTTCTCAGAAAACGATCTTCAAACAAAATTTCATGAAAAATCTCTCCTGCTTTCTCAGGACAAAAATAGCATGCTATTTTCAAACGAGAAACATGGAAGCATCACATACCAGAATATGTCTACTGATTTCCATCGGTGGCCACCATGAAGCAACAAGACAAGATGCAACCTTGCCATCCATATAAGTAAAATAATCTAAAAACTCCCTCAGCCAAGACCCATGCTCCTTGATAGCATACAAATAATTTCAAATCGGGTAACCAAACAGTCTGAAAATGAAAATTGAATCACCATTCCAGAAAATTTTAGAAATATCCGTAACTAATTTGTGGCTGTCACCTAGTAATTGACATGCTTTGGTCTGGCTTCACGGAAAGGATCTGGACTTTGCTTTGCTCAATTATCTAATAAATACAAGAATTGGTTTCGATTAATTTAAGTCATATTGATATAAAAATGTGCTACAGCATGAAGACCATTGTAACAATACAGGAAACATTCAGTCACAAGCAAGTGCACATGTACTCATCCATCACATGTGATGCAAGACTGCATCAAACAAATCAAGCATAACAAGAATCTATAAGAGAGTAAAAAAAAAAAAAAAAAAACAGCACTCACATTTAATGACAATTAAACAAAACGATTTATATGCAACAGACAGTCCTCCGTTCTTGGACTACAAGTAATATGCTAATGTCACGGCCCAAACGAAAGCACGATCCAAGAGGGTTCTAAACAAAGGCCGCGACCCAAACGACCCTCGGCTTAGACCTCGGGACTTAAAGTATTCTCGAGTCTTCTAGAATACTCCTGGGGTATACGGTATTTATACGGTATTTGTACGCATACGATATAAATGCGAGTAGCTGGTAGCTGGCAGCCGGGAATTAATGTGGGTAGATGGTAGTTGAGGAGATCCAATCTCCACCGTTAGATCTAAGTTAGATCTAAGGGAGATCTACGAATACGGTTTGCCTTGTACTTGTATATAAAGGGGTCCTCCCCTCCCTTGTAAAGCGTCTCATTCACAAGCAATACAAATTCCAGAGCTTCTCTCTCTAGAAAGAGTTTCTCTCTCTACAATCCTTGTGAGTGAGTGTGAGGAAGGCTGATTTGGGAAGAAATTCCTAAGGCTGCACGGGTAAAGGGAACGCTAGATCGATCGGCCCGTGACAAGTGGTATCAGAGCTAAAGTTCTTCCAAGCGCAAGCACAACGGCTGATCCACGATCCAATGAGGCGCTGGTCATGGGTGGTGACTGCGTTGATCGTGGGCGGAACGCCGACAAGGGTGCTGTCAAGGGAAAGAAGAGCCGTGGGAACTCGAGTTCGAGGGATCCGATGGGGGATCTTGTGCATCGCGTGACGAAGCTGGAGTTGTTCATCACCGATGTCCAAGGATCGATCGACGACCTGACCCAGACCGTGGATGGAGTAGACGCTGGAAGGGAGGAGCTTGTTGCTGAGGTGCAAGAGCTCAAAGCCAACATGGGAGAGCTCCGACATGAGTTGCTGGGGACCTTGTGGGAGGAACTCGCCCAACGGTACGAGCCCTTGGAGACCATGATGGCGGCCATGCGCGCGGAGATTGACGAGCTCAAGGGGAAGCTCGCCGAGACGGAGAATGCACGTGTGAACGGGGTGATCACCGTGCAAGGACCACGAGTGGACACGCCGAAGCCAAAAGAGTTCAAAGGCTCGCGGGTGGCCAAAGATGTGGACAACTTCCTTTGGTATATGGAGAGATACTTCCAAGCCATGGGAATCCACGACGACCAAACACGGGTAAACACTGCTTCGATGTATTTAGTTGATAGTGCATTGTTGTGGTGGCGTCGTCGTATGGATGATAGGTGTGGGAATCCTATCACGACATGGAATGGATTCGTCGAGGAGTTTCGACGAAACTACTTCCCCGCTTATGCGGAAGAGGAAGCTCGCGACGAGCTGAAACGTCTCGAGCAAAAGGGTGGAGTGCGCGACTATATCAAGCGATTCTCGGAGTTGCTACTCCAAATCCCTTCGATGAATGAAGTCGAGGCATTCCACCAGTTCATGAGCGGTCTCAAACCATGGACAAAGCAAGAATTGAAGCGGTACAACGTGGGAGACCTCACTACGGCCATGACCGTAGCTGAGTCACTCGTGGAATATAAGGCACCTTCCACGTCTCGATCGGACAACCGTCCAAGGGACAAGGCCACTGGTGGGGGAGATCGGGGGAGATTCAACCGCCCGACTGGAGGAAGACCACCGGCCAATGCTCACAAAACTCATGCTGAGTCGAGCGGAGGAGGACAAAGGAAGGTACGCTCTTATAAGTGCTTCTTTTGTGATGGTCCCCATATGGCTCGGGATTGCCCAAACAAGGCCAAGTTGGCCGCCTTTTGCAAGGAAGACGAGCCAAAGGAGGAATCACGATTGGGTTCCCTGCGCCTCCTTAGCTCGATCAAATCGAAGAAGGAAAAGGAGTCCAAGGGGCTCATGTTTGCGGACTTGAGGATCGGAGGATCCACGATGAGTGCGCTCGTGGACACGGGAGCTTCCGACCTCTTCATCTCGAAACAAGTCGCCAAGAAACTCAACTTACGAGTTGAGAGGGGAGCCGGTTGGCTCAAAACGGTAAACTCCAAGGAGATCCCTGCAATCGATGTCGCAAGGGATGTGGAGCTACAACTGGGGCAATGGAAAAGCAAGGAAACACTAGAGGTAATTCCCCTTGACGACTATGACTTTGTCATTGGGATTAAATTTCTAAGTAAGATCCATGCTGTTATTTTGCCCTTCGCCGAATGCATATGCGTATTGGACAAACGTTGTCAATGCGTGATTCCGGTCCACCGTGAATCGGATCGGAATCGGAAGATGATATCGGCTATGCAACTCACAAAAGGGGTTAGGAAGGGTGAGGTGACCTTCCTAGCGGCCTTGAAGACCAAGGATGACAAGGGCGTTGGGAAGGAAATTCCACTAGAGGTGGCCCAAGCCCTCGACTCGTTCAAGGACGTGATGCCCTCCGAGTTGCCAAAGAAACTACCACCCAAGAGAGAGGTGGATCATCGGATCGAGCTGGTGCCTGACGCTCGACCACCCGCCATGGCGCCATACCGCATGGCACCCCCCGAGTTGGAAGAATTGAGGAGGCAACTCAAGGAGCTGCTCGATGCGGGGTACATTCGGCCGTCAAAAAGTCCGTTCGGTGTGCCAATCCTATTTCAAAAGAAGCATGATGGATCACTTCGGATGTGCATCGACTATCGGGCGCTGAACAAATTGACCGTGAAGAACAAGTACCCGATCCCGCTCATTGCGGATCTCTTCGACCAACTTGGAGGAGCTAAGTGGTTTTCCAAGCTGGATCTTCGATCGGGCTACTATCAAGTTCGGATCGCTGAAGGGGACGAGCCGAAGACCGCATGTGTGACGCGGTACAGATCCTACGAGTTCCTCGTGATGCCATTCGGCTTGACCAACGCTCCGGCCACTTTCTGCACAATGATGAACAAGGTACTCCACCCTTTCCTAGACCGATTTGTAGTGGTTTACCTAGATGATATTGTAGTCTATAGCCGGACGTTGGAAGAGCATGTCGAGCATCTAAAGCAAGTCTTCCGAGTCTTGCGCGAGAACGAACTATATGTCAAGCGCGAGAAGTGTGCCTTCGCCCAAGAGGAAGTTCCGTTCTTGGGGCACATCGTCGGGGGTGGACGAGTGCGGATGGACAAGGCCAAAATCCAATCGATCGTCGAATGGGAGCCGCCAACAAAGGTGACAGGGTTGAGGTCGTTCTTGGGCCTCACCAACTACTATCGGCGCTTCATCCGGAACTATTCGAGCATCACCGTCCCGCTCACGGATCTACTAAAGAAGGAGAAGTCGTGGGAATGGACGGATCGATGCCAAAAGGCGTTCGATCGATTGAAGAAGGCCATGACCGAGGAACCGATGTTGGTGCTGCCCGACCACACCAAACCTTACGAGGTAGAAACTGACGCCTCGGACTATGCTATTGGTGGTGTGCTTATGCAGGAAGGCCATCCGATAGCATATGAATCCCAGAAGTTGAACGATACCGAGCGACGGTATACCGTTCAAGAGAAGGAGATGACCGCGGTGGTTCATTGCCTTCGAACATGGAGGCATTATCTCCTAGGATCCAAGTTCGTCGTGAGGACGGACAACGTGGCCACGAGCTACTTTCAAACCCAAAAGAAGCTGAGTCCGAAGCAAGCTCGTTGGCAAGACTTCTTGGCGGAGTTCGACTACACAATGGAGTACAAGCTAGGGAAGGCCAACTCCGTGGCGGACGCGCTAAGTCGGAAGATGGAGCTCATGAGTAGCTCAATAAGTCGACCGAGTTGTGCTTGGGTCGACCGCATACGAGATGGGCTAAAGCATGATCCAAGAGCCCAAGCCCTCACCGGGTATGCTAAGGAGGGTAAGACTCGATAGTTTTGGTGTGAGGATGAGCTCCTTTACACCAAAGGAAGGTGTCTATATGTGCCTTTCCATGGGAGGCTAAGGAAGGAAATCTTGCGCGAGTGCCACGACTCGAAGTGGGCAGGTCATCCAGGGATCCACCGCACTTTGGCCCTCGTCAAAGATAGGTATTTATGGCCTCAAATGCGCGACGACGTGGAGACGTATGTGAAGACTTGTCTAGTATGCCAACAAGACAAGTTGGAACAACGGTCGTCGCCGGGGTTGTTGGAGCCGCTTCCCGTTCTGACTCGTCCATGGAAGAGTGTCTCCATGGACTTCATTGTCAACCTCCCCAAGTCCGAAGGGTGTCGAACTCTCATGGTCGTGGTGGATAGATTCTCCAAGTACGCGACTTTCGTGCCAGCAACTAAGGATTGTCCGGCCGAGGAGGTGGCCAAGCTGTTTATGAAGCATGTGGTCAAGTATTGGGGAGTACCACAAACGATCGTGAGCGATCGTGATCCTTGATTCACGGGGCGTTTTTGGTCCGAATTATTCAAGCTGCTGGGTTCGGAGCTGAACATGTCAACAAGTTTGCATCCCCAAACCGACGGTCAGACGGAGCGGGTCAATGCACTCTTGAAGATTTATCTTCGGCACTATGTGAGCACAACGCAAACGAACAGGGCCAAGTTGATAGACGTAGCCCAATTTTCCTACAACCTGCAGCGAAGTGAATCAACCGGCCAAAGCCCGTTCGAGATCGCGACTGGGCAACAACCGAATACCCCGAGCACCATTGCTTCAGGTTATCGGGGGCGTAGTCCGCCCGCATATAAATTTGCCAAGGATTGGCAAGAGCAAGCCGACTTGGCAAGGGCGTGTCTACACAAAGCATCAAAGCGCATGAAGAAATGGGCTGACAAGAAGCGGCGGCACGTGGAGTTCCAAGTAGGAGACCAAGTGTTGGCAAAGCTACACGCGGTTCTTCGCTACAAGGACGTGCACAAAGGATTAATCTGCCGCTATGAAGGGCCGTTTCGTGTGCTACAACGAGTTGGGAATGTGGCTTACAAGCTGGAATTACCACCAAAATTAAAGGTACATCCGGTTTTCCATGTGAGTATGATTAAACCTTTCCAGATTGATGAGGAAGATCCGGATCGTGGGAAGTCACAACGGGCGCCGCTCGGGGCAAAAACCTCGTATGATCGGGAGGTCGAGAGCATCATGGCGGATCGAGTCATACGAAAGCGATATTGCGCGCCCAAGCGGGAGTATTTGATCCGATGGAAGGGTCTTCCGGAGAGTGAAGCTAGTTGGGAGCCCGCGGAGAGTCTTTGGCAATTCAAGAAGGAAATTGACGCATTCCACGCCGAAGACACGACGAGGGCGTCGCCCGATTAGGTGGGGGAGAATGTCACAGCCCAAACGAAAGCACGATCCAAGAGGGTTCTAAACAAAGGCCGCGACGCAAACGACCCTCGGCTTAGACCTCGAGACTTAAAGTATTCTCAAGTCTTCTAGAATACTCCTGGGGTATACGGTATTTATACGGTATTTGTACGCATACAATATAAATGCGAGTAGCTGGTAGATGGCAGCCGGGAATTAATGTGGGTAGATGGTAGTTGAGGAGATCCAATCTCCACCGTTAGATCTAGGGGAGATCTACGGATACGGTTTGCCTTGTACTTGTATATAAAGGGGTCCTCCCCTCCCTTGTAAATTATCCCATTCACAAGCAATACAAATTCCAGAGCTTCTCTCTCTAGAAAGAGTTTCTCTCTCTACAATCCTTGTGAGTGAGTGTGAGGAAGGCTGACTTGGGAAGAAATTCCTAAGGCCGCACGGGTAAAGGGAACGCTAGATCGATCGGCTCGTGACACTAAGCTTCGTGCATCCCAAAAAAAGGTGCAAATAAACGTAAATTGATAACTCTTGGATCTAATAAGCACCTAAAAGAGGTTAGCTCAATCACTATGGCAATTAGTGAGCAACCAACGTCAGCAAATTACAGATGTTATATTCCAATTGCATCCTTCTAATTCATCTAATATAATTTTACATCATATCTTGGGAGATTAGGGCTCCAGAAAATGGTATACAAAATGATCGAACTACACACCTGAAGGCATTGTTAGAACATTATACCACGCATAAAAAAACCTGGAGCACAAAAAAGATATACAAAATGATCGAAAATAGTCATTAGAACCATGGTGCACAAAACAGCATTGTTAGAATGCTATACCACCCATCAGAAAACCTGAAGCCCACAACCTACTTCTTAGTAGAATGAGAATAGGCCTCCAAAATGAGATTGATCTGATCTCCAATCAATGCACATCTCTCCGCCACTATCTGCATCTCAACACAGCACAATTTACTCCATCTTTCTTTCAACTCCGCTCTCTTTGAGGGCTCCAACAATGCCAACCCCTCATTCAAGCATCCCTTGTCCAAGTCGAACCTAGACATCATCTGCAATATGTCATCAAGATGCTCCCGTGAATCATTTGACTTTGATGTCTCCAACTTTGACCGCGGGGGAGCGACAGACATTCCAGCACCATGAATCTTCTTATTCTCAATAGTCACACGAATTTCTTTTCTGCCGCTAGTGGCATTGCCTCGCATCTCAACACCCCAAATCTTCTTCGACAACTCAAAAATTTTCCCCTCATGAGAATTCGAAAACACCCGATCCTCTCCAACCTTGCCCTTCTTATTATTCCTATACTTCTTCTTAAAAACCCAAACCTTGTTGGCCAGTTGGCTAACTGTGAAGTCTTGCCGAAGTAATCCTTTGACATCGTGATAAAATGCATTAACATTTGTGAAGGGGTCCATGCCCTTCTCGCGCTAATCAATTATACCCTGCAAAAGGGTTATCTCGTCGTCCTCGCCCCATATCTTCTGGAATGCCAGCTTCTTTGACTCCTCTTCGGCATGTCCGAGCTTGTCTACTTCAACTTGTTTCAAAGAAGTGGATGGCACTGTTTTCAACTTCTTCAAAGACGGGGCCTCCTTCTCATGTTCGTACCCAAATCATGCCGACGAAGACCCTTGCTGAGATTTTTGCGGTCGAGGAGGGATAGGCTTCGGCTGCGAGGGACTTTTCTCATTATTCTTTTCCTGATTGTCCGACTTAGCCACCGACAGCTGCTCCTTGACAAGAACTTTACGCTTTGAAGACATGAGAGAGGGTTCTGCTCCGAGGTCTGAGTATGTTTCTTTGTCTTCCAAGTACTAGTCATAAGTAGAGAAATGCGGTTATTTGGTCAGGCCCAAGGCTAAATATCAGTATATCCCGTGGAACATGACCAAAGTAGAAAAATGGTTTCTAGAAGTAATGACTGAAGGAATCTACGCACATTTGGGTGAATTGATGGCGGCTATACTTTCGCGCAATCTCTTTTATTTCAAGCATGCAAGCCTAATCCGCAATCCATTCTAGACGAGGCCCTAGTAACGAACAGGAACTTAGCAATTTGGTCTCAGGCATCTATGAGTTTTTTCTTACCGGAAGAGTGGAACCTGATTGTGGACGGACTGCGGTTCGACAGCTCCTCGGAAACTTCAACCGCAGGTATGATGGCCGTTTTCGCAAAGAAGACAGCTGGCTGTGTTCGCGAAGAAGACAAGATACGCCTCGGCTGGAGTCGCAGAAGCCCTAGCTCTACGCGACGCCTTGGTGTTTCTGACTGGGGAGCGTGACATGCGACAGAGAGGAAGTGAAACTGTGGCCGAGAGACGAGAGGGAGCGATCTGCGACCGAAGTTGGCGTGCTCCGCAAGAAGGTAATAATAAGCGCGTGGAGATACAGAGTGAGAGCTTATCTATCGTGGAAGTCTTATGGGGCCAAGCCCGTACCAATATACAAAGTGAATTTTCGTATGCCAAAGCTTATCTTCTACCTATAATATATGTATTAATATTGTGTACTTATTTAGTAAATCACATTTTTCCAATCAAAAGCAAAATTCAAATTCTTTTTCCCTAAATTTCATAAATGGATTTTTGATACATCTTATCTTTAAAAGTATATGTTGATTTAAACATTTGTTGAACTCCTTGCTATTATCATACTAGAGAACACAATTCTATCACCTAAGTTCAATATTTTCATTGATGAATTGACCGCACCATTGTTGCACCCAATTATGAGTATGAGCTAGTCTCACTAATTCTCTAGGACTTGTTCTTAAAATAATGTTTATTAAAGAAATGATGAATTTTTATCTATCATAGAAATATCAGTAAAAGAATAATGTAAATTTTGTCTTTTGAAGGAGATGACTTAACCAACATGCTCTTCACTTTGATCAAAGAGAAAAAAAAAAGATGGTGTAAATCATCACGTTTAGAAGTTCTTCATTTCTCACAACTTCCAAATGAAGTCTTGATAATAAATTTTATACTTTTATTAGGTCAATTGTTAGCATAGAAATGTTTTTACGCATTGTGCTTATATATATAATTACGTAACTAAATTCATCTACAGGTCTTCATCTAAATACGAATGTGCAAAATGTTTTCAACATAGGCAGCAGACGCAATTGAACGAGGTCAACTCTTATGTTCTTTCAAAAGATATTTGGTAACATTTCTCAGGTCTTTTTTTCCTTATATTTTAGTAATACTTTATAATTTTAGGTGCTCATTTTTGCCGTTGAATGTTTTGGTGGGACTATTTCCAATTTCTAAATATCTGACATTTCTCTAAAGTCTCCCTCTAATGTATGTTATTTAGCCGAAAATGAATTATTTGAAATATATATTTCAAAAATAATTATTTTTATTTTTGAGAAAAAGTAATCAACAAAGATCATTTTCATCGTTGTTAACAATTTATCCCTAAATATTTTTGTTAAAAATAGAAATTTTTTTCCTTCCCTTTTTTTTTTTTGAATTGATATGAGCAATTATTTTTAAACAAATATGGCTCAAATCATTAAAAACAAATGGCATAATTTTTTTTTCCAAATACAAGGCAAAGAATTTATTTGGGAATATATTGGTTTTCATAGTTTACAGTGTGATTGATAGAAGTCTCTAGCTATATGGACGGACTTATCGAACTATTGATCGCACCTTTTCTACGAAATTGAAAAGACATCCATTATAGTAACTTAACAAATATGAGTTAATATTAAGTGAAAGTTAAATCTCAAATAATAAACGTCAAAATTAAAATAAAATATAAAAATTATCATGACACATTTCGTTAACATCTCCTATCTACATTATCTACTTTATCATATCATCTTAACTTAAGATATTATTTGTTTGAGATAATTTTTCAATAACAAATACAATGACAAATTAAATGAATTGTTGATTATATTTCATTAGAAATATCTTTAAATACACCGATAATTGTGAAAAGAAAAATGTATAGTTATTGTGACAACCCCTCTTTCATACGAGTAATTATCATGACACCACTAGCAAATCATCGACCTTTGATAGCCTTTGAGTCCACTAATCAAATAGAACTGGTGTTGAGCAATGTGACTATCACACATGCAAGTGGAATAGACATATAAGTGGAAAAAAATAAAATAAAGTCATTAAATAGTTTATAAGGATCAACTTGTCGCCCGCATGATTTGCCACTATCAATTATCAAGTACCAAGTATTAAATTTCTTTTTTTGACAGACAAAGTATTAAATTTCTTTTATGGAAAAAGCAACTTAACAAACAATATTCTTTGGTACAATTTTCTGGCAAAAAATTTCCAATGATGCCATTGTGTTCCTTCTTTTTTACCATAAGTCAGAGACATTTTCCTATATAAGAATGAATTTTATCAAATAAAAGGAACTTTTCTTTGTTCCAAAAAGAATACCGACTAAGAAATCAAGAGACTCGGTTATCTCAATGAGTAATAGAAAGCGCTCAATTTTTTGAAATATTAATAAGACGTGTTATGAAAATTGTCAAACCATAAAAATAACAAGTATATATAGTACTGCTGCATGTACATGCCTTGTCATGAATATTTACGTAGTCGGCATTGTGAATGAATACCCAAAAAGGAAACGAGACACAAATTGGGAAACACTAATTAGAGCGAGATAACATCCACGGTGATTCTGTTTCAAAATTTTCTGTCATTATCTTCACATGTACCGAATAAAGAAATTTAATGGGGAGTAGAAGTTTCATTTTTAATGTTTTTACATTCAAATCTTTTTTTTTTCTTTTTCTCCTTTCTTAAATTACTGAACATTCCCCCGAGGCAATGCAACTGAAATTGGGTGCAATTAAGATATATAGCACTTGGCCTTGAATTGAAGTGCTCAAGCTTATGTCAAAAATAAGTCTAGGTCTATGTTGATTTTTAAATTTTGACAACTTGACTATCCATTTATTGTATAGAAAAATTAGGCCCCTTAAACAAAAAAAAAATTAAATTGCGTATCATAGAGTTTTAGGAGCATTGTTTATTATTGCATTTGCATTTGACCGGTAACGAATGTGTTCAAACTGATGTTTTGAGCTTTAATTTGACGAGTCGAACTAAGCTCACAAAGAGAGGGAATTGGCCAAAGCCTGTTATTTTCTGATGACAAAAAAATTAACTTACGAGAACTGATGATTTGATATTTTCGATAATATCACAATGGATTTTTCGTATACTTATGCCATCTATTCATATATCTCATTAAGGGTGAGCGTGGGAAGATAATATTGCGAGCTCATTGTTGTGAGATTCGAAATCTAGAAAAATTCTATTACAATCATATTTTTTTATTATGTTTGATTATGAATAAGTGCCTTATCAATATTACAATATCCATTAATCTAAAACATGAGACGACGGATTATTTTTCCGAATATCATAATCTTTTATTTGAATCTTGATAAATATCTTGAATGATTTTTGCTATGTACGAAATTTTGTTTAGATAGAATTGCAAGCTTTAATGAATAAAAAAATACAAAGAAAAGATTGCATGGCATATCATATCATTTAGAATTAGAATGCATGCCTAGAGAATATCTATGCTAGATACCAATTTGAATTTAATGGCATGTTGAGATAAGCTTATGAGTTGAGATAGAATTTAGGTTAGTCTATTTCCCAATGTAAAATAAATATCATGTCACGGGAGATTTTTATTTTTAGTAATTTTTAATTTCGAATTTTAATATAAAAATACAAAAATAGCTTGTGCTTGTCATATAGGTTTTAATTTCAAGACAAGAGAAAACCCCAAAAAAAAAAAAAAAAAAAAAAATCTTGCTTTGGCGTGTTTAATTCCTCCGGTATAATTTATGTGATTCATTGAGTATTTAATAATGGCTGCACGCCTGCATGATTACCTCATTCATCATAACGATTTAGGTTAAAATCAGTATAGACTGAATATTTTTTTTAAATAAAAAGAATGGTACCGAAAATGTGTTAGAAAAATCTAATCTAACGAAGTCGCTATACCAAAATGCTTTAATTCGTAGGAATAAAATAATTATCCTTTTATCTAATCGACCTACCATAAACTAATTAGCGGTGTCTATTAAATAAAATTTATTTGCATGTTAAAAACTTGAACCTAAATTTAGGTTTAATAGTCTACTAGCCAAACTCTAGATGATACACTCGAAGTTAGATCGCGGCAGTCTAATATCAAAACTAGAACTAGATTTATGAAATTAAACCATAATCTCGAATGGTTCAATTCAAAATTTTCAATTGAAGTTTAATTACTTGACTTTCTTATGCTTGGAAGATTAAATTTCTTCAAATTAAAATTGATAAAATTTTATGTGAATTTTTCAAAATCGATTTCGAATCTGGACTTAGCTTAAGGAAATGAGTAAAGAACAATTATTTGTTTGCAAGTCATGAAGAATCAATTTTAGTCTCCTAATTAAAGCTCAAAATGGCAATTTGTATTTTTACCTGGCAATTCTCAAAATTGAATGCACAAATGAATTTAGAATAGTCCATAAACCAAACGTCAAATAATAAACTACACGTAATTATAATTACAATGAAAATAATTTGATTTTTAGCCAATATAAAACCTAAAATCAAAAAAATTTGGAAAACAAGATTCGTAAAGCGTTAGTGCAATAGTCAAATTGTTGACTTTTCATATAAATAATTCGATCAAAGATTTTATGAAATTTTCAGCACAAAAATCAAATTGACACTAAAAAAAGTATTTTTGGAGATTTTCGATTTTTATCAATTTTTTGTCAAAGTTTGATCAATAGTCAAATTTTTTGTTGACTTTTCATAAAAGATTGATTACTTAGTCAAATTGAATTTTTGAAAATTAATTTGACAAAAGTGAAATTAAAACTAAATGGGATATTTTTAGATGAAAAACCAATTTTTATTTATGGTTATTTTTTTATCAAAGAGTCGACAAAAAAATCAACCGTTCGAATTTTTGGGTTTTTCTTGAAAAATGATTTAGAAATCACTTAAAAGCGACAGTGCAAAAAAAATAAAAAGAAATGAAAAACGACATTTTTTTTTTGTAAAGCTCTATTGTGATCAGAAACTCAAATATTGATTTTTACCTTTTTTCAACACATTTACTAAAAATTAAATGTCAACAACACGTTTGCGATTCTTGAGCAGATTTAGATGCTTCCATATAAACTTTTTATGAAAATATTAAGCATAAGACAATATCACTAAATGTCTTTTATAGTGTAAATGGGTTCACCCTTGTTGAAATTACTTGATGTGTTGTCACTTTCCCTTTTTCTTTTTTCTCAAATTTCTCTTTTTACCAATAGCGACCATAAAAGGTGTATGATAAATTGTTGGTGAAGCAAAGACAAAAATTTTCAAATTATCTCACAGCAGCTTGGACGACAACTATAGAGATAGATTTATACAGTATGGGGAAGACTTATTATAATTATATGTGCATTTTATAATGTTTTTCTTCGTTTATAAAGAAATTTTAACAATGGGCTTGTCCCCCAATTTGTTTTCAGAAAATGTTTATTATGTAATAAATTGGATTTTTTTATTTATTTATGATTCTTTCCTTTTAACATGTAAGAGGTCTTTTTGGGAAATTGGAGAAATGATCTCTGATAAATTTTCAATTATTACACCCTAACTCTAGTCCAGGGAACCTAAGCCTAATCAATGTTAATATCTAAATCATTCATTTAGATAAATAGCATCGGGACAGGGCTAAATATGTTTTTGGGGTGTTAAAGGGCTAAATATGTTTTCTTCTTTTTAAACCGCTCCCTTCTCCTTGAACATGTGATTCGGCCATCGATTTCTAAACTTCCATGAAGAGTATATTAAGTTCATCCAAATTGAGAAATTGTGGAATGAAATCGCCTAAGCTCTTGCGTTTTCCAGAACATTTAATGGAAATGTGTGGCCATCAATTAAATATAAAATAGAAGAAGGAAAACGGAGAGTGGAAGAGAGAAATTTGTTGGAAATTGTACTATTAATAAGAAAAGATCAAAAGAAAAAGAAGAGCGGAAGAGAGAGATTCAGAAGTGGAGAAATTGGGAGCGGGGCAGGATGAGAGGACGCCTGGTCATCTTTTGCTTCTGCTTTTCTCGCTGAGCGATGATCGTACTTTCAACTGTGTGAAGAGATTCTTGGATATCTTACGTTAGGGAATTCCCACTGTTGATACACATGCCTAGTCTAAACAATGCTGGGCTACGATAAATACCATTCAGCCCGAAGAAAAGCAAACGCCCTAGGCACCCATGAGTCTCGTTCGCCTGTCGCAGTGGAGTGATCCACTTCAGCTTTCCCCGCATTTCTCTGATGCAGCGCAAAGGATGGTTCCTTCTGTCTCTCGTTTGCATCAAATCGTACCGTAAGTGAAGAGAGAGAGAGAGAGAGAGAGAGAGAGAGGGAGAGCGACCATAATTAAATACCTCTGTGATTATGTTTCTTGCGTGAAAATAAATGCGAATGGGCAGTCACATGATGACTGTACGATGAACGTTTCAAAATCTGCCGTGCAGGGGAGAAGATCCTTCAGCTATAGAGGAGAAAATATTCAGTGATTCATAATCGCCACGTCATTGGCTGACATGGCGTGCATATTCCACTAAAAAAGCGACATTTGTCTATGAGATGGAATATGTAGAAATTGAAAAATTAAAATGGGAAGAACTCAGACGCTCTTTTCTCTTTCCTCTAATAAACCACTGACATAAGGAATAATAAATGCTTGTCTCCGCTCAAAACCCTCTCTCTCATCTTTTCAAATTTTCAAGGGCTTGATCACCCAGGCGCTCTCTCCCCTTTTTTCTTTCTCTCATCTTTTCAATTTTTCCAGCGGTAGGTTTCTTGACCTGCTCTCTCTCTCCTTTTCGGAGAAAATATTCACTGTTTTTCACTGCATCAACAAGAAGACGGCATTTTTTTTCCTCCATCTTCTCCAGAAAATCACAGATCAAGCAACAAGCTTAACCTCAGACGACCAGCGCATGGGGAGTGGGAAATTATTCGCAGTCTCCAAAAAGAACAGGGTGCACGCTGTTGGTCCTCCTCTGATGTTGTTCATTTGGTTTCTCTTGCTGTTTGACTGTGCAGGCCGACCATATTCATGAAGATCATACAAAGAGTGGGGTGCATTCTCACGGACGATCACGGGAAACTGTATCATAAGGGTGGCTGCGGAGGGTTCGAGAAGGGCAACTTCTCGGAGCTCTTCAAGTCCATCGAGGAGTACGAAAAGACGCTCGAAGCGCGGCGAGTCTCTGGCTACCTCCATTTGTTACCTAGCGTGGGTTTCTCGTGGAAGCATAGTTCGTCGCTGTATATTTGAGAGTTAAGTCTAGTGGAATGAACACTCTTTGTCGATGAGGTTGGGTGTGTTTGTGCTTCTCTGATGAACAATAATGAAGAAAACTCTATCGTCGGATTTGAGATTGAACGTCATGGCATGAACCAGCAAAGAAGAATTGAACCTATGTGCACAAATCGATGACGACAGTTCCTTCTTCATTGCCTCTATCCTAGACCATGTATGATTGGCCTTTTGACATCACAATAGCAAACTCTAATCATTGATGCTCTCAAAGCATGAAAGCTCTATCATCGGATGTGAGAAGAAGCACGTTAAAAAAAGCAATTTTTTACGATCGCTCGTAGCATTTTGTTAATAATGTATATTTGTAGATCGAAATAGATGGCTAATTACGCTGTCCCTGTTAAGTCTTGATACTAAAGCTTTATTGCTGCTAAAAAAACTCTGGTTGATGGAATTTTCAAAGTGGCGAAGCTTAAATGCAATGATAAGGTGAATACATAGTTGGCCAAAAAAAAAAGTACAAAATGGCGAGAGAAAAAAAAAGAAGGCATAAGAAGAAATGAAGAAACAGGTATGCAATTTCTCTTTTGCATTACAAAGAATATCTCATTCTTTCAAAGGATCCCAAAAAATGCATGAAAGTTCACTTAGGATGGTCCCAAAAATTACTGCTGGTACACAAACATAAAGCCATTAGTTGATTTCTATCATAGAGATGGGGCAATGCGTCTGCACACTGCTTGAAATGTCCGCCCACCATTCCTGGCAACATTTTGGCCTTCCTCGGTCGCGCTGGTCAATAGCTTCACCACTGAATCGTTCACGAATTCTTCCTCCGTCAGTGCCTCGAACATGGGTGGTTTTCCAAACAGCCCTTCATCCATTCGCCCAGTTCTTCAACATTTGTGATGATGTAAATTATGCCCCCAACAACCAGAGTATATGCATACTCGTCTAGCAAGAGAAACAAGATGAACAACAATAGAGAGGAGGACCAACAGCATGCACCCCATTCTTTTTGGAGACTGCAAATAATCTCCGACTCCTCGTGCCCTGGTCGTCCACGGTTACACCTGTTGCTTGATCTACATTGATGGAAATCGCTCCAACATTCAATTTTCTGGAGAAGATGGAGGAAAAAAATGCTGTCTTCTTGTTGATGCAATGAAAAACAAGCGAATATTTTCTCCAAAAGGAGAGAGAGAGAGCAGGTGAAGAAACCTACCGCTTGAAAAATCAAAAACATGAGAGAAAGAAAAAAGGCGAGAGCGCCTGGGTAATCAAGCCCTTGAAAATTTGAAAAGATGAGAGAGAGGGTTTTGAGCGGAGACAAGCATTTATTATTTCTTGTGTCGGTGGTTTATTAGAGGAGAGAGAAAAGAGTATCCGAGTTCTTTCGATTTTAATTTTTCAATTTCTACATATTCTGTCTCACAGATAGATGTCGCTTTTCTTGTGGAACATGCACACCACGTCAGCCGATGACATGGCAGTTACGAACTACTGAATATTTTCTCGCTACAGAGAGATCATTTTGGCGTTGGCTCTCTATTCTATGCAAAGAGGGAGAGTGTGTGATGTGATTTTCGTATGTACTTTTAATTTTGGAGATGATTTTAATTTTTTATGGAAATTGGGAGAAGGGACGGTTGGACCACTACCCTTTTTCCCCCTAAAACTATTTAATTTAAGGATTTAAAAATGAAAATCCAAAAAGCAAAGTTTCTTCAATTTCTAAAATAATGAAAAAATAAATTGTTGGTCAGATTTCTCCATTAATTGTTGTGGGAAACAGAAAACCTTTAGCGTTGGCGTCTAATATAAACATGGGAATGAGGACCGGAGGCAACGGAAACTATTGGATTTATATGCCACAGGAAGAGAGTTATAGCTTTGGTTCGCTTGTTTTTTTAAATGAATCTTTCAAGGAGGGTTGGTTTCATTCCAAAATTTCTTAATTTAGTTGTACTTAATAAATGCACTTTTGTAGAACTTGACAGCGGAATTGCACATTTAAAGAGGGGGAAGTAGTTCAAGAAGAAGAAGTAAACATTTTTAGTACATAAATTAGTCAAAAATAAAGTTTTTCATGTTGACATATTTTTTGCCTTATTATTCGAAACGTAAAAGTAGGTCTTTAGTGATTTTACAATGTAAAATTAAAATGAGAAGCTACATGCAATATTTAGGTAAGAAAATTTAATGTGAAGCCAAAACTATAAACTCTTGACCAAATATAGAAAAGACTAGAGTTCAATTTTCTCTTGTCATTGCACTAATTATGTGAAGGAACGCATTTGATAAATAGTCACTACAAACACACTCCTTAATTATTTTGCTTTAGCATTTATTTGTTGCACTGACTCGTCCTAATTTATACATTTTTTCCACGTCTCTAGACAAAAAAAAAATATTTTTTTTTTGTTTGTCATTTTATCTTAGCGAAATGATATTTCCGCAACCAAAATGAACCTCTCTTCCCCAACTTTTTCAAATTCCAACTACGAGCTTTTTAACTGCAACAACTTAAATATACGCTATTAGAGCTGGAATTACCACGGCTGCTGACACCAGACTTGCCCTCCAATGGATCCTCGTTAAGGGATTTAGATTGTACTAATTCCAATTACCAAACTCAAAGAGCCAGGTATTGTTATTTATTGTCACTACCTCCCCGTGTCAAAATTGGGTAATTTGCGCACCTACTGCCTTCCTTGGATGTGGTAGCCGTTTCTCAGGCTCTCTCTTCAGAATCGAATCCTAATTCTCCGTCACCCGTCACCACATTAGCAGGCCATTATCCTACCATCGAGAGTTGATAAGGTAGAAATTTGAATGATGTGTCGCTAGCATGAAGGTCGTGCGATCCGTCAAGTTATCATGAATCATCAGAGCAACAGGCAAAGCCCGCGTTAACCTTTTATCAAATAAATGCATCCTTTCCAAAAGTCGGGGTTTGTTGCACGTATTAGCTCTAGAATTACTACGGTTATCCAAGTAGCAAATACCATCAAACAAACTATAATTGATTTAATAAGTCATTCAAAGTTTCACAGTCTGAATTAGTTCATACTTACACATGCATGGTTTAATCTTTGAGACAAATGACACGGCCGACTGACGAGCATGACCAAGACCGTCCGTAATCGGCCGTGTCACACACTAGGGCGTAGTTGGGAACGCCCTGATCAATGCCTGTCCCGATCAAGTCCCTGACCGATCCCGCATCAGTCCATGATCGATCGATGATCGATCCCCGATTCGTCCCTGATTGATGCGATGTATCCTGATCGACTCTTGGTCGACCGACTGACCGATCTGCTGATCGGTCTGACACGATATGTGCCTGGTCCGCCCATGCACGATGCAGGGCGTGATCCATGCACGACTAGCAAGCTGCCTCGGATCAACCCACGATCAACCCCTGCACAAATCCGGAGTTGTTCACCTGCTCCATGTCAAGCGGCCCTGACACACCCATGCTATTCTTGATCCGTCCATGCTACCCCTGACCTTGCTTCTGACTTGTGCCTGCACCATGGCCGATTCCCCATGCTTATAGCCTTCGAGTGGCCTGCCGGTAGCCTTGTAATGATGATACGAATTCAAACACAGCCGTTGGATCGGAGGGACGATCCACGGCCAAGAATTGATCCGAACTTGTATAAAAGGGTCCCTCCCCCTCGTTTGAGCTCAGCTCACTCAAAGTGAATATACACGCCCTTTGTGCTTTCGACTCTTTGTCTTGTGCGTGTGTGAGCGAAAAGGCTTACTTAGGATCATCGATCCTAAGGCCGCACGGTGTTTGATCAACTGAAAGTGATCGACCCGTGACAAGTGGTATCAGAGCAATCGTTCCTATCGCGATGGCTAATCCTCAAGCTGATGTTCTGGTCGTGCTGGGTGATGACCATGACGATCGTGGACGAATAGCTGAGAAGGCCCCCTGGTCAAAGAAAAGTCGTGCTGTCTCGTGTTCGGGGGAACCGAAAGGAAATATGGAGAATCGATTGACGATCCTAGAGGGGACCATCATGGACGTCCAAGCCATGGTGGACGATCTACACTAGATCGTGGATGGAGCGGAAGTCAGTAGGGAGGAGTTCTTGGCCGAAGTGCAAGAACTCCAAGCCGGCATGGGAGAGCTCCAAGTCGAGGTGATAGGGACCCTCACGCATGAGCTGCAACAGCGAAACGAGACATGGGAGGCCGCTATGACAACCATGCGCGCAGAAATGGCCGAGCTGAAAAGCAAGGTCGCGGAGCTTGAAGCCGCACGCGTGAATGGAGTGATCACCGTGCAGTCCCGTGTTGATCCACCCAAGCTGAAGGAGTTCAAGGGCTCCCAGGTGGCAGAGGACGTGGACAACTTCCTGTGGCACATGGAACGATACTTCCAGACCATGGGAACGACTAACGACCTGATCCGGGTAAACACCACAACCATGTATCTAGCTGATGATGCGCTGCTTTGGTGGAGACATTCGTTGGATGATAGGAATGGCGATCCTATCACGACTTGGGCTCGGTTTGTCGAAGAATTTCGACGAACCTACTATCCCGCTTATGCGGAGGAGGAAGCTCGCGGTGAACTCAAGCGCCTCGAACAAAAAGGTGGAGTTCGCGACTATGTGAAGCGATTCTCAGAGCTGCTACTCCATATCCCATCCATGACCGAGACGGAGGCATTCCATCAATTCATGTGTGGCATCCCAAAATTCGGACAACCCTTGAAGATGTGATGATTGTGGCCGATCAATGGAAATGTTGTGAGATTTTAGTCATTGGACTATTGAGCCACAATTGAATTATTTTGGATTGACAAGGTAGCTATATTATATGGCTAAGTTAGTAAATTATAATTGAACATGTATAAGCTAGAATTAGAAGGATTAATTTCGGCATTAAGGCATGATGGACTAGGGCCGATTATGGGCCCAAGAAGAGAAGGAAGTGGGCCGGCCAAGCCAAGCCCAAGGAGGCTCTCGGCCGAGCAAGCTTCTCTCGCATGCCAAGGAGGGGAAGCCAAGATGTCCAAGAAAAATGCCATGTGTCAAGCTGCATGCAATGTAATCATTTGGATGAAATGATGATTAGTGGAGGTATAAAAGAGGAGGCCACCGGTTTGTGAGGTTTTTTTTTCGCCGGTTTTGAGAGAGAGAGAGAGAGAGTTTTGAGAGAGAGAGAGAGAGAGAGAGAGAGAAATCGAGGAAGAAGAGAAGAAGAAGGAAAAGGAGGAGAACCGAGGATTGCCGAGTCTTCTTGCCGCCGTTCCTCCATCAATTTAGCTCAATCCAAAGGTAAGAATGATCTCTTATCTACCTATGCATGTTGTGGTGGTGTGTGATGGCTGAAAATTTTGAGTTGAATGGCTGGAATTTGGTGTTTTTGGAGAAAGCTTGAGATAGGTACAATCGGGTTTGGAAAAAAATAGTGTTGCGCCAGTAGCTTGCATGAGCTGGTAGGTGCTCTTAGAGTTAGAATCTGACTTTGAATCCTTCATGGAAGTTGTAGAGCACGTTTTGAACTATAATATAGTCAAATTTGAAGTGATTCGAGTGAGATTTGAGGGGTAAAACCGAATTTCTTCGGAACCGGGTGTATTTCGGAGTTGCTTGTTGACCTTTGATGTTTATTGGTTGCTGAATGTGCCTCTTTGTGTGGAATTCTTGCTCTACTTCTTCTTATGAAATGTAGAGAACATCTTGATGGATGACATACTAAAAATTGAGCTGATTCCATTCGGTGTAGCTTGGTGAATTATTTGTTTTCTTATGGATTTGAATTCTGGATTGTCTTGACGGAACGTCAGTAGCTTGTACTGCATATAAAGTGACTTTCCCTTGATTTTCTTACTTCAACCTCTAAATGAAAGTTGAAGAATACATGTTAAACTAGAACATATCCAAAATTTAGATCAAACGACGGAGGATAAATAGCTCAATTGAAGATCGTTTGCTGAGGATTGTTTGCTGGACAGTTTGCAAATTGTAAACAGGGAACTTATGATTTTTATAAAAATTAATGGAGGACGAATTTGATGATCATGTCTTCTTGAGAAATGTACCTTATACTCTTGAATATAACATAGTAAAATTTCATAATTTTTGAGTGATGTTTGAATATGTAAACCAATGTATTTTTGAAACCGTGCATACTGGAGAACCCGAGAGTGTGATTGGTGTTACCGACCTTGTACCTTCTTGTGTGAGGATTATTTGGACATGAACTCTTAATGAAATTTGTACTTCTATGTCTTGACATTGATGTGGTGAAAGTTCATAATTTTTAAAGGCCAATAGGATGGTTAATTTAGACTTTTCTTAAGACCATGCAAACTGTAATGTTTGGAAACTCTGTTTTGCAATGGCCGAGTGACATCTTTTTGTGTGTTGACAATTAGGAGATGCATTTTTCATGAAAAGTGTTCCATATTGTCTTGACTATCCTGTGTGTGAGTTTCACAAGTTTTGAAGAGTATTTGATAGTCAATTGAGATGATTTCCGAAAACTATGGATGCTGAATTGTTAGGGATCATTTGAATGGAGCATGTTGTGTGAATATCATGTCTTGTGAGTGGAAATATGGGACATTGCATGCTGTTATGTATGTTGAGCATCATGTTAAATGCCATGAATCATGCATATGAAAGAGGCCATCGGATGGTGTGTGCCGATGATGCCCCGGGAGTGTCGGGATGCCTGGCCAGGGAGTGAAAATGCCGGATGCCCAGTAGCCCTGTGAGCGTAAATCTGGATGGCCTCGGAGTTGAGATGCCCGGAGCGTAGGGGATGCCGGAAGCACGGATGGTGTGTGCCATGGATGCCTCGTGATGCCAGTTAGGGTGCGAGATGCCCGGCCAGGGAGTGTAAATGCCGGAAGCACGGATGGTGTGTGCCGTGAATTCCTCATGATGCCAGGTTTGGGTGTGAGATGCCCAGAATGTGGGGGGGGGCCGGAAGCCGGGTGGTGTGTACCGGGATTTGCATTAAAAATTGCAATAATTTGATATGTATGCATGAGCATTACTAATATGTGAAAGGTGCACATGATGAGAAATATTGGCATTAGCATTTACTGATTTGTGTGGTGTACATATATGCATGAGAAATGCTGATTTGTAGAGAGTACATATGATGAGGCATATATGCATGAGAAATGCTTATTTGTGGAGAGTGCATATGATGAGGCACGAATGCATGAGTAATGCTTGACTTGTAAGCACCTATGCTTGGTGGATGCATGACTTGGGAATAATGTGAAAGCATGAGTGGCTGAAAGTCTATGGCTGAATTGCTTACTTGTGATGATCATATGATATTCTAATGTCGTTTATTTGCTGTCATGTGATGTTATGATATGCTTGGTTGTATTGTATGGGTAGTCATAGAGATCCTATTTCGCCGAGTGGTTGTACTCACCCCTTTTTGGGGACTAACATTTCAGACTAGATATGCCGTTGCCTCCCGTCACTCCTTGCTCATTTTATGGTATTCCCTCCGACATGGAGGTCAGGGTCACGAATATAGACAGCCCCACAGTTCGCGGGCTGGTGTTCATCCGTGTGAGCGTGCTGGTGAGGTTTGATGCGGGCCTGGACAGCGGCCCTGTGTTTCAGGAGTTTGTTTCATACTTCATCTGTCAGGATGGAGTGATCCAGGGCATGCTGCCGCCGTTGTCTCCTAGAGCGCCTGGACGGAGGTAGGCCATGAGCTGCAGCTGGAGGAGGATGGAGGGGTTTTTGGTTTGATCGGATCTTGAGGGATGGATAGAGCTTGTATAGGGTTCCTTTGATGAAGGGTAGAAATTTTGAGGTGTTCTTTTGATGTTTTCTTTTGATGTATGTTCTACACTGAAAAGAACAAGAAACATCCATCATCTGACTATATAAATAAGAGAACCGGTTTTTCAGTATCCTATCTTGCTTAGTTGTGTGTATTGATCCTTTTATGTTTGGAGGGAGGATTGGAGAGTCGTGATTCCGCTTTCGCCATTTGATGTGCGCTGGGACCGTTTGCTCTTTTAAAAAAAAAAAAAAAAAAAAAAAGAGAGCCTAAGAGTTTGTAGCTCTCAAAGGACAGGTAAGTATGACTGTAATGTCCTCAAGGGGGTTTTTGGGGTGTTACATCATGAGCGGGCTTAGAGCATGGGTCAAGCAAGAGCTGAAGCGGTGTAATGCAACGGATCTCTCAACCGCCACAGTTGTGGCCGAGTCCCTTGTGGAATATCGGCCATCATCCTCGGCCAAGCCCAATCCTCGACCGAGGGAAAAGGCTATTGGTGGGGGAGAACGGAGCCGATACTAGCGTCCAAGTGGTAGACGACCACCCTCAGGTCCTGCTAGGAACCAACCCGAGTCAAGCCGTGGGGGAAACTATGGTGGAAACATCACAAAGCACGCACCTAAAAGTGCTTCTTTTATGAAGGTCCCCACAAGGCTCGGGATTGCCCAAAAAGAGGAAAACTGGCCGCCTTGGCCAAGGAAGACAAGCCGCGAGAGGAGGCGCGGTTGGGATCATTGCGAATCCTTGGATCGATCAAGGCCAAGAAGGCTAAAGAATCCAAAGGGATGATGTTTGTGGATGTGAAGCTCGGTGGCACCACGATGAGTGCCCTCGTGGACACCAGGGCATCCGATCCGTTCATATCAACAGAGGCCACGAAGAAGCTGAATGTTCGGGTTCGAGACGAATGACGCTGGATGGCTCAAAACGGTGAACTCTAGAGAAGTCCGGACCAGTGGTATGGCCAAGGATGTGGAGTTTCATCTTGGTCCCTAGACCAGCTAAGAAGATGTCGAGGTAATCCCCCTTGACGACTATGATTTTATACTCGGTTTGGGATTTCTTGATCGAATCAATACGGGTGTTATGCCCTTCGCGGATTGTATTTGCATCTTCGACAAACGGTGCCAATGCATGGTGCCGATCTACCGCGAATTGGGACACGATAGGAAAATGCTATCGGCCATGCAGTTGACCAAGGGGTTGCGCAAGGGCGAGGTGACCTTCTTGGTAGCGTTAAAGGAGGAAGGCATTGAAGAGAAGGGGGTACCGGATGAGGTCCCGAGTCCTCGACGCCTTCCAAGTTGTGATGCCGCCCGAGCTGCCCAAAAAGTTGCCTCCCAGGAGAGAAGTCGATCATCGGATCGAGCTAGTGCCCGATGCTCGACCACCGGCCATGACTCCCTATCGCATGGCCCCGCCCGAGCTGGAGGAATTAAGGAGACAGCTCAAAGAGCTACTTGATGCTGGTTACATTCGGCCGTCCAAGGCCCCGTTCGATGCCCTGGTCTTATTCCAAAAGAAACATGATGGATCCCTCCGCATGTGTATCGATTATCGGGCATTGAACAAGCTGACCGTCAAGAATAAGTACCCGATCCCTCTCATAGCCGACTTGTTCGATCAGCTAGGGGAAACTCGTTAGTTCTCCAAGTTGGATCTACGATCGGGATACTATCAAGTGCGGATTGCTGAAGGGGATGAGCCTAAGACAGCGTGTGTGACCCGCTATGGATCATACGAGTTCCTCGTCATGCCCTTTGGCTTGACCAATGCGCCAGCTACGTTTTGCACCCTTATGAACAAGGTACTACATCCGTTCCTCGATCGGTTTGTTGTAGTTTACCTTGATGATATTGTTATATATAGCCGGACGCTTGAGGAACATGTCGAGCATTTAAGTAGAGTTTTTCGAACCCTTCGGGAAAACGACTTGTATGTGAAATGGGAAAAATGTGCCTTTGCACAAAAAGAGATTCCCTTCCTCGAGCACATCGTTGGGGGTGGGTGAGTGCAGATGGACACGGCCAACATTCGTGCCATTGTTGATTGGGAACCCCCAACCAAGGTGACCGAACTGAGATCCTTTCTCGGTCTCACCAATTATTATTGGCGCTTCATCCGAGGATATTCGCGCCTCACCGCACCACTCACGAATATGCTAAAGAAAGAAAGGTCGTGGGAATGGGCGGATCAGTGTCAAGAGGCGTTTGATCGGTTGAAGCAGGCCATGACCGAAGAGCCGGTGCTGGTGCTGCCCAACTACAACAAACCATATGAGGTAGAGATCGATACTTCTGATTTTGCTATCGGTGGTGTCTTAATGTAGGAAGGACACCCGGTTGCCTTCGAGTCCCGAAAGCTGAATGATACCAAACGTCGATATACGGTCCAAGAGAAAGAAATGACTGCGGTGGTACAGTGCCTTCGCACTTGGAGGCACTATCTCTTGGGATCACGGTTCGTTGTGAGGACCGATAACGTGGCCACGAGCTAGTTCCAAACTCAGAAGAAGCTCAGCTCGAAACAAGCTCGGTGGCAAGACTTCCTGGCCGAGTTCGATTATGTGTTGGAATACAAGCCCGGAAAATCCAATTCCGTGGCCGACGCCCCAAGCAGGAAGTTGAAATTAGCCAATGTCATAAGCCGGCCTGACTATCCATGGATCGAACGTGTAAAATATGGGTTTTGACCCAGTCAAAAAAAGAAAAAGGCAGAAGCAGCAAAGAGAGAGAGAGGAATCGAGAGTTTTCGGGAGAGGGAAAAGAGAAGAGAGAGAGAGAGGGGGGAAGAAAAGACAGAAAAAAAAGGAAAAAGAAAAGAAAAATGAGGAGATAAAAGGGAAAGAGAGAGGGATGGCAGGGGGCTCGAACACAAAGAAGAAGAAAGAGAGAGAAGAAGAAGAAGAAGAAGAAGAAGAGAAAGAAAAAAAAAGGGGCTTCGCTCGTTCTCACCATGGGAGCCTCGCCAAGCCGAGTTAATTACGTAACGCAACGCTCGGTAAGCACTCGTGCTCCCCGTTCATTCAATCGGAGTAATTTTGGACCTAGGGCTTGAAATTCGGAGTTTTGGAAACATCGAGCGGCGAAGTATGATTTTTGAGTCGTTGAGCTGCGTATTTTTATAAAAATGATATTTTGGAATGTTGTGGAGCTGTGGAATTTTACGGATCGTGATTTGAGCTCACGGTTTGCCCAAAACAAAATATTGAAGTTTATCGCGCATGATGAACAGTGCACGACCAGAATTTTAGGGCTATATTTTGTTGATTTTCGGCTTGATTTCGGGTTGGCTAAATTGAGGTTCTTGTAGTATGTTGGATGGGCTTTCCATTGATTATAAGTACGTTTTAAATGGAGTTCGGTGGAGAAAATTATGGCATGATGAAGTTTCATGCTCGCACTTTGCGCTAAGGACGGCTTTGAATAATTGTTTTGGTTAAGTGATTTATTAGTGCGCAGGTGTCGTTTTATCGATGAATAAACATAATTTAGTCGAGTCGTTAATTGAAGAGTGGCATATTACCTGGTTTTAATATCGTTTTCGATTTATTAATAGGAATACGAGTGCGTTGGCTCAAGTAACCACATAGGTTGATTTTCGACTTTTCCTGTGTGAGTGGTGCTATCTCTTCTAAGAATTTATAAGCTCATGTCTTCAAAATAATAAAGATTTGATATTTTATAAGTTATGAATAAGCATATTTGTTGCATAAAATTTGGATCGGGCATTTACTACGTTTTGGTATTTAAGAATAGCGTGAGAATTTTTAGTGGAAATATATGTTCTGTTTGATGAACGAAGTTGAGAAATATTACATATTTTGAGTTTGTGAAACCTTTTTACGAAGATCTCGGCTTTAAGATGGTTTATGGAAGGCTATATGAATATCGATTTGTGATGAGCTTTTTGAAATGTATTTGATTTAAAATTGATTTATGAGACGAGTCTTGAAACTTATTTGAGAATGTTTTATGAAAGATATTTTTGGCGGATGAGTTGAGTTACAAAACCTTTTGGGAATATATGAAATGATTTATGGATTTGGTTTGAAAATTATGGATGGTGTTGTTTTGGATTGATGTAGATGCTCAATATCGCTGTGAGCCCAGCTAGGGGCTTGTGGGTATGCGCATACTATTCTAGGATATTCTTGTGGGCCGAGCCACCGGCTAATAATAGGTGGAGACCTTGCCAAGGGAGGAATCTTGGTCGCCTCGTCACCAGGCGTTGTATTGTGACCATGGTTTGATATTGAGCAACGGATTGGTCAATGGAGTGGACCATTGACATGTGATATGAGTTGGGTCGATGGAATGGACCATCGACGTGTAATCTGAGATTAATCGATGGAATGGACCATCGATGTGTAATTTGAGATTAGTCGTTGGAAATGACCATCGACGTGTAATTTCATTTGATTATCAATGTGTGGTTTGATGAGATTAATTAATGGAATAGACCATTGATGCATGTTTTATGAGATTGACCAATGGGTTAGACCATTGGCATTTGCCTATTATTATCTTGAATATTTTTGCTTTGAACATATTGTGTTAAAGTAAGAAAAGTTATAATTTGGCATTGAAGGTTTGTTAAACTTCTGGGTTTGGTGTGGTATGAGATTAACCAATGGAATGGACAATTGGCGTGTGAATTAATGAGATTGATTAGTGGATTAGACCATTGATGTTTATTTCAATGTTATTATGAAATGATTATTTTTGCTATAAATATAGCTATGTTGAAGCGTATGAAACTTATTCTTTTTACTGTATGTTTGTTATATCCTAGATTTTGGTTAAAAGAGTTGTGGTCTGGTTTTGTAAATATGCATAGGGGGTGCTCGATCCGCTTAGAAGAGATGCACTACTCACTGAGCCGTGGTTGCTCACCCCTCTATTTTCCAATCTTTTTTCAAGTTTATCAACTAACGATGAGTAGGTATGAGAGCGAGATGGATATGGGGACTTTTAAGAGTTGGATTTTGGGAGCTCTGAGGCTGCGTCCTTTGAGTGGAAGGACGGCCGTGTCATCCCCCATTCTTGATGGTTTTGGGGTGTGACATCTTGTGGTATCAGAGCTTAGGTTGTGATCTTTTGGGTGTAAATTTTATGGGACGTTGTGAGGGTGTGTTAGTTTTAGCGCGTTAGTCTTTGTTATGTATTAGGATGTAAGTCTTTTCTTTTTGGGGTCGAAACTCGTGCAGCAATGTTTAAAGTCGTGGAACACCCTGCGGGTACTATGAAGGTCGTTGTGACTTGAGGGGTCCTAATGTGATAAAGGAGTAAAGCCTTGATGTGCCAAGTGTGATAAAGGAGGATGTTATCGTGGTAGAAGTGTTGAGTTTAAGGATAAGAAGTGTTGGGCCACAAGTCTTCAATCGAGAGAGAGCAACTCGTGGTATCATGCTTTGCTTGTTGGGCAATCAATTTTGAGTGTGCATATAATAGAAGAGTTGGTGGTGAAAACTTCATATTAGGATCATATATAATCGGAATCCCTAATGACAGCACTTGCAAACAAACTTTTTTGAAACTCCCCAGGCAAATAATGAAGTTGCATAATAGATTTGTGTCTCGGGTATAGTGGCATGGCTATCGAAAATGAAGCAACCAAATATTCGGAAAACAATGAAACTGCCATATCAATGAGCCATGAGGTGGCGGCGGCAATGGCAAAGAGCCCTGCTATGAATGAGAATGGATAGGATTCCAACAAGAGCAAAAGAGATGAGAAAGGGAACTCTATTACATTCCTCAAGCTATTCTCATTTGCAGATTCTACTGATATGTTATTGATAATTGTTTGGGTCGATAGGCGTAGTGGGGAATGGCCTTTTCTCTACCACTTATGATAACCTTGTTCGGACAACTAATCAATACGTTCGGCTAGAGCTAGGCTAATAATAATATTGTTGTTCTTGTGATTAAGGATAAACCTTTGCAAATGTGGACTTTATAAATTGTTGCAGAGAAAGTCATTTCTCGAAAAGGAAGTTCTTATGTTGAGATTGTGAAATCTTCAGATTCCTTTTAAGTTGATCTAGTGCTTAGGAGTGGTGCGGCAGCATTTCTTTAGGTGTCTTGCTAGATGGTTACTGGCAAGCAACCAACTGCAAGAATAAGAGGTCTTTATTTGCAAATTATATTGAGACAAGATGTCGCATTCTTTTACAAATAGACTAACACCGGAGAGTTGGCCAAGAGAATGTTGGGCAACACAGTTCTCATCTCGGATGCTTGGGTGAAAACATGGGAAAGCTTATATAGCTCATGTCAACATTTGTTGGAGGCTTTGTGATGGCATTTATCAAGGGGTGGCTATTGACTCGGGTTATACTTTTCATTATTCCTTTGCTAGTACTGTGACGAGAGTCATGTCCTCGTCATCTCAAGATAGCATCCCACGAGCAAAGGCTTATGTAAAGACATCAAATTTTGTTGAACAAACAAGTGGTTCAACTAAGACAGTTACATCATTTACCAGAGAGAAATGAGCAATTGCATATTACAGCAAATTCTTTGTGAATGCATACAAACAAAGTGTCCACCGAAGCCTACTAAATTTTGGAGGAGTCATGATCATTATTTTTAGTGTTTTTACTTTGGCAATATGGTACAACACGAAGTGGATGTTAGACAAGAGATATAATAGGAACGCAGTGACTGATGTAATCATGGCAATATTGATCAGTTCCATGTCTCTTACACAGGCTTCTTCATGCATTAGTGCATTTACTATTGGTTGAGCTGCTGTATAGAAGATGTCTGAGACCATCCGTGGGAAGTCGGAGATCGATTCTTTTGACACTAAGGGAAAGAAACTAGATGAATTCAATGAGATATTAAGTTGGCGGATGTTTGTTTCGGTTACGCCGCCAGGCCCAATGAGCAAACATTCAATGGGTTCTCTCTTAGCATCCTGAGTGGTACAACTGCCACTCTAGTGGGACGAAGTGGAAGTAGGACGTCCATAGTGATCAGTTTGTTAGAGAGACCCTTCGACCCCAAGCCAGTGAAGTACTTATCAATTGTATTAACTTTAAAGAGTTTCAACTTAAAAGGATCAAGAGCAAACTCGAGCTTGTTAATTAGAAGCCTATGTTATTCGTGTGCAGCATCAAGGACAATATTGTATATGGAAAGGGAGGCACCATACGTGAGATCAAAGCTACTGTAGAACTTGCAAATGGCATGCCTACTTATAAGGTCAGTTGCTACCCTGTCATGGATTTTCTATGTAAGGAGAAGGGATGAAGAAGTGAGGGAGATGCTGCAGAAAATGGTAAGGGTGAAATTATTACCAAACCATGATTACTTATGATCATTTGGTCAATGTGTTTGCCAAGCATGGTCATGGAGATGAGGCTCTTGAATTTTGAGGGAAGCAAAACAGAGAGGTTTTCAATTGGCAAAGTGGAACATAGTGCCACAATTCATTTATTTTGTAAGGAGGGAAATCTAGCAAAGCAAAGGAAATAGTGAATAAGATATCCTTGAAGGGTTATATCCCAAATGTGTGACATATACCATTATTATCGTTGGGTTTTGTTGAGTAAGTAAAGTAGATCAAGCTAGAAAGCTGCTTAAATAGATGGAAAGGTATGGCTGCAAACCGAACACTCTACCTTGCATAGCCTTGTTAAGTGGGCTTGGTAGAAGTGGTAAGCCTTCGGGAAATTTAAAAAAAAAGGCCCAAGTTGTAGCAGGATTGAAGCATGGAGTAATTCATGAATTTCTGGTTGGTGATGAGACGCATCCTCAATGAAAAGATAACGAGAATATATGTGAATATTCAATATCAAAATCATATCAAGAGAGAGGCCACTTGGGAGCTCAAGGAAAAGGCAAGATGCGAATACTCTCACTTGTTTGGTAATTATTGTGTGTCTAAATTTCGAGGACGAAATTTTTTAAGGAGGGGAAATGTAAAATATGGGTTTTGACCCAGTCAAAAAAAGAAAAAGGTAGAAGCAGCACAGAGAGAGAGGAATCGAGAGTTTTCGGGAGAGGGAAAAGAGAAGAGAGAGAGGGGGGGGAAGAAAAGACAGAAAAAAAAAGGAAAAAGAAAAGAAAAATGAGGAGATAAAAGGGAAAGAGAGAGGGATGGCAGGGGGCTCGAACACAAAGAAGAAGAAAGAGAGAGAAGAAGAAGAAGAAGAAGAAGAGAAAGAAAAAAAAAGGGGGCTTCGCTCGTTCTCGCCATGGGAACCTCGCCAAACTGAGTTAACTACGTAACACAATGCTCGGTAAGCACTTGTGCTCCACCTTCATTCAATCAGAGTAATTTTGGACCTAGGGCTTGAAATTTGGAGTTTTGGAAACATCGAGCGGCGAAGTATGATTTTTGAGTCGTTGAGCTGCGTATTTTTATAAAAATGATAGTTTGGGATGTTGTGGAGCTGTGGAATTTTACGGACCGTGATTTGAGCTCATGGTTTGCCCGAAACAAAATATTGAAGTTTATCGCGCCTGATGAACAATGCACGACCAGAACTTCAGGGCTATATTTTGTTGATTTTCGGCTTGATTTCAGGTTGGCTAAATTGAGGTTCTTGTAGTATGTTGGATAGGCTTTCCATTGATTATAAGTACGTTTTAAACGGAATTCGGTGGAGAAAATTATGGCATGATAAAGTTTCATGCTCGCACTTCGCGCTAAGGACGGCTTTGAATAATTGTTTTGGTTAAGTGATTTATTAGCGCGCAGGTGTCGTTTTATCGATGAATAAACATAATTTAGTCGAGTCGTTAATTGAAGAGTGGCATATTACCTGGTTTTAATATCGTTTTCGATTTATTAATAGGAATACGAGTGTGTTGGCTCAAGTAACCACATAGGTTGATTTTCGACTTTTCCCAGGTGAGTGGTGCTATCTCTTCTAAGAATTTATAAGCTCATGTCTTCAAAATGATAAAGATTTGATATTTTATGAGTTATGAATAAGCATATTTGTTGCATAAAATTTGGATCGGGCATTTACTGCGTTTTGGTATTTAAGAATAGCGTGAGAATTTTTAGTGGAAATATATGTTCTGTTTGATGAACGAAGTTGAGAAATATTACATATTTTGAGTTTGTAAAACCTTTTTACGAAGATCTCGGCTTTAAGATGGTTTATGGAAGGCTATATGAATATCGATTTGTGATGAGCTTTTTGAAATGTATTTGATTTAAAATTGATTTATGAGACGAGTCTTGAAACTTATTTGAGAATGTTTTATGAAAGATATTTTTGGCGGATGAGTTGAGTTACAAAATCTTTTGGGAATATATGAAATGATTTATGGATTTGGTTTGAAAATTATGGATGGTGTTGTTTTGGATTGATGTAGATGCTCAACATCGCTGTGAGCCCAGCAAGGGGCTTGTGGGTATGCGCATACTATTCTAGGATATTCTTGTGGGCCGAGCCACCGGCTAATAATAGGTGGAGACCTTGCCAAGGGAGAAATCTTGGTCGCCTCGTCACCAGGCGTTGTATTGTGACCATGGTTTGATATTGAGCAATGGATTAGTCAATGGAGTGGACCATTGACATGTGATATGAGTTGGGTCGATGGAATGGACCATCGACGTGTAATCTGAGATTAATCGATGGAATGGACCATCGATGTGTAATTTGAGATTAGTTGTTGGAAATGACCATCGACGTGTAATTTCATTTGATTATCAATGTGTGGTTTGATGAGATTAATTAATGGAATAGACCATTGATGCATGTTTTATGAGATTGACCAATGGGTTAGACCATTGGCATTTGCCTATTATTATCTTGAATATTTTTGCTTTGAACATATTGTGTTAAAGTAAGAAAAGTTATAATTTGGCATTGAAGGTTTGTTAAACTTCTGGGTTTGGTGTGGTATGAGATTAACCAATGGAATGGACCATTGGCGTGTGAATTAATGAGATTGATTAGTGGATTAGACCATTGATGTTTATTTCAATGTTATTATGAAATGATTATTTTTGCTATAAATATAGCTATGTTGAAGCGTATGAAACTTATTCTTTTACTGTATGTTTGTTATATCCTAGATTTTGGTTAAAAGAGTTGTGGTCTGGTTTTGTAAATATGCATAGGGGGTGCTCGATCCGCTTAGAAGAGATGCACTACTCACTGAGCCGTGGTTGCTCACCCCTCTATTTTCCAATCTTTTTTCAAGTTTATCAACTAACGATGAGTAAGTATGAGAGCGAGATGGATATGGGGACTTTTAAGAGTTGGATTTTGGGAGCTCTGAGGCTGCGTCCTTTGAGTGGAAGGACAGCCGTGTCATCCCCCATTCTTGATGGTTTTGGGGTGTGACAGAACGGATCAAGGAGGGGCCGAAGCATGACCAAACAGCCCAAGCCCTTCCTCAATACGCTCAAGAGGGCAAGACAAGGCGGTTTTGGCTCGAGGACGATCTCCTCTACACCAAAGGACAGTGACTCTATGTGCTGCTCCACGGGAAGCTTCGGAAAGAGGTGATGCGCGAGTGCCACGACTCCAGATGGGCAGGACATCCGGGAATCCACTGCACCATGGCACTCATTGAGGACCAATATTATTGGCCACACATGCGGGACGATGTGGAAGCCTATGTGCGAACATGTCTTGTTTGCCAACTAGACAAGATAGACCAACGGTCTCCCGCAAGACTCCTTGAGCCGATGCCTATGACGGAATGCCCATGGGAGAGTGTCTCAATGGATTTCATCATGAACTTGCCTAAGTCTGAAGGGTGTCGGACCCTCATGGTCGTGGTGGACCGATTCTCCAAGTATGCGACGTTCGTGCCGGCAACAAAAGATTGCCCCACCGAAGAAGCAACCAAGCTATTCCTCAAGCATGTCGTCAAATATTGGGGTGTTCCACGAACGATCATGAGCGATCGCGATCCTCGATTCACCGGGTGGTTTTGGACCGAGCTCTTCAAGTTGCTAGGGACGAACCTCAATTTCTCCACCAGCATGCATCCCCAAACCGACGGACAAAGGGAGCGGGTGAATGCATTGCTGGAAATCTATCTTCGGCACTATGTGAGCAACACACAAGCAAATTGGGCTAGATTGATCGATGTTGCTTAGTTCTCCTACAACTTGCAACGGAGCAAGTCCACAAACCAAAGCCCGTTCGAGATCGTAACCGAGCAACAACTGCTCACCCCGAGCGCAATGCCTCGGGATACCAAGGAAGCAGCCCGTCCGCGTACAAGCTGGCCAAAGAATGGGATGAGCATGCAGACTTGGCGCAGGCGTGCTTGAATCGTGCCTCAAAGCGCACAAAGAAGTGGGTTGATCGGAAGTGACGGCATGTGGAATTCCAGGTGGGAGACTTGGTGTTGGCCAAATTGCATCTCGTCCTTCGGTACTGGGACGTGCACAAAGGACTCATCCGTCGCTACGAAGGCCCCTTTCGTGAGGTGAAACAGATTGGAAAGGTGGCTTACAAGCTGGACTTGCCGTCCAAGCTCAAGCTACACACCATGTTCCACGTGAGCATGTTGAAACCGTTCCAGGCGGACGAGGATGATCTGGATTGGAGCACATCACAGCGAGCACCCCTTGGAGCGAAGACCTCCTATGATCGAGATGTTGAATGCATCATGGCCGATCAGATCATACGGAAGAAGTATCATGTGCCGAGAAGGGAGTACCTCGTCCGATGGAAAGGTCTTCCCGAAAGGGAAGCGAGTTGGGAACCCTCCGAGGCTCTGTGGCAATTCAAGAAACACATCAAAACTTTCCACGCCACAGACGCGACGAGGGCATTGCCCAGTTAGGTGGGGGAGAATGACACGGCTGACGGACGAGCATGACCAAGATTGTCCATGATCGGCCATGTCACGCACTAGGGCGTAGCTGGGAACGCCCTGATTGATGCCTGTCCCGATCAAGTCCCTGACCGATCCCGCATCAATCCATGATCGATCGATGATCAATCCCCGATTCTTCCCTAATCGATGTGATGTATCCTGATCGACTCTTGGTCGATCAAATAATCGATCCGCTGATCGGTCTGACACGATCTATGCCTAATCCGCCATGCACGATGTAGGGCATGATCCATGCATGACCAGCAAGCTGCCTCGGATCAACCCACGATCAGCCCTTGCACAAATCCAGAGTTGTTCACCTGCTCCATGTCAGGCGACCCTGACACGCCCATGCTATTCCTGATCCGTCCATGCTGCCCCTGACCTTGCTTCTGACTTGTGCCTGCACCATGGCCGGTTCCCCATGCTTGTAGCCTTCGAGTGACCTGCCAGTAGCCTTGTAATGATGATACGAATTCAAACACAGCCGTTGGATCAAAGGGACGATCCATGGCCGAGAATTGATCCGAACTTGAATAAAAGGGGTCCCTCCCCCTCATTTGAGCTCAGCTCACTCAAAGTGAATATACACGCCCTTTGTGCTTCCGACTCATTGTCTTGTGCGTGTGTGAGCGAAAAGGCTTACTTAGGATCATCGATCCTAAGGCCGCACGGTGTTTGATTGACCGAAAGTGATTGACCCGTGACACAAGCATATGACTACTAGGAGGATCAACCAGGTAGCATTTCTTCACGACGTCCGCTGAGCTTGATACATTGCCATGCCCGAGGGCTTCACATGATCAAGGACAAGGCAAGATCGTCATTCCGGTGAAGCAATAAACGCTTAACAATTAGGGAACAAGGGCCAATGACCCCACACCCATTAAGAGAGTTCCACATCCGAGAGAACGAGTAGGCACTCATGGTACATCCGAACGATCGAATGAGACGACGTTCGTGGAACACGAGCCCCACTATCTGGTCCAACCGAGCATCTGAGAGGACACCGTGATGGAAGGGACGATTGAAGGCACACATTTCCGTTGCAATAGGCATGCAACATAGGAACCCATGTCTTGCGTCCAATGTTTAGCTCGTGGAGCAACAATTGATCAAATGTGAGGGAAGCAGTTCGATGCACCAGCACGGAGCCTGCCTACGCACACATTCTTATTGTCTCTCACACGCCGTCACGTACATTGGAAACAAACCAAGCCGACTCATCCGTAGCTCCTCAAGCATGAAAACTCGAGGAACACACGAAGTCATCGAACGAGGTCACATCCGCACCGCTAGACGCGAGAACACTAATGTCTTTGTTTGGGTCGTGGATCAATAGCGCGTGGCTTGTTCATTCATGCCTGAGGCATGGTCTCATCTTACCGAAGGGACTCATAGATTCGTCAATTCCCAAGTAACTCGGTCACCAATTCATCCTCTATGGCCACTTAGCTCGAAAACGACCCATGCGCTCAACCATGAAGCCTGCGTGAGGGGAGCCACGCGATGCATCGATCTTTGTCTAGGGGCGCTCTTTTCGACTGGCCGAGACCTATTTCGGGGATCATTTAAAGTTATTATGACTCGCTCTTGACTCATTCCTATGCTCGTGACGTGGGTCATGCATTGCCCGATGATCACCCATAGGCTGCCCGTGGCCTGTGAGCACCACTATCCCCTTAAAGAGCTTTAGGAGCATTTTTCCCCTAGCAGGAGGAGACATTCACCACGCTTGAGTAGGCACCGCCCCTCTAAAAAATTGTAGAAATTGAATCTTGATGAGATTTTTTGCAAAGACGCTCAGAAAAATGTGATCTAAATTATGGAAAATTCAAAAAAAAAAATTGAGGACCGGAATTTTTTTATTTTTGGAAATTCAAAAATTGAGAAAATTAAAAAAAATTAGAAAAAAAATAGTTGGGACGTGGGAAAACCATTGGGGAGGCTATTTCATGACACAAACAAATTTTAGGAAGAAGAATAGATTCAATCGAACAAGAAATGATTGGTGAAGTTGCAACTGGACCATCGTCAGTTGGCCCCGATCAATCCTGGATTGATCCGGATCGATCCACGGCCGATCCACATGGTATAGGGATCGATCCCTGATCGATCCGCATGGTGCAAGGATCGATCCCACTCGATCGGGATCAATCCATGACCGATTCGCATGCTGCAGGGATCGATCCCGCTCGACCGGCATCGATCCATGATCAATCCACGACCGATCCGCATGGTGCATGGATCGATCCCGATCAACTTGGATCGATCCACGATCGATCCTGATCAACCTGGATCGATCCACGATCGATCCATGACCGATCCGCATGGTGCATGGATCGATCCCGATCGACCTGGATCGATCCACGATCGATCCATGACCGATCTGCATGGTGCAAGGATCGATCCCGATCGATCCATGACCGATCCATGATCGATCCGCATGGTGCAGGTATCGATCCTGATCGATCCACGACTGATCCATGACCGATCCGCATGGTGCAGGGATCAATACCGCTCGACTGAGATCGATCCATGATCAATCCACGACCGATCCGCAAGGTGCAGGGATTAATCCTGATCGATCCACGACCGATTCACATGGTACAGGGATCAATCCACGACCGATCCATGACCAATCTGCATGTACATGGATCGATCCTGATCGATCCATGACCAATCTATGACCGATCCGCATGGTGCAGGGATCGATCCATGATCAATCCGGATCAATCCATGACCGATCCACAACCGATCCATAGCCGATCCGAATGGTGCAAGCATCGATCCCGATCGATCCATGACCGATCCACATGGTGCATGGATCGATCCCGATCGACTCACGACCGATCCATGACCGATCTGCATGGTGCAGGCATCGATTCCGATCGATCCACTACCGATCCATGACCAATCCGCATGGTGTAGGCATCGATACCGCTCGATCGGGATCGATCCATGATCGATCCACGACCGATCTGCATGGTGCAAGGATCAATCCCGATCGATCCACGACCGATCCATGACCGATCCGCATGGTGCAGGGATTGATCCCAATCGATCCATGACCGATCCATGACCGATCCGCATGGTGCATGGGTCGATCCACGATCGATCCGCATGATGCATGGATCAATCCACACGACCGGGGGTCGATCCACGATCAATCCGCATGGTGCAGGGATCGATTTCGATCGATCCACGACTGATTCGCATGGTGCAGGGACCGATCCACGACCGCAAGGATCAATCCACGACCGATCCATGACTGATCCACATGGTGCAGGGATCGATCTCGATCGACCCACGACCAATCCATAACCAATCCGCATGGTGCAAGGATCCATCCCGCTCGACCAGGATCGATTTGCACGGTGCATGGGTCGATCCATGATCGATCCGCACGACCAGGGGTTGATCCACGATCGATCCGCATGGTGTAGGGACCGATCCCGCTCGACCGGGATCGATCCACATGGTGCATGGGTCGATCCACGATCGATCCGCACGGTGCATGGATCGATCTGCACGAGGGGGGGTCGATCAACGATCGATCCGCATGGTGCAGGGACTGATCCCGCTCTACCGGGATCGATCCGCATGATGCATGGGTCAATCCACGATCGATCCGCACGGTGCATGGATCGATTTGCATGATGCAAGGTCGATCCACATGACCAGGGGTCGATCCACGATCGATCCACATGGTGCACGGACCGATCCCACTCGACCGGGATTGATCCGCACGGTGCATGGGTCGATCCACGATCGATCTGCATAGTGCATGGATCGATCATGTTGGCCTAGGAGTCATTTGTGCTCAAGACACGGCAAGGAAGCCATGTCAGTGAAATTCTTGGATTTATGAAAGACGAACAACTTACCCAAAAAAGTTGTCCGTCTTCCATAAATCTAAGGATTTCACCAACACAAACCTTACCAAAAGACTTGGCAAGTTACATGCTGAAGTCATGGAGCAGGGTGTCAAGTCATGGCACTCTCAAGTCATGGCAAGTCAACCAAGCGTAAGTCAACCAAGCGCAAGTCAAAGGCGCGCGCACAAATACTCAAAGCCGACCGCTTCCGCTCATGCCGCTTATATATTTCACTCAAGTGGTGGCACGTCGACCGAATCAAGTCACACGAATTTCCTTGTGTGTGCACTCAAGTCATGGAGCGCCGGCCGTCTCCGCTTGTGTGTGTGCACACTCAAGTCATGGCACATTGGCGTGGGGAGCAAGTTACGACTTAGAGTGCTAGAGCGTTCCCCCTCTGCCCAAGCCTTAGGAGACGATGAGGCCTCCGATGATGCGTGCACTCCTCGCTCTCAAGCCGTGGGTACGAACTTGGAGTGCTCGGGACTTAGGAGGAATCAGCGGGGCCTCACGGAGGACGGTGACCCTCGAGCTCGATTTGGGCAAGAGGAAATTTGTTGGTTCTGGAGTTGGGGGGGAGGGACGAATCAAAGCGACAAAGGCTGAATCTCAGTGGATCATGGCAGCAAGGCCACTCTACCACTTACAATACCCTGTCGGGTATTTAAGTCGTCTACAAAAGATTCTACTCATCGCTCAATAAGAATTGTGCTTCAAGGCGGCCCACGCAGTTCATCTACCGCGCGGGCTTCACCAACGACATGTGCCCTTGGGGGAACAAGTCCCCTAATGCAGGTCAGTAATCGAGCAACGAGCTTATGCGTCACTTCTAGCCCGGGTTCTAACTTAGAGGCGTTCAGTCATAATCCAGCGCACGGTAGCTTCGCGCCACTGGCTTTTTAACCAAGCGCGATGACCAATTGTAAGAATCAACGGTTCCTCTCGTAGTGTTGAAAATTCATGATCGATCCACAACTGATCCATGATCGATCCGCATGGTGCATGGATCGATTGGGATCGATCCATGACCGATCCACATGGTGCATGGATCGATCCACAACCGCTCCATGACCGATTCACATGGTGCATGGATCGATCGATCCCGATCCATCCACGACCGATCCACGACTGATCCGCATGGTGCAGGGATCGATCCCGCTCGATCGGGATCGATCCTAATTGATCCATGACCGATCTGCATGGTGCATGGATCGATCCCGATCAATCCACGACCGATCCACGACCGATCCGCATGGTGCAAGATCGATCCCAATCGATCCACGATTGATCCGCATGGTGCATGGATCGATCCACGACCGATCCGCATGGTGCAAGCATCAATCCCGCTCAACCGGATCGCTCCATGATCGATCTTGATCGATTCACGACCGATCCATGACCGATCCGCATGGTGCATGGATCGATCCCGAACGATTCACGACCGATCCACGATCGATCCGCATGGTGCATGGATCGATCCCGATCGATCCACGACCGCTCCATGACCGATCCACATGGTGCATGGATCGATCCCGATCGATCCACGACCGATCCGCATGGTGCAAGGATCGATCCCAATCGATCCACCACCGATCCGCATGGTGCATGGATCAATCCCAATCGATCCACGACTGATCGACGACCGATCCACATGGTGCAGGCATCGAACCCCCTCGACCGGGATCGCTCCATGATCGATCCTGATCGATCCACGACCGATCCATGACCGATCCACATGGTGCATGGATCAATCCTGATCGATTCACGACCGATCCACGACCGATCCGCATGGTGCATGGGTCGATCCCGATCAATCCCGGTCGATCCATGATCGATCCTGATCGATCCACAACTTCTCCATGACCGATCCACATGGTGCATGGATCGATCCCAATCGATCCACGATCGATCCGCATGGTGCATGGATCGATCCACGACCAATCCATGATCGATCCACGACCGATCCATGACCGATCCGCATGGTGCAGGCATCGATCTCGCTCGATCAGAATCACTCCATGATCGATCCTGATCGATCCACGACTGATCCAGGACCGATCCACATGGTGCATGGATCGATCCCGATAGATCCACGACTGATCCACGACCGATCCGCATGGTGCAGGGATCGATCCCGCTTGACCGGGATCGCTCCATGATCGATCCTAATCTATCCACGACCGATCCTTGACCATTCCCCATGGTGCATGGATTGATCCCGCTCGATCCCGATCGATCCACGATCGATCCGCATGGTGCATGGATCGATCCCGATCGATCCGCATGATGCATGGGTCGATCGAGGATCGATCCGCACAGTGCAGGGATGGATCTGCACGATCGAGGGTCGATCAACAATCGATCCGCATGGTGCAGGGACCGATCCCGAGTACTGTTCATGTTACTCTCTCAACTGGTGATCCTAAGTGACTGTTCATCAATCTGTTGAGATGCTATTTCCCAGAGATGTAGCCATCGGTTTGGGCTAAAATTTTTAAGGAAGGTCCATCTCTGCCTCCTCTAAAATCCCACCGAAGGAATTTGCAAAAGCTGGTCTGGATTTGGAGTTCTACTCTGCCCTAGTTCTGCTTGGCGTTCTCCAAGTTCTGCACTGGTTTGTTGGTGTTTTGCTCGCCCCCGGAGTTTCTATGGTCGGATTGGGCTAATTTTTGGAAGAGAGCCTCTTCTCATCCTATTCGTCCACCCCTCCAAAGATCCTTCTTTGGGCTGAGTTGCTCTTCGAGTTCTGGCTTCTCTTCCTCGGTGCCCTTTTCCGGATTTAGGAGTTCGAAAGGTAGCTAGAACTGGACTTTGGGTCTTGTGTCTTCCTGGCGAGATCCTAATCACACTGACTACATTCCTCTCAGTCCGCGAATTCCTAGGTTCTTGCTGCCTCTGCCTCCCCTCTGTTTGTTCTAGTGCATTTCCCTGCTGCCTTTTCTGTTGCTATATGCTCTTGGATCGAATTGTTGGTGTGGTGCCCTGTTGGAGAGTTGTTGGTTCTTCTCCTCCATTGTCAAGCTGCAAGCTCGGTTTTCTAGCTCGGTTACCTCCTTAGGATGCTCTTCTGCTTGCCTTAAGTGGTTGCACGCCAGGTGTTTGTCGTAATGGCTGCACCAGCTGTGGAGTCCAGAATCGGCAGCTCTTGTGCTAGAGCTTCGGCTGGATCCCCTGAGGGGTCTTCAATGTGCATTCCTAGTGATATTCCCCCCTCGGTGCAAGGGGTCGTTGGTGCTTCCTCCTCAGGCCATCGTGAGGAGCACAACCTTCAGCAGGGACGGAACCTGCATTCAGCTCGGGCTAACTCCAAAGCTCGCTCCAAAGGAAGAAGTCATCCTCGATCTTCTTCTAGGCGGCCGCAGGGGACCCAGCCCCTTCCTGCAGCTTAGAATCCTGCCCCGGCCCGCTCCTGGGCTAATGTTGCTCGGCTAGCAACGCGAGGCCCGCAGCTGGCCTATACCCCTCCCTCATTTGTTGATGGAAAGGCTATGATCAGGTTGCCAGATGAGGTGTTGGAAGCGGTGGATCCTAAATGGCATCAATGCCTAGTAGGGTATTTTGTTGGCAGGAAGAAGCTGCCATTTGGGATCGTTGAACAATCCCTAAAGCACATTTGGGGGAACAAACTTGCGGAGATCATCACAAATAACCAAGGATTTTACTTCCTTCACATCCCGGATCAAAGATTTCGTAGGAAAATTCTTGAGGAGGGACAAACAACGATGGCTCGGGTGCCGTTAGTGCTTCGTCAATGGGAACCTCTATTGGATCTCAAAAGAGATAAACAATCTACGGTGCCTATTTGGATTCGGTTGCTGGATCTTCCCCTAGACTATTGGAACAACCTAGCCATGGATTATATTGCGAGTGTGGTGGGAAAGCTGCTGTTCATGGACCAACGCACGGACCAAGTGAAATCAGCATCTTATGCGAGAGTTTGCGTGGAGATCAAGGTAAATCAACCTAGATGCAAGATTGCTGAAGTAGAGCTAAAAGGGGTGACCCGATCAATTGCCATCTAATACAAATGGCTTCCTTCGGAATGCCTTGATTGCGGTTCCTTTGGGCACAATTGCCGGGCGCCCTCTCGTCCCCAAGCGATTCAATCTTCTGCTCAGCAACATCCTCCAGCTTCTCCGAAGGTGACTGCTCCTACAGTGGTCCCTGTGCCGGTTCTAAGACAGGTTCAACTGGAGCCTCTTCCTTCTGTGGCCGTTCCTCCCCCGGTAGGTGTCTGTGCATCGGAGCTTAATACCACTAAGGTACCTCTCCCTGACCCGCAGCTTGTTCCTGACCCATAGCCTGTTGAGGAACAGCCCTGGAAACAGGTTAAGAGGAAAAAAAAGAAGTCAACCTCCAAAGGTGGGAAGGCGTCCAGCTCAACTCCTGATGCCGAAGAGGACCTGCCTGGTCCTGCTTTGGAAAAGTCTTCCAAAGGTGGGGTTCCGCCCAGACCTAATGCGGGGGATGTGTCACGTTCGGAGCGCCTCAAAGCCCCTCTTGAAGTAGACGTTCCTCCCGCCTGTAGTTTGACGGCATTTGATGCTGATCCGTCCCATGAGATTGTCATTTCCCTTGCGGCTGATTCAAGGTCGGGCTTGGATCGTCCCAGCAACCCAGAACGAGGCGAGGCTTCAGTGCCTGCCTCCTTCGACGCGGAGAATGATGACCTCTTATCCCTCGATTCGGCATGCTCTTCTCCTAAGAAGTCCAAAGCGGTGGATTTAAAAGTGGAGATAAATAAAGAAAGGCTCTTGGCTCTAGCCCTTGACCTTAGACCTAAAGGAAAGGATGACTCTACGGCGTCCCAACGCCGAAAGCCTTCTAAACAGAGGTAGGCCTTTCCCTCTTGGCCTTGTCTTTGTTGTTATTTTGTACATATTTTAGTGTTTCATGCATTTTGGTTTCTGGAACGTAAAGGGTCTTATGGACCCGCTGAGAAAAGCAGAAGTTAAGAACTTTGCCCGGTCTAATAGCTTATGCTTGATCGGTTTATTGGAGACTAAAGTCCCGAAGTATCTATTTCGCTCCCTGTCTGATAACCTTTTACCGGGTTGGAAATGGGTGGCTAATTATGACGCCTCTCCAAATGGGCGTATTTGGCTTGGGTGGAATCCCTTCTTTGTTAGTTTTGACTTGATCTCTTCTAGCGACCAAGCTATCCATGGCAGGACGACTCTCCTCGCTAGTGGTGCTTTCTGCTGCACTTCAGCTATTTATGCGGCTCATTTGTTTGCTACCTGCAGACCTCTTTGGGAGCAGCTGGTTAGGATGGGTTCCTGTGTCCAAGATTTCGCCTGGATGGTTGCCGGGGATTTTAATGCCATCAGGGACCCCTCGAACAAGCTTGAAAGTTCTAACTCCTGGCCTTCCCAGTTCGATGAATTTAATCATTGTTTGATGGGGGCTGAGCTGGAGGATTTGAGATATACTAGTCTTCGCTACACTTGGTTTACATCCTCTTGAGCTAATCGCAAGGCGAGGAAAATAGATCGGGTGTTGGTGAATGCCACGTGGACCTCGCTGTTCTTCTACTCTCAAGAGACATTTCTCACGCCAGGAATTTCGAACCACGCTCCTATGGTGGTAAAAGTCTCTAGCCCAATCCGTCGAAGGAAGCCGTTCAAGTTCTTCGACTTTTGGATGGATCACCCGTCTTTTCCTGGTATTATGGAGGAGGTTTGGGGTTCCCCAATCTATGGTGCGCCGATGTTCAGGTTGGTTTCCAAGCTTAAGGCTCTTAAGAACCGACTCAAACAGCTCAACAATATTTCCTACTCCAGCATTTCCAAGAGGATTGCCGTTTCTAGGGAGGCTTTTAGACTTGCTCAGCTTAATCTTCAGCTTGACCCTACCAACGACTTCTTGGCTCAGTGTGGCATCCTAAAACTTAGGACAACCTCCTCTAGATATACAATTAGGTAATGGAAATTTCCTCTAATTTATGCCTTAGTTATTAATTTTATTTAAGGGCAAGTGTTATGTTAATAAAAAAGTGTCTTGTGTTTATAAATTATTAGAGTTGGTATTATAGGGTAATTTGATAAGGAGAAATTATGCTTGGCTATGCACTTCTTAGATTTAATTTTTATGGCCACATGAGATTGCAATTTTAGTAATTGAAAAAGAAGAATTAAGATAAATTACTAAGATTTAATATAAGTTTGATTAAGGAAATTCTTAAAAACAATTAAGGTTGTGTGGCATCCTAGAATTTTATAAAGAATCCTTGAGCCATGAATAGGCAAGGAAAAACTTCTGTGACTGTAATTAGTGGCCATTTGTCCATGATTCGTGACGAGACTCATGGCCGAGTTTGTAAAGGATGTATTTTGAAGGAAAAAGACATTGGCCATGTGAAGTATAAAGTTAGAATTTATACATCCATAGACTCAAGTGTATAGATTATTTAATCTTGAAATTAACCTAACCAAGACCTAGTTATTTTAAGGATTAAAATTTAATTAGTTGGGCTTGAAAACTTTGGGCCAATTGGAGTGGGCTTATGGCAAGCTAAATGGGCCGACCCACAAGCCCAAGAAAGGCAGCCATGGTCGACTGAGCAAGGAGGAGGAGAGGATGGCCGGTTCTTGCATAGATTTTTCCAAGTGTCAACAGCTTGATGATGTGTCAAAATGCATGCAAAAACTAATCATTACATCTAATGATGGGAAATTAGGGGTATGAAAATAAGAGTGGCCGGTTCTAGAAGGGCCAGTCGACGGTGAGGGAGAGAGAAAGAGAGAAAGAAAGAAGAGAAAGAAGAAGGAGGAGAGGAAGAAGGAAGAAATGAGCTGTCGTCGCCCGCCCTGCCCGTTCGTCTTTGTCTCTGTTTTGCTGAGATTTAAGGCAAGATTTGATCCCTTATCTACCCTTGCTTGCTGTGTTGTGTAGTGGTTGAATCCGTGGGTTTTGAGGGTAGAAAGTAAGGTTTTGAAGTGTTTTGTTTGAAGTTGTGTTCTGTTCCGAGTAGACCCGTGTGCGCCAGAAGTTTGTGAGGTCTTGCATGTAACTTTAGAGCTAGAATCTGACTTCGACTTCTTCATGAGAGTTGTAGATCACATCTTGAACTACAACATACTAAAAATTGAGGTAAAATGGATGAATTTTGAGGGGTGAAACTCATTTTCTAAGAAGACGGTCGAATATGGAGTTGCATGTGGAGTTTTGATGCTTTTAGCTGCTGTACTCGACTTTTTACTGGAAATGTTTCTTCGATTTCTTCATAAGAATTGTAGAGAACGTCAAGCGGATCAACATACTCAAAATTGAGACAAAACTAACAAGTATAGCTTAGTGAAATGTAATTTTTCTTGAAGATGTGGAATCTGGACGAACCGTGTTGAACACCAGCAACTTTGGGGGACCATAAGACAACTTTTCGTTGGATATTTCACCTTGACTCCTTAATGAAAGTTGAAGTGGACACTTTAAGCTAGAACATATCAAAAATCCAGAAGAAAGAAGGAGAATAAGCAGGTGAGATGGAGATTTTTCGGTAATAGGATGGTCTGGATGTTACGGTACAGTGAACAGAGGCTTTCCTCAACTATAATAAATTATCTAGGACGAATTTGGCCTAGATGTCTTCATGAAAAATCTAGCTTAGAGTCTTCACTATCACGTGGTAAAATTTCATAATTTTTGAATGTCGTTTTGGTATTTAATTTTGAAAAATGGCGAATTTAAGATTAAGTGTTGATTTGGATGCAACGGTGCCATAAACAGAAGCTTTCGTCTACTGTAATTAATTATTTATAACGAATTTGATCTTGATGTCTTCATGAAAAATCTACTTTAGAATCTTGACTACCACGTGGTAAAATTTCATAATTTTTGAAGATTGTTTGGATATTTAATTTGAAGTGATTATAAAGCTGTGCAATCTGTGTGTCCGAAAATTGTTAGCTGTGTTACTTAAGTTATATCTTTTTGTGTGGAGATTTTTTGGACATGAGTTCTTCATGAAAGTTGCACCTTTATGTCTTGAATATTTTGTGGTAAAATTGCATGATTTTTAGAGGTCATTTGGATATTTAATTGAGGAAAATTCTGAAACCGTGTAAACTGTTGTACTCGAGATTTGTTTGCTGTGGAGTTGAAGTTGTATCTTTTTATGTGATGATTTTCAGAACTTGCATTCTTCATGAAAAATGTGTTGTTATGTCTCGACTATTACGTGTGCAAATCCCATAATTTTTTAGAGTCATTTAGGCATTCAATTTAGACATTTTCATAAATTATGCATGCTGGGATTTGTAAAATTTCAAGGAAAGAAAAAAAATATGTGAGCTATTCTAGATTGCATGAATCAAATTGATTGGTATTGTCTCAAGTATTTTATCATGCTGCAAGAGTGATGGTATTTGGCATATCATGTAGATATTAGAAGTGTACATCATGTCATATGCCATATGAAATTGGACCATGCATGTGAATATAACTCATAATAAATGACAAGGCCGTCCGTCGGATGGTGTGTGCCGGGAGATTCCTCGTGATGCCAGTTGGGGTGCGAGATGCCCGGAATGTGGGGGTGCCGGAAGCCCGGAGGTGTGTGCCGGGGGTGTATTAAAGGCCAATTAAAATTGTGAAAATTGGAAATGAGTTATGCATATGGTGATATGTATGCATGGGCATTGAAAGATATGTTTGCATGGTGTATGCCTGGGTATTGAATGATATGTATGCATGTGCATTGAAAGATATATATGCATGGTATATGCATGGACATTGGATAGTAAGTGCTTGGATGAATGAATACCTATGGCTTAATGTTGGCATATGCATGGATATTTGATGATGTACTCATATATGGTGCAATTACATGTAAATGGCTACAAGGTAAGTGGTGCATTGCATACATGAGATGATATGTGCTACATTGTGATGTCTTGATTGTCTTGTATGATGCTTGAGTAGCTATAGGGAATCATTTATCTACTGAGTAGTTGTACTCACCCCTTTTGGGGACTAACATTTCAGCTTAGAGATGCCGCTCCTACCTGTCACGCGGGGCACCTATTATGGCATTCCGACCGATGTAGAGGTCGAAGTGATGGAGATTGACTGTCCTCTTATCCCTGGTCTGACTTTCATTCGAGTTCGTGCGATCGTGTCCTATGAGGTGGGCCTGGCTGATGGTCCAATTATTCAGGAGTTCATCTCCGTCCATGTTCGTCGGGATGGGATGATGCGGGGAATGTTACCACCGCCACCACCTGATGCGCCAGGATGGGTGTAGATGCCTGCGTGAGGAGCTAGGAGCTGATATTTTTTGACATAACCGATACCAATGGAGGGATGGATTGTGCTTTTTGTGATCAGTGAGGAGGGTAGAGGTGTTTCTTTTTTAGCTTAAGCCAAGCTAGTTATATGTTGGCTTATCTTTTGCTTGTACCTACCCTAGTTAATCCATCATGTAAATATGTAAATAAAAATGGTTCGATTTTTATCCTATGATGTTTTAGTTGGTGTGCATTGCCTCATGTTTGTTTGAAGTGAGAATTGGAGAGATATGATTATGCTTCTGCAATTAAACTGCGCTGGGACCGTTATATTAAAAAAAATGCCTAAGAATTTATGACTTAACTTCATGAAGATATGTAACTGTGGCGACCTTAGTTGGATTAGGGGTGCTACAGGTTAGACTTTAAGCCCAAGAGGATTGGATTTAGGATGGGCCGAAGGGCCAGCCCAAGGAGCCCCTTTGGGCCGTCGGCCACAACAAAATGAAGGCCCATAGGCCCAATTCCAAGCCCACCTTGCATGTAGTTGACAAGTGGCAAAGGAAGAAGCAATTTTCATTGGCCAATTTGGGCGGCCAAGAATGATTGCATATGATTGCAATCAAGGGGGGAAAAAAGGGAGAGAGATGGCCGGTTGGAGGGGGTAGTCGACGTTGAGGAGAGAGAGAGAGGAGAGAAAGGAGAGAAAGGAGAAGAAGGAAGGAGAGAAAGAAGGAGAAAAGCTGTCCGTCGCACCACCACCTGCGGTGGCCCAATTGGATAAGGCTCCCCAATGAAACTAACGAAAGTGGAGGGGGTCGAATCCCGCTGGCCACACGGGGTCTTAAGCGCGACGTCGGGGTGGTGAGTCCTCCGCTAGCATCGCCCCAGGGTTTACCCGCTGGCTACTGACTGTACGGGGTTCCCTAGGTATCAAAAAAAAAAAAAAAGCTGTCCGTCGCTCGCCCGCCTTGCTCGCCCGTTTTTGCATTTGTTTTGCTGAGTTTAGAGGCAAGATTTGATCCTTGAACTACTCTTGCATGCTGTGCTTTGAATATATTGTTGTGTGACGGTTGATTTCGTGCGTTTTGAGTGTAGAAAATGAAGTTTTGAAGTGTCTTTGTGCGAAGATACAAACTGTTTCGAGTTGAACAGTGTGCACCAGAATGTTGTGAAGGCTTGCATGTGACTTTGGAGTTGGATTTTGACTTCGACATCTTCATGAAAGTTGTAGACCACATCTTAAATTACAACATACTAAAATTTGAAGCAAAATGGTTGAGTTTTGAGGGGTGAAACTCATCTTCTACGGAAACGGCCAGATCTGGAACTGCATGTCGACCTTTTGGTGATTTTAGGTCTTTTCTTGAGAATCTCTCTTCGACTTCTTCATGAAAGTTGTAGGGAACATCTTGAAGATCAACATACTCAAATTTGAGATAAAACTAACAAGTATAGCTTAGTGAAATGTATTTTTCTTGAAGACGTGGAATCTGGACGAACCGTGTTGAACACCAGCGACTTCGGGGGACCATAAGACAACTTTCCTTTGGATATTTCACCATGACTCCTTAATGAAAGTTGAAGTGGACACTTTAAGCTAGAACATATCAAAAATCCAGAAGAAAAGGAGGAGAATAAGTTGGTAAAATGGAGATTTTTCGGTGATAGGTTGGTCTGGAAGTTACGGTACAGTGAACAGAGGCTTTCATCAACTATAACTAATTATCTAGGATGAATTTGGCCTTGATGTCTTCATGAAAAATATACCTTGGAATCTTGACTATTACATGGTAAAATTTCATAATTTTTGAAGATCATTTGGGTATTTAATTTGAAGTGATTCAAAAACTGTGCAATCTGATGTGTCCGAAATTGTGAGCTGCAATGTTTGACTTGTATCTTTTTGGTGTGTTGATCTTTTGGGTATGAGTTCTTCATGAAAGTTGTGCCTTTATGTTTTAACTATTATGTGGTAAAATTTTATAATTTTTAAAGGCCATTTGGATATTTAATTTGGGAAAATTCTAAAACCGTGCAAACTGATATGTCCGAGATTTGTATGCTGTGGTGTTTGAGTTGTATCTTTTTATGTAATGATTTCTAGAACATGCATTCTTCATGAAAAGTGTGTTTTTATGTCTCGACTATCACGTGTGCAAATCTCATAATTTTTTAAAGTCATTTGGACATTCAATTTGCATATTTTCAAAAATCATGCATGCTGGATTTTATAAATTTCAAAGAAAATGATATGTTGACTATTTTAAATTGCATGAACCAAATGGATAATGATGTTTTAAGTAATTGAATCAAGCTGCATGAGTGATGACATTTGGCATTAAATGTTTCCATCATATCATATGCCATGATGAAATTGGGCCATAAATGTGAATTGAGGATACCGTCGGATGGTGTGAGCCAACGATGCCCCGGGAGTGTCGGGATGCGCGGCCAAGGAGTGTAAATACCGAATGCCTAGATGGTGTGTGCCGGATGGCCTCGAGAGTGTCGAGATGCCTGGAGCGTTGGGGGTGCCGGAAACCCGGATGGTGTGTGCCGGGGGATTCCTCGTGATGCCAATTGGGGTGCGAAATGCCCGGCCAGAGAGTGTAAATGCTGGAAGCCCGGATGGTGTGTGCCGGGAATGCCTCGTGATGCCAGTTTGGGTGCGAGATGCCCAGAGCGTTGGGGGTGCCGGAAGCCCAATGGTGTGTGCCGAGGGCGTTTATTTTCTCGCAACGCCAGGAATGGGTGCGAGTAATAAATGCCATTTAAAAGAATAAAAATTGAGAAATTGAAATTGAGTCATGCATAATGTGATGACATGTATGCATGGTACTTGATGATAAGTGTATGGATGGATATGCACCTATGGCATGATAATGGCATATGCATGGTACTTGATAGTGAGTGCATGGATGTATATGCACCTATGACATGTATGCATGATACATGCATGAATGTTTGATGGTAAGTGCATGGATGTATATGCACCTATGATATGTATGCATGGTACATGCATGGATGTTTGATTGTGAGTGTATGGATGTATATGTACCTATGACATGATGATGTATGTGTATTGATGTTTGATAATAAATGCATGATGGTATTTACACATAAGGTATGATGACCTATGAATGGTTACAAGGTAAGTGATGTTTGTGTACATGAATGATATGTGTTATACCATGATATCTTGATTGCCTTGTATGATGCGTGAGTAGCTAAAGGGATCATTATCTGCTTAGTGGTTGTACTCACCCCTTTTGGGGACCAACATTTCAGATTAGCAAGATGCCGCTAGCACCGGTCGCACGTGATACGTTCTATGGTATCCCTATGGATGTAGAGGTCGAGTGCACGGAGCATCCTTGCTTAGAGATCCCTGGATTGATTTTCTTTTGAGTGCGTGTTTTGATTTTCTTTGATGCGGGCCTCCCTGGTGGCCCAGTGACACAAGAATTTCTATCTGTTCATGTTTGCCGTGATGGGACGATGAGGGGGATGTTGTCGCCGCCGCCGGCCGATGCACCCGGCTGGGTGTAAAGAGAGCGTGTGGCTGGTGTGGGCTGACACTTTTTGGAAGGCCAACACGAGATGATGGACCAGTTGTTCGAAGGCCTCAGAGTCGAGTACTTTTGTTTCTAGCCGAGCCTACTAGGAGCTTGGGCTTTTTGTTGTATCGACTCACCCGATGTCCATCTCTTGCTATGTAGTGTGTTCAGGCCTTATGTTTTTACTCTGATGGACTAGTAGGTGTGCATTGTGATGTAAGTTGATGGGGAAGGAAATGAAGGTGTTTAATTTTACTTCCCTGTAAGATTATGCGCTGGGACCTCTATAAAAAAAAAAAATTTGCCTAAGGATTTACGGCTTAACTTTAATTTTCAAATAGATAGGTAACTGTGGCGACCTCAGTTGGTTTAGGGGTGCTACACTCAGTAGGAGAAAGAACATCGTAAAACCTATGTGGAATTGAGGAACCAGGAAGAATCCTTCTTCAGGCAGAAATCAAGAGTTAAGTGGCTCGTTTGTGGTGACAAGAACACCAAGTACTTTCATCACTCTGTCGCCTCTAGACATTGAAGAATAGGATCCTTGCAGTTCGAGATAGGAACGGGGACTTGGTCTCCGATCCAAACCTGGTGCACAACACTTTTGTCTCACATTTCCAGGAGTTATTTAATTCTCGAACCCAGCGCACTGGCCCTTCCTTGGGTGATTTTCAATAGGTTATTTGCTCTCCCCTTGGAGTGGACCAGGTTAGCCTTCTCTCTAAACCCTTTACAGTTGATGAGATCAAGGAAAATATTTTCTCCCTAGCTAGAGGTAAAGCCCCTGGGCCTGATGGCTTTGGGGTCGAGTTCTTCTTAAGTAATTGGGAGCAGGTTGGCCCCTTAGTGGTCGAAGCAGTCATGGATTTTTTTACAACCGAAAGGCTCCTGAGGGAAATCAATAGCACTATCTTGGTGCTTATTCTGAAGGTTCCCAATGCGACCTCGGTCAGGGATTATAGACCTATTACCTGTTGCAATATGATTTATAAATGTATCACTAAGGTGTTAGCCAACCGAATTACCTCTGTTCTTCATGAAAAAATTAGTCCTCATCAGAATGCCTTCATCAAAGGCAGGCGTATTCGGGACAACATTCTCCTAACTCATGAGCTATTTGCAGGGTTTTAATTTCAGCCGTTCACTCCAAAATGTGCCCTGAAGGTGGACTTCCAAAAAGCTTATGACACGGTGGACTGGAATCTTCTGGAATTGGTCCTCCATGCCTTTCATTTTCTAGATCACCTCATTAGACTTATCATGGTATGTGTCCGCACACCCATGTTTTCTATCTCCTTGAATGGTGACCTTCATGGGTTCTTTCCGAGTGGGCGTGGTCTCCAGCAATGAGATCCTATGTCACCGTACCTTTTCACTTTAGTCATGGAAGTCTTCTCCGGGATCTTAAGTGCCAGGTTTCAAATTCTTTTGGAGGTGTAAGGCAACTAGATTGTCTCATCTCTTTTTTACGAATGACATTTTCCTCTTTTGTCGGGCAGACTTGGTTTCAGCCTCTCTCCTCAAGGAGGGGCTTGACTTGTTCTCAGCTTGGAGTGGATTGAATTCGAACAACAACAAAAGCGACATCTTTCTTGCCGGAGGCTCGATCAAGCAAAGGAATGGCATTAGAGATATCTTTGGCTCCATTGAAGGAACTCTGCCGGTGCGTTACTTAGCAGTTCCTATCATCTCTTCTAGGCTTGGAAAAGGTGATTGTTTTTCCTTAGTGGAGCGTATCATGACAATGGTGCAATCTTGGACGCATCGTTTCCTCTCCTTTGCTGGTAGAGTCCAGCTCATAAGGTCAGTTCTCAATGCGATCCAAGCTTATTGGGCGTCTGTTTTTACAATTCCTTTTGCTGTTTTGGATCGGATTGAACAGATTCTCAGGCAATTCCTTTGGAAAGGACCTAACCTCGGCAAAGGCAGTGCGAAAGTTTCCTGGGATAATGTGTGCCTTCACAAGGAAGAAGGCGGTCTTGGCATTCGTAATCTCAGAGACTGTAACAAGGCCTCCATGCTCAAACATATCTGGATCCTCTTCACTGATAAGGAGTACTTGTGGTGCAAATGGATCCACTCAACATTTCTGAAGAGGAAAAGCTTTTGGATAGTGAAAGTTCCTGCTTTATGCTCTTGGGCATGGAAAAGGATCCTTCACTTGCGCTCGGAATTCAGACTTCTCTTCCATTGGCGGATTGGGGATGGTCGCACTACCTCTCTCTGGTATGATCTCTGGCACCAGGTTGGTCCATTGAACCTCTCTTGTTCCGAAGCCATTATATCGAGCTCCAGTCTGTCTCCGAAGGCCTCTGTTGCTGACCTGTTCACTCCAGCTAGCCATGCCTTTAGGTCAGTGATCGCTTCTTGGGACTATCCCCTCCCTTCCCTATCCTCTTCTCTGGATTGTTTGTCTTGGGACAGTAGTCTCTATGGTCTCTTCTCGATCTCATCCACTTAGAATCTTATTACAAAAAAGAAGGACAGGGTTGAGTGGCATTCCTTTATTTGGAATAAGGTCATCACACCGATGTATCAGTTCAACCTCTGGCTTATCACGAAGTAACGTCTTCCCACATAGACATTGCTTATGTCGTATGGTAGGATTGGCTATGAGATTTGTGCCTTCTGCAAGAACACTCTGGACTCTATTGATCATCTCTTCTTGGAGTGCTCCATCACTACTAGTGTGGCTCTTTTCTGGGCGGTGAAGTGCAATCTTCCCTGGCAAAACAAGACCTGGGATGAGAACCTTCAATGGGCTATTAAACTCCTTTCCGGTAAGGACTTTTACCGTTCCATGGGCCGTTTTTCTTTCAACGCCCTCTGCCACCTAATTTGGAAGTACAGAAATGATAGTCTTTTCAGAGACCAAGCGGCAACTTATTAGAGTGGTGAAGGATAAAGCTCTCTCCTTCAAAAACGTCGAGGATACTCCGAGAAACAGAAGACTACAACGGAATTGGGGAATGGACTCCTCCGGTCCCATGATAGTCCGCTTTCTCTTTTGGGGCCTCTCGTGGCTTCTTGGTTCTCGCCTCTTTTGGCCTTCCGGCTTTGCCGCTAGCCTCTTGTTGTTGTTGATGGGGAGGTGTTTGGTCGGCCCGGCGTGGCCTCCTCTTTTCTCTTCTCTAGCCTAGGCTCTAGGCTATCATTTCTGTACTTCCAAATTAGGTGGCAAAGGGCGCCGAAGGAAAAACAGCCCATGGAATGGTAAAAGTCCGTACCGGAAAGGAGATTAATAGCCCATTGAAGGTTCTCATCCCAGGTCTTGTTCCGCTAGGGAAGGTTGCACTTCACCGCCCAGAAAAAAGCCAAACTGGCAGTGATTGAGCACTCAAAGGAGATGATCAATAGAGTTCAGAGTATTCTTGCAGAAAGTATAAACCTCATAGCCAATCCTACCATACGACATAAGCAATGTTTGGGTGGAAAGACGTTCCTTCGTGATAAGCCAAAAGTTGAACTGATACCTCGGTGTGATGACCTTATTCCAAATAAAGGAATGCCACTCAACCCTGTCCTTCTTTTTTCTAATAAGATTCTAAGCGGATGAGATCGAGAAGAGACCATCGGGACTACCGTCCCAAGACAAACAATCTGGAGAAGGGGATAGGGCAGGGAGGGGATAGTCTTAGGAAACGATCACTGACCTAAAGGCATTGCCAGCTGGAGTGAACAAATCAGCAACAGAGGCCATTGGAGACAGACCAGAGCTCGATATAACGGCTTCGGAGCAAGAGAGGTTCAATGGACCAATCTCGTGCCAGAGATCATACCAGAGAGAGGTAGCGTGACCATCCCCAATCCGCCAACGAAAGAGTAGTCTGAACTCCGAGTGCAAGTGAATGATCCTCTTCCACACCCAACAGCATAAAGCAGGAACTTTCACTATCCAAAAGCTTTTCCTCTTCAGAAAGGTTGAGTGGATCCATTTGTAGCATAAGAACTCCTTATCAGTGAAAAGGATCCAGATATGCTTGAGCATGGAGACCTTGTTACAGTCTCTGAGACTACGAATGCCAAGACCGCCTTCTTACTTGGGTAGGCACACATCATCCCAGGAAACTTACACACTACCTTTACCGAGGCTAGGTTCTTTCCAAAGGAATTGCCTGAAAATCTGCTCAATCCGATCCAAAACAGCAAAAGGAATTGTAAAAACAGACGCCCAATACACTTGGATTGCATGGAGAACTGACCTTATAAGCTGGACTCTACCAGCAAAGAAGAGGAAACAATGCGTCCAAGATTGCACCCTTGCCATGATATGTTCCACTAAGGAAATACAATCACCTTTTCCAAGTCTGGAAGAGATGATAGGAATTCCTAAGTAACGCACCGGCGGAGTTCCTTCAACGAAGCCAAAGATATCTCTAATGCTATTCCTCTGCTCGATCGAGCCTCCAGCAAGAAAGATATCGCTTTTGTTGTTATTCATATTCAATCCACTCCAAGCCGAGAACAAGTTAAGCCCCTCCTTGAGGAGAGAGGCTGAAGCCAAGTCCGCCCGACAAAAGAGGAAGACGTCATCCGCGAAAAAGAGATAAGACAATCTAGTCGCCTTACACCTCCAAAAGAATTTGAACCCTGGCTGAGCCGCCTTAACACTTAAGATCCTGGAGAAGACTTCCATGACTAAAGTGAAAAGGTACGGTGACATAGAATCCCCTTGCCGGAGACCACGCCCACTCGGAAAGAACCCATGAAGGTCACCATTCAAAGAAATATAGAACATGGGAGTGCGGACACATACCATGATAAAATTAATGAGGTGGTCCGGAAAATGAAAGGCATGGAAGACCAATTCCAGAAAATCCCAGTCCACCGTGTCATAGGCTTTTTGGAAGTCCACCTTCACGGCACATTTTGGAGTGAACGGCTGAAGATAAAACCCTGCAAATAGCTCCTGAGCTAGGAGAATGTTGTCCCAAATACGCTTGCCTTTGATGAAGGCATTCTGATGAGGACAAATATTTTCATAAAGAACAAAGGCAATTCGGTTAGCTAACGCCTTAATGATGCATTTATAAATCGTATTGCAGCAGGCAATAGATCTATAATCCCCGACCGAGGTTGCATTAGGAACCTTCGGAATAAACACCAAGATAGTGCTATTGATTTCCTTTAGGAGCCTTCCCGTTGTAAAGAAATCCATGACTGCTTCGACCACTAAGGGGCCAACCTGCTCCCAATTACTTAAGAAGAACTCAACCCCAAAGCCATCAGGTCCAGGGGCTTTACCTCTAGTTAGGGGGAAAATAGTTTCCTTGATCTTATCAACTGAAAAGGGTTTAGAGACAAGGCTAACCTGGTCCACTCCAAGGGGAGAGCAAATAACCTATTGAATATCACCCAGAAAGGGCCAGTGCGCTGGGTCCGAGAAGTAAATAACTCCTAGAATGTGAGACAAAGGTGCTGTGCACCAGGTTTGGATCGGAGACCAAGTCCCCGTTCTTATCCCAAACTGCAAAGATCCTATTCTTCAAGTGTCTAGAGGTGACCGAGTGATGAAAGTATTTGGTGTTCTTGTCACCACAAACGAGCCACTTAACTCTTGATTTCTGCCTGAAGAAGGATTCCTCTTGGTTCCAGAAACCAAAATGAATAAAACACTAAGATATGTACAAAACAGCAACAAAGACTAGGCCAAGAAAGAGAGGCCTACCTCTGTTTGGAAGGTTTTCGGCGTTGAGACGCCGTGAAGTCATCCTTTCCTTTAAGTCCAGGGTCAAGAGCTAGTGCAAAGAGCCTTTCTTGGATTAACTCCACTTTTAAATCCACTGCTTTGAACTTCTTAGGAGAAGAGCAAGCCGAACCGAGGGATAAGAGGTCATCATTCTCCACGTCAAAGGTGGCAGGCATTGAAGCCTCGCCTCGTTTCGGGTTGCTGGGACGATCCAAGCCTGACCTTGAATCAGCCGCAAGGGAAAGGACCACCTCGGGGGATGGATCAGCACCAAATGCCGTCTTTCTGCCAGCAGGAGGAACGTCTTCTTCAAGAGGGGCTTTAAGGTGCTCAGACCGAGACACATCTCCCGCATTAGGTCTGGGTGAAACCCCACCTTTGGAAGACTTTTCCAACGCAGGACTAGGCAGGTCCTCTTCGATATCAGGAACCGAGCTGGACGCCTCCCCACCTTTGGAGGCTGACTTCTTTTTTTTCCTCTTGACCTGTTTCCAGGGCTGTTCCTCAAGAGGTGGGTCAGGAACAAGCTGCGGATCAGGGAGAGGTACCTCAGTGGTATTAGCAAGCTCCAGTGCACGGACAACCACCGGGGGAGAATCGGCCACAGAAGGAAGAGGCTCTTGCTGAACCTGTCTCGATACCGGCATAAGGACCACCGTAGAAGCAGTCACTGTCGAAGGAGCTGGAGGACGCTGCTGAGCAGAAGTTTGCACCGCTTGGGGACGAGAGGGCGCCCGGCAATTGTGCCCAAAGGAAACGCAATCAAGGCATTCCGAAGGAAGCCATTCGTATTCGATGGCAATTGATCGAGTCACCCTTTTTAGCTCTACTTCAGCAATCTTGCATCTAGGTTGATTTACCTTAATCTCGACGCAAACTCTCGCATAAGATGCTGACTTCACTTGGTCCGTGCGTTGGTCCATGAACAGCGGCTTTCCCACCGCACTCACAATATAACCCATGGCTGGGTTGTTCCAACAATCTAGGGGAAGATCCAGCAACCAAATCCAAATAGGCACCATGGATTGGTTATCTCTTTTAAGATCCAATAGAGGTTCCCATTGACAAAGCACCAACGGCACCCGAGCCACCGTTGTTTGTCCCTCCGCAAGAATTCTTCTACGAAATCTTTGATCCGAGATGTGAAGGAAGTAAAATCCTTGGTTATTTGTGATGATTTCAGCAAGTTTATTCCCCCAAATGTGCTTGAGGGATTGTTCAACCATCCATATGGAAGTTCCTTCCTACCAACGAAATACCCTACTAGGCATTGATGCCACTTAGGATCCACCGCTTCCAACACCTTATCCGACAACTTGATCACAGCCTTGCCATCAACAAATGAGGGAGGGGTATGGGTCAGCTGCAGGCCTCGCATTGCTAACCGAGCAACATTAGCCCAGGAGCGGGCAGGGGCAGGATTCTGAGCTGTAGGAAGGGGCTGGGACCCTTGGGGATGCCTAGAGGCAGATCAAGGATGACTCCTTCCTTTGGAGCGAGCTCTGGAGTTAGCCCGAGCTGATTGCAGGTTCCGTCCCAGCTAAAGATTATGCTCCTCACGAGGGCCTAAAGAGGAAGCACCAACTACCCCTTGCACCGAGGGGGGATTACCACCAGGAACGCACATTGAAGACCCCTCAGGGGATCCAGCCGAAGGTCTAGCACGGGAGCTGTCGATTCTAGACTCCACAGCTGGTGGAGCCATTACAACAAACACCTGGCATACAACCACTTAAGGCAAAAGGAAGAGCATCCTATGGGAGGCAACCGAGCTAGAAAACCGAACGTGCAGCTTGACAATGCAGGAGAAGAACCAACAACTCTCCAACAAGGCACCGCACCAGCAATTCGATCCCAAGAGCATACAGCAGCAGAAATGGCAGCAGGGAAACGCACCAGAATAAACAAAGGGGAGGCAGAGGAAGCAAGAACCTAGGAATTCGCGGACTGAGAGGAACGCAATCAGTGTGATTAGGATCCCGCCAGGAAGACGCGAGACCTGAAGTCCAATTCCAACTACCTTTCGAACTCCTAAATCCGGAAAAGCGCACCAAGGAAGACAAGCCAGAACTCGAAGAGCAGCTTAACCCAAAGAAGGATCTTTGGGAGGGTGGACGAATAGGATGAGAAGAGGCTCTCTTCCAAAAATTAGCCCAATCCAACCATAGAAACTCCAGGGGCGAGCAAAACACCAACAAACCAGTGCAGAACCTAGAGAACACCAAGCAGAACTAGGGCAGAGTAGAACTCCAAATCCAGACCAGCTTTTGCGAATTCCTTCGGTGAGAGGAGGCGGAGATGGACCTTCTTTAAAAATTTCAGCCCAAACCGATGGCTACATCTTCGGGAAATAGCATCTCAACAGACTGATGAACAGTCACTCGGGATCACCAATTGAGAGAGTAGCATGAACAGTACCTGAGAGGATCCGAAAATGGCAAAGCTATGCTTTCGCAGTTTTTTTTTTTTTTTTTTGGTAAGAAGTTAGAATATATTGATGAGTTAAAGCCAAATTTTACAAGAACCAGCTCCACAAAAACTTACACTAACCACGACAACAAGTCAAGGCGAGTGGAAGGGGGCCGGACGCAAAAAACAGCCGCCAAAGCAGCGAAACAACCAACTGCCAAACAAGGCAAAGAAAAGAGACGGAAGAAGGTCACGCAGGGCCAACGACACAACTCTCAAAGCACCTAACGAAAGCAACAAAAGGGACAACCAGCCAAACAAGGACTAGGCAGCATGAACTCTCGGCTAAGTAGGAGGAGTGGCAAATATGGAAGGATCCATTTCCCAACTCCGTTGAATTCTTCCATTTCTAGGGTTGTCGTCAACATTCTTGAAGGTAAAGGCCTTGTCCTTGACCACCCTTATAAAATGCTTCTTTACCACAGCCGCCGCGACCAAATGACCTCTGAAGATGATGTCGTTTCTATACTTCCAGACGAGGTGGCACAGAGCCCCAAATGCGAACCTACCAATCGAATGGTAGAAGTCCTTACCAGAGAGAAATCTGATGGCCCACTAGAGATTTTTATCCCAAGTCCTGTTTCCCCAAGGGAGGTTGCATTTCATCGCCCAAAAGAAAGCCATGCTAGCGGTAACCAAACACTCAAAGAAGAGATGATCTATGGAATCAGGAGTGCTCTTGCAAAAGGGACAAACCTCAAATCCGATCCTGCCATAAGACATAAGAAGGGTCTGAGTGGGCAGGCGTTTCTTCGTTATAAGCCAGAGGATGAACTGATGTCTCGGGGTAATGGCTTTGTTCCAAATAAAGGAAGACCATGTGACCCTGTCCTTCTTTCTTCTAATAATCTCCCATGCAGAGGCGACCGAGAAGAGACCGTCGGGGGAGGGAATCCAAGCAAAGCTATCCGGAGACGAAGAGAGGGATGGAATGGGGAATTCCCAAGATCCAATCATATTCCTGACCTCTATGCTGGTCGAGGCGAAGAGATCAGCCAAAGTTGCTGTGGCGGGTAAACCAGAGTCTGAAATAACTAACTCAGGACAAACTAGGTCTAGGGGACCAACCTGATGCCAACGATCGAACCAGAGGGAAATGGAACAGCCATCCCCAACTCGCCAACTCGCCATTGGAAGCTGGGCCGAAAATCCGTCCTTAAACGAAGAAGTCTCTTCCAGGCCCAAGAGCAACACGCGGGAAGCTTAGCGGCCCAAAAACTGCACCTTTTCAGGAAGGTAGAGTGGATCCACTTGCACCAGAGGGATTCCTTATCAGTGAAAAGTATCCAGATGTGCTTAAGCATCGACGCCTTGTTACAGTCACGAAGCCGCCAAATGCCGAGACCCCCTTCCTCCTTAGGAAGACACACATCTTCCTAGATACTTTTGTACCACCCTTACCAAGGCTCGGCCCCTTCCATAGAAATTGTCTGAGAATCTATTCAATACGATCTAAAACCGCAAGAGGGATAGTAAAGACAGATGCCCAATAAGCTTGAATGGCATGAAGGACTGACCTTATTAGCTGGATCCTACCAACATAAGAAAGAAAGCAGTGCGTCCAAGACTGAACTCTGGCCAATATACGCTCCACAAGGGAGACGCAATCCGCTTTACCAAGCCTGGATGAAATAATGGGAACTCCCAGATAGCGCACCAGTAAGGTGCCTTCCACAAAGCCCCAGGCACTAATGATATTGCTCCTCAACTCTGTCGAGCCACTAGCAAGAAAGATCTCACTCTTGTTATTATTTGGCTTCAATCCACTCCAAGCCAAGAACAAATCAAGGCCCTCCTTGAGAAGGGAGACCGAATTCATGTCCGCACGACAAAAGAGGAATACATCATCAGCAAAAACAGGTGGGATAGTCTTGTGGCCTTACATCTCCAAAAGAAGATGAAGTCGGAATGAGCAGCCTGAACATTCAAAATCCCCGAGAAAACTTCCATAACCATGGTAAAGAGATAAGGAGACATGGGGTCCCCTTGGCGAAGGCCACGGCCACTCGGAAAATAACCATGTAAATCACCATTTAAGGATATGGAGAACATGGGAGTACGAACACATACCATGATTAACTTGATGAGGTGAGCCGGGAACCGAAAGGCATGAAGTACCACTTCTAGGAAGTCCCAGTCCACCGTATCATACGCCTTCTGGAAGTCCACCTTCACTGCACATTTAGGAGTGTAAGGATCCAAGTGGAAACCAGCAAAGAGCTCCTGGGCTAGGAAGATATTATCCCGAATGGGCCTGCCTTTGATAAAAGCATTCTGATGAGGGCTAATAGTCTTGTTAAGAACAGCAGCAATGCGATTGGTAAGAACCTTGGTAATGCATTTATAGACCGTGCTGCAGCAGGCAATCGGTCTATAGTCATTGACCGAGGTCGCGTTGGTCACCTTCGAGATTAGGACCAAAATGGTACTGTTGATCTCTCTAAGCAGTCTCCCAGTGTTGAAGAAGTCCTCCACAGCTTCTACAACTAAAGGGCCAACTCGATCCCAATTCCTCTTGAAGAATTCAACTCCAAAGCCATCTGGACCTGGGGCTTTTCCCCTAGTAAGGGAAAAAGAGTATCCCTAATTTCACCGCCGAAAAGGGCTAAGAGAAGATACTAACCCGATCATCCCCAAGGAGGCATTGAATAACCTGCTGGATCTCAAGCAAGGAGCAAGAAGAAGGCTGGGATCTCGGCTGGAATAGCTCCTTAAAGTGAGAGATAAAGGTGCTACTCACAAGGCCAGGCTCGGAAGCCAGATTCCTATTCCTATCAAGGACTAAGAGGATTCTGTTCTTCAGATGTCTAGAAGTGACCGAATGGTGAAAGTAACTTGTATTCTTATCGCCGCATTCAAGTCACTTGATTCTAGACTTTTGCCTGAAAAAAGACTCCTCCTGATTTCTTAACTCCACATAAGTGGTGCGGCGGTCTTTTTCTAACTCTGCCAAGAAGACATTTGCAGGATCAAGCCGAAGGTCCAATTGGGCTAGCCTGAACGCCTCCCTGGAAATGGAGACCCTCTTAGAGATACTAGAAAAGGATTCCCTTTTGAGATGTTTAAGCCAGTTCTTGAGTGCCTTCAACTTTTGAACCAGCCTATACATCGAAACTCCAGCAACCGGGGCTCCCCAAACCTCGTCCATCCAAAAGTCGAAGAACTTGAAAGGCTTCCTTCGACGAATTTGCTCGGTGACTTTGACAACCATAGGTGAGTGGTCTGAAATACTCGGAGTGAGAAAAGAGGCGCTAAAATAGGAAAATCGAGCACACCAAGCAACATTCACTAGGACCCGATCAATTTTCCTTGCTTTGCGATTGGCTAACGAGGAAGTTGACCAAGTGAAGCGAAGGCCTGTGTATCTCAAATCCTCTAATTCTGCACTGATTAAGCACTGGTTAAACTCCTCAAACAGGGGAATCCAAGAAGTTGAGCTCTCAAACCTGTCTGAAGGGTCCCTAATAGCGTTGAAATCCCCCGCCACCACCCAAGCGAAACCCTGCAAGCAAGAGCTCATTCTAACCAAATCCGCCCACAGAGAATGGCGAGTGGTAAAAGAATGCTCCACATAAATCACTAAGGCACAGCAAGATGAACCCGAAGAGAGGAGAGTCACTTTGCCATGAACAACTTGCGCATTAGAAGAGATCAGCTCGAACTTAATAAGGACCGGGTTCCAACCGACCCAAATCCGCCCTTTAGGAGAATAATCATAATTTGCCATCCAGTTCCAACCCAACATCAGACCATTGGATAGAGACCGAAAAAGAAAATCCGGAACTTTGGTTTCCAACACACCAATCAAGCAGAGGTTGTTAGACCGAACCAAATTCCTAACTTCAGACCTCCTCAAAGGGTCCATCAATCCTCTAATGTTCCAACAGCCGAAATTCATATAAAGATATATACTATACAAAAGAATAAATACAGCAAGCCAAGAGAAGAGAGGGAGGCAAGGCCTACCTCTGTTTGTGAGGCTTCCTGCGCGACTTCTTCCCCTTCGCGCCAGGATCCGGCACAAATAAGAGTAGTCTCTTTTGGATATCTTCCACAACAAGATCCGTCTCCTTGTGCTGGCCGGAGATGGCCGAAGAAGGAGATAAAAGATCGTCATCCGAGGCATCAAAGGATGCCGCAACAAGGGAATCCTCTCCCTGGCCAGGGCTACTGGGGGGATCTTTAAAGGAAGGACAACCGCCACTAGGGAAAGGACCACCTTCGGGGGTCCGCTTGCACCTCTCGGAGCCTTCTTGGGACGAGGAGGCCGTTTCTGAACTCCTTCTAGAGCATTCGGCTGGTTAGGACCTGCTTCGATGACAGCAAGGGGCGTATGCGAAGAAGTACCCTTCTTGGACGATTACCCAACTAAAGGATTCATTGGCCAAGAGGGGGCAATCTGTATGCGAAGAAGTACCCTTCTTGGACGATTCCCCAACTAAAGGCTTCATTGGCCGAGAGGGGGCAATCTCCAGAAAAGAGCTCGGAAGAGGAGCATCTTCCACAGAGGATACCTGGACCTCAAGTGAGGTAAACAAACGGATGTGCCTGTTTGGGTTCGACTATGGGACCTTCCCCTCAATTGTTGCACAAATGCTTCCTTGGGGCTCATTGGTAGTGCGGTTGGCAAACCACTGTTTATGGAACAAAGGACCGACCAACCAAAATCAGCCTCTTTTGCGAGAGTTTGTGTTGAAATCAAAGTAAACCAGCCCAGGTGCAAGGTGGCTGAGTTTGTCTTGAAGGGTGTCAAGCGTTCTATTGCAATTGAATATGAGTGGCTACCTTCGGAATGTTTGGATTGTGGCCCCTTCGAGCACAACTGCACCGCTGATCCTCCTCACAAGCCTGCTATTCACCCTGCCCAATCCTGCCAGAACACTGGTCCTGCTCTGGATCCTCCCCTGATTCGCAAGACCACTCCTCATCTCGCTCAGGTTGTTGATCTGCCAACTTCCCCGTCAGCCCCTATTGCAACTTCAGGTATGGTTGAGCTTGAACAGTGGAAGCCAGTCAAGCACAAGAAAAAGAAGAACCAGATATCCACTGTGGAAGATGCTCCTCCTCCGAGCAGTTTTCTGGAGATTGCCCCCTCTCGGCCAAGCAAACCTTTAGCTGGGGAATCATCCAAGAAGGGTACTTCTTCGCATTCACCCATTGCTGTCATCGATGCGGGTCCTAACCAGCCAAATGCTCTGGAAGGAGTTCAAAAACAGCCTCATCGTCCCAAGAAGGCTCCGAGAGGTGCAAGCGCACCCCTGAAGGTGGTCCTCTCCCTAGCGACTGGCTGTCCTTCTTTTAAAGATCCCCCCAGTAGACCTGGCCGAGGAGAGGATTCTCTTGTGGCGACATCCTTTGATGCCTCGGATGACGATCTTTTATCTCCTTCTTCGGCCACCTCCGGCCAGCACAAGGAGACGGATCTTGTTGTGGAAGATATCCGAAAGAGACTCCTCTCATTTGTGCCGAACCCTGGCGCGAATGGGAAGAAGTCGCGCAGGAAGCCTCACAAACAGAGGTAGGCCTTGCCTCCCTCTCTTCCCTTGGCTTGCTGCTTTTATTCTTTTGTATAGTATATAGTTTTTTATGAATTTCGGCTATTGGAACAATAGAGGTTTCACGGACCCTCTGAGGAGGTCTGAAGTTAAGAATTTGGTTCGATCTAACAACCTCTGCTTGATTGGTGTGTTGGAAACCAAAGTTCCGGATTTTCTTTTTCGGTCTCTATCCAATGGTCTGATATTGGGTTGGAACTGGATGGCAAATTATGATTATTCTCCTAAAGGGCGAATTTGGGTCGGTTGGAACCCGGCCCTCATTAAGTTCCAGCTGATCTCTTTTAATGCGCAAGCTGTTCATGGCAAAGTGACTCTCCTCTCTTCAGGTTCATCTTGTTGTGCCTCAGTGATTTATGCGGAGCACTCTTTTACCACTCGCCGTTCTCTGTGGGCGGATTTGGTTAGAATGAACTCTTGCTTGCAGGGTTTCGCTTGGGTGGTGGCGGGGTATTTCAACGCCATTAGGGACCCCTCAAACAGGTTTGGGAGCTCAACTTCTTGGATTTCCCTGTTTGAGGAGTTTAACCAGTGCTTAATCAGTGTAGAATTAGAGGATTTGAGATACACAGGCCTTCGCTTGACTTGGTCAACTTCCTCGGGAGACAACCGCAAAGCAAGGAAAATTGAACGAGTCCTAGTGAATGCTGCTTGGTGTGCTCGGTTTTCTTATTCGGGTATTTCAGACCACTCGCCTATGGTTGTCAAAGTCACCAAGTTAATTCATCGAAGGAAGCCTTTCAAGTTCTTCGACTTTTGGATGGATCATCCTTCTTTCCTAGACATAGTGGACGAGGTTTGGGGAGCCCCAGTTGCTGGAGTTCCAATGTATAGGCTGGTTCAAAAGTTTAAGGCACTCAAGAACCGGCTTAAACATCTCAAAAGGGAATCCTTTTCTAGTATCTCTGAGAGGGTCTCCATTTCCAGGGAGGCGTTCAGGCTAGCCCAACTGGACCTTCAGCTTGATCCTGCAAATGTCTTCTTGGCAGAGTTAGAAAAAGAGCGCCGCACCACCTATGTGGAGTTAAGAAATCAGGAGGAGTCTTTTTTCAGGCAAAAGTCTAGAATCAAGTGGCTTGAATGCAGCAATAAGAATACAAGTTACTTTTACCATTCGGTCACTTTTAGACATCTGAAGAACAGAATCCTCTTAGTCCTTGATAGGAATGGGAATCTGGCTTCCGACCCTGGCCTTGTGAGTAGCACCTTTATCTCTCACTTTAAGGAGCTATTCCAGCCGAGATCCCAGCCTTCTTCTTGCTCCTTGCTTGAGATCCAGCAGGTTATTCAATGCCTCCTTGGGGATGATCAGGTTAGTATCTTCTCTTAGCCCTTTTCGGCAGGTGAAATTAGGGATACTCTTTTTTCCCTCACTAGGGGAAAAGACCCAGGTCCAGATGGCTTTGGAGTTGAATTCTTCAAGAGGAATTGGGATCGAGTTGGCCCTTTAGTTGTAGAAGCTGTGGAGGACTTCTTCAACACTGGAAGATTGCTTAGAGAAATTAACAGTACCATCTTGGTCCTAATCCCGAAGGTGCCCAATACGACCTCGGTCAATGACTATAGACCGTGTTGTAGCAGGCAATCGGTCTATAGTCATTATCAAGGTTCTTGCCAATCGCATTGCTACTGTTCTTAATAAGACTATTAGCCCTCATCAGAATGCCTTTATCAAAGGCAGGCGCATTCGGGATAACATCCTCCTAGCCCAGGAGCTCTTTGCTAGTTTCCACCTGGATCCTTACACTCCTAAATGTGCAGTGAAGGTGGACTTCCAAAAGGCGTATGATACGATGGACTGGGACTTCCTAAAAATGGTACTTCATGCCTATCGTTTTCCAGCTCACCTCATCAAGTTAATCATGGTATGTGTTCGTATTACTATGTTCTCCATATCCTTAAATGGTGATTTACATGGTTATTTTTTGAGTGGCCGTGGCCTTCGTCAAGGGGACCCCATGTCTCCTTATCTCTTTATTATGGTTATGGAAGTTTTCTCGAGGATTCTGAATATCCGGATTGCTCATTCCGACTTCAGCTTCTTTTGGAGGTGTAAGCCCACAAGACTATCCCACCTATTCTTTGCTAATGATGTCTTCTTCTTTTCTCGTGCGGACATGAATTCGGTCTCCCTTCTCAAGAAGGGCCTTGATGTGCTCTCCGCTTGGAGTGAATTGAAGCCAAATAACAACAAGAGTGACATCTTTCTTGCTGGTGGCTCGACAGAGCTGAGGAGCAATATCATTAGTGCCTGGGGCTTCGTGGAAGGCACCTTATCGGTGCGCTATCTGGGAGTTCCCATTATTTCGTCCAGGCTCAGTAAAGCGGATTACGTCCCCCTTGTGGAGCGTATTTTGGCCAGAGTTCAGTCTTGGACACACTACTTTCTTTCTTTTGCTGGCAGGATCCAGCTAATAAGGTCAGTCTTTCATGCCATTCAAGCTTATTGGGCATATGTCTTTACTATCCCTCTTGCGGTTTTAGATCCAGCAATTCCTATGGAATGGGCCGAGCCTTGGTAAGGGTGGTACGAAAGTATCCTAGGAAGATGTGTCTCCCTAAGGAGGAAGGAGGTCTCGGCATACGGCAGCTTTGTGACTGTAACAAGGCGTCGATGCTCAAGCGCATATGGATACTTTTCGCTGATAAGGAATCCCTCTGGTGCAAGTGGATCCACTCAACTTTCCTGAAAATGTGCAATTTTTGGGCCGCTAAACTTCCTGCGTGTTGCTCTTGAGCCTAGAAGAGACTTCTTTGTTTAAGGACAAATTTCCGGCTCAGCTTCCGATGGCGAGTTGGGGACGGCCGTTCCATTTCCCTCTAGTTCGATCATTGGCATCAGGTTGGTTCCCTAGACCTAGTTTGTCTAGAGTCAGTTATTTCAAACTCTAGTTTATCCACCACAACTTTGGCTGATCTCTTCGCCCCGGCCGGCATAGAGGTCAGGAATATGATTGGACTTTGGGAATTCCCCATTCCATCCCTCTCTTCGTCTCCGGACAACTTTACTTGGATTTCCTCCCCCGACGGTCTCTTCTCTGTCGCCTCAGCGTGGGAGATTATTAGAAGAAAGGACAGGGTCACATGGTCTTCCTTTATTTGGAACAAAGCCATTACCCCGAGACATTAGTTCATCCCCTGGCTCATAACGAAGAAACGCCTGCCCACTCAGACCCTTCTTATGTCTTATGGCAAGATCGGATTTGAGGTTTGTCCCTTTTGCAAGAGCACTCCTGATTCCATATATCATCTCTTCTTTGAGTGTTCGGTTACTGCTAGCATGGCCTTCTTTTGGGCGATGAAATGCAACCTCCCTTGGCAAAACAGGACTTGGGATGAAAATCTCTAGTGGGCCATCAGATTCCTCTCTGGTAAGGACTTCTACCATTCAATTGGCAGGTTCTCATTTGGGGCTCTGTGCCACCTCGTCTGGAAGTTTAGAAACGACATCATCTTCAGAGGTCATTCGATCGCGGCGGCCGTGGTAAAGAAGCATCTTATAAGGGTGGTCAAGGACAAGGCCCTTACCTTCAAGAATGTTGACGATAACCCTAGAAATAGAAGAATTCAGCGGAGTTGGGGAATGGATCCTTCCATATTTGCCACTACTCCTACTTAGTAGAGAGTTCATGCCGCCTAGTCCTTGTTTGGCTGGTTGTTCCTTTTGTTGCCTCGTTAGGTGCTTTTAGAGTTGTGTCATTGGCCCTGCGTTGCCTTCTTCCATCTCTTTCCTTTTCCTTGTTTGGCGGTTGTTTGTTACGCCGCTTTGGCGGCTGTTTTTGCGTCCGGCCCCCTTCCACTCGCCTTGACTTGTTGTCGTGGTTAGTGTAAGTTTTGTGGAGCCGGTTCTTGTAAAGTTTGCTTTAACTCATCAATATATTCTTACTTCTTACCCAAAAAAATTTCGACCAAAAACTTTACCAAAAGAAAAAACAACTTCGACCAAAAAGAAGTCAAAAGAAGCCTTTGCCATTTTCAGAATTCTCGTGTACTGTTCATCAAATGCTCCCCAGCCGGATTCCCATGTCATTGTTCATCGTTCTGGTGTGTTGCTGATTCCCAGGGCTGTGGCTGTCAAAATGCGCTGATTTCGGGGGGAAGCTTCATTTCACTCCCCTCTTAAGTTTCCACCAAAGCATTTTCCATGGGATGGTCTACATCCAGAGAAATCGACAGCCCGAGGTTGGTCTGTTTTGCGGTTTCTGGGCTACAATTTTCCGTCTAGTTTTCTATTCGTTTTAGGAGCTACCATGGATGGTTTTGGCTGATTTTTTGAGGAAGTCTCCCACCACCTATTCCTCCCTCCCATACGAAGGACTTCCGTTGGTGTGGGTTGGTTCGGGAGATCTCAGTGGAGCCTCGCGCGCGAGCGCTTCTACTGCATTTCTTCCCGACTCAATCTAAGGAAGCTCAGCGGAGGGGCTCGTAATCTCCTAGAAGTCGGGATGCATTCTCCTCACTCGGTTCTCCCTAGTGGCGCTCCCTCCCGGCCTCCTCTCGGATGCCGGCCTCCTCTCGGATGCTCGGTTGGACGAGATAGTAGAGCCCATGTTCCACGAACGTAGTCTCGTTCGATCGTTTGGATGGACTATGAGTGTGGGGTCATTGGCCCTTGTTCCCTAATCGTTAAGCGTTTATCGCTTCACGTGAAGCCCTCGAGAATTGCGATGGATCAATACTTGGCGAATGTTGTGAAGGAATGCAACCTAGTTGATCCTACTAGTAGTCATATGCTTCTCTCAGAGATTAAGCCATGCATGTGTGAGTATGAATTAATTTAGACTATGAAACTGCGAATAACTCATTAAATCAGTTATAGTTTATTTGATGTTATTTGCTACTCGGATAACCGTAGTAATTCTACAACTAATACGTGTATCAAACCCCAACTTTTGGAATGGATACATTTATTAGATGAAAGGTCGACGTCGGCTTTGCCCGTTGCTCTAATGATTCATGATAATTTGATGGATCGCACGGCAATCGTGCCAGCGATGCATCATTCAAGTTTCTACACTATCAACTTTCGATGATGAGATAATTGCCTACTATGGTGGTGACAAGTGATGGAGAATTAGGGTTTGAGTCCGAAAAGAGAGCCTCAGAAATAACTACTCCATCCTAGGAAGGCAGCAGGTGTGCAAATTACCCACACAGGGAGGTAATGACAATAAATAACTATATCGAGCTTTTTGAGTCTATTAATTAGAATGAATATAATCTAAATGCTTTAACGATAATCCATTGTAAGGCAAGTGTAGTGCCAACAACCGCGGTAATTCCACCTCCAATAACACATTTAAGTTGTTGCAGTTAAAAAGCTCGTAGTTGGATCTTGGGTTGGGTCGATCAATTCGCCTCACGATGTGCATCAATTGGCTCCTCCTTTCGACCGATGATACACTCCTAGCCTGGTCGTCCCTCCGGTGCTATTACTTTGAAGAAATTAGAGTGCTCAAAGCAAGTCTACGCTCTGTATACATTAGCATGGGATAACATCATAGGATTCCGATTTTAATGTGTTGGCTTTCGGGATCGGAGATGAAATTCTTAGATTTCTGAAAGACGAACAACTGCGAAAGCAAATGATTGTCATTTATGTTTTTCTTGGTATATTGTCCACCCATCCTCTCTATTCAGGCGATTGGTTTCCTGTTCACGCTCGTCTGATTCCTCGACCACTGTGGATGCGAAGACCGGTAGGTGGACTCGATTTTTGGAGGGAAGAAGCGTCTTTTCCCCTTCAAATCAAGACCAAAGCTCCTTCTTCGGTAAGCCCTAATTCGCGAGTTATGGGATTCGACGATTAGGGTTTCTGTTTCTCTATTCGCCCGCTTGCGTGCGATTTATGTTCAATGGCTTCGGTGGCTTTCTCGAATCATCCTATGTATCCCAATAAGGGAAAGGCCCATGCTAACAATAGGCGCAGTCGAAGTCGCCAGAGGAAAGCCCCTCGTGACCCTTCTTCGTTGCGTCCTGCTGCTGGGAAGTGAGACTCCTCGAAAGCCCCTCAAGCTCGTTCTTGAGCTAACGTCGCAAGACTCTCGGCTCGGGGTTACGACCTATCCTATGTTCCTTCGTCGTCAATTGGCAAGAGAGCAGTTCATCTCTTGGAGGAGGTGAAACAAGCCATTGACCCAAAATGGAATTGCTGTCTAGTTAGGTATTACGTTTGTAAATCGATGCCATTTCTGTTCACTGAAGCCATGTTGAAACAGGCTTGGGATGACCACCTGAAAGAAGTTCATGCAAATGGTGATGGTTTTTATTTTTTCTTCATCCTGGATCACGATTTTCGTAGGAAGATCCTAGAGGAGGGGATGATGACAGTGGCCAAGGTTTCCTTGGTCTTAAAGCAATGGCACCCATCGCTTGTTCTCAAGAATCTCCAGTCGATGGGTTCCTATTTGGATAAGGTTGAAACATATTCCATATCCCTACTGGTCAGCTCTTGGTATAAGCGAAATTGCAAGTGCCGTAGGGAAACCTTTTTATGTCGATCCCTTAACTGAACAAATGCGAAGAATGTCTTTCGCCAGAGTATGTGTTGAGATATTAGCAAAGATGGAAAGATACGAGGAGATGGAGGTATTCGTGGATAATGAGTCCTTTACAGTCCCAGTAATTTATGAATGGAAGCCTAATTCATGCACCAAATGTTGTGCCTTTGGACACAACTCTCTAGACTCTATGCCAAGGCCTTCGGGCAAAGAACCTACTGTGATGAATACTTCTAATCCTGCTGCAGTTAGTCGGGTAAAGTCCCCTGTGCCTGCTCAAGTCCAGCCCGAATCCCAAGCTAACCTATAGTTAGAGTGGAAAGAAGTTACAAACAAAAAGAAGAAAAATCAAGCTATTAAGGAGAAGGGAGCTACCCCTCTAGTTTCAGCTTTGCAAATCTCGTTTGCAGCTGACTCTTCTCAGATTTCTCTTCTGAAGGCTGCTCGTAAAGACCCTGGTGGTCCTAGTACAAATGCTCAGGAATCCTCTTCCTCTTTGGCTTTGGTGGTGCCACCTCAGACAATGTGGCCTTAATGGCTTTTTCCTCTAATGAGGAGTCCGATGGTGTGCTGATAGGTGTGCTGAGTCCTATCAGTAGCAATGTTGAAGATAAGGATTCTGAAGCCCCCTCTTCCTCAAGTCCTCGAGGAATTCAACGTGCTCGAGGGGAATCTATTGTGGAAGCTCGTCCGGTTCAGAAAGATGCCCCTTAGGTGGCAATAAAACCATCTCCATCGACTGGTCCCCCTCCCAAAGGGACAAGCCGAAAGAAACCGCCAAAGCGCCAGTAAGGGCTGTGCCTCTTTGCCCTGTTTTTTGCTCATGATTTTTGGTGTTTGGAATATAACGGGTCTCCCTACGGCACTTGCAATTTCGCTTATACCAGGAGCTGACCAGTAAGGATAGGGGATATGTTTCAGCCTTATCCAAACAGGAACCATCGATTGGAGATCCATCCTTCTTGAGAACCAGCATCGGGTGCCATTGTTTTAAGACCAGGTGAACCCTGGCCACTGTCATCATCCCCTCCTCTAGGATCTTCCTACGAAAATCGTGATTCGAGATGAAAAATAAAAACATCATCATTTGCAAAAACTTCTTTCAAGTCATCACCCCAAGCCTGTTTCAACATGGCTTCAGTGAGCAGAAAGGGCATCGATTTACCAACGTAATATCTAATTAGACAGCAATTCCATTTTGGGTCAATGGCTTATTTCATCTCGTCCGAGAGATGAACTACTGCTCTCTTGCCAATTGACGACAGAGAAATATAGGATAGGTCGTAATCCCGAGTCGAGAGTCTTGCGACGTTAGCCCAAGAACGAGTTTGAGGGGCTTTCGAGGAGTCTCGCTTCCCAGTAGTAGGACGCGACGAAGAAGGGTCACGAGGGGCTTTCCTCTAGTGACTTCGACTGCGCCTATTGTTAGCATGGGCCTTTCTCTTATTGGGATCCACAGAATGATCCGAGAAAGCCACAGAAGCCATCGAACATAAATCTCACACAAGCGGGCGAACAAAGAAACAGAAACCCTAATCGTCGAATCCCATAACTCGTGAATTAGGACTTACCGAAGAAGGAGCTTCGATCTTGATTTGAATGTTGGAAAGACGCTTCTTTCCTTCAAGAATCGAGTCCACCTACCGGTCTTCGCATCCACAGTGGCCGAAGAACCAGACGCGCGTGAACAGAAAACCAATCGCCTGAATAGAGAGGATGAGTGAACAGTATACCGAGAAAAACACAAATGGCAAAATCATTTGCTTTCACGGTGTTTTTTTTTTTTTTTGGATACCCAGGGAACCCCTCCCCGTACCAACGCGAACGGCCCGACAGGCCCGGGATGTTTGCTTTCACAGTTGTTTTTTTTTTTTTTTTTGGTAAAGTTGCTTTCACAGTTGTTCATCTTTCATAAATCCAAGAATTTCACCTGACTATAAAATACGAATGCCGCACAACTGTCCTTTTTAATCATTTACTCCGATCTCGAAAACCAACACAATAGAACCGAAATCCTATGATGTTATCCCATGCTAATGTATATAGAGCGTAGACTTGCTTTGAACACTCTAATTTCTTCAAAGTAACAGCACCAGAGGGACGACCAGGCTAGGAGTGTATCATCAGTTGAAGGACGAGCCAATTGATGCACGCCGTGAGGCGAACTAATCGACTCAACCCAAGATCCAACTACGAGCTTTTTAACCGCAACAACTTAAATATATATTATTGGAGGTGGAATTACTGCGGTTGTTGGCACTAGACTTGCCTTACAATGGATTATCGTTAAAACATTTAAATTGTACTCATTCTAATTAACAGACTCAAAGAGCCCAATATAGTTATTTATTGTCATTACCTCCCCGTATGGGTAATTTGCACACCTGCTGCCTTCCTAGGATGTAGTAGTTATTTCTGAGGCTCTCTTCGGACTCGGAACCCTAATTCTCCATCACCCATCACCACCATAGTAGGCCATCATCTCATCATCGAAAGTTGATAGTGTAGAAATTTGAATGATGTATCGCCGGCACGATGGCCATGCGGTCCATCAAGTTATCATGAATCATTAGAGCAACGAGCAAAGCTCACGTCGACCTTTTATCTAATAAATGTATCCCTTCCAAAAGTTGAGATTTGATACACGTATTAATTGTACAATTACTACGGTTATCCGAGTAGCAAATAACATCAAACAATCTGAATTAGTTCATACTCACACATGCATGGCTCAATCTTTGAGAGAAGCATATGACTACTAGCAAGATCAACCAGGCTGCATTCCTTCACAACGTCCGCCGAGCATTGATCTATCGCAATGCTCGAGGGCTTCGCGTGAAGCGATAAACGCTTAACGATTAGGGAACAAGGGTCATTGGCCCCACACTCGTAGTCCATCCGAACAATCGAACGAGACCACGTTCGTGAAACGTGCCCTACTATCTAGTCCAACCGAGCATCCAAGAGGAGGCCGTGATGGAAGGGACGATCGAATGCACACATTTTCGTTGCAATAGTTATGCAACAAAGGAACCCATGCCTTGCATCCAATGTTTAGCTCGTGAAGCAACAATTGATCAAAAGTGAGGGAAGCAAATTCGATGTACCAGCACATAGCCTACCTACGCACACATTCTTATCATCTCTCGCACACCATCGCGTAAACTGAAAACGAACCAAGCCGATTCATCTGTAGCTCCTCAAGCACGAGAACTCAAGGAACACACGGAGTCATCAAACAAGGTCGCCTCCGCACCGCTAGACGCGAGAACACTAATGTCTTGTTCAGGTCGTGGATCGATAGCACGTGACTCGTTTTCATGCTAGAGGCACGATCTCATCTTATCAAAGGGACTCATAGATTCGTCAATCCCCAAGTAACTCGGTCTTGGTCACTAATTCATCCTTTATGGCCGCTACGACCCATGCGCTCGGCCATGATGCCTGCATGAGGAGAGCCACGCGATGCATCCATTTTTGTCTAGGGCGCTCTTTTCAATCGGTCGAGGCCTATTTTGAGGATCATTGAACATTATTATGACTTATTCTTGACTCATTGCCTGTGCCCATGACATAGGTCATCACCTGATGATCGCCCATAGGCTGCCCGTGGCCTACGAGCACCACTCCCCCACTAAAGAGCTTTAGGATCATTTTTGCCGCCATTTTTACCACCAAGAGGAAACATTTACCATATTTTAGTAGACACCACCCCTCTAAAAATTTATAAAAATTGAATTTTGATGAGATTTTTTGCAGAGATGTTTAGAAAAATGTGATCTAAATTATGGGAAAGTCATTAAAAAATTTGAAGACCGAAATTTTTTTTATTTTTGATATTTAAAAATTGAGAAAATTAGAAAAATTAGAAAAAGAATAGTTAGGACATGGAAAAACCATTGGAAAAGCTATTTTATGACAAACAAATTTTAGGAAGAAGAATAGATTCAATTGAACAATAAATGATTGGTGGAGTTACAACCGGACCATGGTCAGTCGGCCCCGATTGATCCACATGGTGCGAGGTTGATCGATCCTGCTCGATCGGGATCAATCCATAATCGATCCACACGGTACATGGATCGATCCACACAGTCGAGGCCCTCGACCACGATTGATCCCACTCGACTCCGCTCGACTAGGATTCATCCATGATCGATCCACATGGTGGATGGATCTTCGGACGATTAATCTGCATGGTACATGGATCCATCCACAGCTCCACGATCGATCCCGCTCAATTGGAATCGATCCACGATCGATCCGCACGGTGCATGAATCGATCCACAATGGATGGGCCGAGGCCCTCGACCACGATCGATCCGACTCGTCTGGAATCACCAGAATCGATCCGCATGGTGCATGGATCGATCCACAATGGATCCGCACGGTGCATGGATCATGGATCAATCCACACCGCCGAGGCCCTCGATCAGGCCCTCGATCACAATCAATCCCGCTCAACTGGGATCAATCCACATGATGCATGAATCAATCCACGATCAATTCGCACGGTGTAGAGATTAGGGATCGATCCATACGGTGCAGAGATCGATTCCGCTCAATTGACATGGATCCGCACGGTGCAGGGACTGATCCTGCTCGACCAGGGATTGATCCACGATCGATCCTCAATCCGCACGATGTAAGGACCAATCCCGCTCAACTAAGGTGGCATGGATTGATCTGCATGGTGCAGGGATTGATCCCGCTCGACCAGGATCAATCCGCACAGGCAGATAGTAAGCAACACAGACTATATTTCCACAGTATAATTACATACCATGAAAACTAGCACACTTAAAGAATAAAATTTATGAACTTATGGGCATTAATACTATCCAGAGCATCGCTTTCACTATTACTACCACGATCACCCATGTATAAACTAAAATCCACTCACATCATATGATAATTTGCAATAAATATTATATCGTACTAAGAAATGGCTTCAATTTCTATCTTAGGCTAAATGATTCAAACATATATTTGACTAGTTAAAACAATGACTTGTCACAAATTGAAATTAAAACGTATAAGATTCTATATCATCGACTACTGATGCAACACTTACTGAGTAATTTGGAGCTGCAGACACCACACTAAAGGGTTCAGATGCATCATTTTCTTTGAAAGCATATAAAGCAACTAGAAACAGCTATGAAGAACCTGTTCCAACCACAATGTGACAACCCTCTGTTATTGCATTACCAATCACTTTATGGAGCTGAGAAATCTCCTTGGCAAGCTCAAGCTCTAAAAACCAATACAGGTTCCCAGCATCTAAGAAGTAACTAGTGAACTGCCAGCTTGGTATCACCACCGTGGATTTGTCACCCATTTCTTGCCAATATCTCTCGTACAGTGTAGGTTCACCACTGCATGAAGGAATGTTGAGCTTAGGATCATGAGAACCGTGGCATGTGCTTTTATATAATATGTCCACAAAAAAATGGCTCACCTTTTTAACTTATGAGGACATAGAACAAAGACAACTAAAAGAGGAATGATGCAACAAGAAAAAGCTCTATGGCAAAGGCTATCAATTTGTGACAAGTAGTGAACTTATCGGTCCGTAAAATCATTTGACCTCGCTGATATTTCTGCCTCCTAATTGCCCAGTATTCTGTCCGTCAAACTAACAAAAGAAAAAATAAGCCTGGCAATATTAGTCTTGTCCAATTCAAAAAAAAAAAAAAAAAAAAAAATTCCTACGCACAGGCAAGAAAGGCATGGTAATCCTAGTAAAAGTTTCCTCATAGTGAAGAATAGATGCAAAATTTGTATCCCACGGTGGCTTATGTATTCAAGATATATTTCAGGGCTTACATCATGTATCAAACTAGTATACCTCACAATCCACAAACGAAATTGCAATTCTATATCAAAACAATTTCATCCTATGTAGTCACGTGACAAAAGTACTTGTTCATAAGTGGATTTATTAGAGCTCTAGTTATATTTTATCTTCTAGATATCAATATGATTAATACGACACTCATACCATGCTCATATCAATCACTTAACGGCATGCACGGCGACCCTAGTACGTACAAAAAGACATGGCAACAAATCGGTGACAAAATCACAATCCTAGGCCCTAACTAGCAATTTCAAAATTACCTCTAATAAAAACAACATGAAGTGGAAGTCGTTACTTATGATTTTTTTATTTTTTATCTTTAGAACATTACTTGGAGTTAAAGGAAATTTTCCTTATCAATTCCAAGCAAGCAGAAAGTAGATTACCAAGATCCCTACTAAACCCAATACATTAAATTTTAACAGAGGTTCGCTAAGTTATGTATTAAGCATTGAAGGATCTTATGACTAGCACATCACAGTATGTATAGAAATAGAAATGTTTAGGCTTACTAGTCATGATTGATCACATTTCTCCCATCATCTGCATCTCCCCCATTTACAGCCAATGGCGAAGGTGTTGGGTGCATGTTTTGAATGGAACTTGCTCCAATTTGGGACTCTTCAGCAATCTGAGCATCTTTTGGCTTCTCCATGGAAACTCTGCTTACTTTCTCTCTCATATTCTTTCTTTGTCGAATAATTTCGAGCACTAAGCTCACATTAAGTGCAACGGATAGCACTAACATGTGTCTTGGTGAAAACAGAGACCGATGATTTGCCATTTCGGTCTAGAAACAAGATCTGCAACCAAAAATATGGAGATGAGAGTATTACTAACTGAAATAAGCAGAAAATGCAGTATCAAGTATACATAGACAGAAGGAAAAGAAGCACAAAAGAAACAACAAATAGATGTTGGGGAAAGAAAAAAGGTTTATAGATGCAATCTTCATCAAATTATTCAGAAAGTTAAAAAGGCTGGCAGTTCATAGGCTACTTGACAGATAGTGGATTCTGGCAAAGAATTAAAGAAACCGTTAATGGATGCAATCTTATCAGATGAAGCAAGAAGCAAAAAGCTTAAAGGAGTCAAAAAGCTTTATCCTTATAAAGTGATTCTCCATTAACATTGCCAAACATATTGGGATATAAATATGCACTGCTTAAAAGTATATTACAAGCCAAAACTAGTTTGGCACTTGACAACATGATAAAAAAGACCAGTGATTAGCAAAAAAATACGTTCTTGAGGAGAGGCACTTTGACTTAGCAAAGCTCTATTATGGGACTGAGCCCCAAGCAATTAAATGCTTAGCCAAGAATGCTCTGCTTCCTCCTTACCCATAGAACTAGTAAAGTGAGCTTCGGATGAGATAGCCTCCTCAGCAATAACTTGACTATAGACAAAAAAATTCAGGAGCAATGTCAACATATGATCTTGGCACTTTATGTATGGAGAGAGGTGGGACTTATCATGCAACTGAAGAGTGGTAGAACGGATTTGGAAAGAACAGGCCACGTATCTAAAATCGTGCCATCTTGTACTTCAGTGAACTTGTATATCTTTGTTGGTTATGAGGGCCATCAAACGAAGTACCACCAGCACAATGCAACTTTTAAATTAGAGCATACATTCATACCGTATTACAGAAAAATCTACAGTCGAACTAGGAACCGGGACCTTAACTGCATGATGAAAGATGACCCATCTGAAAGTTCACAAAAGCTTCCATCTACCAAACAGAGAATCGATAATCAAGTTACTCAAGCCAGCTTCTTTCTCACAAATAGCACAATTGAGGGAGAGAAGGAGAGACGGAACGAGATTATCCATATTTAGTACCAAAAGGTAACTATTGTACAAATTTTATTCTTGATTGCCAAAGTCAATCCATTTTCTAACACTTAAAACTTCTGCAGAACGTTAAGTCACATAACATCCTCCGAGAGCTCGGGTGCAAGTTCAACTCCCAAAATCTCTCCTTTCTTTAGTGGGCATGTTTCTTCCATCATTATGCTCCTGCTCTCCAATTGTTCGGTCAATGCGGTTCCACTCGCATCGAACATTAGAGAAAAACTACTCCCAACTCTCAACAATTCAAACTTTCGACAAAATCGTTGGGGAAGAGTAATTATGCAAAAGCCTTTCCATAAATTCACTTAAAAGAATCCACACATGCGAGGCAACTCTCATCCACGCCCAGTCGCCGTCCCGCTTCACTCATATCAGTGCCAGTGTCCGAGCTAAAACGATCTCTATCGCTACAAATTCCTTCTACCACCAACCAAACAGACACGAAAACGACACGAGGAGAGACAAAAACGCCAACAGCAGTTACTCGCTCCATCATCCTTGCATGTAGCGCCGCGAAAAACCAAAGCAAAAGCAGAAAAAACCACTAAGCAAGCCTGAGCAAACCCCTCGACAGTTCAACAGGAAAAAAGGAAAAGCAAAACCACACCCGACCCGTCACTTCAAACGAGAAGTACTCACCCCACAGCGCACGCGAGAGCAGAGGGGTAGCCCTCGAGCCGAGGAGGAAATGCGCCACGGCGAGAAACCGCTAAGACGCCGAGAGACGCCGCTCGTCGCTCATTGACAGCTCACGAAAAGCGGAAGAAAGGGAAACAGCTCGCTTGAGGGCCCCCCGCGACCCTTCACGCGGCGTGGCCACCGCCCTGCTTCTGGACGGCGGGCCCGGCCGGCGAGGCAAAGCGGTGGAAGGAAGGAAGGAGGGAAAGAGAACAGGTTCGCCGTCCCGCCAAGAATCAGCGGCCAACCAGGTGCTCTGGGAAGGAGGGGGAGCTGCGGAGGCGGAGGAGGGGGGGCCGGGGACGCGGCGGAGGCGGCCACTCGTCGTAGGGACGGCATAGAGTGCGGAGCTGGCCGTAGGGAGGGGAAGGAGGAAGGAGAAAAGTTCCTGCCCTTTGGAGTTGCCCGCACAAAAAGAGAGGTCTTTCGTCTTCTCTCTATCTCTCTCCCTCTTTCAAATCAATTAAAGGAAATATTTATTGTACGTCACTGCCACTCCTCGCTGGTGGGTTTCCATCGCTTTCCACCTAGGTAGCACCGACACGGACACGCGACACGTAACACGACACGACACGACACTCCGACACGTCATTTCTTAAAAATAGAGAATTTCGACACGTTTCGACACGTTATATATTAAATACATTTTATATATAAATACATAAATAAATAATAATAAAAATAACCTAGAATTAACTTACACAAAAAATATTAAATAATATCATTCATTATTTTAATTTGTTACAATAATACACAAAATTCAGAGGAAAAAAACATTGTTTGAAAAAAATGCTGAAATGATATTTTTAAATTTATTTATTTATCATATATAGCATTTTTTATTACTTCTTTCATAGTAAAAGACTTTTAAAAAAATAAAACAATTCTAAAAGACAAAACTGAAAAAAAAAAAAAAAAAAAAAAAATATTGACCCTGTGCGTGTATATTTATAGCAATTTTATTACTTCTTTTGTGTATATTTATATTTTGACCCCTCAAGTATTAGAAATTTTTAAAATTGACCCTGTGCGTGTTGGAGTCGCGTGTCGGAATTCTAGACTCGCGTGTCGGAGCGTGTCGGAGAGAGTTGACCACGTGTCGGATTTTTCGACACTCGTTGACCGCGTGTCGGAGCGTGTCGGGACGTGTCGGAGCGTGTCGGACACGTGTCGAAGTGTCGGACACGACACGGAGGCTTCTGGAGAGTGTCCGTGCTACATAGCTTTTCACCACTTCTCCCCCATTTTTTACTCTCTTTTTTAATGTAAAAACATATATATAAATAAAAATAAATTATAATGAAAATTCCAACTTTTATGTACACACTCAATTTGATATCATAATTATATAATAACATGGCATTATTTAGTGATGGTATCCTAAAGTTGACTTCTTTATATATTATTATCGAGTCAAGTTTTGGTCGATGTGATTTATAATTAGATGAAGTATAAAAATTAAGAATATTGTTTCTCAAAAAGAAATGAAGGATCACAATACGTAAAATGAGTTGTACGATATGATGAATTGCATTGATCAAGAATTGCTCATGAGAGTAACTTTTTTCCTACCAAAAAAAAGTCAAGACTCGTGGTGCTAGCAATTTTGTTACTTCCCCAGAGTCAAAGCCAAAGGCTTCTACGTCAAATGATGTAGGGAACCATATTGATGATATCTTGGAAACCGACTTGAGCGGAGAGCATTTGGAGAGAGTTGGGATCACTGGATGAGTAAGGAAGTTCGCGTTGGAAGAAAGTTAGAGTGAGCTATACTTTATTAAGATGTGGATAGTGGTACAGAGATGTCATTACTCAAAATACCATGCATTGCAAACAAATATTCATTCCACACCGCGCAATCAAATGGCAGACAAAGCAACCAATGAGACAAACCATTTCATTCAATTGGTCAAAAAATAGTCTTAGGAGCGACCTTCGATTTACATGTTTGAATTTAGTAATAAAGATATCAAAATGTTTTTATTACTGGTTGCACAAATAAATCTCCCCCCCAAAGGAGAAATTTAAAGAGTTGTGAATTTTGATTAATTATTTTGACGAAAGAGAGGCAATCTTAAAAATACCTCATGGAAAGTTATGAATGAGCTTTGATGAGGATAAACTAGTCCGATTGAAAGGTGAAAAGTCATGGAAATGTCTTATGCTAAGATAAAATAGTAGACAAAATATATAAATTCTTTTGGGCCTAGAAATGTAGACAAAATATATAATTTAAGACAAGTCAATTCAACAAATAAATGTGAGAGCAAAATAACCATGCAATGTGTTTATGATGGCTATATACCCAGTGCGTTCTATAACGCAATTAACGTATTGACTATAGAAAATTGAACTCATCATTTCTATATTTGGACGAGAGTTTATAACCTTGGCATGTACTGAATTGAGGTTAGGCATGTGTAGAAACAGCGGGATTCCCTGTCGTTTTCAACATGTACTGAATTGAGGTTCCTTTTCATCTCGGAATAGCAACGTCAGAATCTCTCTTTGCACAATCAAAGGCACGAGTCCAGCAAGGCCTAGTCTTGTCATGCGCTATCCCCTCGGCTCCCGAAGTTCTCTCTTTCGCTGACATTTTCTTTCGTGCTCTTTTGTTCATAATTGTACAGTTTCCATTAAAGTTTTAGGGACATATGATTAATTGATGAGAAGTGTCACTGCAAACTCCACCATATTAATGTAGAATTTTAGTAAGGTTCGAAATGAATTTAAAAAAAAAAATGCTTGTGCAAAATAAGTTACGTTTAAATATAAAGTAGGAAAAGCGAAAAGAGGGAGACGATGGAGATTGAAAAAATAAAAATTATGCACAACTCCATTCATAAAAGTGATGAGTGAAATTAACATTGTAAAGGTAAAGTGTTTTCCCATTTGCATGACAGAAAATTTTTTGAATTCTCTATAAAATTATGGGGGTTGCAAAGAATGTCAATGCTGTTGACGAAATTGGTGGGATTATTAGCAAGAAGAGGACTCGTGATGCCAGTAATTTTGTTACTTCCCCAAAGTCGAAGCTGGAGGTTTCTACGTCAAATGATGTAGGGAACCATATTAATGATATCTTGGAAATTGACTTGAGCGGAGAGCATTTGGAGAGAGTTGGGATTGCTGGATGAGTAAGGAAGGCCGCGTTGAGAGAAAGTTAGAGTGAGCTACACCTTATTGAGATGTGGGTAGTGGTATGGAGACGTCGATTGATTGAACATAAGATCAATCTCATAAAGTCGATATGCTCAGAAGTAAGTTATGGTCTCTATCCTAGTGAGTTACCTGCTATTACTAATATTTTGTCTATACATTTAATTTGAGCAGTGACCCTTTATCTTTGTGGCATGTAAGTGTTGTATTTGTGAAAATATGGGAGAGAACTTCTTTATAAATGGATAATGTGTATACTTCGTTATGAATCTAAAGCTTATTTTACTAGAAAATAGATTCCCAAGTCATGTTGGAGAGAATTTCTTCATGTGTGGATACTGCATATAGGCATCCTTACGTATCTAAAGCTTGTTTTACTAGAAAAATAGATACCCAAGACTTGAGGTCTTTAGAATATCGTGTTCTGTGGTTTTTCTTTGTATTGTCAATTGTTATATCTGCAAACAGTAACAATACACTGTTAATCCTCGATGCTTATGGCTTTGCCGCAATCTGAAATGCTTCATGCCTTAACTAGTTGCAAAACTGGGATTCATTAGGGATTGCAAATATCATAATTATAAATAGACAAAATGGTGTCGTTATATGAGAACTTAATTATTGCAGATTGAAGGTGGGATGGTGCAGAAACAGAATATTGCAAAGGTGATGGATGGGGATTTTTCCAAAGAAAGAGGTATGCTTTTTTAGGTTGTTAAGGAAGAGTATAATGCGAACAAGAAAAGGAGCTATCTAGACACACACATGCATATATATATGTGTGTGTGTGTGTGTGTGTGTGTGTGTATTGGCCTTTTAGTTCCGGTTAAGATCTAGTCTCACTAACACGTGTCCATCAGAGTGGGGTTAGAAATTTCACATTGACAAGTATCCACTTCGAATCATTAATACATCATTTTGCCATGCCAGAGAAAGACGCTCATAAATCTGAAATATTCACCCACTACATTAATTTCAAGAAATTTTAGTTTCAATCCCCTTGAAATTTAGCTCATTATTCTTTGATACAGTACATTACAACCTATGATCGTTTGTTTCCTTTAGCTGCTAGTGATGTTAGCATATATTATGATCCTCGAGAAGGAAGAAGCACAGTTGGGGTGAGTTTTAGTCAATTGTCAGTGTGTGTTGCCAAAGAACTTAGGATTGACGTAGGCTAGTATCTCATTGCTTCATTAAGCAGGAAAAGTCAGTCCCAATGATGAATTTGGCTGGGCAGAAGGGTGACTCTTGTCGGGATACACCTTCAAAGGACAAACGGCTTCTATAAAATTTACAAGGATTAGCAGTAGTGGGACTCACGGTATTGTCTTGAGTGAACCTGTTACCGGACGTACTCATCAAATAAGGATGCAGCCTTGCAATATTCCAACGTGACAGAAGAACAGAGGAGCATGGAGACTAGCATCCTTATCAGCATTTAGCAGGGACAAAACATCAGTTGTAAGTAGCTGACAACTCACCCAGACGGAGGTGGACTTGTAGACAATTCGAAAGTCCATAACCTTCTTCTAAGCAAATCAAGAATAGAATTTCTTTATGAGATTGATCTCATATTCAATCAATTGGCATCTCCGTGCCGCCATTCACATCTCAATAATGTGAAATTCACTCCCATTTTCTTTAAGATGAAATTCACTCCAATTTTCTTTCAGCTCAGCTCTCCTTGACTCCACCTACCACCTTAGTCTCTCCAAATATTCCCCGCTCGAGTTAGTGTGCAAATTGTAATCAATATGGTTCCCGTACATCATTTGACGTAGAAGCCTCCAGCTTCGACGTGAGGGAAGCAACAAAATTGTTGGCACTAGGAGTCTTCTTCTTGCTCACAGTCTCACCAATTTCTTCAATAACATTGACATTCTTTGTAATCTCCCATTATTTTATGGATAGTTTAAAAAAATTTCTGTCATGTGAATGGGAAAATACGTTACCATCTACAACCTTTTTTTTTTTCAACTTTTTTTTTAGAACTCTTATTTTGTTGGTCAACTGAGTATTCATGTAATTCCGGTTCAATAATTCCTTGACTCGAGAATAAAATATTTTAGTATTTTTTAGGGATCCACGCCATTCATTTTCTTTCAAGTGAGGTGGTGGAAATAAGACTGATTTACTTAGAAAAAAAAAACTTCTCTTAATTTTTTAGCAATACTTTTTCGTGCTTGGTCCTAGGGTATTTGGCTTCATTAAATTTCAGTCACCAAACAACAGTATCATTCAGTGAAGTTCTCTTAGACCTTGTTGAAACTGTGCATTGATTTGATCGAGTTAGCAGTGATACTTCAATCAATTGCAAGTCATAAAAGCTGTGGTGGGAACTACACGATTAACAAGAAAAGAAAAAAGAAAAAGAGCGAAAGACATGCTCATGGAGGAAATAACAAATGAATATCAAAACGAAAGATTTCAAGGTAAAAGCTAAGTTTTTAACAAAATAATTAATTCCACGTTCTAAGTTTTTATTAATGTAAAACCACAACATTTTTATCGCTACTGGCACGGATGAACCTTGTCCCATGTGAAGAATTTTCAAAAAAGTGTAATGATTTTACTTAAAAGAGAGAAATTGAATAGGAAAATTTAAAAAGAAAAAAGAAAAAAAAATCATACAACATAAGCCTTCATTTCGGTGCAAAACAAAATAGCAGAGTGTGATTTTTATTTTTATTTTTCTGATCTCCCCATTAACATTTTCTATTTTGAGCTATGTTCATATTAAGAGGCGCACGTATCATCCATCTTTTCTTATTTCTGCCAAACAGTTTTAGGTCTTCATTGAAATAATAGATATAACGGGCTTTTAGGTCTATTTTCTTTTCTTATCTTTTGGTTTTAACTCTTCGCTATTTAATCCTCTTCCTCTCTGCTCTGTTCAATCTGCCGTGGTGTAGGTAATCGCTCAGATGAACGAACGAGTGCTGATAGAGCTGCTGGCAAATCATTAATTCCAGAAACAAATAATTCATAAGTTGATGATTGTGAAGAGACTTGCAGCAAAAGTTTCATCGCTGATCCCATGTGCAAACATTGTCCAAATTTGGCTCTGACAGGATAACGCCAATTAGCTTCTGTTTTCTGGTCTAAGTGCTATTTTATTCTCTGAACATCTTGTGATTTTCTAGTTTGATCCTCCAATAGAATGAGTTGAGCTCTTAAATTTTTTGAGCTTATTGATCTGGAGGACTGGCTGGTCTTGAAAAGGTGGAAGACAATGTCGCCCACACTTCTTTGAAGGAAATTGAAACGGATAGCAGTGATGTGAATATCGGGAAGGAGTCGAATAAGTTAGAATTTGTGAAGATTTAGAGTGACGAAGGCGAGTTGAATGATCGAATTTCCTAAGAATGGTATGACGTTTAACACGAGTAAAGAGTGCTTTATATATTTCAAAGACAAATGGAAGAAGAAACTTATCTTTGTCCAAATCACTGATGCGATACTGGTCTGTGGAATTACTGTATGATAATCAACACAAACTCTAATATTTCTAGCTATTGAACTTCCCATAAAAAAAAAAAAAAATTAAATTAAATCATCGAAAGGGTAATGCCATGCGTGATGGGTACCTTTGAATTGCTCCTACCAACCTTTTTGGCCTTTATGAAAATAAAAAGCAAAATGAAGCTTTCGTTGTAAAAGTGTTGATGAACATGCTTAGAAGGCTTCTTCCCAATATCCCGTCTGTCACCTAGGTAGATCCGATGGATTAAAGCACAAAAAAAAAAAAAAAAGTACATTGAAATGTATGGAAGTCAAATATGATCCGAAAGGCATCATTTCTTATTTTATTGGGACAAGAAATCATTTGTTATTCTATTGGGACAAGAAATAATTTCTTATTCTTCGAACAATTAATGTTTTCACCGTGATTATATTAACGATCACTGTGAGAACACAGGCCAATATTTTTGAGGCAGAAATAATGCAAAAATATAAATATTGAAATGAGTAATTCCAAATAGAAACTCAGTTTAATGTCAGGTGTTTATTACAACATGAAAATAAAAAGCCCAAGTCATGATCGAGAATGAAAAGTACAACAAAATGGACTAGATAAGATATCAGTCACACCTCCATTGTCGGGATTTTTCGCCATTTCATGGGAATAAATTGACTACATCGTCTTCAAATCAAATTACTTAAAATCCCATGTGTTGTGATTGATAGGGAAATAACGGTCCGGAAAAATGGTCCGACTTGCACATCAACCACTAATATTACTCTGCCAAATAATAAATAAATAAATAAATAAATTTTAGTTAGTCTAATGATGGAGAGGTGGGAGGTTTAAAATTTGGGAGTTTTTTAATCGCTAGTCTTAGAGGGGGGTAACTGGTTATTTCTGTTCTAGAAACAATTTTTCTATTGCAAACCTGTTTCTAGAATAGAAATACGTCTGATAAAATTATTCCACTTTTTTTATTTCTGAAATAGATTCTTATTCCAAAAATAGGTTTAGTATAGAAATCGGAAATAAAAATTTTATACTTTTTTATTTCTAGAACATAAATGAGAAATAAAAAATTTTCTCGTCATTCGTTGTCGTCGTCGGTCGCCGCCACCGCCACCGGTCGCCGGCTGTCGTTGCCGCCGCCGCCGGTCGCCGGTCTGCCACTAGTCGTCGACTGCCGCCGCCAGTTGCTGACCACCGCCGCCGTCGATCATTGGCAGTTGTTGATCCGCCGTTGCCACCCGTCACCGCTCGCCAGTCCGCCGCTGGTCGCCGCTTGCTGGTCCACCGCCGCCGCTGTTCGTCACTACTGCTGGTCGCCAGCCCGCCGGCCGTCACCCTCACTGATCGCCGGTCCGCCCACCCCACCGATTGCTGGTCCATCGCCATCCGAAATGAAGAAATTTTTCGTGTCATTATCAAATGAATTTATATTTTTAGAATATAAATTTTGTGTTGTTATCAAATGGATATTTTTGCTCAGAAACTCATCTATAAATAGAAATATAAAAATCTATTTCTCTTCCATAAATTAATTTTTAACCATAATGATTATCATTTGTGCCCTTAGAGATTGAAGATTTATTTCTTTACCACCGTATTTTTTGGCATAGAGATCTGAATTCCAAAATCTAAGTGTCGAAATTGTGCGGATCCTAATGCAAAGATCAATTGGATGGTGAAGCAAGCAAAGCAGGCAAAGAAGTCACTCTCTAAATAATAGTAGCAGTAGCGTAGGAAAGAGGTCAAGTCGTACCAAAGTCTCATCCTCCAGACCGGCTTTTTCCCTAAAACTTTATAATGTAAATATTTTAATAATGAAAAGTAAAAATAAAAAAAAGGACATTTTTTTTTCCAATTTCTTGAAATAAAAACGAATTAATTGATTGCCAAACGTTTTAATTTAATTGCTCTGGAAAATCGAAGGGTTCTTTAGCGTTTACTTCTGATGAAACAAAGGAATGACAAAATGGAGCGAAGTAATTACCGTGGTGAAGAAGATGTGTTAAGTAAGAAGAGAAGCCTAACCTAATTGATGTTTACTCATTATGAAGCCTAACCTAATTTACAGTCTCTAAGGAAATAAAACAAGTCGAGAGGAAATTATATTAATAATCATTGATAATCTTTTGTAACTAATTGATTTTTCCCGTATTCAATCAGCCATAAAGAAATTAATTTAAAGACTTTTTAAAGTGTTATTTAAAAGGTTCATGAAATAAGATCAACAAATAGTTTTTGCGATAGCTGAGATGAAGTCCATAAAAAATTATGGTAAATTAAAAAAAAAACATAAAAAGATTATACGATTTTAATAAGAATTAATATTCTAAAAATCTCAAATTAATATACTTGTAATAAATTTACTTTAAACTAATTTTTTTATTACAAAAATCATAAATCAGTGTGCTTGTGATAAATTTACTTTAAATGATAAAAAAATCTTAAATTGATACACTTGTGACAAATTTATCCAAAATTAATTTGTTCAATTATCACAAACTCCAAGCTGGTATATTTGTAACAAATATACCCTACGTTAAATTCGATTAATAATACAAAAAGTTACAAAAATAACACAACCGTGACCAACATATAATGAAATCTCAAACTAATACACTAATTCATTATTACATTTTGTTTAATTTAGTAATTTGATAGTAAAATTTAATGAAAATTAATAGAGTAAACTAGTTATGAGTGTATTAGTTTATAATAAATTTATTAAAGATGTACCAATTTAAAATTTTTGATGATTTAAAAATTAATTTAAAATAAATTTATTACAAATATATTAATTAGAGATATTTTAGTGAATAATCCTTTTAGTAAAGCATTAACCAACAGCATTTTCAAGAGAATTAATTTAAAATCCGTGAATTCACTTGCGGGGGATTATTAAAAATGGAAGACAGATGCAGGACATTTATTAAAAGAATCAAACTTTTCAGGGAATCAACCTATCTTTTGTACCAAAATATTTTCTGCAGGACCAGACGAAATCACGAGAGACGATTTCAAAGGAAGATACAAATCGAGAGTTGCCTTGTCAGCTCACTTCCTTTTTCAGTGACAGTCCTCGAAACTTGAAAGAAAGATTTGAGTTCACGAGGTGAACGGAAGTATTCTTCTGGAAAGTGATGGATGAGAGGAAAGAGACGAGCGACTGTACTACTCTTTTGACCATTGTATATTAAGTTCATCTAAATTGAGAAATTGTGGAATAGAGTATATTAAGTTAATCCAAATTGAGAAATTGTGGAATGAAATCGCCGAAGCTCTTGCGTTTTCCAGAACATTTAATGGAAATGTGTGGCCATCAATTAAATATAAAATAGAAGAAGGAAACCGGAGAGTGGAAGAGAGAAATTTGTTGGAAATTGTACAATTAATAAGAAAAGATCAAAAGAAAAAGAAGAGCGGAAGTTGAAGAAGTTGGGAGCGGGGCAGGATGAGAGGACGCCTGGTCATCTTTTGCTTCTGCTTTTCTCGCTGAGCGATGATCGTACTTTCAACTGTGCGAAGAGATTCTTGGATATCTCATGTTAGGGAATTCCCACTGTTCATGCACATGCCTAGTCTAAAAAATGCTGGGCTACTATAAATACCATTCAGCCCGAAGAAAAGCAAACGCCATGGGCACCCATGAGTCTTGTTCGCCTGTCACAGTGGAGCGATCCACTTCAGCTTTCCCCGCATTTCTCTGATGCAGCGCAAAGGATGGTTCCTTCTGTCTCTCGTTTGCATCAAATCATACCGTAAGTGAAGAAGAGAGAGAGAGAGAGAGAGAAAGAGGGAGGGAGAGTGACCATAATTAAGGGTGTGTTTGGGAAGGGCTTCTCAAAGCCCTTTGGAGGCTTAAAGATCCTTGAGCAAATGCCAGCCCGTTTGGCAAGCCCACATTCCCGAAATGCTAGGCTTTGTGAAGCTGAAAGCCCAAGGCAGGTTGGGGGCTGCCTTGGGCATTCCAGCATGCTGAGAATGCTGAGCTGAGGGGGAGCGACGTCGTCTTCTTCTTCTTCTTCCGCGAGGGTCGTCGGCGAAGGGCAGGCAATCGCCGGCAACCGTCGCCCAGACGACCAGTCGGGGAGTGGCGCGATTGACGCCGGGGGGTGGCGCAACCGCCGCGCCGTTTGGGTTGCGGCGAGGTCTGGGTCGCGCGACCTCACCGCCCCCGGATCTGGGTCGCAGCGGCATCGCGCGACCTCCTGCGACCTCGCCGCCGAGGTCGCGCGACTGGGGCGGCAGATCTGGGCGGCGAGGTCGCGCGACTGGGGCGGCAGATCTGGGCGGCGAGGTCGCGCGACTAGGGCGGCAGATCTGGGGTCGCCGGAGGTTGAGGCGGCGTCGCGCGACCTCGCCGCCCCAAATCCAGGGTCGCCGGAGGTCGCGGCGGCGTCGCGCGACCTCGGGCGGCCTTTGCTGGTGGTCTTCGGTGGTCGCCGGAGGTCGCCCGCCGGCGATCGAAATGTCGCCGACGGCCACCTGCCCTTGCCGGATAATTTTTTTTATTTTTCTTTTGATAATTTTTTTATCACAAAATTCCTTTGCAAATGTAATTCTCCCAAACACTATTTTGCTCAAAGGCATTTCACAAAGGGCTTTCAAATTACAATTTACCAAACACAGTTTGCATTTCGGAAAACACCTTTAACTCAAAGGTCTTTGCATTTCCTTAAAGACTTTTCCCAAAAATTTTTCCAAATGCACCCTAAATACCTCTGTGATTACGTTTCTTATGTGAAAATAAACGCGAATGGGCAGTCACATGATGACTGTACGACCAACGTTTCAAAATCTGCCGTGCAGGAGAGAAGATCCTTCAGCTACAGAGAGATTATTTCGGCGTTGGCTCTCTGTTCTCCCTGCAGAGAGATGATTCCATGCAGAGAGGGAGAGTGTGTGATGTGATTTTCGTATGTACTTTTAATTTTGGAGATAATTTTAATTTTTCATGGAAATTGGGAGAAGGGACGGTTGGACCACTATCCTTTTTTTTTCTCCCTAAAACTATTTAATTTAAGTATTTAAAAATGAAATATCCAAAAAGCAAAGTTTCTTCAATTTCTAAAATAATGAAAAAATAAATTGTTGGTCAGATTTCTCCATTAATATAAACATGGGAATGAGGACCGGAGGCAACGGAAACTATTGGATTTATGTGCCACGGGGAGAGAGTTATAGGTTTGGTTCGCTTGTGTTTTTTAATGAATCTTTCGAGGAGGGTTGGTTTCATTCCAAAATTTCTTAATTGTTGAACTTAATAAATGCACTTTTGTAGAACGTGACAGCAGAATTGCGCATTTAAAGAGGGGGAAGTAGTTCAAGAAGAGGAAGTAAACATTTTTAGTATATAAATTAGTCAAAAATAAAGTTTTTCATGTCGACATATTTTTTGCCTTATTTTTCGAAACGTAAAAGTAGGTCTTTAATGATTCTACAATGTGAAATTAAAATGAGAAGCGACATGTAATATTTAGGTAAGAAAATTTAATGTGAAGCCAAAACTATAAACTCTTGACCAAATATAGAAGAGACTAGTGTTCAATTTTCTCTTGTCATTGCACTAATTATGTGAAGGAACACATTTGATATATAGTCACTGCAAACACACTCCTTAATTATTTTGCTTTAACATTTATTTGTTGCACTGACTCATCCTAATTTATACATTTTTTCCACGTCTCTAGACAAAAAAAAGTTATATATTTTGTTTGTCATTTTATCTTAGCGAAATGATATTTCCGCAACCAAAATGAACCTCTCTTCCCCAACTTTTTCAAATTTCAACTTTCAAGTGAACTAATTTACTCTCATTGGAGCTCATTCACAATTTTCCATCAAGCATCTTAAAGTTAGTCTATCTCCTCCACCAAAACTTAATGAGTCGCGAAATCATATGTTTTCAAATTGAGCAAACAATTATTTCATGATTCTTTCTCCGTGTTTAAAAATGAAGATCGACTAAAATGATCCATGCAAACTTAAAGTGCAAAGCAGCTATGTTTATCTTAAGAGTGAGCATGGTCTGAGTTGGGCCGATCCACCCCTTAATCCTAAAATTAACCTGCACGGTGCTAATTCTCAATTTTTGAGATCGAGGACCGATCATATTAGGTTTTGGACTGAAGACCGAAATGATCCAGCGGGTTCAGTATGATTTTAGGATCAACTCGAGACTAACTTATAATTTTTTTTATCTTATTTTTTGTATTCCATGAAAAGGCAAATGAGAACTAGGCTGATCAAATGGATTTGATCAAGTTTTAGAGCAAATCTGAGATTAATCGATAATTTTTTATTTTATTTTTTTGTACTCTCTAAAAAGACAATCGATGATCGAATCGACCTGATGAATTCGGTGATGAGCAAGATTAGTTAAGAGAGGCGAGCAGCAAGTGTCGAGCGTCAAGTATCAAGCGAGGAGTAACAAGCCAAATGAGCATCGATTGACTAGCAATATAAGTGGCTCAAAGTGAGCGAGGCGAATATTGAGTAACGAGCAAAGAAGTTTCTTTTGATTTTAGCAAATTAAAAACTAAAATGACAAATAATACAGAAGAAAACAAGTGCTAAAGGAGGATGTTGTGAGGAATTATTTATGCCATTTTGGACACCGTTGGAACTCCTCACAAAAACATTTTTCTCTTTTGTAAATTATGATTGTTGATGTCATAAACAATATTAAAAACTTAAATTATTAAAGAATAGTGTGAAATTGCTTGAACTCTTCACTAAGGAATTATTTAATATTGTTGACGCTATGTATTTTATGATTTCTCTAAATAAAAAAAATTATAAATAATAAATTAGTTATGATTGATTCGAGTTGGATCAATTCTAAACTTTTAGGATTGCGGACAAATTCACACAATGCTGGTTCAAGAATTCCATGACTAATGGCCGATCTAGTCTTCCCGAGAGTCAGATTATGATCGGCAAGATTGGACCAATTTAGGATCGGTTCAGGTTGATCCAAGACTTATGTTCATCCTTAGTCCATCCATCAACTGAAGCTAGTCTCAGGAATGGCTAGAAATACCAAAAAATAGAGAGAAAAACAGAGAGAGTGTGTAGTCGATTTCATTTCACGATTTTCTCAATTTTGGTGAACTTAAAATTACATTTTCATAGACATTGACAGTGGAATTACACATATTCATGGGCAACTGAATTACTATATATTATTTATTTATTATTTTATTTTGGCCAAAAAAACATTTATTGATTACGTCATTTTAATATACAAGAGAAGAAAATAAGAAAACAATCTCAGTTGAATCTATATCTTTGAATATAAATATAATGGGGATTGGGTGAAAATTTTCTCTTTTTATTTCCTGGTCATCAAGTGTACCACATAGTTGAACGCCAGAGAAATATGAAAAGGGGAACAATCTTAAACAAATTAAATGGAAATTGAAAATTCACTATATTTCAAGAACCTCAATTATCATTGTTAAATAGAAAATCACGGTACAAGCACCTTGATTTTGAATATTCAGCAATAATGCAAAAGTTGAAATTGTTCTAAAGCCAATTCCACGGACAAGAAAAGAAAAAGAAGAAGAAAAAGGACATATAAATTTAAATATATAACAGAAAAGGCAAAAAGATTGGGGTAATGGAAATTGGATTGGCATCCACTACTGTTAAGATAAAATCCTCAGTAATTAAATAAGCAAAGCCTTAAATCCCGTCGAAAGCTAATTTTCTTTTTTATGACCATTCACACCAACCACTGTAGAGAATCATCCGGCGATCATCATTTTTCTTTGCATTTTCCCCACGGAAACACTTAAGAGTATGAAGAAACTAACTCATCCCATTACTTAAAGCGTCGTCTCAAAAGCATGAGATGAAATTGGGATTTTGATCAACACGAGGGCTAAATTTTCTAAAAGCGAAGGGGGAGATAAATTTTGTAATTTTTGCCTAAAAATATATGTCAGGATTCGTGGGCCCATTTATCGTTTAAAATTAATTACACCTATCTTTGGACGCTCTAATTTCTGCACTTTTCCACCTTCATAATTTGGCTCATCGAATGCGATAGGATTCTTTTCGGATCTTATTGAAACTAAGCATCAATTTGGTTGAGTTTGCAGTGATACTTCTCATTAATCAACCTAAATTCCCTAAAGCTTTATTGAAAACTGTAGAATTGTAAACGAAAGAGAAGGAAAGAAAATTGGAGCAAAAGAGAGAAATTCAGAAGCCGGGGCTAGAACACGAGGAGAGGATGGCCTCGCTAAACGATGATCGTGCCTTCGACCGTAAAGAGAGATCCTGATGTTCCTCTTCCCCACTGCTTTCGATATCTTACGTTATGGAAAAGGAACCTCAGTTCAGTACCTGTGGCAAACGACATGGGAATCCAACCTCTTTGTACACGTGCCCATCTAGACAATTCTAGAATTCTTTAGTTCCGGTGGAACTACATCTCGGCAACTACAATTAAAGCTCTTCAGCACCCTATAATTTGGACAGAAAAAGGACACGAGATCGTCTAAAGAAAATGGACTTCTTCAAGATCACATTCGGCTTTATTTTCCTTTGTTTTTTCTCCTTTCAATCCTTTGATGCCAGGTATCAATTGGCATTTCTTAGAGAAAGTCGGGGACTTTCCTGAGTATACGTTCGCATCACGTAGCCAAAGAAGGCCGCGCTGCAATAATACCTAAGGATGAGCACAATTTTCAAATAAAATCGGAAATTGAAAAATGAGACCAATGGATCTGGTTCAGTTCCCGATTCTAAACTGACGGTCCCATTTCAAACTGGAACCAGGAACCCTAACATAGCATAGAAACCTGTTATGTTCTCCACTTTCCTCGTTTTCCTTATTTCCTCTGCAAATGCAAGTCTGCAACACTCCACTCCCAAGCTCTTGATGACCCCACGCCGCTGTTCGCCGCCTTCGATGCCGCCGTCACAACCCACGATGTCGCCACCGACGCCGTCCCCGATGCCAAGCTCATCAAGGAAGGGTCTGTCCCTCTCTCGATTAATTGCATCGTTTCCGATCAATGTTTCCCTAAATTTGTAGCTTGTGGGACCTGTGATTCAATTGGGTCCTACTGATTTTTGGTGGGTTTTTCACATGGTGCGATCTTCATAGGCGGATGATCATTAGGGCTCGGAACCTACGCACTGCCGCTAATTTCATCCCCCAAGTCGTTCTGCGCTTGGAGGTTCTACTACAGCAACGAGGTTCGTGTGATTCTTCGCCCGTATCACTGCTCCGTTTGACGATACTGCCGACTCTTGCCATCGCGCGTGCCGCCTCCCAACAACGAGCTGCTAGTGGACCACCACTGCAACGCTACTATCTAGATTAGAGACTATTGAAGCAATCATCCAGAGAATTTATTAAATCCTGTCATTCGGGAGAGGAGTTACAGCACTTTGGACTATAAGAAAGTTGTGACTATCTCAAAAAAGTTGAGACGACCTTTAGAAAAAGGTATTTCCCTTCCTTTGCAATGAGAGGAGCCAAGCAAAATCCAAAAAAGAAGTCTCTTGATGCATTAATAAGAAGACTCAAGGATGTCAATAGATTCATACATGACTTCACTTGTCATATTTCCTTATTCCGAATTGTCTCTGTCGATTGCATTCCATTTACTTTGTAGAAAATTATTTCTATTATTGTTAGTGGTAAAGGTCATTTAGGTTTTTCTGTTTCTTGTATAGATAGTTTCATAAGTTCTTTTTGGTCGTATAATTGTCTCACTTGCGTGAGTATTGAGTTGTATCAATTCTTTTAATTAACCACCCACTTGGGTGGCGTAGTTGACTTTGGGCTTCCTCCCCCTCACGAAGGGGAGGAGTTCGAAACCCCAGCGCGTCACAGGGTGACTTTTTGGTCGTATAATTGTCTCACTTGCGTGAGTATTGAGTTGTATCAATTCTTTTAATTAAGGCGTAGTTGACTTTGGGCTTCCTCCCCCTCACGAAGGGGAGGAGTTCGAAACCCCAGCGCGTCACAAGGTGACTTACCTGGTGGCACGTGTGTGGTGATTAGCACATGTCGCCCCCAGTGGTTTACTCCCGGCATCCGACCGTGCGGGGTTCCCTGGGTCACCAAAAAAAAAAAATCTTTTAATTATAATAGCATCTTTCAATCGTGTACTTCTGGTATCCTTAGGAGAACTGATGCTGCTCTTGATAAATCATTTATGAGTTGATGCAACACCTTTCTTTCAACATAGACCATTATTGAACCTTTAAATCTGGTTATAACTCTTAAACGTTATTGATTATCAACTTATTTCTTGGCTCTCTCAACCACCATACTAATTAATAGGGGTATACAAAATAACTGGGATCCACCTGGATCACCCGGAACCGGACCAAAACTGCCCGGAACCGACAGTTCTTGAGGGAACCGGTTCGGTTCTCGGTTTCAATTTATGGAAACCGGTGGGTATTGATCCAGTTCCCGGTTCTATGGACGGATCCGCCCGCCCGCCCACCCACCCAGATCGGATCAATTAATTTTTAATATTAAAAAAATTTACCAAAACAAACCCTAGATCTCATCTCATTGTCTCTTCGTCTTTGGTTCTATCTCTCTCTCTGTCTCTTCCTCAAGTCTTCGCTATGCCTTTGTTCTCCCATCTTATCTTGTACACCAACGTTTTGCCTCTTCCTTTCTGCCTCTCCTTGGCAGTTCAAAAATATTTCTATCTTCATTTTGGGCGGTGGACTTGGCTGATAGGCACTAATACATGGGAAGATGATGTCCTTTGGATGCAAAACTCTGGCTAGTTTTTATTGAGGTATTGTTGGACAACCAATTAGAAAAGGCATGCCATTTGATTTTACAGCGATGCGATTGGCTGGTTCTGCAATTAGTTTTAGTCTTTTTCTCTATATAGCAGAGTCTAATAAGAAACGAGGAATTCTACATGGCTCAATAATGTACGTTATTTGTATTAGCTCTTCACTAGAGCAATTCTATGGTTTCTTCCATCTTTTTTTCCTTATCTATGCAACAAATGGGTGGATCTTGGTTCCAATTTTTTTGGAATCGATCCTTAGCGGGCGGGTTCTATGTTGGGAATCGCCTGTCGGGAACCACCCATCCGAATCATGCACACCCCTACTAATTAAGAGAAAAAATTATCCTCTCCCTTAGTACTTGTGATGTCTTCCCCGTCTTTTTTTATGTTGTTTTCTTTAAGATGAACCTCTTATTTTGCACGATATAATCTTTTTGCTTTTGCTTGCATGACATTAATCATGGAGTTCCATGTATTATGAAGCATGGTATGCTGGATTCATCTATGGTAGCATATGCTGGCTAAACCCCCATTATCTCATAGAGCATTATGAGGTAGGAAATATACGGTAATATGTTTGTAGAACTAGCAAGTTAGGGATAAATAACTGAGGTGGATTCTGTTGAGAGCTATGCAACCATAAACTTTTGGTTCTTCAAAATATAGGACGAGTTCTTAGGAATATACGGTATTATTTACTGATATGAGTGGATAGATTTAGTTATAATCAACAAGCCCTTGAAGGGAAAAAAAAGAATCCCAAGCCACTGGCTGATCACTGATCAACTCTAAAAAGACAAATGTGCCCCACATAAAGAATAGTAAAAAGAGGAAAGGAAAACCGTGGGCACTGAGGTCAGCTCCCCTTATGCACAAAAGACTTTATTATTGTTGCGTTCATTTTTCTTTTTTAATTGAAAAAGAAAAAAAGAAAAAGAAGAACCTATTGAAATCTAGAACTAATCTTGAAATTTGTATGACGTAGGTTTCAGATTTTTGATTTTCACGGATAGATTTCAGATTCCAAAAAATGAAGAACTTAAATCCGAAAGTAGATTTTAGGTTCGTGACGAAATCTATAAAGAACCTCTATAAAGAACCGAACCACTCATCCCTAATAATACCATTCAACCAAAAGCAAAGGCCCCAAGTGGCCAGCCAACCAGCCAGACAGAGGAGCTGCAACGATTCAGCTTTCCCGTTTGCATTAATCGTAACTTCTCATAACTCACAAGGCCAAAGGCCAGAGTGAAGAGAGAGGAGAGAGGCGAGGGTGAGCGACTATGATTAATAACTTTCATTTTAAAAACTTATTAAATATGAAATATGAAATTCTTTTAAAATTTACATCTATTAAAAATGTAAATACATTTAAACATAATGTGAAATTTGAAATAGCCCATTGTCTATCTACAAATTCTATCGATTTTTTCAAAATATTAATATCACAAAAAATTCTAAATTAATTTATTTATATAATAAATTTATCTTAAATTAATCATTAAAAAAGTGAATATATTAAAATATAATCGAAAAACCATCTATCTACAAGCTCCATCACTTTTTATGAATCACGATTACGTTCTTTGGTTGAAAATAAACGTGGATGGGCAGTCACATAGTCAATGTACTATGGAAATTTCCAAATCTGCAGTGCAAGAGGCAGAGAATCCTTCAGTTTGGATATGATTTTGGCGTTGGTCCGCTGCTCTATGCAGCAGAGAGAGAGAGAGAGAGAGAGAGAGGGAGAGAGGGAGGGGAGTGTGTGATGTGATTTTCGTGCGTATAGATCTGCCATTCCTCGGGATATCTTCATTGGAAATAGATATTTTCCCCACTTTTTATTCCTTTTGATTTTAAATTTCTATGGAATACTGGAGGATCGGTCAATTTAATTGGGAGAAGAGACGATCGGACCAGATCCCTTTCTTTCCTAAAACTAATTTTTTTTTTTTGGTCAAACCTAAAACTAATTTAATTCAAGTATTTTTAAAATGAAAAATCTAGCAAAGTTTCTTCAATATCTAAAGTAATAATAAAAAATTGATGGATAGACTTTTCCATTAATTGTTGTGGAAAATGGATGAGTTCTAGCATTGACTTTTAATAAAAGGAAAAATTATCACAAAAATCTTAAACTTTACTCCGTGATAAATTTATTCATAATTTTTTATGACAAAAAATTTTTTTAATTTGTACTCATACTATACATTTTCCCCATTTTTTTTTATGTGACAAGTGATCTAGACTTTGTAAGCTATCATGTATTTATCCAAATTTTTGTCACATTAAAAATCTTAAATTTATATTCATGTAGTACATTTACCTCAAATTTTTTGACTGAAGGGCAATTTTTGTCTTAGAAAATTCTTTTTTTCTTTATTTGTTTTTTTTTTTTCTCTTTTTTTTTTCTTCTTTCTCTTTTCTCTTGAGTGAGCGTGGCCCCTTGTCAACTTCCCTTCACCAATCATAGGGAAGAGAGAAAAAGGGGAAAAAAAAAAAGAAGAGAAAAAGACAGGAAACTGAAAGAAAAAGAGAAAAAAATTTTAAATTAAAAGACTAAAATACCATTCGGCCAAAGAGTTTAGGGTAAATGTGTTATATTAGTGTAAATTTAGAATTTTTGATATCACAAATAAAATTTTATGGTAAATATGCCATAGTTAGTAAAATTCATGACTTTTTGTGTCATAAAAAAAGTTTGAAATAAATGTGTTACGTATGTGTAAGTTTAAGATTTTTTATGGATAAAATTTGAGATTTTTTGTGATATTTTTCTTTAAACAAAACATAGGAATGACAAGACTCTTAGGGAACATAAATCATTGGATTTATATATCGCACACGGAGGGAGTTTTAGATTTAGTTCACTTGTTTTTTAATAAATCTTTCAAATAGGGTCGTCACCGACCAAAAAAAGAAAAAAAGGTTTGTCATTCCATAATTTTTCAATTTAGGTGAACTTAATAAACGCACCTTGGTAGAACTCGATAGCAGAATTACATATTCAAATAGGATGGGGTGGTTCAAGAACAAGAAGAAAACATTTTTAGCAAATAAATTAGTCAAAAAAGTAGGTCTTTCGCATCAACGCGCTCTTTTGCGCTATTTTTTCCAACATAAAAGTAGGTCTTGAATTATATTTCAATATGAAATTAAATTAGGAAGCGACATGAATATTTTGGTAAGAAATTTAATTTGAAGCGAAAGCTATAATCTCTTGACCAAATATAGAAAAGGTGGGAGTTTAATTTTCTCTTGTCAATGCACCATCATGTGATGGAACGCATCGGGAATATAATCATCATAAGCACACTGCATAGTTATTTGGGTTAATACCTTAAAAAACCAAAATCTGGTACACTTGTGACAGATTTACCCCAAACTATTTTTTTTACCATGAAAAATCTAAAACCGGTACACCTATGACAAATTTACCCCGACTAACTATAAAAAGTCCTAAACCGGTACATTTATGACAAATTTATTCCAAACTAATTTATTCGACTAAAAAAAGCCCCAAACTGGTAAATTTGTGACTAATATACCCTTCCGCTAAATTAGATTAATACCACAAAAAAATCACAAAAATTGTAAACCGTGACAAATAGAGTGTAAAATCCCAAATTGGTATATCGGTCAATTGTTACATGTTATTTAATTTTATAATTTAACAAGAAAATTTAACTAAAACTAACATAGGGTAAATTTGTCACAAGTATACCAGTTTAGGGTAAATTTGTCAAAGGTATACAAGTTTAGAATTTTTGGTGGTCAAACAAATAGTTTGGGGTAGATTGTCACATGTGTATCGGTTTGGCGTTTTTCGAGTATTAACCCTAGTTATTTTACTTTAACATTTATTCGTTGAATTAACTTGTCTTGATATTTATATTATATATATATATATATATATATATATATATATATTATCTACATTTCTAGACCCAAAAAAATTTATATATTTTGTTTGCTATTTCATCTTAGCGGAATGATATTTCCACAACTCTAAAGTACAACTCTTCCCCAAAATTTTCAAATTTTACCTTTTGATTGGACCGGTTTACCCTTGTCAAAAGTCATACATAATTTTCCATAAAGTATTTTTAAGATTGTCTCTCTACTTCATCAAAATAATCATTTCATAGCTCTTTAAAATTCGCCAGGGTCAAGGTTCATTTGTGTGATAAGCAATAAAAGCATTTTTGGTATCTTTATTATTAAATTCAAACGTGGAGTCGATTTGCTTAGTTAAGCTTAATTTTTACTTGATTTGTAAATTTGCATTATCTAAAAAGAGTATGTCTAATATAAAAATTAAGTATCCCCAACTAGATTTATGGTATCGCCTTCTTCTTGCAACTGTATTGGCCGAAACTCCTCATTTCTGTATCCCTCATTACAAAATGAATGAAAAATTAAGAGACATTAAATCGACATAACAAATTGAACTAGTTTAGTTTTTTTTTTTTTGGTAAAAATTGAACTGGTTTTGCTAATCCCTATGATCTCGAAGAATTATTTATCAAGCCAATCGCTTATTTAATTACAAAATGTTTCTTAAAAAGTGTCGTTTATCATTTATCAAGCATATTAATTCAACGCAATGTGTCAGTCTTTGCATGACTTAGGTTAATTTATAGGTAACAACAATATAAATAATATCTAGAGAAATTATTCGCCCATCGTTGATTTTTGCAACAAAATTTTGTTGTCTTACATGTACGGTCAAACCATGAAATTGGAAGTTAAAAACATAGAAACGAAGGGCGCGCATGATTGCGCGCTATTTGTTCCAGAAATTTTTTTATTCCGAAACAATTATGGAATAGAAATCCGTTTGGTAAAATTATTCCACTTTTCTATTTCTGAAATAGATTCTTGTTCCGAAATAGATTTGGATTAGAAATCGAAATAGAAAAAAAGTTATTTTTCTATTTTTGGAATAGAAATGAAAAATAAAAAAATTTCATCGTTCATTGTCGCCGTCGCCGCTGCCGATCGCCGGCCGCCGGCCGCCGCCGCCACCGCCGGTCGCCGGTCGCCGCTCGCCACCGCCGGTCGCCGGCCGCCGCCTCCGCCGCCGCCGGCCGCCACCGTCCGAAAAAAAGAAATTTTATGTCGTTATCAAACGAATTTCTATTTTTAGAATTGAAATTTTGTGTCGTTATCAAATGGTTATTTTTGCTTAGAAACTCATCCAGAACTAGAAATAGAAAAATCTATTTCTGTTTTTCGGAACAGAAATAGAATCATGCGCGCCCGAAAAGTTAAGGGATGCAAAGTTTAAAAAGTACAAAACCACTATTAATTAGGTCCTGAGTTCGCCATGTGTGGAACTCAGGCATCCAAAAATTTTAAGTTTTGTTTCCATGGTTATCCCCAATTTTCTATCATCATATACCTAATTTCTATATTCATGAATTCCATACATCTTTTGAAATTTCACTAGTAATGAAGAATCTAAAACCAACATTTTATTTAATCCTCTTAAAAAATGCAATAGTTGGAAATTTTAACTCTTAGGGTGCGCATGGCAACGCTTCGGGTGGGGAGTAGTTTTTTTTTAGAAATGCTTCTTTTCTATTTCTATTCTGGGGACAATTTCTGGGTAAAAAAACCCGTTTGGTAACTACACAAAATTTCTACTTTAGAAATAGAAAAAGAATAGAAATGCGTTTGGTAAAAAACAATTTCTTTTTTATATTTATTTATTTTTTATTTTTGTTGGCCGATCGCCGCATGTCGCCGCCGCCGCCGCCGGCGGCCGGCGGTCGGTCGGCGGTCGGCGGCGGCGACATGCGACGGCGGGCGGCGGTCGGCCGGCGGCGGCGGCGGCCGGCGGTCGGCCGGCCGGCGCGGCGGCGACGGCCGGTCGGCGGCGGCGGCGGCGGCGTGCGGCGGCGAGTGGCGGTCAACGGCGGTCAATGGGCTGTGTGCAAGAGAAGAATAAAAAAAAAAATTTTCACTTATTTCTTAAACTTGTTCAGGAACCAGAAGCATTTTTTTACTTGGTTTTTGTTCCAAAACTATTCCGGGCTAACTTTTTGTTCCCGGGAATAAAAAAACAACTCGACGTTACCAAACGGATTTCTGCTCTTTTTTATTCCGGGGAACAAAAAAACAGAAATTTGGGAGAAGTAGAAACCTTACCATGCGCACACTTAATCATCAATGGGTTTGGTTTTGTAGTGACATTTGAAATTATAAGATAGGCTACGGTAGCTTGATTATATCAAAGCGAACATTGTTCTAAATCTCTTGCAATCACTGATAATTTTTCAATCTTATGACTCGTAAAATAATGTCGTTGTGATTACACAAAAAAAAAAAAAGAATTATGATGTGTCTACTCAAATTACTTGGTAAAGAAAAATTTTAAGCATAACATGGTTATTGCGCACATCACTCTTGTCCAGATGTAAATGTTCAACTACATTTGCAACATTGGAGTGCATTCCCACAAGATTGCCTACAACATGGGACAACCGAGGACATAGTTTATCTTCGATATATGAAAATAAAAATTAAAATATAGGCCGTGCAAAGCCGGGGTAAGAAAACTAGTTTTGCTTTTAATTAAAGATTTAACCATAATTATTTCATGAAAGTATGCGGATATCATTTTAGTGAAAAGTGTAATTTCTTAGAAACTTTCTAATGTCCAAGAAATGAAAGTTAGAAAGTTATCACTATAAAAGCAAAGCACAATAAAACAAAAAAATTGGTACCATAAAATACGAGGATGAAATAACCATAATTATTTACTCTCTTTTGACAATCTCGATTTTCAAATTTATTTTTTTGGTACTGTTTTAGTTATGTATGTTAAAATATTCAATCAGTAGATATGACGAGTAGCCCACACAAAGTGTGAGTCAAGCAACTTAAAGAATACTCAAGAATTTTAAATTTAAATTGTACATTGTAGCTTAAAATTTAAATCAATGCATAAGAAGTCTCCAAGATGCTTTCATTTTCTATTTTAAATCGAAATATATTAATTTTTTGAGATTAACACATCAATTACAAGGTTGGGTCCTCATTTTCTTTGTCTAATCCTATCTTATATCTATTTGACAAGCCACTAATAGGGCAACATATTAGATAAGGTCTTCAAAATTTACCACATTCTGTGATTGATGTTTATATTTTAGGAAGTTCCCGTTAAAAATTTCCCACTCACGAGCGCGCAAGCATGGTTAAATTCGCCATAAAATCATTACAAAAATGTGATTATTTGTGCATTAATTCATATATAGTCCTGTAGATGAATAGCAAAAAAACACATTTGATTCTCTTCGGATTAGTTGAGTCAAATTTGAATAACCCAAAAATTCAATTTCTTTGGAATATGTTTATTTCAAATATGGATATTGTTCTTTTGATAGTCCATTCGGATCGGGTAAGATTAGTTTTGGGTCTTCTGGGCGGGTACGTGCCTCTTCTCAAAATTATGTTCATGGGGGGAGGCTATTTGCGATCAAAAAACATTATAGAGGGGACTTTGGGGGATTTCTGAGAAATACAGGGCGGGCAATATGGATTTTCGTTTTCTAAAATAGTCCGGTCTAAGAAGAGTCACGACTCCAAATGGCGCTCTTTCTCGTTCAAGAGAAGAAGCGCGAAGAGAATCGGGATGCTGCGGAGGAGATTAAATGCTCTGCAATTTTCAAGAATCATGCTTTCCCTTCTCAAATGGTTGATGGTCCTCGCTTAGCACGCGCAGGTTGGAACTTGTGGACGCAGCATCATTGCGTCCCCTCTCTCTCTTCCTCTCTTAAAATCCACTCAGTCCGTTCTGATTCAGTTTGTCCAGCTTGTTCTTCTTCTTTTTCGTAACAAGAAAATGGTTTTTTGGGGTCGGTTCTGATTCTCCTTTGCACATTCTTTTGCCTGTGAATTTGATACGACCCTTTCATGTTTCGATCGGTTGTTCTTGTTTGTGATTTTATTTCACGAGAGTGATGATATCGTTTGCTCTGTTTTTCCACTGAGTGAGTAGGGATTGAAGTGAAACCCGGCAAGCCTTATACTCAGAAGCCAAATGGGTCGAGGCTTCGCATCTCCCAGGTAAAACCCTTCTCTGTTCTTTGATTTTGGTTCATTGCAACATTGTAAAGTCCAGATTTCATCAGGTTTTTTTATTGGTTTTACCTTAAATTGGATGTGCATAATCTTGGGCAGGCGACACTCGGGACTGGTGTTGCCACCACCAAGAGCACGGTGCAATGCAATGTGGGCAATGCGACTCCTGTATTTATATGCTCCTTGCTTCCGGGAAAAGAAGAATCTGCTCAGATAAATTTGGAATTCGAGGAAGCCCAGCAAGTCATTTTTTCTGTTCTCGGTGTTCGCAGTGTTCACCTCACAGGTTACTACATGCGAAAGGGTCGAGAATTTGATGATGACTCGTATCCTTGGTTGAGTTATGTTGCATTATTCCCTCTTACTGTTATCTCATTTCTCATATATTTTTGTTTTCTAATTGTATAAGATCGTCGATTGCTACCATTACATCATTTTAACCATGCAGACATTGGTACACGTTGGGGTGAGCTAAAAAGGTCAAGAGATACTAATCAGTGTCCTTACGGACTTCACTTTTTCATACACTAAATATAGAAGCTTCATTCTAGAGTTCCGTTCCTTTACAATGATTATTAGAGAGTCCTACGGAGAAGATATTGCAGACACTGAGACAGATATTTCTGAGGACGAGGACGGGTATGAAGATAGCTTTATCAATGACGGTGATGTTGAATTCCTTCCACCTTCTCCTATGCCGAATAAATCAGGTGCTCGTAGTTTAACAATGTTCTTTTCTTATTTCTCATAAGGCATTTGTTGATGAGCTTCTACTTTGAAAATTCTGCATGCACAGCTCTTCAATCTTTATATCTAAACGGGAAGAAAAAAAAAGCTCAATTTTGAGAAATCAATTGGATTTTATATAAAGAACAATTTGGAATCTATCGTGATTAGATGTCGATATCATAACAATGCAAGACCATTTTGCTTTGTTGAGTTACGCATCTAAAGTCTTTGGAGTTGGTTGCTTTGTTCAATTCTCGACATTGCTTGAATTGTTTTTGCTTGATATTAGTGACATCGAGAAGCAATTACAACAACATATGCAACTAATCTTTCGCATTTTTCAGATTCAATGAAATATAAATCATTAAATAATTTCCATTTTGTGTAACTAAGTACCAGGTGTCCAGCCATGCATTCGTAAAATGAAATTTGGAGCTCATTCTTTTCTATCTTAACTGCTCAAGATTGTTGCATCAGAGTTGCTTGCATCCTGCGTCAAAGTTGGACCAGTGAAAACCCTCTAGTAACTCTTGTTTCTGGAGGCAAAGGCAATATCCTATAAATTGTTGCTTTTATATTTTAGAAAGAAAGATTATTAATGATGTAGTATGAAGAAATTGACCTTTAAAAAATTGCTGTCAGCATTTTTATTTATTTATCAATAATATGGTATCAACTATCACAAACAAAATATACTTAAAAAGATTATGATGTTTGAGCAATTTATATGATTATGTGACCATAGAGAAAGAATATGATGTGGGAGGATTCTGCTTTTATTTTTGTGCTTGCCAGATAATCTTATATAACTAATATTATTCTTCACTTTAAAATGTGAAATTGCTTCTCCTTCTTATATTCATGTGATGTCATTGGTGTTTTTTACCTATGGCCTTCACCGTGATAGAGTTGTCATATTGTATTAATATTCTGTTTCTTATGGATTCATTAATGTTGTAGGATCTCGCACCATGCCAGATTTTATTTTATAGTTGTTAGCATTCTTGATTTTGAAATTTTAAGTTGATTTACCTTCTTATATTCGCATGATGGCATTACATGGACAAGTACAGATATGTTGGTTGCTCTCATTATGCTCAGTTTTGCATCTTCAATTTAGGAGAAAGTTTATGACGTGTTTGCAATGTGAATTTTTAACAGCAGAGGAGGAGGAACCAAACCACAAGAAAGGAAGAAAGGGAAAAGGCCATCGTCGACGGCTTAGGAAAAAGCATGAAAAAAGTGAATCTGATAAGGTCAATAGCTTGCCACAACAGAATTCTGAGGCTCTGTTGTTAGAATCCGATGAGGAAGATTTCTTTGTATCCTCTCTACTTAAGAAAAAGTCTTATGCGAAGGACTCAGAAATAAATGTCCCAGTTGTAGTCATTGAATCTCCATTAGATGTTGTCAAGAAGAAGGGAAAGCAAGATGGAAGCACCACCGTGAAATCATCTGAACCTTTCTCTCCTACTGTTGTTGGCATTGAACCTGGAAGGTAATTTATTAAATCAGAGACTTAACAATATGTTACTTATTTTACTTTTTCCATGAGAAGAGAATTCATTGATTTGCTGGAAATGCTTCGTCTCCGCACTTATCTCAATTTGAATAGCTTGTGTAATGTCCAACTGAAGATAAGTGGTTAAGGAATGGACTCTTGATTATTGTGAGACAGGAACTTATGTTTTAGTTACTCATCTAAAGCAGAAGGCCTGCCTATAAATATTATAAAATCAGATACACATGGATGCACATGATTTTATCTAACACGTTGATACATTGGAACCAGCACTGCAATGAAAATGAAGAGTAAATTGCATATTGTGGAGGGAGAGATGCAGAATCAAGCATGGCAAGAAGATAAGGAACCAAAAGCTGAGGATCCGATTAAGAAGTAAGTACCTTTATGTCCTCACGTTCTTGTTGACCTCTCATTATCCACATCACGTATATAGTGAGCTTGGTCGAAAGCATTGATCCTATCGCTGGGTGTCCTAGGGTTCATTCCACATGTAATCTTTGACATGATGTAGCAACAAGAGTTTGACCCATCTTGAAATAATGAAAGACCTCTATTTGTAGGTCCCCCACTTCCTACCTTTTATTAATTTCAGTGACCCCACACATATGTATATGATGAAAGATTGAAGTACTAGAAATTTTTCAAAATGATTGTGCTTGACACCTACGAGCAAAACTCTTATTGTTATGGCTTGTTAGTGCAGATAGCTAAGCATGAATACTTCAATAGTAAATGTGGACTCACGACCTTTCTACTTGCATTTGCGAACGATTTGTATTAGGTCTAATGGCAAGCACTGGTCGGTTGCCTAGATAGTAATGAAAGTGATTAAACGATCCTCGTAACAAGGAAAAATTGAACTTTACCAGGGATTTTCTTATCTGTGATGAATAGGAGATCTGCTGTTGAAATTATGCAAGCTCTAAGTAGAGAGAATTGCAAGAAGTCCAATATAAAGAAAAGGAAGGACAATAGCTTGCCCCATCAGAATCCTGGAGCCCGGTCGTCAGAACCTGATGGTGAAGATTTCTTTGTATCTTCTCTACTTAAGAAAATGTCTTCTGCGAAGGACTTGGAGACTAAGATCCCAAATGTAGTTATGGAGACACCGCTAGATGTTGCCAGGAAGAAGCAAAAGCAAGATGGAAACACTGCCGTGAAATGTTCTGAAAGTTTGTCTCCTGCTGTTGACGGCAAACCTGGAAGGTAATTGACTGAATTTGAGACTTAACAATATGTTACCTATTTTACTTTTTTCACAATAAGAGAAGTCATTTATATGCTGGAAATGCTTCAGCTTGACACCCACTTCAGTTTGAAAGGTCATGTACCGTCTCAAAAAACCAAAGATAAGTAGTTAAGGACTGGACTCTTGACTATAGTGAGACATGAACCTTTTGTTTTAGTTATTCAACAAAAGTAAAAGGCCTTCTATAGACAAGGAAGCATATGATTTGATCTAACATTTGTTACATTGGAATCAGCACTGCAAATAAAATAAAGAGGAAATTGCAGTTCATGGAGGAAGAGATGCAAAATCAAGCATGGCAGGAAGATAAAGAACCAAAAGTCGATGATCCAACTCAGAAGTGAGTAGCTTTATGTTTTCATGTTCTTATTGGCTTTTCATAATCCAAACTTACATATATAATGGTATTTGGTTGAATGCGTTGATCATGTAGCCGGGTGTCCTAGGTGTAATCTCAGACGTGATGTAGCAACCAGAGTTTGGACCCCACTTGAAATCATGAAAAACGTCCGTTTGTAGGAGGCCCCTTACTATCTTTATTCCCATCAATGACTCCGCACATATTTATATTTTGAAATACTCTACTAGCATTCTCATAATATGATTTTGCTTTTAAAGCCCTCAGGAAAAGTTCATAATTTTTCTTTTTGAGTAATATGTCCGAAAAGACCCCTTGATTCTTTATAAACACCGTTTCGAACACAATTGATACATTTTAAAATGGCCATTGCTCAGACATATTTACCCTTGGCCTCTTCTAGGTTTTTTGGAAAAGAAATAGAAAGGATCTTGGAACTGTAATTGTTATGGCTTCTCAATGCAGATAGTTAGGCGTGCATACCCAAAAAATAATTGTTGAGCAATGACCTTTCTGCTTGCTTTTGTGAACGGATTTGTATTAATTCTCTTGTCAAGCACCGGTTGGTTGGGTCGACACTCATGAAGGTGGTTAAACAATCCTTATGACGAGGAAAAAATGTACTCGATGCACCTTCTCTAAATTTGGGATTTCCTTCTCTGTGATGAACAGGAGTTCTGCCGTTGAAGTTGAGCAAGTTCCGAGCGGAGAGAATCGCAAGAAATCCAAAAAGAAGAAACGGAAGAGCAACCTGGCAAATGGGAAAGAAAAAAGAACGTGAAATCTCTCTATCCCCATCCCTAGAGAAAGATGATGGGAAAGAAACAACCGCTCTTTCTTGTGATTTCTTTGCGAAACCAAAGTCACCGTTAAGTTTGAACTTTTTACTCGATATCAGCTTAAATATGCGAAATGAATTTTGAGGATTTTGGACTACATATTGTTATTATTATTCTTATTTATGTTCGATGTGATGATGTGATACATGGCTGATGTTATTAGATTCTGTAAAAATCATAGATTTTCTAAATTTAACTATGTATATGAACTAAAATTAACCCCGTATTAGAGTTTGAGAAAATTTGTGATATGTCTAAATTCACACTTATTGGTAAGGATAATCGGTTATGCACAACAGTTATTTTCATGTATACTTACTAGGTGGAATGGTAAGAGTAGGAAATGTTTTTGCGATGAATATAGAATACAATGTTGTTCTACTAGATAATAAGCAAAGATTATTATTTATTTCTAGATGCTTTAGATGGTAATGTCAATAGCATATCTCATAGATGAGCACATTTGACCGAATCGCGGGTAATCCGTGGACAATCATGAAGAGGTTCCATTCACGACACATCATTACCACTTGGACACAAACACGTCGGCCACTATCTCAATAAGTTGGTATCTTACGTGGACCAACTTAGCTTGAGGTACGTTCCTTAGCCTTCTTGAAGCTTCAAGAGTCTTCTAAATATCTTCACATGTTGGTAGATGTAGTAATTCTTGATAGGAGGGAGATTGTAAATAATGTCGGTTGGTTGGAAGAGAACCTTTAAGGTAATTACTATGGTATCGGTTAATTACCCAGCTAGAATTTCTTGTTGTGAACTCTTTGGTGAATTTTTTATTCATAAACGTAAATTACTAATTATAGGTGTAATTGACATTGCGACAATTATAAGTAGTTGTCTATATCATATAAGAGAAACTTATCTTCAAAGTAGTAACATAACCTGAGAGGAAGTAATTTACCTTATAGTAAATAATTTAATTTGCAGTTAATTTTTGCTTTATAGGTTAATAATCTATGTTAATATTAGTAAACCGAGTGAATGGTAATTGTTACTAATGTAACTTTCCTTTTATTAGTAAACTGAATACCGAACCTAATCGTAACAAGATTCCTCATTAGGGCAAAGAGCTAAAGCCACTTCAATATCAACCCAAAATTTAGTCTCCCATTCTTTTTCACGGCCAGAAAAATCCCTCTTTTCATTTGATAAACCAGTTTGTAGTGAAATGAAAAAGGGTCATGCAAAAATAAAGATTCGTGAAAATAGGGGCCTCATTAGGGAAGTGACAAAAAATGAGACAATGAGAAAATGAAAATATAGCAAAAAGTATCACTAAAAACCTAAACTTATCTGCCGCAAAACCAAAATGACACAAATTAATCATATGGGCGGAAGAAAAACAAAAAAATTAGGAAAGAATATACAATATAGCATTTTCCTATTCTAAAATTTGTAAATCTAATCTTGAGTATTGATTGAATCAATTAGTCCGCAATTAGAACAATTTCAATAAAAACATATTATCAATAGTATCTCCACCAATCTCTCTTAGGCCGGCGGCTTGGAGATCTCAAAAACTCCTAGCTTGCTTAGTAGATACATGTGTTGTGTTTGATATAGTGGCTTATTGAAAATTCCATTGTTTCAATCCCCTTTGTTATTACTATCTCTTATTGGATTTTATCTCGAGTGAAATTACAATCAACCTCCATATATTTTGTTCTTTCATAAAATACTTGATTTGCCATCAATTTGAGTGCAGCATCATTATCACAAAACAATTCACTTGATCCATCTGCTTGCACGCCAAGATCTACTAGTAGACCCCATATCCGAGCTATTTCATAAACTTTTTTGCCATGGCTCAATATTCCAACTTGGCTGAGGATAATGAGGCAGTCACTTGTTTCTTTGTCTTCCATGCTATCAAGGATTTTCCCAATTTTATGCAAAAACTAGTGATGGATCTTTGGGTCATTAGACAAGTGGGGTAGTCCGTATCACAATAAGCGGTCATCTTCATGTTGTAATCACGAGATAGAAGTATACCAAGTCCTAGACATCTTTTCAAATATTTTATAACCTTCAATGCCGCATTCATATGAGACTGTTTTGGGGTTATGCATGGATTGACCAAATATATGTACAGCACGAAATATGTTAGGCTTGGTCATGGTAAGGTAAATCAACTTATGACAAGTCACTAATATCTTGATGGATCTTTAAGCAATGCATCTTCATTGGATGATGATGAAACCACATTATATTCATGTGTTGCATATAATGTGGTTTGCATGACAAATGGCTTGCATCCCAATAGTCCTGCCTCTGAAAGAATTTCCAAAACAAACTTCCGCCGTTTGAGACAAATTTCTTTGTCAGATTGAGTTATCTCAATGCCAAGAAAATATTTTTGCGGTCCCAAATCGTTAATGCGGAAAGTAGAATGCAGGAATTTTTTTTAAAAATTTCCAATAGCCAAGTCATCATTTCCCATAATAAATATGTCATCCACATATATCAATAGATAAATTGACGAGGTACCATGGGTTTAGGTAAATAAGGCATAATCATGTTTGGAATGTTGGAAACCTGCATTTGTGAGTGCAATGGTAAATTTTACATGTCATTCTCGAGAAGTCTACTTCAGTCCGTATAGGGCTTTACGGAGGCAACACATTTGAGACTCCCTTAGTCTTCGTAAACCTCGTGGGTGTTCTATATAAATTTCCTCGTCAAGGTCTGCATGAATAAAAGTATAATGAACGTCTATTTGATGCAATTGCCAATTATGAGATACGGCAATGGATAAGAAAGAACGAACAATTACTTCATCAATGATTGGGGACAAAGCTTCATAATATTGAAACCTTCCCTTTGTGTAAATCCATTGGCAATTAAGTGATCCTTGTAATGTTCTATAGAGCCATCTGCCTTGTATGATTTTATATACTCATTTGCAAGTAATTGATTTTCGATGCGGAAGTAGAGGTACAAGATCCCAAGTATGATTCTCAATGAGTTGCCTGCAACTCAGCTTCTATGGTCTCTTGTCATTGTGGGTCACGTGCCACTTCATTATAGGAAGATGGTTCTTGTTCCTCTGATGGGCGACTAAAACAACACTTGTTTTGGAGATAGTCTAGTAAATGAGGCATAAGATGATGCATGGTAATAAGTACTTGGAGAATCCAAAGTGGGACATGTGTAAACCTTGGTCCATGTAGGGGACGAACATGGTGTCTAGAATGTCGAGGTGGTTCTATAGGAGTCTGTTTAGAAATCGGCAAACAAGCATCATTAATAGATGGTTGTGGGGGTGCCACTAATGAAATAGGTGAATCATTCTCCTTAGTTGATAATATTGGTGATCCAATCTCTCGATCCAAAGATGGAGAAATAGCTGGCACAAATAGTAAAGACTCTAGTGCGGTAAAGATATATTCGTCAAAAAATCTTCCGTAGTCAGATGTTGTGACAAATGATTGAGATGAAGATTTCAACTCCCAGAATGGAAAAACATCTGGAGACAACATCTTGGTTGACGAAGAAACGCCATGTGGATATCGCAATAACTCGATAACATTTATGTAAAGAAAAGTATCCCATAAAAATGCATGGAATTGCCTAAGGATCCATCTTATTTCGAGGACCACAGTTGCTATGTAGCATAAGCAGCCAAACTCTTAGATGATGAATTTAGATGATGAATTTCTTGCTATTTCTCAAAGAGCATATCAAATGGGTTCATCGTCCAAGAACATGATTTGGCATGCGATGGATTAGATAATCTATTGTGACCACACAATCCCCGAAAAATTTCAGGAATGGAAGCTTGATATTTTATTGCACGAGCAACTTCCATGACATAAATTATTAATATTGGAGGAAGAATGTAATTGTAGCCACCCGTATCTTCTTGTACATATATTATAAGTCCATTTATGATGGAAGAAAAAACAAAAAAGTAGGAAAGAATATACAAGATAGCATTTTCCAATAGTAGAATAAAACAAATCTCCAATAGTATCTCCAAAACAAAATTTCCAAACTTGTACCTTGGGACGAGAATACAATTCGTCTACCATTCAAAGATCCTAAATCTTATCCATGGGTACAAATATACCCACTATCTACCATGAAAACTCCTAAACTTTCTTTAAGGTGACCCGATGCTCCAATCTTTTTTTCATGTCATAAAATACCCCAAATTTATACCAACAAGACCTGAACCAAAAAAGAACTTTCGTCATAGTTCTGTCCGAGAAGGTTGTTTACAATTCGATGGAACGGCTCGTGTGGACAAAAAAAAGGGGCAAATGGAGCAAGCGTGGAATTGCCTTCGCGAAAGATGTAATCCAAGGATTTTGACGGCACAAAAAAGTTCTACGCCAATGACCCGACGTACATATCCAAGGTTTTTGGTAACGAGGAAATGTTAAAAAAAAACATGGTTCGGCGCGAGCCATTGTCGGAGGAACTATCTGGTTTGTCGCCATAATGATTTGACCCCTCCCCCATCCACGTTTTCGGGGGCATTTGGCAATGCTCGTTCCAATTCCACAGACCGTTCAGCTTCCAATGGCCGTGCAATAACCTGCCCGCATTTTCATTTCGATCGGAATTCATCAACCTCTGTTTTCTCCCATCTCCAAGTTCAGCGAGAGAAAAACAGAGGGAGAGAAACAGAGACAGAGAGAAACAGAGACACGGAAAATGGGGAGCTGGGGAGCGATTCTGAGGCACCCGGGGGATTTCTACCCGCTGATGAAGCTGAAGATGGCGGCGAGCAATGCCGAGAAGCAGATCCCCCCGCAGCCCCACTGGGCATTCTGCTACTCCATGCTCCACAAGGTCTCTCGCAGCTTCGGCCTCGTCATCCAACAGCTCGGCACCGAGCTCCGCGATGCGGTGAGCGCCGGTTCTCGATCTCCACGTTCTCGTGATGGGTCCGTGTCCGTTCTTTTCTTTGTTTCTTTGTTTCTTTGTTTCTTTCGTTTTTTCGTTTCCGAGAAATTTGGACGATCGAGACGTGGTGATGATACGTGAATTGGATTGCGGATCAGGGTGGATGAGCATTTTTAAACTTTTGTGGATGCGTGATCGCTGAATATGTCCGTTTGTGGTGTTTCAGCAATGCCGTGATGAATTTTGGATGCATTGACTCCGCCTTTTGCTGCTAAATGGGAACGAAGTCGTTTTCTGTTTCTTTTCTTTTCTTTTTTTATCTGTTGGGGCCAGGAGGAATTTTTTTATGGCTCAGTGAGCAGTGCATCGGCGATCAGGAAATGTAAGCAAATTTGCCATATCATGAATGGAGGAGCAATATGAGAGAATCAGGAAAAAAATTGCTATTTCTAGACTACCTGCCAAAGACAGCCGGCACAACGGCTTAGATAAAGTCAGTGATCCATAAATATTCTGCAAAGATGAATTCGGGTACATTTTTCTGTATGTTGTGGCTTGAGTGGCGTGCCCTTACTTACCGAAAGGCCCCGAAACAGCTTAATGAGGCATTCTAGTAGGTCAATGCATGATCTCGATGCAAGACCGTGACGTTAGAAGGAGTATTCCAAGCTTACGCTTTTCTCTCTCATCAGCTTAACCACAAGGTTTCCATGATTTTGGCATTTAATTGATGGGAGGAGGTTCCTTGAGTCCATCCTCCTCCTCCTTCTCCAAGGGTTTTGCTGTTTTAGTATTATTGTTTCTGCTAGGTTTTTCTCTCTCCTTCTTTCTCAAGAGAGATTCTGCAGGGAGGATATATCATGTGTCAATGTTTGGAATGTTTCTTGGCTGCCCTGGCTTTGCTCATACTGTTTGATAGCATGTGTGCAGCCCACGTGGCAACTGGAGTCTTAACAGTTCTGATGAACTGCATATAATAAAAATTTAGTCATAGAAGATGACACAAGTATTAGTGAACCAGCTCCAGGACCTAATATTTGTCTATTCCTAGAAATCAGAATATCAGCTGTGGAAGTACATATTATTATCTAACCAATTTTACATGGTCATTGGAAGCTAGTTACTTTATCCTAGACAACTGTTGAAATTCAAAAGTCATAGGAAGTAATATAGGCTCTTATGACATGAACCACATCTAAGTACGATGTTGGCTGGAATGTCGTGATATTAGTTTTGATGCCAATGCTGTCATCATCTGTAGATTCATGCGGTTACTTCTTGTTTTCTTTTTATACTTTCTCCTACTAACTTCTGTTGTCTGCTACTCCAAATGCAAAACTGTGAACTGTTAGATTAGTTGATGCAAATGCTACTAGTAGCCAATGCAGATTCCAGTGGAATTATTATATTAGTTTCTTGCAACGTGTTTTATCTGTTTAAATTTCTTTCACATTTTTGCAGGTGTGCATATTCTATTTGGTCCTGCGAGCACTTGATACAGTTGGTTCGTCCCATAACTCTGTATTTATTCTCTGTCTCGCATTTGCAAGATATTATGCTGTCTATCAAATATAGTGCATCTGTTCTATATTACTGTCATTTCATTTTGGGGACAGTAAACCTTAGCAGTCGTTTATCAAATTGATTTCAAATGTATCTATCCAGTTGGCAACTCTACTTTTCCCAACAAACTTCTACATAACAGGAAAAGGAAGTGGAGGTTTTGAGGCTACATTTTCTTGTCTGTGTGTTTTCAAAGGCGAAAACCTATTCCTCTATGAACCTCGATAATTCCGTATTTTTTTAGCTATGGGAAGTTGCAACACTTATCTTTAGCACCTTTGGTTGGCTACTTTTGTGTGAGCTGTCCTTTTTCTGTCAATGACTAGCCATAGCGTGAATGCATTTTAGTTTCCTTTTTATGCTGATAACGTTCATGCAAATATTATTATGTTGGTCAGAGCGAGTAATTCATATCTAGATTTCATTTTATTTATCACCACTGACCATCATAAATGGAAGTGAAGCATGCTAATGCTCTAGTTGTTAGGGCCCCTGCTGATTTATTGGATGATAAACATTGATTTATAGTTTTAATCTGTTGAATAATCCATAAAAAATCAGTTTTGAGGATTAGTCCTTAGTTCCCCTGTCTAATTCTCTTTAACATCATGTTGAATAATTGCTTCCAGCTCCATAATGACAGTAGGATGTGTTTTGGTGCTGGAATTTTATTTCTTCTAATGTAACCTTTCCAGAGGATGACACAAGCATACCTACTGATGTCAAAGTGCCTATCCTGAAAGCCTTTCATCAGCACGTGTATGATAAGGAGTGGCATTTTTCATGTGAGTAAACATGCTCTTCATTTACCTCTTTCTTGCCAGTTGAAGTTTTTGGTAATCTAAATACTGGTCTTCATGTATTTAAATGCTTGCTTAAGTATTTTTGCCCTTTGCTAACTTTTGCAAATATTTCAGAAAACGTGAATTGTATGTATATTGACAAAAATTTTGTTGGACTCATATCTCTTAGTGGTTTCCTTGTACAAGTATGTGTGTCTCTATGCGTAAATAATTGGTGTGCTCCACATTTTGCGTTAAGAATGGTCTTCGGAGCTACCTGGAGATTATATCTTTAACAATATCCTGTAGCAATTGTACATCTTTGCCACAATGTTTTTCATAGAGGAGTAGTTGTGTCTGTGACTTTATTTGAATAGACTTCAAATTGACTGAAATCATTTTCTTAACACCGCCACTCGTAAAACAAGATATATCAACAACATTTTGCCTCCATGTTATGATTCTACATGAGGAGCTCTACGAATAGTATCATCTACTTTTCTTTTTTTGTGCATTCTTTTACTGACATTTTACAAACCAATACTAAAGTAGATAGACACTCTCTTGCTGTGACAAGTTCTTGTAATATTTCTAGCATATGGGGATATTGGACAACCCCGTGTAGGGTTAAATATTGCTAAATTATATCTCATGTCAAGTTGGGAAATAAGTTGTTTCTAAGCTATTTAGATTCCATCATGCCACTAATTCCCTCAACTGGCAAATTTTGGGACATGCAGAACTTGGTTAGCAAAGCTGTCTTAAGTTGCGACTGTTGTTACCTTGAAATTCTTATTATTGTAAGTTAGTCTTTTGCTGTTCTAGTATATGACAATCTGTAGATGGTGCTTATTTACTTCTCTGCGTTACCTCATTTGAGAAGAAGTTGGAGCTGGACTATTCAGTGGCCCAGAACTTTAGTGAGTTCACTGACTTGAATTTTCTAATGTCGTATTAAGGTGGTACAAAGGAATACAAGGTTCTAATGGACCAATTTCATCATGTTTCCATGGCTTTCCTGGAGCTGGGGAAAAGGTTACTAACTGATGATTTTTCTTTGTAATCTTGATGTGAACGCCTTTTATGACATCATAATTATTCTCTTCTTCTAGCTGATCTTTAGCCACTCACTTGACCATATGTGTTTCCTTCACCAACATATCTAAACATCATAATGTCACAACTGATACTTGATAATATCATTGTCTGCCAGATGTTTCTCTAACCAGTTTTTTTCTGTCAATGGGAATGCAAACTTGAAATTAGAATTTTCCTGCAATTAACGCAACCTTGGCAAACTGTTTCTGCTGGTTGATAATCGACTGCTTTTGCTTTATAAACTGTGGCTTTTGATTATACTTGCAGGTACCAAGAGGCTATTGAGGATATTACTAAAAGGATGGGAGTAGGAATGGCAAACTTTATTTGCAAAGAGGTTTGTGATCTATGCTATGTGACACTTGTGATATTTTCCAAGACCTTACCTTAACAAGTAGCCAAGCCTCTTACAAAGATTACAGTACTTGGTTGCGCTTGGACTAGTTCGATATTGAGCAAGTGCACATACTTCACATGAGGAGAATCCTTGCCTCCAATGGGTAGCCCATCCTGCCTTTTACTATGACCGTGCTGGAGTAAGGGTTTGATCTTAGCTCTTTGGTACAACTCCTTGCGGGGTTCACTTATTTATAAAAAATAGAATAAAATTCGGGCATCTAGAAGTTTATCATTTGGCCTAAATGACCATTCTTCCATCTTCCAAGGTCCACTGGCTTATGAACTCACTATTGACTTTAGTATTCGCCTGCTTTATGGTAACTGATCAGGTTGGATTGAAACAAGTTTGATCAAAAGAGCTGGCAATGTTCTTTTGCACAAAGCATTTCAATGCTAGTTGTAGTCTTGCACCTTCCGGAAGGGCTGCTTGAGTGGAGATTAATCTGTTTATATGTCATTCAATTACCTATCCTACAAAAAGTTCCCTAATTTCTTCCTCATCGCAGGTGGAAACAATTGATGATTACGATGAATATTGCCACTATGTGGCAGGACTTGTTGGTTTAGGTTTGTCAAAGCTTTTCCATGCTTCGGGAGCTGAAGATCTGGCACCAGATTCTCTATCTAATTCGATGGGCTTGTTTCTACAGGTGGCTAAAAAGACGACTAAGTTTCATGTGTATTGCCGCCTTTTTATTTTTTGGATTTCTGACATTGTATTTGAATGTGAAAATCAGAAAACAAACATTATTCGAGATTATTTGGAGGATATCAATGAGATTCCGAAGTCACGCATGTTTTGGCCTCGTCAAATTTGGAGCAAATATGTAAACAAACTTGAGGTGTGCCTCTTTAACATGATTAATGACTATTGAGTGCTTAAGTAGATTGTTCAAGCCTTTTGCTATATGAAGTCGATTTTCCATCACCCAGTTTGTAGGTGAATTGAGATATTATTCACCTATAGTGCTGAATAACATGTTGCATGCACATCCTTATTTTCTCTATTCTGTGATTGGCCCCGTCTATATAGGACTTGAAGTATGAGGAGAACTCAGAGAAGGCAGTGCGATGTTTGAATGATATGGTCACAAATGCTTTGACACATGTTGAAGACTGTTTGACCTACATGTCTGCTTTAGGGGATCCTTCTATATTCCGGTTTTGTGCCATTCCTCAGGTACATGGTCAATTCTTCAAGGCAACATTGTGCTCCTCTTCAACCAAAAGTTGTTGCCTTACATCTCTCCTATATTTTAAAAAATATAGGAGGTAGCTATTGATATTCAAATTTCGGCTCTATAATAAGATCTCCGTTGAAAGTTTTTCTCACAAACATAATACGAGCTCACTGTGTGCACTACTCTTCACCCACTCTCTCATGCACATTTGCGCGCACAGCGTGCGCTCAGACACACAATTGTCCCCTTCTCTCTCCTTTCACACATGTTTGTGCATCCTACACTAGTTTGCATTAAAGAAAAAGGTTGCTTCTAATATTGGTTTCGCACATTGATTCTGAAAACTTTTCCTACCATAATGAATTTTTGCTGAATTTGCTCTTCATTAAGACTTTCTGTACATGGTTGTTTTGCTTTCATGGTATTTAAGATTGCTATTTTCTTGTCTATGCCATTAATCTTTTGATTATCTGGGAGAAGCTACTTTGCCAACATTTTTGTACTGTTTCTAGATAATGGCAATTGGAACATTAGCTTTATGCTACAACAATGTTGAAGTTTTCAGAGGTGTAGTGAAGATGAGGCGAGGTAAGAAAATGATTTGCTGATATTTTCTTTCATCATTGAAACTATAGCTATCCCAGACTAGATGAAATGATAAGGCATGCTGAAGAACTTCAATGGCACTAGGCATTCGTAAAATAGTTTTACAGGGCCATTAGACACGAGGAAATAATGAGGTTTACTGAAGAACTAGATCGAGGCAAGACGGAAATGGCTTATGAGGCTCACCATTAATTAGTTCAAGACCATTCATGGGGCCTTGCTTCCTGTTCTCAAAATTCATCATTTGTCATGGCAGTGTCTATCCATGACTCTTCTACTTTTGTGTATGCTCCAAGATAATGGTCCCTTAGTGATTCCATTTCTCTACCTATACTTTTCAGGTCTTACTGCTAAAGTTATCGATCGTACAAGAACAATGGCTGATGTTTATGGTGCATTCTATGATTTTTCTTGTATGCTGAAGTCCAAGGTATGAAAGTCAAGAAGTAGCATGTACATCTTGTAATCTATACTCGTGCACTTATCATATTTAATTTTTATTTATTTCTTCTTGAAAATGCACTAGACCTTGTAACCTGTATTAGACTTGATTTGTTGGAAGCAAACTGCTGAAGGCCTGCTCAGGACATGGCCAGCAATTAAAGCGCGAATCTTCCAATGTCTTAGGGTTGTCATTGGACCGACCCCCGTATCTCTAGATCCTTCTTTCTCAGAGGGCTAATTCCCCTATGTAGCTCTAGGCAAGGGCTAATATCCAAGTTGCCCCTCAATGCTGGACTCAGACCAGTGGGGAATGACTGCAGTGTGAGGGACACGTTAGGAGTTCTCATTAGAGATAGCAGTACCGATATACATGTGAAGCATGAAGGGGAAGTAAGTCAAAACTGTTTAGAGGCTAAAAGAAATAATTTTAATGACGGTTCAGATAGTGAGGAAGGAGTAAATTTCTTTCAAGTAAAGTGGCTTTTAGATGATGAAGATGAAGAGTTTTCAGCTGTTAGAAAATATTTCAGAGATTCCATAAGAAGAACGTAAAGAGAAGTGAGAGTGGCAGAGAACAAAGCGAAACATCTGCTTGTTGGTTCCAGCTACAGGAGATACATTTATGGAAAGATCTAGATTAGTGGAAGAAATAGCAAATGGTGGCAATGAATCAGTGTATTTTGACTCAAGCGACTGTGGGAGCTTTATACATGGAAGTAATGGGGATGAAGGAGATCATGCAAAAAGCAGGAGAAGTGGGTACCCTACTTATGACACTCGTGCACGGTATTAGTATGACCTTTTTGGGCCTCAAACCGTTCGGGAGGCCGTTACTAACTACTCAATATTATCAGCATAGAGATATCAATCAACTTTATAAAGAATGACAGAACAATAGTCAAGGTTGTGTGCAATGGGGATGGTTGTCCTTGGTTCATTTATTGTTCACATGATAAATACAACCATCATTTCCATTTAAAGACGTTTGCAGATTCACGGATTGCTTGGGTTACTTGGGTTACTTGGATTCACGGATTTCCATCATTCCAGTTACTTGGGTTACTTTTTCACGGATTGCCAAAAGATATGCAGCTAGGATAATAAGCTCTCCTAGGTGGAAACAGAGGGACGAGAAGGAAACTTTGAAGCAGGAATATGCTGGGGATGTTACTCTTAGCCAGTGAAGGAGGCAAAAATGCTTGTCTTTAAGCAACTAGAAGGAAATCCGATTGATAAATTTTCTGTGTTGAGGGATTAAGAGGAAGAACTTCTGAAAACTACCATTGGTGGCTCTAATTATGTACTTAGAATTAAAAACGCTTGTAAGTTGAGAAGGCGAGGAGATTTTTTGGATCATCCATGCAGCCAAACAGAAACCAATTAAATTATGGTTTTCTTATGTTTCCTTTCTTCCTTTTCTACCTTGGGGCTAGCACAGCTGTTAGGAAAAAATGGGAGGCTTGTTTAGGTATTGATCTGGAAGCCATTGGACCATGCACAGAGAGAGAGAGAGAGAGAGAGAGAGAGAGAGAGAGGTAGCGGGTCTGAACAAGAGAAGAATGAGACCGCATGTTCTCTTGCGGTGATATCCGTAACAAACATTCCTGTGCAATGAGACCACATTGTCTTTTGTGGCAATATCTGTAACAAACATTACTCTGCAAAATCTTTGGTGATTAAATTTGGGGCAGAGAAAGGGTAATGAACACAGCAAACCAGATTGTAAAAGCTATCTCGAATCTGTAGTGAGCAGGACGGCGCCCCCTTATCTTAAATTTTTCTTCACGGTTATCTCCATGCCTTTCACTCTATGGTTCGTTAAATATGGCCTTAGACATTGCTCACTATGTTACACCTTTGGCTCATGTAGGTTGATAAGAATGACCCTAATGCTACAAAAACATTAAGCAGAATCGAGATTACGCAGAAGGCTTGCAGAGATGCTGGCCTCCGAGACAAAAGGTTCCTCTCTCTCTCTCTCTCGGTGATATAGATACTGAATTTGTTTTTTCCACTATAATATTACTTCTTTTCATGAATTTTGACAGGAATTTTTTTTTTCTTTAATGAATTTTGACAGGAAATCTTACATCCTTCCAAGTAAACCCAGATACGGCTTCGTGCCGGTGAGTTTACTGCCATTTATCTTGCATTTATTTGGCTGGTCTAAAATCAATATGCTGGGCAGTAACCCAAACAAAAGAAAAAGAACACTTGCTTATCAGAGTCTAAATTGCAGGTCGTTGTTTTGCTCATTATACTGGCAATAATTCTCGCTCAATTCTTAGCAAGTAGATCAAGTAACCACTGTGAGTTCCTTTCAGCATAACACGCGACCAATGATTGCTACGAACTTCTCTTATCATTGTCCTATAACTAATATTCCTTTGCTTTCTCTTGTGCAGGATGGAGCTTTGTGGGAACATCAGCAAGCCAGAGATTGTGTCAGATGCACATGTACGTACTGAGGAGTTATGCTTTTATATATGATTGTAATTTGCTCTTTGTAAGGGAATTTCGTTTGTCCTTCCCCTTCAAAAAAAGGGAAATAAATGCATCTCATTTTCCAAAAATTTTATTTCAGCCCCAACCTACCAAATTGTCCCTTACTGCCGGCAGATCCATCTTTGAGCCGATGCAGGATTAGATGATATCTCTTATGCTATAAAAGTTGCTATAGGATCAATATTACACTGAATCTCTTCTCAGCTTTAAGTGTTTCTAATAAAATAATTAAACATTAAATCGCGCCTTCATTTAACAACTGTTGTTAGATGAAGACACGATTTATTATTTAATTATTCTATTATTGCAAGATTTTGTATGAGATTACTGTTAACTGTTTTAAAAACTTAAACCGTTGGATAAAGGCACAGTTTAATATTTAATTATTCTATCAATTCCATAGAATTCTGACGCAATTTCAGTATACTCTAAGCTACCACATGGGGCTTGGAATTACTAGAGAGTTAGGTATTTGGCACATTTGAACTTTCAATCTTTTGTAAAATGGCTTGAAATACCGTTCTAACATACTTGAAAAATTTTCTTAACAATCCTTCATGGCTGTGAAACTTTCGGTTAGACTAATCTCTAGAAATGCATACAAATCAATTTGCCCATATGCATTTTGCAAGGAAATGATATGGTTATCCATAAAAGCGGTGAGTGAGAATACTTAAATCAGGTAATGATGTGATTAAATATGAAATATCACCCCTCCCCGTAAATCAAGTAAGACATCAAAATCCAATGAATAACATGACCACAAAAATGACATGAATATGCGAAAAAACCATAGGCCTTGCACAGGGCCACGCGGAAGCACCATTTTTATTTATTGTACTTAATTATTTTGAGTCCACGCCCTGTGGGTGTAAACCCAACACTCAACTAATATACTGTATATTTGGCTATATGTCTCCTTTAGTTGGTGAAAGAATCTTCTTCGCAGTGGATGGGGAAGAAAAGGATTGAACGCATTTCTTGGCATCAGGAAACGATGCTTGTTTCCTGACTTCTCAACTAAAGTCCCACTCTTCATATCGTTAAGCTTTTATTCGACGTTAGTAGATATGATCGCGTTTAAAGTAAATTAAAAATCAATAGCTTTAGATAATCAATCCTTCAGCATGAGCCTCCTGCTCATACAATGAAACCCGTATGAAAAGAAAGTCTGTATCATGCTAAACCACACTGATCAAATCGCCTTTGAATTTTGTCTGATGTGTCTAGGCTTTCGTATTAAATTTCTATTTTTTTCTATTTTCTTTTCCGTGTTAAACACTTCATATTTTGAAGGCGCAACAAGGGGAGAAGATTGACCAATTTCAAGCTCACACAAAAGGCCAAAGAGCCAGCATGCAACACGTAATTTACACCTAAAACAATATTTGGTAGATAATTAGGCTATGATCCTCATTTATATACTGCAAGGGAAGATGATTTCCACAATTATTGCCAGCAATTCAATGCAAATAAAATGAAAATTAGTCAACTTGTCTTAGAATGATTTTTGTTGTTCATCTACCAAGAAAGATAAATGAGTCATATAGAGATCAAAAAATGACAAGAACATTGGAACATGAAAGGAAAGTATATTGGGAAATCCTAACTTCCTACATCTCCTCCTATGTCTCTTTTAGTCAAATGATATTGAAGTTTTCCATCAAGATTTGCATCATCCTTGTGACATCTTGATTTTCAACCCTGTTTTCGATGAAATGAAATGAGCTTTTCATTGATGCGCTTATAGTCTTTTTCTCTGAGCTGATCACTCACGAGATAACTAATTTGCCAGGTGAAATCGTTAAGGAATCTAAATACGATCGACTTGAGAATTCGATTAGAAATTGACTACTTGACCGTGCTAATCTACAAGGATCAATACGACATCATTAAAATCGATTAGAAACCGGAGATAGGTCGATTTGATAGAGGCATGTGATTAAAGTGTGGGTGATTCCACCTAATTGCAAAATTTGCATCGAATGGCACTAAACTGAATTTTCTGTCGATTTTGTACCTTGTGTCTATATTTGAAATTTCGAAATTTTCATGACAACCGAGAGTCGCCAATGAGTCGAAGATGTACAGTGTGGCTTGAAAATAATCGACCACGGCTTGAATGCGCTAAAAATTTCTAAAAGCTACCCAGTAGGTTGGGTCACGATAAAATCGCGTCGGTTGAAATTAACCACGAAATTGAATCCGATTTCAGAAATTGAAAGTTCTAACATGTCACGATTTATTTTAGGAATGTCGACTCATCATTCGAAGAATTTACAACAAGCCCAAATTTTCGGCGAAAAATCAAATGTTGGTGAAATTGGACCGGGGAATTCGGATAGGCCAAATTGGGTGCATTTTTGGCCTTCAAGTTGGATCATTTGGTGAGGAAAATGGTGGATTTGGTGTGGGTACCTTAGTTGGTATTTTTGGGGACTAAATTGGATTGGATTGGAGTGAATATGGTGTGAAATTGAAGTTGTGACACTTGAAATTTGTAGGCCTTGGTGGGCTGCAACATTTGGGGCATCATTTGAGGCTTGTTGGAGAAGTTTTGGAGAGGAACAGCCGCTGGGATAAGGCTGTGGACTTTGGCAACCTCTCGAGATTCCCAAGTGGAAATCAGAACATATCACAATGAATATTGTGACAGGCTTACTAAGAAGTCAGAGGGGTAATCATTCCATTTGGGTAGTGGTCGACAGACTGACGAAGTCGGCTCACTTCATCGCTGTACGAAAGGATCTCGATTTGGACAAGCATGCAGAAATCGTACGTGCGTCAGATTGTTCGTCTGCATGGAGTGTCGGTGACGATTACCTCAGACCTAGACCCGAGGTTCACAGCTGTCTTTTGGAAAAGTTTGCTGACCGCTTTAGGAATGAAGCTGCAGTATAGTATGGCCTATCATCCTCAGACAGATGACCAATCTGAGAGGACGATTCAAACCCTCGAAGATATGTTGCGAGCTTGCGTGTTGGAATTTAAGGGAAGCTAGGAGGAATAGCTTCATCTTGTCAAGTTCACCTACAACAATAGCTACCAGCAGAGTATTCAAATGGTTCCTTTTGAAGTGTTGTATGGCAGAGCATACAGAACGCCCGTGTGTTGGGATGAGGTCAGAGAACGAAAGATCACAGGCCTAGAGTTGGTTTAGCAGTTAGTCGATGTAGTTGCCGTTATCATGGACAGATTAAAGACCGTTCAGAGCCGCTAGAAAAGTTATGCAGATAAGTGTTGAAGACCATTGGAATTCCAAGTTGGTGAGCACGTCTTTCTAAAGATGTCACCGATGAGGGGTACTTCGCGCTTCGGCAAGAAAGGAAAGCTGAGTCCGAGGTACGTAAGTCCCTTTGAGATTCTAGAAAGAATAGGGATTCTAGCATATTGTGCTGCATTACCACCGAGGTTGGTGCAAGTGCATGACGTCGTTCACGTGTCGATGTTAAGAAAGTATGAGCCTGATCCAACCCATGTGCTGAATTTTGAAAAATTAGACATAGACGACAAAGCGTCGTATGTGGAAAGACCAGTTCAGATTGCGGATCGGAATGAACAGATTCTGCACACCAAGAGGATCCCCTTGGTTAAAGTGGTCTAGCAACACCATGGCACTGAAGGAGCAACATGGGAAAGTGAAGATTCGATGAGATGACTGTACCCCCACCTTTTTATTTAAAGATTTGTATAGGTTTAACTTTCGAGAATGAAATTTTTATAAGATGAGAAGAGTTGTGACATCTTGAATTTCAGGTTCTGTTTTCGATTGAATAAGTTGGGTTTTTCATCAATGCGCCTATAGTTCTTTCCTCTAAAATATGAAGCTAGTGGTGACTCCTAGATGCCATTTAGCTTGTTTAAATAAAAATTTAAAATGAATTTACCAGCCACGCGAGGTATGTGCTTTGGAAAAGCTCATGGCTATGATTGTAAGCTCAAGCGGTTGCGACTCCAACAAAAAGATGAGGTGACAATATCTTGTTGGGGGGAAGCATATTAAATGAACTTTCATAGTGAAATACCTCTGAACTTTATCTTTACGCCTTTTTGCCAAAAATAGCATCGAGGTCAAGTCACGATAAACCCTCTTGTCACACGAGGTGCGAACTTGGGAGAGCTCAGACCATGACTAAGAGAACTCGGGGTACCGATCCCAAAGGATGAGGTGATGGCATCATTGGAGTTACGTGTTGTGAGGACACTCTCATGGTTAACCACGTATAAACCCTACATTTACACTGTCACTTGCTAATATGGGTGCCGAGGTTGGGTTGCGACAAATGGTATCTGATTATCATGCAATTCCAATTAATTCTTTCTGAGTTCTTCTTTCTAATGAAAGATAAATTATTCTATTCTAACCTAGGGTAAACATGTATGACTTATTATTCTAATGACATTCTAATGACATTGACATATAATTTAAATGACCTAACTCTAATGACAATTAAATGAACTATTCTAACATGGCATGCAATTTTAATTGAAATTCTCTAAATATGCAACCACTAAATGACATGGCACTGATATAGTAGCATGATGATAAAGCATAGTATGATGTCATTGCGCATATGAATGACATGGGATATCTCGTGAAATTAATGACATTTAATCATATATCACATGCTCATGATACGGAGACTATTTATGACCTTAAAATCTTAATTGACCAAAATAGAACCCAGTCCTCGACTATGTAACGACAAAAAAATTAAGTCTGCTTTTGCAGTATGAAAAACTTATCAAAATGGAGACAATCTGTATGGAGTAATTACATGCCCCTAAAGTATCTCACATTACAGCATAATGCCCAGAAAAGAACTCTAGAGATTTTGATGTCAGATTTGCATGTACTTTATGTGGTATGGAATCACATTCTTAATGAGATGGGGTTTGCAGTGGTGATTGTACTGCCTATATATATGTAGGGATTTTGTTTAATTTCATACAGCCAGTTGCACTATCTCATCTCATTGTAGCTTAAAGAAAAGCGAGAAGAGGTCACAAACATGGCCTTAGGAAGAGTTTCTTCGTCCGTAGTCATTCTTTGCCTGATATCTCTCTGCTTCGCAGGTATACTTTAGCATGAGAAAAGGAAAAATACAAATACCATCACTTTCGTACTTCCATACGGTGCTCATTTGAGAGCAATGTCTTTTCAATCGATTATTTGAGTACTATGACTTTCGTATGGCCCTCACTTGACATTCGCAATGAACATTTATTTTTTGACAAAGTATGACACTAAAGTGATCGTTTAAAAATTTATTATAGTACTCAAGTGAGTGACATACAATGATTCACTTTGAAGTTAGACTATGTTAACTTAGTGAACAGCTTGAAGTCTATAGACCACTCGCTATGGGGAGACTGTGCGCTTCCGTGGGCTCTTGATTCTTTTCTCTAATTTGGAGATGGTTCATTGGAATAGGGCCTCTAATAATGTAGCTGATTGGATTGTGAAGTCCTATAAGAAAAAGCCCTCCCGCATAAATGGTTGACAAGCCCTCCGCAGGCCCTTTGGGACATGCTTCGTTTGATACTTTGCTAGTGGGTTTTGTTTCCGCAAGCTTTAAAATGTATAGATGGAGTTTAAACCCAATAATAATAATAATAATAAAATAAACGCCGCACGAAATATACAGCACTTTCGTTGTCCTTATACCATTTAGCTTCATTAGACTTTATCGAGAAGTTCAATCAAATCCAGTTAGACTTTGCCATCGGAAATTTGAAAGGACACAAGAATGAACAGGAAGCAGAGAGTATCAAAATTCAAATGCAAACGTTATTTGAGATCCTCTTTTTTTGTGCAAATCATGTGGAGGTGCTATGCGATTGGGGAAATTATGCCCACATTAGCTAGATATTTCAAATTATGTCCTTATCATTGTGCTATGACATACGGATGTGGAAACAATTGTGGAAACAATTTCCTCAACTTGAATATTCTAAATTGAAACACCATGTCTATCATCTATATTGTGTCTCACATTGTTCACTGAAATTTTGCTGAATTTTGGTGCATCTCAGGAACATCAGTTGCGGAGGGAACCAATTGGGTTTTGGACATTGGGACGTGTAAGATGTTCCCGAATTGAGACCAGAGTTGCAAACAATTCGGTCCAAAGGTGACAGGGCAGTGCCGGCCCAAAGGAGATCCCGGAAATTTACATTGTTATTATACATCTGGTTAGATGAAATTACATAATATCGAGCCATGTCAAACTGTTTGCTATCATGGCTTCGATTTTCATGAATAAAATTCCATTTTCGTATGACTTTTCTCAAGGAACGATGGGTATTTTGTGCAAGTTCATTCATCGCCTAACATGCTTGCCCTCCTCTGTTTCTTTTTCTCTCTCTTTTTTTTTTTTTTTTTTTCTTTTTCAAATTGGTAGATATTACAAACTTTGCAAGCTTAAAATTTGCGCATGATATTGCTAATATATAATCTATAGTTGTAAAAGTTAACTTGGGATTCTATGAGCTCTGCTTCCCGCAATTTTTTACTATTCTCATGATTGACCTCAAGAATAATGAGATTCATTAGAGGCGAAAATTTTTAGTTCAATCATTCCAAGATCAATTTCATAAATAAGAATTTCTAAAAGATTTGTGATCTTCGAAAATGTAAAGATTGTGATACGTTGTTTCCATTTCGATGCTAGCATGAACATAGAATTACAATTATATGTTCAATGAACAAGGCTAAGTCAACTCTTGCATGGGCTCGCAAACAAGTCCTTTCGTGCTTCTCGATGGAATGATTATTCGCCTTCTAAATAACAAGCATATTGATGTCATCTGGTTCTACATAGTTGTTAACCTTTCTTCAACAGATGAATAGGAAAATGTTACCAATGTTTGGCATGAGAAATACAGTGAAAAGAATATATAAATACCTAGAGAAAGAGATCCAAGTAAAATACGAATATTTGATCTATTTTAAATTTATGAATTCCAATTCCACAAAATGGGAAGAGAGATTATATAAGTCAATCTCTAATTATCTTTTTAACTTGAAAATAATGAATTATATTGATTAGTTAGTCATGCATTACAAAAATGCAAGAAAAATTGTTCAAAAAGTCTTAAACTTATTTGCACGACGGCCAATTCAGTCCTAAACCTTTCAATTGTACTAATTCATTCCTAAACCTCCAGAGAATTTACCAATTTAGTTATAAACATTTTCATTACACCAATTTAATCTAAGAGAAGTACGCTAGAAGAGTTAAAAGTTGCATATGATGCTCACATTTGTGGTCGACTCACTTAAGTATTAAATTGGAGAAAAAAAGGATCATTTAAGTGTCTCCAGTGAGAATTTCTGGTCAAAATAAGTAGATGGTTTTTATAATTAAAATTTAATCTATGTTGGCTTTTATTTTTTAAAAGAAGTCGTCATTTCCATGTGTACATTTTTCCGTCCCCTCCCTTCGCGTCATTTTTCCTTTTCTATTTTTTTCTTCTCTTTACTCCCTTCTATGCCCTCCTAGCTCCACACTGTTCAGGTGACGGACTACTCTCACCGGCACTTCCCCATCAACATCCAGACCTACGCTGCGCCACAGCCCCTGAAAAGCCCTCCGCGACTTTGGCTCCTTGTCACCATGAGGGTGTCGAAGAGCTCGAGCAACCCAAGATCTCCGGTTGTGCGAAGACGAGGTTAGAATGGGACTTAATGATGTTGAATCCGGCGTGTCGAGTGACGTAGTCTTCTTTTTCGGCTCTCTCTGCATCGATCAACTCATCGCTGCAGCCACTACTGACCATCGCCTTTCGTCGTCCCGGAGCAACAAAGGAGCGACTCTGTTCTGCCCCGTTTCTCTTCCATGTCAACTTAAGAGATTTTATTTGAAATCTATAATGAGAAAATTTCAGAGATTTGAGGGGGCAAAATCGTGAAAGAGGACATGGCCAGCCAAGCGGAGAAATCAATGAGATATTTTCACTCGAAAATATGGCAGGCAAGAGGCAAGATTGGCGGGAGGTTTAGCGGGGGTTTAAAAACAGAGAAATTGAGGGAAGGAATCAAGAAGTTAATGCTCATGGAATGAGCTGGCCGTGAAATCGTGGAGGTGATGAGTGAGCTTGAGAAAGGAATCGATGGAATTTGCAGCAATATGAAAGGATATTCATTCACTCAGCCAAATTTGGGCGTTCACATGCAGAAATACAACCGAGAAAAAGTTGAATGAAGCAAATGGAGATTTGATGGCAAACGACGACAAAGGATGGCCTAAATCCTAGGATTTGAGTGCATGAATGAAGGAAGTTTTGGCCCAATGAAATGAGAGGAATTTTCACATCTTAAGGATGACTTTTGGCTGGAGTGGAGGCCAATACGAGGAACCAAAATAGAAAGAGGACGAGATGTGAAAGGACTTTCATCTTTTTGCCGGGCAGTTCACGATTAGCATCCCCACACATAAATGCATTGCAAGTTTCTCAAGAAAAGGTCCTTCCCGGCATAATCTCACAAGGTATGTCTCCACCGGCTTTTTTCCTCCAAACTCCATGACCATCCACCATCTCCGACAGCAATGGCTTAGGTGATGGTAGCCGCGACGAAGACAAAAGCAACTCGAGACACAGTGACAATCACTCCCGAAAAACCACTCCAAGGACTGAGGATGCCATCACAATTGCCATTCCTATTGGTAGTTTGCCCGGAAAACAAATTAAGATGTGCCTTATCCCATGCCAAAAAGATGTGAGTGTGCACGAGCAGGAAATTTGATACTAATCAATGATGATTATTTTCATTTAATAAAATTCGCATTTATAATGATAAAAAATTAACCATAATATCATATTGAAATAGTGCAACTATTCACAAAGGAATTACATTATTTTTTATTTATTTTTAAATTTTATTATTTCTTACGGTGATTATCTCGAGTTCATCTATTTAAACATAACTTTTTTATCCTTAGAAAGTTGTATTTGTTCGGATATAACTTTTTTTTTTGGCTATTAATTAGTGAATGTGTTTGTTCAGTTATAATCTTCTTCTTCCATTTAAATTCTTTCGGAAGAAAATATAGCCATTATTTTTTTATTATTTCTCTTGAGAAATCCTAAAAAAAAACTAGAATTGTCATTTAGTATTTTCAATCGAGATTTTGTTGTATCTTGAAGGAAATTTGTCGGTGACCATTAGCAATATTGTAGGGCAAATAATTCCTTAAAGAAAATGATATCGTGCCTCAAAGTCTGATTTTATTGTTATTCTTTGTTGTTTGTCCTAACGATTTTAAGGAACTATTTGTGCAACAATGGAGTCAGGGTCTTCTTCATGATGCCTTCCTCTTTCATCTTTGACAACAATTACAAAGGCTTCCCTTCCATGCCCATGGGTGCCCAAGAGATCAAGGCATTGTAGGAAACCACATCTTTCCTTTCTAGTTCCCGGAAGATTCGCTAGGCATCTTCAATGCTTCCACATTTACAGTTCATGAAAATCAACAAATTGTAATCTGTAAGTGCCAAGCCTAATATGATTTTCTCGAGAAAAGCCACTGTGATATCTTGAATTTCAGGCTCTATTTTCAATTGAGTAAGTTGGGCTTTTCATCGATGCATCTATAGTTCTTTTCTCTGAGTTGGCCACTCATGAGATAACTAGCTTATTAGGTGAAGCCGTCAAGGAATCTAAACGCAATAGACTTGAGAATTCGACCAGGAATCGATTGCTCAACTGTGCTAATCTGCAAGGGTTATGACAGCACCGTCAAAATCGATCAGAAACTTGAGATAGGTCCATTCAATAGAGTCATGTGATTAGTGTGTGGGTGATTCCACCTAATTGCAAAATTTTTGTTGAATGACACTAGACCGATTTTTCTGTCAAATTTGTACCCTATGCCCCTATTTTAAACCTTGAGATTTTCACGACAATCGAGAGTTGCCAATGTACCGAAAATGTACATTGTGGCTCGAAAATAATCGACCACAAGTCAATTGCACTAAAAATTCCAAAAATATACCCGGTAGGTTAAGTGACACTAAAATCACATCAGATTGAAATTAACCACGAAATTGAACCCGATTTCAGAAATTAAAAGTTCTGTCATGTCATGATTCATTTTAGGAACATCGACTCATCCTCCGAAGATTCTTCTGCAAACCGAGATTTTTGGTGACAATTTAAAGTAGGGCCGTTTTAGACCGGGAAAATTAGAGGACCATTTTTTAGCGCACCATTGGCCGTCAAGTTGGTTCAATTGAAGAGGAAAAATGTGAATTTGAGTGGGCACCTTGGTTGGATTTATGGACTCCAATTTAGGTCTAATTGGAGAGGAATGAAATCAAAATTGGATGGAAGTGGTGCAAAATACGTAAGCCTTGGTGGTGTGCACATTTGGACCACTTGGAGGCTTGTTGAGTAAGCTTTGGCTGCTGCAAATTGGCCTTGGAAGACAGCCGAGGTAGTGGGGGCAAGCAATGAGTGACTGAGGATAGAAGTGAAGACTTTGTGGCCAAGATGGGCCCCCTCCAATCTTCAGCTGGCTTCTTCTTCTTCCCTCAGACACTTTATCCATTTTAGAGGCTTTTGAGAGCCAAAGTTGTAGAGAAACCAGCCAACTCCCTCCCCCTTGTCGTCGACCATCGCCGGACGTAGCCAGACTCATTGTCATGCCCGCACGTTGCTCGTTCGCCTCCTGTCACGCCTAGGCCGCTTCCTGAGCCTCCATCTAACTAGTCGGAGCCTCACCATCGCCGTTTCAACCACCGTCCGCCACCGTCGAGCCCCGCCTGGACCGCTACAGCCATAGCTGCCTAGCCCACGCCTTTTCAACCCCTTCGGTCCGCCCTTTTCAGCCCAACTCAATAGCCAAGCTCTCAGCCCAGTCGTGAGTTGTTAGGCCCGTTTTAGGCCTCTTCCGGGCCTTGGTTGGTGTCACCACAAGCTCGGTTGTCACCCGCCTCTGCGTTGTCGTTGCCGTGGACTCACCGGATCGCTAAACTAGTGAGTTTACATGCTAAACTATGCTTAGGGAGTTAATTATGCTTAAGGGGTGATTAGTTTAAGTTAATTAGGGGTTAGGTGATTAGTTAGATTAGATTAGTGATTTAACTATTCGTTTATGCATGTTAGGTGGTTAGAGTAGAATAATTAGGAATCAGATAAGTTATGCTGTTTATCTAGATAGGTTTGGAAATTTTCTAGGCCCGTTTAGGTGGTTAGATTAGTGTTTTCGGCCTAAGTTAGTATTTTTGGTATTTAATTGCATTTTTTAAATTAATTTTGGTATTTATTTAATTATTTAATATTTTTCAGAAATTAGACCGGGATAGTCCGCGACTTGAATTTTGTGCTGATTGTAATGATGTGTTCAGTTTCTGGAATTGAGTGTTAATTTGTGCAAATTGAGTGGTGATTGAAATTTTTTTTATTTATTCCAAAATTGTGAAAGTTTGATATTTAATTAGAAATTCCCGGGTGTCAAGTTTTGACACCGAAAATGATTTTTAAATACTATATCAAATAGTGAGATTTTAAAAGGAATGATATCAATTTTTGGGGTTCGATCTGACCGTGTACCTTTACATGATTATTTTCATCAGGTGTTTTTAATACAAAAAAAAAATGGGTCAAGTGCATTATCTTAATTGAGACATTTGAGTATAATGCATGGTGTTCTTGGCAGTAATTGAGTGATCGTGTGTTGGTTATGCAAACCCGTCTCGAGTGTTTATACTGGACGAAGCTCCTATATAGGTTGCCCCTCGACAACGGAAGCCGGTCGTAGTAGATTCTGAACCTGTGCTCCTTTGAGAAAGCCGTCTAGTAGAGACGTTGCCGTGCTCAATGAGGTGAGACGACGCTTGGCCACACCAAAAGACTGCCACACATCGAGTAGGCCGTGCCCATTAGGCCGAGATCAAAAATTAGAAACGCATGATTGATTGAGTGAAATGCGTCGGATTATGGGACAAAATTGTGTGACACGGTATGCGACGTGTCATAATGATTTGGCCCTATAATCAGGACTCTTGTGATTGTTTGAGATTGAGCGGGGCGTTCCAATTGATTGTGTTTACTGCTCTTGTCTGTGATATGAATTGTGCTGACATGCAGGGAGGAGCTAAGACAAGGTAAGTCTCTATGATTGTGTGGTTGTGTGGTTTCGTGGTTACGACACCTCTAGGTATATTTTCTTCCTAGTCGGAGTTTAGGAGGTGAACTTGCTGAGACATGGTCTCACCCCGTCGTGGGCTCTACCTTTTCAGGTCCTTAGATGGCGGTTCCTCCGGAACGTTTTGGTTGGTCTGTGAGGGTTACTGAGTGGAGCTTTGACTGCCCTATCTCAAGGCTCACTAGGTCTATGAACTCGTGGTGACCACTGTTTGGGTCGATGAGGGTTTACCTCAAAGGGTACTGCATCGATTTAGAGTGTAGTTTCACCACGGACTCAATGGATACAAGGAGGGTCCCCACTAGGGTTTTGAGATCCCCATTATGGGAGTCGATGCCGCTCTTGGCGAGAGTGCAGCTGAACCTCTTGATGGTGCTGTGGAGGACTTGAAGCCCATGGAGCCTATGGAGACTGAAGGATCGGCAAATGTGTACAACTAGTTGGTCATAGGACAGCTTCGTTTTGAGAGCTAGTCTTTTGTAGACTCTTGTCTATATACTGGTGTTGTATATAAATCGGGGTGTTTATAAAAGTGTGTTTTGGCTGTGAATTGTTTTCCTGCTTTCCTATCCCATGCTATTTTCCGTTAGGGGATTTGTTTGTTCGCTTCCGCATGTGCAATAAATTGAAAGGGTCGTTGACTCGTCCTGGGAAGTCGCGATTTAATCGACCATCGAGGGATGGGCACGTGCTTGAGGTTCAGGGCGTGACATCCCCACCCGAAGTGATATCAGAGCTGGTCGATAGTTGGAGTGATAAGGTGTGATGGGTTCTTGGGAGTTAGTAGGAAAGGCCTTTATTTTATGCCAATGCATGTGAGTGATAGCTATTTGGTAAATTGTTTTGTGGGGATCACTGAGTTCTAGTTCTGTGTGGAATTGGAAAGTAGGTTTCTATAAAGAACTTGCGTTATGAGTGATCGGAGCAGAGGACTCCTAAGAAGAGAACCATTGGACCAGCGACTCGGGGGTAGGATGTCGACTAGGGTTGGTACCCGAGGTGGTCATGGTAGAGCGCCGATTCAGGCCAGCACTAGTAGAGTAACACCGCCTCCAGTTGGTGCTAGGGTAGCAGACCCCGGCAATCCTAGGATAAATGGTATTGTTCAGACGCTAGAGACGCTTGGAAATGTGGTAGGGCAACATGCTCGGAATGAAGCTGCCGTTGCCACCACTTCAGCCGTCGCTACTACAGCCGCCACTACTGATGCCAATTCCGCCACTGATGCTACAGCTACCGTTGCAGCCGTTGCCGCACATGCTGCTGCACCTACCGAAGTTCCACCCGAGAACATTGTTGTTGAGAGAGAGAGGCCGATGCATAAGCTCGTCAAGCAGTTTTTGAAGTTGAACCCGCTAAGGTTCATCGACATAAGAGATCCCGAGGCCGTAACCCTTTGGATCCAAGACTTAGAGAAGCCTTTTGCACTATTGAGGTGCACTAAGGAGGAGAATGTTATCCTTGCAGTCTATCGGCTGCATGGAATTGCAAACACTTGGTGGAGGACCACAAGAAGAATAGTGTTCCCAGAAGGTGTGGTTCCGAAGTGGAACGCCTTCGTTGAAGTGTTCAATGGTAAATACTTTTCTGACAGCGCTAGGGAATTGAAGATGGCGGAATTCCAACACCTTCACCAAGGTACAATAACAGTAGATCAGTACGAAGCGAAGTTCGTTGAACTATCATAGTGCACCCCTAGACTGATCGAGGATTCGGTAGACCGAACTAGAAGATTCAAAGATGGGCTCAGACAAGAGTTGAGGAGTCCGTTGGTACCATTCAATTTGAAGGACTACAACGACCTGTATGAATGAGACCAATTGATAAAGAGAGACCAGAATGAACAAGCCAACACATCTGGGTCAAGGTTTGGGTCAAACAGGGATGAAATTAGCTTTGGAAAGAAACCTATGACAAGAGGAAGGTATCCGATTCTGCCCAATAGGAAGGGTAGGATAGGAAAATCAGTGTCAAGACAGAATGGCGTGTGTCATTTCTATGGAAGACGACATGGATCAGCCCCATGCCATTCTAGGCCGGGTGCTTGTTTTGAGTGTGGCCAGTAAGGTCACTTGGCCAGGAATTGTCCAAGAAGACAAGTAGGACTGCAGTCACCGCCGTCGCCTATCGTTGGGTTAGAACCATTGATTTGTGCTACAAATTGCACAGCAGGATGGATATAACATACCTCCAGTGCAAGGAAGAGTGTACACCATCACCAGAGCACAGTTAGAGGACTCGCCTGATGTGATCATAGGTACGGTCTCGTTGAACGACCATGCTACATATGCTTTATTTGACCTTGATGCAACTCATTCTTTTAAAGCTGAGTAGTTTGTTAAGTTGGTAAGATTAAGTCCTGAATTGTTGGAGTCAGTGGTTAGCATATCTACACCGTTAAAGGATAAGGTGTTGTCTACGATGGGTTGTCCTGGTTACAAGTTAATGATTGGTGAGCGAGAGGGAAGGATAGATTTGATAGTCCTAGCCATGTATGATTTCGATATGATAATTGGCATGGACTGGCTCACCAAGCAACGAGCTAAGAAGGATTGCTATCTTAAAGTGATTAAGTTTAACCCGTTAGCGGGTGAAAGTTTTGAATTTATTGGGAGTCAAGGGGGACCCTCAATTTCCTTAATCTCGTCGCTTGAGGCAACCCATTTGTTAGACGGGGATTACCAAAATTATTTGGCAACTGTCGTGGATACGAGAGTTGAGAAACTGAAGATGGAGGACATCACTGTGGTACAAGAGTTTCCAGATGTGCTTCCAAAGGAATTGCCAAGCTTGCCACCAAAGAGAAAGATTGAGTTCGTGATTGAGTTAGCTCCCGAGACAGAGCCAATTTCTAAATTTCCTTACCAAATGGAGTTGTCTAAGTTGAAAGAACTGAAGGTGTAGATGCAAGAATTGTTGGATAAGGGATTCATATGTCCTGGTGCATCACCTTGGGAAGCACCAGTTCTGTTTGTGAAGAAGAAAGATGGTTTGTTGCTCCTGTGCATCGACTATCGTTAACTCAGTCAGGTGACGATCAAGAACAAGTATCCATTGTCGAGGATCAACGACTTTTTGACTAGCTGCAGGGAGCGTCGATATTTTCTAAAATCGACTTGAGGATAGGATACCATCAGTTGAGGATCAGAGGAGAATATACTAAAGTCGGCGTTTCGTACTCAATGTGGCCATTATGAGTTCACTAAATGCCGTTTGGTTTGATGAATGCCCCAACTGCTTTCATGGATTTGATGAACCAAGTGTTCAAGGAGTATTTGGATCAGTTGATGATTGTGTTCATCAACGATATGCTGGTGTACTCGAGAAGTCCTGAGGAACATGAAAAGCATTTGAGGATGGTGTTCGAGACTCTGAGGATTCATGAACTATACACCAAGTTTAGTAAGTGCGAGTTTTGGTTGACTCGTGTGGCATTCCTAAGTCACGTGATTTCAGGTGAAGAATCTCCGTGGACCCATTGAAGATTGAATCAGTTATCAGCTGGCCAAGATCGACAATCGTGGCAGAGATCAGAAGCTTTTTAGGTTTAGCAGGATACTACAGATGGTTCATGCAAAGGTTTTCGGTGTTAGCTTCGCCGTTGACTCGACTATTGAAGAAGGAAGATAAATTCGTGTGGACAGACAAGTGCGAGCGTAGTTTCCAAGAGCATAAGCAGAAGCTGACTACTACACCCGTGTTGACAATTCCATCTGGTCCTAGAGGATATGAGATCTACAATAATGCGTCGTTTAGAGGACTGGGTTGCATATTAATGCAACATGACAAGGTTGTTGCATACGCGTCCTGTCAATCGAGACCTCACGAGCTGAATTAGCCGATGCATAACTTAAAACTCGTAGCGATAGTTTTCACTCTGAAGATTTGGAGACATTATTTGTGTGGAGAAAGTTTCCAGATCTTTACTGACCATCAGAGTCTCAAGTACCTATTCTCTATGAAGGAGTTGAACACAAGACAACATCGCTGGATGGAGCTCCTAAGGGACTATGATTGTGATATCTTATATCACCTGGAAAGGCTAATAAAGTCGCAAATGCGCTAAGTTGGAAATCTTCAGTTACGAAGATGTTGCTCAAGGATTGGATTTTACTTGAGAAGGCTCGAGATTCGATTTTCAAATTTGAGGTAGGCCACCTTTCAACTCTTATGGCCACCCTTAGAATTGAGCCGGGAATACAAATCAGAATCAAGACGCTTCAGCGAACAAATCCAGAGATTTAGAAAGTGCCGCAAGAGGACACTGAAAAGAGAAAAGCCGACTTTCAGATTTCTAAAAACGGAACACTAAGGTTCTGAGGACGATTCTGTGTACCTGGTGATACAGAGCTTAGGGAGGAGATTTTGTTAGAAGCTCATCGTGGTAGTTACAGCATTCATCCTGGTAAAATGAAGATGTATCAGAATATGCCTCAACACTATTAGTGGTCTGGTATGAAGGCAGATATCACCAAGCATGTCGCCAAGTGTTTGATATGCTAGTAAGTGAAGTCACGGCAAATTAAGCCGGGAGAACTTTTGTAACCTCTCGAGATTCCCAAGTGGAAATCGAAACATATCACATTGTGATAGGCTTACCAAGAAGTCAGAGGGGTAATGATTCCATTTGGGTAGTGGTCGACAGACTGACGAAGTCGGCTCACTTCATCGCCATACGAAAGGATCTCGATTTGGACAAGCATGCACAATTGTATGTGCGTCAAATTGTTTGTCTACATGGAGTGCCGATGACGACTACCTCAGACCTAGATTCAAGGTTCACAGCTACCTTTTGGAAAAGTTTGCAGACCGTATTAGGAACGAAGTTACAATATAAAACGGCCTATCATCCTTAGACGGATGGCCAATCTGAGAGGATGATTCAAACCCTTGAAGACATGCTACAAGCTTGTGTGTTGGAATTCAAGGGAAGCTGGGAGGAACAGTTTCATCTTGTCGAGTTCGCCTAGAACAATAGCTACCAGCAGAGTATTCAAACGGCTCCTTTTGAAGCATTATATGGCAGAGCGTGCAGAGCGCCAGTGCGTTGGGATGAGGTCAGAGAACGAAAGATCACGGGCCTAGAGTTGGTTAAGCAATTAGTGGATGCAGTTGCCATTATCATGGATAGATTAAAGACCGCTCAAAGCCGCTAGAAAAGTTACGCAGATAAGTGTTGAAGACCATTGGAATTCCAAGTTGGTGAGCACCTCTTTCTAAAGGTGTCACCGATGAGAGGTACTTCGCGCTTCAACAAGAAAGGAAAGCTGAGTCCGAGGTATGTAAGTCCCTTTGAGATTCTAGAAAGAATAGGGATTCTAGCATATCATCCTACATTACCTGTAACACCCCATAACCCCTTTAAGGTCGCCATAGCTATCCTTCTTCTATTTGCATTTCAGTTTGAGCTGTAAATTCTTAGGCTCTTCTTTTTTTTTTTTTTTTTAACAAACAGTCCCAGCGCACTGGACTTGCGGAAGCGAAATCATATCTCCCAATTCTCCTTTCTCACAATCCAAAAAGGGCAATGCACACTACTAAACATCATAGGATAATGAAACCGGACCTCTTTTATTTATATAACTATAAGATGGATTCTTTCAGGGTAGGTATATATCAACAGAAAGTCAGCTCATACTAACATGGCTTAAACTAAAAAAAAGAGTAAACTCATCTACCCCTAAAAAAAAACCCTCAAAAACTGGCTCATCCATCTCTCGGTCTCGGTTTGTCCAAAAAATCTCAGCTCTTTGCTCCCAGCTCTCCCTCAGGCCCTACCTCCTCCCTGGTCCGTCGGATGGCGGTGGTGGTAGCATGCCTCGCATAACCCCGTCTCGCTGCACGAAGACGGAAATGAACTCCTGGAATACGGGGCCATCCTCAAGACCCACCTCAAAGCGTACTATCACCCTCACTCGGAAGAATATCAGTCCAGAAACGATCGGACTATTGATCTGGGTCACCCCCACCTCTATGTCAGAAGGGATGCCATAGAAAGTGCTTGGAGAGACTGGCTGGAGCGGCATAACTAGGCTGAAAGTTATTCCCCAAAAGGGGTGAGTATAACAACTCAGCAAATACATAATCTCTATGGCCACTCATACATCACACAAAGCAGTCAAACATGTCACATCATCACATAATAGCAACAGATGTATCATGACATCATATAGCCTCAACAGGTAAAATCATGCATATACCAACCATTAAGCCATAAACACTCAATCATTCATGCACTTACTGACCAGTGCTCATGCTTGTACTATGCATACAAATCATCAGTACTTAGGCATACATATCATCATATGCATATACATATATCATCCAATGCCCATGCATACATTTCACCATGTGCACATATATACCATTCAATGCCCATGCATACCAAATTTCACTAGATGCACATCTCATTTTTAGTTTTCACAATATTAGTGAGCTTTTAATGCATTCCCGGCACACACCATCTGGGCTTCTGGCCCCCCACATTCCGGGCATCTCGCACCCCAACTGGCATCACGAGGAATTCACGGCACACAGCATCCGTGCTTTCGGCATTTACACTCCCTGGCCGGGCATCTTGCACCCCAACTGGCATCACGAGGAATTCACGACACACACCATCCGTGCTTCCGACATCCCCTACGCTCCGGGCATCTCAACTCCGAGGCCATCCAGATTTATGCTCACAGGGCTACTGGGCATCCGGCATTTTCACTCCCTGGCCGAGCATCTCGACACTCCCGGGGCATCATCAGCTCACACCATCCGATGGCCTTCTCACATGCATGGTTCATGGCATACCACATGATGCATACCACTCATAAATTTATGCAAATGCCAAACATTTTCACTCATATGGCATGAAATTTACATGAAACAACTCCATTTAATCAATTCCCATTCTTTCCTTATAAGTGCATAAAATTCAGCATGTATAATTTCAGAAAAACGTTTCAATTAAATATCAAATGGCTCTCAAAAATTGTGAAACTCGCACACATGATAGTCAAGACAAAATGGCACATTTTTCATGAATAGGGTATGATCTAAATGTCAACACACAAAAAGATATCACTCAGCCATTAAAATACAGTGATTTTCGAACATTACAGCTTACACAGTTGTAGAAAAACCCTAAATTAAATATCCAATTGTCCACTAAAAATTATGAAACTTTTCCATATCAATATTAAGACATAAAAGTACAACTTTCATTAAGAAACCATGTTCAAACAGTCCTCACATAAAAAGATATAAACTCGGCAAAACAGATTAGAGTTTCGGATTTTCCAGTTTACACAGCTTTGGAATTACATTAAATAAAATGCTCAAAAATCATTCAAAAATTATGAAATTTCACTATGTTATAGCCAAGAGTTTAAATTACATTTCTCACGAAGACATCAACATCAAATTCGTCCTACATAATTTGTTATAAAAATCACAAGCTTCTGTTTACAATCACCGAACCGTACAGGATCAACCATCAACGAAATCTCATCAATTGAGCAACTTATCCTCCTTCTTTTCCTCTGATTTTTGGATATGTTCTATTTTAACATGTTTTCTTCAACTTTCCTTTAGAGGTCGAAGCAATATTCCCAAGAAAAAGTCACCTTATAACCCACACAACCTACTGACATTCCACAGAGACGGTCCAGAATCCATGTTCTTGAGAAAATATGCAATTCACTAGGCTATACCGGTTAGATTTGTCTCAATTTTTAGTATGTTGGTCATCAGAATGTTCTCAACATTTCATATGAAGAAGTTGAAGAGAAATATCCAACAGAAAGTCACGTTCAGCAACCAACAAGCATCAAAGGTCGACATGCAAGCCAATTTTTACCTGGTTCCTTAGAAAATCGATTTCACCCCTTAAATCTCATTCATTTTGCTTCAAATTTGAGTATGTTATACTTCAAGACATGCTCTACAACTTCCATGAAGAAACTGAAGTCAGATTCTAACCCTAAGATCACCTCCAGAACCTCACAAAGTTCTGGCGCATGCAAGTTCACTCGGACAGATTACACCCACAGCAAAATCAGTCTGAAAACCTCAATTTCTACCCATCAAACCCACAATTTTCGACCAACAAACAACACCACAGCAACACCACAGCATGCATGAGTAGTTGAGAGACCAATCTTGCCTTAAAATTGAGCTAAACGTGCAAAGAAACGGCGGCAAGGACACGGCATAGCTCTCGGGCAGCTCGGCTTCCTCTCCTTCTTCTTTTCCTTCTTGCCTCTCTCTCTCTCTCTCTCTCTCTCTCTCTCTCTCTCTCTCTCTCTCTCTCTCTCTCTCACTCAACCCGTCGAAGACCCCTCAAATAAACCGGTCACTCTCTTTTATACTCCTAACTAATCATCATTTGGGTCTAATGATTAGGTTGCATGCAAGAAGACACATGGCAAAACCGGCTAACACTTGGACAATCTCCTTGGACAGCTTGGCTTCCCCCTTGGCGTGCGTGGGAAGCTCGGCCGGCTCTCCATGGGCCTGCTGCTGGCCGGTCCAATTCCATTCCCTAAAGCCCACACTCGGCCCAAGTTCTTAGGCCCAAGATTCCTAAGTTTAATCCTCTAAATAAATAAATCTCGGTTAAGTTATTTATAAGCTTAAGTAACCTATAAACTTGAGTCTAGTTTAAGCTTTAAGTTCCAACCTTGTACCTCACCTAGCCATAGTCTTTTCCTTCAAATAAATGCCTTACAATCTTCGGCCATATCACATGACTACAATGTCAATCAAGGATAGTTCAATTGTAGCTCATTAGTCCTCATGGTCTCACGATCACATCATGGTCATAAGTGAGTAAACAAATCTATAGTTCATCGAATGCTCGGCCTTTGGCTCGATTGTAACTTATTAAACCACTGACTGAAGTCTACTAGTGTCTCTATCGGTAGGCCACAGTCATCGCATCCTCGAGGGCTGTCAAATTTCTTGGATGCCACATTACCGCCGAGGATGGAGCAAGTGCATGAAGTCGTTCACGTGTCGATGTTAAGAAAGTATGAGCCTTACCCGACCCACATGCTAAATTTTGAAGAATTAGACATGAATGACAGGGTGTCATACGTGGAAAGACCGGTTCAGAGTACGGATCGGAAGGAACAGAATCTGTGCACCAAGACGATCCCGTTGGTTAAAGTGGTCTGGCAACACCATGGCATCGAAGGAACAACTTGGGAAAGTGAAGATTTGATGGGACGACTGTACCCCCACATTTTTGTTTAAAGATCTGTATAAGTTTAAATTTCGAGAACGAAATTTTTATAAGAGAGGAAGAGTTGTGGCATCCTGAATTTCAGGCTTTGTTTTCGATTGAATAAATTGGGCTTTTCATCAATGCGCCTATAGTTCTTTTCTCTAAAATATGAGGCTAGTGGTGACTCCTAGATACCATTTAGCTTGTTTAAATAAAACTTTAAAATGAATTTACCCACCGCATATGGTATGTGCTTTGGAAAAGCTCATGGCTATGATTGTAAGCTCAAGGGTTGCGACTCTAACAAAAAGATGAGGTGACAATATCTTGTTGGGGGGAAGTATATTAAATGAACTTTCATAGTGAAATACCTCTAAATTTTATCTTTACGCCTTTTTGCCAAAAATAGCATCGAGGTCAAGTCACGATAAATCCCTTGTCACATGAGGTGCGAACTTGGGAGAGCTCAGACCATGACTAAGAGAACTTGGGGTGCCGATCCCAAAGGATGAGGTGATGGCATCATTGGAGTTACATGTTGTGAGGACACTTTGATGGTTAACCACATATAAACCCTACATTTACACTGTCGCTTGCTAATGTGGGTGCCGAGGTCGGGTTGCGACATATGGTATCTAATTATCATGCAATTCCAATTAATTCTTTCTGAGTTGTTCTTTATGATGAAAGCTAAATTATTCTATTCTAACCTAGGGTAAACATGTATGACTCATTATTCTAATGACATTGGCATATAATTTAAATGACCTAACTCTAATGACAATTAAATGAACTATTCTAACATGGCATGCAATTTTAATTGAAATTCTCTAAATATGGAACCACTAAATGACATGGCACTGATATAGTGGCATGATGATAAAGCATAGTATGATGTCATTGCACATATGAATGACATGGGATATGACGTGGAATTAATGACACCTAATCATATATCACATGCCCATGATATGGAGACTATTTAGGACCTTAAAATCTTAATTGACCAAAATAGAACCAAGTCCTTGATTATCTAACGACAAAAAAATTAAGTCTGCTTTTGTAGTATGAAAAACTTATCAAAATGGAGACAATCTGTATGGAGTAATTACATGCCCCTAAAGTATCTCACATTACAACATGTTGCCTAGAAAAGAACTCTAGAGATTTCGATATGTTGGGTTTGTTGGATCCCCAAAAACCGCATTCGACCCTAAATCGAACCCCTAAACTTGCGCGGAAGACGAGCCCGGGAAAATTATATGCATCACTGATCCTAAGGCACATCACAGAATCGAATGTACCTTGTTAGCCACAGATTAAACACTGACGCCGATATGAGGAAGAGAAAACCGATCCTGTTCGATCTGATGACGCCAATTCGCCTTGGAGGGAAGATGGATGTCGCCTTTTTGCCTTTTTGCCTACTGTTCTTTCTCTTTGGAGAATTTTGGAGGGAGAGAGGGAGAGGAACGTATGTTATCCCAAAAGGTACGTAACTCCCTCTCTTTCCCCCTTTTTATACGTCCCTTCAAAATAAGAAACGTGCCCCTTCATCATATCTCTCTATCCATGGGCCCTAATTTTTGTGGGCCGGGCTTTTAGGCCAAACATGGGCGGATGGGCCAACTTAGGCCCATCCAATTAATAATAAAAAACCATCATCTCCCACTCGCACATGGTGGGCCAAACAGGATCCTCTTAACCTCTTTTCAACATTCATACCGGTGAATAACTCGTGCGACCAGCATACTTTGAGAGCTCGTTGCCATACATCTGTTAGGAATATATAGCAGCTCGTAATTGGCGTCACACTTTGAGTAGATTTAGTATGCAGTACCCTAGATTGATCGATCACATTTATATCTCTCTTGATCTCTTTTAAATAATGATATATATTACATTCACAATTATGATTATCCCAAAGATGGTCATAATTGGTCGACCAGTGAATACAGAACTACAATGTGATTCTCCAAATCCGATCTTCCTCTTTCCTTCAAACTCTCAATTTCAGTTTAGCTTGCATTTCTAGAAATGTCCCATTAGATCGAATCAATTCATGACCATTGGCAACATCCTAAGATAGCAAACACTAAATAGAAATCTTGAGAATAAGTAAGAGCCATGAGGGCACTAAAATTGAGGAACTCATTTCCCTCAAGAGTCTCACACGGAATAAAAGTTGAAATCAAACTTTTGCCACTCTTATTGGTCGTCTCATGCATACGTAGTATGAGATACGTATTAAGGTATTAACTCATTTCCCATGGAGTGTATGTCTATTCCATCAATACCGTACAAATGATAGTTCAAACATACCCAATGTCTAACTTGAGTTCACGTATCTACTCATTCACATAATTCATCAGAACTCACATTTGGCATCTTAGACAGATAAAGTAAGATATGTGGGGTATTTTACTTTCGAACATAGTACTCATCATATCCTCATCTTAACACTTAGTTAAGGCGACATATATATTTTAAGCTTGAGGTCTCAATTATCACCTAGATAATAAGCTTAAAAACCGTTTCATATCTATTTATCACACAGTAAATAGAGGCGATTACTCGTGTGAATGGGCTAATCTCTTATCTGTCCGACATACTTTCTCAACTTAATCTAATACACTGAGCATTAAGATGCATAAAGATCAAACAAAGATTCATAGGCATTAATGATGAAAACACAAATTCATCAAATATGAACACTTAAGGGAAATTATAATATTCAGTACATCAGACTCTATGCAATCCTAGAGATTTTACATGACCACAAAACACATCTCTAGGTATTGGCTTTGTCATAGGATATGCTACCATTTTATGCGTAGATATGTACTGTAAGTTCACATCCTTCGTGCAACCATATCTTTGACAAAGTTATACTTGGTATCTATATGTTTGGTCTTGCCATGATATTTTGGATCTTTGGTGTACGCTATAGCTGCTTGGCTATCACAGTTAACCAATAATGGATCTGCAGCTTTCTCAATAACACATAAATGATCCAAAAATCTCTTAAGCCAAACTCCTTCTTATACTACTGCTGATAATGCCATGAACTCAGCTTCCATCATGGATAAGGCCATACATGTTTATTTCTTACTGCACCAACATATGGCACCATTATTCAGTAAGAAAAACAAATCCAGAGGTAGATTTCCTTTCATCTAAATTTCCTCCCCAATCAGCATCTGAATAGCCTTCAAGTCGCATATCCTTTCCTTGATAACTCAGTACATAATCAGCAGTCCCCTTTAGATACCTAAGTATTCTTAACGGCTTTCCAATGTGCTTGACTTGGATTGGATTGGTATCTACTCACAATTCCAACTGTAAAGCATATGTCAGGTCTTGTACACATCATAGCGTACATCAAGCTCCCAATAGCACTAGCATAAGGAACATGTTTCATTTGTTCCTTCTCTTGTGAAGTCCTTGGACACAGTCTATGGCTCAATCCTTCACTTTTTGCAATAGGAGTGTCTATGGGTTTACAATCTTGCATACGAAATCGTTCAAGAACTTTATTTATATATGTTTCTTGCGAAAGAGATAACGACCTCTTTGAACGATCTCTTGAAATTTTAACTCCAAGAATGTATGCAGCCTCACCCATATCTTTCATCTCAAAATTGGAAGATAACCAACTTTTGATGGTACTAACTAACTCCATATTGCTTCCGACAATTAGTATATCATCAACATATAATGATATGATCACAAATTGATCTTTGGATCTTTTGATATATACACAATGATCCTCATCAATCATTGTAAAATTATATGCCATCATAACATTATGAAAACGTATATACCACTGTCTTGACAATTGCTTAAGGCCATATATCGATTTCAAAAGTCGACATACCTTTCCTTTTTGGCCTTTCGTAATGAAACTAACAGGTTGTTCCATATATATTTCCTCATCTAATTCTCCATTGAGAAAAGCAGTCTTTACATCCATTTGATGTAATTCAAGCTCCATACTTGCCACTATTGCCAGAATAATGCAAATTGAGGTGAATCTCACAACAGGGGAAAATGTTTCCTCATAATCAATTCATTCCTGTTTATTATACCCCTTCGCAACAAGGCGAGCTTTATATCTTTCTATCGAGCCATCAGCTTTACGCTTTATTTTGAGAACCCACTTGTTCCCAATAGCTTTGCGTCCTTTTGGAAGATCAACCAGTTCCCAAATATGGTTTGACTTCATTGACTCCATTTCCTCTCCCATTGCATGCATCCATTTTTCCTTACTAGGGCAACTTAGAGCCTTATGTATATTTTTTGGCTCATCCTCATCTTGTGGGGCAATCATAAAAGTTTCCCCTTCAATGCCAAAACGTCGATGGGGAATACTTTTGCAACTTGTTCGCTGTATGGGAGATTGTACACTTTGCACATCATTTCCCATTATGGTCCCACTAGGATTATATAATGATGATGTCGTCTCATCATGTGGTTGTAATTCAGTATGAGTTGAATTCAATTCATCACTTCTCATATTACTCTCACTTGGATGAACTCCACTAATATCATTATCTTGATCCAAGGTTTCAAATAGTGATAATTTTCACCTATTTCGCCCTTCTTAGGAAACTCATCCTCTAAGAATGTGACATCCCGTGATTCAAATTCAGTTATACTCCCACTTTCCTGCTCACTTATGAACACATATCCTTTCGAGTGTTCAGAGTATCTTATAAAAATACTCTTCTTTCCTCTGGGACCCAATTTCCTAAACTTGTAAGAGGGTTCATGAATATAGGCAGCACAACCCCATGGCTTAAGAAAACTTAAGTCCGGTTTTCTACCTGTCCATAACTCATATGGAGTGGAAGTAACTGATTTAGAAGGCACCCGGTTAAGTATATAGGTAGCAGTTAATAAGGCATCACTCCAAAAAGTGATAGGTAGGTTAGCATGCGCCATCATAGACCTAACCATTTCCAGTAGGGTTCTGTTTCTTCTTTTCACAACACTATTTTGTTGAGGAGTATATGGAATAGACAACTGACTTTCTATTCCTTTTTCATCACATAATTTTCTAAACTCATCAGATAAATATTCTCGACCTCGATCGGATCTCAATGCTTTTATTTTCCTGTCTAATTGATTCTCTACCAAGGCCATAAACCTTTTGAAACAACTAAATACTTCAGATTTATGAGAAATCAAATAGACATATCCGAATCGAGTATAATCATCTATAAATGTGATGAAATAAACAGCCCCATGCCTTCCTCTTACATTCATTGGACCACAGATGTCAGAATGAATTAAATGCTGAGGAAATTCAGCTCTTTTACCTTTTCCAAATGGCTTCCTTGTCGTTTTCCCTACTAGGCAATGCTCACATATGGGCAAATAGACTTTTTCAATATTGCCCAACAAGCCCTCTTTGGCTAGTCTATTCATACGTTTTTGGCCAATATGACCAAGTCTAGCATGCCATAAATTCACATCATTATCCTATGAATTAGGAGACGTGAGAAGGGAATAACAAACATTTGTATTAACATAGTCAATATCTAATACAATGAAACCATCCAGAAAATAACCACAACCATAGAATTTGTTTCCAAAAACAAATCCACACCTATATTATGGAAGTTCATATTAAAACTTAGTTTGACTAACACTAAAACAGACACTAGATTCCGACGAATTTCCGTAGCATACAATACATCATGTAGGAACAAAGTGCGTCCACCACGCATGTTCAGTTGGCAGGTGCCAATTCCTTTTACTTCAGCTTTGGAGTTGTTTCCCACATAGATCCACTTAGTTCCAGTTGGTACTTGTCGGAATTCCACAAAGGATCCTCTATCTTTTGCTACATGGTCTGTTGCTCCTGAATCTACAGTCCATAAAGGATTGGATTCAGCCAACAATACAGAACTTGACACATAAGCAAAGTTCTTAAATGTACAAGAGGTGTTTACCTTTTTCAGCTCACGATAGTTGCGAGCATAGTGACCCTTCTTATCACAATTGTAACACCTTACCCTTGACATTTTCTTTAGTTGAGGACTTTTTCCTCTCTTGTGTTGGTTAACTCTTGGTTTCTTGCAAGAAGGACTTAATCCTTTGCATACCCACATATTGAACGAATCAATACGCTTGCGCTTAGAGCTCAAAGCCCTTTCTGAGCTAGAACCAGCATTGCAAATATCTACTTTCGGCTCAAATGCCGTTAGGTGGTCCTTCACTAGCTCAAGGTGGCGCAGGCATCCTCAAGATCTTCCATAACATGGTCAAGAGCTTCTAGTGCTTCTGGCTTTTCCAGCACATACTGAATCTTCATATTCAATATTTCACAATTGTTGCTGTTGAAATCAGCAATTACTTTCTTAGTTGCTGAAACCATCGATCTGAACACATCAGACATATATGCGTGAATAATTAATGCCTATCATTTATGCATCCACTTTGCACAGACCCATCATATTAATGAATAATTTCAAGTAAGGTTTCAGAATCAAAAGGTCACTATGTTTCCAATCATTCTCCAAAAATCCTAACTTAAAACTATCATTAATATAATTGTCTTATGCAAAATAAATTCTATGAAGCTACAAAAACTTCTATGAACTACCCATAGCAATCAATGATAATAGAAAGCAAATAATATTTGACATCTAATAAAATAATATTGCTTTCACATAATACAACATATCCATTACACTAAGTAATATATGTAGAGGAAAATATCAACATAGAAAGAGATATTTACACTCAAAACATCTCAAACTAATCTAAGAAATAAATAGGGAAAGTCCCTCCTAATCTATCAGTCAAAATATCTAAGAAATCTGAAGGCACATTGGCCAACCATGGAAAAAATTTTGGAGAGTTCTCATGTCGCCTCCAAGGCGCATTCACTTTGCGCCATGTGGCACTCATACTAAGGGTTGAAGTTTTGGTTAACTCAATCCTATAGTACTCTCTTACAAAAGCTACTATCAGCCTCCTATGACCCAGGACCACGTTGACCTCCCATAGCCGATCTAACACTGCTTGCCATTAAGGTGGAAGAGTGTTTTTAAAGGTCGACACCTTCTGAAAATCCGGCATAAGATAACCATTCCAGATGATTTCCTGTATCATCTGATTGACTTTGACCACATGTGATACTAAATCACCGTCATGCCACCGATAATTAGCTAACTCTGTCATCAGCCTTTTAAGTCTTGCACGTCCTTCGTCCGTTCTCGGGAATGCAGGTATCCGTGCATAGCACATCATAGTTCCTGCAACAAATGCAGAACTAAACAATTGGATTACTTATAATCCACAATGAACATAAGGGAAAATACATAATTTTCCATGATTCATGCAACAAATGCATAATAAAAATGAATTACTTATAACCCACATAGACATAATTGAAAAAGAAACACATTCCTCCCTTTTTTTTTTTTTTTTTTTTTTTTAAAGTCAACGGTCAAAGTCAACGGTCAACGGTCGCGGTCAACGGTCAATCAGGTCGGGTCGTCGGTCGGACCGGGTCGGACGGAACGGGCCGGGTTGCCGGGTCGGGCTGGGTTGGGTCGCCGGGTCGGACGGACAGACCGGGCACGTGTGGCACGCGTGTAGCTGACGTCACGATGACGTCAGCTGGCACCTGCCTTGCATGCGCCAGCGACCCCCCGACGCACGTGTGTTGCACGTGCCAAAGAGTCGCCTCGCTTCGGGTTGCACGTGGGGGCGCGTCCGGCTGCCGTTGGCGGCATTCCGCCACTCGTCGCGCTCGTCTCGACGAGACCTTCCATCCAACGCCATCAGAAGTCGATTTCGACTTACAGAAAGTCGAAAAAACTTATGAACAGTCTCAGGTGTTGGGATTTTTCCGCCCCGATTGGTGTCGGCCGAATTTCTTTTCATGAAAAATCAATAAAAAAAATTCATAGACATGAAAGGGTTCAGGAAAAACATGAAAAAGGATTGGGAAACATAAACTCTGGCTCTGATACCAATGTTGGGTTTGTCGGATCCCCAAAAATCGGATTCGACCCTAAGTTGAACCCCTAAACTTGCGCGGAAGACGAGCCCGAGAAAATTATATGCATCACTGATCCTAAGGCACATCACAGAATCGAACGTACCTTGTTAGCCACAGATTAAACACCGACGCCGATATGAGAAAGAGAAAACCGGTCTTGTTCGATCTGATGACGCCAATTCGCCTTGGAGGGAAGATGGGTGTCGCCTTTTTGCCTTTTTGCCTATTGTTCTTTGTCTTTGGAGAATTTTGGAGGGAGAGAGGGAAAGGAACGTATGTTATCCCAAAAGGTACGTACCTCCCTCTTTTTCCCCCTTTTTATACGTCCCTTCAAAATAAGAAATGTGCCCTTTCATCATATCTCTCCATCCATGGGCCCTAATTTTTGTGGGCCGGGCTTTTAGGCCCAACATGGAGGGACGGGCCAACTTAGGCCCATCCAATTAATAATAAAAAACCATCAATTTTGATATCAGATTTGCATGTACTTTATATGGTATGGAATCACATTCTTAATGAGATGGGGTTTGCAGTGGTGATTGTACTGCCTATATATATATGTAGGGATTTTGTTTAATTTCATACAGCCATTTGCACTATCTCATCTCATCGTAGCTTGAAGAAAAGTGAGAAGAGGTCACAAACATGGGTTTAGGAAGAGTTTCTTCATCCGTGGTCATTCTTTGCTTGATATCTCTCTGCTTCGCAGGTATGCTTTAGCATGAGAAAAGGAAAAATACAAATGCCATCACTTTCGTACTCCCATACGGTGCTCATTTGAGAGCAATGACTTTTCAATCGATTATTTGAGAAATATGACTTTCGTATGGCCCTCACTTGGCATTCGCAATGAACATTTATTTTTTGACAAAGTATGACACTAAAGCGATCGTTTAAAAAGTTACTATAGTACTCAAGTGAGTGACGTACAATGATTCACTTTGAAGTTAGACTATCTTAATTTAGTGAACAACTTGATGTCTATAGACCACTCGCTATGGGGAGACTGCGCTTCCGTGGGCTCTTGATTCTTTTCTCTAATTTGGAGATTGTTCATTGGAATAGGGCCTCTAATAATGTAGCAAATTGGATTGTGAAGTCCTATAAGAAAAAGCCCTCCCGCATAAATGGTTGCGAAGCCCTCCGCAGGCCCTTTGGGACATGCTTCGTTTTGATACTTTGCTAGTGGGTCTTGTTTCTGCAAGCTTTCAAATGTATAGATGGCGTTTAAACCCAAAAATAATAATAATAATAATAATAATAATAATAATAAACGCGGTAGGAAATATACAGCACTTTCATTGTCCTTATACCATTTAGCTTCATTAGACTTTATCGAGAAATTCAATCAAATCCAGTTAGACTTGGCCATCGGAAATTTGAAAGGACACAAGAATGAATAGGGAGCAGAGAGTATCAAAATTCAAATGCAAACGTTATTTGACACCCTCTTTTTTTTGTGCAAATCATGTGGAGGTGCTATGCGATTGGGGAAATTATGCCCGCATTAGCTAGATATTTCAAATTATGTCCCCATCATTGTGCTATGACATACGGATGTGGAAACAATTTCCTCAACTTGAATATTCTAAATTGAAACACCATGTCTATCATCTATATTGTGTCTCACACTGTTCACTGAAATTTTGCTGAATTTTGGTGCATCTCAGGAACATCAGTTGCGGAGGGAACCAATTGGGTTTTGGACATTGGGACGTGTAAGATGTTCCCGAATTGCGACCAGAGTTGCAAACAATTCGGTCCAAAGGTGATAGGGCAGTGCCGGCCCAAAGGAGATCCCGAAAATTTACATTGTTATTGCACATCTGGTTAGATGAAATTACATAATATCGAGCCATGTCAAACTGTTTGCTATCATGGATTCGATTTTCATGAATAAAATTCCATTTTCGTCTGACTTTTCTCAAGGAACGATGGGTATTTGGTGCAAGTTCAATCGTCGCCTCACATGCTTGCCCTCCTTTGTTTCTTTTTCTCTTTTTTGCTCTTTTTCAAATTGGTAGATATCACAAACTTTGCAAGCTTAAAATTTGCGCATGATATTGCTAATATATAATCTATAGTTGTAAAAGTTAACTTGGGATTCTATGAGCTCTGCTTCCCGCAATTTTTTACTATTCTCATGATTGACCTCAAGAATAATAAAATTCATTAGAGGCGAAACTTTTTAGTTCAATCATTCTCAGATCAATTTCATAAATGAGAATTTCTAAAAGATTTGTGATCTTCGAAAATGTAAAGATTGTGATACATTGTTTCCGTTTCGACGCTAGCATGAACATAGAATTACAATTATTTGCAATTGTGGATGTTCAATGAACAAGGCTAAGTCAACTCTTGCATGGGCTCGGGAACAAGTCCTTTCATGCTAATCTGCAAAGGTCATTATGGCATCGTCAAAATCGATCAAAGACCGGAGATAGATTGATTCGATAGAGGTATGTGATTAGTGTGTGAGTGATTCCATCTAATTGCAAAATTTCTGTCAAACGACACTAGACCGATTTTTCTATCATTTTTGTACCTTGTGCCCGTATTTGAAATCTTGAAATTTTCATGACAACTAAGAGTCACCAATGTGTCGAAGATGTACATTGTGGCTCGAAAATATTCGACCACGGGTCCATTGCACTAAAAATTTCTAAAAGCTACTCGATAGATTAAGTCACACTAAAATCGCTTCAGATTTTAACTAACCGTGAAATTGAACCCGATTTCAGAAATTGAAAGTTCTGTCATGTCACAATTCAATTTAGGAGTGCCGACTCACCCTCCGAAGATTTTTCTACAAATTGGGATTTTTGGCGAAAATTCAAAGTAGGGCCGTTTTGCACCGGGAAAATTAGAGGACTGTTTTTTAGCGCACCGTTGGCCGTCAAGTTGGTTCAATTGACAAGGAAAAATGTGAATTTGAGTGTGAGCACCTTGGTTGGATTTATGGACTCCAATTTAGGTCCAATTGGAGAGGAATTGAATCAAAATTGGATGGAAGTGGTGCAAAATTCGTAGGCCTTAGTGGTGTGCAACATTTGGACCACTTGGAGGCTTGTTAAGGAAGCTTTGGCTGCTACAAATTGTGTGACGTCCCAGGGCGTCACGTATTAAGTGCAAGCAGAATTATAATTATTGACATCTTATTAATCTTGTAAACTCCTTTGAATAACATATAGTATTTACCATTGAAGGTTAGCATGTATAACATGGATTATTTAAAATCCTAAATTTATATTATAAGGTTATCCTGCAATGCACATAGACAAGATCATAAAAGGCTTCATTGATTTTACCATCATCGGGGCTTTACAAAAGTTATCAACCTGAACTTTTTCTTCCTTATTCATCGCCTATATATATACATCATATACACAACAAAAGTAAGGCGCAACAAAAGGCAAGGATATGGGTGAGGGTATCTACTCCACGAGTTTCCCACACAAGCCCACATCTTACAAGAAAAAACAAAAGCCTATCCTTCAGCCTCCACACAATCACTGGCGTCTAGGCGCCATCCATCCCAGCTCTAGGTCCACCTGCACCAAAAGGTAAAGGACCGAACATCTCTCCTTCATACTTGATGAACCATGCCACGAACCTCAGGGGAATCAAATCGGCTCTACCGTCGTCCATCAAAAGGGTAGCCTCATACTTGGAAAAAGTCATGTCAATGTCGGGATTGTACACGTCATGAAAAGAAACATTGAGGCGTGGTACCACCCCGTATCGAGCTACTAGCGGGTCCATGCTTTCAATCTGAAATTGTAAGGTATGAGCAAACAACCTTGCCCAGTAAAGAATGATAAAACTCTAACTTAAACAATGCATAGCCATCAAAGTTACAAGTGAATCATCAAACAATTTAGGATACTAAGAGAGTATATTACAAGCATAAACAATACTATGTAAGAAATCACCTCATATGCATCCATTTCTATACTTACCCATCACAAACTCAATCACACATCAAAATACAATGCAACAATAATATATGAACTCACTCGCCAAATATAATTAAACTTAGTGTGCATATAATCCACCCTCGAATCAGTCACAATCAGGACTCTACCAGCCTAATCGAGTCACTTCCGGAAAGTACGTTATTCGGACTTCCACAATACCTCTAATTGTGGGCATCTCACTCTGAGGCATCCTGGCATCACACAACCGAGGTCCTCCCAAGACCACACGACAAGGGGCATCTCACTCCAAGACATCTCAGTATCACACAATTGAGGCATCCTTGATCACACATAAGGGCATCTCACTCCAAGGCATCCCGGTATCTCTCTATCAAGGCATCCAAGACTACGCAGCAAGGGCATCCCAAACTTCCGGGGGCATCACCAGTATCTCTGTACCGATGGGTTCGTTCACTCTTTTAAGCACACATTTCACACCACCACACCTTAGATTAATGCATATATCGTATGCAAAAGAAAAGACTCTTAAGTATCTATCTAACTCTCATGAACCTAGCACATGTGCGTGTCCAAATTATAAGATAAAATCCATTACGACATGTCCCATACCATGCCGAACAAATATATATCCCATAATCAAGCACTATGCACCGCACTCATTGCACACGCATGATACTATATGCACTTACACCTCTATTGACAATGAGACTTACTCATACGCATCTAACATCTCTTATAAGGTTTGTTAGACCCTATGTTCATCATACAAGTCTAATATATAAGATGCTACACCTAATATGTGTTCTCGGGTACAAACAGTATACTAGCTAAATGGACAGTTTCGGTTTCGAACATAAAAGACATAACAATTCTTATCGAAATACTACCAAATTTTAGTATGTTATACTTAAGACATAAATTAATATTTTTCGTGAGAAACTTAAGTCTAGTTCTCACTGTATTAAGAGTAACAGTCGACATAATCCTAACTAATATCCTGTACCGAGTCCAGATTTTCTATCTACAAAGAAAAATCATTTTACTAATAAATTCTTATCCATTTAATCTCAAATTTTGACACGTTATTCCTTAAGATGTGTTCTACAATTTTCATTATGGATTTGAAGTCCAATTCTAACTAAGTAATTACAGAAAATTCATGTAATCAGTAAAGGTCAATCTGATTCTCACAAAAACAGTTTACTAGTTTTACTAAATTCACTTCTATCTCTCTATTTTACTATCCATATGGTTATAGCTACATGTATAACTCAATCTTATAGATGTTCTATCATGTAGAAAGGTTTCTATCTTATCTCTATTAACATACATAAAGAAAATTAAACACAAACAGAAGACTCCATAACTGTTTTCACTTAGAACAGAATAGATATACAAGTTTTCTCACTTCTAACTCAACTAAACCACTTGTCTATCCACAATTCTCTTCTACAATACTTCAATGCTTACTCACAGCAACTTAAAACACCTTCGGCATGTCTTTCTCTAACAAATGATCAATTCCACAGCTCGGCTTGAAGTGTTGTTGCATTCGTGAACCACTCATCACAATTTCTACCAAAACAACGCACTTGGCATCCATTTCATCACTTCGCTCAACAAAACAGCATACTCACACAAGGATTTCGAGACATGCAAGACTCAAGAGTGACATGCAATAGCTTCTATCTTCAATCTAACACTCACTAAGCTTAGATCAATCACAAAACAGCAACTACAAACTATATCCATCACTGTTTGGTTAGATCCACAAGCTCCCTTGATGAAACAATGGATAACTTTCAATTTAGAGTTAGATCTTTCCTTACCTTGCTTCAGCTACTAAACAACACAAAGATTCTTCAAGATCAACACTCAAAATCAGCATGCAAGAAGAAGAAAGCTCGCTGGTTTGCTTCTGGTTCTTGCTCAACTGAGAGAAAAAGATGAAGAAGAAGATGAGGGTTTTTGGTTTTGAGGAGAGAGAGAGAGAGAGAGAGAGAGAGAGAGAGAGAGAGAGAGAGAGAGAGAATTTTCGGTTTTTATGTGGGGAAATAATCTATGAGCTAGTCCTAGGTTAGTGTAATGATTAGATTTGTCAATAATTATGTTTTCTTGGATTGCTAGCTTCGGTTTCTAGGGATGGAGAAAACCGTGGGCGTCTCGGCATAGAGAAAAGAGAGAGAGGTTGGTGTCGTGGCTTTCATGCATGAAGATTTTGACCATCTGTCGATCATCGCTAATTAACAGTTAATCGATATCATTAATTAGTTCATTAGTTTCTAATATTTTCATCTAATTGCCTTTTGTTTCTACTTAATCTTTATTATACAAAATCATAACATATAACATATCGACTAGTCAATGTTAGTCTATAAAGAATTCATCACAAAAGAATGCTAAAATTATAAGTAATTCACTAATCAAATCAACTTAGCTATAATTTATGAATCTTAACTAAAAATATAATCACTCGGGCCTAATTATCTATTTCTGGCCCAAGAGGCTCAACCTAAAACGATCCGGTCCACTAAACTTATAAATATAATAATCCTGAACCTTGACCCACTTCCAACCAATTCCAAGCCCAGTTTTCTCATCCAAATCTACAAGCCTAGTTCTAAAATAATTGTGCGGCCCACTTACTCTCAATCCCACACGTTCTTCAAAGTCCATTGGGTTCACTTTCTAGCCCGTTCTAAATAAATCTAAGTTTCTAATGATCCAATTATGCTAATGACGGTCGATGAAATTTGGGACGTCACAAATTGGCCTTGGAAGACAATCAAGGTGGTGGGGGCAAGCAATGAGTGATTGAGGATAGAAGTGAGACTGTGTGGCCAAGATGGGCCCCCCCAATCTTCAACCGGCTTCTTCTTCTTCCCTCAGCCACTTTATCCATTTTAGAGGCTTTTGAGAGCTCAAAATTGTAGAGAAACTAGCCAACTCCCTCCCCCTTGCCGTCAACCACCGCCTGATGTAGCCGGACCCGCCGTCGCGTCCGCACGCCACCCGCAGGCCGCCCATCGCAGCCCAGCCGCTCGTCCCACCCCGTCTCGCCCCCTGTCGCATCTAGGCTACCTCCTGAGCCTCCATCTAGCCAGTCAGAGCCTTGCCATCGCTGTTTCTGCCGCCGTCCACCACCATTGAGCCTCGCTTGGACCGCTGCAACCATCGTCGCCCAACCCACGCCGTTTTAGCCCCTTCAGTTCGCCCTTTTCAGCCTAGCTCAGTAGCCAAGCTCTTAGCCCAGCCATGAGTTATTGGACCCATTTTAGGCCTCTTCTGGGCCTTGGTTGGTGTCGACACAGGCTTGATTGTTGCCTACCTCCGCGTCGCCATCTCCGTGGACTCATCGGATTGCTAAACCAGTGAGTTTACTAGCTAAACTCTTCTTAGGGAGTTAATCATGCTTAGGGGGTGATAATTTAAGTTAATTAGGGATTATGTGGTTAGTTATATTAGATTAGTAATTTGATTATTCATTTATTCACGTTAGGTGGTTAAAATAGACTAATTAGGAACTAAATAAGTTGTGCTATTTATCTAGATAGGTTCGAAAACTTTCTAGGCCTGTTTAGGTGGTTAGATTAGCATTTTCGACCTAAGTTAGTATTTTTGGTATTTAATTGCATTTATTTAATTAATTTTGGTATTTATTTAATTATTTAATATTTTCCGGAAATTAGACCGAGATAGCCGGTGATCAGAATTTCATGCTGATTACAATGGTGTGTTCAGTTCCTACAATTGAGTGTTAATTTGTGCAAATTGAGTGGTGATTGGAATTTTGGTTAATTATTCCAAAATTGTGAAAGTTTGGATTTAATTAGAAAATCTCAGGTGTCGAGTTTTGACACTGAAAATGGTTTTTAAATACTATATCAAATAGTGGGATTTTAAAAGGAATGGTATCAATTTTTCAAGTTCGATCTGACCGCGTACCCACACATGATTATTTTCATCAGATGTTTTTTATGCGAAGAAAAATGGGTCTAGTGCATTATCTTAATTGAGACATTTGAGTGCAAGGCATGGTGTCCTAGGCTGTAATTGATTGATCGTGTGTTGGTTATGCGAACCCGTCTCGAGCGTTTACGCTAGACGAAGCCCTTATATGGGTTGCCCCTAGACAACGGAAGCCGATCGCAGTAGATTCTAGACCTATGCTCCTTCGGGAAAGCCATCTAGTAGAGACATTGCCGTGCTCAATGGGGTGAGACGACGCCTGGCTATGCTAGAAGACCGCCAAAAATTGAGTAGGCCGTGCCTATTGGGCCAAGAACAAAAATTAGGAACGCATGATTGATTGAGTGAAACGCGCCAGATTATGGGACACAATTGTGTGGCACAATATGGGACATGTCATGATGATTTAGCCCTATAATCAAGACTCATGTGATTATTTGAGATTGAATGTGGCATTCCAATTGATTGAGCGTGTTTACTACTCTTGTTTGTGATATGAATTATGCTGACATGCAGGGAGGAGCTGAGACGAGGTGATTCTTTATGGTTGTGTGGTTGTGTGGTTGCATGGTTAGGATGCCTCTAAGCGTATTTTCTTCCTAGTCAGAGTTTAGGGGTTGAACTTGCTGAGACATTGTCTCACCCCGACGTGGGCTCAACCTTTTCAGGTTGTTAGATGGCAGTTCCTCCGGAACGTTTTGGTCAGCCAGTGACAGTTACCAAGCAAAGCTTTGACTACGCTGTCCTCGAGGCTCACTGGGTCCATAAACTCTGTTGAAGAAAAATCCCTTATAAGTTTTGGAGTTAACAAAACATCCTCGTCAGTTAAGTCTGAAGAATCCAAGACTCAGTCACTTAAGTCTGAAGAGTTCAAGACCCAAGCATTTCCGTCTGAAGGTTACCAGACCTAGAAATTACGGTCTAATGATCTCCAGACCCAATCAAAGTTTGAAGACAATCAGACCCAGTTTTACGAATTTGCCAGGCTGTCAGCATGTTATTTTTATGGTTAAGGAAATCAAGATTTGGATATTATCTTCCCTAACTTATCCATGAAATATCTCTAGCTGTGATTGTGAGCTCGAAAGATTTTTTCTTTGGATTTTATCCGTTGAAGATCAAGTGAGTTTTGGAAGAATCTAATTTTGGAAACTCAAGATCCTGATTGTATGGGCGAGCAGGATTGACGAGCTATTTTCTACTTATATATTCGACAACGTGAAGATCACTTAAATTGATTCATTCCAACGGGTTGATTGGATGAATTCTTGGGAAGTGCTAACGGCTATGGAGGCACGAAGGGATATTTAAGGTGTGTCGAAGTTGTTCGAAAATATAAGTGAGCCGATAGAAAAATTTCGAAGTTAGAACCTCTGAAACCTCTCGTTCTCAAAATCTCTTGTGCTCAAAATTGTGTACCAAGGAGAGACACTTACAGTGAGAATTTGCGAGAAGATGTAGAAGAGACTTTCTACTAAAGAAGTCTAGATCGTAGACTGTAAAGCTCTCATTTGCTACATAGTAATTACAGCCAGTTCGCTGCCAACGTGGAGAGTGGATGTAGGCTTACAATAAGCCGAACCACTATAATCTTTGTGTCAAGATTCTCTTACCCTACTCTACTTATTTTTATAGTTACGTGATTCATTTATTTTTGATATGATTTTCATGCCAAAGGATATTTCGGTTAAAGATTTGAAAAGAATTTCATGAACACCTAGTCACCCCCTTTAGGTGTATTTACTAGCCTTTTTCAATTGGTATCAGAGTAGGTTGCTTATTTTATTGGAAGTGTTTATTATTTCTAAAGTTAAAGATCTATGGCTAGTGTTTTGGCTCCAGGTTTGATTGAAGGCCAAAGCAATACTAGACCTCCTTACTTCGATGGAAAGGAATACAACGTATGGAAAAACAAGATGAAGACATTCCTAAGATTCAAAAATCCTCAGGAATGGGATTTAGTAGAGAAAGGAATTGTTCCTAAAGCTGCATCAACCACAGGGAAAGAATTAGTTGATGGAGTGGGACTGTCACAAACCGAAATTTCAAAGAGACAAGCCCTTGATGCAAAAGGTATCTATTCTCTATATTGTGCATTATCTCCTACTGAGTATAACAGAATTTCATCTTGTGAAACAGCTAAAGAAGTTTCGGATAGATTGCACGTCACTTATGAAGGAACAAATCGAGTCAAAGAAACCAAGATCAATATCCTTCTTGAACAATATGAAGCCTTCAAAATGAAGCTAGGAGAATCTATCACAGATATGTTCAGTCAATTTACAGAAATTGTAAATGGCTTAGCATACCAAGGACAGCCAATCTCAGGACGAATGAAGGTCAATCAACTGTTGAGAGGACTCTTCAAAGATTGGAATCACGTAAAGACATCCATAAGAGAAACACAGAGGATCATGCCTCATCTGTAGATGAGTTGGTTGGCACACTTCAATCATATGAAGTCAAGCAATTCAATGAGGACTTTGACACCAAAGGTAAGAAGTCAATTGCTTTAAAATCTAATGATGATTCTGATATTACAGATTCAGAAGAAGACTTGGATGACGAAGAGTTGGCACTTCTGATTAGAAAGTTCAGAAGGTTAAATAGAAAATGAAGAAGGCTCAATGGAAAGAGACAAAACAATCAAAGATTTCAAAAGAAGTCAAATGAAGAAGAAGACACCAATAAGGATGTTGTTTGTTTTGAATGCAAGAAAAAGGGACATATCAAACCCAATTGTCCCTTATTAAAGAAAAAGAAAGGAAAACCAGAAAGATTCAAGAAAGCACTCAAAGTTGAAACATAAAGTGACACTGAATGTGAAGAGAGTGATGAAGAATATGCCAATATTTGTCTTATGGCTGACTTAGACTCAGACTCAGACTCAAGCTCAGACTCAGACTCAGACTCAAACAGCAATGTCAAGGTTAGAAATTTAAAAATTCCTGCCAAAGTGTCGAACTACATTGATGAACTTTGTCTTAGTCTTAAAAGCTCTCTTAAAAGGATTTCTAAACTAAAAAGGGAGAATTCCAAATTGAAGCAACAAAAAAAGACCTTGGTTGAAAATGTTGAAAATGTAGACAAGTTTCTTGCTGTTTCAAAAGAAAATGAAATTGTCTTTTCAAAAGAAAATGCTTGCTTAAAGGAAAATCTTTTGAAAGTCACAAAGAAATTTTCAATGGGATCTGAAAAGTTGGACAAAATTCTTTCTATTGAAAAACCTTATTTTAATAAATCTGGTTTAGGAATGACATATGAAACCATCCCCTTGATTGATTTTCTGAAGGTAAAAGAAAGAATCAAGAATAGGCCTACAAAATCTTTTTACAAGAGTCATTTTCAAAAGGTTTTTGTAAAGCCTGTTGGAAGAAATGCTCTTAGATGCTCAAAGTGTAAAAGCTTAGAACATTTTGAGAAGGATTGTCCCAAAGTTTGGAAACCTGTTAAGAAGAGTTGGGCAAAGACTGTTTATGGTACTAAAAATGATGGACCCAAAAAAGTTTGGGTACCAAAGAAAACTTGAGTTTTTCATTTAAATATAGGTCACTATCAAGAAAAAAATCAAGTGGTATTTGGATAGTGGCTATTCAAGACACATGACGGAAGATTCAAATTGTTTCACAAAACTCTCTCATGTAAAAGGAGGAAATGTCTCCTTTGGTGGCAATAACAAAGGAAAAATTGTTGGTCGAGGAACCGTGAATATAGGAAACCTCACAATCAATAATGTTTCTCTGGTTGAAGGGTTGAACTATAACCTTCTGAGTATTAGTCAATTATGTGACACTGGATACAAGATCAACTTTCAAGAAGATACTTGTTCTGGAACAAGTAAAGATCTCTCACAATCTTTCACTAGACGAAGACATGGAAATATTTATTTGCTGGATATAAAGTCTGACTGTTCTCAGTGCTTGATATCGATTCAAGATGAAGCCATTCTCTGGCATAGAAAGCTTGGAGATGTCAACTTGAAGCAAATTGCAAAAGTTTCCAAAAAACTTGTTCGGGGACTTCCTAACCTGAAGTATCAAAAGCATGAATTATGCACTCCTTGCGTACTTGGAAAACATGTTAGAAATTCTTATAAATCTATAAATCAGATATCCACTAAATGTGTTTTGCAGCTATTACACTTGGATTTGCTCGGTCCAACATGAACTCAAAGCATTGGAGGTAAAAGATATTGTTTGGTAATAGTAGATGATTAGTCTCGTTTTACTTGAGTATTCTTTCTCGCAAATAAATCTGGAGCTTTATCTTATTTTATTAAATTTGCAAAGAAAATTCAAATTGAGAAAGGATATACAATTTCAAGTATTCGAACTAATCATGGTGGTGAATTTGAAAATCATGATTTTGCTAAATTTTGTGATAATTCTGGCATTCAACATAATTTTTCATCCCCATACACTCCACAACAAAATGGAGTTGTAGAGAGGAAAAACCGCTCTTTACAAGAAATGGCAAGAACTCTTTTAATTGAAAGTAATATTTTTCTTCATTTTTGGGTTGAAGCAACTTCAACTGCTTGCTACATTATAAACAGAGTTTTTCTGAGACCTATTTTAGAGAAAACACCTTATGAATTGTTCAAAGGTAAGAAACCTATTGTTTCTTATTTTCATGTATTTGGTTGTAAATGCTTTATCTTAAAGAATTCTAGTGATCGAATTGGTAAGTTTGAAGAAAAATCAGATGAAGAAATTTTCCTTGGCTACTTAATGACAAGTAAAGCCTTTAGAGTTTTCAACAAAAGGACTCAGATTGTGGAAAAATCCATGAATGTGAAGTTTGAAGACTCAGTTCAAAATCAGACTCAACCTGAAGATTATGAGTCTGGCCAAGCGTCTACGAATTCTCTTGAAGAAAATCAAATCTCAGACACTCAACCGCAAACCAAATCAATAGCTCCAACTAAAACAGAGTTTCATCAAAGTGACAAACCAATTACAAATTGGAAGCATAAATCCAGTCACCCTGCAGATCTCATCATTGGCAACATTGATGAAGGAGTTCGTACTAGATCCAAAAGGCATGAAGAGGCTAGTGCTCTAGCACTTGTTTCTGAAATTGAACCCAAGACTGTAGAAGATGCATTGAAAGATGAAAGCTGGATTGAAGCTATGCAAGTGGAATTGAATCAATTCAAAATCAACAATGTTTGGGAACTCGTTCCTAAGCTAGAAGGTAAATCAATTATTGGTACTAAATGTACTAAATGGGTCTTCAAGAACAAGCTGGATAAACAAGGAAAAGTGGTGAGGAATAAAGCAAGACTTGTGGCAAAAGGTTACACATTGGAAGAAGGAATCGACTATGATAAAACCTATGCTCCGGTAGCAAGGTTAGAAGCTATAAGATTATTTCTCGCTTTTGCTTGCTTTAAAAATTTCAGGTTATTCCAAATGGATGTGAAGAGTGCATTTCTAAATGGAATTATCCAAGAAGAAGTCTATGTGGATCAACCACCAGGATTTGAAGATCCAAGAAAACCAAACCTTGTTTTCAAGCTAAAGAAAGCTTTGTATGGTTTAAAACAGGCACCTCGAGCTTGGTATGAAAGGTTAAGTAATTTCTTAATTCAAAGTGGTTTTTCTAAAGGTAAAGTAGATACTACTTTATTTATCAAAAAGGAAGGCAAGGATTTTTTTTTTTTTTTTGGTAAAAGGCAAGGATTTCATACTTGTTCAAATTTATGTTGATGATATAATATTTGGTTCTTTTAATGAAAATCTTTGCAAGAATTTTTCGAGTTGTATGTAGAATGAATTTGAAATGAGCATGATGGGTGAATTGAACTTCTTTTTGGGACTTCAAGTCAAAAATCAAAAGAATGAACTTTTATCTACCAAGAAAAGTATGCAAAAGACCTCATCAAGAAGTTTAGAATGGAGAATTGCAAGAAAACAGAAACTCCTATGTCAAGCTCATCAAAGCTGGATAAAAATAAAGAAGGAAAGAGTGTAGACCAAAAACTATACAAGAGCATAATTGGTTCACTTCTTTACCTTACTGCATCTAGACCTGATATTTTATTTAGTGTTTGTATTTGTGCTAGATTTCAATCTAATCCTAAAGAATTTCACATGACTGCTGTGAAGCGTATTATTAAATATGTTGCAACCACATCTAAGCTAGGTCTGTGGTATTCCAAAGAAAGAGACTTTACTCTCCTTGGATATTCTGATGCTAACCTTGCTGGCTGTAGAGTGGATAGAAAAAGCACTACAGGTACTTGTCAACTATTGAGAAATAGGTTGGTATCTTGGTTCTCAAGAAAACAAGGTACAATAGCTCTTTCAATCGCTGAAGTAGAATACATAGCTCTTGGGAGTTGCTCTTCTCAAATACTATGGATGCAACAACAATTGAGAGATTTTGGAGTTGAGGAATCCTGCACAGAAATCAAATGTGACAACACCAGTGCAATCAACCTTACAAAGAATCATATACTTCATTCTAGAGCAAAGCACATTGAAATCAAGCATCATTTCATTAGAGATCATGTTCAAAATGGTGAAGTGGTGATTCAGTTCGTTGATTCAAAGAACCAATTGGCAGACATATTCACAAAGCCCCTAGAGAAAGCTCACTTTGAATCAATTCGCTCAAGATTGAATATCGTAAGATTTGAAGAGGTTCAGACTCTAAACTAGAGTCTTGAAAAGTTCAGACTTAAAAGTTAGGCCTGAAGGTGTTCAGACTCAAACGTAAGATCTAAAGGTGTTCAGACTCAAACGTAAGATCTAAAGGTGCTCAAACTCAAAAGTAAGGTCTGAAAGGACTCAGACTCTGAGGTAAAGTCTGGATATTCTCAGACTCTGATATAAAGTCTGTTTGCGTATTTCGATATTCTTTATTTTATGCATCAAATTATTTACTTGCTTTTTGAAATATCGAAATCTCTTTTTATTCGACGTCTGACATATTTATGGCAGTTTTCTTTTTCAAAAATTGCAGTTTACATTTTCAAAATTGGTAGTTTTTCTTTTTTCTTTCTTGCGACGGTTCAGTATCTTCTTTTTATCTTTTCTTGCTATTTATACTTCCGAATCGTCGTCTTCATCTGTCACAACGTTTAGAAGCCATATTGTTTACTCTCTCTTTTTTAGAAAACCCTAAAAGCTTAAACAACTCTCCACTACCGTCCCTGTTCGATTACTTTACTTAGCAAAAATCCAAACTTTTTGCGAACAAGTTGGACATTTGCTCACGATTCAAGCATGTCTTCGAGAAAATCATCAAGACTTGTTGGAAAGGGACCACAAAGGCGACAAGAGGGTCCTACCAGAGTTGACCCAACGGGTGAAGAAGATTCTCTACAAAGGGAGACACCGAGTCAACAGTTTGAAGAGGAAGAAATTACCGAGGCAGCACCGGTAAGAACCTTGAGACCCAAGCTTGCGTATTCTCTGTATAGGAAGTTGAAAGATGGGGGTACAGAGTTAAGGCTGATAGATGAGTTTTTGAAGGAGAGAGGATATAGAAACGAATATCTTTTCTTGAAAGAAATGGAAGGTTTAGGGATTGTTGGAAAAGGGTTCGCTAAGAGGACACTTGAAAATATACCTAGTGACCCGTGATTTGGGACTGCTAACTAGCCTATGGATGATGACGAAAGGCTGTTTTCTCAATTCCAACCACGGATGGGTGTGGCTGTGAACACTGTTTGTCCCCAAGGAAGTCTATTTCGATCAAGAGAACATGAGCGGATGTACACTAAGTTGCTAAAGAGAGGAGTTGTGAATCTGAGAAGTGTGGATTTTGATTTCCTTGACTCAATTAAGGTAAATCTCAGGGAAAAATTCGCTAGGCTCCAACTTGAGAAGTTCTGTACAAACGTGACAAGTGCTTATCCTGAATTGATGGCATATTTTTACGCCAACTTGTCATTTTTAGATGCCAACAGGTTGTCCTTCACCTTTATGGACAAAGAGTTTATTGTTGATGTTGACACTCTTGCTGATATAATTGGGGTGGAAAGAGGGTGTTTCCAACCAATTAAATTGTCCACAGCATATGCTACTCTTGAAATTGTGCGAGATAGGAGTTTGTAAGGCAAAGTATCCTACATTAGGATAAATGCCTCAAATGTTTTGCTGCACAAAATTATCATCAATTGTCTCAGGCCGAAGACAACATCTAAAACTGACGACTCCAAAACAGAAGCAAAACTCATGTTTGCTCTTAATGAAGGCAGGCCCTTTTCACTCCCCCATGTTATCCTATTCCACATATACAAGACTGTGGTTAAGGATAAGAGCCAATTGCCTTACTCGTCTCTCATCACCAAATTGTTCAGGCACTTCAAGATACAAATTCATGTACCTTTATGCCTGATGTAACACCCCTATACCCCCTTGAGGTCGCTACAGTCATCCCATAAATCCATTGAATTCAACTTTGAGCTGTAAACCCTTAGGCTCTTTTTTTTTTTTTTTTAACAAACGGTCCCAGCGCGTTCAATATGCGAAAGCGAAATCATTTCCCTACAAAATCTCCCTTCCAACAGATAGAGAAGGGCAATGCACACACTAACAATCAAAGGATAATAAAACCGGACCTCTTTTATTTATATAACTATGAGATGGATCCCTTCGGGGTAGGTACATACTAACAGAAAGCCAACTCATACTAACGTGGCTTAAACATCAAAAGAAAGAGTAAACTCCACTACCCCTCAAAAGAAAACCCTAAAAAAAAACTGGCTTAGTCCATCTCTTGGTCCTGGTTTGTCAAAAAATGTCAGTCCTTCGCTCCCAGCTCCTCTCTCGGGCCCTACCTCCTCCTCCCTGGTCTGCTAGGCGGTGGTGGTGGCAGCATACCTCTCATGACTCCATCCCGCTGCACAAAGACCGATACGAACTCCTGAAATACAGGGCCATCTTCGAGCCCTACCTCAAACCGTACAAGCACACGAACATGGAAAAAGATCAACCCAGCGACGATCGGCTGTCTATCTGAGTGATCCCCACCTCCACATCGGAAGGGATCCTATAGAAGGTACCCGGAGAAACTGGAGCAAGCGGCATATCTAGTCTGAAAGTGTTTTCCCCAAAAAGGGGTGAGTATATCGACTTAGGAAAGATATAATCTTTATGACTACTCATACAACACACAAGCAGTCAAACAAATCACATCATCACACAACAGTAACAGACATAACATAACATCAGACAGCATCAACAGATACAGCCATGCATATGGCGACCATTCAGCCATAGACACTCAATCATTCATACACTCTTTATCCAGTACTCATGCTCATACCATATGCATACATCCTCAGCACTCAGGCATACATCTCATCATATGCACATATATATATATATATATATATATATATCATCCAATGCCATGCATGCATTTCACCATATACACATATACCATGCAATGTCCATGCATATCGAATTATCACCAGGTGCACATCACATTTTCCATTTTCACAATATAAATTTTACTTTTAATGCATTCCCGGCACACACCATCCGGGCTTCCGGCCTCCCACATTCCGGGCATCTCGCACCCCAACTGGCATCACGAGGAATTCACGGCACACACCATCCGTGCTTCCGGCATTTACACTCCCTGGCCGGGCATCTCGAAAACTCCCGGGGCATCATCGGCTCACACCATCCGATGGCCTTCTCATATGCATGGTTCATGGCATACGACATAATACTCATCACTCATAACATCATGCAATTCCAACATTCTCATTCATATGGCATGGAATTTACATGAAACACTTCATTCAACCAATTTCCATTCCCTTCCTCATAAGTGCATAAAATTCAGCACACACAATTCCAAGGAAACGTCTCAATTAAATGCCAAATAATTTCCAAAAATTATAAAATTCACCCACATAACAGCCAAGAAAAAATGACACATGTTTCATGAAGAAAGTATGTTCTGGATGTCATTATACAAAAAGATATTGTTCAGCCATTTCAACGCAGCAAATTCCAAACAAAACAGTTTGCGCAATCACAAAAGGAATCTAAATTGACCATCCAATTGGCCACTAAAAATCCTGAAATTTTACCGCATCACCATAGACACATTAAGGCATAACTTTCATTAAGAGACTATGTCCAAACAACTCTCACAGAAAAAGATATAAGCTCGGCAAGACAGATTAGAGTTTAGAACTTCCCAGTTTGCACAGGTTTCGAATTTCATTAAATTAAATACACAAACGTCACTCAAAATTTATGGAATTTCATTATGTTATAGCCAAGAGTCTACAGAACATTTCTCATGAAGACATAATCACTAAATTCGTCCTACATAATTTACTATAAAAATCACAAGCCTCTGTCTCAATTACCGAACCGTACAGGATCAATAGGATTTCCCAGTTTACACTGCTCTCGAATTTCATTAATTTAAATATCCAAATCTCATTAAAAAATTACGAAATTTCAGTATGTCATAGCCAAGAGTCTAAAGAACATTTCTCATGAAGACATAATCCCAAATTCGTCCTACATAATTTACTATAAAAATCACAAGCTTCTGATTCAATTCCTGAACCGTACAGAATCAACTATCAACGAAATCTCCTCAATTGAGCAACTTAACCTCCTTATTTTTCCCTGATTTTTGGATATGTTATATTTTAGCATGTTTTCTACAACTTTCCTTTAGAAGTCGAAGCAAGATTCTCAAGAAAAAGTCACCTTATAACCCATGCAATCTACTGACGTTCCACAGAAACACTCCAGAATTCATGTTTGTAAGAAATCAAGCATTTCCCTAGGTTATACCGGTTATATTTGCCTCAAATTTTAGTATGATGTTCATTAGGATGTTCTCAACACTTCATATGAAGAGGTCGAAGACAAATATCTAACCAAAAACCACATGCAGCAACCCACAAGCAACAAAGGTCGACATGCAAACCGATTTTCACCTGGTTCCTTAGAAAATTGATTTCACCCCTCAAACCTTGATCATTTTACTTCAATTTTGGATATGTTGTAGTTCCAGACATTCTCTACAACTTTTGTTCAGAACTCAAAGCCAAATTCTAACTCTAAGTTCATCCACAAACTCAAACAAGAATTGGGTACAGACAAGTTCCTTCGGCCAGAATCACAACCACAGCATGAACGGCCTCAAAACTTCAATTTTCATCCTTTAAACCCAAAATTTTGACCCTCAATCAGCACAACAACAAGACCACAGCATGCATGAGAAATCAAGAGATCAATCTTGCCTTAAGATTGAGCAGAAAATGCGAAGAAAACGGCAGCAATCCTTCGGCTAGCTCACGGTCGGCGCTCGGTTTCTCCTCCTTCTTCCTTTCTTTTTGTGTTTCTCACTTTCTCTCTCTCACTTAGCCGTCGAAGACCCTCACAAAACCGGCCATCTCTCTTTTATATGTGTTTCACTAATTATAATTAGGAGAAATGATTAAATTGCATGCATTTGGACACTTGGCAAGATAAATGGACACATGGACCCTCTCATTTCACTCTCTCGGCCACCTTGGCTTGTGCAACAAGCTTGGCCGACCCTCCTTGGGCTTGGCCGGTCCATCTTGGGCTTGGCTTGGCCCAAGTCTTCAAGCCCAAAGTTCCTAATTTAAATCCTCTAATTAATTAAGTCTTAGTTAAATAAAATCATAAGCTTAAATAACCTATAAGCTTAAGTCTAGCTTGCACCTTAAATTTCAACTTCGTACCTCACATAAACATAACCTTTTTCCTTCAAATAAATGCCTTACAATCTTTGGCCACATCACAAGACTACAATGTCAGTCAAGGGTTAGTTCGATTGTAGCTCACTAGTCCTCATGGTCTCACGGTTCATCCATTTATTTTCCAATACACATCATGGTTATACATAAATATACAAAGTTATAATCCATCAAATGTCCAGCCCTTGGCTCAATTGTGACTTATGAAATCATTAACTAAAATCCATCAGCGTCTCTATCGATCGGCCACAGTCATCACCTCCTTGAAGATTGTCGAAATTCTTGGATGCCACACCTGACCAATCTAAGCTTGATGCTTGTGGGTTATAAAATGGTGATGAAGATGAAGCTTCAAGAGCCGAACACTGCACTGGAAGGATTGAAGGAGAAGACTCCCTCCAAAGAGTTTGCTACTGCTTCTACCAAGAGAAAGGGCAAAGAGCCCATGGCTGTTCCCGAGAAAAAGCGAAGGAAAGTCATCCTACAGGATGAGGATGATGAAGAAGATTTTGACAATGCCATGACTCTTTCTGCTCTCACAAAGTTGAGGAGCATAGTTAGTTTGAGAGCTGATAATGAAGAGAGGGCAAGGAGAGAAGCAAAATAAAAAGAGGAAGCAGGGAGAATGAGAAGAGATGAAGAACAGGGGAAGAAAGAAGAGGAAAGGAAGAGGAAAGGAAGAGAAAAGAAGAAGAAGAAGAAGAAGAAGAAGAAGAAGAAGAAGAAGAAGAAGAAGAGAGACAGAGGAGAGAAGAGGAGGAACAGAGGAAAGAAGAGGAGACAGAGAAGAGAAGAAGAGGAAGCACGAAGAAGAGAAGAAGAAGAGGTGAGAAGAGAAGAGGAAGAGAGAAAAAGGAAAGATGAAAAGGAAAGCAAGGCTCAGGAGGATTTTGCTGAAGGAATTGAGCTATCTTTGGCTCAAGAACACTCTGGAAAGGAGGCTGAACTGCATCACAGTGCTGAAGATGAAATGGACTTTGGCGAAGAATATTCGACTCCACCTACTGGCAACAAAACAGCGGGAGTTGCTGCTGATCAAGAAACTATATCGCCACTGCATTACAGTGATGTTAGTAGGTCAGGTGCTGATGCAGAAGACATTTATGCATCTCACTTCCCAGAGATTGAGGAATCCTGTCCATCTGACGGGCACAGGGTTGAAAAGGATGTACCGAGCTTTCAAACTCAGCAAACAAAGTCTGCTGGTCCTAGTACAGGTAATGCAAATTCAACAGAGTTTTCTAGACTGTTGGATATCATGCTGGACCTTAAAAAGCAGGTCTTTGGAATGGATTATGAGCTGAGAGATCTCAATAAGGCAATGCTGAGTACTTCCACGTCCATGCAAGACCAAATCAATGCCCTTAAACTTCAAGTGGAATCGAATGTGAAGGGTGCTGAGTTGGATTCAGTGAAGGAAGCTCTCACAAGCCTTGAGAAGACAGTGCAATCGCTCAGCGAATACCATCTTGTTCACATTCCAAAGGAGCCCTGATTTTTATCAACCACACTTTTGACCACTCTACCTCCTTTTGATGGGACAAAAAGGGGGAGAGCTTTGCAGATTTGAGAATTTGAACTTATTTGAACTTTTATTTTGTTTGTTTTTGTTTATGACTTTGATCTTTTGGGTTGTCTATTTGAACTTCTATGACTTTATTTATGCACTGGTTTGATGATTGGATCTGTGGATTTGTGAATTTGCAGGATCATTGTATTTGTGAGGATAATTGTTATTGGACTAACATCTTTCTTTGCAGAAATATTCCTACAAATATACATGAGTTTTCTTTGCAGGTTATGAGTATACAAACCTGCCGAGGTGTTTTGTCACCATAAAAAAGGGGGAGATTGTTGAAGAAAAATTCCTTATAAGTTTTGAAGTTAACAAAAGATCCTCGTCAGTTGAAGAAAAATCCCTTATGGAGGCACGAAGGGATATTTAAGGTGTGTCGAAGTTGTTCGAAAATATGAGTGAGCCGATAGAAAAATTTCGAAGTTAGAACCTCTAAAAGCTCTTGTTCTCAAAATCTCTTGTGCTCAAAATTGTGTACCAAGGAGAGACACTTACAGCGTGAAATTGTGAGAAGCTATAGAAGAGACTTTCTACTAAAGAAGTCTAGATCGTAGACTGTAAAGCTCTCATTTGCTACATAGTGATTATAACCAGTTGGCTGCCAGCGTGAAGAGTGGACGTAGGCATACAATAAGCCGAACCACTATAATCTTTGTGTCAAGTTTCTCTTACCCTACTCTACTTATTTTTATAGCTGCGTGATTCATTTATTTCTGATGTGATTTTTATGCCAAAGGATATTTCGGTTAAAGATTTGAAAAGAATTTCATGAACACCTATTCACCCCCCTTTAGGTGTATTTACTAGCCTTTTTCAAACTCGTGGTGACCATTGTCTAGGTCGATGAAGGTCTACCTCAAAGGGTATAACATCAATTCATAACGTAGTTTCGCCACAGACTCAATGGATACAGGGAGGGTCCCCTCTTGGCTTTTGAGATCCCTGTTATGATAGTCGATGCTGCTCTTGGCAAGAGTGTAGCTGACCCTCCTGATGGTGCTGTGGAGGACCCGAAGCCCTCGGAGCCTGTGGAGATTAAAGGAGCGGTGAACGTGTCTGACTAGTTGGTCATAGGACAGCTTCATTTTGAAAGCTGGTCTTTTGTAGACTCTTGTCTATACACTGGTGTTGTATATAAAACAAGGTTTTTATAAAAGTGTGTTTTGGCTATGAATTGTTTTCCTGCTTTCCTATCCCATGTTGTTTTCTGTCAAGGGAATTGTTTATTCACTTCTGCATGTGCAATATAATGAAAGGGTCGGCAACTCGTCCCGGAAAGTCGCAATTTAATCGACCACCGAGAGATAGGCATGCGCTCGAGGTTCGGGGTGTGACAGCCACAGCCTAATTCCCTATCGCTAGGGTGCCAAGATGCCCACATGCTAAAAAAAACACTTATTAAGAAATCATGGAGTTCCAAGAGGCCACATCCTTTTTCCGACATTCAATCAAAGAGTTGCCTAGCCGAGATCATGGCATTCCATATGATAGTGCTCTTGTGGGGACCCATATCATCAAAAATTTGCCTACAGTAGCCAAAAATCCACATTTGGCATACATCTCGTGAAGCGCTATCTTGAAGAAGCTGTTGAAATCGATTCCCCTTACCTAATGAAGCAACCTATGTTGGAAAAACATCTCTAAGTGATTTTGATGATGTCCAAGCTATACTTAGTATAAGATTTGCTATGAGGTATGCAGATATTTGGACTAAAGGACCGTGCAATATCCATGGTGTGATCGTTTGGAAAGCAATTTGCAAAATGTCCTGATAAGGTTTTTCCATAAACAGTACCAATGGACCTAAAAGATCGGTAGTTGATGTTTGTGTCGAAACTGTAAAGATCGAGTCAATGGTGCTATGACAACTACAAACATCCGATGATGTTCGTGGGATCAGCAAAGTAGTTGTTGTTTATACATACCAAAAGCTATTATAATTACATGCCTATCCTAGTCTTGAGCTATCTATTTTCATTACCACACATAATCGATCAAAAGGCTAGAGTAGCCTAGCTCCTCTATCGAGCTCCTCCAAAAATGGCCCCCATTCAAGACCCAACTTCCTACAGAGCTCCCATAGGATCTTCTGGAGGAATGAAGCCATGGATGGGACCGATGATGTCCCCATAAAAAATGAGGCACCAAACCTCATACACATGGGGAACCAATGTGTCTAGCCCTTCTTGGACCCATATTGCAGTAGTATACTTTTGGTAAGTGATATCCCCTTCTAAGTCTACTATGTCTATCATAGTAGTAACCATATCAATAGGAAGGCCAAGATGGACGGGTGGTAAGGTTGGCTCCTCCATCACACATTTAAAATGGTGAAAGCAGTAAAAGTGAGTCGATGACTCAATAAGTAGAAATTCCTAATTCCTCTATAGGGAGAAATGTTGAAATTTGTAGCTCCCCCCTTGGCCTATGGTTTTGGACCATTTCAAGGGTTGTTTGGGTGAGCATTGGTGGCCTAAGGAGAGCCAAGGAACCGCACTTGGCCTAGGATGAGTTAAGGGGACAAAGCATTGGAAGAATTGGCCATGGTGGCCCCCCCTCTTGCCCTCTCTTCCTTCCTATCCAAGTTCAGCCAACTTTCCTCCCCTCTCCACCCTATTTTCGCCCACTAGCAGAAGTAAGGAAGACCAGCAGGCTAGGAGATCGCCGAGGACAGCAGCTTAGCGGCTGTTGCAGCCGTACGCCAAAGCCAAGACCGCCGGAACGCCGCTCGTGCTAGCCCGTCGCTACCCACGCCTCCAACCTTGCCGCCTTTGCCCATGCATCCAGGAGGTTGTCCAGCCATTGTGAGTGGTTGTGGAAGCCTGCCAGAGTCGCTGTTCAACCGCCGAGTGACCATGGAGCCTTCCCCGAGCCTTGCCACCCCTAAACCGCTTTGTTTTTCCTGTTTTGGAGCTCAAAACAGAGACTGAGTTTGTGGGTTTTCCAGCAGCTTCAAGACCCGTTTTGAGGTAGTTCCAGGCCTCAAAACCTAGGCCCGCTTTGGAGAAAGTTGGCCCTCATCGTGTTCCCGTCGATTTGAACCGACCGGCTTGCAAAATAAGTGAGTTTTACTCACTGAGCCTTAATTAGTAAGTTAATTGTGCTTAAGAGTTGTTTAGGTTAGCTTAAGTATGGATTAGTGATAAGCTAGGATGGTTATACTAGCTTTAGAATGGATTATTGTAACTTAATTAGTGAGATAAATGAAATTGATGATGGATTAGTTGAATCCAATGGAGTTCTTGCAGTTTCGATTTCTAGGCCCTTGCCGTTTGCCATTTTCGTAAATCCAAATGGTTGTGAATTTGAGGTTGATATCCTCCTGAGAAATGTTTTAGACATCCTCACTTACAACATATATTTTTCTCAAGATTTTTTGGGACTTAAAAGGAGGAGATATTAGCTCCGTCATTTTCAAACAGAATCTCAGTTTTTGCTGAAATTGGTGACCTTTTAGGATTCTAGGTGTTTTTATCAACTCTTAGGGTTCGAATTTCAAAATGGTTTCTTCAAAAAAAGTTGCTTTTCATATCTTCTAGTTTAACATAGTCAAATTTCAGATCAAATGGACATGTTTTGGACCTCGAACCAAACTGGTTTTGGAAAACAGACTTTCTGGAAACGGACCCAGTTTTGGTGCTGGATTGAGCGATTTACCGGGCCGAATCTAGAAACATCTGGGTTAAGATGTCTTCATGAAAAATGTTCTTTTATGTGTCTATTACAACATATTAAAATTTTGGAATTTTCCAAACTCGTTTGATTAGATTTCTGGATTTAAACTCGGAGACGCACAAGTGGGCCTTTTCTACTGGTTAGGGCCGGTTATGATTTTGTGGTGTTATTGGTGCAATGCTTGCTGGTTTGTGCATATTTGATGATATGGTGGTTTATGACATGCCTAGAGCTTAAGCATGATGATGCATGAAGGGTTGTGCTATGGTAAAGGTTTATGGTCGTGGCAAAGGATGGCCATGAATGGGAGATATGTGTTATTGATTGCTTAATTGTGCAATTGGTTGATAATTTATGCAATTGAGAGTATACATGTATGGGCATCTGCATGAATTGAAGTGATTTGGGTTTTGTGGATGGAACTCGATAGGTTGTGAATATGTAAAGGGATAAGTGCTACATGGGAGCAAGACTACATGTGAGTTACCTCTAGAGCCTTATACTATTGCTTATTGTAACCATGGGCTAAGTGTTACATGACAACTTGAGTCGCATGAGAATTACCTCTAGAGCCTTGTAATATTGTCATGCATGGTCAAGGGCTAAGTACTACACGATATTGGAACTCGTGTGAGTCACCTCTAGAGCCTTGCACTTTTGCTATGTGCGGTCAAGGGCTAAGTACTACACGATATTGGAACTTGTGTGAGTCACCTCTAGAGCCTTGCACTCTTGCTATATGTGGTCAAGGACTAAGTACTACACGATAGCGAGACTTCGTGTGGGTCACCTCTATAGCCTTAGACTATCGCTTATTGTAATCAAGGGCTAAGTGTTACATGGCGACTTGAGTCACATGAGAACTACCTCTAGAGCCTTGAGTTTGTTTATTGAGTGGGGATGTTGAGTGGAAAATTATCGGGTATGATAAAAGGTGAGAAAGAATGCTATAGTACGTGGCTCGGTGACTAAATATATCATCTTGGAAAATGTATAGTATGAACTAAAATGACTGGGGAATGGTCCGACTGACATGTAATCGACTAGGTCGATTGATCGATGATTCGATCTAATTTGATTGAGTGTTATGTCTGTCAGTATTTATGAACTGTGCTGACGTGCAGGAAAGAACTGAGGCCAATGTAAGTCCTCTGACTCGTGTTGTGCTTAGGTAGCCTTTAGGGCGTAATTGGCTTCCTAATCAAGTCTTAGGGGGTAGAACTTGCTGAGACATTGTCTCACTCGTTATTGTATAACCATTTTCAGGTCATCAAAGGAAGTTAGTGGAGGACCAGGGGCCCTGAAGTCTGGGAAGGTGGAGATCGAAAAATTGGTGAACCTATCTGATTAGGGAGTCATAGAACAGTTCCCTTTTGTTAAGCTGATATTTTTTGTAAACAACCTGGCAATGTATATAAACATGTTCGTTTACAAAAAGGCTTGTTTTGATTTGGAAAATTTGGTCCTGCTTTTCTATCCCATTGAATTGTTGTCTGGGGATTTTATATATGTTTCCGCATGCGTATTTAAATGAATGGGTTGGCGATATGTCTTGGGACATCGCTATATAATCGACCAAGGAGGGATGGGCACGTGCTCGGAGGATCGAGGCGTGACATCCCCTTTTTGTGGTATCAAAGCATGGTCGTTAGGGAATGGAGTGATAAGGTGCGATGGTTTATGGGATAGTTAGTAGGAATAGCCTTTAAATTCATGCTAGTGCATGTCTGTGGTAGTTGATTGGTAAAATTGTTTGCCGTATGTGAACCACTCATCTTTTAATCCAGTGTGGATATGGAAGACATGTTTCAATATAAAGGCTGAACCATGAGTTATCAAGAGCAAAGGACTCCTAGGAGGCGTACCATCAAACTTGTTGCTCGAGGTGGAACTGTGGCATCCTCAAATTTTGAAAATCATTGAAGATGTGAGGACTATGGAAGATCAAATTGTGGGATTGCAACTCTTTGGCTAGTTGATATGGCACTTTCAAATTGGACACCATTTTTGGAAATGTGACAATTGTGGCTAACAAAATTTATAAGACTTTAGTCATTGAGTTTTTTAACTACAATTAGCTCTATGTGATGGACTTAGTGATTTTACCCCACGGCCACGAGTAACAATTGAAATTTATTGAATTAATGCCCACATCATCACCTACGGCTATCACGGTTTTGGAGGGATTGAGGTATGTTTAATTGGATCAATTTGGCCCAATTAAGTGAGGATTATTGGAGAAAATAATGGGCCGGCCAAATGGGAATTGAATCAGCCCATGAAGCCCCCCATTTTCGCACGGTCTTGGAGGAGAGGAGGTGGCCGAATGAGTGGCACCATGAGGCCTTGTCCTCTTGCCACATGTCTCCTTGCATGGGAGTCTAGGAGTAGCCTTGCTGAATGGGAGTGTGAGCTGGGAGAGAGAGAGAGAACTTCCGTCGAGAGAGGTGAGGAAGTCGGCAAGAGAGAGAGAAGAAGGAAAACCAAAGAGAAAAGAGGAGGAGAAGGAGCCGCTCGGCCGAGGGAGAAGCGCAGCCTAATCCAGGAGATTTCTTGCCGTTTTTCTGCAAATTCAAAGGCAAGAGCTGTCCTTCTTACTCCCTGTACGTGTGTGGTGTTCCATTATGACTGAAAATCGTGATTTACATGGTTAGATTTGGCCGTTTTAGAGAAACATCAAACCGGGTTGAATCGGGTGTTGAAGGAACTGGGCTACACCCGAGTCTTGTAGAGCTGTTCTTATGGATTTAGAGATGGATTCTGAGCTTGAGGTCTTCTGTGAAGTTGTTGTACACATCTTAAGCTGTAACCTGGTCAATTTTTAGAGGATTTGAGTGAGAATTGAGGGGTGAAAAGGGTTTAGCAAGGAACCGGATGGGTATTGAAACTGGCCGAGGGACCTTGGATGCTTGTTTGCTTTGTTTCATGTGTTTTTAGTTGGAATTTTTGCTCGATTTCTTCTGATGAATTGTTAAGAACATCTTGATTCATCTCATATTAAAATTTGAACCAATTCCGTTGAGATTTACCTGGTGTATCGAATTTTCTTTCTAGCCCTGCATTCTGGAAATTTAACGAATTAAGGACAGTAACTTGTGGAGCTTATAACCCAACTTTTTCTTGATAATTTGACTTCAACTTCTGAAGGAGAGTTGTAGGAAATATACTGAGCTACAACATATCCAAAAATGGGATAAAAAGAGTGAGTTTAGGTGGGTCATTTTGAATTTTTTCGCAAATGATGTATTCTGCGCGTTTTTGAAAATAAGCTGGAAGTTGGTGATTTTTATACTATGCTTTGTGGGCCGAATTTGAAGATGATCTCTTCTAGTGAAATGTTCTTCTACCTCTTGGATATAACATAGTAATTTTTGATAATTTTTGAAGCTGAATCAGTGCCTCAATTTCATGAATTTTATGGACAGTGTAATCTGGAGAATTTCTGGGCATAGGCCGAATATGGCCGAGAATAAGTATTTTATAAATACATAGTCTAAACTTGTTTTCTTTAGTGTAAATGATATCTTTGCCTTTTATTTCAATCATGTACATGGATTAACATGTTTAATAGCCAATGTCATGGTGGTTTGAGAGTATTTTTGATTGACTTATATGCTGATTTTATGGGAATTCATCAAAAAAGTTCTAAGCCGATTGATGCGTTATTTATTTGAGTGTGCTATGCATGTCAAGTTCATAATATACATGCTGTATGGGTTAGATACCATCTTGAGGTATACATATATATGTCATATGAGATTGAAAGATGGATAATTAGTCTTATATTCACTTTGTTCCTCATGATATGCATGCTGTATCGGTGATGAAACAATGGACTGAGCATGTTGAATGAAAGATCATGTCATATGATTGAGAATAAATGAATGCATTTGCTGTCATGCTTGTGTGCTCCATGGACATGCTTGTGGATCATGCATGGGAAAGAGATTGTTGCATGACATGCATTGATTATGCCTCGGGAGTATCGAGATGCCCGGCCAGGGAGTGAAAATGCCGGATGCCCAGTAGCCCTGTGTGCATGAATCTGGATGGCCTCGGAGTTGAGATGCCCGGAGAGTTGGGGGTGCTGGAAGCACGGAGTGTATGAGCCGTGGTTACCTCGTGATGCCAGTTGGGGTGCGAGATGCCCGGTCAGGGAGTGTAAATGCCGGAAGCACGGATGGTGAGTGCCGTGAATTCCTCACGACGCCAGGTTGGGTGTGAGATGCCCGGGAAGTGGGGTTGCCGGAAGTCGGGTGATGTATACCGGAGCATACATCTAAAATTGCAAGTATTTGATGTGTGCATATGCCTGATGCATTGTTATTATGTGGAAAAGCATGTGATTTTCATTAAGGTATGTGTGCACCAACTGATGGTTGTGTGGGTGATATTTGAAGTAAGAAACACATGCATTCATGCTTGCTGGAATTGTATAAGGTGCTGATACTTCCATTTGATGCCGTTATGCAAGGTATAGGTATGTGGTGTGATATACCCGTATAGGCATATAGGAGGGCTGTTTGAAAGTAATGCATGTGATGATTTATGTACAAATGGATAGTGTTTGTTGGATGACGGTATATGCTAGTTAAATCTATGGCTGATTGCATGAGTGCAATAATGTATGTCTGGATTATTCATAGTATGATGATATGAAATTGTGTTTGATTGTGCGGTATGGGTAGTTTTAAGGACTGCTTTTATGCTGAGTGGTTGTACTCACCCCTTTGGGGATTAACATTTTCAGCTTAGACGATGTCGGTTCCTCTACTTGCACCGGGTATCTTTTATGGGATCCCTTGTGATCTAGAGGTACGAGTGGCGCAGTTTCCCAGTCCGGCGATCCCCGGACGCATATACTTCCGAGTCTCGTCCCGGTGCGTTTTGAGGTGGGCTTGAGTAACGGCCCGGTTTTCCAAGAGTATGTCTCCATATTTCCCTGTCAGGACGGGGAGATGGGCAGCATTCTACCCCCGCCACCTAGCGCTCCTGGCTGGCGGTAGACGCGATATGTAGCTGGGGAGGTTGGTGGGAATTTTGGACAAGACCGGAGCTGACAGGATGAATAGCTTTTGAGTTAGCCGTGTATAGGCTATTTTTGCTTATCTTGATAAAGGGTAGTGGTTTGAGCCTCTTTTGATGTTTATATCCTGATGTACTCTACCCCTAAGAGGTAAAGAAACTGTCCATCCAATAGTAAATAATATCAGAGCCGGTTTCTTGGTATACTATTGTGTTTAGTGTGTGCATTGCCCCTCATATGTTGTGTGAGAGAGTTTTAAATTTTGCTTCCGCTATATGTGATGCGCAGGGACTGTTGAATACTTAAGTTAAAAAAAAATTTTGGGAGCTTAAAAGACACGGCTCTCTTAGTAGTGAGAGTGATGGTTAGCATAACTGTAATCACCTCAAGGGTGTTTGGGGTGTTACAGGAACGTTGACATGGGTCAGTGCCCGAGGAGGTCGTGGTGATGGTAGAGCGCCGACTCAGGCCAGCACGAGTGAAGGACTTCAGCTGCAAGCCGATACTAGGGTAGCAGCATCGAGTGATCCTAGGTTCGACGGTATTGTTCAGGCACTATGGAACCTTGGGAATTTGTTGTGCCAACAAGCTCAAGACTGAGCCATCGCTGTTGCCACTGTTCATACCGTCGCCAGTGCCGTAACCGTTGTTGTTGCCGCACCTACTAAGGTCCAACTTGGAGTCGTGATCAGGGAACAAGCCACCATATTCGAGTCAAGATTCAATTCCAGCAGAGATGACAATCGATTGGGGAAGAGACCAATGTTGGAAGAAGGGTATTCCACTCCACTTAACTAGAAGAGCGAGATCGGAAATTTTAAATTGAGTCGGAATAGTGTGTATTGCCTATGTGGAAGACAACATAGAGTAGCCCCATGCCATTATAGGCCGGGTACTTGTTTTGAGTGTGGCCAGTTGGGTCGCATAGCTAGGAATTGCCCAGAAGACAGGGGAAACCTCAATAGTTGCCACCGCTGCCAATAGAACAGAACATAGGGAACGCGCTCCAAGATGTTTAGTGGGATACTTGGATTAGGCCTCCAGTGCAAGGAAGGGTACAGATTACCACCCAACAGGAGTCAGAGTACTGATCGAAGGTATGTCAAATTTGTGGGAGAAAGCATGAGTTAGCCCAATTTTCGAGTATAACGAGAGCGTGCTACGAATCTGACCAGCACGGCCATCGAGCAAGGAACTACCCGCATAGATCAAGGAGAACATGAGCGCAACCACTGCTGGTAGAACACCATTAGGATGGCTAAAGGATCATGAATGGACCGACATTGCATCGATCAAGGGAAGAGTGTTTTTGAGGTGTTTTTATTGGAGTAGCGCAGCAAGATGGTGAATGAAGGTTGTAGAATGCTTATTGTTGTAATAAAGTTGTAAAAAGAAGAATCACTGGCTATAGTCGTGCTTGACTAGTTACTTATGTATGACTTTGATGTTATGTATAAAAGGATGGCTCAAGAAGCTTTTGTTGTAATGAATTATGGTAGTATCATAATACCGTTTGATCCATTAGCAAGTGAAGGTTTTGCATTTATCATAAGTCAAGGAGAATCCTCGATCCCTTTTTATTTCGTCACTTAAGACAATCGGGTATTGAATGTAGGTTACCAAGATTTATTTGGCAGCTGTAATGGATGTGTCAATTGAGAAATCAAATGTGAAGAAGGTGGCCATGGTACAGAAAATTTATGAGATGGTTCCAAGAGAATTACCAGGCCTACCGCTAGAGAGATAAAATTCATGAATAAATTAGCATCAGAGATAGAGCCACTCTCTAAGGTTTCTTCCAATTGTCATTGTCTAAATTGATAGCATTGAGGGTACAAATGTGAGAATTTCTGGATAAGGAATTTATGCATGACAGTAAATCACTTTAGGAAACATCAGTTTGCTTGCGAGAGAAAGAAAGATGGTTCGTTGTGAGTATGCATCGACCATCATTAACTCATTCGGATGACGATCGAGAACAAGTGTTCATGACTGAAGATCAATGATATTTTGGCATATTCGATGAGTGCTAAGGAACACAAGAGTCATTTGAGAATGGTCACAAGATCTCAAGCAAAGGAATCTCTGTGAACTCGACCAAGATCGACAACAATATCATAGATCAAAAGTTATATGAGTTGAACTACCCGACGCATGACTTAGAACTTACAACAATAATTTTTGCTTTGACAATTTAGAGACATCATTGGTATGAAGAGAAATTTCAAATCTTCGTTAACTATTAAAGTCTCTAGTGTTTATTCTCTCAGAAGGAGTTGAATATGAGACGGTGTTGTGAATCAAAATCTTGGAAAGACTAGGATGGTGATATATGGTATCACCCTAGAAGAACGAAAGAAGTCACTGAGGTGTTGAGACAAGTCTTTATTTGTGCATAGGCTAGTTAAAGTATAGACTTTACTTAAAAAGGGTTTAAAATTCGGTTTTCAAATTCGAGGTAGGCCACCTTCCGAATCTTATGGCCACCCTCAGAATTGAACCAAAGGTTTAGTTTAGGATCAAGACATTTCAGTTGACAAACCCAGATGTTAAGAAGATCCTGCAAAAGAATACTGATAAGAAAGAGGATTGACTTTCATATTTCTGAGGATGGAACACTCAAGTTCCGAGGTGAATGAGTGTACTTGACATTGTAGCACTCAGGTAAGAGACCTTGTCAAAAATACACTGTAGTAGTTGCAATACTCGACCAGGTAGTACAAAGTAGGTCAGAATCGACGTTAGTTCGTTTGGTAAACTGATATATAGTTAGATATCGCCGAACAGGTTGCAAGTGTTAAATGTGCTAATAAGTAGAAGCCCAATAATGCAAGCCGGGAGGATTTTTACAATCACTCAAGAGTCCCGAGTGGGAATAGAAGTATATCACGATAGACCTTGTGACGAGCTTATCAAAAGAATCAGAGAGGTAATGTTTCTAATTGGGACAGTGGTCAACAGATGGATGAAGCCAACTCGCTTCATTAATGTATGAAGGGATCTTGCTTTGAATAGATACGAAGAAGTGTGTAAGTGAGTTAGATAGTTCATCTTCATGGAGTACCAGTGGTGGATCTATATCAGATTTAGAACCAAGGATTCCCAGTTTTAGCAATACAGTCAGATGATTCCTTCGGAAACACTGCATAGCAAAGTGTGCAAAAACCTCAGTTGTGGGAAGGGAAATAGGCGAAGAAAGATCAAAGGCTTAGGGTTAGTTCAGTAGTCAGTGATTGCAATTGTCATTATCAGAATCAGATTATGGACCGCTTAGAGCCATCAGAAAGGTTATATCGTTGAGCATTAAAGGCCCTTAGAGTTCCAAATTTGGTGATTGCATCTTTCTAAATGTGTCGCCAATGAGGGATGCCTTGTGCTTCAGCAAGGAAGGAAAACTGAAACTAAGGTATGTAGGTCTCTTTGAGATTCTAGAGAGATAATCGGGGTCCCAACGTATCGTCTTGCATTACCGCCAAAGTAGGCGCAGGTACACAATGTCTTTCACGTGTCGAGGTTGAGGACATATGAGCCTGACTCGACCCACGTGCTAAATCTTAAAGAATTAGATGTGGACGACCGAGTATCGTACGTGAAAAGCCCGATTTAGATCGTGATTAGAAAGATCGAATTCGATGAACAAAGATAGTCCCCTTGGTCAAAGTGGTCTGACAACACCACGGGATTGAAGAAGTAACCAGGGAAAGTGAGACTCAATGAGATGAAAATATCCCCACCTTTTTATTTAAGGATTGGTAAAGGTTTAAATTTCGAGGACGAAATTTTTATAAGAGGGAAAGAGTTGTGACATCTTAGATTTTTGACTCTGCTTTCAAATCAATAAATCGAGCATTTTATCAACACGCCTATAATGTTATTCTCAGAGCTGATCACTCATGAGATAACTAGACTGTCTAGGGAAGCCATTAAGGATTTTAAGGCAAATAGACTTGAGGATTCAACCAAGAATCGGCTGCTCGACCGTGCTCATCTGCCGAGATCATTACACCATAGATATAAATCGATTTGAGATCAGAAATAGGTCGGTTCGACTGAGATGAATGGTTAAATGTGGGTGATCCCACTAAATTGCAAAATTATCATCGACCGACACTAATTTGATTTTTCTATCGTTTTGGTACCATGTGTCTGTATTTGAAACCTTGAGATTTTCACGACAACCAAGAGTCGTCAATGTGTCGAATAGGTGCATTGTGGCTCGAAGAAAATTGACCACAGGTCATTTGCTCTAAAAAATTCTGAAAACTACCTGATAGCCTAGGTCACGCTAAAAATGCGCCAGAGTGAAATTAACCACGAATTTGAATTCGATTTCAGAAGTTAAAGGTTCTGTCATGTCACAATAAATTCTAGGAACGTCGACTTAGTCTCGGAAGATTTTTCTGCAACCCGAGACTTTTTGGGAAAAAGTCGGCATAGGACCATTTTTGTTCAAAAAAAGGTCGAGATCGCTTTTGATCGCGCAATTGAGATGCAAGATGGATCAATTGATGAGGAAAAATATCAATTTGAGTATTATCTTGATAATGGAATTTATTGAGGCCAAATAGGATTGAATTGAACAAGAAACTAAGTCCAATAGAGGGAGAAATGTTGAAATTCGTAGCTCCCCCCTTGGCCTATGTTTTTGGACCATTTCAAGGGTTGTTCAGGTGAGCATTGGTGGCCTAAGGAGAGCCAAGGAACCACACTTGGCCTAGGATGAGTCGAGGGGATAAAGCATTGGAAGAATTGCCCATGGTGGGCCCCCCACTTGCCCTCTCTTCCTTCCTCTCCAAGTTCAGCCACCTTTCCTCCCCTCTCCACCCTATTTTCACCCACCGGTAGAAGCAAGGAAGACCAGCAAGCTAGGAGATCTCCAGGGATAGTAGCTCAGCCGCTGTTACAGCTACACGTTGAAGCCAGGACGGCCAGAACGCCGCCCATGCTAGCCTATCGCTGCCCACACATCCAGCCTTGTCGCCTCTGCCCGCACATCTAGGAGGCTGTCTAGCCACCATGAGTGGTTGTGGAAGCCCGTCGGAGTCATCGTTCAACCACCAAGTGACTGTACAGCCTTCCCCGAGCCTTGCTGCCCCCAAACCACTTTGTTTTTCCTGTTTTGCAGATCAAAACAGAGGCTAAGTTTGTGAGTTTTCCAGCAGCTTCAAGGCCTGTTTTGAGGTGGTTCTGGGTCTCGAAACCTAGGCCCGCTTTGGAGAAAGTCGGCCCTCGTCGTGTTCCCGTCGATTTGAACAGACCGGCTCGCAAAATAAGTGAGTTTTACTCACTGAGCCTTAATTAGTAGGTTAATTGTACTTAAGAGTTGTTTAGGTTAGCTTAAGTATAAATTAGTGATAAGTTAGCATGGTTATATTAGCTTTAGAATGGATTACTGTAACTTAATTAGTGAGATTAGTGCAATTAATGATGGGTTAGTCAAATCCAGTAGACTAAGTACTACACGATAACGAGACTTCGTGTTGGGTCACCTCTAGAGCCTTAGACTATAGCTTATTGTAATCAAGGGCTAAGTGTTACATGGCGACTTGAGTTACATGGGAACTACCTCTAGAGCCTTGAGTTTGTTTATTGAGTGGGGATGTTGAGTGGAAAATTATCGAGTATGATAAAAGGTGGGAAAGAATGTTGTAGTACGTGGCTTGGTGACTAAATATATCATCTTGGAAAATGTATAGTATGAACTAAAATGACCAGGGAATCGTCTGACTGACATGTAATCGACTACGTCGATTGATCGGTGATTCGATCTGATTTGACTGGGTGTTATGTCTGTCAGTATTTATGAACTGTGCTGACGTGCAGGAAGGAACTGAAGCCAAGGTAAGTCCTCTGACTCGTGTTGTGCTTAGGTAGCCTTTAGGGCATAATTGGCTTCCTAATCGAGTCTTAGGGGGTAGAACTTGCTGAGACATTATCTCACTGTTTATTATATAACCGTTTTCAGGTCATCAAAGGAAGTTAGTGGAGGACCGGGAGCCTCAAAGTCTAGGAAGGTAGAGATCGAAGAATTGGCGAACATGTTTGATTAGGGAGTCATAGAGCAGTTCCCTTTTGTTAAGCCAATATTTTTTGTAAACAACTTGGCATTGTATATAAACATGTTCGCTTATAAAAAGGCTTGTTTTGATTTGGAAAAGTTGGTCCTGTTTTTCTATCCCATTGAATTATTGTCTCAGGATTTTATATATGTTTCCGCATGCGTATTTAAATGAATAGGTCAGCGATGCATCCTGGGACATCGCTATGTAATTGACCAAGGGGGATGGACACGTGCTCAAAGGATCAGGGCATGACACAAGATTTATACGAGTTCAGCTTAGATCAAGCCTACGTCCACTCTCCCACGCTGACAGCCTTTTGGCTGAATTTCACTAAGGAATCAATAGAGAATTACTATGATTTGAGTACGATCACTCAATAAAGAGTTTCTTTTTCTCTCAATAAGTCACTCTTTTATGTTTTCTCTCTTGAGTACAATTTGTAAGCACTATCAATGAAGAACAACCAATTGGAAAGGCTTCAAACTTTGGAATTTTAATTCTCACGTCCTCTCTCAAATGGACCGAATGACCTCCTTAAATACTTCTCTACGCCTTTCTAACCGTTGGCACTTTCTAGAGGAATTTCTTCCAATCAACCCGTTGGATAGAATCGATTAAAGGAATCTTGTAGCCATTTGAAGATTGAGGTAAAAATCCGATGATTCTGGTTGCCCATATAATCAGAATCTAGGTTTCCATAAGTAAATGCTTCCCAAAAAGGAACTTGTCTTCGAAATTGATTTCATCAATATATTTAGAAAAGGTAAGTGAAATTCTCCGCCAGAAAGCCAAATATTAAGGATAAATCTTGCACGTACTGAATCCTTATTGGAAGATCAATAATCCTGAGTTTGATTATATCTCCATTCTTAACTTGGGTTCAGTCTGGATCTTTATTAAAGTGGGAAAGACTTCTGAAGTAAAATAGACTTCGACAACATTCCTCAATATGACACAGAAGTCTAGTATTCTTTAGAGTAAGAATAAGAATAAGAGAATGAAAGTTTTGTCAACTTCAAAACCCGATGGGAGTTTTCTCAACAATCTCCCCATTTTATATAGTAACAAAACTTTCATGCAAATTTAATCATAATATGAAAATTATATCCTGCAAAACAACACTTCAGCAGAACATGATAATTTATAAAGAGAACATATAGTAATTGTAAAAAATACACACAGTAGTAGTTTGCATCCACAAAACACGTCAGTCTTATTAGTTTTGCAAAACAAGACAAACCAATAAAGGTTCCAACACAAGTTCAAACACTACAAGCTCAAAACACAACCACATATCAAGGATAAGATTCAAAACTAAGATTCAAAAGATTCAATCTGCATAGTATCTTCCTCTTTTTGTCAGCAGCAAAAAGATAAAATTAGTTAGGCATAAAAAGAGGTTGAGTTCAAAAAACGATTAAGGTTCCTTGGGAATATGAACAAGTCGGAAATCCTCCAACAACTACATGGTCTCCTCAAGCTTATTCAGGCACTAATGATAAGCATTCTCCACTTTCGCTAGATTATGTGAAGCCTATTGATTCAAAGTCTGAACCTAAGTATCAAGAGATTGTACATTGCTTATAAGGAATTCTAAGGTAGTACCAAGAATAGCATGCAACTTCTGAATTTCAAACTCCAATGCATATTATTGTACCTTAATCTCCAAGGGAAGTTCTACTATCCAAGGATAGTTTGATTCTAGTTCTATTTGGGCACTAGTTTCAGTGAATTGTACCTGTGGAGTATCCAAAAGTGAAGGAACATCAACCTGAACGTGTGTAGTCTTTGCTCCCCTGAACATTAGTTTCTTTATGTAGACCCTCAAGTGAGACTTCAGGGAAATGGGATGCAAAAACATCTTCAGCATCTAGAGGAGATCGACTTATGCCATCACTAGCAGTAGGTTCAACAACTGGAGTTTTCTCACATACTCCCCCTGTTTTGGTGCCTTCAGTCTGAGAAGTAACTTCTTCCTCTTGAACCTTTTCTTTTCCAGCATGGGTTTGTTTATCAGTTCTTGTCTCCTCAACATATGGGGCATCAATTTCCCTAGTGTCTTCTCATTCTTTGTCAATCTCATCATGTTCCTAGTTTACACCAGCATCTCCATCTGAGTCATCATCCTCAGTCTCTTTCACTTCAGTTTCTTGACCATCACTCTTTTCTTCCGATTCTTTCTCGCTTTCATCTTCTTCTTCCTCTGACTCAGCGAAACCTTGAAGATTACGTAAGGCAATAGCAGAGATTTTCTCGTCATCATCTTCCTCTTTTTTATCCTAGAGAAGAATAGATCTCTTCCTTTTTGGTGTTTTCAAGACAACACTCTTCCCTTTGCATTTCTTCTCAACAGTAGATCCTGGCTTGACTTTGCTAACAGATTCTTTCTTTAGAAGATACAAGGCTCCAGAGAGATCTTTTAATCACATCTTTGAAATCATTTTCAATCCAATTTGCATTGAAGCAAGGGTTCTAGAGTGAAATTGAGATGGTGATTGAATCTGAAAGTGTCTAAAGAGTCTAGTTATCAATGCAGAGTATGGCAATTGTCCTTTTCCTTTCATAACAATCTTGTACATGTGCAGAATGATAGTGTAAGGGAGTGAAAAGGCAACACCATTGTAGATGCCCACATCATCTTTGCTTCAAATCTGGAAACATCAGTCTTTGAAGCAGCCTTGGGTTTGAAACAGTTAAGACTTAATTGACGAGGATGTTTTGTTAGCTTCAAAACACTCGAGGGATTTTTTTTCAAGACCCAAGTGTTTCTGTCTTAAGGTTTCCAGACCCAGAAGTTTCAATCTGAAGATCTCCAGACTCTATCAAAGTCTGAAATCAGTCAAACTCAGTTTTGCGATTTTGCCCAAGCTGACAGTGGTTTATTCCAACGGTTTAGGAATTCAAGAATTGGATATTATCTTCCTTAATTTGTTCTAATCCATGGAAGATCTCTGGCTGAAACGAAGCTTGAAGATTTTTGGATTTATCTCAATTTAATCCATTGAAGAACAAGCAAGATTTAGAAGGTTCCACTTTTGGAAACTCAAGATCTTGATTGTATGGGCTAGCAGGATTGACCAGCTATATTCCGCTTATATTCGACAACGTGAAGATCACCTTAATTGATTCATTCTAACGGGTAGATTGGATGAACTCTTTTGGAAAGTGCTAACGGCTATGAAGGCACGAATGAATATTTAAGGTGGAGTCGTAGTTGTTCGACTAAGAGCGAGTCGATAGAAAAATTCAAAGTTCGAACCTCTGAAACTCCTTGTTCTCAAAATCTCTTGAGCTCTATTTGTTTACAAAGGAGAGATACTTACAATGAGAATTTGCGAGAGTTGTAGCAAAGACTTTCTACTGAAGAAGTCTAGATCGAAAGTTGTAAAATTCTCTTTTGCTACATAGTGAATACAGCCAGTGGGCTGTCAGCATGGAGAGTGAACGTAGGCTTACAATAAGCCGAACCACTATAAACTTTGGTGTCAAAATTCTCTTACCTTACTGTTTTTATTTTAATGCTGCATGATTTAATTAACTCTGATTTTTATTTCAAGTCGAGAGATTTGGGTTAAAGGTTTGAAAAGAATTTCATAAACACCTATTCACCCCACTCTAGGTGTACTTACTAGCCTTTATCAATTGGTATCATAGTAGATTGCTTATTTTATTGAAAGTGTTTATACTTTCCAAGCTAAAGATCTATGGCTAGTATTTTGACTTCAAGTTTGATTGAAGGCCAAAGCAACACCAGACTGCCTTACTTCGATAGAAAGGAATACAACGTATGGAAGAACAAGATGAAGGCATTCCTAAGATCAAAAGATCCTCAGGAATGGGATGTAGTAGAGAAAGGAATTTTTCCTAAAGCTACATCAACCACAGGGAAAGAAATAGCTGATGGAGCGGGACTGTCACAAGCCGAAATTTCAAAGAGACAAGCCCTTGATGCTAAAGCTATCTATTCTCTGTATTGTGCATTATCTCCTACTGAGTATAACAGAATTTCATCTTGTGAAATAGCTAAAGAGGTTTATGATAGATTGCACGTCACTTATGAAGGAAGAGATCGAGTTAAAGAAACCAAGATCGATATCCTTCTTGGACAGTATGAAGCCTTCAAGATGAAGCCAGGAGAATCCATCATTGATATGTTCAGTCGATTTACAAAAATTGTAAATGGCTTAGCATACCAAGGACAGCCAATCTCAGGACCAGTGGATGTCAATAAGCTGTTGAGAGAACTCTCTAAAGATTGGAATCACGTAAAGACTTTCATAAGAGAAACATAGAGGATCATGCCCTTTTCAGTAGATGAATTGGTTGGCACACTCCAATCATATGAAGTCGAGCAATTCAATGAGGACTTTGACACCAAAGGTAAGAAGTCAATTGCTTTAAAATCTAATGATGATTATGATGTTATAGATTCAGAAGAAGACTTGGATGACGAAGAGTTGGCACTTCTGATTAGAAAGTTCAGAAAATTAAATAGAAAAGGAAGAAGGTTCAATGGAAAGAGACAAAACAATCAAAGATATCAAAAGAAATCAAATGAAGAAGATGATGCCAACAAAGATGTTGTTTGCTTTGAATGTAAGAAAAAGGGACACATCAGACCCAACTGTTCTTTATTGAAGAAAAAAAAGGAAAACCAGAAAGGTTCAAGAAGGCACTCAAAGCTGAAACACGGAGTGACACAGAATGTGAAGAGAGTTATGAAGAGTATGCAAATATCTGTCTCATGGCAAAGTCAGACTCAGACTCAAATTTAGACTTAGACTCAGAATCAGATTCAGATTCAGACAGTGATATCAAGGTTAGAAATTTAAAAATTCCTACAAAAGTGTCAAATTGCATTGATGAACTATGTATTAGTCTTAAAGCTTCTCTTAAAAGGATTTTTGAACTGAAAAAGAAGAATTCCAAATTGAAACAACAAGAAAAGACTTTGGTTGAAAAAGTTGAAAATTTAGACAAATGTCTTGCTATTTCAAAAGAAAATGAAATTGTTCTTTCAAAAGAAAATGTTGGTTTGAAAGAAGATCTTTTGAAAGTCACAAAAAAATTTTCAATGGGATTTGAAAAGTCGGATAAAATTCTTTTAATTCAAAGACCTTATTTTAATTAATATGGTCTAGGAATGACATCTGAAACTATTCCCTTGATTGACTTTCCAAAGGTAAAGGAAAGAATCAAGAATAGGCCTACAAAATCTTATTACAAGAATCATTTTCAAAAGGTTTTTGTAAAGCCTGTTGGAAGAGGTGCTCTTAAACATTCAAAGTGCAAAAGCTTAGAACATTCTAAGAAAGATTGCTCCAAAGTTTGGAAACCTATTAAGAGAAGTTGGGCAAAGACTGTTTATGGTGCTAACAATGTTGGACCTAAGAAATTCTAGGTACCAAAGAAAGCTTGAGTTCTTCATTTAAATGCAGGTCACTATCAAGAAGAAAATCAAGTGGTATTTGGATAGTGGCTGCTCAAGACACATGATAGGAGATTCAACTTGCTTCACAAAACTCTTTCAAGTGAAAGGAGGAAGTGTTTCCTTTGGCGGTAACAACAAAGGAAAAATTGTTGGTTGTGAGACCGTGAAAATAGGAAATCTCACAATCAATAATGTTTCTTTAGTTGAAGGTTTAAATTATAATCTTTTTAGTATCAGTCAGCTGTGCGACACTGGATACAAGATCAACTTTCAAAAAAACAATTGTTCTGGAACAAGCAAAGATCTCTCACAATCATTCACTGAAGAAGACATGGGAACATCTATTTGCTGGATATAAAGTCTGACAGTTTTCAATGCTTAATATATATCAAAGATGAAGCTGTTCTCTGGCACAGAAAGCTTGGACATATCAACTTGAAGCAAATTGCAAAAGTTTCATCCAAGAAGCTAGTCCGAGGACTTCCTAACCTGAAATATCAAAAACATGAACTATGCACACCTTGTGTACTTGGAAAACAGGTTAGAATCTCTTGCAAATCAATAGATCAGGTATCTATTAAACGTGTTTTACAACTGTTGCACATGGATTTGTTTGGACCAACAAGAACACAAAGCATTTGAGGTAAAAGGTATTGTTTGGTAATAGTCAATGACTACTCTTGTTTACTTGGGTATTCTTTCTTTCAACTAAATCTGAAGCATTATCTTATTCTACTAAGTTTGCTAAGAAAATTCAAATTGAGAAAGGTTAAACTATTTCAAAAATTCGAACTGATTATGGAGGAGAATTTGAAAATCAAGATTTTGCTAATTTCTGTGATGATTCTGGCATTCAGCATAATTTTTCATCCCCATACACTCTACAACAAAATGGAGTTATAAAAAGGAAAAATCGTTCTTTGCAAGAAATGGCAAGAACTCTTTTGATTGAAAGTAATATTTCTCCTCGTTTTTGAGCTGAAGCAACTTCAACTACTTGTTATATAATTAACGGAGTTTTTCTAAGACCTATTTTGGAGAAAACCCCTTATGAATTGTTTGAAGGAAAGAAACCTATTGTCTCTTATTTTCATGTATTTGGTTGCAAATGCTTTATTTTAAAGAATTCAAGTGATCGGGCGGTAAGTTTGAAGAAAAATCAGATGAAGGAATTTTCCTTGGCTACTCAATGTCAAGCAAAGCTTTTAGAGTTTTCAACAAAAGGACTCAGACTGTGGAAGAATCCATGAATGTGAAATTTGAAGACTTTGTTCAAAATCATGCCAATCAGACTCAACTTGAAGATTATGAATCTGTCCAAGTGTCTACAAATTCCCCCGAAGAAAAACAAATCTCAGATGTTCAACCACAAACTAAATCAGTGGCTCCAACTGAAATAGACTCAGCAAAGTGACAAACCAATTACAAATTGGAAGCATAAATCTAGTCACCCTGCAGACCTCATCATTGGTAACATTGATGAAGGGATTCGTACAAGATCCAAAAGGCGTGAAGAGTCTAGTGCACTTGCACTTGTTTCTGAAGTTGAGCCCAAATCAATAGAAGAAGCCTTAACTGATGAAAGCTAGATTGAAGCTATGCAAAAAGAATTGAATCAATTCAGAATCAATAATGTTTGGGAACTTGTTCCTAAACCAAAAGGTAAGTCAATTATTAGAACTAAATGGGTTTTCAGGAACAAGCTAAATCAACAAGGAAAGGTGGTGAGAAACAAAGTAAGACTCATGGCAAAAGGTTACACACAAGAAGAAGGAATCGACTATGATGAAACCTATGCTCCAATAGCAAGGTCAGAAGCAATAAGATTACTTCTTGCTTTTGCTTGCTTTAAAAATTTCAGGTTATTCCAAATGGATGTAAAGAGCGCATTTCTAAATGGAATTATTCAAGGAGAAGTCTATGTAGAACAACCACCAGGATTTGAAGATCCAAGAAAACCAAATCTTGTCTTCAAGCTGAAGAAAGCATTATATGGTTTAAAACAAGCACCCCGAGCTTGATATGAAAGAATGAATTTGAAATGAGCATGATGGGTGAATTGAACTTCTTTTTAGGATTTCAAGTCAAACAATCAAAAGAAGGTACTTTTATTCATCAAGAAAAATATGCAAGAGATCTCATCAAGAAGTTTGGAATGGAGAATTGCAAGAAGATAGAAACTCCTATGTCAAATTCATTAAAGCTGGATAGAGATAAAAAAGGAAAGAGTGTAGACCAGAAACTATACAGGAGCATAGTTGGTTTACTTCTTTACCTTACTGCATCTAGACCTGATATTTTGTTTAGTGTTTGTATTTGTGCTAGATTTCAATCTAATCCTAAAGAATCTCACATGACTACTGTGAAGCGTATTATTAAATATGTTGCAACTACATCTAAGCTAGGTCTTTGGTATTCCAAAGAAGGAGACTTCATTCTCCTTGGATATTCTAATGCTGACTTGGCTGGCTGTAAAGTGGATAGGAAAAGCACTATAGGTACCTGTCAACTATTGGGAAGCAGGTTAGTATCTTGGTTCTCAAGAAAACAGGATACCGTAGCTCTTTCAAAAGCCGAAGCAGAGTATATAGCTCTTGAGAGTTGCTGTTCTCAAATCTTGTGGATGCAACAACAATTGAAAGATTTTGGAGTTGAAGAATCTTGCACAGAAATCAAATGCGACAACACTAGCGCCATCAACCTTACGAAGAATCCAATACTTCACTCAAGAGCAAAGCACATCGAAATCAAGCATCATTTCATTAGAGACCATGTTCAAAATGGTGAAGTGGTGATTCAGTTCGTTGATTCAAAGAACCAATTGGCGGATATATTCACAAAGCCCCTAGAGAAAGCTCACTTTGAATCAATTCGCTCAAGACTGAATATCGTGAGTTCTGAAGAAGTTCAGACTCTAAGGTAAAGTCTTGAGATGTTCAAACTCAAATGTAAGGTCTGAAAATATTTAGACTCTAAGGTAAAGTCTGGAAATTCTCAGACTCTGACGTAAAGTCTGAATGCGTGTTACTTTATTTTTATGATATATTGGATTTATAATTGCTTTTGAAATTTTGAAATCTGCTTTTTATCCGATTTCTAACATATTTATGGCAGTTTTCTTTTTCAAAACTCATAATTGATTATTTTTATTTGGCAATTTTACTTTTTTCTTTTCTTGCGACGGTTCAGTATCTCTTTTTTATTCTTGCTATTTATACTCCTGAATCGTCGTCTTCATCCTTCACAACTTTTAGAAACGCTTCTTTTACTTCTCCTTGAAACCCTAAAGCTTAAATAATTCTCACTAGCATCCCTGTTCGATTTGTTTACTCAATAAAAATCTGACCTTTTTGCGAACAAGTTGCATATTCGCTCTCAGATCAAGCATGTCTTCAAGAAAGTCATCGAGACTCGTTGGAAAGGGACCACAAAGGAGACATGAGGGACCTACCAAAATGGACCTTACGGGCGAAGAAGATTCACCACAAAGGGAAACTCCAACTCAACAACACTTTGAAGAAGAAATTATTACCGAGGCTAAACCGGTAAGAACTTTAAGACCCAAACTTGCTTACTCGTTGTATAAAAAGTTGACAGATGGAGGCACAGGATTAAACCTGATCGATGGGTTCCTGAAAGAGAGAGGATATCGAAATGAAACCATATTCTTGCGAGAAATAGAAGAACTGGGAATTGTTGGTGAAGGACTTGCGAAAAGCACGTACGAAAATATACCGAGTGACTCACGGTTTGGAATCGCTAATCAACCTATGGATGATGATGAAAGGCTATTTTCTCAGCTTCAACCACGGATGGGTGTTGCGGTGAACACCATTTGTCCTAAAGGAAGTTTGTTTCGCTCAAAATAACAAGAGCAAATTTATACAAAATTGCTGAAGAGAGGAGTGATGAATCCCAGGAGTGTTGATTTCGATTTTCTTGACTCAATCAAGATAAATCTGAGGGAAAAATTCTCGCTGTTGCAGCTTGAGAGGTTCTGTATTGATGTGACAAGTGGACATCCAAAGTTAATGGCCTACGTTTATTCGAACTTGTCTTTCTTAGATGCAAACAAGTTGTCTTTTACTTTTATGGATAAGGAATATGTTATGGATGTTGATGTGCCTGCTGACTTAGTTGGGGTGGAGAGAGGATGTTTCCAACCGATTAGAGTATCCACAGCACATGCCACACTGGAGATTGTGCGAGACAGAAGCTTGGAGGGCACGATATCCTACACCAGGATGAATGCCTCGAATGTTCTGCTCCACAAAATTGTCATAAACTGTCTCAGACCAAAGGTGACCTCAAAGACTGACGTTTCAAAGACTGAAGCCAAACTCATGTTCGCTCTGAATGAAGGCAGAAGCTTTTCACTTCCCCATATTATCCTCTTCCACATGTACAGGACAGTGGTAAAGGATAAAGGACAATTGTCTTATTCATCTCTTGTCACTAGGTTGTTTAGGCATTTTAAAATCCAAATTCCTGCCCCACTCTGCCTGACCAACTTAAGTCTTATGCTTGTTGGATACGAGATGGTGATGAAGATGAAACTTCAGGAGTTGAACAAAGCACTAGAAGGCTTGAAGGAGAAGACCCCTTCAAAAGATTTGGCTGCTGCTGCTGCAAAAAGAAAGGGCAAAGAGGCCATGGCTATACCTGAGAAAAGAAGAAGGATATTCATCTTACAAGATGAGGATGAAGAAGAAATAGATGATGCCATGACTCTTTCAGCTCTTACAAGATTAAAGAGCACTGTCAGTTTGAGAGATGGCAATCGAGAGAGAGCAAGAAGAGAGAAAGAGACAGAGAGAATGAGAAGAGAAGCAGAAGCAAAAGAAGAAGAAGAGAGATTGAGAATAGAAGAAAAACATAGGAAAAGAGAAGAAGAAAGAAAGAGAAGAGACGAAGCAGAGGAGAGATATAAAAGAGCAGAGGAGAGATATAAAAGAGAAGAGGAGAGGAAGAACAAACAAGAGAAGAAGAGGAGATCAGAAAAGAAGAAGAAGAAAGGTTAAGGAGAGATGAAGAGGAGAGCAAGGCTCAAGAAGACTTTGCAGAAGCATTTGAGCCATCCTCTACTCAAGCACATTCTGGAAAAGAGACTGAACTGCATCACTCTGCTGGAGAAGAGATAGAAATTGGCGAAGAATACTCAACTCCACCTACTGGCAACAAGACGGGGAGAGCTGCTGCTGAAAAAGGTACATTATCGCCACTTCATACCAGTGATGTCAGTAGGTTAGGTGCTAATGCGGAAGACATTTATGCATCACACTTTCCGGAGCTTGAAGAATCCTCTCCAACTGAAGGACAAAGAGCTAAGAACGAACCACCTAGCTTTCAGACTCAAAGAATAGAGTCTGCAGGTCCAAGTTCAGGTAATGTTAATTCAACAGAATTTTCCAAACCGTTGGATATCATGTTGGATTTCAAGAAGCAGGTTTATGGGATGGACTACGAGCTGAGAGATTTGAAACAAGCAATGCTAGCTACTTCGTCCACTATGCAAGACCAAATCACTACCCTCAAACATCAAGTGGAATCTAATGCGAGGGAACTGAATTAGAATCAGTAAAGGAAGCTCTATCCAGCCTTGAGAAGACGGTCAACTTGCTGAGTGAATATCAACTTGTTCGCATCCCTAAGCAGCCTTGATTTTCATCAACTTTATTCTTGATTCCTCTGTCTCCTTTTGATGGGACAAAAAGGGGGAGAGTTATGCAAATTTGCTATTATTATCTTTTTTCTTTTCATTTGTCTTTGGACAATTTATGTTTTGTTTACGACTTTAGACAATTGGGTGTTTGAATGTTTGAACTTATGACTTATGCACTGCTTTTATGATTGGATTTGTGTATTGTGAACTTGCAGGATTATTTATACTTGTGAGGATATTTATGGACTAACATCTTTCTGTGGTTGCAGAAGTAATATGAAGTATTCCTCAAAATGTGTATGAGTTTTTTTTGCAGGTTAAGAGTTTTACAAATCTGCCGAGGTGTTTTGTCACCATCAAAAGGGGGAGATTGTTGAAGAAAAATCCCTTAAGTGTTTTGAAGCTAACAAAACATCCTCGTCAATTAAGTCTGAAGAATCCAAGACTCAGTCGCTTAAGTCTGAAGAGTTCAAGACCCAAGTGTTTCCGTCTGAAGGTTTCCAAACCTAGAAGTTCCGATCTGAAGATCTCCAGACTCTATCAAAGTCTGAAGTCAGTTAGATTCAGTTTTGCGATTTTGCCCAAGCTGACAGTGGTTTATTCGAACGGTTTAGGAATTCAAGAATTGGATATTATCTTTCTTAATTTGTTCTAATCCATGGAAGATCTCTGGCTGAAATGAAACTCGAAGATTTTTGGATTTATCTCAATTTAATCCGTTGAAGAACAAGCAAGATTTGGAAGGTTCCACTTTTGAAAACTCAAGATCTCGATTGTATGGGCGAGCAGAATTGACGAGCTATCTTCCGCTTATATTCGACAATGTGAAGATCGCCTTAATTGATTCATTCCAACGGGTAGATTAGATGAACTCTTTTGGAAAGTGCTAACAGCTATGAAGGCATGAAAGAGTATTTAAGGTAGAGTCATAGTTGTTCGAGTAAGAGCAAGTCGATAGAAAAATTCAAAGTTCGAACCTCTGAAACTCCTCATTCTCAAAATCTCTTGAGCTCTATTTGTTTACAAAGGAGAGATACTTACAATGAGAATTTGCGAGAGTTGTAGCAAAGACTTTCTACTAAAGAAGTCTAGATCAAAAGCTGTAAAATTCTTTTTTGCTACAAAGTGAATACAGCCAGTGGGCTGTCAGCGTGGAGAGTGGACGTAGGCTTACAATAAGCCGTCGGTGTCAAAATTCTCTTACCTTACTCTCTTTATTTTATTGCTGCATGATTTAATTAACTCTGTTTTTTATTTCAAGCCGAGGGATTTGGGTTAAAGGTTGGAAAAGAATTTCATAAACACCTATTCATCCCCCTCTAGGTGTATTTACTAGCTTTTATCAATAGTAAACTAAATATGAGTGGGATCCAAACAGACAGGTTGGAATAAAAGTATGCCATCAATTCATGGTAAGCTTCTGACGTCTCCACACAGAACTTCTCCATTTGAAGTTTGACAAACTTTTCCCTCAAGTTAACCTTGATGGAATCTAGAAAATCAAAATCCATAGTGTCGGAGTTGATAACCCCTTTGTTCAACATTTGAGTAGAAACCTTCTTGTGATCTTTTGAATGAAACAATTTCGTCTTTTCTCTAGTGATTTTCGCCGAAAGATGAGACAACATCCAATAAATGAATTGTGACACACTCGAACATCCAATTCTCGAAACCAAATTCAATTTCGTGGTTAAAATCATCCAACGCAACTTTAGTACGACTTAACCTATCGAGAAGCTTTTAGGAATTTTAGTGTGTTTGACCCTTGGCCGATAATTTTCAATCCATGTTTATGCTTCTTCAAATCATAGATGACCCTCAGTTGTCACATAATCGCGAGTTTTCAATTGCGTATCCTGAATATAATATCAATAGAAAATCGGGTTATTGCCGTTCGACGCGAATATCGTAATCATGCGAAACCACCCACAATTCGACTACGTAATTCCATTGAATCGACTTATATCGTTCGCTAATCAATTTATAACAGTTTTGTATTGACCCTTGCCAATTATTATGGTCGAGCAGTCGATTTTCAATCGAATTCTCTAGTCTGTCACGTTTATATCCCTTAACGACCTCACCTAATAAATTTGTTAACTCGTGAGTGATCAATTCCGAGTAAATTAACTATAAGTGTGTCAACGAAACAACCATTTCATATGTTCGAAACAGGGCCAAATTTCGGGGTGTCACAAATACGAGAAGATTTCCTTTGGTCTGACATTGAAGCAAACTTGGAGGACTTTGACGACATGTTTGTGTAGGAATGAGTGAAAAATTTGCAGAGGATTTGAGAGAGAATTCAAGAAAGATGAGGGTTTGAGAGTTAGGGTTTGAAGACTGTTTGTAATCGTAAAAGAAAATTTTGAGAGATTTAAAGAAAATGAAGTACGGCAACTGAACCGTCATAAAAGGAAAATACCTTTTGAAAAAATTCAAAAAAGTAACTGCCAATAATTTTCGAAATTAGTTCCGAAAAATCACCAGAGATAATACAATTTCCGAAAATATGAAAAGCAAGTGATAAATTAAGAATAAATGTACCTGTTCAATAAGGGAGGAAACTTATGCGCCAAAATTTAAAATAAAACTACCTGAGTTTGGAAGACTTTTAAACAAATGCATTTTCCACATGTTGGTATGTTGAGTCTACTCATTTATAGACTTTAATCAGATGGAAGGGTTGAAATAGGCTAGTGAATCAACCTAAAGGGGGGTGAATAGGTTGTTGCGGAATTCTTTTGGAATCTTTTGCGGTAGAATACGTTGATATCAAAGATATATCAATAATAAATAAAGCACGTATTCATAAAGTAAATAGAGTAGGGTAAAAGAGAATTGACACAAGGATTATAGTGGTTCGGCTTAGTTCAAGCCTACGTCCACTCTCCTTATTTGGCAGCCAACCTGGGCCTGTAATCACTATGTAGCAAACGAGAGCTGTTACAGTACACGAACTAGACTTTTTCAATAGACAGTCTCTCCTACAGCTTCCTGCTGCTTTCGCACAATACGTAACTCTCTTCGATACACAATTCGAACATGAAAGATTTTAGAGAACAAGTGATTTTGGAGATTCTAACATCGATATTTTTCTACCCAGTCTCTCCTTATTTCCAAACAACATCGATCCACCATCGATCCACCTTAAATAGCCTCCGTGCCTTCATACCCGTTGGCACTTACCAAAAATTCATCCAATCAACCCATTGGACTAAATCAATTTAAGTGATCTCCTTGTCGCCGAAAACGTAAGTAGACAGTAGCTTGTCAATCCTGTTCGCCCATACAATCAGGATCTTGAGTTTCCAAAATTAGATTCTTCCAAAAATAAACTTGATCTTCAACGAATAAAATCCGAAGAATAAATCTTCCAAGCTCATGATCACAGTCAGAGATATTCCATGGTTAAGATTAGGAAATATGGAATCCAATATCTTACTTTCCTTAACCATAAAAATAACCTGTGGCCAGCTTGTAAAAATCGCGAACTGTCTTCAGACTTAGATTTGGGTCTTGAAGGTCGTCAGACTGAAACTAAGTCTTGAAGGTCTTCAGACTGAAACTGTGTCTTGACTGACTTTAGACGAAAAAACTTCAGACCGAACTTCTAGGTCTGACTGTCTTTGAAAACCTTTAGACTTTGAAAACTTCAGACGTAACTGACTGAGTCTTGCAATCTTCAGACCGTACTGTTGAGGCTGTTTTGTCAACTTCAAAACTCCAAGGGATTTTTCTTCAACAAGGGTGATATTTAGCTTTTCACAAATAGTCTCAAATAATCCCTTCTCCAATGGCTAGTAAAGATATCTACCAGTTAATTCTTCAAATCGATGAATTGAACATTGATTTTGTCATTTTGTACATGGTCCCTTATGAAGTGATGGCGAATTTCAATGTGCTTTGCCCTTAAGTGAAGAATGGGACTTATGGTAAGATTGATCGCACTTGTATTGTCACATCTAATTTCGATGCAGGATTCTTCTATTCCAAAATCTCTTAATTGTTGTCTAATCCACAGAATATGTGAACAATAACTTCCAAGAGCAACATACTTTTCTTCTGTTGTTAAAATAGCTACAGTATTCTGCTTTCTTGAGAACCAAGATACTAACATTTGTTCCAATAGTTGACATGTCCCTGAAGTACTTGTCACGTCCCAATCCTCGAGCACATGTCCATCCCTCGATGGTCAATAAAATTGCAATATCCCAAGACGTGTCGCCGACCCATTCAATTTAATACACATGCGGAAGCGAACAATTACCCCTGACAATAACTAATACGGGATAGAAAAGCAAGAAAACAATTTCACAACCATAACACTTTTATAAACACCCCGGTTTATATACAACACTAGACTATAGACAAAAGCCTACTCAAACAAAAAAGCCTACTAGCCCTCTAGGCCGACAAATCCCCAACTAAAAACTCCAAGGTCTCCTGGGGATTTTGGTTCACCACTGCACCACTAGGAGGGTTAGCTGTACGCTCGCCATGAGCAATGTCTATCACCGAAGCTGGGACCTCAAAATCCTATAAGGGATCCACTCTGTATCCATTGAGCCCGCAATAATACCACGCTCTGAATCGATGGGATACCCTCTGTGGTAGGCCCTCATTGACCCAGACGGTGGTCTTCACAAGTTCATAGACCCAAACCCCATGGCCCCCGAGAACAGGGATATCAGTTGCCTGCTCGATAACCCTCCTAGGCTGACCAAAACGTTTTGGAGGAACTGCCATCTAAGGACCTAAAAAGGTTGAGCCCACGACAGGGTGAGACAATGTCTCAGCAAGTTCACCCCCTAAACTCCAACTAGGAAGGAAATACGCTTAGAGGCAGTCTATGCACACAAGACAGAGGACTTACCTTGCCTCAGTTCTCTCCTGCATGTCAATATAATTCATATACTCAACCATTCAATCCAATCAATACCATCGATCAATCAATCCATCTGTCCAATCAACTCAGTCGATCAATTCAATACAATCGATACGATCAATCACGTGTTCCAATTCGATTATTGCTTGCACAAGCTGACAACGATTATTGCTCACACAAGCTGACATGGATTATTGCTCACATAAGATGACATGGATTATGGCTTACTTAACCATCACACGATCAATCAATCTCAGCCAAGAACATTGTGCTTTGCACACCAATTCCTCAATTAAAAATAATGAACTTGGCCTATTTTATTCGTATTACAAACACCCGATAAAAATATTTGTGTGTGGGTACACGATTAGTTTGAGCTAGAAAATGTGATAGCTTCTTTTCAAAAATCACACTATTTGATATAGTCTTTAAAATCATTTTCAGTGTCAAAACTTGGCACTCGAGATTTTCTAATTAAATATCAAAATTCCACAAATTTGGAATAAATACCCAAAATTCCAATCGCCACTCAATTTGCACAAATTAACACTCAATTGCATAAACTAAGCACACCATCGCAATCAACACGAAATTCCGATCATCGGCTATCCCGACATAATTTCTGAAAAATGTTTAATAATTAAATAAATACCAAAAAATAAATAATGCATAATAAATACCAAAAATACCAACTTAGGCCGGAAATGTTAAATTCACCACCTAAACAGGCCTTGAACATTTCCGAACCTATCTAAATAAATAGCACGATCCATCTAGTCCCTAATTAGTCTATTCTAACCACCTAACATGTACAATTGAATAATTAAATCACTAATACATACTAACTAACCACATAATTCCTAATTAGCCTAAACTAATCACTCCTAAGCATCATTAACTCCCTAAGCAGAGTTTAGCAAGTAAACTCTCCGGTTTAGCGATTCGATGAATCCACGATGTCGGCGATGCAGAGGTGAGCAACAACCAAGCCTGCGGCGACACCAACGGAGAACCAAACGAGTCTAAAAACGAGCCCAACATCTCACTGCTCAAGCTACTAGATGGCTTCTGCTTGGGCCAAGAAAGGCTGGAACCAGCGGCTGAAATGGCTCAGGATGGGAGGCGGAGGCAGCAACGGGGCTAGGAGGGCAATGGCGACAATTCCAGCGGCTTGGACAATGGCCTAGTGAGCTCGACAGTGGGTTGAGCTCAACGTGGGCTAAGGCGGCTTGGGGACACGGCTGGGCGCAACAGAGGCATGGGTGAGCGGGACGAGCAAGCGAGCTCACAGGTCACGCAACGGCTTGTGGGCACGAGCAGGCTACTTTAGTGGCTTTGGCGGTGGCTGACGGTGAAGAGGGGAGGGAGCTAGCTGCTTTCTCTGTTTTCTAAGCTCCAAAAACTCACACCAATGGAAAAAGGAACTGCTGAAGGGAGAATATGGTTGCTGCAAGAGGAGGGGCCACATAAATATCTCAAACACTTGAGTTCTCGACCCACCACCCCTTGGCTGTCATCCAAGGCCAAATTGCAGCCCTCAATCTTCCTTAGCAAGCCAACCAAGTGGTCCAAATGTTGCACCCCCAAGGACCTACGAATTTTGGACCAATTCCCATCCAAATTCATCCAATTCCCCTTCAATTCTCCCTCAATTTGATCCAATTAAAGTCCCAAAAATTCAGCTAAAGTGCCATCGTCCCTCTCATGATTTCTCTTCATCAATTGTCCCAACTTGACTGCCAAAGATGCGACCAAAAATGGCCCTCTGATTTTTCCGATCTAAAATAACCTTACTTTGAATTTTCGCCAAAAATCCCGATTTGTAGAAAAATCTTTGGAGGATGATTCGACGTTCCTAAAATGAATCGTAACATGACAAAACTTTCAATTTTTGAAATCGAATTCAATTTCGCGGTTAATTTCAATCTGGCGCGATTTTAGCATGACCTAACATACCAGGTAGCTTTTAGGAATTTTTAGTGTAATTGACCCATGGTCGATTATTTTCGAGCCACATCGTACCTTTTCGACACATTGGCGAGTCTTGGTTGTCGTGAAATTCTCAAGATTTCAAATACAGGCACAAGATACCAAAACGACAGAAAAATCAGTCTAGTGCCGTTCGACAGAAATTTTGTAATTAGGTGGAATCACCCACACACTCTGTCAAATCAACCTATTTCCAATCTCTGATCGATTTTTAACTATGTCGTAATGACTTTTGCAAATTAGCACAGTCAAGCAGTAATTCTTGATCAAATTCTCAAGGCTATTGCGTTTAGATTTCTTAACGGCTTCATTTGATAGACTAGTTATCTCGTAAGTAATCAGTTCAGGGAGAAGAACTATAAGCGCGTCAATAAAAAGCCCAACTTATTCAATCGAAAACAGAACCTAAAATTCAGGATGTCACAGTACTTTTCTTGTCAACTTTACAATTAGCCAAATCAGCATCAGAATAACCAAGTAAAGTAAAGTCTCCTCCTTTTGGATACCACAAACCTAGCTTTGGATAAGTTGCAATATATTTGATAATACATTTAACAGCATTAAGGTGTGACTCTTTGGGATCAGATTGAAAACTAGCACATATACACACACTGAATAGAATATCAGGTCGAGAGGTAGTGAGATAAAGAAAACCAATCATGCTTCTATATAACTTTTGGTCAACTTTCTTTCCACTTTCATCCTTGTCAAGCTTTAAAGAACTCGACATGGGAGTTTTTGTTTTCTCATAGTTTTCCATTCCAAACTTCTTGATAACATCTCTGGCATATGTCTGACTTGCAGACCCAGAAAAAAGGTTAATTCTCCCATCATGCTCATTTCAAATTCTTCCTGCATAGACTTTGAGAACTTCTTGCACAGATTCTCATTAGAAGATCCAAAGATTATTTCATCTACATATATTTGAACAAGTTGAAAATCATTTTCTTCCTTTTTGATAAACAAGGTTGTGTCAACATTTCCTCTCTCAAAACCATTATTTATCAAAAACTTACTCAGCCTCTCATACCAAGTTCGAGGTGTCTGTTTCATACCGTACAACGCATTGTTCAGTCTATAAACAAAGTTTGATTTTCTAGGATCTTTAAATCCCGGTGGTTGTTCTACATCGACTTCTTCTTATATAAATCCATTTAGGAAAGCGCTTTCGATGTCTATCTAGAATGACCTGAAATTATGAAAACACGCATATGCAAGTAGTAATCTAATTGCTTCTAACCTAGCTACGGGTGCATAAGTCTCATCGTAGTTTATTCCTTCCTCTTGTGTGTAACATTTTGCCATAAGCCTTGCTTTGTTCCTGATTACTTTGCCCTTTTCATCCATCTTGTTTCTAAACACCCATTTCGTTCCAATCACAAATTTGTCTTTCAGTTTAGGAACTAGCTTCCAGACATTATTGATACTAAATTGTCTGAGTTCTTCCTACATTGCTTTTATCCAGCTTTCATCATACAGTGCTTCTTCTACTCATTTTTGTTCTATTTCTAAGATAAGTGCTGATGCACTGGCATCTTCTCTTGCCGTGGATCTAGTGTGGATTCCTTCTTCTAAATTGTCAATGATGAGTTCTTTGGGATGACTTCATTTGTGCTTCCTATTGCTGTTTGGTTTGTCATTTCCTGTTGAGATCTGCTGATCGTTTGTTTTCTTTGATTCTTCTGACTTCTGTTCTGCTTGACCCTTGTTGACACCTAAATTTTTGGGGTTAATTTTTGCTAAAAAAAAAACAATAAAAAATCACACGGCATGTAGTTTAGGAAAATTTTATTTCTTGTTAAGATTTTTTTTTATAGATTTGGGAAATATACATTCGGATATGCATTTTTGCGCAAGAAGGGAAATTTTTTGATCAGATATTCCAAAATATTGCGCGAGCTGAAATGATATATTCAATGGAATTTCACACAAACAAAATTGGCAATGAAATATACCAAGAAGATACATTCTTTTGGTGTATAAAAGGGAGTCGCGTACGGTGGACAAAGGGGGGTGTTCCTTTCGTTCAAAAATTCTGGGAGCAAAAATACGAAGAGAAAAGGAAGCCGCGTCCAAGGGAGTTTTACCGAGTGGGGGGCTCTCGGTTTTGAAGAAAAAGGAAAAGGCCTTTTTGCTGAAAAGTCAAAGGAAAAGTGAATAGCAGAGGGAAGAGACAGGAGGGAAAAGGTGGGAAGAGACGTGAAGAGATAAGAGGAGAGAGAAAAAAAAATAAAAAAGAGAGTGAAGAAGCTGTTCTTCTTCTCCATCGCGACTGGTCCACTGTACCCACCAGAGTTCTCCTTCCACACGCGGCGTTTTTGCTCCGACACCGCACGCCCTAGCTGTGGCATCCAAGAATTTCGACAACCCTCGAGGATGGGATGATTGTGGCTAATTGATAGAGACATTGATGGACTTTAGTCAGTGGTTTAATAAGTTATAATTGAGCCAAAGGCCGAGCAATTGATGAACTATAGATTTGTATGCTCACTTATGACCGCGATGTGTACTAGAGAATGAATTGATAAATCGTGAGACTATGAGGACTAATGAGCTACAAATGGACTATCCTTGATCGACATTGTAGCCATGTTATGTGGCTAAGTTAGTATTTATAGTTAACTATTTATAAGTTAGGATTAGAAAATTAAATTTGGATTAGAAATTTGTTTAGGATGGCTTAAGAATTTGGGCCGACGGCATGGACCCTAAGGGGATTGGATTAGGCCGAATGGAATTGGGCAAATGGGGATGGACTTGGGCCAAGCCAAGCCCATGAGGACTTCAGCCAAGCCCATGGAAAGTGGCTGGCCAAGGCTTCTTGCGCAAGCCAAGGGTGGCTGAGAGAGAGAGAGAGAGAGAGAGAGAGAGAGAGAGAGAGAGAGAGAGAGAGTCCATGTGGCATTTGCTCCTTGCCAAGTGTCCAATTGCATGCCATCTCATCATTACCTCTAATAATGTTTAATTAAGAGTATAAAAGGGAGTGGCCGGTTATTGAGAAGGGTCTTCGACGGGGCTAAGAGAGAGAGAGAGAGACGCGAGGGAAACGAAGAAGAAGGAGAAGCAGCGCCGTCCGTGAGCTGTGCCGTGGGTTGCTGCTGTTTTCTTCACACATTTAGCTCAATTCTAAGGCAAGATTGGTCTCTCAACTGCTCATGCATGCTGTGGTCTTGTTGTTGAGTTGTTTGCTGGTCGAAATTGTGGGATTATTGGGTAGAAATTGAGGTTTTGAAACTGTTCTTGCTGTGGATGTGATTCTGCTCGAGTGAACATGCATGCACCCGAAAATTGTGTGAGCTTGTAGATAATGTTAAGGTTAGAATCTGACTTCGGTTTCTAAACAAAAATTGTAGAGTAGGTCTTGAAGTGTAACATACTTAAATTTGAAATAAATTGAACAATATTTGAGGGGTGAAATCAATTTTCTAAGGAACCGGGTGAAAATCGGCTTGCATGTCGACCTTTGTTGCTTGTGGGTTGCTGAATGTGATTTTTTGTTGGATATTTCTCTTCGACTTCTTCATATGAAATGTTGAGAACATTCTAATGTTGAAAACATTCTGATGAACAACATATCACAAATTGAGACAAATCTAACCGGTATAGCCTAGTGAATTGGGTATTTTCTCAAGAACGTGGATTCTGGATTGTTTCTGTGGAAGGTCAGTAGGTCATGTGGGTCATAAGATGACTTTTTCTTGAGAATCTTGCTTTGACCTCTAAAGGAAAGTTGAAGAAAACATGTTAAACTAGAACATACCCAAAAATCAGGGGAAAAGAAGAAGGTTAAGTTGCTCAATTGATGAGATTTCGTTGATGGTTGGTTCTGTACGGTTCGGTGATTGTGAACAGGAGATTGTGATTTTTATAACAAATTATGTAGGACGAATTTGATGTTGATGTATTCATGAGAAACGTAATTTAGACTCTTGGCTATAACATAGTGAAATTTTGTAATTTTTTAATGAGATTTGAGTATTTAATTTAATGAAATTCGAGAACCGTGTAAACTGGGAAGTCCTAAACTCTAATCTGTCTTGCTGAGCTTATATCTTTTTATGTGAGGACTGTTTGAATGTAGTTTCTTAATGAAAGTTGTGCCTTAACGTCTCAATGATGATGTGAAATTTGATGATTTTTAGTGGCCAATTGGATGGTCAATTTAGTTTTCTTCTGTGATTGTGCAAGCTGTGTTACTCGGAATTTACTGTGTTGTAATGGCTGAATAATATCTTTTTGTATGTTGACATCCAGAACATACTTTCTTCATGAAAAGTGTGCTATATTGTCTTGACTATCATGTGTGTGAGTTTCACAATTTTTGAGAGCCATTTGGTATTTAATTAAATCGTTTTTCTGAAATTATACATGCTGAATTTTATGCCTTTATGAGGAAAGGATGGGAATTAATTAAATGGAGTTGTTTTATGTGAATTTCATGCTATATGAGTGAAGATGGTTGGCATTTGCATCTTGTTATAAGTGATGAGCATCATGTTGTATGTTCATGGACCATGCATGTGAGAAGGCCATCGGATGGTGTGAGCCGATGATGCCCCGGGAGTTATCGGGATGCCCGGCCAGGGAGTGAAAATGCCGGATGCCCAGTAGCCCTGTATGCGTAAATCTGGATGGCCTCGGAGTTGAGATGCCCGGAGCGTAGGGGATGCCAGAAGCACGGATGGTGTGTGCCGTGAATTCCTCGTGATGCCAGTTGGGGTGCGAGATGCCTGGCCAAGGAGTGTAAATGCCGGAAGCACGGATGGTGTGTGCCGTGAATTCCTCATAATGCCAGTTGGGGTGTGAGATGCCCGGAATGTGGGGGGCCAAAAGCCCGGATGGTGTGTGCGGGGAATGCATTAAAAGCTCACTAATATTGTGGAAATTGAAAATGTGATGTGCATCTGGTGAAAATTTGGTATGCATGGACATTGAATGGTACATGTGCACATGGTGAAATGTATGCATGGCATTGGATGATATATATGTATGTGCATATGATGAGATGTATGCCTGAGTGCTGATGATTTATATACATGGTACGAGCATGAGCACTGGATAAAGAGTGCAGGAATGATTAAGTGTCTATGGCTGAATGGTTGGCATATGCATGACTTTACCTGTTGTTGCTGTTTGATGTTACTGTTATGTGATGATGTGACTTGTCTGACTGTCTTGTGTGTTGTATGAGTAGCCATAGAGATTATGTCTTTACTGAGTTGATATACTCACCCCTTTTTGGGGAAATACTTTCAGACTAGTTATGCCACTCGTCCCAGTCTCTCCGGGTACTTTCTACGGGATCCATTCGGATGTGGAGGTGGGGATAACCCAGATGACAGCCCGATCGTCCCTGGACTGATATTTTTCCGAGTACGAGTGATTGTACGATTTGAGGTAGGGCTTGAGGATGGCCCTGTATTTCAGGAGTTCATCTCTATCTTTGTGCAACGAGACAGAGTCATGGGAGGTATGCTGCCACCACCACCGTCTGGCGGACCAGGGAGGAAGAGGTAGGGCCCGAGAGAGGAGCTGGGAGAGAGCTGAGGACTAATATTTTTGACAAACCAGGACCGAGAGATGGATTGAGCCAGTTTTTTAGGGTTTTTTTTTAGGGGTAGATAAGTTTACTCTTTTTTTGAGTTTAAGCCATGTCAGTATGAGTTGGCTTTCTATTAATATGTACCTACCCCGACAAAATCCATCTTATAGTTATATAAATAAAAGACGTCCGGTTTTACTATTCTATGATTTTTTTTAGTGTGTGCATTGCCCATCTTGATTTTTATGAAAGGAGAATTGAAGGGAGATGATTTCGCTTCCACAAAAGTCGAGTGCGCTGGGACCATTCGTTTGTTTAAAAAAAAAAAAAAAAAAGAGCCTAAGGGTTTACAGCTCAAAGTTGAATTCAAAGGATTTAAAGGATGACTATAGCGACCTCAAGGGGGTATAGGGGTGTTACACTAGCACCGCTGCCACACACTGATCCACAACGTCGGATTCCCCATCGCCGCTCGCTGCTTTGTCTCCCCTCGCCGGGCACCAAATCAGCCCACGTCGCCGCCTGCAGGACCCCCTAGTGCCACGCCGCCTCCGCCTCGCTTTTGGTCCGAGCTGAACCGCGACACCCGCCCCTGGTGCCGCACCGCCTCCACCTTGCCTTCAGCCCGAGCCGACCCGCGACACCCGTCCTCGAAGCCGCCGCCGCTGTCAAGCCGAGATCCAAACACCCTGCTCACGCCCAGGGACTCTCGCCCGTGACCCCCGCTCCCGAAGTCGACGCCGCTCCGCGCTGATCCCAGAGTCCTTGCTGCCGCGTCGCCGTCGCGCCTGGTGCCCTCGCCGAAGATCCCTCCCCTCTCATCGGTGGTAACCCACCGAAGCCGTGGGTGGAAAAGCAAGAAAAAAAACAAAAAAAAAAAACAAAAAGAAAAATTAGGTAGATTTTATTTTGTTTTCACTTTACTTTTTAGGTAGATTTACTTTATCTTGTTTTACTTTTTATATATCCTGTTTTCTTTATTTGAAGTATTTGCCCATGCATAAATGAAAATTCTGGTAGGTCACCCAATTCGCAACCGCGCCGGATTTTTTATTTCTTCTATAAGGCTTTAGATGAAATAATTAATCAAGCGGGAATAAAATTGATATTTTGATCTTTAAGGCTTAAAATCAATTTATCGATTTTACTAGCGAAATATTGTCCCTTGATCTGAACGATGTGTGATATTTCTGGGTAATTTTGGATGGTCTTGATTGTTTTATTTATATTGAAATATGTCTAAGTTGGGATGTTGCTTGTTTAGAGTTATTTGCATGTTTAGGTTAAGCATTCTAGTTTTCATGAATTTTCAAAATAAAAAATAAAAAAATCAGTTAATTTAGATTGCAAATTTAATTATTGCATGTTCATTAAGAAAATACAAAAAATTATTTTACTCATTCATATAGTTTAGACTATACTATCATGTCATGTCATTTCATGTTAAATTAGTAGCATGCATTGCATAATTCTCATTAAATACAGTGAAAACAAAAAAATTGTGTGTTAATTAGAAATCATATCTAGGGTTGATGATGTGAATTCTGATCTAACAATGTAGATGCTTTCGTTGTTATGAGGTAAGCCCTATAATTTATTTACTGCTTTACTTGGATGTTAAATTGGTGGTTTGCGCACCCGCATAATCACCTCACATGTTAGGGAGATAAATTAAAATCAATTCAAGCTGCCTGCTAAACATTTTTTTTAAAATAAAAGAATGGTACCGAAAGGGCGTTAGAGGAATCTAGCGTAACAAAGTCCACGTATCTAGAATCTCTGGTTCGTAGGAGTAAAGTAAATCTCCCATTACTTTACTTGAGTTTCTAATCGACCCACCAAAAATAGATTAGTGGCGACTCCCAATTGAAAATTATTTGCATGTTAAGAATTCAAATCTAAGTCACGAATTGATATGGGCTTGGGAGAGCCCAAGTTAAGTCTAGGCTTAACAATCCATTAGCCAAACCCTAGGTGGTTCATACCCGAAAATTTGGTCGCGACAACCCTGATCTCCAGAAGACTAAAGTCCTTCGGAGGAATCAGACTTTATTAAGTCTGGAACTAGTTCAAATTCTATAAGTTGAGTCTAATCTTGTTGGTTCTGAATACTTTCATAAAATCTGACATTCATAGATTTTTCGACAGTTTGAGTGTTCTTGTTGAAGACCCTATAAGCTTTGCTTAATGTAGAACAACCAAGAAATATTCCTTCATCCAATCTCTTTTCAAATTTTCTAGATCGATCATTTGCATTATTCAAGATAAAACACTTGCAGCCAAATATATGAAAGTAAAAGATATTTGGCTTTTTCCCTTTATACACGTCAGGTGCGTTTGGCCTTTGGTCTAAAGGGTTTTGATTAAATGCAAAGACTGTTTGATAAACTATAATTGAAAAGCGCCTTGAGAAGCAACTTTGGGGAAATGTTGTTTGGTAAACACATATTTGGGAAGTCCTTTAGCGCGACCAATTTAAGTTTTTAGTTTTTATTTTTAAAAATTGAAAACAAAAATAATGATTTTTTTATATTTATTTTTGCACTAAGATGTATATATAAAAGAAATATATTAACAAATTCAATGACTTTTTATATATATTTTTGCACTAAGATATATATATATATATAAGAAATATATTAACAAATTTAATGACTTTTTTTAATTATATTTTTGTACTTGAGATGTATCTATAAAAGAGATATATTAACAAATTCAATGACTTTTTATATATATATATATATATATATATATTTGCACTAAAATGTATATGTAAATGAGATATATTAACAAAAAGAAAAATTAATTTCATTATAATAAACATGATTACATATGCATTAAAGAAAGAAATAGGTTTTCATTGAAAATTACAAACATCCTCAACTATTTACTAAAGTCATTGCTATTTGATCACGTAAATGCGCCATGTGAAGAAATAAACTATCATTTGAAGTACCGGCCCTCTCATTTGTATTATGAAGGTCAATTGAATATCCATAATTGGGATCCAAATCTGCTCTTGCAAAATGTCTATCATTGGCGGCGTTTCATCATATATAATTATGTAAAGTCATTGCTGCTATAACAATTTTTACTTGCTTTTCAAAGGGGAAATTTGGCATATGCTTTAGGATCTTCCACTTCTTCTTCAACACACCAGAAAGCTCGCTCAATTTCCAATTACAGTGAGGAATGAACAATATTGAATACCTCTCAATAGCCTGTAGGGATAAGACATTGTTGAAATCCTGGCAAATGATATCTAACTTCTTTGTATGGTCCCAAATAACCCGTCAGATTTGGATATCCAGCATCTACTAAATAATATTTACCTGCATAAATATAATATAAATTTGATCAACATATACCATATTTATACATATTAATGTACAAAAACCATTAATTAACAAACCTAGAGGACGATGAGGAAATTGCATATCATGTCTCCCTAAAGCTTTATAGAAAATACGAGTATCATGGGCTTGGCCCTCCCAACCAGCCCAAACATAAGTGAATTCCATATTAAAATTACACATCACTTAGACATTTTGAGTCGGTGTACCTTTTCGACCAATAAAACGAATCTAATCTTTTACATGTATCACCATCGAGATATGAGTGCCATCAATAGCTCTAATATAATCCTAAAACAAAAACGCAAATATTATTATATATAATCAAAAATGCATTTAGTTCTTTCTTTCTATTGAATAATCAAAACATACCTTAAAATATGGATAAAATGTTCGATTATTTTTTATCTTCCCCATAACATCCCTAAATTGCCGATCAACTGGTTGGATCAAATCTTTTCCCATTTCACATACTTTGTCTAATACTAAGCTAAAATACCTGCTTATAGTTTCCCCAGAGTGTTGAAAATGCTCTTGTGTTAACCTGTTACCTATACCATGTCCTAAAATATGAAGATATATTCTAAGCATTTCTCTAACATCAATATTCCTAGTTCCTTCAAGGCCATAGCATGTTACTAAATCATACATTAAATTATCAAATACAATCTTATCCATTTTAAACATTTGATAACACCTTATCGGATTAGCATCTTCGCCCATCAACTCTTCTAACCATGCATATCCTATATATGATGATGTCCTACAAAGTTTTTTGTGACTGTATATTGCTTGATAAGCGATTGTGGCTTGAGTAATTTCCACAAGTTGATTGAATTCCTCGTCCTCATTTTCATGGATTTCTCTTTCAAGAGAATCATCTATATCTGTTTAAAGTAACAAAACAATAAGAAAAGTGATAAATAATCATCGATCAATGGAACAATTACCTTCCATAATATATATGCAAATTCCACCAAATCGAAATAACATAAACTAAAAACACATGTTTCACATTAGAACATAATCAGAAGAAGAGTTCACAAGTAATGCAAATTAGCAACTAAAAATAAATCTCACATTACAACATAGATTAATATGAAAGAGCTCAAAGAAGTAACTAGCATCCTAGCAGCGACTATTATGCTCTTCCAACTTATACTTCAGCCACTCAACTTTTTCTTCATCTTCATTCAAGTTCATAAAAATATACCTATTGTCTTTCTTTTCAGCAAAATGAGAGAGTGCAAAAAAGAACAATTTTTTGTCTTACTTAATCTTAGGTATGGCTTTCAATGTTTGCACAATTTCTTTGTAAGGATCAAACTCCCTTGCAACCGATGTTGCATTGCTCCTACTTTCAACAGCTGAACAAATTATGTCATGCTAACTTATTAGGTCCAGTCAATTTTTTTCCTCTCTTTCCTCGAGCTTGCTTCGTTGAACTTTCTACCGTTCTTTTCTGGCTCTTACTTTGACTTGGTTGAGCATTTGTTTCACCTACATCACCCTCTAAAGTATCATTAGTAGATCCTGCACAATCACCAATATCAGCTTGTGTGATCTCTACATTCTCATTTTTGCATAAAACTTGTGCAAAATTGGAGGTAACACTTCCAGGAGCAACTGTACCCTGGAACATTTGATCCAACAAAACTTCAACATCCGGATGTATGCCTTTCATTCGAAAGACTCTAAGCTTAGGATTAGCCTATTATAATAAAATATTTTTAGGAGTTATATTATAAAAGATGAACTTACAAAACAAAAAGTAACAAAAGATTAGATAAACACCTGAATTTTTCTCTCCCACCATTCATCACTTGTGTCAATGGTTTTCTTCCTTGGATCCCATCCTAGTCCTGTTTCCTTTTGAACCAATTGCTTCCATTTTTTCCATTCTTCCTTTAAATTATCCCACTTACTCTTCATTTTTATTTTTATGATACTTTTTTCCCCTCAACTTCTCAAACTTGTTAATTATATCTGTCCATCCATCCCTTTTATTGCTCACCGGACGATTGCCTTTTTCAATTTGTTCAATGCATAATCAACAAAAAGTTTCTATATCTTCAGGGCTCCAATATGCTTTTTCCTTTGATGAACTTGCCATCTTTCAGTAAAATGAATACAAACATATTTGAAAAATGAAAAGAGATGATGTTAACTATGAACATAAAGCAAAGGACACTACAAATAAATTAAAATGCAATTCATATGAACCCGTGAAAGAGCACACCAAGCTGGATATGTAAGTGGGGAAAAAAGAATAGAAACATAAGAAATAAAAGTAAAAGAACCTGGGTTCAAAGTGGGACAATCGACACCTTTTGAGTGAAGAGAGAGGCGAGCACTTCAATTGTGAGCGAAAAAAAAAAAAAGTTGAGCACCTGGATTATGAGCCAAAAGAGAAGTGAAAAAGAAAGAATATGAACAAGTCACAAGAGTCAACACGAGAACCAAAAGACTAGACCTTGAGCACTTCAAACGAACACTATATAGAATAGAACATGGCATGCTTGGATTTATTGGTACACTAGCCAAAATAAGAGAAAGATGCTCATGACATCGGTTTAAAGTTGGAACTTAGAAAATTGCTTTCATTTTCATTGAAAAAAAAAATTGAACATTTTTTTTGTGAACCAAAGAGGCCATTATTTTCCTTTAAGTGAACATGTTCATTCAGATCGAACACCCGATGTAAGGAAGCCAAATGGAGAAACATTCTAGACTTTTGGTTTTCTGGAAAGAATACATGAACATAGAAATGCTACCTGGATTGTTAGACGGGCCCCATGTTTAATGAGATTGAACCCCCCAAAAGAAAAAAAAAAATTAAAAGATGAAGAAGAAGAAACACCCCCAACCCTTAGAAAAAAGAACCTAAAATAGCAAAATAAAGGAAAATAGAGTAGATACTGCCATAAAAGCACTTTCTAATTGCACAAAGCATATACAGAGCCATTCCACATAGTGGAAAAGGCTTTTCTCTTGTCATTGCTGAAGACTCGGTCAAACAAAATTTTCTCCTTGGGGAATACATGAGAACTACTTAGGTATTTACAACTAAGAGCTTATGTTCAAATGATATCCAAAATTTAATATGCTTCTTGAGAGTCATGATCCATAGGTTCTCCACGATCTATTAAGTAATTAAGCCTCAGCCCTACATAAGATTACATGCCTATAACAAAAACATCGTGATGTTACGGCTATTCTAGTCACCTCAAAAAAATTGCCTCTCTTACCCACGATAAGAATGCAGAGCACTTTCCCATAGACTCTATGATCTCAAATCTTGTTAGATTTTTTAATACCGCACATCATTTGAGACCTCATAATCCCTACATATATTACCATGCTGATGTTAGATTGTCCGACACTATCCAACAGCATGAAGAACTTTTCACTAAGATCAAAGAGGATGATTACTTGCCTCTGTTAATGTCATGGCCTCTGCAATTACAAATGGGACACTCACAACGCGAGCTAGCGTCTTTGCCAGCAATATCTTCCCAGTCCTTTAACCACGGTAGAAGTAAATCAATTCACGATCACACAAACCTATGACCCCTAACATGTCCTATAACTGCAAGACAAATACCAACACATTACAAGTACTGTTCATACTCGAGCCAGTGGGACCTATCAATAGTATATTGTTTTTCTCTAGCTCCACAGAAACATATCGATGATCATCAGCAAAATCACCAACAAATAACTCCCCATCTGACATGGTTAAAACATCAATTGCTTAGGCCAATATAGTGAAATCACCTCATCAAGAGCATAATCGAAAATAAACAAGTCTTGACATACAAGCAAGATTTCAAAGCAGACTAAACACAAATAAATAGGAAGATCTATGCACTATAAGGACACCAACTGACATGAATCAGGAAGAGCAGGAAAACTAACTCTTTTCCAAGAGAGGTGTGATATATTCTCTTGTAGTGGTAAACATTTCAGCAAAATAGCGCAGAGTGAGAGGAAAATATCGACTCCTTTTAGAACTTGAACTCAAGTTTGGACTCAAAAGAAATCATCACGAGATAGCTGAAACCAAGCATGTGTACGTGCTTAAGGAGATCGAGTCTTGGCTTTACTTGGATCAAAACAGCGTGGAGTAAAAGGGATTCAAGAAAACGACTGTCTAATCGCAGAGTTCCCTACCCAACTCAGAGACGGCGGCAAGCGGGCCAGCTCATGACAAATCGGGTTATGGTCTGCCGCCTTGGTGTCTTTGAGCTAGGATCCTTGGGCAAGGGAGGTTTGAACCAAGTAAAAAAAAACTAACCGGCGGCACGGAGATTTGGGGAGTGAAAGTTCGTTTGCTTGAGGGCATCAGCCAGAGGTCGTCGGAGAAGGTTCGAGCGAGGCCAATTCGCTAGAGAACTCCTTCTCACTCTCGAGTCTCACTCTCTCCGCCACGCTCTCTCTCGCACTCGAGCCTCTCTCTATTTCGTCCAGTCCCCGAGAAGTGAGAGAATGACAAGGGAGACAGATCATAGTAAAGAAGCAACTAAAAGAGAGAGGTGGACACGAGAGAAGCAAGTGATTGTTGAGATCAGAGAGAGGAGGACACAAGAGAAGCAAGTGATTGTTGAGATCAGAGAGAGGCGAGTAGAGAGGAGACCACAAAGGCGAGGTTCAAAGAGGAGCAAAACTAGAGAGGCACATTGTCGGAGAGACGCGAGACCGAAGAGGCGAGCGGCAACGAAAATGTAGGGTTTTCAAAAGGGTCAAAGTTAGAATTTAATAATTTTGTAAGGGCAACAAAGGCAAAATAAAATTTTCCATTAATGAGCCCCCAGCATGACGAGAATGCTGAAAAGCCCAAGGCAGCCTCTTGACTGCCTTGGGCTTTCAGCCTTGCAAATGTCAGCTTTGCCATTAAGAGACTTCCAAAGTTTTTTCCCAAACACCTTTATTTTGGTCCAAGGGGCTTTTCTTCTCCCAAACGCACCCTTCATAGGGAATCTTCTTTAGGATGGGCCTTAAAAATACCCTATTAATTATATAACAGGCCATAAAAACTACTTCTACCCAAAATCAAGAAAATATTTTACTTTTTATCGGTAGAGTTTTGGCCATCTCCTGTAACAATATATTTTTCCTTGCCACAACTTTGTTTTGTTCTGGGGTATATGGAGAGGAGAAAACATGTTGAATATCACATTTGTCACAGAAATTTGCAAAGTCTTGACTTTCAAATTCTCCTCCATGATCAATCCTTATGCTTGAGATAACATAACATTTCTCGTTCTGAACTTTCTTGGCAAACTTTGAAAAGTAAGAAAATGTTTCAGATTTATTTGCCAAGAAGAAAACTCAAGTGAATCGTGAATAATCATCCACAATTACTAAACAGTATTTCTTTCCACCAATATTTTGTGTTCTTGTAGATCCAAAAAAATCCATATGAAAGAGTTGCAGGACACGATTGGTAGAAACTTGATTTACTAGTTTAAAAGAACTTCTTACCTGTTTTCCCAAAATACATGGAGTACATAATTTAGACTTCTGGTAAGCCATTTTGAGAAGACCTCGAACCAGCTTCCTAGAAGGAAATTTACCAATTTGTTTTCTATTCACATGTCCAAGCTTGCAATGCCAGAGATAAGCTTCATCTTGAATTGAAATGAGGTACTGAGAGTTCTCTGGACTTATGTCTAGAAGATAAATATTGCCATGTTTTCATCTAGTAAAGGATTGAGACAAATCTCGACTGACTCCATAGCATATATCTTCTTGAAAATTGATTCCGAATCCTATATCACATAGCTGACTTATGCTCAGAAGATTATAATTCAAACCCTTTACTAGTGAAATATTGTTGATGATTAAACTTCCAATCTTCACTAATTCATGTCCGATAATCTTTCCTTTGATGTCCCACCGAAAGAGACATTTCCTCCTTTTGTCTTTCTAGCTTCACGAAACTACTTGAATCTCCAGTCATATACCTAGAATAGCCACTGTCCAAGTATCATTTGCTTTTTCTTTTAATAATAACTTGCAGTTAAATGGAAATCTCAAACTTTCTTTGGTACCCAACTTTTCTTGGGTTTAGGAGAGTTTGTTCTAAAAACAACATTTCCTTAATCCTTCTTAAAAGGTCTCCAAATTTTAGGACATTCATTCTCAAAATGTTCTAAGCTATTACACTTGAAACATTTAAGAGTATTTCGGCCAACAGGTTTTACAAAAGCTTTTTAAAAATGATTTTTGTAAAAAGATTTTGGAGATCTTTGTATGAGTCTTTCCTTTTCTTTGGAAAAATCAATCAAATGAGTTGTTTCATTGTTCATACCCAAACCAAATTTGTTAAAAAAGCGTATTTGAGCTTAAAGAATTTTTTCTAACTTTTCTGATCCTTTGGAAAACCTTTTAGAAATATTTGAAATCTCATTTTCAAACAGTCATTTTCTTTTGAGAGAGAATCAGCATTTTCTTTCAAACCATCAAAATCATTTTTCATATTCTCAAACTTTTCTTGCCAAGAGTCATCCTGTTGCCTGAGTTTTGAATTTTCCTTTTTCAGTTCGGAAATCCTTTTAAAAGAAGATTTGAGGTTGAGGCAAAGTTCATCTATATACTTAGAAACTTTAACGGGAATTTCTGAGTAACTTACCTCAATTTCCTTGTCAGAATCTGAATCTGTGTTTGATTCTGAATCTGAGTCTGATTCAAAGTGAGCCATCGGATAGATATTTGCAAATTCCTCTTCGCTTTCCCCACATGTGGTGTCACTCCAGGTTTCTACTTTAAGAGATTTCTTGTACTTCTCATACTTCCCTTTCTTGTTTTTCAGCAAGGGACGGTTAGGCTTATTTGTCCCTTTTTCTTGCACTCGAAGCATATTATATCTTTGCTTGTTTCAACATCTTCCATTGGTCTCTCCTAGGAATTTTGCTTGCTTTGCTTCTTTCAATTCAATCTTCTTCCTTTTGAATTTCTTTATCATAAGGGCCAGCTCCTCGTCATCCATGTTATCGTCGATATTTGTGTCATCATAATCAACATTAGACTTAAGTGCAATTGACTTCTTACCTTTTGGATCCTCTTCATCATTAATCTATTCCACTTCATACGATTGAAGAGTGCCTATCAGTTTGTCAACAAAAAGAGGCATGATCCTTTGAGTCTCCCTAATTGAAGTCTTCACATGATTCCAGTCCTTTGAAAGTCCTCACAGTAATTTGTTGACCTTCATTGGACCAGAAATTGGTTGACCTTGATAAGCCAATCTATTTACAATTTCAGTAAAGCAAATAAACATATCACCAATAGACTCTCCAGGCTTCATTCTAAAAAACTCATATTGTCCAAGTAGAATGTTTATTTTTGTCTCTTTTACCCAATCAATCCCCTCATAAGTGATCTGAAGCCTATCTTAGACTTCTTTAGTTATTTCACATGAAAAGATTCTATTATATTCAGTGGGATACAAAGCACAATATAAAGAATAAATAGCTTTAGCATCAAGAACCTGTCTCTGGGTAAATTTTGCTTAAATGGATTCCCCAGCATCTTTGTCTATCACTTCTTTTCCTTTGTCTGAAGCTAATGCTGCCTATGGATTGATTCCTTTTTCCCCAACATCTCATTCTAGAGGATCTCTGGATCTTAGGAACGTCTTCATTTTATTCTTCCATACATTATACTATTTTCCATCAAAGTAGGACGGTTTGGTATTGCTCTATCTTTCAACCAATCTTGGAGCCAAGATACTAGGCATAGAAAATCTTTCACTTAAAAATAAAAACACTTCAATAAGATAAGCACCACAGCTCTAATACCAATTAAAAGTGCTAGTATTACCACCTAGAGGGGGTGAATAGGTGTAAAAACAAATTAAGCTAATAAAAACAATGAAAGTTATTTTCTTCAATCAAAGTCTAATTGACACCAAACTTCCAATATAAATTCAAACTCAAATAAGAGGTTTTGGAAATTAGCAAAACTCAGAAAAATATTGCAACAAACAAATCAAAAGAGTTAAGAGAAGAGAAAATTGGACACAAGATTTATAGTGGTTCAGCTTAGATCAAGCCTACATCCACTCTCCCATGCTAATAGCTTTCTAGCTAAATTTCACTAAGGAATCAATAAAGAATTACAACAATTTGAGTACAATCACTCAGTAAAGAGTTTCTTTTTCTCTCACTAACTCACTCCTTTTGAGTTTTTCTCTCTTGAGTACAATTTGTAAACACTATCGATGAAGAACAAGCGATTAGAAAGGCTTCAAACTTTGGAATTTTAATTCTCATGTCCTCTCTCAAATGGACCGAATGACCTCCTTAAATACTCATCTATGCCTTTTTAACCGTTGGCACTTTCCAGAGGAATTTCTTCCAATCAAATAGTTGGACATAATTGATTAAGGAAATCTTGTAGCCATTTGAAGATTGAGGTGAAAATTCAATGATTTAGGTCACCCATACAATCAAAATCTAGGTTTCCATAAGTAGATGCTTCCCAAAAATGAACTTGTTTTCGAAATTGATTTTATCAATCCATGAGTCATTTCATCAATATATTTAGAAAATGTAAGTGAGATTCTCCACGAGAAAGCTAGATATTAAGGATAAATCTTGTAAGTACTGAATCTTTGTTGAAAGATCAATATTCCTGAGTCTGATTATATATCCGTTTTTGACTTGGGTTCGATCTGGATCTTCGTCAAAGTGGGAAAAACTTCTGAAGTAAAATAGACTTTGACAGCATTCCTCGATATAACACAGAAGTCTAGTATTCTTTAGATTAAGAGTAAGAATAAGAGAATTAAAGTTTTGTCAATTTCAAAACCTGAGATGAGTTTTCTCAACAAAAATAAGCTTTGAAAAAGGTAAGTGGATTGGCACTAGTAAGGACAATTCGTAATCATTCACCAGAAATAGGTATGACAATATTTACTTACTTGATATCAACTATGAAGAATCTTATTGTCTAATGTCTATCAAGGAAGAGTGTAATCTATGGCACAAGAAATTATGTCATATTAATGCCAAGTGGATTCAAAAAATATCTTCGAAAGATCTTGTTCGTGGATTATCAAAGATCAACTACAATAAATGTGATTCTTGCAATGCCTATACTTTGGGAAAGTAGGTAAGAAGTTTTTTTCAAATCAACAAAAACTATCGCTACTAATAGATCTTTATAGCTGCTACATATGGACCTATTTAGAGCAACATGAACTACCATTTAGGTCGAAGAAAGTACTGTCTCGTGGTGGTTGACAATTTCTCACGATTTACATGGGTAATATTTCTATCTCATAAGAATGAAGCCTTTCACTCATTTGAGAAATTTGCACGATAAATTCAAAATGAGAAAGGATACAACATAACCACTATCAGAACTGATCATTGAGGAGAATTTGATGACCAAAGCTTTGTCAGTATCATGATGAAAATGAGGTGAAGCACAACTTTTTCACTATCTATACTCCTCAACAAAATGGCAAAGCTGAAAGAATGAATCAATCACTTCAAGTAACCAAAACGGGATTGGAGAAGGTAGCAAGTGTGCGATGAAAGCCTTTTTCTCCCCTAGAGCAAACTTTCATTTTGCTTCATTTTCCTTCTATCGTTTTTTTCAAGGGAAAATTACCAAAAAAGTCCTAAACCTATTGCAATTGTGTCAATTCAGTCCTAAATTTATTTTTTTGACCAATTCAATCCTAAACCTTTTATAATTATTTCCAATCAGTCCATCGGCCAAAAATGGCCGACCGGCGCTGACGTGGCAACCGGCCGGCACCGGCGACATTTTTTAATAATATTTTATGTTTAAAATTTTTTTTAAAATTTTTTTAAAATTTTTTTATCTTTTTTCCTTTTTTTTTTTCCTTCTCCCTCTCCCTCCTTCCTCCTCCTCTCCTCCTTCCCTTGGCTCCGGCGACCGACTAGAGGGGAGGGCGGCCGATTGCCGAGGCGAGGCGGGGTGAGCCCCCCGCCCATCCGGCGAGGGGGCCTCATCGTCGCCCGGTCCGGCGAGACAAGCCCCGCCGCAGGGCGCGCGCCCGCCGGCGGCGGGGGAGCCGCCGCCGGATCTAGCGAGGGCTGCCTCGCGGCTCCTTCTCTTAGGTCCACTTCTGCTTCGGATTCCCCATCTCTTGCCAGGCATTGGTGCGGGAGCAGCGGCGGCAAGCGAGTGTGCGTGTGCCGTCGTCGAGGCAATGAAGCAAATTGCTGCGCTCAGGCGACTCCTCCTCTTGGGTCCACTTCTACTTCGGATTCCCCATCTCTCGTCGGGCGCTGGTGCGAGAGCCTCGACGGCGGCACACGCTCGGGCGAGGCGAGCTCGTCGGATCTGGTGAGGGCTCGAGGGCTCGCCTCACCCCGCGACGGCGAGGCGAGCCCTCGCCGGATCCGGCGGGGGCTCGCCCCGCTGTCGCTGGGCACACGCCGACTGGCAAGGCGAGCCCTCGCCAAATCAGGCGCGGCTCGGTGAGGGCTCGCCTTGCCAGACCCGGCGACGGCAAGGCCCCCCTCGCCAGATCTGGCGAGGGCTCGCCCCGCCGGCCGCCTCAGTCTAGCGACCGGCCAGCCCTCTCCTCTAGCCGGTCACTAGAGCCAAGGGAAGGAGGAGAGGAGGAGGAAGGAGGGAGAGGGAGAAAGAAAAAAAAAAAAAAAAAAGATAAAAAAATATTTTTAAATATTTTTAAAAATAAAATATTATTAAAATAATGTCGCCGTCGCCGCCGGTTGCCACGTCAGCGCCGGCCGGCCTTTTTTGGCCGGATGGACTAATTGGGAATAATTGTAAAAGATTTAGGACTGAATTGGTCAAAAAAATAAGTTTATGACTGAATTGGTACAATTGCAATAGGTTTAGGACTTTTTTGGTAATTTTCCCTTTTTTTTAATCTCCTTTTGGGGGATCGAGCAGCAATTTGCCCTTTTGAGGAAGAAATTGATTGGAGTTTGGCTAATCCGACCTGAACTCTTTTCCTCTGTGTTTGCCCGCTCATGGCTGTGCTAATCCGAAGTGAAGGAGGTTGGGGAGAGGAGGTGGATATCGTGCAAATCGACGGATTGCACTCGAGCCCCTTGGCTTGTTGGCAGACTGTGCATGGAAGGGAAGGGTGACCTACAGGACATTGCGCCGTTCTCGTAACCTTCGATTTTTACAACAAAAATCTCTTTTTTCACGTAGATACCCAACCGTGCCGCTCATCATTCAATTGCTCTCTTTCAACAGGCGGTCATGAGCCTTTTCTTTCGTACTGAAAATAGACTTGAGGAAGGCAGATCCGTATCTCAAAGCATATAATATGAGATTGGAGATAGAGGTGGGAGAATAAGATTACAAACTAAAGTGCATGGGAAGCAACCTCTCCACGCATATTCTCGGATATGTAGGTTTCATAACTTTGTAGCCAAAAAAACAATTAGACATCGGTATTAATGTGGGAAAATATAATAATTGTATCGTTGAAAACATGATTAAGTACAAATACTACTTTTTATTTACATCAAATTGATCACGTTGACTAGGTAGTGCGAAAATCACTTATCTAGTTTCATTTTTACAATATATATTGTCTACGTATAGTCCTAATGTCTCTTTTCGCTTGTTCATTAACCGCCAAAAAGAGAGATTAAATAGAAAAATTCAAGAAAAAAAGGGAACTAAGATATTTCAAATGTCATTTTTCTTTTTTGTTTCAAGAAGCTCTCTAGAATCTATCTAGACCTCCAAGCATCAAGAAGAACTTCACTAGTCCGTTCTTAAATCTATCTCTCTATGCATTTTCATCACACAGCTGTCCGCTAACCAGAAAATCATTTTTTTTTTGTTAGTCCTACTCTATTCCTATTCTAACACTCACATTCAGACTTTTGTCCTACTTCGACTCACATTTAGACTTTTGTCCTACTTCGTGTAGGGCGTGGGAGTCAAAATCCACTCTTGAAACTTATTTGTCCCCACCCCAACCCCCTCCTGAGAAGATGGGGATTTGAACCCTTCACCTCCCCCTTCCACGTTGGAAGGGTGGCCACTGAGGCAAACCCCAGTAGTTACCAACCAGAAAATCATAAAACCTTTAATACTCTCTCTCTCTCTCTCTCTCTCTCTCTCTCTCTCTCCATTCTTCATCAAGAAGATAATTTCATCAATTTTGTAATTTTATTTAATGTTGCAATGCTGCTATAGAGGTGGAACAAATGAAATGCCGAGATTGTATATCATTATAGGGGATACCAAAGAAAGAGAGAAAAACGGACACTTCGCCACAAGTTCTTTTGTCAGCACGAGGTTTATTATGGCACGCATAACAAAATTTCTACTTTTCTATATCTTTATTTTTCTATTCCCTAGAATAGGTTTGGACAAAAATCCATTTGATAATGTAGTTTTATTTTTCTATTCCCAGAATAAATTTCTATTTCAGAAATAAATTTAGAGCAAAAATCAAAAGTCAAAATTTTTAGCTTTTCTATTTCTAGAACAAAAGTGAGAAATTAGAACTCTTCTAATCAATCACTTTCATCACTGTCCACTGCCCATAAGATGTTGGACACCCGCCATCGAATGCCAGTTACCAGTCACTGGATGGCTACCACTGCTCCCTTAGTTATATAAATTGTATTCTATTATCAAATGAATTTCTATTCCCAAAAATAGAAATGTTGAGTTGTTATCAAACGCATTGTTTTGTTTAGAAACTCGTGCAAAAAATCGAAATTGAGAAATCAATTTCTGACCAGAAATTTTATCATGCGTGTCCTTGGTGACCAATGATCATTAATGAGATTGTGGCTGACGGACTTGCTCATTGGTAAAAATTTCATAATATTTTGCATATTTTTCCCCGTGATCGGACCGGTCTGGTCATTGCTTGGATTGGTTGAGCTAGACCCACTACAGTTCTTGGGACCACGAGCCTTTCCTTTTGCCAATGCCCAGTTGACGCTCTGTGAGTAAGTAGGAAGAACATGAGAAAAAGAAAAAGAACGGGAAAGTACTTAGTGGTTGCATGGTACCACATTATAGGCTCACATGGTAAGTACTTTATACCAAAACCTAATCACAATTCGACACGTGCCTATGACATGACATTGAAAACAGGAGCCTTTTATTCTCTCTTTTATCTCCGCTATCGTAGCACCCCCTCCATACGTAGTCACTCGCGGAATAACAGGTGCTACATCGGCCACTGCTTCACGTCCCTGGCTGTGCCATCCCTCTGTCATCGTGGCAGCTCCAGTCGTTGCCCATCCATGGCCAGGTTATCCACTTCGTCATCGCTCGCGCCCGGGCTCGTCCACTGCTAGTTTCGGAGTTACGGTCCGTGGAGGAGCGCCACCTTATTAGTTGTCGTGGCGGCTTGCAGTCATTGACCCTCCATGCCGGAGCGACCCATTTGTCAATGCCCGCAGTCGAGCTCATTCGTCGCTAGATCTGGAAGTGGTAGTAGATGCCAAGTCTTTTCATAACAAATCTCATCTCAGTCATCCATATTGAGCAATACATGTCCCTCTCTTCCTTTTATACCTCATGGGTAGCAGAGTTGTTAGGAAAAAAAAAGGGATGTTTGTTTAGGTATTGCTCTGGAAACCATCGGTCCATGCACAGAGAGAGGTTGGGGGGGGAGAGGGAGGGTATTAGCGTGTCTGAACAAGAAAAAAATGAGACTACATGGTCTCTTGTGGTAGTATAGGATCAGTATTATATACTGAATCCACTCTTCTCAGCATTGTATTTAACAGGATTCTTACGTAATTTCGGTCAACTCTAAGCTATCATATGGGACCCATTCGCAATTAATTACTAGAGAATTATGTGTTTAAACATTTGAAACTTCTATCTTTTGTTAATTGACTCGGAATACTGTTCTGACTTCAAAAAATTTCCTACCAACCCTTCATGGCTGTGTAAATCAATTAACTCATATTAGAGGACAAATTAAATGATACTATCAATTAGTAATTTACTTTGAACACGGTCATATCTACTCCGAGTCGGATTATAGTGGATGAGTCATCGTTTCATGATGCCAAGAAATGCGTTGGATACTTTTCTTCCTCATCCACCGCCAACCAAAAGATTCTTTCACCAACTAAAAGATGTGGACATTTGCCAACATACAATATATTAGGGTTTCGTATTTTAGATGCTTGTGTATGGCTAGGTCCTTGAACACGTTATTCTCGTGTGCTAAATAATTAATATCGCAACTTTGAAACATCATGAATTTTCAGCAAGACCTGTTTTCAAGCAGGAAAAACATTTTTTTTTCTTCCAATTATTTGTCGTAGTGATAAAATGAATAAATTATTTTTAGCCTTACTTTTTTGGCCACCAATCAAAGCTTTTTCCAATTTATTATTCCGACCCACTTATTTTATTTTCGCCCGAAAATCTTCCATAAGCATGGCGGGTCAGTACAAATTATTGGTGCTAAGTGGAGCCCACTGTTGGCGACGCATCCAATCTTAATTTTCTTTTTATTCAACCCAGTTGCATGCTAAAATTCTTTTCCATGACAAATAATTTGTCAATAGGTAGACATGACTCGTCTAGTGTAATAAATAAGAACCATATTCAATAAGGTCAAACGAAGATTGTTTGCAAGTTACGTATTATATTTGCAAGAGGTTAAAAAGATCAAGCCCCCTCTCCATATTCGCAAGATCCGATTGTGATCCAACAATGTAAGACATGGACTCACAAAAATAGATAAGTACAATAGATAAAAGCTGGCGCTTCCACATGCTGCTGTCTCTATTTTTTCACATATTCATGTCATATTCATAATCATGTCATACATTGGATCTAGAGGCTTACTTGGCTTAGGAAAAATGGTGTAATATTTGATATTTAAATCATAGCATCACTCGATCTAAAGAGTCTCACTCATCACTTTTAGTAATGGAGCCTTACATAATGTATGTAGACAGAGTAATTTTTATGCATTTCTAGAGATTAGTCCAACTAAAAGTTTCTATAGTGTAATTGAAAAAGTTTTTTTTTAAATACCCCTTTGTGCTATTCTATGTGTCAGTATCTATCTGAGTCTCCACTTTATTAAACTCTTGGTTTAGTCAACCATCGGCTGTGGCCACTGGTTTTTGAGTCCCCACTCCTTTATATTATTTTGGATAATTTTTTTTTTTTTTACACGCAATTCCAACGCATGATTTATACACCATCGTTCACTTTATGTGTGTTTCCGGTTTCCACAAGCAACCCCCAAGTTATTTGTGCCTAATCCATTTATTAATCGATAGTGATCAAATATCGAAGTGTTTCATATTCCAAGTAAACAATCCAACAAATGGTTCTATTATGCATGAACGATTTTCTATTACTTAGCCTCCTATCTCTTAAGGACTTCATTCACAAATTACATTAGAAAAATCGCGATCAATAAAGTTTGAGAGAATCAAAACAAAGATACCATATCATTAGATGATTATCTTGCTCCCCAGCCAACAATCTCTCAACTCTCTTGATATCCACTTTGAAAGGGCTGCTACAGTAACTTCCGTAGGCATCAAAGTAACTTTTCACTACTCTCACTTTCCTCGTACGGGAAAAGCAACAAATTTTATGTGTCCCATCTTTCATCCGTTCTTAGTACTCACATGCCATTGGTAATTCTGACGCATGTTGGAAAAACTTTCAATTCGCTTTGTCGGCACGCTGCATATCCACCAAAATACAAGGGCACGTGAGCATATAAATGCCCGATGAAATCCCACGCCGCACCTCCCAGTTCACCGTCGCAGCTCTCAAAGCGAAACGGAGACAACAAATGAGTCGCGAAGCGAAGAGGACGACGGTGTTGGAAGTGGGCGACGATGGCGTCGCTCTCATCACCATCGTCAACCCTCCTGTCAATGCCCTCACCGCCGACAGTGCGTCCTCTGTTTCCCTTTCCGACATCCTTCGATTTCTCGAAAGTTGCTGCCTTGACTGGTTTTGCTGTCCTCCCCGACATTTTTCCCTTTGTGGGTCTGTGGAGTTTCTTCATGTTTTTCAGTTGATTGTTGTGGATAAAGTAATTTCGAGGTGATCGTGATCAACTGACCTTGCTTTCATCAAGTAGCTTGAGCTTTTTGAGTTTTGGTTGAGAATGGAATTCATCTCTTGGCCTCACTTTGCTTGCAGTCAAAAGCTTTCATTTCAGTCATGGGATGATGAACTGAAGCACTTGGGTGGCTTTTATTCCCTATACGTATGATATGAAAATATGTCAGATCGTGCCCGGTTGGAGTAAGCATATTCCAATATTTGTTGTGTGAAGAGTTGACCGAAAGTCCCAAACCGTTGGTTCGGAGTCTGATTGAGTCCCGAATCGTTCAATTGACGCCATCAAGTCACGAACTTTTTACAAAAAAAAATGGCAAATGAAATCTGTCCCTTGCAAATCGCGCACTGGGCAGAAGAAAATTTCCTGTGTGGTGGAGGTTGCCAGGTGTTGGCTATTGGAGAAGTGATGACTGGAATGGTGTGATTGTAACGTATTCAGAGAAAAGATTTAGGACTTGATTGTGACAATTGAAAAGTTCGGACTTGATTGCACTGCATGTGCAAGCTTCAGAAATTCTAGTGTACTTTATCCCGTTTGTTACGTGGTTTGATCAAGTATGGCAGACTTGAGTTGAAATTTCTGCAGAAGAGATAACGATAAAACTCATGCACTTGCATCAACTCAATTCACTTCATGGCGAACGACTCGCTGATATTGAACATTAGCAGGCGGGAAGCTGCTGTTAGAAGAGAGTAATGGGGAATAAGTTGTACCTGTTGAGTAGAATGTGGCATAACATCTGACCTTCATTTACTTTCACTAAACTCTGTGTATGGAGCTTCCTGTTGGCACATTTCAAGTCAGTCTTTAGGATATGTGTTTTTACCAAAGTTCATATTAACATTAGATCTCTACAATCCCTGGAAAAGTCTAATTGATCTCTTCGTTTGACTTTTCCAGTATACCGCAGCTTAAGTGAGAGTTATGAGGAGGCTTTGGAGAGAGAAGATGTGAAAGCAATTGTAGTAACAGGTATTCATCAGGCTTCTTTTTTCCTCCTGTACATCATGCATCCAGAAGGATTATAATGCTGGGACATTTCTTTTCTGGAACAGGTGCAAAAGGCATTTTCTGTGGTGGCTTTGACGTTAGCGGTTTTGGTGGACAAAAACGCCAGGAAGGTATTTTAGCTGCATGTTTATTTCATACTCTATTACTTGACTCTCGACATTGTAACGCTATCATGTCCTTTTCTTTTTCTGAATTCTGGCAGAACAAACCAAGCCTGGTTATACATCAGTTGATTTCTTCACTGGGGGACTTGAAGGTATGTGCTTGACTTTTATTGCTTTCTACTTCAGTTCTTGCTTATTCAATTGTGTGCTTTCTTTTTAGGGGCTAAGAAGCCTTCCGTTGCTGCTATTAACGGCGTCGCTTTGGGTGGAGGATTAGAACTTGCTATGGTGCTAGTACATTTTTGTTTATAGATCATTTTTGTTTAGTGGGTTGAGAACATTATTTTTCAGTTGTCAATTTTTAGTTTTTCTCAATCAGGTATGCCATGCAAGAATATCGACTCCTACCGCGCGATTAGGCCTCACTGAACTTCAGTTCGGCGTCATTCCTGGACTTGGAGGTATTGCCATAATTCAAGTTGAGCATTCTAGATATGTGTTTGACTGGGTATGCTGTACATCATCTGTAAGGTGAATATCAATGCAATACTTCATGACCCGAATCAGCTTCCCTTCACTAATTTTAACAGAATAAACATAATTTCTTCTAAGCATGTTCAGTTATTTTTTTAATTATTTAAGTTCATGCAATTCTCGAATGCGAACTGAGATCGGGTGCATATGATGTTTTTATTTCTCATGATAACTATCTGACTCCACATTGGTTTTTGATACTTGTTAACAATGAATAATAGATGAAATTGCAGCAAAATCATTTTACAAAATGCTGCAGATTACTTTTTTTTCTTTTTTCTTTTTTCCTTTTAACTGCCATGTTGCCCCAAGGAATATAAGTTCCTCATTCTAGTGACTCGTGCATATTAAGGTAGCTGGAAACTTAGAAATAGCCAACATGTCAAGGTGCAAATAACTAGTTTTCTAAGCTCATGGTGCCAAATTCTGAGTTTTCCATATCCATCACACTTGAGTTATATACGATTTCTTCAGCGTTTTCCCCTTTAGGACCTCAGTAAATTCAATGGAATTTTAGCCATAGAGCAAGGGACCTAAGCAGTAACAGAAGAAGCATTGGGCAATGGAAGTTTTTATCCAGAACCTGGACTTGGGATAGGTGTGTATAGGATAATACAAAGTCCATCCATATGATTTTGTTTCTTTGAATTCAAACCAAGCTACTTCATGATCTATCTTGCATGTTGGCAATCCAGTGCCACATCATGTGTGGATCTTGAATGATAGCTCTGCACATTAAATGTAGCATGCTTGTTATCAGTCTGATCAAGTGCTTTTAGTTATTAAGGTGTGGCATTAAGCTATTTGAGGATGATAGAGACCGAGATTCTAACTGCTTAGCATATGTCTCTCAATAAAGACTAGGATCTGTTCTTTGCACTGTTGAATTTCTCTATTTTTTGGGCATAAGTTGCACTTATTATTTTCTTTGTCATGATACCATGGTCTCACATTATGCAAATCACTCAAAAAGATAAATACAGATAGATATGCATTTAATGACCCATGCATTGAACTTTGATTTCTTTGCAATTGATGCCCTTTGACTGGAACCCAGCCTCTTTTCTAGTAAAATAATGACATTTCTAAAAACGGGCAAATTTTCTGGACACAATGCCATGTGGCCACTACACCAAGCTTGTTGTGGAAAAATTGACTGGATATCAGTCAAAGTGCATCAATTGAAAAGGTACAAAGAAATGAAAGTTTGTGCATCGAGTAGTGACTTAAACGCAAAATCTACTAAAGTTTAGTGACCACCAATGAAACTATAGCAGGACAATAAAGGCGGCTATGTTTTATTTCAGTTTTTTGCATCACGTTACTTTTGTATATAGTCTTGCATATTTAAATGGTCCATTAGCAAGTGAACGTTAGAATTGACGATCTACGTTCTCTCAGTTATAATCCATGATTAAAATGCTAAATTCTGGACTGGGACATTTCTTTTGTTACAAAGTGAAATATGAAGGTGCCTGAAGAACAAGGGTTACTGCATTTTCTGAGTGGTGGTATTATAATGACCTCTTTAGTACAGCATACAGTTCTTATCACAGCTTAACCTGAAGCTTGATCTTATTACATGCACTAGCATACACTTATTGTGATTTTCCATTTTTATCTATTTATATATTATTAAGGTCATGCACCTGAACTGCATCAGGAACACAGCGGCTTCCACGCCTTGTTGGTCTCTCCAAGTCGCTTGAGATGATGCTGGTACCCTTTGGCCTTATGGGTTTTTTATTATTTTGCTTCTCTAATTGTTCTGAATATGTTGAGTAACTTGCTTTAGCTTCTCCAATGATTTACCACATAGACCTCAAAGGCAGTGGAAGGGACAGAAGCATGTAGTTTGGGCCTTGTAGATGCTGTTGTATCACCAAATGAACTGCTACCAACTGCCCGTAAATGGGCTCTGGATATCTCACAGTGCAGGAGACCATGGGTTGCTTCTCTTTACAGGACTGACAGGTTAGGATCCCTTAAGGAGACAAGACAAATACTTAAGTTTGCAAGATCTCAAGTCAAAAAACAGGCTCTCAATGTCAAGCATCCTCTGATCTGCATTGACGTTGTTGAAGAGGGTATAATCTCTGGTCCACAGGCTGGACTTTGGAAGGTACTGCCTAATCTAGCTTTTGTAGCCTTCTTATTGGAGCAAATTGTGAAATATTGTGAACCAGATCCTATATTTGCAGGAGACTAAAGAGTCTCAACAGCTTCAAAAATCTTACACCACCAAGTGCTTGGTCCACGTCTTCTTTGCTCAACGTGGAGCTTCGAAGGTTTGAACATAACTACTGTTTGTAAGACTGTTGATCTGGCATAGAATAAAAGGAGGATACAACAAAGCTTTTGGTTTTGAATTTGAAATTTTACATGCTTTGGGCAATCGCAAGGGTTCATGAATGCTATATTTTTTTCCCAAAACATTCTGGGGCAATCTTCATGAAATTCTATCCATATCCTTTAAAATGGCTAGTATGAATTTCGAATTGGCTTTTGGTTACTTGAAGTGGTTTAATCAAAGATTGTTTTATGATTTGTCACCTGGTAGTGTGGATTTCCTTCATGCAAAAGATGTCTGATTTTTTAATTCATGTGAAGGTACAATGGTTAGACTTGGCAACTGAGTGGATTGGGTTCTGTGTCAATATGGGTATGACTTATAAAGTGGGCCCATTAATGGGTCGAGATTTGATCAGCCCATACTGGGTTGATCCTTTTTTGACCTATTATTTGAACTTCCTTAAAAGACATGCTTTTATTATGCAAAAACTTTAGATAATAAATATCTTTGCCAAACTAATATATAGAAAATTCATGTGTTGATTGCAGATCTACAATTGCTTCTAAATAACCGCACAAATTAATTAGCTGCACACCATGATATTTGAGAAATTTGATTTCACAATTCCTACAATCAAATAAGTATAGCACTATTAAATAAAAGAATATCTTAAAACTATAATAAAACTGATCCTGTTAAAGTGTATATCGTCAAAAGCATTTGTAGCAAATACTATATTTTTTAACCAAAAAATTTAAAACACAATAGAGCACTTATGAACCATCCAACTTAGTTTCTAATGGAAAAAGTGACACCTCTTGAAAGTTACAAGAATCGCATATTTTGTTATGATATTACGCATATATTAGCTTACAAGACTGAATATTTCGTAACTATGACTACTCCAGTAACTATGATTTAAGCTAAAAAGATTTTTCGCACATCAAGTCAAATTGGGTTAAATTAGGTCGATCTGACCTAACTTGTAAATTGTTTGAGCAACGCTAGAGGTATTAAGATTTGTATTGTAAATTAGTTTGTTAAGTAACGTGAAAATCTGCAAATAGTTATTTCAGCTAGTATGCCCATTCAAGTGTCCAATTGAAAAGTTATCACATGACTTAGCCAAGCAATTTTCTATGATTTTTACTATATCTAGCATTATTCAAATTATTTTGATTCATCCATCCGATAAATGAAATATATAGATTATATATTTCCTCAGATAATATTCAAATGTTAAGCTAACAAGACCAGATATTGTATCATTCTAACTCTTCAAAAGTTTCAACTTTGATCAAGCACAAAAGAAAAAAATGTTTCTTCACACATTGGGTCATATCAGGTTGAACCAGTTCGCCCCAAACCAACCCGGAAATGTCCTGGTCAGGTTTGACTTGTTTTTTTGCAGATTGTCGAAAAGTCCACCCCGCAGGTTATCGGTTTGATTTCACTTTTTCCAGATCTAATAATGATTTCACCATATTCTTTTCTCAATGTAGAACATGTCTCTCTCCATTTTAATGACATGTTACTTTTTCAGATGTGGCTTCTACAACATTTTTTGGACCATTAAACTGTATTGGTAGAAAATGATTGTGATTAGCTTCATCAAACCCATCTGTGTTCACAGAAGCTCTAGGAGTTATTGCTTTATCTAAACATAGAAGGAACTTGATTAGATGGCCCTTAATGATGGTATATGGCCCTGGCTGGATTGGAGTGGATGAAAGCTTTTGAAAGTCAATGTTACTCATCTTGACTTACTGATTTTTTTAGAAACTCGGGTATATTGACCCTCCACAACTGTGAAATAGGTCCCTGGTATCACAGACAGAGGTTTGATGCCTAGGCCACTCAACAAGATTGCTGTTCTTGGTGGAGGACTAATGGGATCTGGAATAGCAACAGCATTGATACTTAGTAATTATTCTGTGATCCTCAAAGAAGTAAACGAGAAATATTTACATGCTGGTATAGGACGAGTCAGAGGTAACAATAGTATTATTTTGGTGCATCTTAGTATTCACATTCAAGCACCTTTGTATTGCTGTCAGCTTTTACGTTTTTACGCCTGCCATTTGTTAGCTTTTATGTCCTTTCAGCTAATCTGGAAAGCCATGTTAAGAAAGGTAAAATGACCGAGGAGAAGCTTGAAAGAACAATGTCCCTTCTAAGGGGTGTGCTTGACTATGAAAGCTTCAGAACTGTGGACCTCGTTATTGAGGTAGTTAGAAGATCTTCTCCAACAGTTTTCATCTTATATAGGACTATGGGAAGATTCTTAGGTACTTGTACTTGATGCTTTAAACAGGCTGTTATCGAGGATGTTTCCTTGAAGCAACAAATTTTTGCTGAGCTCGAAAAATATTGCCCTCCAAATTGTATACTCGCTAGCAACACCTCCACTATTGATTTGACCATCATTGGCGAGAGAACCAATTCTCTAGATCGGATTGCTGGGGCCCATTTTTTCAGGTGATCTATAGTGTGAGATTTTTATTTTTGTTTTCTTTTTCCTGCCTTCCATTTGCTAAAATACTGGGAGCTACTTCCAATGCAGTCCTGCACACGTCATGCCTCTTTTGGAAATTGTTCGTACTCGGCATACATCTCCCCAGGTTGTTGTCGACTTGCTTAATGTTGGGAAAAAGATTAAGAAAATCCCAGTGGTGGTTGGGAATTGTACAGGCTTTGCTGTGAGCAGGATGTTCTTCCCATACACACAAGCTGCTCTTTTGCTTGTTGAGCGTGGCACCAATCCCTATAGGATCGATGATGCGATTACCAAATTTGGGATGCCAATGGGTCCTTTCAGGTCTTAAAGCATTCTAGAATTTGAATTATTTTCGTTTTGCTCTCCAAAATGGTCTAATGTTTGACTGAGTTTTACTGTATGCTGGCAGATCAACCGACCTTGTTGGTTTTGGGGTTGCAATTGCTGCTGGCACGCAATTCGTGGAGAAATTCCCTGAAAGAACGTATAAATCAATGCTTATCCCCATCTTGCAGGAGGATAAGAGAGCTGGTAAAACTGTTACTGATGCATCATGACCTGAATCTCAAATCTTTTTAGGAAGTCTCACCCAAAAAGCCTAAAACCATTAGGTGGAGGGAGACTTCATGCATATAAGCCCTATCAAACACTGTAGGTGAGTGATGTGAGATATACTTTTAGCACCCCGTGTAAACCAGACAAAGGACGACACTGCCAATTATCAAACCAAACTAAGACAAATAAGAACCACACACAAAATGAAATATTTAATGGGGCATAAAAAGTTGGGAGTTGGTTTGTTTCAGCCCTTTGGTTTTCTTTTCTACTCTTGATTCTTCTTGCTTTTGTTGCAGGAGAATCTACCAACAAAGGTTTTTATCAGTATGACCAAAGGCACAAAGCTACCGCTGATCCTGATCTAGAAAAATATATTGAGAAGGCCAGAAGTATTTCTGGTGTTACTGTGGACTCTAAGGCCTCTCTCTCTCTCTCTCTCTCTCTCTCTCTCTCTCTCTCTCCAATTGATTGACCACATTTGCTTGTACCCTACAACTTGGAAGGGAATGACCATTAACCCATATCCAGGGGAAAAAAAAAAAAAAAAAATTCGATGCCTGTCATGTTGGTTGAGTTTTGATAGCTTCTTTCTGAAGTTTCAATCATATCGAATTGCTCAAAATTGATTGGTCATCCTTGCTTGTGCTCTAAAATCTTCGAGTGGATAACCATTAATCCGTACCCACAGGGAAAAACAGAAGAGTAAAGAAAATCAACACCATTTCAAGCTAATCGAGTTATGATATCTTCTTTGTGAAATTTATTCTGTATTTCTGTGAAAAGCTCAGAAGTAGTTGCAACTTTTTGAAGTTGCAGTCTTATCCTATTGATGACTATCATTCTTCTTCCCTAATATTGCGTTTGTATTAAACAGCTAGTAAACATAGCAGAAGACGACATCGTAGAGATGATATTCTTCCCTGTGGTAAACGAGGCCTGTCGAATCCTTGCCGAAGGAATCGCTGTCAAGGCGGCAGACCTTGACATAGCTGCTGTTATGGGCAGGGGCTTTCCACCTTATCGGTGTGTAATTTTAAGTGCTCATAAGTCCTGCTTTATTCTATTCATGTAAAATCTAAAGATGTGCCGTGCAGGGGAGGCATTGTCTTTTGGGCCGATTCATTGGGTTCCAAGCACATTTGTTCAAGATTGGATGAATGGTCAAAGATGTATGGAGATTTCTTTAAGCCTTGCCCTTATTTGGCTGAAAGGGCGGCCAAGGGGATTCCTCTGGTGAGAAATTCTGAACTACACGCCTTTGATTATGTTTGCTAAGCTCAGATCAATTTTAGTTCAATTTAAAGTTGCTAGAGATCCATCGAACTTAGGGCGCTCCATTGCATGGACCTAGAATTGTAGATGCGTGATTGGTCATCCTCAGAAGAGCATTACGATATATGTAGATAAGTTGCAATCATCAGTGTATAAGAACATGGTAGCTTTAATTTTCATGCACCAGCATCACTTCTCAAATATCTGTATTGATTCCATCGCAGAGTTTGTCATCGGAGCAAGCCAACTCTCGACTGTGACATCAAGTTGCTCATTCTCATTTCCATATAGACATGGATAAATTCCGTCTTCTCTGCCTTGTGAGTACAAGCTAGACTACCATGAGCTCGAGTACTATTATTGATGTATTTGATGGATAATTAGTAGACGATGCTAGACATTGCATGATAAACTCCACGATTTCTATAATGTGATCTCTTTAAGTTGCATGAGTTCTCTATTGAAACCTTTTACTGTCTTCACTTTTTGTATATTGTTATGTCGGATGATGAGCGTCCCGATATGCACGTTCGTCGGTGGAGTAACTGAAGAGTGTAGATTCACGAGTAACTTAACCAAAAACATGGCGAATGTTTCTGCATTTAGACATTATATTTCGTCATCATCAAATGAGTTAACTATAACATAAAAATATCAAGCTATGACTTATACAAAAAGAAAACACAGGGACATCAATTCACTGAAGTCGTACACTGCATTCATTTATTATGGAATCTACTTCAAATTTTTTCCGCGAGCTCTCTCAGTAATAATATAATAATCAACAGAATACCCATCCTCAGCAGTCAGCCTTGTTGCGTAAGTGTCTTTTCACCGGAGGATATGCCATAGATTTTAAAGATTTCATCAATCCTTGACATAGCTCAGAAACTGTGGAGAAATTGCAGAATTTGGGACATCGATGAATGCCAAACCCTTTGGTGCTGCGCAAATTCTCATACGCATGTTATCCCGTTCGATAAAATCATGGGGATATAATTTGTATTACTGATCTAAAGATGAACTGAGGGTAAGAAACTCTATGGTGATAGCATATGATCCACTGGTAAGTTATTGCCACTAGTGTATATTGCTGGGATGAACAAACTAACACAGATTTATGGCATCATTCAAGTAAATACAGACTGAGATCGTTTTTTTTTTTTTTTTTTTTTTTTTTTTTTTTTTTTTGGTAAAGGACAGACTGAGATCGTTGAACAATGATGTCTCCATGAAACATATTATCGAGTTTTTCCTCTTTCCACAATAGGGGGTCCATGTCTGGGATCAACCGCATCACGTTTCTTACCAAATAATTTTACTTCTTTGTAGTCGATACCAAACCTTTTTTTTTTTTTTTTTTTGGGGGGTCAAAAGTCAATACCAAGCTTACTGCGATCAATATGTCTGGAGATTTACGTTGTAAAGCTAGACGAATATTATGAGTAATTGTTGAAATGTCTCTCAAAATGAAAGAGAAAAACAAACTCAAGTAACTTCTTCTCATGTATACGCCCTAACGGGATCATATGGTCCTATTAAAATCAAGTACCTCCAGTCCAAAAGTAAAGGAAGAATTTCTGAATGTCACGTTTATTTTCTGCTAGGGGCAAGGCGTTTTTGTCTCACGTCATAGCATAACAAGTTTTGCAAATGTCTACAGTATCTTGATATCTATAATAATAATGAATTTGGAAAGTCAATACTTATGAAATTATATAGTGGTAAGTTTAAGATCCAAATGCATGTTGCTAGCTAATATGTTAAAAATAGCTACCTATCAATGCTATCTATGAATTTTGATAGCCACCAGCATAATTGATATCGAAACGAAGGTTCTAATGTATTTAACTACTAATTGGATTTTTGAAAACATAAGTCAAGAAGTAATTAACACATAATCGGTCGATTATAATTACTATGATGCATTGTGAATTCAAAAGAACCCAAATTTCGTGACTGAAAACTCGGTCAAGATGCTTTTAGAGATAGAAGGTGATGAAATTTTTCAACAAATAACTGTCATAACCCTGTCAGTATTTCGTCTCGCTTCAGTGGCAAGCTAACATGAACTAATAGAAGATTTCGAAAGATAAACAACCGAACACAAATACGATGAGCTGATAAGTTTTTCGGTGGAAGGTTTTGATCGATCAGATTATTTTCTCGTGTGGGGAACGAGACAAACTTTCCCAGTTACATCTCCTGTCAAGGAGTTGATGAGGCATATCGAGACCAAAAGGCGATCTATGTACAAAACCATTTTTACGAACTGGTCTTCGGAGTGCATTATGCAAACGCTTTCTAACGCGTAATTACGGTTGGCTTGTTCGCTTTTCCTGCAGGGATGGACGAGGATGTCAATTCTGGACAGAGCAGGATCATACAAGTTCGGCAGCGATGGGACAACCCATGAATACGCCAAGAACATGTGGAACATAAAGGTATCAAAATGGGTTGGATCATGTTAAACCCAACCCAGCCCACCAATTAACAACCCTAATGGAACATTATACCACGAGCACTTGTCTTGCAATGGTCTTAGCTCCTGGCCATTGCGGTCGAATACTAGCGTGAATACTGATGAAGATGAAGCAGAACATTTCAGTACAAACACTCAAAGATAGTAGCCATCGGTTTGTATCAACAGTATCGGCACCTCAATCCACTTATCAATATGAGTGGATGCTTTACTTCTCCAATACTCTTTCTCAACATCATCACATATCCCGTTGCTCTCTATTATACTTGTAAATTTCTCCTTGCTTTCCATTCATTTTAATAAATATAAAAGGGGTAATTTCAACCCTTTATTTTTTAAATGATTCTTAGATTTCTCGAAATATGTGAAATTCCTTCGTCTCGGTCATTGTATGATGTGAAAGACAACATGATTTCCAGGTTCAGAAGGAATGAGCTCCCGTGCACCGGGTGCATGCAAGGCTTGCTTTGACTTTTGGCCTTTTCTCAAGCGGGGCTCTGTACTTCTTTTATTATTATTATTATAAATTTCTCAGTAAGTAGAATGTGCATAGGGAATTTGTCTCAATCAAGCCTAAATTGGTTATAACTTGAGGATATCTACCGAAAATGAGGTCATGTCGACCTGTGTGCCTCGTTATTTAGAGATATATTTCAAGTTTAAAACTGTCGCAAATTGTTAAGCCAAATCGGTTTGGGGCACTCGATTGCAAATTACCCATAGACAAGACATAAAATCTCAACCTCAGCAATCTTGAAATTTTTCACATTGCCTTCATTGGAGTCACTATGTACAGCCTTCATTAGAACCCTACCTTACATCAGTCGAGATGGATTTTGATGATTGATTTCCAAAATTTGTCTTAAAACACCTCTTTCTTTTTTTTAAATCTCTTTTGGTTGTTTCATTCCCAATTAGATTATTTGTAGTTTTGTTTTAGAAAGTTTATCCTTCTTTTAAACCTAATTCTTGATACGATACAAAGCTTTTTACTTAAACTTTAATATAAATTCCAACCAAAAAAACCTTAAACTTTATAAAAATGACTATGAATAGGAGAAAATTAACCGATTTGCCGATGTCATTAAAGTTGGATAGTTCATTAAAAGGTGTGATATCTCATGATTCGGACATCGCATTTGGGCAAATTGGGATATCATCAAAAAGCTCTCTGACTTTTATTGTCCAATAACACAATTTGATAGGGTTTTCATTTTCAATTAAGTTTGATCTTGGGACAAGTTGATCGAATCTGAAAATTCTAAAGTTAAAATTGAGATGTCTATTGGAATTTCAATACTATCTATGGCAAGGCAATCCAATTCCACATTTTTTTTTAGGATTTTTCCGTATCCACATTTAGATTCCTTTCCAAACATGAAAAAATATCAAAGAGTTCGTTAATTGAGGAATTCAATTCGCATTGAACCAAAGGAGCCATGTACAGGTACTTAACCAAATGGCCTTTACGAGCCCTCGTTATTGCATGGCTGCCACCACATTTGGCCCGTTACTGCTGTTACTATCGGCCCATTTTACTCGTCAATGGCCCTTGCTCGTATATTCAGACATCATGCCAATGATCCTAAAATATTTTATCATAGAGGATTTTATCAATGGCCCTTGTTAAAGATCTATTGCACGAACTATATTTATCAAGATTATGAGACCAATTATGAATAGCCAACACGCAAAAAAGAGCAAAGCGAATTAGAAGGGAAATGAATTGGAAATTTTACTTAACAAACCATCAGTGTATTAAATTTCAACTGTTGAATAATTTTTGCTTTAGCATTAATACCAAATTTCTGTTTATATGCCAAATTAAAGCTCAAGGATGCCAATAAACGGAACAAGTCAAAAATTCATTCTTTTTGGTAAATTAAGAAAATTGATATCATATTTTTTTTTCCATTGGTAAGTGTTACAAGTACAACCCAAAAGACAAAATAAAGGAGATTAATGTTCAGATTATATTGGTAAGCTATAACAATTAAGAAGTATTGGACAGAAGATCCATTCTAGCAGGAAAAGCATAATGAAAAGTATGGTAATACCTAATATATCCTTTCGAATTAATCGAAGTTCAAAGATTTTTGTTAGAATTTCAGCTAAAACATATGTTTGAGTTTAAAATTGAATCAACATAAAAGTTCACATATTAACAGCACAATTTATTCAAATGTAGTTTCTATTTGGCTAAAAGAAACCGAATAACGGTATCATATGCGAGACATTCTAGGATTTCAGAAGGCCATAGGGCTAAAATGTAATTGTTTATTGGAAACTTAAGCATTATCTATATGATGTATATCATTTTCTTTTTCATTGAGCTATTTTTGATTTGAAATATCACATCAACTCCAAAGATAATTCATCGTTAATAATATTATCTATTTACTTACATATCTTGAGTCTTGGAGTTGTAATTTCCTTCGAGTAACAAAAATGTAATTATTTTTAATATGTTTTCCAAATGATGTCCTAGATTTCTTTGCGTTATCTTTTCCAACCATTGATGAAACTTCTTCATGTGCATAGCACAGGTTACCAATCGAGGACATGCGTAAGTGGATGAGGGATTTTATCTAGCAATCGAAGATCACATGGAACTCTGGGTATGTAGGGGGCAAATGGGGGAACAAAAAGAAGTGAGAAGAGGGCAGAAGCCAGTTTCTGCATAACCAATCGTTACGTAAATGGCTGTATAATTTGGCAAGATATCAAAGTTTAGTGGGTGTTTTTAAGCATTATAATATCTGGACATGCATCGTGATCATAAATTGTATGACTTGATTAGATATCTAAAATCACGTTAGTGCATGGATAAACATACAAGAAGACTTCAAAGACTTCTTCCACTTAGCCCACCCCCTATCAATCAAAGTAGTCCTGAAATTGCACGATTACATGTCCAGAAATACGAGCGTGAGCGTTAACATTCGGAATTGCTCTCTCATCCCTCCGACTGTAGGACCTGAAGAAAGAGGAGAAAAATCCCTAAGCTCGAGCACGCTTCTCCTCCTCGGCGCAAAAATTTTAGGGTCCTCATCGGCACGATTGGAGAACGGGGAGACTTGAAATGGACCACTCGATGAAGGCAAAGAAAGCAAAGACAAATCCCTCACGGCCCAACGGGGAGGACCCATCTCACTCGAAGAAGTAGGTAAAAAATAATTCCTCACAGCCCAAGCCTGATCCTCCAAAATCTCAGCTGGGGTCTTCATCGGCACAAAATGAGTAGGAGCCACCCTTTCAGAGGACATGGAACGACAAACAGGAGACAGCCTTTTGGAGGGCATGATTGATTATAAGAAGGAAGGGAACCCCGTAACAAGTGCTAGCGCAATCCGGCATTATGTTCAGGGATTACTCATGCGAGGCTTCATGGACGATCAATTAGCTACTAAGGTTCGGGTTTTGAAGAGAAAGTACAATAATAAGAAGGGAAAGGCTGGAGAGGAGATGGTATTTTCTAATCTTCACCAGCAGAAAATTTTTGAGTTGTCCGAGAAGATCTGGGGGTGAGAAGAACGGCAACGAAGTTGAGAAGAACGGCAATGACAAAGAAGAAATTCGTGCTAGCAAGTTTGTCACTTCCCCTTAGTCCGAAGGCTTTTTTTGATGTATTGCATACGTTTAGGATCGGCAGCTGGGACGAGGGATTCTTGAAGAAACGGTTAGAATTATTGCAGGAGTCGAAGAGGGCTAGGTTCGAAGAAAGATTGAGGAAACTGCACTTTGCAGAGATGCAAATGGTGGGGAGAAAGGCGCATTAATTGCATATATGATCAATCTCATTTTGGAGGATTATTCTCCGAAATAAGTTGTGGTTATGGGCACGGGATTGATTTTTTGAATTTTTGATAATTAGGATAGTGTTTTAACAATGTATCCTGGTTCCCATGACTATATAGTCATTGGAAGGACAAAATTGTTCAATGACTATCAATCATTTTGTGCATTGTTTGTTTGGAGCCTGATCTCCCTTACAGTTGTGTTGTACATTTATATTAATCAGCGAGATGCCATTAGGATGCAGTTGGAAGTGCCTGAAGTCCGCTTGAATAAAATAGGAGATAATTTGCTTTGTGTTTTTTTTTTTTTTTTTTTTAAGTAGCCAATGCGAGGAAAGCCAGAAGAACTATTATGACTAAAGCAGCTCGCTTTACTCAACAACCGGATCTCATCATTCACAAAGATTACGACATTTCAAAGCACAAGAATTGAATTTCTTCTATCAAAACGCCAACCTATAATTGTGGGAGAATTTTGAAAAAAGAAAAAAGAAAAAGGAAAGAGGGAGATAAAGGGGGACAAGACGAAGAGGTGGGAGAACGAAAGAGAAAAGGTAATTAGAGAGAGAAGGGAAGGGGAAGAGAGAGAGCTACTTTCTCGAAGAAAGCAAGCACAATAGTAGATAGAAAATGCCCGCAATTGTTATTTTCTTCGATGTTGCTTTTACAGATAGGAAGAATGAGAAAAATCCCTCTTTGCCAAGTTTTAAAAAGAGCGTAATTAACTATCGATTTAGGAGTTTTTGATGAAATCATGATCAATTGCATGATAGAGCACCTTAGGACCTTCAATTTTTTCTTGGCCAAGCTTTATAAAGATGACTATCAATATTGATCGTTGATAATAACATGTTAATTGAGTTAGGTTTTGCATGTTCAAATAGAAAACCTTTCAAATTAAGCAAGAGAGAGAGAGAAAGAGAGAGAGAGCTACTTTCTTGAAGAAAGCAAGCACAATTGCAGATAGAAAATGCTCGCAATTATTATTTTTTTCAATGGTCCTTTTATGGATAGAAAGAATGTGCCAAGTTTCATAAAGAGCGTAATTAATTATCAATTTAGGAGTTTTTGATGAAATCATAGTCAATTGCATGATAGAGCACCTTAGGACCTTCAATTTTTTCTTGGCCAAGTTTTATAAAGATGACTATCGGTATTGATCGTTGATAATAGCACGTTGATTGAGTTAGATTTTGCATTTTCAGATAGAAAACCTTTGAAATTAAGCTTAGCATGTGTTTAATTGTAATTTGAATTCTTCTAGAATTCAATTTCAGCGGGACTTCTTAGCATGAATTTTGATGTTCATTTGATGCTAAATAGCCCTGGGATTGATGTATGTTAGATAATTGATAATTATGAGTGAAGGGATTGAGTTTTCATGTTGATTTCTTAAGAGTTTTTGTCAAATTGTTATAAGATTTAATGATTTTTTTTATGTTGAATTTTTTAATGATAGTTTGAAAATTCATAGAAAGAGTTTTAAGATGCTCTAATTCTGGAAAAGTGCTTAGAATATAAGTTGAAAATTCTTGAGTGTGTTTGAAAATACAAAACAATTACTAATAGAATTGGAGTCTGACCTAACCTTTGTATTTTTTTTGGAAAAATCTAAAACAAATTGGCGAAACATGTCTGCATAAGTTATGTAGTTAAGATCATAATCTTTCTATTAGTATAAAGACAATCAAAATCCGAATTCATTCGGTCTGTCAAAGCTTTCATCAAAATGTCGAAAAAATTCCATGTTTGATCCGTAAAAATTTCTCCCTTGTCTATCTGATGTTTTTTGCAATTCTATTGCTGAGCATGGCAATCTTAGGATAGGAGAAAATCGTGATGATGAAGCAGGTGTAAAGATATCAAAACCCTATAATGTAATGTATTGTGATGAAAGATGTCTAACTAAATGAGAACGTATTAAGTTTCCAAAATACATGGTTAGAGGCACTTGAGTCAAGAACCTCAGGACTTACTGAAGACGATCATTAGTCAAAACATTGTCACTAAGGATCCTGAGCTAGCAGGAGAAACAACAAGCTAAAGACACACGATGTTTGCATGGCTATGCAAGAAATCATTGTATTCCACTACGAAAACAACATTGGTAATCTGTCGAGCTGGTTGTGCACCAAATTGCAATGAGTAATTATACATATCCACGGTCTAGAGTGGAGTGCTTGCTGTTGAAAAAATATGGCTTCGAATTAGGTAGAATAATGAAGTCGGATCTATAAAGTAATCAAGTCGAACTTTGAGGCCTGATAGCAGTTTCTTTAAGGATTTATTTGCCCTCACAAAGTTACTAATGGTCACCGACAAATATCCTCCAGAATACAACAAGATAACAATTCTAGTATTTCTCTAGGGTCTTTCTAGGAAATAATTAAAAAGATGGCCATAGTTTTTCAGAAAGAAGACTTGAAAAGATAAAAATAATCACACATTGTTCTTCTGAAAAACTGACATGTATATATAAATCAATTTTAAAAACGTAAGCAACTCTTCATGAAAAATTGCAAAGTGAACAAATGTATCATTTCGAAAAAAAAAAATGCCTAGATGAACAAAGGCGTCCATTCGAATAAGTTGACAAAATGAATAAATGCAACCCTTCATATTATTATTTTTAATAAATAAATTTTCGAATTTTTTTTAAATTAATTTTCAAAAATTCTCAATAAACAAAAACAATCTTTGAATTGATTAAAATTAATAAGATAACCATACAAAATATATATATATATATATATATAAATATATGACAAAAGGGTTAGTGCTTATTAAACTGCGGGCGCACAAGGTGCTAAGTGCGCTTAATAATCGCGCATCCATATGCGGGTATGGTGGGATCTAGCCCACAACTAATCATTTCTTTAGGTATACTAAATAAACCCTATACTTATTAATTAGCCTACTTCCTGTCACTTTTCCTATGTGGGACAAGGAAATATACACTTAGTTTGTTTTATAAACAAACTTCCAACACTTGCTAAATCTCCATTATCTCAAGAATAGTCCTGGACTCTTGATTGTTCTTGGTCTTAAAGTTGGTAATGAATTATTGGTCAAACTTACAATAGATGATGAACTACTATCATAGAAGGTATTAGCTCAATAATACTAACCTGTCATCCCTTTAAATTCTGTAGAAGCAGAAAATAGTCGGCACTTCAACACTTGACGGAGTTAGGAAAATTGATCAACATAAATGTGTGCATTATCTCGTAAAAAGCTGAAGGTTATCATCACTAGAATGACATGCATTTTATGTTGATCACATGAAAATCCTTTTCGCTAGAGTTACGTTATTTTAGTTGAGCCCATTATTCAGCCGCATCCGGATGTAACGGACCCTTATTTACTCATGTCCAACTACAACTTTACACATGTCTATTGATTTAGAATAAATATAAAAAAATTCAGGGAAAGGTACAAAAAAAAAAGGTCTTTAACCTATCACATTAATGTAAATTCAATCATAAACCTTTCTGGACTAATTTCACATTAGTACCAATTCAGCCCATTCGACTAATTTAAGTCGGAAATCGATGACGTGAACGTCAGCAATCCTACATAGTATCGCCGGCGTTGTCATGTATATTTTAAAATGATTTTTTGCTAATTTTTTGATTTTTTTTATTTAAAAAAATCTTTTTTTCTTTTTTTCTTTCCTTTTTTTTCCCCCTTTCTTTGGACTGTGGTCAATATTGGCCACAAGTGAGGGTCAAGCCCTTGCTCGATTTGACGAGGGCCACCCCCACCCAGGCTGCGAGGGTCTCACCCTCGCCTGTGGCCGACAAAGGCCACAACATCCCTCACTAGCCCCCTGTGACTGGTCGCTAGTAATGGTCATACCTACCACAATCCAAAAAAAGGAAAAAAGAAAAATAATAAATAATAAATAATACAAATCAAAAAATAAGTAAAAAAATCATTTTGAAATGTCCATGCCACATAGAATCATCGACATTTATATAATCAATTTGCGGTCTAAATTATCGGATGGACTGATATGATACCAATGTAAAAAGATTTTGGACTAAATTAGTCTAATTGAGAGATTTAGAATTGAATTGATACAAATGCAATAGATTTAAAAATCAAAAAATGAAATGTCCACGCCACATAGAATAATCGGCATCTACATCATCGCTTTCCGGCCTAAATTGTCGGATGGACTGAATTGGTACAAATGTGAAAAAACTTAGGATTAAATTAATCTAGTTAAAAGGTTTAAAACTGAATTGGTATCGGTGCAACACGTTTACAAATTTTTTGGTACTTTTCCCAAAATATTCAATTTCTCTCTCTCTCTCTCTCTCTCTCTCTCTCTCTCTCTCTCTTCTCTCCATTTGTAGCCACTGCCCGTTCGGCTAGATTGGAGAATCATGCCCGGCCATCTCTATTGCCCAGGCCACCGCAATCCTCACCCTTAAACCCACCGCCCCACTATCTCGCCAGTCGCAGCTATGGATGTGCCGGTCATTGCCAGATCTGGAGGACATGACGCGTAGCTTCAGATCTAGAGAGATCTCGACCTTGACCATTGCAGCCATGGACACCTTCGTGGCCCAAATCTCAAGCAGATCCTTAAGTTCGCCCACGTCTGCTTCATATCCTGACATTTAGAGTCCGTTACCGCCGGTTTAGAGCAAGCTTCCACTCAAATCGCATCTCGTGCTTCCACTTGGGGCTGTCGTCCCACCTCTTGACAGTCAAGAGTCTGTTATAGTTGGTTCAGGGCGAGCTTCTTGCTCAGGTTGTCGCTGAGGAAGAAGAAGGAAGAAAATAGAGTAACGGGTAGGGAAAAAAAAAAAGTGGGTTCCCTCCTCAAACCAACGCCATAGCAATGCAGACCTAGACGAGGCGGTGGCGTCTCCACTGGTGACAACGGAGGGGGGACGCATGAATGTTGGCCTCAAAGATGGTTAGGGATGGAGGAGGGAGATGAAAGAGAAAGGTGAGTGGTTTGAGCATTTTTAATTTGTATGCTCGATTCCATGTTAATATTTGCAGGGAAAATTGTCCAAATAGTCATAAATTTATTACATTTTTGCCATTTCAGTCTTAAATTTTTCAACTTGTCCAATTTAGTCATAAAAATTTTTCACATTTTACCAATTCAATCATAAATATTTTTGTTTCTTATCAATTGGATCCATCGACCAATTTTAACCAAAAATTGCTAATGTGGATGATCGGCATTGATGTGACACTTTTTAAAAAAATTTAATAATATTTTGTTTTTCAATTTTTTTTTTTTTTTACTATTTTGGCCTTTTTTTTTTTTTTTTTTTTGAGTTTCGGATATAGCCAATGACCCTTGCCAGACAAAGGTGAAGGGCTAGCCGACACTGGGTGAGGGCGCACGAGCCCTCACCCAAAAACAATGAGGCCACTATGCCCTCACCAGTGAAGGTGAGGCACACGAGCCGTCGCCTAGAAATGAAGAGGGCCGCAATGCCCTCATCAAATCTGACTAGGCGAGGCCCACATTGTAGCCCTCACCCAAAGCTAGCGAGGGTCGACTAGCCCTTGCTTGTGGTCGGCGAGGGCTGGCCGCCAACCCTTGTCGGCCAAATCTGAAACACAAAAAAAAAAATAATAAAAATAAAAACATAATAGCAAAAATAAAAAGTAAAAAAAAAAAAGGAAGAAGAAAAGACCATAAAAAATTCAAAATATTATTAAAAAAGTGCCACGTTAACATCTACCGTCCATATCAGTAATTTCTAGCAAAAATTGAATAATGGACTAAATTGACAATAAGTGAAAAAGTTTAGAACTGTATTAGCAAAATTAAAAAATTTATGATTAAACTGAAAAAAGTTCAATAGATTTATTACTAATAAGCACGTACCACATCAACAGCTGACGTAACACTATGCGATCACAGAATATTTTCTCAGAAGAAGACAAATACATGCACAACTCTTTACTTTTCGTTATAATTTTCAGATGGACCCACTTTATTTTCGTGTTCCCTCATTCCTTGTCATTTCAAAGTTATATATATACAATTCAATTTGTTTTATCTCACACTTAGATTCATGTAGTTTCACCCCTCCATCTAACGTCCCAGGCGTACACTTTGTCATCAATTGAGGAACTACAAGCAATCTCAGTCGCTCTCTAATAGTCTAGAGTTAGATCCCATGAGCTCAATCGCTTTACTTTTCTGTTTTTTAACTATCTCTTTCGGCACGCCTATGTTGAGTTTTCTCGAGTACAACTTTTTATTTTTCCCTTTTTTTTGTTGTAGTGTCAGAGACTACTTTGAATACTTTGTGGTATTTTGAAATGAACATGTTCTTGTTGTCAAGCAAATGACATGCAAATAATTTTATATGTATTGAGAGCAATACTTTCCTTCACACCTTATTGGAGAATCTATATATTCGATTGATAAGATATAAGTTGGGATAATTACCCAAAAAGTCATAAACCTATTACCCATGTGCCAATTCGGTCCTAAACCTTTTTTTTTTTTTTTTGCCAATTTAGTCATAAACATTTTATAATTGTGCCAATTCAATCCATCCGGCCAAAATTGGCCGGCGGCGTAACGTGGACGCCGGCCGGTTGTCTCCGGCCGGCGAGGTAATTTTTACTATTTTTTAATATTTTTCGAATTTTTAAATTTTTTAATTTTTTTTTTTTTGGTCTTCTCCTTCCTTTGGCCGGCCGACGCCGGCCGAGGTGAGGGGCGCGAGGCTGACCTCGCCGGCCACCGGGCGAGGCTCGCCCGCCGGCCACCGGCGGGCGAGCCTCGCCGGCGACAGCCGCCTCGGCGGCCATCGGCGAAGCTCGACCTCGCCCGGCGACGGCGGCGGCGTCGCGGATCCGGCGAGGCCGAGTGGCCGGCGGGGCGAGCCTCGCCGGTGGCGGCGAGGTCAACCTCGCCGACCCTCACCTCTGGCCAGCATCGACCGGCCAAAGGAAGGAGAAGACCAAAAAAAAAAATTAAAAAATTTAAAAAATTTTAAAATTCAAAAAAATATTAAAAAATTGCCTCTCCGGCCAGCATCCACGTCGACTTAGGCTGGCCAATTTTGGCCGGATGGACTGAATTGGCACAATTATAAAAGGTTTAGGACTAAATTGACCAAAAAAAAGGTTTATGACTGAATTGGCACATGGGCAATAGGTTTAAGACTTTTTGGGTAATTATCTCGATATAAGTTATTAACTTTATCAACGACAAAATTTAAGTGAATCTAATTTAGGTGATGTTCATGAATGTAATTAGCCCCATAGTGTTTCGGGCGGTTATTTAGCACGAGATCTACGAGTATCCTTTTGAAATAAGAAATGTCGGTCACGTAATCTATTTGTCGCGAGTAAGTACCATCGATCAAGGTCTGAAAATGAGTGGGCCCAGCTTTTGCTTGGGCTCCACGTCTGAGAAAGGCAAAATGGCTTGTGCCACAAAGTATGGCCTAAGGCCCAAAAACATGGCCCGTTGGGCTTTTTCCACTCCAGATCAATTTATCTACGGCCCAATGCTTAAAAAGAGGGACTAAAACACGAACTTCGGGCAAAAGTAATCTCAAGTGGAACCCACGATAAAGAAAAAACTAAAACACTTGGAGCAAAAAATAATCTCACTTTTGAAACCACAAAAAAAATAAAAATAAAAAACGCGAACTTTACTCGATAGACAAAAATATCCGTTGGATCTCACAAAAAGGATGAACTTTTACCTCTGCGGCAAAAATTACTCCACTTTTCAAATGAACAAAAAAAAATAGCCTTAATTTTCACTAGAGAAACAACAATAGAAACAGTTAGACCTTCCTTCCTTCCTTCTAGAGAAGCTTATTTGGCATTTGATGTGATTAATGGCGGTGATGTGAACAACTAAAATGTCACTTGAGCCATATGAATGTCATTCTGCGCAAATCATAATGAATTTTTGGTTCCATTTCCCTCGAAATTGATAAATTAAAAATTCACTACAGTAACTGAACTTCATAATTTGTTTGAATTCCACAAATTGGCTCATAGTCGATTATACGAAACTCCAAATTGCAAATTTGTTTTGGGGCAAAATCTTAGCCATCCAATTTGAGATCTACATTTGAGACTATACTCTTTTTCTTTGACTATTACTTAAAAAGAACAAAACACAACTAAACGTTGTCTTTGTTTAAAATTACAATGTCAGTTTGGCTCAAATGACATGTTTATCGTACACTATTAGCCATGCCAATTCCTAGTACAGTTAACAATGGATATTTTTGTTGCTAAAGGGGGAGGGGGAGGGGGCATTTGTTTGAAAAATGTGGTTGGTTTAGTCCTAAAGGTATAATTTCATGCTTTATTTGGAATCCGGCAGATATTTTTGTCCCTCAAGCAAAACTTCATAATCTTTTGTCATTTCAGAAGTGCGATTACTCCTGTCCTCTGTATACAACTTTTAATGCTTTTTTCGAGCGTTTGACCGTTTATATTTGCATCAACCAATCAACCAGTCAACTACTACTTAACCATAATAAAGAAAGAGAACCCCATAATTTGCTCATTTACCCACTGGAATCTGACGAATAACATAACAATAAAATTGGCACTTGAGATCTGTCTCGGCGATGCCACGTGCACATGTGGTCCATGCAAATAAACAAATCATTAGGAATTTCATTAATGTATTTGCGTGCAATCGTGCCCTAGAAGTAGCCATGGTCCCCCCGGGGCGCCCCCAGTAGCAACATGAACTTTTCATTTATTTAAAAGAAAAAAATAGTCATGGGGGCCTTAGTTTATTGCGATTAATAAATGATTTCTTATACAACTTTCAGCACGGCCGCTTTAAGCGTAAGCAAATGATCTGCCAGCAAGAGAACAAATTAATTGTTCTCATGAATCTTGACCATCCATGTCTTGCAAATTAATAGAAAATTCCAAGCATTTGCTGATTTATTGATTTTAATCTCGATACAAATATTTATGGTCAGAGGCGGTCGACCACTTGTTTATTGTGGGAAGGAAAGGGTGTAGCCTTTAACAAACCTTTTTATATCATCTATGCTCATAATAGGTCTGATCCCCTAAGGAAACTCTCAACTTTAGGTGCAATATTAATTCTACTCAAACTTCTTCTTTTTTTATCTGAAAAAATTTTTATCTGAATAAAAAATATTTTTTGTTAAAAAAGCTTCAAATTTAGTCACAGAACTTCAACTCTAGTCCCAAATCTGCCGCCATTAGCCCTTTGTCCAAAAATCGCCATTAGTCATTCCTAATTCCCCTAATTTTCATTACTGTGGAAATACCATGATAAAGAACTGATGGTGATTTTTGGATGAAGGATTAACGGAGGCAAATTTAATACTAGATTGAAAGTTGGTATTTAGGAAAAAAAAAAAAAACAAAGTTTTGGGCATATTTGGGATTAGTGTTAAAATTGGTGAAATTTTTTGACAAAAAAATTCGAGGTAAATTTGGGACTGGATTTAAAATTTGATTTTTCTTTTAGAAAGAAGTTTGGGATAAGATTGGGATTGGAAATATAGTTATGATTTTTTTAAGACAAAAAATTTAAGGACGAATCTATTACTAGACCTAAAGTTATGTCTTTTTAGGGGATTAGGCCATTGATAATAAAAAGAAATAGATTCGGGATTGGATTTAAATTATTATTTTTTTATAGAAAGAAGTTTGGGATAAAATTGGATTGGAAATAACGTTATGTGTTTTTTTAGACAAAAATTTTAAGGTTGAAACTATGACTGGACCTAAAGTTATGGTCTTTTAGGGGATTAGGCCCCTGACATAAAAAAAAAAAAAAAAAAAAAAAAAAAAAAAAAAAAAAAAAAAAAACTTTTCAATTTAATGTCCAGTCCTATGTTTACGAAAATGTCCTCGTCTTCCTATCATATTTTTAGATCTATTATTCTAATCGAGCTCTTATCACTCGCTAAAAGATCAAGGCTATAAGGAAATGCATGTTGTTGATCTTCTAACTCAAATTATTGATGACCATCCATAATTCTTGATTCCATTCATCCACTAATTGGTGCCTCTTATCCACTAATTCACGAGACCGTGGCTACCCGTAATTTCAAGCAATATACATCGAACTAACTTCTTACTTTGTGATGTCTTTGCATCAGTTCATTATGGATTTCTTAATTCACGCATTACTCATTTTGATTGTTCGATTCATATACACAATTTTTCGGACATCAATATTGATTGAACTTTTTTTCAAGTGTGTGAAAAAGAGTATGAAGAAACTATGCACGCACATACCACATGCTCGAAAAGAGACTTCCATATTATCGGATTTTAACACGTCCCCTATTAATTGTCTATTAGATGCCTTAGTTCATAAATTCGATAATTGAAACACGTTACAAAGATTGCCTTGAGCGCAATTATCTTTAACCCCTTCGCTGCTTGACATGCTAAATCTTCTCTAGTAAATCTTTGGTTTCAATCCATGAGAGCACTCTTGATCTACAAAGAAAAGAGAAATTAGAAACTAAAATATCCTAATGCTATGAATTCGGTATGTATTATATGGCATTATTGATGAAGTGAAAATCGTTGTTTCCATAAGAGTGTAGCCGAGAAGAAATGCTTGGTTCGTTGTAAACAAATGCTTTAGGGCGCTCTTTCAGAAACTAATTAATAAAATTTTTCTGTTTCCAGTAAATACATTATATATTCTCGTATTCTGCATGATTGATTACTTGGAATTTGAATTATTTCTAACTAAATAAATTTAACAATATCTAATTAAGTAAGTTGAACCAAAACCCTAAGAGTACTTGTTAATACGAAAAAAGGAACTCTTACTGTACTGGAATTATCTCCTTTTTGATACGCTTGACCATATTTTGTGCATAACATGAAAACATTTGTAAATCAACCTAGAATCACTCGAGAGTGTCTCACCTTTTATTTTTCCAAATAACTGCAATTGATGAAATTCCAGTCAGAAAAAAAAAAAAAAAAAAAAAAAAAAAAAAAAAAAGAAGAAGCAATTTATGAAATGCCTGTTGCCATTCATGAGCGGAGGACCCAACAAGACTTACGGTAGATGCGATGGGGGGCTACTAGGATTTTGAAGAATTCATTGCTGGGGACATTGAAGTCAAAGGTCAAAGCTTTTGATGATCGGACGGTGTGCTTGTGTGGGCACGGCAAGAGATCGAAAATACATGGATGGGGACTCGTCGACAGCCCCAAAATAGTGCTTTGTACCTGCCACTGCCAATCATCATCTTCCTTGTACAACCTTGACATTTCAAGAAACTGTCAGATCCCTACTCAAATTTAATGACATGGGTAATTACAGTTTTTAATAGGGAATCGCAATTCTCTAGTGCAATCTGCTAAATTTCATCAGATATGATAGTCGCATTGTTGGAGATTTCAGGTAATTACTAAAAACACATAGATGCGTACTCTTGGGTTTATTCGAAGAAAATGTACTAATGTTATGATTAGAGTTTAGTCATTAAGCGAGAAAAACCATTTGCTCCAGCTACTCCTTAGAGCAAGAATGCACTTTTAGCATGCTTCTTAGATCATTTGGAATGTAAAGGGAGGTTTGGATGTCATGGCCGTTGACATTGAGAAATTGGTGGACAGATTTAGCAATGTTCTTATCATAAATGTTAAGTCATATGGCTATGAATACACAATTGACCCGTTTTAGGTCAAGGATTCGAGTCTTGATACGGTCTCCTATTTGCTAGTCCTGTTATTCTGTCTCTTTTTCTGTTTCGCTAGTTATCTTGTGGAAGTAGTTTCATCCCCCAACTTCTCTTGTGCATGTGAGACCGTCATACACACGGGAGACTTGTCAATTTATGTGTTAAAAGTGGTGTTAACTATTAAGTCGAATGTTATGAGGGGACATGTTAAGTCATATGTTACAAATACATTATTGGCTTGTTTACTAAGAGCTTAAATGGACCGGTTTCTTTTTTATTTTTTATTTTGGACGAAACGAAGCTTCAATATATCATATTAAGCAGGACGATAACAGTTAAATGGACCTGTTTCTTGACAGCCTAAATTTTTGGAAACCAAAAAAGTCTAGCAACAAAAGGTAAATATTTTATGTTACAGATACATCATGTGGTGGTGATATGTAATTTAGTAAGTCAATTAAAAAGGAGATACGTAATGTTCATAGTGTCAAATTAAATTAAATTCATAATGTGCGGACAATAATAATTGATCGATTATAAGAGAGTTGGAGATGTTGACTATGCTTTATTAGTAGTCGATACAACATATTCGATTCATCCAATTATTGGAAAAAATTGCTCTTCCCTTAACGCACTCCCGCTAAAAAAACTCACGATGAGGACCATCATTTGATTTTTAGATTTGGTTGATCGAAGGAATTCAAATTTAATTTATGATTTGGAAGAGAAGTAATTCACCCTAGTCCCCTCTTCTTCTTTTTTACAATTACAACCCATATGATTGTTTTCCCCTAGGCCCACTTAAGTATTTGTGCAAATTTATTTTTCATTCTTTTTCCATACAATTCAAATTATAATTTTAAGGATTTTCTTTAGTTTTCATTATTCCAAACAATATGGGAAGTTTTACTTTTTCGACATTTCTTCACCTACATTTTTCTTACTAATCTATCCACCTCTTAAAAATTCTTCCAAACAGTGTCCTGAAAAGAAAATTACTAATCTTATCCGAAATCCTTTTTTTTATCCTCCAACAAATAAGCATGTGTAAATGATATTAAATTATTAACATAAATGATCATGTTGGATGTATTGACTTCTTTCAACCCTTTTTTACTTTTGGATTACATTAGGAATTCAAGCTTCTCAACTGGATTAATCTTCGTGAATGCACACAAATCATTACATCCACATACATCCTTGAACAATGAATGCATGCAAACTCGGAAAAGTGGAGATACTTTCAAACAAAAATCTTGTGACATAGCTTTCATTTAAACATATATACTACATTGAGTTATTGAAAACTTGAAGTACTTAATAAAAAAAATTAGGTACTTGATTGAAAAATAGACCAAAATTCAGGTACTTCCACCTTGCTAGGATATTCTCCCTTTTCCATCAATTCCAAATTCAATTCGAGTTTTCTTTACCTTTACTTTTCATCATTTCAATCAATTTCAACAAACTTTTTGCGAAATTTCTTCGCGTTCACTTTTCATACTTGTTTTTCGCACTTCTTAAAATTACTTCGAGTTTTTTTTTTTTGGTCAATTCTACTCTATATTTATTCTACACTCACTCTCAGACTTTTGTCATGCCTCTTGCAAAGCGTGGGAGTCGAAACCCACTTCTGAAACTTGCGTGTCCCCACCCCATCCCTCCCTGAGAAGGTGGGGATTTGAACCCCACACCTCCCCCTTCCATGTTGGAAGGATGGCCACTGGGGCGAATCCCAGTGGTTACTTCGAGTTCAATTATTACTTTCTTTCAACTTGTTATTCGGATGATATTAGGCATCCCAACATTTCATCTTGACCAATCTCCATAAAGGCAGGCAAACCGTCCCATCCACATGAATCATATCCTTCAACCCAATGAACGAACATGGACTTTAAAAGACACTTATCCATCCTTGAAATATATCGAGTCGTCAATATTCCATGACAATACATGTCAATAGGACAGCAAAGATAAGCAGCATTGAAGCTGCAGTTGCACACAACAGAAAGTTACTATTTAGATCTGCCACAGGGACACTAACCCAAAGAATTGTCAACTTCAGCATTGGGATCCCGCCCATCCCCTCCAAACCCTTCTTCCTCCTTTTGGTAGGGTCAGTTCATGGACTCGAGGAAACGAACTGACTTTCTGGTGTCTCCCCATTGATCTTAGGTCACATCTTCGAGGCCTATTTAGCAAGTGATGAGAGCATCCAAAAGGAAAAACAGTGCTTTTAGAGATAATGTTTTCCTCTGATTGATGCGTACATTGACATTTTCGGTTGCAAAAAGCATCGCCTGAGTTTCCCAGAACGAGACGCCGTAGGTCCTGTGGCCAAATATGCATCTCCATGGATGCGTCCATGCGGGGTCTCCATGGATAGATTGCTGCTGTCGATGTTGTGCTCGACATGGTTTTTTGCTTGCTCTTCTCGAATCAAGGATTCGCTCGAGGTGTTTATCTGGCCACTTGAAACCGGGAAACAAACAATTGAATCCTTATACATGAAACGCAGGTTTGACAAGATAAGAACGGCCACCACCTTGGTCCATGAGACTTTATGTCATGCTTCCTCCAAACAGTTAGATTACCACAAAGCAAAGATATTTATCTTCAATGTATGGTCTACAACCACTTAAACATTCAAGCTACAACTACTTGAGCTTAGTTGTAAACCCCACGCCACAGCCGGTCCCTACCTTCTATTGTCATGGAGTGTTGAATCGGGTCCAATTAACAACTTGAGCTTGACCCCGACAGCTCATAAACATCATAAAGATATCACATCAAAAGGTTTAATTTTTTTTTTTTTTTTTTTTTTTTTTTTTTGTGTAACGAGCCAATTCAGCCAATGTGAACCAACTTCTCAAAAAGAGTACTCAATTGTAACCATACAAGTTGATAACTATTTAGGAAAGAGCAATGAACTTACTTATGACGTAATGAGCTCACACTTAAGGATCTCATAAATTTCTTTACTTAAAACACTAAGATTGGCGTCATCCATTATAGTCCGACCTTAATTTGGTGTAGGATTCAGTCACTTGCCTTCGTTAACCTAAAATCCTATATGAAGCCATACTTTATCCAAGCTCTCTCATCCGCCAATTGCTCCTCAACATTGCAAATTATATATACATTGGGAGAAGTTTTACTATATCTTGTAATGACTCAACTTGATCCGTGCGAGTCAAACTTCCAAAATGAGCACTTAGGTATGACCATGCAAGGTGTTGGCCAATTGGAGGTGTTTATCAACTTTATATCACTCTATGGGCTCTTTCTGTGGGTCTCGTAAAGTAAGTTCTAAAATTTTCAATTATAAAGTAAAATTTTAATTTTTGTCAAAAAGTGTTATTTAAAACGTTTTTATTAAGGAAAAAGAAGGGGAAAAGTTATCCTTATACATTGACTCGATGCTAATTTGTCTCCTCTTTCTGGAAATACCGCTTTGTAACCAGCGACAAAACCTCATCGCCACGAAGACCAAATTGCCATTTCCATGAAATACCAAACTTACCTAATAACTCCTAGGTCTCCGAACCAGAATTCCTAAAACTTGTAACGCCCGCAAAACCTAGCCTCCTCCAACGCCGCCACTCATTGTCGTTCGACGTTGCCTCCACCGCCTCTGGCAACCGTCTCAATATAGCCACCCTCGGCCCATCTCTCTCTCTCTCTCTTTCTCTCTCTCTCTCTCTCTCTCTCGGATGCTGTTTTAAGTTCTCGACCACCTAAGATCGAGGTCGTTGATATCCTTGATGTGGTTTTTTAGGATGTCATGGAGCGTGAGAGCGTGTGTCTGTGTGTCTCCCGGCTGAGGTAACTAGTACTAAGGCCCTGTTTGGTTCGGCTTTGCAAATGGGCTTTGGGACTCTAAAGTCCCTTGGCCAAATGCAAACACGTTTGGTTCGTTTTTTTGCGCAATTTTAGCACGATGCAATTGCATCTCCAAAAGAGTCTAAAGGCCTTTAACCCAATGGAGCTCTTAAGGTGCATTGGCAAGTTGTATTCTGGGAATGCAACTCAGTACTGTTCATCTTCTCCAAGCCACCGCCGATTGGAGGTTGACGACTGCCGACCAAGGGGTCGTGCGCGCCAACGACGCGCCGGTGACCGTCGCTGAGGGTCGCCCGACCCCGGCGATCATCGCTGGACCTCAGGCAATGCCTAGGTCGCGCTATTCAAGCCACTGATGACCTCAAGCGACCGTCGCCTAGGTTCGCTAGACCCAGACGGCCGTTGCCTGGGGTCGCCTAACTCCAAGCAACCATCGGGAGGCCGGATCGGGCGGTCCATCTGCGGGGCTTCAAAAAAATATATATAAATATATTTTTGCTTTTTTAATTTAATAAAAGTCAATTACAAATACAAATTTTACCCAACGGTATTTTGACTAAAGTTGTTTCACAATGCAAATTTTACCAAACGATATTTGCATTTCGAAAAACCTCATTCACTCAAAAGTATTTGTATTTTTACAAGTGTATTTCCCAAAAGCTGAACCAAACGGGCCCTAAGTCTAACGAAGGATGAGGCTAAGATGACGTAGGGCAATGATGGCTAAAGCCAAGTCACGGCAAGCATTCTCTAATTGAAGCGTCTTTTGGATGATTTTTTAATTTAAAATGATGGCAAGGACATTTTTGGGGGGGAAGTTGGAATTTTCTTGTATGGTGGTTAAGTTAAAAGTGAGGAGGATTTTTGGCACAAACCTTAATTCTCAGAGGTGGGTGCATGAACCACTTGGTTTCGGGACAACATCAAGGCATGTTGTTACTTGAGATAAGCATTAGGTCGTTGCTGAAACTGAAGTGAATGATTTCAAGTCAATACCATGAGCTCGTATCGCATCGAGCATGAGTTTAGTTAGTATAGCACAAGAGTCGTTCATTGATTCACCTTCTATAGCACACTTTCGGCCTTTCATCCGGCTAATAAATCAAAATAAAAATGGGTTGATTAATATTAGAATGCATGGACACATGATGGACCTTTACTATTGACGTTGGGGTATGCCGGGTCATTGCCTAGGGTGAAGCCCTGGATGCCGTCTCAATATTGAGTTCTAAGACGATGCCGGCTCGGGTGAGACCAATTCCTAGGGGTCATCTTGGATGCCGTCCTAATAATGAGATCGGGGCGATATCTATTACCAAGGGGGGACTGGTGCTCGATTGATACTGGAAGAGTCAATGGATTTCGACCAACTGAATTGACTAAAATAAACTAAAAATCCACATGTGGTCCTTGATTTGATACATGTGTGGTGCTTGATTTATGCATGAGTAATGCTTGAACCGGTGCTTGAATTGAAGCTTGAAAAGCTGGATTTGTTTTGGTATTAATTGTTGATTCCTCGCATTATTTGAGCATTTGAGTGTATTGGGTCCCTTAATGGCCGAAAGGGTCATAAGTTGCGGGTCATTAAAAACCTTGTTCTTTATGTTCTTACCTTTTGTTTTTGATTTTGAAAGCACTTTAGATGATTGAGAGCCTTCCTATGCATATAGAAGGCAAGACACAAATCTTGCTATTAATTTGTTATCGACAAATGGGTGGTGTTCTCATATCCAAGGATCGATGGCTAGATATCCTCCTAAAGGAGAATTAGAAATTTCCTCCTAAAGGATCGATTCACTTGAAATTTCACAATTTCAAGTGAATGATGGATGAACCAACCCCGCTACCCGTCCGTCCCGGCCTTCCTATTGATATGGTTACCACCGTGATAGAGATAATAGATATAGAAGATGACGTCATCTACCAAAAGTATACCATTATCGTATGGGTCCAAGAAAGGGATAGACACTATGGTCCTGCATATATACGAGGTGCGGTGCCTCATTTTTTACGAAGACATCATAGATCTCATCCATGGCTTCATCTCTCCGATGGATCCCATAAGAACTCCATAAGAGGAGAAGTCTAAAATGGGGGTCATTTTTGGGAGAAGCTCAGTAAAGGAGCTAAGCTACTCTAGCCTTTTGGATTGTTGATGTATGGTAACAAAGATACATAACCCAAGACTAGGAAATGGCATGTGATTATAATAGCTTTTGATATGTATAAATATATGTGTTTTTGTTTACTTGGCTTGTATATGATTTGTCCAACTTCCATGTTTGTTTGTATGTGGATTTTTTTTTATGACTCGCTTCTGTATGTGCTTATTCAAATTAAAAGATTTTGGGACGTTCGACGTGCCTAGGATGTCAATACTAACCTGCTAGGGGTAGGGCGGGGGCATGACAAAAACGCTAAGGAGGATGGCCATGAGAGTGGGGGTTAAAGTGGGAGACGAACCATTGAACAATGGGGCGGGAGGTCGGAGATGGTAGGGGTGTTTCCCAATGTTGTCAAGCTCACGCATGTTCTCATTGCCTTGGTGTTGCTTAGGATGGGACCAAAGGTAAGAAAGGGCAGCTATTAGGAGAACATAGTAGACATTCAATACCTTCACTCGAGGGAGATCACCAATAAAGAATCCAAGTCTATTTATCAAGTTGGATCCACTTTTATTCAAAAGTTTAAGCCAACAAATTATAAACAAGATAATATGATATACTTTACATCAGACCACCTCAATTCTCTAATGTGAGTTTTGTGCATCTCAAATTTTTTGAAATAATGGCTCCGATACTTGTTGAGAGCGTACAATAGAAGTTCGATATTTTCACCTTAGAGAGATTGGTGATAGAAAGCCCAAGTTCGAATCTGTTGACATATCAATTAAACATGCTTTTGTTCAAAAATTTAAATCAATGAACTATAAGCCAATTAAGATATACTAACTACTTCAAATTATACCAAGTCTCTATTCTAATATAGCTCGCATGTGCATCTCAACAAAGGTGATGCACATTTCACTCTCGCATCAATGTCAAATGTTACAGAAAATATTTAAGAAGTCCAAGTCAAATTTTTTCCCTCACTGAGACGAGCGATGCTAACAAAACTTTGTGTCTTATTACATTAGCTTTGGAACTTAAGATGCACACAAATCCTCCTATTGGTTGTTGGAATTAATGGAATGGTTAATACCATTAAAAAAAAAAAAAAAAAGTCCAAAGTAGTACGCATATGATAAATTTATCTTAAAGTAATCTTTTTATTATGAAAAATCTCAAATTGATACGTCTATAACAAATTTATGCTATACTATTTTTTTAACTACCAAAATTCCTAAATTGGTATATCTGTAATAAATATATTTTTCGTTTGTTTTCATTAAATTGGATTAATATCACAAAATATCACAAATTTGATATATCAATGATAAATAGATGATAAAATCTTAAACAGGTAAAAATGCCACATATCATCATACTCAGCAATTTAATAGAAAAATTTAACGAAATTAATAAAGAGTAAATTTATTATAGATATATTAATTTGAGGTTTTTATCAAAAAATTAATTTTAAATAAATTTATTATAGGTATATGACTTTTTGGACTTTTTGTGATATTAACCCATAAGAGAAATAAGATTAACCAGTGCTCCTTAACAAAACCCCTGCATATACGGTCACCTTCGCCGGATTCATCCAATCTTAAGCATGTTTGCAGCAAAGCAATGTTTTACTTTAGGACTCGTCCGGAAATTCTCCACATGACTTGTCTTATTCTCTGCCTCCCTCTCTCTCTCTCTCTCTCGGTCTCTCTTAATGCATGGGAGGAAGTCAGTCCTCCACGTGCTCCTAGGGACTCTCTCTCTCTCTCTCTCTCTCTCGCTCATGTCGCACGCATCACATTATCATATCAAGAAGCCCCATCAGCCGTAACCCCAGAGAAAAATAGCAGCAGACGAACGAAACATCTTTAGCCCTCGAAACCAGAGAGATCCCCACCAGAGGAAACAAACCCACAATCTCAAAAGTAGAAGAAAAGAAGAGAAAAGAGCCCTAGCTAGTGCAGCAGCAGAAGAAGAAGAGGAAGAAGAAAGGCATAATAATGGAGGCTCTCAAAGAAGGAGGCAACGAGATCAGCGGCGTCGCCGCGGACCAAGACCAAGACGCCGGCGACGGAATGCAGTGCGCCGACCACCCCTTCCGCGGCAACCTCGGCGGGATCTGCGCCTTCTGCCTCCAAGAGAAGCTCGGCAAGCTCGTCTCCTCCTCCTCCTCCTCCTCCCTCCCCCTCCCCCGCCCCTCCTCCTCCTCTTCCGCCCTCCTCCTCTCCTCCCTTCAGATCCGGCGCCGCCCCCAGCGGCTACGCCGCCGCGTTCGCCCCCGCCGCCTCCTCCGTCTCCGTCAACCCGGCCGTTTCCCTTCCCTCCAACCGCCAAGACGGCGGCGGCGGCGGCGGCGGCGTCGGCGGCGTCTACCACGCCCGTAGGGCGTCGAGGATCGTGCCCTTCCTCTTGGCCAAGAACAAGAGCAGGAAGAAGAAGAAAGCCGCCGCCGGGGCCACGACGGAGGCGGAGATGATCTCGTTTAAGCGGAGCAAGTCCACGGTGACCCCGAGGAGGGGTGGCGGGCGGTTCCTGGACGAGGAGGTGGGCAACGACGAGTTTAGCCATCGGCGGCGAGGTGGGTTCTGGTCTTTCCTCCATCTCTCCTCTTACTCTGCTGCTTCTGGCTCTGGCTCTGGCTCTGGCAGTGCGGTCGCGAGGAGAGACTCGAAGTCACACTCGCAGTCGCAGTACACGTCCAATGCGATGAACGGGCCCATCGTCGAAGATGGCAACAGCGACAATGCAGGCTCCAGTTCGGCTTCGGCGGCGACGTCGTTCGAGAGGAAAGTCTCGAGATCCAGATCCGTGGGGTGCGGAAGCAGGAGCTTCTCGGGCGACTTCTTCGAGCGGATCTCGACTGGGTTCGGGGACTGCACCCTCAGGAGGGTCGAGTCCCAGCGAGAGGCCGGCGGCCGCAGCCACCAGAAGCCCAGGATCTCCGCCGCGCACGGCGGCGAGAGGGTGAGGTGCGGCGGGATCTTCGGCGGGTTCGCGGCGATGGCCTCCTCGTCGTCCTCCTCATCTTCTTCGTCACACTGGGTGTCGACAGGTTGTTCGGCCGATCAGGAAATGGCCCACAGCAGCAGCAGCAGCAGGTCGTCAGCGACGGCGGCCGTCGTTCACGGAGGAGGAGCGAGGGGTCATAGGAGCTGGGGCTGGGCGTTTGCGAGCCCCATGAGAGCTTTCGGGAGGCCTGCTTATACCAAGGATGCGAGGAGAGAGAAGAGTGTCGTCGCCAGTAGAAACCGCAATAACGCCACGACAAGCCCCAATCTGGCTGCGATTCCTTCACTTTTGGCCGTGAGAGGCTGAAGACTACAGGAAGCTTCTTTGAATCTCTCTCTCTCTCTCTCTCTCTCTCTCCTCTTCCGTCTTCTGTTCATTTTTCGATTATTGGTCTCCACTACAGCAGAAGTGTGTGTATTTACTCTTAAACTTTGCTCTTTTGCGCTTTAAGCTTAAGAAAAACTTTCTTGGGGTTTGATTACTTCTGGTCTTTGATGTGGATCGAGTAATAACTTGTATGGTTTCCGTTTCAAGAACAGTGGAATCAGAACTGGTATTATCGTCGAAAGAGCGCAGATAGAGAGAGAGAGAGAGAGGGAGACGAACGTTGTTTCTTCGGCTTATCGTATCCCTCGTGTGATTCGACCGACGTTTGGTGATGATGTTGCTGTCGAATCTTGTGTGATCGGTGTGGTCGACGAACGAGAGGGGGACTGCTACATCAGGTGTTCGTGTTGGGGTCGCTTGCGCACACGTGCTGGTCCATGTTTTGTCACTGTTTTGGTGGCCCAGCCCGTGAAATTTGGCTTGTTCTAGCGGGGGAAACTTTAGTCAAAATCTGGATTTGGAAGATCTAAATGCTACGGATGAATCTAGTACCGTAATTTCACGTGAACACGTTTTTGACATTTCATTGTTTTTTCTTGGGCAATTGGTTGTGTTTTCTTCTCCGTCTTTTTTATTGGTGCGTGTGAAAATTTTTATGGGTATTTGTCATCTTTTTTCTTTTCTTTGCTTAGTTACGTCAATTGGGAAATTTGGGAGGTGCTAACTTGACGAGTTCATTAGTATATTTTCAGCTAAGTAGCTAGAAAAGAAAGGGATTGGCTGGTGTCATAATGGAGACCTCTTTATACTAGAGCAGTTGGTGCCTACATGACATCTAATGGGACTGAACGATGATAATTGCCCTTGACCATATCGCGTACGAGCAAGGACGAGGAAATTTCCTGAGGAAAAAAAACAAGAAAACGGGGTTGCAACCTCATAGAAAAAATGCTGACACGGCATCTTCTTCCCCTATCCCCGTCTCAAAATTAGGGGTGCAATTGAGCCAAGTCGACTGGAATCACGTTGTTCTTGCTCATAAGCTCTAGCACGACCCAATTAGAAAATAGATATGTTTGAACTTGACCCGACTAAAATCGAGTATAAATAGGCTTGAGTTTTTTAAGCTCGAATACTGGGTAAAGTCAGGTATTTCGTGTCTATTTTTGTAATTATAAAGTGCATCTTTTAAAAAAAAAATGAAAGCTGGATTAGGTTTTGATTAGTCTTCCAAGCCCATCGAGGTGAGTTCTAACAAGCGTGAATTGCTCGACTAGACTCGATTTCCCATGTATCTAGAGTAGTACTAGATTAGCATAGCATCTTTTCTCCTCAATATTCTTTTTCATAAAAAAAATATAAGATTAATACCATTAAAAATTTTAAATTAACATCTCATCACATTTGCACCAAAATTAATTTCCATCTCATGAAAAATCCCAAATCAATTTTTCCAATCTAAATCCATCCATAATTAATTTTCGTGAGATAAAAATTAATTTTAAATAAATATGCTATCACATTAATTTTGGGTAAATGGATCATGTACGTTTTAACCTGAGATTTTCAATAGTAGAAACGGGGAAATGCAGGATCAGGAGCATCTTCGGGAGTCAGGGCAGTACAATCTTCAGTATTTTTTAATTCTACAATAAGAAATGGTGCAAATCCTACCCAGGGAGACCAGGCCTAGGCAAAATATATTGAATCGCGGTCTCGTAATCTTTCCCGAAAATGACTGGTCATGGTCATTTTTTTTATAGGGAGGGGCCATGAAAATTCGTGGAAAAAGCACACAGAAAAACACGACAAGTCTCCTGGCCCTTGTCAAAGTACAGAGGTCGTAGGAACAAGACACCGGAAAAGCTGCGCAACGTGGGACTCTGTAAATCGCAGGTCAATTATTAATTAGGGGCCCCCTCAGAATCTCACCCTTTTCAGTTTTCACTTCAACCCGCATTTTCTATTTCAGAAATGGGGGAGGAAAAAAAGGAGAATTTCATGTTAGATTTTTTTTTTTTTTTTTGTGTGTTTATGGAGACCTTGGAAAAGTACGAACATAAACCTTGCGGAAAGCATAAGCACGAAAGCCCTTTTCTAATCCTAGGGCCCAAGCCTCGTGGTTTTGCTAGTGGTCCTCCTACTTATATGACATTTATGAGAATCTTGAAAATTCGAATCTCAACGATCGGTAACTTTTAGATCATGGAAGAATAGATTTTGATCTTTCATTAAAGATCTGTATTGATGTGATACTTCGTTTTGGATAAGAAGTAAAGGCACTTTTCGAATAGTAAATCAATCTATCCGAGGACATAAAAGTACATTTTCATGAAAAGATTTCTTTGGCCATTACTATCCATGACTTCAAGAGAACTCAAGAGCGTGTAATACCGTGAAGACAATAAAATTTAGAAAATTAAATCCACAATCAAATATCAATAAATAGTAATTGTTAGGATGTCTTATGTAAATTTATTCTTTAACTATCTTATGTCCCTAATTTGTCAGAAAGTATTTATTAATAGTGGGAAAATATCAAACTAGGGTAGCGTCGAAATACACGCATGGAATTACACAGAATACCCATAAGATCCTCTCAATTATGTTAACTAGAAAATAGGGAAAATGTACAACGATATTAACAATAGGGAAAATTGCATAAAACTATTTCAAATTTGGGGAGTAACATACGTCAGCTATTGCCCATTCTTCCCTCCATTTTGTTACAATTGGTAATGTGTAATGCACATTACTTTTTAGGGGTAAAAGTGTATTTTCATTTCTTTTTCTTTTTTATAAGAAATTTCTTTAACCCCCATCTTTGTAAAAAGGAATCTAGAAAAATAAAGAAATTAGAGAAAACAAATGAACTAAAATATTCACATCGTAAAAGAGATATATCAATAGCAATATTTAAAGATAAAAAAAGTTGAGAATTTGAATGTATTATCATAATACATCTTAAGAAAAGGCAACACAACAGGTAAAGTGGAAAATAGCTCAAAGAAAGGTCAAATTGGAAAAATAAGATACTCATTATATACCTTTAAAATGTTAATTAATGAAAAATAATTGATGAATAAAAGGTATTTAAAAATATCACACTGAATTTCGGTTATTCATTTCCCTTTCTCATCTAGTAGAATATATGTACCAGTAAATCGTTTTTCATATGAACGATCCCTATAATTATACATAATGAGTAAGCAAATTTTGTCATTTGGGCAATTTGTTATTGATGCCATTTCCCTTTTTATTAATTTGCATTTATTATTTTCCTTCAAATACCTCATCTAATACCATTAAAGTCTCTATACGTATCAAGTTTTAACAAATTTTTAGTTTTTAATAGTATGATTAATATAAATTTTCCTACTTTTACAATTTTAGTTAATTTAAATTCCTCCCGTTTCTATATTTTTTTTTTCATTTTTAACGATATTAATGATGAAAGAGAGATTCGTTACCCAAAAAAAAAATGATGAAAGAGAGATTTACTTAAAGAATGAAATAAAAATATACTTTTACCATTTAAATGTCATGCGCATGGCACATGCTAACTGAAAGATAATATAAAGCTTACGAATGTAGTACAATGAAAGTCGAGGGGATATTGTGAAACGGTTGAAAGTTCGTGGGCAAACGTCTGCCACGCTCAAAGTTTATAGGGTTTTGTATAATTATTATTATTATCAGATTCATAGGGTGAGACCATAATACAAAGAAAGTTCCTTAAATGTACGAGCAACAAAAATTTGATGAGCAGGTCTGCATGTGCTAGTGCACAGAGGCGGGTCCTGGGCCAAAAAAAAATCTGAGGAAAATCTGGAGAGTCAGGTGGGTTGCGAGACGATGCTAATAAATATGGAGGCCCTCCCGCTACATGACAGATTAAATTGTGGTAGAAGCTCTGAGCTAAGTTCACATGCCCCCATCTCCACATCTACGACCTAAAGCCTGACCAAAAACTCATGCTCATCACATCATGTACAGTTTCCTAGCCAGTGGTCCAAGACCAAATTTGATGATGCGGATGCGACCTAGTCCAAGTTCCAAGTCAGATGTTTTGTTCACCATTCTAATCTTCTAATGATGGGCCTCTAGATAGTTCAAAATTCAAGAATTTTTACCCAAATGAGGTTTTAGGGAGGGTCCTCGTTATCAAGTAGTAAGTACAATGATTTGGAGTACCTCGACTAATTTAATGACACAAAGCTTCGATATCTTTTGAGATGTTGGTGAAATTAAGACGACATGAAGATAATTTGCACGATCCTGAGTCTGCAGCTCAAACTCAAAGAAAAATCGAATATGGATATCACTTCAAAATTACTAAATCCATCCTAAACTTATTGTATGGATGTAAATTTCAGTGATAAACTTTTCGATTTTGCCAATGCAATCCTAAATATTTGCAAGAAATTCTGATCTGTTCTCTTAGCCAATTGTCGCAAGAAACTGTCCATATGACGATCCACATAGGAAGTCATTTCGAATAAAGTTGTTCACATTAAAAGGAAAACCAACGATGGTTTTACATCACGTCGATAATTTTGGTACAATTGGCCGAAAAGAACTATATTGAAATTTCGCACAAGGGTTAGCATTTTATTAGTAAAATTGAAAATTTTATGATTACATATGCATCTTACAATAGGTCGAGGATCAATTTGGTAATTATCCTCACTATTGTTGGATGGGATTGAGAATGATATTACACTAGAACCTAGAGATATCACTGCATATGGAAAAATTTGCACCGATCATTCAAAAAAATATTGCATATAACTGTGATTTCACATCACCCTTGTCAAGAGTCCATTGATTGAACGACATGTGTCATTTGTGGGCCAACATCAGAAATTTTGACAGCCCTCTTTCTCCTCTCCCACGCTACGCTCTCCATGACATGCTTTGCCCCTCTCCTTCCAACTCATGATGTAGCTTTGCTCTCTCTGATCGCTTGCCTCCACGGCTCCACCTCATCTGCCATCCAAGAACAAGCCAAGAACCACGTCATGATCACCCATGACCCCAAGCCCTCCCTTAGCACCTAAATCCTCAAGGTCCATTATGGCTTCGATGTCATTGCCTCCCTCCACAACTTCTAAATCTAACTAGCCCTCACCTAAATCGCAACATGACCCTTGCCAAAGGCCTACAAGGATGACCCTTGTCCTAGTCGTGAGGGTCAAGCACACGCCAAATTTGGGAAAGCAACCCTCGCCCATGTTCATCGAGGGCCACTACACCCTTGCCTTGTGGCCAGCCATGGGCAAGTATTAGCTACAAGCTAAAGGGAAAGAAAGGAGAGGGAAAACAAAGTATAAGCAAAGTCGTGAAGTAGAGGGGGGAGGGGGTGGAATGGTGGGCCCACCAACGACACATGACTCTTGCAAGGAGACATAAAATGAGTCATATGCAATATTTTCTCCCACCATTCTTAAACTTGCTCAAGTGGGTCCTGCGACATTGGTATTACCCACTACATTGAATCTTTCAATTTCTTTGTCCAATTGACATACCTCCAATGGAATCTCACTAATTTTGTCTGGTACACGTGACCAATTGTTCATTTACCACGTTTTCACTTCACTAGAATATTGACTTGGCACATCAAACACAAACATCCATGTTCGAATGCTATCTCACAAGTGACATCTCATACATAAAGGATAGTATATTCTCTTTATATAGATATGATCTCCTCAATTTATCAATATAAGCTTTTGAATTGGACTTTCAAAATGAGATTTAGAGTCATGTTTTGTTTTAGCTTCTAAATCATTTGATATATTCAACTTTGGCAAATAAAGTTCTTGACTTGTTTAGAGTGAATTTTAATTTTTATGTATCTATGACTTGCGCACTTGGACTTTAAAAAAAAAAAAAAAAAATCTCGAAACTTTCACATATATAGTTAGATTCATATATAAATTTCTTCACAATTTTCTAAAGTTTAAATAATATTTTCAATAAAAAGGAAAAAAATTTTGCTTTTAGACGAGTATGAACAAATTCCACGTCTTTTGAGAATAGAAGATTTAACTCTCAAACATGATTTAAGCGTTTAAATAGGGATGCTCTTCTGTTATATGACAGATTAAATTGTGATGAACCTCTGACCTAAGTTCGCATGCCCCCATCTCCACATCAAAAGCCTATGTCTGGGGAAATAATGGTCCAAGACCAGACTTGATGATGGGCGGTCGACTTAGTCCAAGCTCCAAATCATGTTTTATTCGCCACTTTAATGGGCCTCTAGATTTTCGAAATTCAAGACTTTACCCAATAGAGGTTTTAGGAAGGGTTCTCATGATCAAGTACAATGATTTGGAGTACCTCGGCTAGTTTCATAACATGAGCCCCAGTATCTTTTGAGACATCCAATATAATTAAAATGATGTGGAGATAATTGGAACGATCCCGAGTCCATGCCTTAGACTTGAAGAAAAATCGAATACATATATCACTTCAAAATTACTAAATCTATGTTAAATCTATTGTATGGATGCTAATCTTAATCATAAACTTCTCGATTTTACTGAATTACAATAGGTTTAGGATCGATTTAGTAATTATCCTCACTATTATCGAATGAGATTGAGATTGATGTTACACCGAAACCAAGAGATATTTGGCATATGGAAAAAATATGCACCGGCCATTCGAGAAAATATTGCATACAACTTTGATTCACATCAACCTTGCAAGAATTCTTTGACTGAATAACATGCATCATCAATTGGACCACTGTTAGAGATTTTGAAAGCCCTCTCTCTCCTCTCTCATGCGACGCTCCATCCCCTCTCTCCCTAACGATGCTCTACTCCGCCTCTCTCCTCCCGACTCACGAGCTAACTCCACTCTCTCTTGGCGTTGCCTGTGCCTCGTCCGCCACTACCCTAGGTCCAAGAACAAGCCTAAGCCCCCCGTCGTTGTCACCTGTAACCCCAAGCCCTCCCCTAGCCCCTTCATCCACAAAGCCGCTTGCAGTTTCGATGTTGTCGACTCCCTACAACTTCAGAATCTGGTAGGCCCTCACTGAATTTTGAGAAAGCGATCCTTGCCTCTAGCGGACGAGGGTCATGGCACCCTCGCCTACGATCAATCGTCCGCCATGGCTGAGTACCAGCCACTAGCCAAACTGAAAGAAAGGAAAAAGAGAACAGAGAGCAAACGAAATCGTGAAGCAGTGGGGAAATAGGGGTTTCAAAATTTTTTTATGATGGGCCTATGGATAATACATATCATTTCGTCGATAAACTCTAACGAGGGTGACACAGAATCAAAGTTGTATGCAATATTTTCTCTAGATATTCTTAAATTCCCTCAAGTGGATTATGCGATGTTGGTATTCATTGCTTTTGATTCCCCACTACATTGAATCTTTAAATTTCTTTGTCCAGTAGACATACTTTCAACGAAATGCCACTAATTTTGTGAGGTACAAGTGGTGAATTGTTTATGTGCCCCCTTTTCACTTAGCTAGAATATTGACTCAATAATAGTTGAAGTTACTTCCGAAATGCTTTGACGCAGTCTATTGCGTATGAATTATATATATGGTGATGATATTAACTCAAATGGTCATGTTTTATCGGTGAAATAAAAATATAATAGAAATTGTCTTTAAGAGAGATTGCCGAGTAGTTGATGGCTCCGATCTTGAAAATTGGTATGATTCGTAAAAGAAAACTATTGACTATTCGAATCCATCTCTCCTTTTTGCTCGGTGAAAATTTCTCTTTATTTTATTTGAGTTGGCTGACTTTCTAGTACACTCCCCAATCTATAAATTTCAATTTTTGAACTGTACTTTTGAAGTGATATTTAGAGTCATGTCTTGGTTTCAGTTCCATGACCTACATCTAAATCATTTGATATATCAATCGAGTTTGGCTAATAAAGTTACTAACGACTTTAATTTTTTACATATCTACAGCTTGTGCACTTCCAATTTTTTTCTAAATTGAAAATTCCTGAAACTTTTGCATATATATACTAATATTCACATATTAAATTTCTTCACAATTTTCTAAAGTTTAAATAATATTTTCAATAGAGGAAAAAAGAAGTACCTTTTGCTTTTAGCATAGGACAAACCAATCCCACTTCTTTTGAGAAGAGAAGATTTAACTCTTAACACGATTTAAGCATTTAAATCAGGGAGGGAGGGAAGGAGAGAGAGAGAGAGAGAGAGAGTCGTGTCGTGTTTAGTCAAACTTTTGGATAGTGCCACCTTCGACCAATGGAGAAACAACACACGAAACGACAACCCGATAGAAAAATTTCGACACAAAACAAAGCGCAACCCAAACCCCTCTCTAGTCTCAACCCCCTCCCCCTCCTCTCCTCTACTGCGTCCTGACTTTGTGATTGAGAAGCATCGCCCGGAGCTCCGCCGCATCGATCTCCGCCGCGCGGTTCGCCGGCCTGTAGTACCCCGTCACCGGGTCCGGGGCCCACGCCGACGAGGCCCCCCCGGACTGCTCCTTCATCGCCGCCATCTCCTCCACTTTCCCGACGAGGCCTGCCCTGGATCCTCCCCTACCGAATCCGGCCGACGCCGCACCAGGCGCCGACGCCGCGAAGCCCCGCCTGCGAACGGATCCATCGGTCTAAATTAGTCAAACTGCCTTTGGGTTTACATTCATTATCGCAATATGAGCTAACCATCTTCCTACCAACCCGATTATCTTCTTTAGCATAATTCAGTTCTCATCACACGACAGCAGCTAGCAAACCAACAAGGACAGGCGCGACAAACACACTCACCGAGCGAGAGCGAGGGAGAGCCTGACCGCGATCGCAGCGGGGACGAGCTTGGAGAAGGCGGTGAGAGAGCGAGCCATATCCGTTCTTATTTATATGTATAGAAAGCCGAGATAGGACTCGTGTTGGGGGTGTAGGGGGCGCTGCTGCAGAGGGAAGCTCGTCTTCTCGGGAACCCCGGAGAGGGGAAGAAGACGAAGAAGAGAGCTTCTTCTCCGCAGCAGCAGGCGAGGACTGGTGGGGGGTCGAAAGGTGGCGTGCGAGGAGCTTTGAAAATTAGGGTTTGCGGGCGGTGGAGGGGTGCTTTTATAACGAGGGGAGAGAGAGAGAGAGAGGAGCCGGGCCCTTCTAGGGAGAAGAGAAAAGTGGTTTTATGTTGGTGACGTTTGCCTGCTCTTTTGACGTTCTTGCAAAGCGATCCCCGATGTTCACACGGTGTAATATAAAGAACGACTTTTCAAAAATGATACTCGAGTAAAATTAAAACTAAGGTTGAAGTTTACTTTTATTTTGCAAAATAAACATGACTTTTGGTCATCCAATTGAAAATGGGGTGTGTCATGTTTTTCATTTATTTGGCACATACGAATTATTCCGTCAGGCGTAGAAAAACTTCACATAAACTCTGAGATTCGCATGATGTATATCTCGAAGATAATACGAAGGACGACTTTTCAAAAATAATACTTGAGTATAATTGAAATTAAGGTCGAAGTTTCCTTGTAACTTGCGAACTAAACATAACTTTTGGTCATTTAATTCAAAACGGGGTGTGTCGTGTTCTTTATTTATTTGGCATGTACGAAGTATTTCGTCAGGTGTAGAGAAATTTCGTATAAACTCTATTTTGGCAAAGACTGAGTTCTTTCTTAGCGAAGATGAGAGAAGATAGATGGGTGAGTGAAACTTATTGGGAGAAGGCCACTCAAGCACATAAAAGGAGTCGAAAGCATATAGAACTTAGTACGCGACTTCTAGAAGAGTCAACCTCAAAAATGGGGCTATCAAATGAGTTGAGTTGGGTCGAAAATGGTCCATCCTTAATCGACAAATTTTACCTATTTTGCAATACAAATTCGACGACCCTTCCCGACCCAACCCACGATACTAAAACACACATATATTTAAAAACAAAAAATTTTATGTGATGCTTGCGGTGTGTACAATATAAAATTTTTAATAGTTTTAAAAGGTTTCAAAAAATTTTGCTACTTTTTCTTTATTACAAAATTTTCGAGTTTAATAATAAAACATTGGACATTTCTTAAGATCAGTAAGTGATATTGACATGTATAATTAGATATTAATTTCTACCATTTTTTAAAGCATGAAAGATCATGCCTTTTTAATATTTTTCAATTTTGAAAAGAAGAAGATCACAAGTTAAAAATAAATAAATAAATAAATAAATAATAAGTTGCCCCACCTGGAAAAACCTTCAACTTGAACCTAAAGACAAGTGAAGAAACGACTGCAGGTGGATTGTGCTTTAGACCCATTAAAAACTCACGTTTTGTTGAACTTTATTACTCAACCCATATCAAATCATTTAACAAAATTTAGCTAAACCTTAGATAATCTAACCCATCATAAATGGGTTTCCTATCCATTTTTGCAGCTACGGAATTAAATTATAAGTTGCTTAACTCATGCCTATATATACGATACAAGACATTATGAAAATGAAAATCAAATCTAGACTAGCCGTGCTTATAATTCGTCCGAATTTGAAAGATTTCAAAAGGGTTTTTTTTTAATAGAAAATATCAATATCTTAGAAAATTCTTGAAATTAACTAGTTACATTACTTCAATTAAAAAACTAAAAAGTATAAACTTAGTTAGAATAAAATATGAATCACCGATCAAAAGCATCTCCAATCATGGACGGAATAGAAAATTCAAGAAAGGGTCAAATAAAAAAAAAAGATGGAAGTGCGGGCAAAGCTTAAAACGTAGATGACACGCGTTCTAAGCCGACTTGGGAGATCGTGGCGGCGTCCTAGTCGTCGAGATGCGCGGGAAAAGTTGAGATCGCAGCGTCCGTCCACACCCGTGAAGGCCCACCGCCGTTGGATAGCGAAGACGGCGACCGCATATTGGACGGCCCGGATCGCATCTCGAGGCGCTCCGGGCATTGGGAAGTAGAAAAAGCCAATTTTAAATTTGATTTCCGGCACCGCCCGCTCGCTGCGACTTGGACACGTGGCGGGCTGAGTCATTCTCCACGCAAACGGCACGTGAAATGAAATGGGGACACGTGTCTCGAGCAGAATGCTCGATACACTCGAAGTCGATTCGAGTGCCATTCGAGCAGTTCCCCACGCATCTTATATTGTAAAAATGTATGCGGGAATGTATATGTAATTGTAGGGAATTTTATATTTTATGAAACGTGTTTTGGAAAAATCAATAGAAATTCGATTACGATCGTGAACCGATCGAGTTGAGCATATGGGCCTGGAGCTTGACTTGACAAAATACTCAAAGAACTTGACTTGAACTTGACTTGAAAGTAGAAGAAAAATCGATTCAGAATTGAAGTTCTCTTTATTATTAGATCTATCAAAATAGATCATAAACTCACTTTTTAAGTTATATCTAGGGCCCAATTGGCAACTTATGGATTTATAGTTTATTTTAGATCCAACTTATATTTATGATTTTTTTTTTCTCTTTTACATTTGTTCACTCCGTCATCTCGTGAGTTTCTCCAAATTTGATTTAATATGAACATATTTTAATAATATCGATCAAGTCAGGTCAAGTCAAGTATAAATTGGATATGAATTGGGCGTTCTTTATTAGATTTATATTATATTAAAATGAATTACAACGGATTAAATGTATTAATTTGGATCAAACTATTTTCGATTTGACTCACTCATTTGACATATCTACTTATTACTAGTATCTTCGCTTGGCCACACTCTTAGCTAGAACAAAGTAAGGGTGATTCTAGCTTTTTTATGTAACATCTGTGTCTCAAGGTCACCCCCAGTGGAAAGAGAAAGGATGATATGAGTATTTAAATTTTGACAGCAAAAAAAAGAAGAAAAAAGAATAAGTATTTCAATTCAATGCGTATAAATCATAGAAAAAGTACATTGCCAACAAGAAGTAACTATTGTTATGGTACGTTAAATAGGAAAAAATTATTGTCATGTCATGTTCCTAAATGAAATGAAAATATATTTTTGGAAACTTTCTACTTTAAATTCCCAAACTTTCTCGCATATTTCAAGTAAACTGTATTTTTAATTTATTTAATCAAGTCTCTCTACTTTCATAAATTTTCTAATCAAGTTCCTTTGACACCGAATCTAGCCAAAATGCCTATCTAATGACGTCATAGTATGATATGGATAAAAATTTTCAATGTGAACGTCCATGTAAGCATTCACATCGGCTAATAATTTACTCACCTCATGTTATGATGTTGTCCCATTGGCTTGAATTTCATACATGTTCATGTGGGCATCCAAATATTTTAATTTGTAGTATACTTTGGTATCGTAGGATGGCTAAATCAGTTAGTGTAGGAGGGATTAGATAAGAAAATCTGTGAAAAATAGTACTTTATCAAACAAATTAGAACCATAAGGACGGATTAGAAAGTAACAGAGATGAAAGTTATAAATTTTCCATTTTTTAATGAAATTTAATTGTCGAAGGAAACTTAGAAAAAATAGGATTGTTATACACTCACGATTTGTTGCTCATTCTCCCCCAATTTTATAAAATCCAAACAAAGAAAAAGGACTAGGGGCTTCGACTCACGATATGGACTATTTTCCCTCCATTTCTATTTTTTCGCCATCTCCAATTAAACAAAAAAAGCTGGAGACAAATTTCTCTATTCAGACTTTCCGACTTGCGAGTCACAAAATTCACGGTGGAATTTAAACCGTGGCCCCTCCAGAATTTTCATATTTCTTGACATAAGAACTTTTTTTTTTTTTTTTGGTAAAGGCTTGACATAAGAACTTTTAGGATGTACTTTTAAGAACTTTTAACAAGAAATGAAATTTCAACATAAAGAGTTACATGCTGCCATAATGGTGTTTCTAAGTGTGAAATATAAGGAGTAATAACAAGTAATTATTTCTGACTTGAGATATAATTTACAGGTGTATTATAGATGGCACGATTGCACTTTACTAATGACTAGTGTTATTTTGGTAACATTGCATATTCATTGAAAATTTACTCAAACTAATGACTTATTGTGACAGATTATAGTGGTTAAAAATCTAATTTTCCTATCGTCCTAAAAATTAAAGAACTATATAGTCTAGAGTTATTGTCCAATTTACACGATTATCGTTCCATAAAAAACTTATCAAAACAAAGCTAAAAAATATCCTTTCCTATCTTAAACTACATCATGCCGTAATGAGACAAAACAAAGAGATTTATCTACCATGAATCCATAGTAATAATTGAAAAGAACGAAATTCAAATTTCATGTATGACAACATCGTCTACCAAACTTTGCCACTTTAGAAGAATCAATTCCTTTCCTGTGGGAACTACATCTTGCTGTAACATGGGTTGGGCCTTTTTTTCATTGTGTCACTCTTCTCGGCTTGGGCGCCTAGGTCTCTTCTGGCCTTTTTGAGTTTTCTGCTCTTAAAGATTTTGTTGTTTGCTACTTATTTGACCATGTATACAATCCTCATACGCCTTGATTGTTCGGAAAAGCCACGTCAGAAAATTCCGTCACCAAACAGATCACGGGATCACATAAGATATTTACCGCCAGAAAATGATGAATAGAAGAAGCAGATCCCCTCCACAGAATCATTCAACTCACATTGCAAAGAGAGAAACATACTCGTACAAACGAAAAAGATGAATGATTCGTCTACAAGTAAATCATCAAAACCAATTCTAGGCAAATATATAAACTAAGACGTCAAAAATGTTCTCACGACGTAGAGAGGACACAGAACCGGAAAACAACTACCCGATGTGGAATCTTAATCTTCTTCCTCTCCCTCATTCTCAGCAATGTTGAAGTACCTAAGCTCATAAACATTGCGGTCCTTGTTGGAAGCAATCACCCGAAGCCAATCCCGGACATTGTGCTTCTTCAAGTACTTCTTTGTCAAGTACTTGAGGTACCTGAAAAGTTGGACAGTTGAAGAAGCAACAAGTAAGCTACCTAGAAAAAAAGGTACAAGACATTCCCAACATATATGAAAACAACAAAGGGATGTGAGGCAGATTGCCTTTCCAGTAAATCTCACAGCTTAATCAACTGAATGGAATCCCATTACTATCCTAGAACTAGAAATGATTAAGCGGAAGTGAAAGAAACAGACCACACAACGCAAAAACAAACAGATGGCGACTGAAACAAAAGCAGCATAAGAGCAAGTCAGAATATTAAAGGCAACAGCAACATAGAACAAGTTAAGCACAAAGGAAAGTGATCGGTGATCTAAACTGCATTTCTGAATCCCAACACCTCGATCGGCATGACTAGCAAGGGAACCCAAAAGCTCAGAAAATCAATAATCGATCTAACAGTCAACAACAAAACAAAAGGTCAGAGTCAAATTTATATGGGCAAGGCCACAGTGTCAGTACATCGCAAACAAGGAAGCAACACTTTAGAAATTTCTGTCCCGAAAGACCATTTTTAGCAACTTACGATCGACAACATGCTCACGCCCTTCATGCGCCGACCATTCCACAAGACAAATCAATTAAAAAGCCGTTCCATGACTAGATACATGATCTAATAATTCGAAAAGGAAACATGCAAACAAAGAAGCCAACTACTACTGCAATACTCAAATTGCACATCAAGGTATCCAAGACCACTGCCCAATGTCTCCTATTCAAACAATCAGCTTCCATAGATTTCATCTACACTCCATAAAGCACAAATTCTCATCTTTTTAAAACACGACAAAGCAATTCAAGCACATCCAAACAGCCCCATGTTCTAACGTGCTTGCTCGGACCAGATTATACACGCGAGAAATGTTCCTACGAGGAAGACAGATCCCCGGCCGCTCGTTGAAGTGAAACGGGCTCACCCAAATTAAGCTAAAAACGATCTCCAATGTCACATCACATCACATGAAGTCAATCCAAATGATGAGGGGAAAAGACCAAAATAAAATAAAATAAAATAAAGAATCACCTCTTGGAGAAGTTGGAGTCGGAGGTGACGGTGATCTTGGACTTGTCGCGGGCGACGGAGACGACGTCGCCTAGGGCGCCGGCCTTGCCGTCGACCTTGATGCGCTCCTGGAGGAACTTCTCGAGGGAGGCGATGTCCATGATCTTGTCCTCCACCGGCTTCGCGCAGTCGATCACGAAGCTCGCCCCCTTCTTCTTCCCGCCCTTCGCGCCTCCCGCCGCCGCCGCCACCGCGGCGCCGCTCCCTCCTTTCCTCATCGCTCCCCGGCCGACGGTTCAAATCACTGCCGACGCGAAATCAAGAAACGAGCATTAGTCATGCGAGACCAACTAGAGAGAGAGAGAGAGAGAGAGAGAGAGAGAGAGAGAGGGAACCTGGTGATTCTAGGGTTCTTGGGTGCGCCGCAGAAACGGGACAGATGAAGAGGAGGGGGTGAATTAGGGTTTTGCAGGTTTTTTATGTCGCCAGACGAAGATGCTTTGGGCCTTGTGGGCTTGAAGATTATCATGGAGCACTTGCCACCTCATGGCCCAGCCCATGTATATCTTCCTTTTCTTTTCTTTTCTTTTCTTTTCTTTTTTTGGTAATTTCTTTATTTTCCGTTCCTTCATTTTTATTTTTTTTCGAGTTAAAAAAAGTAAAAAATAGGGTGAAAAACAGTGTTTCACCAGGATGCGACGAATGGTCTGGATTATATTCCAAGCCTCTTCGTAAGTTTTATGTACAAATATCTAGGTAAAATTGAGTTTGGCTCCAGTAGGGTTGAGGCTATTCCTATAATTGCCCTTTTACCCAAGCAGGCAAGAAAAGGTCTTCCAACTCCTTGTGGGTCGTGCCGGGGTTAGATGGACTTACGAGCTCCCCAGCTTATGATCGAGTTTAAGTACATGCGTTATTGAATATTCGACTAGAATTATGCTTACCAAGGAAATGTGCCCCCAATAAGGATTTTCAAGATGGTTGAAATTGTGCTACGACCCTACTGAGATGCTAGCAGAATAAGTTCCTTAGTCTTCATAGGCAAGGTGCAAGCTTTACTCCACCTCGAAATCTCACGCTCATACTTAAACAATTATAATCATGCATATTTTAAATTAGATAGAGTATTTGCCTCTATCTAGAAATGTTTTGTCCCATTCTATAAAATACAATATGAATAATGATTCCAAAATTTTGGAAGCTAAAATCCACCATATAAATTCTTGAAACTACTTTGAAACCTAGAATTTATCTTTTTATAGGGTCTAAGAGTCTATAATTTTCCTTTAGACTTTTATTGGAATTCTATATGTTACTAATGCATTGAGAAAGAAAAAAATGTATTATACAGTAGGTTACAAGTTTATGTCAATCATAATATTTTTATTCCAATAATAATATTGAGTCACAAAACACAAGCAACATTGTGAAGCTAAAGTATGGATATGTCTTTCATCTCATAAAATAACTCTATAGGCTTTGCATTAACTGACATAAATTCGGGAGTTAATTGTAAGAGTTTTCCTCTAATGTGGACTAAATTAATTGACGTTATTATTTACCGTTTAACGTTTACTGTTTTACGGGGATTGGTCTAATGTGAGATAAAAGATTTCTTAATTAGTCTAATATGGGACTGGCTAGTGTGGGCCGAGTTGAGACTGGCCCGTAATGAGGGGGACTAGCTGGAAACTCCTTAAATAGTGCTCAAGTCTCTCCTCTAACCCTATTCTCATATATCCTCACTTAAGGGGCGTTATTGTAACGCTCATCGTTAGGGGCCGCCTCATTGAGCCAGTGATTCGGAGGGCAATAAAGGAGAAGGATTTGCGCAAGGAACATTGTGTTTCCGCTTCCGCTCAAGAACGATAGATCCTAAATCAGGTGCGTCAATCTTTCTATTTACAATTGCATGTTCTTATTCTGATTATGGAGATCTTGGGTTGTGCATAATATGCACTCTAACATGTGGTATCAGAGTCTCCATAACCCTAGAACATGAACGCAATTGGTTTTACCCTAAATTATACTGATTTGCCCTAATTAGTATGAATCTTGCCCTAATTTGCGATTTTCGAGACCTTTCGTTTAATAAAAACCAAATTAAATTGCAAATTGGGACTTGGCTCGATGAGACGGTGAAAACTGTCGGCGGCGCGTCGCCGGGGGACGTCACACGCGCCTCCACGCGCGGCCATGCGCCGCTGGGGGCGTCGAACACGCGGACATGCCTCCACACGCGAGGCGTGCGCCACACGTGGCCGCTGACGTCACGATGATGTTAGCGACCTGGGTTCGACCCGATGCGTGCGCCGCACGTGACTGCTAACGTCAGCAACCCGGGTCCGACCTGATGACGTCATCGACCCAACCCGAAGGGCGACCGACCCGATGACGTCAGCACCCGACCCGATGACGTCACTGACCCGACCCGTTGACCGACCCGACTCGATCAACAGTTGACCGGTCCGATCATCCGGTCGGACTGACTTCTGGCCGGCTCTACGTCAGGCGCGTGAGCCCCACGCGCCGCGCACTCAGGCGACACGTGCGGGCGCGTGGGGTGTCCTTTCGGCGAGTGGTTTGTGACATTGGACTCGTATGGAGATTTCCTATCTTGTGGTATATTTATTTTATATATTTGATGATTTTATTGATGTGAAATTGTATATGAAACCCTAAATACGTGTATTTTAAATGAATTTTTGCGTATTTTTCTTGTATTTTTTTGTGATTTTGGAAATATAAGTGCTGGGTTACAGGTATGCTATTTTATCAATGGATAAGGCAGTTTAATTAGTATGATATGTGATTTGAGTGATATGTGCCCTTATCACTAAAGTTAAAATCTCATATATATAGTGTATGTGAGATGTAAATATATCCCTGATATAAGAGAGTTTCAAGAATTCAATTGAGTTGTGACCGCCAAAGTGGCACACTTGATTGGGTTTAAGAAATTTCGGTCTCGTATGTTGTCTGGGATGTTTCCTGATCTAATGCGTGGTCATACTCCCAAAGGAGCTGATTGTGTATTAGTTCATGGAGGAATACATAATGATGTGATGGAGGATTGAATAGTCATAATGGTTCATCTGCCCAAAGGTGATGAATTCACGAAGATTTGAATATATTTTCATGACCGCTATCATGTGGGAAGTATACAATTGCATGTCATGTATTCTGCCCAAAGGTGATTATGTGATTTTGCATGTAACTCTCTGGATGTGTACTTGTATACACAATGCTCACATGATGCTAATTGTTATATACTACTGTATTTCAGTCACCTTTTCTGTAAACGGTAACTCCGTCACTATTGAAGTTCTTACTGGTTCCAACTTTAAGAAGTGGAAAGAAGATTTTCTGTTTGCTATGGAGATGGCAGATGTTCATTTGGCTCTTACTGCTGATCGACCGGCAGCCATTGCGCGAGAGTACGAGAGGATCGAAAGCACACTTTCTTGCGCACGCCCGGGTAAAGAGCAATAGAATTTATTTGTTGTCTATGAAGCGTTCAATTCAGGAACACTTAAAAAGTGATTTGCTTGCAGACTGCATTGCTAGGCAAATGATGGAAGCTTTGGTGGCTAGGTACCGTGTGTCGTCTGATGCTGAGATAGGGACACACATACAGATACTGTTTACCATGAAGTATGATGGTTCTAGTGGAGTAAGAGATTATGTTCTGAGGATGGTTGATTTGCAGACCAAGCTTCTGGCTCTCAATGTTGCTATTCCCACTACCTGCATTATGCATCAAGCTTTAAACACTCTTCCTCTTGATTTTGGGATTATCAAGACTAATTATAGTTCCCAAGATGAGGCCTGGTCAGTTAATGAACTGATTTCCAGGGTGGTGGCAGAGGAAGAGAAGTTGAAGAAAGACAAAGGGCATATTACTCTTTATGCTTCAAGTTCTGACACTGATAAGGGTAAGAGTTTGAAGAATTATACTCAGAAGAGAAATTCTGAAGCAGCTGGACCTTCCAATAGTAAAGGAAATCCTGAAGGTGCTGGTCCTTCTAATAGTGCTGGTCCTTCTAACGGTTTGGGTCCTAAGAAAACATTCCCCAAGAAAAATGGTGTTTTTTGCTACTTTTGCAGAGAAAGAGGACATGTAAAGAAGGATTGCAAAATATTTAAGGATTGGTTGTCTAAGAAAACCAAGAAAAGTGAGCATAAAGGTAATGATTCTTTGGCATTAGTTTATGAATCCAATCTATCTTAAGTTCCCACTAATTCGTGGTGGTTAGATAGTAGTGCAACTAATCATGTTGCATTTACTATACAGGGGTTCATAAACAGAAGGATGCCAAATCAGGATGAATCAAAGCTCACTATTGGAAACAGCATTGGAATTGACGTCGAGTTCGTGGGAGATGTTATTTTGGTTTTAGATTATAGTTTTAGGATGATGTTGAGAAACACTTTTTACATACCTTCATTTAGGCGGAATTTAGTTTCTGTGTCTTGTTTGGACATGTGTGGATACTCTTTTGAAATAAAGAGTAATGCTATTGCTATCTTTTATGATTCCAATAAGATTGTGTTTTGCAATTTATCCAATGGATTATATCGATTGAGTTTATCTCCTAACGACATGTACGTTGCATATTTAGCTGAAAAAGTTATTTCCAAAAAGCCTCTACCTAAGGAACAGTCTTATGCATTGTAGCATAAACGACTTGGTCACATCTCTAAAGAAAGAGTAAAAAGGCTTGTAAAGGCTAACATCTTGTCTACTCTTAAAGGTGATCAAGAGACTTGCGTAGACTATTGTAGAGGTGAGATGACGAAAATAAAGAAGAAATCAGCCGTTCGAAGTTCTGACTTGTTGGAGATTATTTACATTGACATTAGTGGACCATACACGGCTACTTTATGCAGAAATTTTTATTTCATCACATTTATTGATAACTATTCACGATATGGATATTTATACTTGATTAAAGAAAAATCCGAGTCTCTTGACAAATTCAAGATTTTTCGGACTGAAGTGGAAAAACAGTTGGGAAAAGTCATAAAGATCGTCAGATCTGATCGTGGTGGTGAATATTTTGATAGGCACGGTGATGCTGGACAACTTAAAAGGCCGTTTGCCAAATACTTAGAGGATTCTGGGATATTAGGTCAGTTTACTATGCCTGGAAGTCCTGAACAAAATGGAGTAGCTGAAAGGCGCAATCGTACTCTTATGGACATGATGAGAAGTATGATTAGTAGGACCAATTTGCCTATTTTTTTATGGGGTGAGGCTTTGAAAACAGCTCTTTATATTCTAAATCGTGTTCCTACTAAAGCGGTTTCATTGACTCCTTTTGAGTTGTGGACTGGACGTAAACCTAGTTTAAATCATCTTAAAGTTTGGAGATGTCCAGCAGAGGTGAAGTTATATAATCCTACATTGAATAAGCTGAATTCCAAAATTACACGGTGTTATTTCGTGTCTTACCCAAATCATTCAAAGGGGTATTGGTTTTATAACCTCAATGGAGGTACAAGAATTGTGGAATCTCAGACTGCAAAATTTTTAGAATTTGATGTAGCTGAAAAGGGTAGCTACTCACAAACTATTGAAGATGATAGTACATTGGGGGTTGCTGGATCCTCATCTTATCCTGTGCATACAATTTTGGAGCCTCTTGCGCCACAATATGAACCTATAGTGGCTCAAGATCCTATTGTTGAGACAGTTCCTGATGAAATTCCTCAAGCTTCTCAAATTCAAAATGAGGTTGAAGTAGCTCCACTCAGAAGATCTACTAGGGAAAAACGTTCGGCTATACCACCAGACTATGTGGTCTACTTAGGAGAGCACGATTATGATATTGGCTGTGTTGTTGATCCAATCACTTATACGGATACTATCTCATGTCCTCAATCGGATTTGTGGCTAGATGGGATGAAAGATAAGATGCAATCTATGAAACATAATGATGTTTGGGAGCTTGTTGAATTGCTTGAAGGTTGCAAACCTATTGGTTGCAAATGGGTATTCAAGACTAAAAAAGGATTTCAAAGGAAAGATTGATAAGTTTAAGGCCAGACTGGTAACTAAGGGCTTCACTCAAAGAGAAGGAATAGATTATGAAGCAACATTTTCTCCAGTTTCTTCTAAAGATTCCTTCAGAGTGATCTTGGCAATAATAGCTCATTTCGATATGGAGTTACACCAGATGGATGTTAAGATCGCTTTTCTTAATGGAGACCTTAATGAGGAGCTTTATATGGTGCAACCTGAAGGTTTTACAGATGATGACTCAGGTAAGCTTGTTTGTAGATTGAAAAAGTCTATTTATGGCCTTAAGCAAGCTTCTAGACAGTGGTATTTCAAATTTCATAGTGTTGTCACTTCATTCGGATTTATTGAGAACAAAGTAGATCAGTACATATACACCAAGGTTGGTGGGAGGAAATATATTTTTCTCATACTTTATGTGAATGATATCTTGCTTGCAAGTAGTAACATTGGTTATGTTATCAAAAAATTTTGATATGAAAGACCTTGGTGAGGCGTCTTTTGTTCTTGGCATTGAGATTCATAGGGATCGTTCATGCCGTTCATTGGGTTTATCTCAGAGGGCATATGTTGATCGCATTTTGGAAAGATTCGATATGCAAGATTGCAAACCAGGAATTGCTCATGTTATTAAGGGTGATAAATTGAGTCTTTCACAATGTCCTAATTCGGATTTTGAGAAAACTCAAATGAAGAATGTACCTTATGCTAGTGTGCTTGGAAGTATCATGTATGCTCAAGTTTGCACTAGACCAGACATTGCTTTTGCAGTAGGGCTTCTAAGCAGATATCAGTCAAATCCAGGACGCAATCACTAGGTTGCTGCCAAGAAGGTTTTAAGGTATTTAAAGAGAACAATAGATTATATGCTGATTTATAGACATGTTCCTGACTTGCAACTAGTAGGATATTATGATGAAGTCAACAATAGAATACATATTTATGTTAGCAGGAGGTGCAGTATCATGGAAGAGTGAAAAACAGAAATCCATATTTTCTTCTACTATGCAAGCGGAGTTTATAGCATGTTTTTCTGCTGCTACTCAAGCTATTTGGCTTCGGAACCTCATTAGGGAGTTATCAATTTTTGATTTTGTGGATAGGCCCATACAGCTACATTGTGACAATAATTCTACAGTGTTGTTTATTAACAACAACAGAAGTCTCAAGGGGTCTAAACACATGAAGGTCAAGTTTTTTACTATAAAGGAATCAGTACAGAATGGTGATGTTGCTGTAGATTATGTTTCTACCGATGATATGGTTGCAGATCCACTAACTAAAGGCCTAAGCCCATGTATATTTGATCAACATGTCATTAGCATGAGCCTAGGAGCATCTTGGGATGCTGTCATTTAGTGGGAGTTATATCTGCATTTGTTACAATTTAGTAACGTTTTGATATATATATTTCAACTTTTGCATTCAATACAATATTTTTGAATGGTTTGTTATTTTGTTGAATATATATATTGTTAAATTCTCAAGGTATTACCTTGAGTGAAGGCTAAGGGGCATTTTGGTTATTAGCCTTGTGCATATGTTCTTGTAAAAGGTTAACCATAAAGACAAGACATATGTGGGTTCATTAGAACCATAATTTCATTCTCTTGTGGCACAAACGTTTGTGTCGCCTAAGTAAGAGAATGGTGACTGACAAATGGATCTCTCTATGAGAGATGTTAGCAATTTGCCACACTACCATATTTAATCCATATCAATAAAGTTGAAAGCACTTATGACCATGGAAGGCTTTGTGTATATACATGCAGTTACGCCATGATTCGGTGTTGGAGACTTTATGGGATAGGATTGACTATTAAGGATTATCTCTGGACCAATGTGCGCACATATAATACAATTTCAATTAATATAGTCCAAGTGGGAGAATGTAAGAGTTTTCCTCTAATGTTAACTAAATTAATTGACGTTGTTATTTACCGTTTAACGTTTACTGTTTTACGGGGGTTTGGTCTAAGGTGAGATATAAGGTTTCTTAATTAGTCTAATATGAGACTGGTTAGTGTGGGCCGAGTTGAGCCTGGCCTGTAATGAGGGGGACTGGCTGGAAACTCTATAAATAGTGCTCAAGTCTCTTCTCTAACCCTATTATCACATATCCTCACCTAAGGGGCGTTATTCTAACGCTAATCGTGAGGGGCCACCTCATTGAGCCAGTGATTCGGAGGGCAATAGAGGAGAAGAATTTGCGCAAGGAACATTGTGTTTTCGCTTCCGCTCAAGAACGATGGATCCTAAATCAGGTGCGTCAATCTTTCTATTTACAATTACATGTTCTTATTCTGATTATGGAGATCTTGGGTTGTGCATAATCTGCACTCGACATTAATACCACAAAAATCCCCTCCAAAATAGTATACATGTGACAGATGTATCTTAAACTAATTTTTTGATCACAAAAAACCCAAAAATAATACACCTTTGACAAATGACAAATTTATCTTATGTTAATTTCCATTAAATTTTATTGTCAAATTGTCAAGTAGGTCACGTTGATTGGCATACTACTTTAATATTTTACTCTATGTTTATCATAGTTGTACTAGTTTTGTGATTTTTAGTGATTTAATTCAATTTGACAAATAGTATACTTAAAATAAATATACCTGTTTAGGGCTACTGGCAATTAAAAAAATTAATTTGAGATAAATTTGTTATTTATATACCAATTTGGGATTTTTCCTGATACTAACGCTAAATTCATTCATAGTGCATATGTTATCTTACCTTGAAAAGATATCTTACAAGATATCGCGTATTATGGAATAGATACAAGTACCAGGAAAAGAGTATATGATGGCTATAGCCTTATATGTTGCAACCTATAAATTTTTCAAATTTTTTTGAACCTATAGTTTCCTTTTTTGGTTGACGTAACCCATAGTTTTTTTTTTTTTTTTTTTTTTTGGTCAGTAACCCATAGTTTACTTTGTGACTTTTAATACCTACTACCTATAAGGAAAATTACCAAAAAATCTTGAACTCATCGCATCTGTGCCAATTCAGTCATAAATCTTTTAATGTGGCCAAATTTTTTTTTGGTCAATTATTTGGCCAATTTATTCCTAAATTTTTGACAATTTACAAATTTAGTCATATTTAATTATACCAATTTAGTCATAAACCTTTTAACGATTTGTCAATTTAGTCATTTTGACCAATTTTTGATGGAAAATTGCTAATATGACGATTTAGTCAGTATAGGCTATCATATGTGATATGACTGGTATTGACACGAGATACTTTTTTTTTTTTAATTTGAGTTTTTTCTTTTTCCTTTCTTTTTTTTTTTCAAATCTTGGGGCTGTGATCAATGAGAGTTGGCCGGTGAGGTCGTTGACCTAGGATTGGAGAAAAAATAGAAGAAAAAAGGAAACATTCATAAAAATTTTAAAAATTATCCAAGTTAATGCTAGTCGTGCCATATAAGATGGTTGGTACTAACTAGACTAAAAATTGGTTATAATAGAAGGACTAAACTAGTAAATTAGTAAAATATTTAGAACTAAATTAATAGATTATCAAAATATTTAGAATTAAAATTTTCAAATCGTTTAAAGGTTTGGATGATAAAGAAATGAGCTAGAATGTAATAAAGATTCTGACTTTGGGTTACTGGAGAGCTCATTTGTTTATTTCTAGTTTTGGAAAAAAAATGCGGTCATTTTTAAAAAGATTTTCAAGACAATTTTGTGACATGGCTGATGGCACGTTTATTTGGTATCTTGTCAATGCTACCTGTCTTCGTAATATATAAGAAGATAAAACGTCAACATTTTTCATTAATTAAATTAAATAAAATTAACATAAGTATTTGATAACACTAATTGGATACACTTTTCGATTTAATTATACTTTTTAAAAGTTTTAGATAAACCGTCAAATGAGTGGGTCAATGTTAGATCGGATTTTGTTTGGTTTGAAAATAATCAAACCTAAATAAACTTATTTAATCCATTTTGACTTATTTTCATGTAATTCAAATCTATTCAACTTGACCCAATCCAATCAATATTGCTAAAATACTTTCATATTTAACTTAATATACGAAAAAGAAAATACTTAGATTGAAATAAAAGTAGGAAGTGAGCAAGCGCCAAATCAAGTTGTAAACTTGGTTATGACCAATTTAACATTCATATTACGTTTGAAGCCATTTACAATTGATTTACTTAATATAACTAACCCATTTATGATCAATTTTATATATATATATATATATATATATATATATATATGAGTTTTTTTTTCTTTTGGTCACCATATCTATATGAGTTAAAAGATAGGTAAATGACTCATTTTAATATATCTAGTTTTAAGATTTAATTGTACTTTTATAATAAGGTTTGGACCTTATTGTACATGAATTGTTATCACTTTAAAATAATTAAAAAAATCAAGCTAATAAAACAATTGAAATTGAAATTTCTTGAACCAAATGAACGCATCTATTTCGCTTATATCATATGCATTTGAAGACTAGTTATACAATTGAATTTTTCTTTTAAAGATTTTCAACGATCCGATAGTTAGAGAATAGTGGGTGAATTATAAAGTCAGTCAGATTATATAAAAAAAAAATTCTAAATATTCCATTAAGTTAGATTGGAATTATCTGGACAAAGTCTACCTATTTATACTATAATAGATAGATCTACCTGTTTATACTATAATAGATAGATCACTACTTATGAGCGTAGCTGAGGATGAAAATAAATTTACATTAAGTTTTGAAAGTAAAGCAAACGAATTGTTCATTAATTAGATTGATCACAACACTCATAGTAACGAATTATTTATTTTCTTTCACAATAATTAATAATCAAACATTCAATTTCAAATTCGATAGTCCCAAATTCAATTTTCACTTGGAATGTTTCTTTTCTTTTTGAATGAGAAAAATCTACATCCACAAAGAAAAAATCATTTCCTATGTTATAATCCCACGTCATCATGTACATATTGTCATAGCTTATTGTATTAAATCAATTTGAAATGCGATACATATGCTCAAACAGATAAGATTTAAGAGTGCCACCCAAAAATCATTTATATACTTTTTTAGAAAAAAGAGATCCATGTCCAAACCTTGAAATATGTTTAGTCCTATTAATATTTTAATCTTATTTATGTAATTGAAAAAAGAAGGGAACAATGGCAAGAGTTGAAAGTGTCGTTCAAGGGGTGGACATAAGAAATTATCTTGAAAAATCACTCGCCACCTTTCCCATAAAAATTAATAGATAAAAGTTATAAAAGAAACTCTCCTACCAACTCTCAACTAAAATGAACAAAAAATGGAAATATAAAACAAAGCTGAAAAATTGTTCTCTCTTAACACATGATAAATATGCATGCAAACACATTCTCTCCTTCAAGAGTTCTCATCGTAAGGCATCAAATAGCTGACTGAACACAAAAATTTGCAGAAACCCTAATATCTGCCATTTCATATCCGGCATGTGGAGAAGAAACAGAAGTACAATGAATGATATGCTTCATGAACAAATTGCCACAAACTCATTCATAACGATCTCATCTTGGAGGCTCATCCAGAAACAATGTACCTGGGCCGCACAGCAATGGAAAGAAATTCAACAAAGACGTTTTCTACTCCTAACGAAAATTGTTCCTAACAAATGCCTGCCTCGCCACATCTCCTCCAGTTCCTCCGAAGATTAGCCTGTTTCGGTTCTTTTTCTTTGCTTTTTTTTTTTTTTTTTTTTAGCCACCACTAGCAAATCAGAATGGGGCAGGTGGGAGATCAAGGGTCATTCCTGCTTGAATCTGGCCCCAGCCAATCAGACGCCAATGCTTCTCGACTCGGCGACTGAGTGCAATTTTCTCGTTTTTGCTAGTACAGACTGGAGACGTGAGTTGCAGTTTAGCTAAATCGTTCTTGACAGCAACGACTCGAGCCCCTGTCGACATTGACCCAATATTCAACATAAGAATCTCTCCTTTAGCCAGCTTTGAGACCTTTCCCTGCCTCTCCGAGCCCTTTGTCCTCACACCAAGAAGCCGTCGCAGTAGGAAGAAGTTAACCTGCAAAACAGAGAGTAAAGATTCAAGCAACAGTTAACAGCATATACTCAGAATGCAAGCAGCTGCCCTGCACTCCACATAGAGTGCAGTGAGAACATGACAAATGTGTCGAGCTAACTTAGCTTTAAAAAAAAAAAAGAGAGAGAGAGAGAGCTAACTTAGCTTGAGATTTTCATATAAGGTTTTCATCAATTCTACCAGCTCTTACCTCAAGCTCAACGAAGATTTCAGGAAGTGACCCAACCTCCCCAAGAACCTGACCCACCAATCTATCAGCTCTTGTCAAAGTGGGGTCCATGGTGGTCCCAACACCGATAAGGCCTCCAGGCACGGCAAATTGTAGCTCATTTTGCTCAGCATACAATGAAACAATTCTCGAGTAGATTGGTGTGCATTTGATATTCCCATTCTCATCTTTCACAATAATCCCCGGGCGAACTTCGATCATTTGATTTACCTTCAAAACACCCTGCAATACCCCAAGCCAAAAACAAGCATGAGATATAAATGCTGAAGTGGTCAGCAACCAAAGAAAATCAACCATCTCCCACAAGGTAAGCCAAAGCACAAAATAAAACATACCCTTAGGATACTCCCACCGGCCACACCACCTCTTATCTCGTCAACTTCATAGCCAGGCTTGTTCACATCGAAAGACCGGATTACAATCATATTTGGTGGCGACACAAAATTTCTCTCTGGAATGGGGATCTTTTTGACAATATACTCGCAGACAACATCAATGTTATACTTCAACTGCGCAGAGATTGGGACAACTGGAGCACCATCAGCGACAGTTCCCTGATAAGATGAACTTTAGTGGATCTGATGGATGCCGGGTAATATATGACAATCTAAACTATACATAAACCACTTACCTGAATGAATTTTTGAATTGCTTCATGCTGGTTGATCGCTACATTTTCTTGAATAAGGTCAACTTTATTCTGAAGGATTATAATATGCTGCAGGCGCATAATTTCAACAGCTGCCAAATGCTCAGAAGTCTGAGGCTGGGGACAGCTTTCATTGGCAGCTATAAGAAGTAATGCTCCATCCATGATAGCGGCACCATTAAGCATAGTAGCCATGAGAATATCGTGGCCCTGAAGATAAATCAAAATGTTCAATCTTTTGCTGAATAATCTAAATTTTAAATAGAGGACAGATAAGTGTACTAATAAAAGAATGGATTCTGTTAACACAGACTGAAAACTACTGTTTGGAAACATGCCAGCACGTGCATTTTTGTTTCTCCTTTCTTTTCCCGTTGTTTTACTTTGGGCTTGGGGATGGTCCTTTATCTCATCTTGTTAATTTATTTATTTTATTTTTTTGTTTGGGGGGGGGTGTTGAGCAGGGGTCCAGCAAACCATGTCATCCTCCGCAAGAATGGTTTACTGATATAACCTTGTCTTGCCTTTTCCTATCCTTGCCTAATCCCACATTTCATGCTGTTTCCCTTTTTCGGTATGTGATCCTTGAAATATGGAGGGATCATCAAGTGCCAATAAAATGGAGGGATCAGTGAATTCCAGGAACAGTAACATTTACACATCAGTGAAGACAAAAAGACTATGAATGACGAATTTTCTTTTAAATCATTTTAGACAAGTCTATTATTATAACTCACTCCACAGAACTCAACTTATGGACAAGAAACTCAAATACAAAAGCTTGTACTGGTCCAATTATGCCAACATCCGGATTAGACACAACTTTAACACACTTGATGAAATTGATAAAGAAATCACACAATATATCATAAGAACCTTACCGGACAATCCACAAAGGAAACATGCCTTAGCAGCTTCATACGGCAATTCTCAAAACCAGGGACATCACACAGAGGACTGTCTTCCTTTCCACTTCCATAAGCCCTGAAAATGATCACTGAACACATGTAAATGGTCAAGTTCCAAGTCAATAGTAAGTGCACAGTGTGAATATTAACCCACTTGTAGCACATAGGGCGTGGACATCGTTCGTCCTCGCACTTGTAAATCTTTGCATTTGCATATCCAAGCTTAATTGTAATGTTACGCTCCAACTCATTCTTAAAACGAACAGTCTGCAAAAAGCCAAGATGCACCTCTAAAATCCCTCCACATTTCAGAGAAATGAGAAGCTGATCAGAAATTGAAAAGAATGCCCCATGCATCAGATGACATTTTATCATGTTCCATATCAAAATAACTACAACTACATGAACAATTTTCTCTCCAAAAGGGACACAACAACTACCTCAATCGACAGAACCTAAAGCAGAGGCATTGTCATGAAAACAGATAAACATATATAAGACTAACAAGCCCTAGCAGCAAATCTTCCTTTGCTCTCAACAGACTATGACCACGATCAATTTTAACCAGAGAATGCAGATTGACACCGGGCTTTCTCCAAACAAGACATAAAGCCCTGAATGAATATTGTCACTAATCCTTGCCAAAAGAGGGAAGATGGAAACTCTAGTTTCGAAGAAAACATAAACATTGAACTAAATACAAAGGGCATAGTTACCTGCACACCAGAAATTGCCTTCACAACTGTTGACTTTCCATGTGCCACATGACCTATAGTGCCTGATAGAGAGCAATGTGGATTTAAGTAACTCGCTAACTAAGAGGAATTTTTAGCTCATAATTACAAAAGAAGGAATAAATACATTACTGTATGTACAGACCGATATTTATGGTCGCCTGCCGCGAGATTACTTCCGGAGAGAGTGGAGTGAGTTTCGTAACATCCAATTTACTTAAGTCTTGCTCCATCAAACCCTTCCGAGACATTTTGGCTTGTTCCTAAATGACTTGCTCAAAGAATGGGAGGACTACAAAAACAGTCAACTTCATGAGAGTAAGACAAACAAACTGCCAATGCATCAAAGAAAGTGGAATGATGATTCAAGGTCTACAATATTAAAAGGACATGCATTCAAACAGATACCATTCAACCAAATAAGCAAAGTACAATGAGTTATGGTACAAACTGACACCTCCAAAAAATTGAAGCTATTGGAAGGTGGTTTTGGAAACCATTAACTTGGTTTCGATGGCAGGACTAAGTTTCAGCGAAAGCCTGCCAATTATATCCCATTGAAGCTCAATAGACAACTCAACATGTAAAAATGAATGAGAACAAAAGATATTGGGGAGCATAAGCTTTCCTGCTTCACCTTCTTGATCACGCTAGAAAATTGGAATCAGCAGTTCAACACATTCAAGATCGCATAGATAACATTCATCAAACATATTAATAGTATATCATCTTTGTCAAGCATATTACAGACCCTACTGTCATATACACAACAAAATCTCACATCGATATTAACTGCAAAAGTGGATTTGAAGCAAGATTGGCCTCAGAAATAAAACAATCAGGAACCAATTATGTGATGAAGATTTCATAGATTCACCAATCAAAGTCCACAGAATTGCAACCGTAAAAATTGTACGCCCCTAAAACAAATGTCACTCAAAATGGGAATGCCACTTCAAAGACCCAAACAACCAAAAGATTAAAAAAAAAAAAAAAAAAAAAAAAAAAACCACCGAAATAGCAGACGAAACAAGCGCGCCGCCGCTATTCAAGATTCAAGATTTAAGAACAAAACCCATCAAAGAACTAGAACGCATGACCCACATCATAAGCCAAGATTCCACAATCCCCTGCTTCACATAATCGACGACATCTGAGCTTCTAACGCCAAAGGGAACGACTACGCAATCAAGAAACGCCAATATCTCAATCCCCCAACATCGAAACATCAACCCCCGCGATGCCCAACAAAGCGCCCCCCCAACGAAAGAGCAAAACAAGATCAAGAAAAGTACCCAGAAATCACTCAAGACAAAGAGAAAAAAAGCACGACCACGAAAAGGGAACGACAATCACCCGAGCTGAGCTTCGGGAGATTAGCAGGCCAAGCCTCGGAGAGCAAGCGAGCGAGGGTTTCTGAGTTTTGGTTGTCCGGACAAGCGAGCAACCCACATTTCAGAATTCTCGACGGACGACGGTCTTTACGTGATTTCCGTCGAGCCTCAGGGTTATAATTGTCAAATCGTTCGCGTTCTTTTTTGGATCGGCCCAGAAGCACAAGCCCGGGTTACGTAGAGTCCGGCCCATCCCCCCCTTTATAGTACCTTCTTATTCTTTTTATTTTCATTCCACGAAAAACATCATACTTATATATTTGTGATTAATTTATTCTTAGTTAATTTTCGTGATATTTTATTATCAAATTGATGAGTTGAATAACACGTGAACATTGATAGTTATACCAATTTGAGATTTTACCCTCCGTTTCTTGTAGATGTGTTAGTTTTGTGATTCTTTGTGATACTAATTAAATTTAATGGAAATTAATATATGGTAAATTTGTCACAAATTTGGTGGTCTAAATAATATTTTAGGATAAATTTGTCATAGATATGCCAATTTTTGGTTTTTCATTGTATTAATCCTTTTTTAAACAAGTATTTCTCATTAAAAGGGCTAAAATTGTATATATAGTATTATTATTTTTATATGGGAGATGCATAGAAAGCATTTTATTTTTGCTGAAAAGAAATGATTCTAGGTTTTTTTTTGGGGCCACTGAATTGCTAAAAATGCTAATATGCATATTTTCACTTTTTTTCATTGAATAGAACATTTTGAAATTTTTCTCTTAACGTGGGTGTGGCCAGGCAACTGACAGTCCAAACTTGGTCAAGGTAAGCAGGAACTTTCATGCAATGTGGGCCCAAGTCACGGCCAAGAAAGTACAATGTAGGCTCAATCCCAGCCTGGCCATCTTACACGATAAATAACCTAGTGACAATCAATTAACATATACTAAACTCTTTAAATGGATGGATTGAGTCGAAAATGATCAGGCTTGTATTACTCCATTTAACCCGTTTCAACCCATTTCTATATAATATAAATTTAGCAATATATACTGAACCTAACACATACTTAATGCACCAAATTTAACCTAATCTAGGAAAAATTTTACACAAATTGAGATGATAGCACAAAATGAGTGAGCGTGAAACCAAGTGAGAGCAAGAGAGAATTATAGAAGTGAGTTGAATCTGAACAAGTCATGAACTCGTTAACACCTATATTTCTTTTTGTTTAACCCTTTTAAACCAATTCATTTAATGTAACTAATATACAACAACTCTGCCCATGTAATTTGGGTTTAAAAGAAGGTTTATAGCCCATTCTAATTGATCTAACTCATACTAAAAATATATTAACACCATATCACAAACTCTGTAAGTTTTTTTATAAGCTCATTTGCATCGAAAGAGCGCTTCTGAAATAACTCGCATGTTTAACGAAGTACTTCTATCTTTACAATAAATAAGAAAAATTGTTTTAAGTTTAAATAATCAGAACTTTTAAAGAATCGGAACTTTTAATTAGTGACAAGTAAGTAGGGGGAAAACAAGATTTCAAGATAGAACCTAGGATCTGAGAACTGGATCAATAGGAACTGTCAGGTTCTAGACTTTGAAATATGCAGGGTAGATTTCAAGTTTCAAAAATTAGAAAACATATTTTGACGAGTAGGTTCCAAATTTTAGATAGGTGAATCTAGAACTTGGAATGAGTTTTTGTGTTTTTATTGGTCTCTCTATCTTTGCAACATTCTCCGGGATTCTGTAGCGTCTAATGATGAATGTCTAATTTAAAAGCATTAGTCTAATCTTTCATTTTATAATTGCGTGTCTAAATATAAGTTGTAGTCAGTGAATTGTAGAAACAAGTCATAGTCATTAAATGTGATGACTCATTATAATTGTTCAATTAATAATACAAATGGAACCTACGTAGACCCTGGAACCTATGATAGGGTAGGGTTTCAGATTCTAAGGTATGTAAGTTATATTATAGGTTCCAAAAAATGAGAAACCTATTCAAATAGGTAAGTTTTTTATGGAAGTCGAATGAAACTCAGAATCGTTCATCCCTACGAATGAGGGAAAATTACTAATATAGTCATAAATCTATTACAATTTTCTCAATTCAGTTCTAATTTTTTTTTTCCAATTTCAATTTTAAACTTTTTATATTTATGTCAATTTAGTCCATCCGATAAAATTTAGCAAGTTGACACTGACATGGATATTGGTCAACGCCAACCATTCGACCAACATTGACGTGGCAATTTCTATAAATATATTTTTATTTTTTATTATCTTTTCATTTTCCTTTTTCCTTTCCTTCTTCCTTTGCCAAGTTCGGGGGCTAGCCAAAGGCTAGGGTCAACGAGGTTGACCTCACTAGCCACTAGGGAGGCTCATTCTCACCAGTATTGGCAAAGACGAGGGTGACACCTTGCCAACGAACCTCGCCCACAGCCATGGCAAGGCTCGCCCTTAGCTTTAGCCCAATGATGGTGAGGGCAACACCTTGCCAGGAGTGGTCGAGGCTCACTCTCCTCGGCCCTAACCTCTTGCTAGAGGAAGAAGAAAAGGAAAAATAAAAAGAAAGAAAAAGGAAAAAGAAAAAAGATAAACAACATTAAAATTTTGCCATGTTAGTGTTGGGAAAAAAATATTTAGCAATGAATTGGAAAAATCATGATAGATTTATGATTATTCTGGCAATTTTCCTCTACGAGTGAGGTCCTTCACACAAGAGATACTTTTTGAAGCATATGGCTATGTTCACAAGCTTGATTTGTGATTGTCTACTTGATTAGGCGTTGAAGAGTAGAAGAAAAGAAAGATGTTTTTGAATCCATTTGTTTCACGAAAAATTGATAATTTGAAAACTACTTTAAAAAAATTAAAAAATGATTGGTGTTATCCCTTAAAAAAAAAAAATAACAAAAAACCTTTTCCTCTAGTTAATAATGAAAATAGGCCAATTCTTTTGAAAAACATGAATTTTAGTCCGAGTTCATCCCGATAATAATTTCATCTTGTAAAAACACATCAATTTTAAGTTCAATCTCAATTTTGGCCTAAACTTTTTTATCTTCTAAAAAAGCAACAACTTCGACTTCCGTACCAATTCTCACTTGAATCTGGCTCCATTAAATTTCAGTGAAATATTTGCCCAAGTACACATGTGGAGTCACGCGTTGAATTTTTTTCTAGAAAAATATGTTTTTTTTTTTATGCTTTAAAAATCAACATGTAATTGATCCTAATATTGCTTTTTTATAACGTGCGAAAGAAAACAAACAAAAAATTACTCTAGGAAGACTTGATATTATTTTTTGATTAATTTAGAAGCAGTTGCACTTGGAAAGTACTATGTATAGAGATTGTGCCCGTGACAGACAAAAGTGGTCCAGGTCGCATGATAATGGGGGGTCCACGGGAGACTTCAAGCTTAGATCCATGGCGTGCTAGTGATTAGATTGCATGTGTTGCATGTTGGTACAGATTATTTGACAAAATCACAATTCTTGATGTGACCCGTGATTTGATCGATGCACGCACCAACCACTTGAATCAGAAAATTGGATCATCCTTTATTAGAATCTGTAAAGAGATTATTTTTAAAAAAAATTCCAAAAAAAGTAATTAATTTTTTAAATATAGCAAAGTGTATTTCTCAATTTATTTTGCCTGCAATTTTATCAGGGATTATGCTGATTTTTTTAAAACGAAAGTTATTTTACAATTCGAACATAAATTGTGCACGTAGGGGCAATATTCTCTACACAATCAATCAGATATCTTAGGGTACTTAGAATGTTTTGTCATTCTCAAAACACCGCCAAATAATGCGAGTTTGTACAATCAGGTGGGTGGGATTAGACTAGACCCACCAAAGACCTAAGACCCTGGGCTGTTCGTACTAGCATTGCATGCGCTTTCCCAAAGTTAATAGGGATCAAACTAATGATTGGTTGGACTTAATTATGAAAAAAGCTATAAAAAAACCCAATATTTTACCCGGACATATTTATCATAAATTATTGTTTGTGACATAACAAATTCCAAACTTTATACATTATGACGCATTTATTTCAAATTTTTTATACGACACAAAAAGTTTCAAACTTTTAGTTGTATAACACATTTATCCCAATTTTTTTTAATAATACAAAATACCCTAAACTTTTTTGTGGGTAAATATGTCATGTGAATATAAATTTTTTTATTGGTTTTTAATATTACAAAAAACAAGTTTGGGGTGAATGTATTACACTATATAAGTTTGGGATTTTCTGTGTTATAAAAAAAAGTTTGGGATGAATATATTACGATGGGCAAAATTTGGAATTTTTGGTGGCTTTTACCCTTTAATTATTCCAATATCTTATCATGCCTAATTTGGTCCTTTTGAGAAGTATTGAGCAAGGATATATTTAATTGGTGAGGCAAATGAGGTATAGAAAGATTTAAACTCATAACTTGTGGCTTTGATATTATGTAAAATTTTGTGCAACAAAGGCTAACTGTCTTAAAAGTTTAAGCTAGGGGATGAAAGTGGGGTTTAATATCTATTATTTGAACAACTATTATTTATATACTTACAATAGAAGAGAAAATGAACTATGTATAATTATTTCAACAATTCTTATGTTTTATCTAGTCTCTTACATTAAAGTAACTCAAAAGACTTTTTAGCTCAAGTTTGTATTAATAACATTTGACTTTTTTCCTTTGTTTCTTTTTTATGTTGAGAACATGAGGATTTTCGGGGTTGATACCAAACTGAAAAGTTGATTTTATCTTTATTTAATACTAAAATGATTTAACTTTCAGTAATACTATATGTATCCCAGTAATCTAACATAGATACAAGTCGACAGTTGGCACCATAGAAGATCATGTCAAAGATAATTTATTATTGGGGCCCCAGATAGGCCACAAATGGGCACCACACGACTGGCTACGCGAAAGCGGTTCTCTTTAATTGCCTGAACGGAGAGGAAAAGGAAAACGGTGGAGAAACAAAACTTAAAGGAAAAGGTCAGACCCGGACCGACCATTTTATGCGTAATGCAAATTTAGCGATATGTACCCGACTTGATCAACACTCAATCCGGGCTTCAATACTTAGCATTTTTCTTCCTTAGATTGTTGCTTATGAAGAATGATCAGTTCCATGGACTGGCTTGCCAAGCCAGTGATGTCACACGCCCAATAATAGTTTATCACATCAGTTTCATCAACGGTGCTAGTATATTGCCGAGAAGAAGGGGTAATTACACAAACAGTTTTTGAATTTCAGCTCAATACATAATGTCGTCCCTTTACCTTTAATTTGTACAATATGATCTCTAAATTTTAGTTTAATATGCATTATTTTCCTTGAATTTTTAATTTGTTCAATGTGGGTTTCTAAATTTTTGGTAAATTTTAATCTTACATAAGACATGCCGTGAAGAAGCAAAGTGCAGGCGGGCAAAAAGGCCAACATGATAGAGCACAACAACACCATCCCAGCATGATTTTGGATCAGCAACTGCAATCATGGATGGTGCTGAAATCTCAAGACTGATCAGTGATCAATCTCAATCTCTTGTTTGGGATCGTGGACTTTCTAATCCGAGGGCTCAAACACCTCTCTTTCTGAACACACTGACTATCAGCAAGGGGCTCCGATCAAATGGCCTTGAACGAAGCAACAGCACAGGGTTTCTGCTAAAGTCTTCCGAGTCATGTCCTTTTCTTGACAACCCTGCACAGGCAAACAGCACAAGAAATGGTTTCTCATGCACATCTTCTAAAATCCAAATAAACGACAGCCAAGGAATGATCATGACTCTGGCCTTGTGCAATGTGACAACCTAACTTAAATTACCGTCTCGGATGCTGCATGTGGGGGACCATAGTGTTTATTTCCACATATGTCAGGGAAAAGAATTGTGGTTGAGAAATATCTTACCGTCCTTTATTTATTTATTTATTTATTTTAGAGGAATTTCTGCCCGAAGCGAAAGTTCTCACTAGGCGCGATGCTATGTTGCCAGATAATGTCGATAGAGGCAATGGTCATCTTTGCTTGCCTCAACGAGCTTCTCTTATCTTATGCTAGACACCGACCTTTTTCGGACACACGTTGGATCCCAACTCGAAACACTTGAGATGGTTGAATCTTACTCGACAAAAGAAATTTTTGGTTGAATTTGAACAAGTGTATTCAATATTTGGCTAGCGGCGAAAAATTGCCCATCACCGTTCTATCCATGTAGTACCTTGCAGCAAGAATTATACCAAAAACAATACCTAAAGAAATGAAAAAAAGGATATTCTGTTCAACTTGCATTTTGCACTAGAATCACCCTGGGAAAAATTCGCTGAAAAAAAAAATCACCTTCATTATTGTTATTCAAAAAATGAAATGAAACCTACATATATGTTCAAGTCTTCCTTGGGCTGCCCAGCTAATTACGACGAAGTTTGTCTCTGACAAGTCAACCTGCAAAGTCTGCAATTCCACGTAACTGCGCACGCATGCATAGGCATGCAAGGACTCAGAAGCGGAAAAAAAGAGAGAATTAGAAAAGGATATATATATAAAATAGTTTTACACGCTCTAGGCTTCTAAAATAATATGGCTTATAGAAAGAAATCATATTCAGTCGACATTATTCTACTACTAAATCCTCAGGCTAATTATAAACAAGAAAAAGAAAGGAAAAAAATGGGAAAAAAGAAGAAGATAGTCATAGGAATGCCCTAGCTATGAGGACCCAATCGAGTCAACCAAGACATGCATGATGACATAATTATATCGTAATTTCAGCGTCGAAAGTTGAACCTTGTCTCGTGACTGAATCGGCAGTGTATGTCGAATCTTGTCTCGTGAGGAAAAAAAAAAAAAATCAACATTTTAAAAAATATATTAAAAAGAAAAGAATGAAAAAGGTTGGGCTATGTCGAATTATTAGAAGAATTAACTGATTATGAAAAATGTGGCACGAGCACTGACCAGTGCCCTTCCAGGCAATTTCTTCAAGAGGCCTGCGCAAGAAAACATAATCACCCAGCTCACCCCACTCTAATAAATTCTTCTATTATAGTACACCTAAATTCTTGATTATGAAGGCAATTATTGTCGAGAATTATTTCTGGGTCTCTTGGGAAAGTGATTGGCTATCAAAATTTGACACCGATTAGACCTTGAAAAGTAGGGCAATGAAGATAAAACAAATTGAACTGTTTTACTGACACGACCGACATTTTCCATCGTTTCTTCACCTTGCCCTCATCCAAAACCTCCTCTTCAACGCTATGTTAAACTTACTAGTTTTGAGGTTGCATGGCACCAACCTAGCTGCACATTATCAAAAGAGAAATGAGTAACACTTTATAATTGACTATAAGAATAACCTTCTATTCTGGACCGTAAAAAAAATCCAATAACACATAATTATAAATTATTAAAGAGCTCACTTTTAAAATTTGTGATTCAAAATAAATTATTAATTCTTACAATAATTCAAAAACTGTTTATCCTAACAAAACCTTTATCGAAAACATATTTGACTCCATAAAATTTTGATGCAATACATTGTCTTGGTGGTAGGGTTGTGAAAAAGAAAGGAGCACACGAGACATCGAAAGTTTGGATCTGCCACGGTCAAACCCGTCCAACCAAACTTACTCAAACTTTTCGAGTCCTGGTTTGATTAGGCCATCCCTCGAGCCTAATACAAAATTTTAGTTTGGCTCAATCAGAGGTGTCAAGCCCGAGAGGCAGAAGTGCAAATTAGCTCTTGCACCGTCACACTTGCTATTTCTTAATATCGTTTGGTAACCAATTTTATAGATGCATCTATGTATTCCGACGTTACTCCGATTTGTATCGTACATTAAGCTTCAATGACTCAAAAGGGCCATGCGTCGCAGAGAACAAGTTCATTAACTAGACGCCATCCTAACGAATCAAAATTAATCTCTGCTACGGTGATTAACTCTATCTACCACTCAAGATCGATGGGACAATTCTTTTTCCCTTTTTAGGGCGTTAGTGAAGGAAGAGAACGATCTCCCTTGTAATTTTTCCTTCCAAAGCTTTTCCTTTCATCAATGGAGGCAACGGTCAGAACATTGTCGTGTAGCAGCGAAGCAGAGAGGGACCGGCTTGGCCTTTGGAATTTCCCGGGAAACAGTCACGAGGGAAAGTGCGATGCAACAACAACAAACAGTGTCACAACGCTCTCTGCAAGAAGCTCCATAACATCACTCCCCTTCCTCTCCTTCTCCCTCTCTCTCTCTCTCTCTCTCTCTCTCTCTCTCTCTTATCCTCGTGCTACAACCATGTCTCTCCCTTCTCCTCCGCCACCCCACCACGATCACGACCGGCCCGACCTCGAGTCGATCCGCGCGGTCGTCGTGTTGGTGAACAAATTCGTCCGGCAATTCCTGGCCGACGGCGCCCGTTCTTGGAACGCCATCAAGTCGGCTAGCATTGCAATGCTGCAGGCCCAGAAGCATGAGTTCTTCGAGTTCTCAGAGCACTCGGTGCTGTCTAATCTCTACTGGGGCATCGACAACATTGAGGCAGCGATCTGGGCCGAGTGGCCCGGGGAGCGCGAGTCCCGGCTGAGGAGCTCGGAGGGGATGCTGCAGGTCCCGGCGTTGCTGGACGAGGGGGGCACGACGTCCGGGATAGCGAACCGTGATTTGATTGCCATCTCCTACTTTTACCTATGCGTGGTCAAGAGGCTTCAGGGGGAAGACTGGCAGGTCGCCTTGCATTTTCTTCAGGCGCTCTCGGTGTGTCCCGAGCTTGTCAGGGATGTGTTGGCCCCGGAACTCTGCGAATTGCTCTTCCCGTCCGGGGCTGCACGGTCCAAAAGCAAGAGAATGGGTGGACATAGAAGTTCCGAGTCGGTTCGCCCTATCGACTCAAACCGAGAAGAAGCTCCCGAGCCGATGAAACAGATGGCCAGGGAGTTCAAAGGTTGGTTGATGTACTATCAGGTCATGCTCTATGGTGAGACCCCTCAGTGGAATTGTGGCTCCAGAGAACTCCTGTCCCTTCAGAATAACACAGACTGTGTGTTGTAAGTTCTCTCTTTTTCTTCCTCTCTTCAAATTCAATAGCAGATTGGGGTCTTTCAATTAGTTGAAGATGCTGTGTCTCTGCAATTTGAGGATTAATTGAAACAGATATATACTGCATTCGCCCAAAAAATTAGTGTTTCGTGTCACCCTGAACATGAAATTCTTTGTATCATCGTCTGTTTGTCAATTTCCAGTCAGAATCAGGACAAGTTTGAATCAGAAAATGTGTGATTCTCACTGATCGTCATTAATGGGATGTTAATCTTAAACAGGGACGAGCAGTCTGCACGCATTGAATCTTCGTTCTCGATTGGAAGTGGACACGATTGGCTACACGACAGTGAGGTAAGCCCTGGAAAAACCTCTGTCCATGTCCAATTGGTTTCTATCTGATTCTACTGGGTCATTGGGGATAAGAAAACCGTGTCATTGATCATTATGCAACAAACACAATGTCGGACATTAAGCATGATCAAAAGAAAATACATGTTCAGTTCTTTCTTTTAACTTCACGCTTCCGGATCATACCTTTCTCATGTGACAAAAAATCAATGCAGTTTCAGAAAATGCATCCACTTTATCCCGAGAAAGACTCTAGGGATAACGTGATGTGCAGCAATGGTGCAGCATTTGTGAATTGTGTGGAAGACTGTAAGCCTTTAAGAAAAGCACCAAAGTCTCACGTCTACAATGGAGAAATAAAAGAAAACGGAAGCACCAGATGTCTTCAGGACATGCTGGAGGAACCCCAGTCAGAGTCATCAACTTCTGCAAACTCGATACAGGGTGATTCCGCTGAAGAAGGTGACACGGAGGTAATTCGAAGGTTATCACAGCCATATTCAGTACCGTTATATTCTGCTAAATAGTTTTATTCATGTGACTGAAAATGAGAGAAACTCACAGCAAAACCGTCATCATTGATCAGGAAGCTAATGAGGATATTGAAAGCTCAATTAGAAGGATGAGAATGGATGTGGCACTCCAAGAAATGGACACTTATTGTAGGTCAGTTTCTCACACAGCCAAGTTTTAATCTGAACTATCAGTGTACGTTACCAAAGTCTTTTAACTCCTTTTTCACGAAATATGAATGGCATGTGTGTTGAATAGGAAGGAGCAAGGTCCATGCTGTACTTCAGAGCCTGAAGGCAAAGCAATATGCACGGCAGGTCTTCCCCGTTCTCCCCAGCATCGATGCCGGAAGGCTGCAGAAGTGAACATCGCTAGGATCTTCGCCGAAACATTACCCGATTCCTTTGGTGACTTTAATAAATCCATCTTGGAGCTCAGAGACAGAAAGCAGAATGGTAATGCCAGTTGGAATCTTCATATGGATGAGTTGGGGACATCTGAGCAACACGATCGACAGCTCTTCAATCAAATAGCTGCTATATCGCAGAGGAATCATAGGGCTGCACGCAAGAGTTCCCGGAAGTCTCTTGCTCGGAAAGATAACAAATTGTGTGTGCAGAATAAGTTGACAGGAGAAGGTCTGTATTCAGAGAAACCTTCCCATCATGACCTGATGGGGATATTTGAGAAGGCAGTTTCGCAACTATGTTTCTCCGAAGGATTGAGGAAACTCAATGAAGAAAACATCGTCGAGATCACAGCAATATACGAGACTCTGAACAACAAGAACGGAGTTAAGCATGCAGCGCTGAAGGACGTGCTTCTGGATCGGCTGCTAAAAGCTATCTCAACTTCCAAAGAGGAAAGGGAAATTCGAATGTCGGTTTCTATCTTGACCACTATCGCTTTAACCAACCAGTCGGTTTTAGGCGACATAAGAAACAAGGGTCTTCAATTGTGTGACTTGGCGAGTGCTCTGAAAAGAAATGTGCATGAGGCAGCGATTCTGATTTATCTGATCAATCCATCTCCTACAGAAATCAAGACTCTGGAGTTGCTGCCTAATCTCGTGGAGATAGTATGCACTTGGAGCAGTTATAAGCTCAAGCGGACATCTGTCTTGTTGACGCCTCCAATGGCATCACTGATGATCATTGAAATATTGGTCACCGCATTTGACAATGCCACCAACAGTGCACACCTCGCAGCACTCAACTCTCCCAAAGTCCTTCACGGGCTACTAGATGTGGCGAGAGACTCAGGTGCTGAAGAATCCATCTCTCTGGCTAGAATCATTGTGAAGTGTATGCAGTTTGATGGGCAATGCAGAGTCTACGTCTCCCAATCTACACCTATTTCTCCATTTATTAGCCTTCTTCAGAACAACAAGAGGCATGCCAAGTTCATCGCGTTGGAATTCTTCCATGAAATCCTTTGCATGCCAAGGTATGAATGAAACATATTGATTGTACCAAACCAAGGAAACTGCATAAATGGCAGTGTCAATAATGAAAATTTCAGGTCAATTTCCAGTAAGAAAAATATTAAATGATAAAAACTCTTGCCATCCAATGTTTTGGAAACCATACAAGAGATCAAACCGGTCAAGTACCAAACAAGAAGCTGCACCCAAACCCCGTTCAACTGTACCAGAAAGTTCCATAATCACATTCTTCCTTCTGGCAGGTCAGCAGCTAACAGTCTACTGCAACGGATAAGGAATGAAGGAGGTGCCGACATCATGAACATGCTGATGCTCTGTGTCCAAGACTTGCAGTCTCATCATCAGCTCTTTGCTGTGAATTTGTTGCTTCAATTGGACACATTGGTAAGAGTTTCGATCTTGAAGTCGATAAGTCTGCACAGCATTTCTTGAGGAACTATGTCAGCCCAACATTTCTTTCTTTGATGACTGATCAAACATAATTACTGATCATGCAGCTAACATAAATATCAGGGCACTGGCTCTCTAATGAAGCTTTTGGTGTGATGAACTTGTGCAGGAGAACAAATCTGGCAGTAGCATGTTCTTTGAAGTGGCCATGAAGGTCCTCCTTGAGTCACTGACACCCGAAGAAGAACTTAAGATGCATCAACTATCAGCATTCATCCTAGCGAACCTCGGAGGAACTTATTCTTGGACTGGGGAACCATACACAGTGGCTTGGTTGGTAAGAAAGGCTGGGTTGACCTCGGTGCGCCACCGAAATATGATCAAGGAGTTCGATTGGGAAGATCAAAGCCTACTGGTATAGCAAAATAAAATTTTCTTAACATTCTGTCATTTTCAAGCAATTCCAATTGTTATGTTGTATTTTCATTCTAACTATTGCAATGCAGGATTCAGAAACTGACTCATGGTGTGGCAAAATTGCGAGAAACATAATCCAGATCGGGAACCCTGTCTTCCGAGCTCTCGAAATGGGCTTGAAGAGCAAGACAAAGAGGGTGTCTCGAGACTGTCTTACCGTGATTGCATGGCTTGGGTGTGAAATCGCTAAGAGTGCAAATACTCAGAGATACTCCGCGTGCGAGATCTTGCTGGGTGGGCTAGAGCAATTCCTGCATCCTGGGGTGGACCTTGAAGAGAGGCTTCTAGCTTGCTTTTCCATATACAACTATGCCTCCGGTAAAGGTAATAGGGGACCACACATTGTGGTTTATAATCTATTTCTGATGTGATTCAACCGATTTATATGATTTGAGCTAAATGACTTCATAATTTGTCTTATTTCATAATTCTGATTGTGGTCCTCGAACTCTCTATCCCCTGCTGAATGAAAAACACGGGCTGAGCTTGTATGAGACATGAACTCAAGAGTGCAATTTAGTACTCCCGCACTTAAATGAATTATCATGCAGGAATGCAGAAACTCATCCATTTCTCGGAAGGGGTGCGGGAATCGCTGAGGCGCTTTTCAAACATCACTTGGATGGCAGAGGAACTGCATAGAGTAGCCGATTTCTATCTACCGAACAAATCGGTCAGTAGCTTATCATGTCATACTCCAAAACAATTCGAATACATCGCATCTACTTGGCTCTCTAAAATAGCCGTTATGCTGATGAAAGCAGCGCATATCCTGCGTTCACACACAAATTCTTGAGGCTGGTCATAGCAGTAGTGGAGCTGTAAATGCTCTTATTTACTACAAGGGACTTCTCTGCAGCGGACATTCAGACGGGTCGATAAAGGTTGTCTTTTGCCCCTGAAACACAGTACCAGCAGTGTCAGTCCTTTGCAAACATGTTATTTCATAAGAATTATCCCAAAGTTTTCGAAACCTCATACTGTCAATAAATAAAGCATGGCAGGAATTTCATGAACCAAGGTCCTCAAAAATTTAAACTGAATAAGACATTTCAGTAATGAGAAACTAATTAAGGCAGGTCACTGCATATGACAGATGTGGGATGTCAAGGGGCAATTCGCGACACTTGTGTGGGACAAGAAGGAGCACAAGAAGGAAGTCACCTGTTTTTCACTCCTCGAGCAAGGGGAAAGCCTTTTGAGTGGATCTGGTGACAAGACGATCAAGGTATAACGCAATGAATCTTCTCAATATAATACCAACCTCTTTCATCCCATGTACAAAATCTATGTTGGTTTCAGTCACTCAAAACCTATCTCATGTTGGCAGGTCTGGAAACTGGTCCATAGGAAACTGGAATGCTTGGAAGTGATATCCTTAAAGGACCGCATTCGGAAAATAGACATGCTCGGGGATGTAATTGTCGCAATCATACTGGGCCATGGGATTAAGGTGCCATTCAATCTTTCATCATACATATATATAACCACAGAGAGAAGCCATTTAGGAGAAGGCAAACATTGAAGCATTTGCTGCTTTAGGGAGGAGTGTATTTAATGCGAGAACTTATTTTCCAGGTTATTGATACATCGAGAACAGTCAAAGATATTTGCAAGAGTAAAAATATAAAGTCCATATGTGTAATTCAGGGAAAGATATATGCCGGCTGCAAGGACTCAAGTGTACAGGTCAGTTTCCCTGGATCTGGGCATAATTTTGAAACAACTCCTACTGATAAAACTGTGCTAATTGATGTCATTCGTGTTGTACTCTCAGGAAATAATTCTAGCGAACAACAGAGAGCGAGAGATCAAAGCACCGTCAAAGAGCTGGATGATGCAAAAGCGGCCCATAAACTCAATTGTTAGCTACAAAGACTGGATGTACACTGCGAGTATGGTGGTCCATGGGTCCAATGTAAAGGTGAGGACATAAGTGCGATTTGTGTGTTTGTGCTCAAAAAACCTTGGAATGACTAGAGAAAAACCATGCCAGGAATGGAGAAGAAACTGTGAAGCCGAGATGAGAATAGCGGTGCAGAAAGGAGCAAATGTGCTCGCCATGGGAGTGGTTGAAGACTTCATATATCTTAATTGCAGCTCATCAGCCAGTACCCTCCAGGTTGATCCAATCTTCCTCCATTAAAAGTAAAAGAGGGAAGGAGTAATACTGATTCACGCAAGAATAAATGCAATGACCACATGCACTATCTAGCAAGTTCCCTATATTTCATAATTAAAATTAAGCACGTCACAAGTACAAACTTTCACTGATTGAATAAACTATGAGACTGGCACAAATGAATGTGTTGTCGCATATTCTCTGCTCTCTGCTTTCTGTTTAAGATTGACTGATTAGGCAAACTAATGAAAACAGATATGGTTGAGAGGGACAGCGCAGAAAGTGGGGAGGATTTCTGCTGGGGGGAAGATAACAAGCCTTTTGACTGCAAATGACATTGTCATCTGCGGTACAGAGGCGGGGCTTATTAAGGTCAGTGTGCACTGAATCCTTCTTCATGACTACAATCGGAGTTCAAACATTCTAGTTCATGGTATGGTATGTCGACTGATGTGATGACACATGAACAGGGATGGATACCTTTGTGATTGCTGCAGCAATTTGGCTGGCATTGTCCTTTTTTTGGTGTAGTGCCTGGCAGATGGTCACCAGCAACAGTAAATGATTATTTGCACGGCAGATTCTCTTTGTGGTGTAAAAAGCAATGTGTACAAAGTCAAAAGGAGGAAAGTACATACCATACGGATAGATTACCATTAGTAGTTTTCTGTACCTTTAAAAGAAATTCATTGTGATGATGATGAACTCTATGATGCCAAGATGGTCCTTTTTTTTCTTTCTTTGATTCAGTTGAGCAACTGAGGAGATCATGTTCTGCAAGAAATGAAATGTAAAACTTATCTCATATTCTGAAGAAAGAAACATGTTACATGTGGAACTAGTGACGCTAATTAGAAAAAAATGGAGAATGGATGTTGACCATTGATGGCATAATGGTTTGAATTATATGTAATCCATTGGTAAAAGTAGCCAAAAAATGTTCTTGGAGTTCAGGTGGAGTGCGAGATAGTGACTTCACTGCAACGAGAAACGAAGACATGAACGATGAGTAATGCTGTCTCTCTCTCTCTCTCTCTCTCTGTGAAAGAACTTTCTCTCTACCCACTATGGAGGTAGCTCATCTCAACTCTTTAAACCCTCCTCACCCCACATAAACCCTGATCCTCTCAGCTCTCCAATGCCCTGTCTCGTTTTTTTCTAATTGCCTCCTCTACGAATCCTAATCAGTCTTTTCTCTCCTTCATCTTCCCTCTGCAGCCTCACCTTCTGCCTTCCATTGGTCATTTTTCAAAATGGCGGATGATTAATCCACGCGAGACCGTGTGTGGCATTGCTGGGCCGAACACTGGGTTGGCATTGGTCCAAAGATGACCTTGCAGTGATGGAATTGCAGCTTCTATGTACAAAATCAGAAAATCCAAATCCATGGACTTCTGTTCGAATGGATTTACATGGATTTCTGATAAAGCAGTACGAAGAGCAGCCACCAAAGCAGGAGAAATTCTGATCTGAGAACTGAATAAGAATCTCTATTTTGAAACAGACATGGCAAGGCTCTGATAATTTGGATCTTGTGAGACTCCTTAAGGCAGGTTGGCCTGCTAGCAAAGAAGGAAAAGTATTGGGGGTGGATTTTAAGTACTGAGTGTCCGCCCCGTTTTTGTTATTGCTTCAGAAAAATTGATCACTATGTTATATATTGCGAAGACATTGCCTTCAATGGAGCCCATTTCTGAGAATGGGGGTTGATCTGGGCAATAGCTAAAGGCAGTAGTCCCAGCTCGAAGCCCTTCCTGGATGCTAATCCATGAGAAAGGAGCCGGCTCGGTTGTGGAAGAAGAACCGGTTCCAAGAACTCCTCCTAATGCAATGCACACCGTCCCTTTTGGTCTTGAGTAACCAGATGATTTGAGGGAATGAAAGACGGATTCAAAAGGAAAATCTGATGAGCAGAGGAAAAGCAGCTGTTGAATTGGTTCCGATGAATGTAGTAGACCATTCCAGCTGATGTTTCATAGAACAGGGTCACGACCAACTCTAATAAAAACCTACAGTTAGTAACAATTTTTCCTAGAAAGATACGGTTTAATATTTAATGGGGTATGTTTAGTAGAAGTCCTAAAATATGTTAGGAAAGTATAATTGAGTTCTAAAATTTGCAAAAAATGTAATCAAGTCCTCAAATTTATCAAGTTAGTTCAATTGAGTCATTCTGTTAACACCGTCAATTTATATTAACAAAAACATTTCTCTCTCCTGTGTGGCATCTAGGGCAAGGAAAATTGTCTAAGTCAACAAAACAATGTAGTTTTGGATAGTGTTTACTTATCCAAAATGATGACATCTCTTCTCTCTTATTTTCACGTTTGAAAATGTTTTCCTTCCGTTGAACCCTTCCCCTTGCGTTTTCCTTTGGTCCCTTCTTCCCTGTCCCAAATTAACCCTTCCTTTGTATGAACCCTAAGCCCTAAATCTAGATGCAGATCACGATCTAGTGCCTCGCGAGTTGGAGTGCTTTGTCAAACGCGAGTACGTGCAACACTTGTCCCACAAGAGCCTTGGTGGCGAATCGAGTAGTGTCGACGATGGAGGTGGCCACTATGACCGAGCCACTCTCCTCCTCACTTGTTTGAGCTATGTTTGTATCTTTGTTGTCGATTTCATCTTAACTTGTTGATTTCGAGATTCAAGGTTTTTAGTTTTCAAAATCTAAGCCCTAAATGTGAATTGTGTGTCAACTTTCCCCAAAATTCCATTTCAAAATTCTTGATTTGGAAGGGGTTGGTGAAGAAGATGAGCAATCTTGCAAGAAACGAGCACAACCCCAAAATTTGTGTTAATTGTTGTTTGTCCTATTTTTTTTTTTTTTTTTTTTGCTCTTCGGGTCGATTTCTAGCGTCAAATTTTCTTGGTTCTCTTCACTTCTCTACCCAAATTCTATACAAAAATTTTTCAAGGGCCCTTCCTTACGGTTGAAATAATTTGGAGACGGGGAAAAAGCTTTTATTTGCAGATATCATGGTTTTTGGAACTTAACAAATTTTAGGATTTGATTGTACTTTTTGTAAGTTTTAGGAATTAATTGTATTTTCTTGATAAATTTTAGGACTTAAACTAAACATATCCCTTCATTTAACATCACAATACATAGTGCATATTCCTTTCCCAACAGGCGCTTCTTTTTTAACATGCGAGATCCTCATTGTCGCCAACCACCATTCATTGTCCGTGGTTGCGGCCCCCTGTTGCTGGCCGCCATCATCACCGGTCGTTGGTCACCGCTGCCCGTCGCCATCCGCTGGCCACCACCACTAGAATGGTTATCAAACGAATTTCTATTCCGAAAATAGAAATTTTGTGTCGTTATCAAATGCATATTTTTTCTTAGAAACTCATCTAGGAATAAAATAAAAAACTATTTCGCTTCTAAAAATCAATTTCTAGACATAATGGTTACCATTCGCGCTCTTATTAGAAAGATAATTACTAAATGCTGGGTCATGGACCCAGGCCCAATAAAATAAAAATGGCCCGACCCGGTCCACGTATTCCTGGGCCGTGTCACTTCTCGGCCCGTGCGGCATGCGGACCGTCGCGGCCGAATTCACGCTAGTCCGGACACGTCTCGTCGCGCGCGCACCTCCTTCTCTCTCCCTCTCTCTGCGGTCTCCTCTCTCGACACGATACACATCGACGCGGCGAGAGCGAGCGAGCGAGCGAGCAGCGGAGGACGCAACAATGGCGGACGCCAAGGGCACTTTGGACTCCCTGAGGGAATGGATCGTCGAGCACAAGCTCCGCGCCGTCGGTAAACTCTCCGGCCCCTTCGTTTCCTTCGCCCTTTCTTTCGCTTCCTCTCCTCGAATCTGGAGCTGTTTCCTTGCGCCGGTGCCGGATTCGTTTCCGCTCTCTTCCGTTTTTCCGATTTCTTCTTTCTTTTGATGAATTCTTCTTGGGGGGTGGGATTCGAAGGTTCTCTGTGGCTGAGCGGGATCGCGGGCTCGATCGCCTACAACTGGTCGCAGCCCAACATGAAGACCAGCGTCAAGATCATTCACGCCAGGTACGTAACCCTTATCTTTTGTGACGTTTTGTTGGTGTGGATACGGATTTCGGAACCCATTTTCCCCTGTAAACTTTAGCTTCTTTCTGATTGGATTGCTTGTCTCTGGTTGGAGAAATTTGTGCCCTTTGTTTATTTTTGGTAGGAATTCTTGGTAGGGTTTGAGAATATTACTTTGGCTTTTGCGAGAATTGAATGCTTAGCTGTTGAAATAGGGGAGAAACGCGGCTTGGGTTGCTGAGTTTCGGGCATGTGCTGAAGTGATCTGATTCTGACTGCTGGCCCATGTACCTGGAGGAGTTCTCTCTGAGCTCGCTCTTCGTGTGTGGAATGGAGGTGTACGGCTTCTTTCGAGGTTGTCGACCTTGATTACTTATCTTATGCCCTGTTCTGGAAGTACCACGTCCACGATCACAATGTGCCCGTGATTTGCACTACGGTTTTCTTGCCTTTTTCTTACCTTGGTTGGTGATCTTTTTTCTGGGATTTATTTATGGTCTTAAGAGAATGAATGGCATGCACAATGAATGTCAAACTTTGAGTCAATTCTTCATAGTTTCCCTTGTGAAGAGGACAGTAAGTTTAGGTAGGTTGCATCAGGACATATGATGGGTTCATCAATTTGTCTGTAGAATCCTCAAGGCATTGAATCATGTCCTTTAATTTCTTATTTCAGGAAGTTTTATGATTGTTTCCCCCAGATGAAATTCATTGATTTACACTATCAACCTTTATGCGATCCAGATATTGGATTTCACTTTTTCGTTCAGATTTCTTCAGTTATTCGCTACAGAAACTATGTATAGTTTTTGTTGGAAAGATACCCATTAACCCTTGGCCTGAAAACCATATTTTGTTAATTGTTCACTGCCATAGTCAATGTAACATTATGGGCTAAGACAATTACAATAAAACGGTGCTGAATTGTTGGCTAGTTAAGTTTATGTTGTGGCCCAACAATAACAAAAGGTGGTAATCGAAGAATTAGAGGAGAGAGAGAGACAGAGAAGATGAGAGAATCAGAGAGACTGGATAAGAAGCTAAAGGAGAGAATCAGTAGTGGGAAAGGGGAGAAGAAGGAGAGGAAAGAGTTTAGTTGAATAATTCATAGTTGAATCACAATGAAAACGAAAAGGTGCTTATGTGCTCTGCAATTCAGTATTCCTCATGTGCCCCTCTTGCAGCAATTGCATAACAGGAATCATCCAATTGATACAAAATATCCTAACTATCTAAAACTTCAATAATATCTCCTCTTAATGGTGTTCACTGCAATGCCATCACATACAACACCATTGGTCATGACAATTCTTTAGTGTTTGCATTGAAATTGAAAATGAAGAAGATCTGTTCATCCTCTGGCTTTATCTTTTCTGGAAGGTTTTGTAGAGAGTGTGAAATACATACATTCATAAATATATAGATCATTGCTTGGCATTTTGCATGGAGTACACAAATAACTAGCTAGCACCTGAGGTTTTGAATTTGGTCATCCACTGTTTTGTTTGATCTTATCTAGCCACAGAACTTAATTTATCTCAATTTGATTGGCCAACTCTATGAGGTGTATCAATGTGGTACCTGACAGTATATTCCTTCTCAATATAGTAAGGATGAAATGGATGGATGACTAGAGGGCATTAGAAGGCTCAAGTTGCAAAACTTTAATCTAATTACCACATAGGAGGCGATCATTTGTTAAATGAACTCCAACCCATGAGATGGCCTTTCCACAACACCTGGCAATGGAGTGGTTATAATAGAAATGTCTTTGTTATTGTGCGACTTTGCATCAAATGTGGACAAAGAGGTGATGATTGTTTACTCTTTGTAAGAAATTGGGAACCAACCCCTTATCCAAAGGGAGAAAATTTGTATCTCACTTTGTTGTCTAGTGAGGAGGACTTCAAGATGTTGTGAGTGCTGATGTATCTCAAACGTGCAGGCTGCATGCTCAGGCACTCACGCTTGCTGCTTTGGCAGGCGCTGCTGTTGTGGAGTACTATGACCATCAGACCGGAAAGAAAGCTGACCGCTATGCCAAGTTCCTCAACTTTGATGAACACAAACAGCAAGATTGAAGTTAAGGTACAGGAAAGAAGGCTGACCGCAATGCCAAGTTCCTCAACTTTGATGAACACCGACAGAAAGATCAAAGTTAAGGTTCTACTAGCCGTGGCATTTATACAGTACTAGGTTATTTTGTCATAATCCCCCTCGAGATTGGGAGCCATGTTTCTCCGAGGCATGATTGCTAAAACATTGATCTAATTAGAAGCATTTATGCATCTTTTCTATCCATTAATGATGTATGGTTGTATCAAATCGTTCTCTTACCTCTTGTTATTTTTTGGTTCTTTCTGTATAATCCTATTGAATCAGACTTTAGGAGGACCAGGGTAATATTTTGAAACCTCTGATATTATTCTAGCTTGAGCGAGGATCTTGTGTGAGGACTTACAGAGTATGGGGACCTTTACTAGGGAGTAATTGATTACAAATTGTAAATAAAACTCTAGATGAACTGAACTAAACTAAAGGGTGCGTTTGGCACCAGCTTTGGAAGGGGCTTTGCCCATCAAAAGCCCTTTGGGCCAAAAAATGGGTGTTTGGGAACAGCTTTGGAAGGCTCTTAGTGGAAAAGCCAAGTGCTTGGAAGGTTGAGACTGCCTTGGGCTTTTCGGCATTCTCGGCATGCTGAGATTACTGTTCATTTTTTTTTTCTTCCAAAATTGTCCTCACGAATTTTTTGATTTTTTGGTGTGTGCCCTTGTAGGGTTACTGTTCATCTTCTCTGGAAGCCACGCGCCTCAGGGGGTTGCGCGACCTGCGGCGACCGGGGTCGCGGTGAGGTCGCGCGACCTCCGCGCGAACGTTGCGCGACCAGATCCGGTTGCGGAGGTCGCGCAACCTTGCGTGACCGGATCGGTCGCCGGAGGTCGCGCGACCGGACCGCCTCCCGCAACCCCGGATCCGGGGTTGCCGGAGGTCGCGACGGCGTCGTGCGACCTCGCCGGTCCCGAATCCGGGGTTGTCGGAGGTTGTGATGGCGTCGCCGGACTAGATCCGAGGTCGTCGGAGGTCGGCGGTGGCCGCTTGCCCTTGCCGGTCTATTTATTTTTAATTTTTCTTTTAATAATTTTTTTCCACAAAACTCCTTTGTAAATGAAATTCTCCAATCACCATTTTGTTCAATGTACTTCACAAAGGGCTTTCAAAGTATAATTTATCAAACACAGTTTGCATTTTGGAAAACATCTTTAACTCAAAGGTATTTACATTTCCCTAAGGACTTTTCCCAAGAGTAGTTTCCAAACTCACCCTAATAGGCAGTTTTCTCGGAAAGTGGCTTTTTACTTGATTTCCCAATTTCTGTGTTTTTGTCCTTTTTGTCTCAATGTGTGGACATATTTATTTGAAATATCGGATGTTAGATAGCCATGGGCTTTGTCCATTTTCTTTACCTTCTCTTGGGGACTCTAGAACTTTATTGAGGTAGTTTGGGAATTTTATCTTTGGTCAGAGGGTAGTTTGGGGATTCACACGCTTGTATTCTAGAAACTGTCCACTGCTCTTCACCCGTGGCTTGGATTGTAAATCGTCGGTCGTAAAGAGAGGGATGATGTATAAGGATGCATTCTTCCTTATTTGCATCCATTAAAGTATTTAACAGCAATACAAGCATCTTTGAGAATTTACCCCTTTAAGTACTCTCGCCCTAAAGTTCTCTTTCTTAAGTAAATTGGCGTGAATGAGAATTTCAAAAAAAGGACAACTATCGTCTGGAGACGAAACGAGGGCAGTTCAACTCCGAGATGGCAAAAAAAAAACTCCGAGATGGCTCTAGACCTCCTTCTCTGCACTGATTGTTTAAGGAGCAGCGCTCCGTTTTATGTATATACAACTTCTCTTCTTTCACTGCAACCAGGCTTTAGCAGCGTGGAATCCGTCTTTTCATGCCAAAATCCTTACATCTGAATCCAAATACCTTGGTCACATCATTCGATTACCTCTGATACCCAAAATCTCATTTGCTGTTCTTTGTTCAAAATAAGGCTAGGCAACATAATTCAATCAACTCCTAGGATTGATTGTTCCGTAGAAAATATTCTCCTTATTTTCTGGTGTTTGATTTTCTTAGTAAAATGAATCAATGGAAACGAGGGCGGTTCAACTCGAGATGGCTCTAGACCTCCTTCTCTGCACTGATTGTTTAAGGAGCAGTGCTCCGTTTTATGTATATACAACTTCTCTTCTTTCACTGCAACCAGGCTTTAGCGGCGTGGAATCTGTCTTTTCATGCCAAAATCCTTACATCTGAATCCAAATACTTGGTCACATCATTCGATTACCTCGATACCCAAAATCTCATTTTCTTTGTTCTCTGTTCAAAATAAGGCTAGGCAACATAATTCAATCAACTCCCAGGATGCGATTGTTTTGTAGAAAATATTCTCCTTATTTTTCGGTGTTTGATTTTTTAGGAAAATAAGTCAATAGAAAATATTTTTCTATAAAAATTTAAATTCAAAAAAATAATTTCTCCCTTGAAAGGACTAGAAAATGTTTTGCCAAATATTTCCTAGTCTATAAGTCCTTGGTTAATGAAACTTTTATACTTACAATAACAATATTTAAAAGAAATTCAGATTTTTAATTAATTTTTATTTTTTAAAAATTAATTTTTATTATTAATTTTTTTTTCTTCTTTTCCTTTCTCCTTCTTCTTCCGCCAGCCGCATGCCTTGACAGCAATTAACAGCCTAGTGATGGCCATGATCACGCTGGTGAGCTTGAGGCTCCATCGATCCAAGTGATCTAGGTGAGCTCACATCTTGGTTGAGGTTTGTCGAGCTCGGAGCTCACCAAATCCAAGCTTATTGCCTATGCCTATCATCGACCGATTGTGGCGTAGGAAGTCAAAAAAAAAAAAAAGGAAAGAAAAAAAAATTAATAAATAGTAAAAATTTGATTTTTTAAAAAGAAAAAGTAAAAATAATTAAAAATTCAAATTTTAAAATAAAAAATTAGAAAATTTGATTTTTTTTTTTTTCCTTAAATAAAGTCATAAGATTGAAATCATTTTCCATTGAGGTTCAAACATTAGAAAATATTATTGATTATATGTCATCAAACAAAAGAAAATGTCTTGTTTTTTCTAGAAAGCCATTCTCTAGAAAAATAACAATATTTTTTGATATTCGGTTGAAATTTAAAAATAAACTAGAAAATATTTTCTGTCGCTCAATAAGAAAGTTCGATTTGATTTCCTCTATGCACTCCTTTCAGTATTTTTTTTTTATTTAAGTCGAATTTTTATTTTTGCTTTTTTATTTTTTATTTTATTTTCCTCCTCCTTCTTCGATTGGTCGTTGGCCATGCCGTGGTTGGTGATCAGCTGAAGGCGAGTTTGAGCTCACTTGTGGCCAACGATCAGCCAAGAAAGAAGGAAAAAAAAAAAAAGAAAGAAAGAAAAAGAGAACAAAGAAAAATAAGAAAAAAAGAAAGTCGTAGGGGCTAATAGGGATGTGAGCTAAGAGAGCGAGTGACGAAAATATTTTTCCCTACTTGAAAAGTGTAACACAGTTTCCCTTATTTTAAAAGACTTTTTTCCATTGAAGCAAAATGTTTTCCCCAACCAGTTTATTTTTTGCAAAACAAATGTGTAGAAATTAGGAAAAGTTTTTCTCGGAAGTTGTTTTCTATGAGACGAACATATTAGCTAAGTATGCATATTTTGTAGGGGTGTTCAGGTCTTGGGTAGGTAGGTTCCAAACTTGGATCTTGAACCCGACCCTATAATAATTGGTTCTCATTTTCTAGATCTTGTATATAACTCTGTTTGCATTGGATCATGTATCCAACTCATCCTATTTTTTTCAGTTTGGTTCTAGGGTCAACTCTATTTCCATTAGAATTTATTTTGCAACCGTATGATATTTTATATGACTTCGAATTTCATGAGAAAACAATGTAATCCTCATAATTTTTATTGAAACATTAAGCACTTGTAATCAATAAGTACATAAACTTTCTCACTAAACAAAAAACTAAGGATCCACAAGGCTAATGATGATAAAGTAGCAAGAGTTACAGTATCCAATGGATGGCTTTTAATGATGTTTGCAATTTCCTCATTTTGGCAATACGTATGAGCAAGTGACTTGAGGAAAAAGGGTAATAAACAAAGAAAACAATAAAACATAGGAATCATCAAGTGTGAACTCCGTTGATCTAATTTTGAGATCTTTTTACCCAATAGAGCTGGATGATTATAACATAGATACCTAAGAAAATGCATGAGAACGCCTTGTACCTTCAATAATCGCGTTCATTTTGGGTTTTGGATTTTTGGGGTTGAGCTTACAAAATCGATTCCCAAACTGGTTTAATTGATTAACTACTGGGATTCGCCTCAGTGGCCACCCTTTCAACATGGAAGGGGGAGGTGAGGAGTTCAAACCTCCACCTTCTCAGGGAGGGATGGGGTGGGGACGCGCAAGTTTCAGGAGTGGGTTTTGACGCCCACGCCTTGCAAGAGGCAGGGCAAAAGTCTGAGAGTGAGTGTAGAGTAGGTATAGAATAGGATTGACAAAAAAAAAAAATGCTGATTTAATTGATTTGGTTCCTAGGTGGGTATTCACTCGGAATCGACTCCCAAATCGATTCAAACTGGTTTCAGATTTTGGGAATCGATTCTCGGATCAATTTCAACTGGAATCGGTTTCCAACCTTATTTTCCAAGTGGGCCGGTCCGATTTCCGAGTATACCTGATTTGGTTGCACACTCCTAATATTTCGTAAAAGTAAAATAATAAATAATATAACAAGAACAAAAAATAATAATATAATAATTAAAAGGCATAATAAATAATAGAAATAGAAATCTGTGCATTGGAAGTTCTAAAACTTATTATAAAAATGCAATTGACTTCTAAAATTTACAAAAAGTGTGATTAATTCTTAAAACTTGTTGAATTTGTATAATTAAGTATTTTTGTTAATTTCATCCATTTAGACTAATGAAAGCTAATGTGATTTAAAAAATAAAATATATTTTCTCCCTTCTATGTGGCTGAAACATGAAACACAAGGCTAAAATGACATATTTTTGGATTAAATTTTGATTTTTTAACCAAATTGTTAATTAAATAAAATAAAAAATATTTTAAAAAACACAAGAAAGGAGTAAGGGCAAGGGCAACAAGGCCTTGCCCACCGTTGTCCTTATCGTTGGAAAGGGTCGGTGAGGTTTTCTAAGTTTTTTGCCAAGGCTAGTTGCCCTCGCTGATCATAGGTGAGGGCTTGGTTAGGTGAGAGTCGCCGGGCCTTCGCCCAATTGTTGTGGCCCTTACTAATGGTTGCCATATAGCGCTAAGGGCTTGTGAGCCTCTTTAAGGGTCATCATGGTTGGGTGATGTCACGCCCGATCCTCAGGCACGCGCACATTCCTTATCTTTGGTCGATTTTAAAATGCGATATCTCATAATTATGTATCGCCAACCCATTCATTTTAATAAGCACATGCAAAAGCATATACAAATCTCCAGATAATAAAACAACGTGATAAAGTAGCAGGACCACAAACTTTTCAAACTAACTCAAACCTTTTTAAAAACAAACTTGTTTATTTACAACAACAGACTGTTTACAAAATCTATCAACTTCACAAAAAGGTAATGGTTTTATGATCCACTAATTGGACAAGTTACTGAAACGGAGGACTGAGCGAGGGGGAGGCCGAGGTAGGCGGAGCACGGGATGGCAGCACGGTGGTGAGGCGACGTAGGGTAGGACGGTGTGCGGCGTGCGATGGCTCCCTGCGACGTTGGCTGCTGTTCCAGATTTGGAGTCCTCCCAGATCTGGGTCCTCGAGCAGTAGACAAAGGGCGAGTGGGCAAGGCGCGGCTGCTCTGACGGTGTGCAACGGCGGATGGCAGACGCACGATTGGGTAGTCGCAGAGCTACGAGGGCGTGCGGCGTGAGGCGGTGGTCTGGCGTGGCTGCAGCTCTTTCAAGCATCACCGATCTTTGCTTCTGCTGGCTGGCCTTCAAACGAAACCAAGGGGGAGAGGAAAAGAGAGGTCTATTGCGAGAGAGAGAGAGAGAGAGAGAGAGAGAGAGAGAGAGAGAGAGAGAGAGAGAGTTTGAAAAGTCAAAAGTAAAAAAGAGAGAGAGAAGCAAAGTTGAAATTGATAAGGGGGCAGGCGGTGGAGGCATTTTGCACGAGGAGAAAAGAGAAGAGAGAGAGAGAGAGAGAGAGAGAGAGAGAGAGAAAGAGAAAAGAGCCAAAAGAAAAAGAGAGAGAAAAGGTGATTGGCCCAAAAATGGAAAAAGAAAAGGGAAATGGGAAGAAGACTAAGCAAAAGAATTTCCTAGAATAGAAAATTCTCATCCCATTTTCTTTTTAATAAGCCCATAAATTCTCAAAAGAAATTTCATATTAGAGTACTCGGTTCCCACTTGCATTTCTGTATCCAATTTCCCTCTTGAATTTCTCTCAAATGACTCTCATAAAATCAATTGATATTTCCATTATCAAATTGATTATTTTCCTCATTTAAGAATCCCTCATGCTTCTAAATTTCACAATCCCCGGCTTCAACTAAACGAAAACAACCCCAAACTGACTTTTTCCCAAAAAATCTCGATTGTCAGAAAAATCTTATGAGACTGAGTTGACGTTCCTAAAATTTATTGTGACAAGATAGACTCTTCAATTTCTGAAATCAGACTTATATTGGCGGTTAATTTCACTCTGACGCGCTTTTAGTGTGACCTAGGCTATTGGATAGTTTTCAGAGCTTTTTAGGACAAATGACCCGTGGTCGATTTTCTTCGAGCCACGATGAATCCACTCGACACATTGGCGACTCTGGATTGTCGTGAAAATCTCTAGAATTCAAATACGGACACAGGGTACCAAAATAATAGTAAAATCAAATTAGTGCCGGTCGATGAGAATTTTTCAATTTAGTGGAGTCACCCACGATCGGTCATTCATCTTAGTCGAGCCAACCTACCTCTGATTTCAAATCGATTTTATACTGTGCCGCAATGATCTCTAAAGATGAGCATAGTCAAGAGATCGATTCTTGGTCGAATTCTCAAGTTTATTTGCCTTAAAGTCCTTAATAACTCACCCAGCTAGTCTAGTTATCTCGTGAGTGGTCAACTCAGAGAAAAGCACTGTAGTCACACCGATAAAATGCCCAATTTATCTAATCGAAATCAGAACCCAAAAATCTGGATGTCACAGGTGAGGGCTTGGCGAGGGTCACTAGCCTTGCCAACACCCATTGGCCCTTTCTAATGTTAGGGGCAACGGGCTCCTTGCCTTTAGCTCCTCCCCTCCCTCTGTGTGTGTGTGTTTTTAAATTAATATTTTGGTTAAATAAAATAGAATTTAATCCACATCATCGTCACATTGGGAGAGAAAATATTTAAAAAAGTCACAACAGCATTTTTCGTTAGTTTAAATAGATGAAGTTAATGGAATGACTCAATTATATTAATTTGAAAAGTTTTCGCACTTTTTGCAAATTTTAAGATTTAATTACATTTTTATAACAAGTTTTAGGGCTTTTAGTGCACCTATTTTATAGCAATACTAATAAAGAAAAAGAGAAAAAGAAAGAAAAAAAGAAAAGGCAAAAGAAAAAAAAAAAAAAAAAAAAAAGCCTTGGCCCTATCTAATGATGCATTTACTTAAATCCAATCGCTAGGTTTAGCCCATTTTAATTTGGTTCATGAACTCTGTGGACTTCAGCCCATAGTTCCTTCGATGATACTTCGCCAGCGCCTATCTTCATCGCTGGCGCCTCTAGGACGATAAGGACCAGCACTCGAGAATTCCTCCCTCCAAGAGAATCCAAGCATTGAAATTTCTAATCTTCCTTGTCAATGAAGGCTAGACATAATGTACGTACTTGTGGATGGACATTAATAGCTTAAACGGAAGGCAAATGACTGATGACGCATCAACAGGACAAAAGGCAATGGTGCTTTACTTTTTTGACAATAAAACAAAAAAATTATCCAACAAGTGCTACATCTATTATAATTTTATCAATTCAGTCATAAACCTTTCAATTGTGCCAATTGAATTCTAAATACTTTTACTTTTTGTCAGTTGAGTCCATCCAATTAATTATTATTGGAACTTGCCGACGTGGATAATTTTTAGTAATATTTTAATATTTATAAGAATTTTTTTAATATTTTTTTTTTTCCTATGCCGACGATGTTGTGATGGCTTCACCTAGGGCCTTCGAAGCCTTGTTGGCCATGAGCGAGGCTATTGTGGGTAGCGAGGTTTGTCAGTGATCCTTACTATCATATAAAAAAAGCCAAAGAAAAAAAGGAAAATAAAATGAAAATAACAAAATTTTAAAATTTGAATATTATTAAAATTGTTCACATTAGCGCAAGTCATGTCATGTAAGAAGGCCAGTCTCCACATCAGCGAATTCTAGCCAAAATTGGTTAGATGGATTCGATTGGCAAAAAGTGAAAAAGTTGAAATTGAAAGATTTAAAATTTAATTAATAAAAGTATAATATGTTTAGAATTTTTTTGAATAATTTTCCAGCAATAAAAACCCATATCATGGACAAGTTTTACCGGTCAATGAAACGGATTCTATACATGAAGAGCAATCAATGAATGATTGAGCATGTGCAAATGATTCGCGACGCGTGGGTGTCGATCGGGACACTAGTTATCAGTTTGTTTTGAAAATGTATGCTCAATAGATCAATGGACAGGTAATGGTGGCTATACTTCTGCACTCAAACCTTTGAAATTTTTTTTCATCGATCATGTGGTGCAATCGAGGTAGGGCGGGCAATTTAGACTCCAAGTTCGCACAACATGAGCACGGTGCGAAGCAAATTACCAAATCTAGCGAGAAAATGTGACCATGACATGACGATATACATTAAATTTGCACATTAACATGAATTAAAAATCTTTCATCATTATAATTATATAACTTATAGAATCGACACAAACTACAAGTGCAATTATGATATGGTACTATGAACAATTAAAGGCCTATCCGTTTCGTGAGTCCGGTGCTTAAGGGATCAAATTGGTTATTCAAGAAAACCTTAGTATGAACTATCATATAAAGTTTCTGGCAACCTTCAGTTGTGATGTGGCAATAAAAAGTTGTGTTTGAGAAGTAACTTTGGGAGTTACATTTCTAGAAAGCATCCTATTGATCAAGGCATTTGTCAGAAATTATTCAAGCCCAGTGGCATCTTAATTTAGTCCTGGACTATTTGAGCTTACAGTTCGATTGCTTCACCTTACCATTTGCTAGCTCCCCCAAGTGCAAATCCTCGAAAGTCACTATGGACTTGAATGTCGGGGAAATTACCAAAAATTCTTATTATTTATTGTAATTGTATCGATTTAGTTCTAAACTTTTCAATTTTTCAGTTGAGTCTTAAAACCTTTTGACATATAGTCATTCTGATCGGTTTTCGTCGAAAAATAATGAAATGAATGCCGATTGTCCTATGTGGCATGACAATTGTCGGAATTAAAAGGTTTATAATTGAATTGACAAAAGTACATTAGATTTAGGACTTCTTTTGTAATTTTCTAGGATGATGACAAAAATTGTCCTCGAACTTTAGCCCAACATGTAATATAATCCATGAACTTTAAATTTATTTAATATGATCTTTAGATTTTTGATACATGTTTAATTTAGTCATTGGACTGTATTAAAATTTTAAATGTTGTCCTTGAACTAAATTAGTCATGTACGAAAATTTTAGGGTTTACATTGAACAAATTAAAATTTCAATGACGATATTGCATATTGAGTTAAAATTGGGAAAAGTGCCAAAAAAGTCCTAAACTTTTTGCCTTTGTGCCGATTTAGTCCTAAACCTTTTTTTGGTGCCGATTTAGTCCTAAACCTTTTTACGTTGTGCCAATTCAGTCCTTTCCGGCCAATTTGGCCGGATTTTTTGTGACCGGACGCCGGCCGGCCGACGTGGCCTTGTCGGCGCGACGTGGACAACTTTTAATAATATTTTAATATTTTTAAATATTATTTTTATTTTTATTTTTTTTTTTTTTTTTTCTTTTTCCTCCAGCCGGTTGCCGGTCCGGCGGCCAGAGGCAATGGCTGGCGAGGGCGAGGCCGACCTCGCCGGCCACCTCGCCCGATCCGGCGAGGCTCGTCCTCGCCCGATCCGGCGAGGGCGAGCCTCGCCCATGGCCGGTGGGGCTCGACCTCGCCAGATCCGGCGAGGCCATGGCCGTCCCTCGCCGATCCGGCGAGGTGGCCGGCGAGGGCGGCCTCCCCTCGCCGGCCGTCGCCTCGGCTGGTCGCCGGGCGGCGATCGGCTGGAGGGAAAAAAAAAAAAAAAAAAAATAATAAATAAAAAAATAAAAAATAAAAAAATAAAAAATATTATTAAAAGTTGTCCACGTCGGCGCCGATAAGGCCACGTCGGCCCGGCCGGCGTCCGGTCAGCAAAATCTGGCCAAAATTGGCCGGAAAGGACTGAATCGGCACAACATAAAAAGGTTTAGGACTAAATCGGCACCAAAAAAAGGTTTAGGACTAAATCGGCACAAAAGCAAAAGGTTTAGGACTTTTTTGGCACTTTTCCCGTTAAAATTTGAAGACTATATTGAACGAATTTTAAGTTCAAGGATCACGTTACACATTGGGCCAAGTTCAAGAACCATTTACATCATTTATCCTAATTTTCTCCTTAAACGCTAAATGGTTCACAAACGCTCTCTCGTTGAGCGTTATGAAGCCAAAATTGCAAATGCACATCCAAGAATTGAGCTTGAATAGCCAAATCAATTGACTCTCGTTAAAATCAAGGATTAATGCCACGAAATACCCCAGATTGGTGCACTTGCGACAAACTTACTCCAAGCTAAGTTTTTGACTACAAAAACCTCAAAGTGATGTACTAATGATAAATTCACTTTACGTTAATTTTCGTTAAATTTTATTATCAAATTACTGAGTTAGATGACATGTGATAATTGACTGGTGTATTAGTTTGAAATTTATCCTTTGATTGTTACAAATGTACTAAGTTGTGGTTTTTGGTGGTATTAATAAAACTAATGAAAGGTAAATTTACTACATATGTAACGGTTTGAGGGTTTTGATGATAAAAAAATTAATTTAGATTAAATTTATCGCATGAGTGCTAGTTTAGAGTTTTTGGTATTCAAAAAATTAATTTAGTAAATTTATCATATGTATATTAATTTAGAATTTTTTGTGTTATTAATCCTTAAATCAAATTATAGACTGTTGACTTTGGACTTTTCAATTGATTTTCGACTGTTTGACTATTGAAACACCTTTGTTTTTAAGTAAAACGAGATTTGAGGTAACAACAGTCACGTCGGATGCCGAAGTTACGTTTAATAGTCACATAGGAGGTGGAAAATTCAAATTAAAGTCACGTTCGATATTTTCCGTTATTCAAAGTGGAGGAAGCCGATCGCACGTTTTGGATGTATTTCACAAGTAGCATAATTTGAAAGATTTAAAATTTAACTCCACTTTTATTACATATTTTAGGAAGAAAAGTATAAAAAAAGTCATAAATCTATTACACTGGTGCTAATTCAGTTTTCAATTTTTCAATTGGACCAATTTAATTTTATAATCTTTATATTTATGTCAATTGAGTCGATTTGGCTAATTTTATTGGAAATCACTAACATGGATGTCGACGTCCTACGTGATGTGATTGTGTCTAATGTGGACAAAATTAAAATATACTTTTTTTCTATTTTTTCCTTTGTGGCTGGTGGTGAGGGTGGCCCTCACTCGACTACAAGGTCAAGCTCTCGCCATCTTTGGGAGGGCAGCCTAGGGTTGTCTTCGTTGAATTTGGTGAGGACGTGACCCTTTCCGGCCACATTAAAACAAAAGAAAAATAGTAAAATACTATAAAATTTATTGACGTCAGCATTGTTTATGTTATATAAAGTGTTCTGTAAAATGATCAGTATTCACCTCAATAATTTCTAATGAAAATTGGCATAAATATAAAAATTTTAAAATTAAATTAATCTAATTAATAAGTTAAGTCTTGAATTAGTATCAATGCAATAGACTTATTATTATTTTGATATTTTTCTCATTTTAAGACGTTTGGTACACTTATTCTAACAAAAAAAGAAAGTTAAGATGATTGCTCATCTAACAAATTTACTCAAGATATTAGGATAAGCACATCTGACGGGCCAATTAAGAATTCCAAAATCTCTTCTTGCACAAAGCAAATTGTTTTGAGCCTCCCCGCTCCCAATCGATCATTATTTTAGACCCTCAATAATCGAATGTAAAGCGCCATAAATGCGTCCATAGCTTCCCCATTCATTGCATCCGAATCCCCCCCCAGCGAACAAAAGAAGACAGTGACGCCCCCAGTCTGGAAAGAATAAAAAAGAATTGGCGTTTTGAAATTTTCAACGACCTCGTTCACCAAAGATGATGTGCCAAGAGCCAGAAGGAAGATGAGCGTGCGCCAGCTTCGCATGAAAGCAACCTTTGACTATGGCGAGACTCGTGTTTTGTCTGGATTCCTCCCGATTTGAAAACTCTTTTCTTCAGATTAGTACGAAAGCCCAAGTTGCTCGGATGTCTATCGGCACGAGTACGTCATGCCTCGAGGCTGGCATGCATTAAGGATTAGCAGGCCAACTCTAGCCATCAACCCAATCATCCAAGTCGGCTTCTTTAGAAGATATCACGACAATTATCATGAACGTGTTAAATAATAAATATATAATCTATTATAATGTACGGAGCTATCTTTTAAATTCAGGGTCCATCCTTTAAATGATTATGATTAAGAATAAAGTATAGATTATCGTAATGGAAATTGATTATCTATGAGGTGCTACCTAAAAGATCTTTTACTTTTATGTATTGGACGTTCCATTTTTTAAGTTCACGTCTCTATTCTTGGTATGCGTTTAGTGTGTGCGAAGGATTTAATTCCTTTTATATTACGGGTAAAACCTATTACGTAAGCCGATGATCAATTAGTAGACTTTTCGAGTTCTTTTTGCCATATTGGACTAACCCTTTGTCCCAAAAGAGGAAACAGGCCAACCATATACTTAAATACCTATTTCTTCACACTCCTCCTCAGGTAAGCCGGTTTATACATGCACAAGATAGTAAAGGAAGCAGCATAAGCTACGGAACGGGAAAGCAGACGAGAATAACATGAATAATGAGTAGGGCTGAATTGAGTGGCCGTGCTAGAGTTGAACTCCTAATCATGCTTCGATGCCGTGTTAGAGTATTTCGTTTGTCAATAAAATTTATCCGCAAGGGAAGAGGCCAATAATGTACTTATAGCATATTTCTTGACATGCCAAAAACATTTTTCGGTACGCAATAGTTTAATTTGTGATGAGAACGCAGGTCAATAAAGCAGGTATTTTCTATAGAGACCGTGTAATTGACCAAGTCATATCGACTGTTAATGTGATTGAGGACAGACAGCTTATCTAGTTGTATGAATTACTATGTCCTTAAATTAGATGAGCTATCTAATTGCAATATAATATTCCTTAAATTAACATTTGGATGAGCTTATAGCAGTAGTTGTTTCAGATAATGGGCCTCCGATCTTGTCACACCAAAGTAGCGCACTAAATCAAGAAGGAAAAAAAAACTTCGTTTTATATTGAAAAGTTACAGATGTTGTCCCCCATGGTTTCATTATTTATGAATTACACCCTCTAACCTCTAAATACACAGATCTTACTAATTTTTCGGCTCATATTACCTTCTATTACGGATGGGGACGAACTTGTCGAGTTTCAAGCAAAAAATTTACCAAAACTTGAGTTGGTTTATCTCGCAATTGGTTTGGAATAGAACCGAGATTTTGGTCGATCTTCGAGATTTGATGGGCTTTGACCACACATCCTTAGTGACCCTTTTGGCCCCCCGCTCCTCCCAAACATGGTCTAAAAGGTGCAATCGGTGAGACACGGCGGAATCGAAAGCGCACAACACACTGTGGTTTCGTGGTCAAGGCACAGAGCAGGTACAAAGTAAAAAATAAGTAATGCTCGGATGCTATGCATGAATTTCTGCATATTTTACGTCCCTTCTTGCAAATGGATGAAAATTGAGGGAGCAAGAAATAAATGACATAAACTTTTTGTCTAGAAGCGGATGTCGGAGGGCGGTGAATCCAATCCATTGACGTCAAGCCAACCCTAAAATGAGGAGGCCCAGGACAGCTGTGAATCTTTTCCGACCTTCTTCCTCTCACCACTCCTCCTCTAGTACAGCGCACGTCCTCTCCATTCTCCTTAGCTGTCCCTGGTCCCCTCGGTCCGCTCCTCACCAAATCCAGGTCAACCCCTTTCCCTCTACGCATCCACTTTTTCTTCCCCAACCACTTCCACTGGCAGGGGGCCAGCACCGCCTCCCATTCCATCGGGAAATCGAATCGAACCGGCCGGTTCAAGTAAGAAGTGATACCGCCGATTCAGTTTTTAGGATGATCAAGAAAATCTGTGTTACGCATATGAAAAATCGCAATAGAAAAGAGTAATACTATGATCACTTAACCAACATATGTTTTTGTAGTGAAACGGTGCAATATTAATGTTTTATTTTAAAATTTAGATTTTTTTCAACCAAAAATTGAGCTGGTTATTGGGCAGAACTAGAAACCGAACCGCTTTTGAGCTGGGAGTCACAGGATCAGCTGTTGATTCTAGGCTAGAAACCGACACATTCGGGAGCCAATTTGCCCCTACCTTTCCGTACAATGCATTGCCTTTTGCGGGGCCTTGTCCATATCCCCAGCTTACATTTCCTCCATGAGAAAATGCCCAACTTGACTTTAGTATCTTCTTGTAAGATACAGCTTAAAAGCTTTAACTTGATTGAAGGCTCGACTTGACCCAATGTACTTGCCAATGGACTATTGAAGGGGGACTACTATGGTGGCTTCTTGATGGCCGCAAAAAGCTAAGGAGCATAACTTTTTGAAAGTTAGATGTTGAAGTCGTTGTACATTCCCTAAATTGAATATCCCATCGGTACATCGAACTAATTTACGATCTTAGGCCAATTATGGAGGATAGTGTGGAGTCATGAATTGCATAGATACCCCAAGGACAACCATTGTGCCGATAGACTCGCCATGAGCGACTTCGCCATAAGCCTTTCGCTTCCATTTGCTTTTGCTCCATCGATCAGGTTGGTTATTTCAACTATGGAGACTTTACTGCTGCGGGAGGTTGTTTTCCTCATGCAATTAGTTCTACGTAATATCACACTATTAGACATTTGGCTTTTAGCAGATGCTTTCAGAGTTTTGGCAGCGACTGCAATCGCTGCCAAAATATCTAGTGGCAATAACTCGATTGCTGTAACATCAATGTCGCCATAAGCTTTAGTGACGATCATGGCAATCACCAGTAAAGAGTATTGTAATCGCCACCGACAGTCTAAATATACAGCAGCTTTTATCACAGCAATCGCAATCACCACTAATCATACTCTAATCATTGTTTTGATTATCGTTGTTGTTGGCGTTGGTGTTGATGTTGCTGTTGCTGCTGCTGTTGATGTACACCCATAAAATAATCTTATACACTAAAAGTATTGGCTAGAAATATATTCCTTTTGTTATTCAATAACATCTCAAACTTGAAGTACCAGCAACTGCAGAATTTCCTCTTATACGCATAATCTAAGAACCACAAAAATCAATTAGCATTCTAGGTATGGCGATCGAATAGCAAAGAAGTTTCTAATTTTGATGTTCTTGCCAAAAATATTAAAACAGAATCAGCACACCGATCCATAATCTCTCTCATCGGTGTCATGAGCTTTTAACATCCATGTCTCCATAATAACCTTGAGTAACTAGAAACGACAACGAATTGGATTAGTCTTATACCAGATCAAAAGTCACCTCCACCAACAATTCTTTGCATTAGCATCGAGTTTCTTCGTCGCCAGGTCGTATCGTGAAGCTTTTTGAAAGTATTGATTAAGCCTCTATAGTGACAAGACCAACGATTGTTTTATGGCCAACCTAGTTTCAGGCCAAATAAAATGCAAGATCTACAAAACTGCAGAAACTAGAATCAGTCACGTAGTGCATGGTTTATATATCAGCTTAATAACTTGCTTTGAAAAACCAAAACTTTACACCACCATTTTTCTCCTATGATGCACAATCACATTCACTCCCTCCCCTGGAAATGGATTTAAAGAGCGGAGGAGGAAGAGAACAGTGCGTCCCTAAGCATGCATGATTCCATTTTCATGTGCAATGGGGCAATTCATATTGCAAGATAAAGCGGCTCCCATGGCCCTGAAGAAGTTCGTTGTCACCTCAACTTGTCAATTACAGAAGATAAAGAAAGCATGCAGTAGTCTGGACTTACAAGCATGTATGGCACGTGCCGATGTTACATGCCACAAAATACAAAACTCCGAGATGACACTGATAAGTTCGACTGGCTTCTTACTGGCTTCTTACGTTGGCCTATGAGATTGTTGGATACTTGATAACTTGAATTTCACCCATCTAAATAAAATTTCCTCCTAATAGAAAAGGTACTAATTTTGACTTAATAGTATAAAATATACGCTTAAATTATTAGGTGGATGATGTGATGGTACTGAAATAATCTCTTTAATATATTTGCGGGTTTCAATTGAAGGCACGCCCCGATCACATATTGGTCCTCATATGTTGTTGTCCTTTGGACGGACAAAGATCAAAACCCCCTCAATAATACATAAGAGATGGACCCTATGATGCTACCAACTCTCTCTCCTCTCGATTCCACTATAAATATGCGTCCCTCCCCATCATTTCCATGCAGTCCAGCGGCACACCCAATTGGCCAATTCCTCTCCTTAAATTCATAAAGCCATGACTTTTCAAGGCGTCCTTTCGAATAAGATGGCCATGGCACTGGTTGCTCTTGGCCTATTTGTGGCGGCCGTGGCGGCCTCCGGCGACTTCAACAAGGACTTCGACATCACGTGGGGTGACGGCCGTGCGCAGATACCCAGCGGCGGCCGGCTCCTCATGCTGTCCCTGGACAAGACGTCGGGGTCGGGCTTCCGGTCCAAGAAGCAGTACTTGTTCGGGAAGATTGACATGCAGCTCAAACTCGTGCCTGGGAACTCCGCCGGCACCGTCACCGCTTATTACGTAAGCCCATGAATCCTATGCCTCTCGATTTTGCAAGTTCGTGTCTTGTTTACATAATCTGAACAAATTTTACTTGGCTAATCTCCGTGGTCAATTTAAGCAAGTTGTCCCATCTACGTGCATCGAAAAGGACATCGTTCCAAGGGCGACAGATGGAGAATCTCTAAACCTTTTCTTTTTTTTGCTTTTTGCAGCTTTCTTCTTTGGGTTCTTCGCACGACGAAATCGACTTCGAGTTTCTCGGTAACCTGAGCGGCGACCCGTACATCCTCCACACGAACGTGTTCACGCAAGGAAAAGGAAACAGAGAACAACAGTTCTATCTCTGGTTCGACCCCACCAAGGACTTCCACACCTACTCCATCCTGTGGAACCCTCAAAGCATCATGTAGGCTTGTACCCAACACAATTCTCGCCCTTTATCAAAATGAAAATAATTACAGATGTTTCACCAAAAAAAAAAAATAATAATAATAATAATTATTACAGATGAGTTTCAGCTCCTAATTTGCTGATTATTCTCGTGCAGCTTCTCTGTCGATGGAACGCCCATAAGGGAGTTCAAGAACCTCGAGTCGAAGGGTGTGGCGTTCCCGAAGAGCCAGGCGATGTGGATATACTCGAGCCTGTGGAACGCCGACGACTGGGCCACGAGGGGCGGGCTGGTGAAGACGGACTGGACGCAGGCCCCGTTCACGGCCTCCTACCGGGGCTTCAATGATGAGCAGGCCTGCGTCGGGTCGTCGGGATCCTCCTCCTGTTCCTCCTCCTCCGGCGACAAGTCGTGGCTATCGCAGTCACTCGACGCCACAGGCCAACAGAGAATCAAGTGGGTGCAGAAGAATTACATGATATACAACTACTGCGCCGACACCAAGCGCTTCTCGCAAGGATTCCCTCCCGAATGCTCTCTTTCTTAGAAGAAGGAAAAGAACACATGCAATATGATCACCAACTTTTTTCGTTTTTCTTAGTAACTTAGTCCTTTCTTTCGTTTTTGTCGAAATAGTCCCTCTTCAAATTAGCTTGAACTGTTGAATATTATAAAAAAGAAGAAAAGAAACTAGTCTTGAATCGTTCTTTCTCTCGTTGTATTTGCCAAGCAAGTGCTTTATCAGTGAGCTTGTACCTTGTGACTTCTTCAATAATAGCGAAAAGTATGGATTTCGTGCACATTTTTCGTATTCTAGTGAAATTCAATGGATATTTGATACTTTTCAAAATCTTTCCTACCTGTTGTGTGTAGATTTGCTATAACAAATAAGAGATAAGTACACTAAAATACTAAAACCTATCACGAAAGTACAATTGAGTCCTAAAACTTATTAAAATGGTTCAATCAATTCCTTATGTTGATTGGACTCAATTTTAGGACTTAATTACACTTTCGTAACAAATTTTAGAACTTAACTTCATTTTTTTAGAGTTAAAACTTAATCACATTTTCGTTGTAAGTTTTAGACTTTCTGTGTACTTATCTCAATGTATAATAATGTAGAAAGTAATGGAAGGTGAAGAAGGTAAGAAGAAAGGATTTTAGCTTAGCGTAAGGGCAATGACAGAGAATTTCTCACGAGGCTGTTGAGACCACACACATCATTTGTCAAAATGGGCAATCGGAAGCATCTTTCATTTGGTCAAAGGGGCACGACTTTTCCTTCCTTTGGAATCATCGTTTCTCTTTGTCCTATCACGTCCTTCTTTAATGTTCCAGCTTGATGAAAGATACTTTCTACATCAAACGCAAAATATATTCAGTTGGGAACAAACACCATGACTTGCTGTAAAGCATAATAAAGTCGTTATAAAATAGATAGATGTAGCATCTAATTATGGTAACCACTATCCAAGATGCGTCCTCATTCATATCTTCTGATATTTCAGCCGGCTGAGAAGCCCAAACTAGACACGATTAATAGACAAGTCGTGTGTTGATCTAAAAGCTCTTGTTTAGAATTGCAATTAATATTAAACTTCCCTTCGTAGAAATAATCGGGCATGAGGGAGCCTAACTAGACGAAACCTGAAAAACCTGTTTATGTATATCGCCCATTTGTGCTTTGGACCTGGATGCTTAGCCGAACTCATGATTAGGTTGTAATCCAGACATAAGATAATGAAAAATTTATCTTATCCCACTTCATGCCTCGTGTAAATAATTGCATGAAACCATACGATATTTAATATCATTGTAAAGTGAAATATTTTGTTTATGCAAGTCGAGACTCTACAGTATTAGTTAATCCACCAGCGACATTATTTTTTCTAGTTTTACTTAGGTTGCGCTTTTTCAATCCTCTATTCGTTTAAATACTCCTTTTAACAATACTTTGACAATATTACCCCTATGTTTAGCATGCTTCAATAGTCAGAGGGACGTACCTCTTTTTTCTCTTTTTTTCTTTCCTTGAGGTCCCACTTTGTTTATCTTTTCTCTTGTGGCAATTCTCTTCTTTCCGCACCTCTGTGTCTACCAAGAAAGATGCTCTTGATGTCCAACTTACTAATACAAAGCATAATTTATTCTTCCAGCAAAATCATAGATTGATACCAATGACATATCCTACAGTGATAAGTGGGCTTAATGATCCGGTGACAATGAAGGTGGCGGCCATGGTACTACTAATTGGTAACATCAGTAACTTGTCTTTAAATCATGAAATGTGACAACTTAACATGCTTATGACTCGATTCAAATTAACCCATGAAACCCTAGAATAGACAAATTGTGAGAGGAAAAATATGAACCGACCAACAACTCAAAAAATCAATAAGAATAGAAATGACCTGCCGGTGGCTTTTGTGGATTGAAGATGGTGATAAAAAAAATAAAATAAAAATCTAAGTAGATGCCTTCTGGTCGTGAGTGTCTCTTGTGCGTGTGCCTAGAATTTCTTTTTTGGCTAGTATTCTATATCCTCGGTGAATTCTCTCCGTTGTCCTCTTGTGCCCCGTTGTCCATCTGAACATCATCCATATCATCGTCCCAATACCCTTTTTCGGGTCAAAAGCTCAAATGTCTGTCCCCTTGCATAGTGATTAGGTTTCACCCACCAAACACAATTTCATCTCCCTCGTCTTCCTTAGCATTATGACCACACCAAAATGAGAAAATCTTTAACCAGCCCCTTGATTGACAATGCTATACCAAACAGCATTATTGTCGGTAGACATCAAAGGCTTGGAAAGAAGAGCATTGAATGCAAGAGAGAGAATAGAAAGAAGTGAATAAGAAGAAGGAAAGTGGGAGCCACAAAAAATTAAAGAAAATAGAACAAGAAGTGGGGAACCACATTCTTTTCTTTGGTGGAATTTAATTGAAACATGCAAAACGGTGGGTCATACAAGGGGCAATATGGTTGTAACTAAATATGCAATAAATCCCACCAATTGGGATTCTAGATTTCACAAATTTGTCTGATACCCTTAGGAAAAGATGCATTGTCGACTTCACCTATAGAGAAAAATTACTAAATGATCATAAACTTATTATATGAATGTTGATTTAGTCTAACCAAGTCAATTTGACCAATTTAGTCTAAATCTTCTGACTAATTTGTTAATGTAGTCCTTCTGATCAATTTTGACGAGAAATCCTTGACATGGGCATTGGCTACCTTACATGACATAGCCAATTGGCTTTGATGTAGACATTGTTTGTAATTTTTTTTTCCTTTGTCTTTGTTTCTAGTTTCTCTTGACTAGTCCATAGCCTTGGCGGTGTCCACATTAATGATTTCCACCAAATTTTGACTAGAACGATTATATTAGTAAATCATCGAAAATTTTAAAACTAAATTGGTCAAATTAAAATATTTAGAATTGAATTAGCATTCATATAATAAATTTTACTTTTTTTTTTTTTTGCAATTATCCTGATTACACCGTCACTCTTTCAAGAGCAACAGTTATGTCAGCTTCTCAATTTCCAGTATATTAATAATACACCAAATATATCAAAAGCTTCTCTATAGAGAGAAGGGATACTATCGGATGGAAAGTATCACCATAGGAAATTGTCCCATAACTCTTTTATACATAGGTGGGAAGAGAAGGCCGCTACGCAAGCCGTTCAACGACAGATGACGCTAACGCGTTGAGCTTGGGAGCAACACCAATACGCAAGGCGATTCAGTATTATTCCTAAAATGGGATAAAAAAAACCTACACGCAATTTCTAGCAACGTCATAAATTCCGCCATTACATTTGCTTGATAAAGTGGTTGGGAACTAGAGAGTCCTGTCAGGAAAGAAAACACCGAATTTCAACAAGGTCAATTCATGAAAATCTTTAGAAAAGATTGTGCAAAATATTGAAGGAAAAAAATATGAAAACCACTTTCACATTTCACAATTCATACTCTGCCTTTAAAGATATGCAATTTGCGTATTTGACTTGTCGTCTTCGTGGAAAAACTAGAACATTTTCCACTAATGAAAAGAATTAAAAAAACGTTAAACTCTAATATCTAGAAGCCCAATCTCATGGTCTCTCTCCGCTCAACAACACTCACCATCGCCGGCGGCCACTGCTGCCGCCACTGTCCCCGCAATTGACCCCTGTTGAAAGAGTTGGCACCACGGTTCGTCTTTCTCCCTCCCCCTATCTTGGGGACAACGGTAGTGAGATTACCATCAACTACATTGGTTTGAGGTTGATCATTGTGTAAGTATCCAAAATCTCTTATGTACAAGGTTTATGTACTATTTATATACATATGGCCTCCCTCTATCTAATAGATAACTTAAATTTGATTTTCTAATATGGTATCTAAACAATATCAAACCTAGGTTTTTTCCCCAGTTTTTTTCACCTATACGGTTCCCATTGATCAAATTGCACTTGTCGTTCCTAATAGTATATATATGCTCTTTATATGAGAAAATTATTCAAAAAGTCTTAAACCTATTGCATTTTTACCAGTTTAGTCCTAATCCTTTCAATATTACTAATTGAGTATTAATCATTTTCACATTTTGCTAATTGAGTCCATTTGGGTCAATTTTGGCCGGAATACACTGACTTGGATGTTGGTTATCTTGCGTGATACGGCCAGTATTGACGTTAACAATTTTTATTAATATTTTGAAATTTTGAAATTTTTCAAAATTTTAAAATTTTATTATTTCTTTTTTTATTTCCTATCTTCTTCCTTTTGTCGATGGCTAGCCATAGGCGATGGCTTGGCCGAGTGTGGGCAAGCCCCAACGAGGGGAGCCCTCACCCACCACAAGCAAGGTTTGGCTGGGTGAGGGCGAGCCCCAACAAGGGGAGCCCTTGCCCATGCTAGGTGACCTCATTCAAGCGTGGCCGACCCCACCTAAGGGTCAGGCAAACCTCACTAGATCTGGCAAGGGGATCCCTTGCCAGGCTAGATTTCCCCCCAACAAACGTCTGGCGAGGATGCCTTGGTTTGGGCAAGGGTTCGCCTTGCCAGATCTGGCTTGGGTGAGTTGACCCTCATTGGGTCTAACCTGGGCAAGGCGAGCTGACCATAGCTTGTAGCAATCAACAAAAAGAATAATAAGAAAAAAAAGAAGAAAATCTAAAAAATATTAAAATATTATTAAAAATTATTTATGTCAATGCCGACATTTTACGTGGCACCACTAGTTTTTACGTTAGTGAATTTTAGCCAAAATTGATAGATGAATCTAAAAGGTAAAATGTAAACATTTTTATAACTCAATTAATAAAATTAAGAATTTTATGATCAAATTAATAAAAAGTGTAGTAAATTTAAAATTTTTTGATTAGTTTTCCTTACTTTACATACAGATTTATACATGATCTGGATGTGAGAAAAGGAGAGAGAGAGAGAAGCAGTAGATTGCGAGCGGTGGTCGGGGAGCCTTATTGGGACCGCAATGTCCCCACAAAAAGTCGACGGAACGTTTTCCTCTTCAAGTCATAAGGCGACAGGGATTTCTCCTTACGTTCGTCACCATCGCCTTCTGCGACTTCCGTGGCAATATTCACCTCTATCGCGTCGAAATCATTTTGTCACATTTGGCTGTCATGCGATGTGACTAATCGGTAACATCGGAACGCAACTTCGTCGTCGTACACGACCCTTGGCCAACGAAAATTCTGTCACGTAAGTTTCCTAGTTTTTTTTTTTGGCAATAGATGAGCACGCTAGAAACGACGTTGCCTTACGTAGTAGAACTAAGGCGATAATGTTGCATAGGTTTCGTCGCCAGGGCTTTCATCTAGATTGACGAAAGTAGCGTGTTTTCGTCACGCTTGCTCCAGCAAAGGCGACGGAAACACCAAAAGCTAATGCCACAAAAGCGGCAGATGCAATGTATTTTCTTGGGAAAAATTTATCCAAAAAATCTTAAATTATTACACTTTTGCGAATTGAATTCTAAATCTTCTATTAATGGAGCCTATCCGATCAATTTTGATAAGAAGTTATGGATGTGGACGCCAATCATCTTATGCAACACAATTGCTATTGATTTAGTCATTTTAAAAAAAAATTACTAATTTTAATAATTTTTTATTTCTCTTTCTATACTTTTTTTTTGGCTATTTTGAATTAAGGGCCGGCAAGGGCACGCTAGCCCTTGCTTAGACCCGGTGAGGGCTCGTGTGCCCTTGATTTGGCCAGCAATGGTGCCACGGCCCTTGCCTAGACTTAGCAAGGGCCGCGATGCCCTTGTTGTGGCCGATTAGGGCATTGAATGAGGGCCGCCAAGCCCTCCCCTCGTAGCCAACGAGGGCGTCACGACCTTTGCCTAACGAGGTCATTGAGTCAGTTAGCAGCTCTTGTCGGCCCTCAATCTCTTTCTCTCTCTTTTTTTAAACATAAGATAAAGAAAACGAAAGGCAAAAATAGAAATAATTCAAAAAATTATTTAAAAATGTCAATGTCGATGTTGATCATACCACATAAAAAAGTCGACGTCCGTGTCGGTAATTTCCAATCAAACTAATCGAATGTACTTAATTGGTAAATTGTCAAAATTGAAAAATTTAGGACTAAATTGTTAAAATATAACAAATTTAGAGTTTTTTTTGAATAATTTTCTTATTTTCGTTGCAATATGTTAACCTAAGGTGACAAACAGTTACATATTTCGTTGACTAAGTTGCACTGAAGAGAGCGAAAGCAAAAGGATTTCAAGTATGCACCTCTACGAGAACATCGACATTTTAGGGATGGAATTTTTTTGCTATGAAAGAAATTTCGAAGCTAAAAGTCAACCTTTTGGCCACCAACTTTTATTTCTTGGCCCAAGTATTGGAAAATAGCCACGGAAATTCAATTTTGTGGCTGAATGTCTTTGCCTGTTGCCATGGAAAACAACGTCGTGGTGGCGACAGGTCTCACCTTCGCCCACGAAAATTATTTTTACGGTAGAAGATTAGACTTGTTACCACGAACAAATAAGTGGCGGCCATAGATTTAACTTTTTCGCGACTAATCATTATGTTTCGAAGCGGAAGGAATAAATTTGCATTGACTTTTAGTCACGGATAGTCGTTTCCTGGTAAATTATTTGACTTTCCGCCTAGGGGTGAGCGGTTTCCGGTTCCGTACAGGTTCCGCGTGGAACCTGGAACCTACCCTCGGGTACAGGTTCCTCATTTTTTGGAACCTGGAACCTACCCGTCGTAACTAAGAACCCGGAACCTACCCCGTCATAGGTTAGGTTCGGTTCCAGTTCCAACAGTTCCAACATGTTTTTTTTTTTTTTTTTTTTTTCATTCTTAGTTTTAAAAAATGGAAATGAATGCAAGTAATAATAAACAAACTTGTCATTCATCAAAGAGAATATAACACAAACAACAAACAGCATTTTATAAGCAATAATAAACAGGCATGAATATGGGATACATGTCTACAGGGACAAACAAAGAATTACACAGAATTAAATAGTTCAGACGCCTAGCATGACACATACCATTCCTTCGACTGGATTTACTTGTCCTCTTGTGAAGGTAGCTTCAAAGACCCACTAGAGCACAAACAAGAGCATAAATAATCAAAACAAAATTCAAATTCCCATCTATATAAAAATAATAACAAAGAAATATCCACAGAAATCACAAAGGAAAAGCCATTCACCTCAGCACAGAAGGCATGGACCCATTCCCTTCTATAGGAAGAGAATCCTGTTGCTGCCGTTTGTCTCTTAGCCAGGCTTCTGCCTCGACACATTCGTTCAAGACCTGAAATGAATATAAGAATAGATTAAGTATCTTGTTCAAGATTCCTCTTGACAGACAGCTGCTTAAGTAAATATATTTTCTCTACCTTCTGCTTCTCAAAGACATCGATGTGTTCAAATTTGGAATCGTTCGAAACAGCTGCTTCTCTATAACTATTTATACAATAAGCAAGTTGATCTATCACTGATCCTCTTTCTGTGTGTTCCTTGTAACGCTCTTCTATCGGATCACCTCGCTGCAAGTTACATAACATGGTAAGAAAGCAGGGCTATTGCCCATAACAAAGAACAGAAACAATTCGTTACCTTCTTAAGTTCCTCAAGCTTGGCAACATAGACACCTTTTGTTTCATCTTCACCATCCTCATATAACTAGTCCTCCACCTCCTAAAGTGTAGAAATGAACTATTCTCTTTCTGGATCCATGACAAAGTCATAGTACTTGTCATTCAGCTGGCATTCCAAAAAAGAAAAAGAAAAAAATGAAGCACGAGTTATGTTTCGAGTTCAACAAAAGCAACCTACAACAAAGAATCATTAGCTACGTACCTTGTTCCTCATATCATACACATGAGCTTCCACAGCATTTTTCTTGTCTTTTGTCTCTTCCATGACACGATCTTGCAAGGCCATCTCAAATTCCTTCTTAACCGCCTTCTGTAAGTCTCCCGACGACAGTGCACCATATACTAGCTCAGTCACCGGAACATTTGTTTTCTTTACCTTCTTCTTTGGAGCCTCAGCCTGCGAATAAACAACCGAAGCAATGAAAAATAAGAAAAGCAAGGTCGCAGTAGCCGACTAATCCCATATTCTCACACAAAGACAAAAGTGAAAATTCAATGTTTTAAAGCTCTACAAGCCATCATTAGAAAACCCACATCATCCAATGAAAAACTCATTAAGTCCACTTTCAAGACTATAATGCAAGACATTACAACAACAGCAAACAAAGGCTCATCCCACCGAGGGGAGCCTGCTCCTATTATGCCATTGCACTTGATTTTGAAAGAAAAAATAACCACAATGCCAGACCAAAAGGTTTGTCAATCCCAATACTAAATCACAAGGACAAGCCTTGACAATTGACAGAAATCCTCACCAGAACTCTGATTCTGGTTGCATCCCTAATTTTAAAATACATCCACTTGATGTTGTAGTGTTATTTTAAATAAAAGGACAAAATAGCACCAACAACAAAGAATACATTTTAACCAAACCACAGTTGAAACAGATATGGCCTAGACGTGCGGAATCCACTGATATAAAGAGAACAGATAACTCACACAAGCAGAGACAACTGACCTTGCTATCAGTTTCCATCTGCACAGGCTTCTCTCCTGTCTCGGGGACACCATTTTCTACACCAGAAGCATCAGTAGCTCCCTTTGCATCTTGCATGTTAACATTAGCCTCGCCAGAAGTAGGGGGAGCTGCAGTATTAGAGGTTTCATCAGTATCCATCTTGTTTGTGTCTTGTGCTGTCGCATCCTGTGTGACTGGAACTTCAACCTCCTCTTCTTCCAAGAGCTGCAGCATCAAATGAATTGATGAAAATTTGAATAATTCTGGACCAACTTCAAAATTAAATGAAACTTCTTGCAATACTTACTGTTGCAGATTCAATAGACACAATTCCATGAAGATTTAATCGGACTTTGACCTTCAGTTTTGCTCGTTCACTTTTCGCACATTGGAAGGGGCCAATCTGCACATTATAAATAGGAGAAGCTAACAAATTAATGAAGGAAATTCTATGCCTAGAGAAGCCAAGAAAAGACATTTTCCCTCCCCTCTAACATACCGTGTATGAGCTGATCTTAGAAGAAACTTGTTGTTCATTGCCATCAGTGTAGTGGACATCAACAGCAAATGTTCCCGATCTGTAGAATGTTAAAGCCTTGATACTAGGCATTGCATTTCCTTTGGGAAAGACAATGGTTGTTTGATGATTATCTGCTGCCCCATCCTGACTTTCTGGTATAGAACTTTTCCACGACAAGCCGACAAAAGATGGAAAGCTTTCGTGGACCTTATAAGTAAAAACATAAGTTAAGAAAAGAAGAACAAGTGATTAAAATACATTCTGCAATAGAAGAAGAAAGAGCCAATCATCATGTATATGCAATTTTCCAGATTATATATCACTCCCCAATGCTCGTGATTGTCACGAAAACCATCGAAGTGGGAACATCTAATACCCAAACTAAAGCAACACAAGACTCTTGCTTTACAAATTAAGGTTATGACTCCTCTGCCACCAGGATAAAGATAGAACAAAATGTAGAGATGTGACAGAAAACAAGGTCAATTCAACTGAATACTTTTATCAGGTAACACAGCAGAAAAATAGGATAAACAGAGCCTTTTACTCATGCCAGATGCGCAGAGTAAGGGCGAAAATTGGGAGACCCATCCATTTGTGACTATAGACGATGCTATCCTGCATATGGAATACATTTATATATATAAAAACAAAAAATGGATGACACTTATTCATCTACTATAGCAAAATAAACTTGACGAAATATGTAGCAGCCCAAAATTAGGAGGCATTGCAGAAGTCAGAAGATGCTTACCTGAAATTCTCGCACTTTGAAGGTTGGGCTAAGGATTGCACACTGCAAAGCACTCCCCCTGGCAACACACTCGCATTCATTGTTCGCCTCGGCTCCTTCCCGAAAAATTCCGTCAAAATCTTAATAATAGCAGGAACGCGAGATCCAGAACCGACGACCTCAACCATATGCACATTCTCAACTGCAAGACCAGCTTCTGCAAAGGTCCTTTCACCCGCTCCAAAATCGGGGTTTGGGGAGAAATGGGTCTTGAGTCTCGACGTATCACAAGAGGGCTCGACGAAGCTCGACGTAGCTCCTCGTACCTTGATCTTCGAGTAGAGATCAACGGCGGTGGCGTCGAGGGCGACCGGCGGTGGCGTTGAACAAAGGTGGAGAACGGACGGGCGACTGGGCGAGAGAGAACGGACGGGCGAGACGCGAGAGAGAGAAAAGAAAGAAACCTAAAGGCTGATTTGGGGCGAGACGCGAGAGAAAGAAACCCTAGGCTCGATTTGGGGTTTTTTTTTACCCCTAACCGGACCGGTTCCGGTTCCCTCAAAATAGGAACCGGGAACCGGAACCGGTCCCTTTAGAACCGGGAACCGAACCGGAACCTCCTCCGGTTCGGTTCCCGGTTCCCGGTTACCCGGGAACCACGCTCACCCCTATTTCCGCCAAAATATATATATATATCGTAGCCCAATGTATGAGTTAGATGATTGGAAAGTTCTACATTCATCAAACTCAAGCATTTGACTTTAATTGTGGCCAAATTTTCTTAGAATTTGAATGTTCTTCCTAAATAATGAACTAGGACCCTCAATTGTATTCCTTGTGAAGTTCTTGAAATTAAATGATATATAATCTAAAAACCTCAAAAGATCATACTTCGTGAAGTTCTTTTACGATTAAAATGAAAAAAAATATAAGTACAATTAGATAATTTGAAATTTTAAACTTTACAAGACCAGTCATCTAACTCATTCTGAATCTTTTGTCCCAAAAAAACCTCAATTCGAAGCTAAATTTTTTTAGAATTGAAAATTCTTCTATTTAAATGAACTATGACCCTGAACTTGTGTCCCAAATTTTGTGAAGTTTTTTTTAGATTAAAAATAAACACAATAATTCGATAAAAAAATAAACACAATTAAAAGTAAGTTAAGTGATTAGAAAAAAACTCTAAATTTTCCAAAGTGAAATATTTTAACCTCGTAAAAAGTTTGGGACTAAAATAACGTATGTCGCAAGGAGCCAATTTTTCCTGGAGAAAGATCTCTTCATTTGGCATGAACTGTGGCCACATTCTCGTGGCGACAAGCTAGATCATTAGCGACAAAATAATTTTCATGGCTAAAGACGAGACTCCAACACGAAACATACTTTCATGGTAATATAAAGCATTTATGGCCACAAAATACTGTTCATCCAAAAGTTTTTTGCAAAATATTGTACTATATTTAATGGCGGAAAAAAAATAATTCGTGGCTAAAAATGAAATCTATGGCCACAAAATCTGCTTTCTTGGCCTTAGATTATACATTTTGCAACAAAAATATAGTTGTGGCGAACTTTGTGTGGCACTAAGTAAGACCTTTAGCAGCAAAAGGTGGTTTGTGGTAAAGAGAGAAATTATCGCCGTGAAAAAACATGTTTCATAACCATGGTTATGATCTTTAGCCGCGAATGTCGTTCCATGGTCAAAATTTCGTGGCCACAGGTCTGAGTGATCGCCACAACTTCTTTTTCTTTGTGCAAACAGACGAAATTTGTAGAAATAAAAAGATTTTATCATTATACTATTTCTGTAGATATAACAAATCGATCACATTTCATCTTTTTAAGTCGCAAATAAGTAATGACGGCAAATTGTGGAAGGTGCAATGGTACCTGATTTTGGTTATGTTGTTGGTACGAACAAAGCACTATATGATAAGGCTAACGAAACAATTAAGAGGGGTGAATTGATTGCTTTAAGAGAAACAAAACTTTTTGGCCGAAGACTTGCCATTCATGATGAAAAACTGTTGTGCAGATGCAGATACTTCTATCTAACGGTTGATGCAAGAGTCTAAAAAATTTGAAGAAATTGCAAGCAAATGTATAGTAGTTCAGCCTTTCACTTGGCCTACTTTCATTCTCTTAAATTAATAGTCATAACAAGGCTAGAATCCACTCATAATCTCATAAAATTACACTATCCAGACGAATCTGCTTCAACATGGAAGCTTATTAGATAGCACTACAACAACAAGCACCTCTTACACTAACCACTCTCTCTTCACAAATTACAAGAAAGCACAACCCTCTTATAAAATCTGACTATTCAATTAAAACAAAGCGTTGCAATGGTCCCTACAGATGCTCACGCAATGTGATTTTTGCCTAGTACTTTGAATGTCAAAGTGAAGAAATTTAACCAAGTGCGGGTAAATGGCGGGAGTAACTATGACTCTCTTAAGGTAGCCAAATGCATCGTCATCTAATTAGTGATGCGCATGAATGGATTAATGAGATTCCCAAGGTCACTGTCTACTATCTAGTGAAACCACAGCCAAGGGAACGGGCTTGGCAAAATCAGCGAGGAAAGAAGACCCTGTTGAGCTTGACTCTAGTCCGACTTTGTGAAATGACTTGAGAGGTATATGATAAGTGGGAGCCGGAAACGGCGAAAGTGAAATACCACTACTTTTAACATTATTTTACTTATTTCGTGAAACGGAGGCGGGGGGTAATGCCCCTTCTTTTAGAACTGAGGTCTGCGCATGTGAACCGATCCGGGCAAAAGACATTGTCAGGTGGGGAGTTTAGCTGGGGCGGCACATCTGTTAAAAGATAACGCAAGTGTCCTAAGATGAGCTCAACAAGAACAAAAATCTCGTGTAGAACAAAAGGGTAAAGCTCGTTTGATTCTGATTTCTAGTACGAATACAAATCGTGAAAGCGTGGCCTATTGATCCTTTAGATTTTCGGAATTTGAAGCTAGAGGTGTTAGCAAAGTTACCACAGGGATAATTGGCTTGTGGCGGCCAAGCGTTCATAGTGACGTTGCTTTTTGATCCTTCGATGTTGGCTCTTCCTATCATTGTGAAGCAGAATTCACCAAGTGTTAGATTGTTCACCCACTAATAAGGAATGTGAGCTAGGTTTAGATTGTCGTGAGATAGATTAGTTTTACCCTACTGATGATAGTGTCACAATAGTAATTCAACCTAGTACGAGAGGAACTGTTGATTCGCACAATTAGTCATCGTGCTTGGTTAAAAAGCCAGTGGCGTGAAGCTACCGTGCGCTGGATTATGACTGAACGTCTCTAAGTCAGAATCCGGGCTAGAAGTGATGCATAAGCTCGTCGCTCGATTGTCGACCTGCAGTAGGGGACTTGTTCCTCCAAGGGCACATGTCGTTAGTGAAGCCTATGCGATGGATGAACCGTGTAGGCCGCCTTGAAGCACAATTCCTATTGCGCGATGAGTAGAATCTTTTGCAAAAGACTTAAATACGTGACGGGGTATTGTAAGTGGCAAAGTCACGATCCACTGAGACTCAGCCATTGTTGCTTCAATTTGTCCCTCCCCCCAACTCCTAACTCTACAACCAACAAATTTCCTCTTCCCCGAACCGAGCTCGAGGGTTGCCATCCTCCATGAGGCCCTGCCGATTCCTCCTAAGTCCCAAGCACTCGAGTTCGCACCCACGGCTTGAGAGCATGGAGTGCGTGCATCATTGGAGGCGTTGTTGTCTCTTAAGGCTTAGGTGGAAGGGGAATGCTCTAACGCTCTAAGTCGTGACTTGCTCTCCACGCCAATGCGCCATGCTTGGGTGCACACATAAGTGGAGACGGCCGACGCTCCATGACTTAAGTGCATACACATAAGGAAATATGTGTACTACTCCGGGGATGAGCATGTGACTTGGTTCGGCCGATGTGCCATGACTTGAGGGAAGTATAGGCGGCATGAGCAAAAGTGGTTGACTCCGAGTATTTGTGTGTGCGCCCATGACTTGTGCTTGGCCGACTTACCATGACTTGAGTGCATACACCGGCCCCCACTCAATTGTTCCTGGGTTAATGTTGCCAAGTCTGCCTTGGTAAGTTGTTTTTTTTGTAAGGTTTGTGTTGGTGAAATTCTCAAATTTATGAAAGACGAACAACTTTTTTGGTTTATTTACCAAAAAAAAAGTTGTTTTTTTTGGGTGAGGAACTTTTTTGGTAAGTTGTTTTTTTTTTTTTTTTTGGTAAAGAAAAAGTTTAGTTAAGATATTTTTTGGTAAGTTTTTTTTTTTTTTGGTAATGAATTTTTTGGTAAGTTGTTCGTCTTTCATAAATCCAAGAATTTCACCGACATGGCTTCCTTGCCGTGTCTTGAGCGCAAATCACTCCTAGTGAATGCCGATCGATCTTGCATCATGTGGCTCGATCCCCTCACCGTGTGAATCGATCGTGGTCGAGGGCCTTGGTCATGTGGATTGATCATGGATCGATCCCGGTTGGTTGAGATCGACAGTGGTCGAGGTCCTTCACCAGTGGATCGATTCCACCCACCATGCGGATCGATCCCGATCGAGTGTGATCGATCGTGGTCGAGGGCCTTGGACATGTGGATCGATCCTTGCATCGCGCGGATCGATCGTGGATGTGAAACTCTCTTAATGGGTGTGGGGCCATTGGCCCTTGTTCCCTAATCGTTAAGCTTTTATCACTTCACCGGAATGATGATCTTGCTTTGTCCTTGATCACACAAAGTCCTCGGTCATCGCAATGGATCATGCTCGACGAACATCGTGAAGGAATGCTACCCGGTTGATCTTGCTAATAGTCATATGCTTGTCTCAAAGATTAAGCCATGCATGCGTAAATATGAACTAATTCAGACTGTGATACTACGAATGGCTCATTAAATTAGTTATAATTTTTTTGATGATATTTGCTACTTAGATAACCGTAGTAATTCTAGAGCTAATACGCGCAACAAACCCTGACTTTTGGGAGGGATGCATTTGTTAGATAAAAGGTCGACACGGTTTTTGCCCGTTGCTCTGATGATTCATGATAACTTGACGGATCACACGACCATCCTGCCGATGACGCATCATTCAAATTTTTGCCCTATCAACTTTCGATGGTGGGATACTGGCTTACTATGGTGGTGATGGGTGACGGAGAATTAGGGTTCGATTTTGGAGAGGGAGCCTGAGAAACGGCTACCACATCCAAGGAAGGCAGCAGGCGCGCAAATTACCCAATCCTGACACGAGGAGGTAGTGACAATAAATAACAATATCGGGCTCTTTGAGTTTGGTAATTGGAATGAGTACAATCTAAATCCCTTAACGAGGATCTATTAGAGGGCAAGTCTAATGCCAACAGCCGCGGTAATTCCAACTCCAATAGCGTATATTTAAGTTGTTGTAGTTAAAAAGTTCGTAATTGGACCTTGGGTTAGGTCGACCGGTGCCCCTCATGGTGTGCACCAATTGGCTCGTCCCTTCTACCGGTGATACGCTCCTGGCCTTAATTAGCCAGGTCATGCCTCCAGTGCTGTTACTTTGAAGAAATTAGAGTGCTTAAAGCAAGCTTATGCTCTGTATATATTAGCATGGGATAACATCATAGGATTTCGGTCCTATTGTGTTGGCCTTTGGGATCGGAGTAATGATTAACAAGGACAGTCAGGGGCTTTCGTATTTCATAGTCAGAGGTGAAATTCTTGGATTTATGAAAGACGAACAACTGCAAAAGCTTGGGTTTTGCCATTTGTTCCCCCCCGCTATACTGTTCACGCTCCTTTCTCCGCGGGCGATTTCTGTGCGATTTGCGCACTGTAGCTTCGTCTATGGTTTTCTCGCTTCGGTGGACCGTTTGACTGGCGGTTGGTCCCTTTTTTCCGTGGTTTGGAGGGACGTCGCACCCCTCTGAGTTTGACCGAAGCTTTTCCCTGGTTTGTCTCTAATTCTCCTCATGGAATTTACGACCTAGGGTTTCCTCTGTTCGCTCGTCGTTTCCTGTGTTGCGATCCATGGCTCCTGTGTCGTTTATGGGTCAGTCCAAGGACCCGAAAGGGAAAGGGCAAGCAAATCCTCGTCGAAGCAGAAGCCGCCAGAGGGCGATTCCTCGCGACCCCTCTGCTTCACGTTCTGCTCATCGCGATCTCCAGTGTGGGTATTCATCGCGCGATCCCCCTACTGTGTGAGCTGCAAATCAGAGTTCTGGTGTACCCAATCCTCCCCAAGAACGATCCTGGGCTAACGTTGCTAGGCTTTCTGCTCGTGGGTATGATTTAACCTACGTGCCTCCTACCTCGATTGGAAAACGAGCGGTGGTTCATCTCTCCGAGGAGGTCAAATTGGCAATTGATCCAAAATGGAAGAGCTGTCTCATTGGTTACTTTGTGGGTAAGTCTCTGCCCTTCCAGCTTACGGAAGCCACGCTGAAACAGGAATGGGGCGATCATTTGAAGGAGGTACGTGCTAACGATGATGGTTTCTTCTTTTTCTTCATTCCAGATCATAATTTCCGCAGAAAGATCCTAAATGAAGGGATGATGACAGTAGCTAGGGTTCCTTTGATTCTCAAGCAATGGAGCCCCTCGCTGGTCCTTAAGAAGGACCTTCAATCAACGGTTCCTGTCTGGATTCGTTTAAAACATATCCCTTACCCGTTTTGGTCGGCTCCAGGGATTAGTGAAATGGCAAGCACTGTGGGTAGACCTCTGTATGTTGATCCGCTTACAGAACAAATGAGGAGAATGTCGTATGCACGAGTATGTGTCGAAATTTCTGCTAAGCTAGATCGATGCGAGGAGGTTGAAGTATTTGTGGATGGGGAATCCTTTTTAGTCCCTGCTATCTATGAATGGAAACCGGAATCTTGTTCCAAGTGTTTTGCTTTTGGCCACAATTGCGTACCTTCTGATGTTATAGTAGCAGAACCTGCTTTGATGGCTACGGCCGCAGCTGTGAACTCTGAAAGTGGTCCCGTGCTGGATATCCCTTCCAACCCTCGACAAGAAACTGCTCCCTCGGATGCCACTGATCAAGGCTGGACCCAGGTTGTGCGCAAGAAAGGGGCGAAATTGCTGGATCCCCCTGAGAAGGGTAGACCTCAGCAGGTTGCTCCTACCTCGGGTAGCCCTCCTATTATTCAAGGTAAGTCCACAGGCGAGTTAGCCTCTGAATCCCTTGTTCGAGTGCACACTTCCCCTGTTCAATCATCTTTGGAAGAATCTGATAATGCTGCCAGTGCTGTTAGTAGTAGTACAGATGCTTCGGATAAGGCTAGCTCACCAACTCGGGAGGCTGACTCGGCTCCTCCTCCCCCTAAGGATCCTACTCCTCCCCCTGTAGTTTCTGGCCCTCCTAAAGCTCCTCCTCTTACTAGTCGGAGGAAGCCCCATAGGAGGTGGTAATTTTACCCTGTTTCTGGTTCCGTTTTTTGGCATAGTTTCTTATGTTTTTTGGAGTTTGGAATATCAGGGGTCTATGTGACCACCTTCGTCAAGCTGAGATCAGAAATTTTGTCCGTGCTAACAATCTTAGCTGTGTTGGCATTGTGGAAACGAAGATTACTCTGGCTGCTTCGGTTACTGTCACAGCCCACCTTCTTCCAGGTTGGATCTGGCTAAATAACTACGAGCATTCTCCGCTGGGGAGGATTTGGGTGGGGTGGAATCCCCAAGAAATCACCTTCTCTCTGATCTCCTCCTCCAGCCAAGCTATTCATGGGTTTGTGGTTATATTGAACTCTATGAACTCTTTTGCTCTCTCTATAATTTATGCTGAACATCAATTTGTGTCTCCGCGCCCTTTATGGGTGGATATTCTATCTAAGAGCTCAGCCTTTGCAGAGACGCCTTGGATCCTTGCAGGGGACTTTAACGCTATTAAAGAGCCCTCGGACAGATTGGGTGGCTCCACAGCTTGGATTCCTGATTTTGAGGATTTTGGTGATTGTATTTCTCAAGCCGGTCTTGATGATCTCAGGTACACGGGCTATAGGTATACCTGGGCGTCTTCCTCTGGTCCTTTGCGAAAGCTCAGAAAGATTGACCGAGTTTTGATCAATGCTTGTTGGAGCTCTTCCTTCTCTTACTCTGAGGCTGAGTTCCTAGCACTTGGCATATCGGACCATACGCCAATGATTATTAAAATCTTGCCTCCTCTAATCTCTGGAAAGCCTTTTAAATTTTTTATGTTCTAGACCTCTCATCCAGATTTTATGAACATGGTCTCGCAGGTTTGGAGCTCGGATATAAGGGGGAAACCCATGTTCATCCTCTGTGCTAAACTTCGCCTCCTGAAAAGCAAGCTAAAACAGCTTAACAGGGAATCATTTTTTGATCTTTCTTTGAGAACTTCAGAGGCCAGACAGGTTTTGAAAGCTACTCAAGATGCTTTACACCTTGATCCCGAGAATTCTTCTTTGGCTGAGTTAGAAAAAGAGCAGCTTCGATCCTTCTCATCTCTGCGCCTTCAAGAGGAATCTTTCTACCGCCAGAAAGCTCGGATAAGGTGGCTTAAGGAAGGCGACCTCAATACCAGGTTCTTCCACTTCTCGGTTAAAAAGAGGCATATGCAGAATAGAATCCTGTCCATCTCGAATGGAGAGGTTACGACCTCTTCCCCTCTGGAAATTCAGAATCTCTTTATAAACCACTTTACTAACTTATTTGCTGCTACTCCTCAGTCGGCTTCCCCATCCCTAGGTGAGCTTCGTACTTCTATTGGCAATGTTTTGACTGTTGAGCAGGAGCTTCTCATCTCTAGACCGGTGCTGGATGATGAAATTAAGGAGACTCTCTTCTCCCTAGCGACGGGTAAAGCCCCTGGCCCTGATGGGTTTGGGGTAGATTTTTTCAAGCACACTTGGGACATTGTTGGACCCTCGGTCATCTTGGCGGTGAAAGACTTCTTTGCTTCAGGTAAACTCCTCCGAGAAATCAATTCTACCATCTTGACTCTGGTCCCTAAGATCCCAAATGCATCGAATGTCAATGACTTCCGTCCCATAGCATGCTGCAATACAATGTACAAGTGCATAACAAAGATTATTGCCAATCGCATCTCTCTGGTTCTTCCTTCCCTTATAAGCCCCCCTCAAGCAGCTTTTGTGAAGGGTAGGCATATAAGTGACAACATTCTTCTGGCTCAAGAGCTTTTTAGTGGTTTTCATCATGACCCTTACAAGCCAAAATGTGTGATTAAAGTGGATTTTAGGAAAGCTTACGACTCTGTCTCCTGGGATTTCATTGAAGCTTGTCTTAATGCTTTTGGGTTCCCGCAATTTTTCATTAAGCTGGTAATGACTTGCATCCGCACTCCTAAGTTCTCGGTGGCTTTAAACGGAGAACTCCATGGTTTCTTCGAAAGTGGTAGAGGCCTCAGACAGGGAGACCCCATGTCCCCTTATATTTTCACCCTTGTTATGGAAATCTTCACGGGTTTGTTGAACAAGAATACCTCTTGGTCTGACTTTGATTTCTATTGGAGGTGCAAGCATGCTAAGCTCTCTCACCTCTTTTTTGCTGATGATGTTCTGCTCTTTGCTGAAGCAAACTTAACCTCCATTGATCTGTTGATAGATGCTACTAACTGCTTTTCTTGTTGGAGTGGTCTGACCCCCAACCACAGTAAAAGTGAAGTTTTCATCTCGGGTGGGGCTGAGGAGCTCAAGACCGACATTTTGCTGAGAACAGGTTTTCAGCTGGGCTCGCTCCCTTTCAAATATCTTGGGGTCCCTGTCGTCTCTTCAAGGCTAGGCAAAGTTGATTGTGTAGCGCTTGTCAACTCAATTACAACTCGGGTCCTCTCTTGGACCAACAGATTCCTTTCCTTCACAGGTAGGCTCCAGCTTATTAAGTCTATCCTGCACTCTATTCAAGTCTACTAGGCCAGCGTCTTCATTCTGCCTTGCTCTATTTTAAAATCGTATTGAAAGAATTTTCAGACAATTTCTATGGCAAGGACCTTCTATGGGACCGGGGGGAGCTAAGGTTTCTTGGTTTGACATATGTTTGCCTAGGAATGAAGGTGGCCTGGGCATTCGTACCCTTAAGGAAAACAACATTGCAGCGATGATCAAACATATTTGGATCCTCTTTTCAAACAAAGAATCTCTTTGGGTTAAGTGGATTCATTCCACATTCTTAAATAATAAGAACTTTTGGATGGTGAAACCTCCCACTATTTGCTCTTGGTCTTGGAGAAAGCTCCTTAATCTGCGCGAGCATGTTCGACATCTTTTTAGGTGGTCTATTGGCAATGGTATGTCTACTTCATTTTGGTTTGACTCCTGGCATGTAAAAGGCCCTTTGTCTTGTATTTTCTCCCATCGGGAAATTTATATGTCTGGCATATCTCGGCTGGCTACGGTGGCAGATGGGTTCTCCACTCGTATGGGTTGGTACATTATTAATATTAAGGCTAACTGGTGGGATCCTCTGCCGACCCTCAACCAGGAAGAAGATAAGTTCCGCTGGCTTAGTCATAGTTCGGGTAATTTCTCGATTTCTTCGGCTTGGGAGCTCCTTAGGCCGAAAGGAAATCCTGTTCGGTGGGCTGCCTTTATCTGGAGCACCTGTCTTCCTCCACGATACCAGACCCACCTTTGGCTAATCACGCGTAATCATCTCCCGACTCAGGTCCTGCTTTTATCCTACGGTAGAATTGCTGCTACCCTGTGCCCGTTTTGCTCTTGCAGGCCCGACTCGGTGGACCATTTGTTCTTTGCCTATTCGGTCTCTAACAGCTTAGCTGCTTTCTGGGCGGCAAAATCCAATCTGGCTTGGCATAATACCTCTTGGAATGATAATCTTGAGTGGGTGTCTAAGCGGTTTTCGGATAGGAGTTTCCTACACTCTATGATTCGATTCAGCTTTGGTGCTCTTGCCTACATAATCTGGAAGGACCGCAACAATGTGCTGTTCCGAGATCGTCCTGTCTTCCTCCCGGCGATGAAGCTCCATCTTTAGAAGGCCATCAAGGATAAAGCGATGACTTTTCAGCACGTCCCTGATTCCCTCAAGAATAGAAGATTTCAGCTTAGCTGGGGCATTCCTCCGTCTATTTTTGATTGAGGGTTGTCCTTTGTTGTTCCTGTTCTCTGTTGTCTGTTTTCTTTGCTTTCTTTCTTTCTTGTTGTTTTTAGTTTTCTTCGGCTTCTTGGCCCCGTGTCACTCTCCTTTGACGCTGTCCGGTAGAGTGCTTTGGTGCCAAGTCTCGTAGGTGTTCCTTTGGCAAAATCTATTCAATCTATTACCTTTACCAAAAAAAAAAAAAAAAAACTGCAAAAGCATGGGTTTTGCCATTTGTTCCCCCCCGAAATACTGTTCACTTTCTCTCTTCACGGGTGATTTTGGGGCGACTCCTGCACTGTAGTCGCGATTTTGGTCTTCTCGCCTCCGTGGAGCTTTTGATCGGTTGTTGGTCCCAATTTCTCGAGGAAAGACGTGTCTTCCTTCCCCTCTGAGCTGGACCGAAGCTTTTATCTTGGTATGTTCTCCTCGACGCCACATGGATCTCTCTGATTAGTGTTTTTTCTGCTCTCCTGGTGCGTCTGTTGTACACGATTTGTGCTCTATGGCTTCTGTCTCTTTTACGGATCCCACTAAGGACCCCAAGGGGAAAAGTCAGGCTAACCCTAGTCATAGCAGAAGTCGCCAAAGATTTAATTCGCGCGACCCATCTTCATCGCATCCTGTTCATCGCGATTCTTAGCGAGGGAATGCTTCGCGCGATCCTTCTGCTTCGCGCCCAGCTCCTCGAAATGCTGATGCTCCAAAAACACCCCAAGTGCGATCTTGGGCAAATGTAGCACGTCTCTCTGCTCGTGGGTATGATCTCACTTATGTCCCACCAACTTTGATTGGTAAAAGGGCGGTGGTCCATCTCTCCGAAGAAGTTAAATTAGCGATTGATCCGAAATGGAAGAGTTGTCTGGTGGGATACTCTGTGGGCAAATCTCTGCCCTTCCAACTTACTGAGGCGACCCTGAAACAAGAGTGGGGCGATCATCTTAAGGAAGTCCGAGCAACGAAGATGGATTTTTCTTCTTCTTCATCCCGGATCCGAATTTTCGAAGAAAAATTCTTGAGGAAGGTATGATGACCGTAGCTAGAGTTCCCTTAGTCCTCAAGCAATGGAGCCCTTCATTGGTCCTCCAAAAGGACCTTCAATCAACGGTCCCGGTTTGGATTCGTTTGAAACATATTCCTTACCCTTTTTGGTCGGCACCAGGGATAAGTGAAATTGCAAGTGCTGTGGGTAGACCTCTGTATGTTGATCCTCTCACGGAACAAATGAGAAGGATGGCGTTTGCTAGAGTTTGTGTTGAAATTTCTGCCAAGCTTGAACGCTGTGAAGAGGTGGAAGTTTTTGTTGATGGTGAATCATTTATAGTTCCAGTCATTTATGAATGGAAACCGGAATCATGTCCTAAGTGTTGTGTTTTTGGCCACTCTTGTGTGCCTTCTGAAGATATACCTGCTAAGCCTACTTTGGTGGCTGAGACAGTCGAGAATACTGAAGCTGGCCCTATGGTGGATGCACCCTCTAGTCCTCGGCAAGACCCTGCTCCTTCCTCGACTGCACTTGCTGAACAGGGTTGGACACAGGTGGTCCGAAAGAAGAAGCAAGGTAATAAGTTGTTGGACCCTCCCTCGCAAGGAATTATGTTGAGGCAGGATGCTCCCTCTTCAGCTAGTCCTTCTAATGTCCAAGTGGCGCCCTCTGGTGGCAATTCCCCTGTTTTGAAAGAGACTCCTGTCCGAGTGCCTACCGCCCTTGCTCAATCATTTTCGGAAGATTCTGACAATGTTGTTAGTGCGGTTAGCAGTAGCTCAGATGCCTCGGAGAAGACTTTGGCATCTCCGATGTGCGTAGCAACATCAAGCACCCCTCCTCATAAGGAAATCACGCCACCTCCTGCGGCCTCTGCTCCCCCCCTGAAGGCACCCCCTCATACGGGTCGGAGGAAGCCCCCTAAGAGGCGGTAATTGTTTCCCTGCTGTTTGGTTTGGTTTTTTGCTATATCTCCTATGTTTTTTGGTGTATGGAATATCAGGGGTCTATGCGACCACCTTCGTCAGGCTGAGATTAGAAATTTTGTCCGTGCTAACAATCTTAGTTGTGTTGGCATTGTGGAAACAAAAATTACTCTTGCTGCTTCTTATACGGTATCAGCCCACCTTCTTCCGGGTTGGGTTTGGATAAAAAATTATGATCACTCTCCCTTGGGAAGGATTTGGGTAGGATGGGATCCTCGTGAAGTCACTTTCTCGTTAATATCTTCTTCTAGCCAAGCCATCCATGGTTCTGTGGTTATTCTAAGTTCTATGAAGACTTTTGCTCTCTCTGTTATTTATGCGGAGCATCGGTTTGTCTCGCGGCGTCCATTATGGGCTGAAATTATCTCTTTGAGTACAGACTTTGCAGACACTCCTTGGATCCTTGCAGGTGATTTTAACGCTATTAGAGACCCCATGGACAGATTGGGTGGCTCCACTGCATGGATTCCAGACTTTGATGATTTTGGAGATTGTATCACTCAAGCGGGCCTTGATGACCTCAGATGTACGAGTCACAGATTTACCTGGTCGTCTTCTTCTGGCCCTTCTCATAAGCTCAGGAAGATAGACAGAGTCTTGGTTAATGCCTGTTGGAGCTCCACTTTCTCTTACTCAGAGGCGGCGTTTTTAGCTCCTGGTATTTCTGACCATACTCCGATGCTTATTAAGATAATGCCGATGCCCAACTCCCGCAAGCCCTTTAAATTCTTTATGTTCTGGACCTCCCATCCAGATTTTTTGAATATTGTTTCGCAAGTTTGGAATACCGATATCAGTGGGAAGCCTATGTTCATCCTCTGCTCTAAACTTCGCCTCTTGAAAAGCAAGCTTAAACAGCTGAACAGGGATTCCTTTTCTGATTTATCTCTGAGAACCACCGAGGCTAGACAAGCTTTGAGAGCTACTCAGAATGATATTCAACTTGACCCAGAAAATACTTCTTTGGCGGAGTTAGAAAAAGAGCAATTGCTAGCCTTCTCAAATTTGCGCATCCAAGAGGAATCTTTCTACCGTCAAAAAGCCCGGATTAGATAGCTCAAGGAGGGCGATCTCAATACTAGGTTTTTCCATTACTCTGTTAAAAAGAGACACTTGCAAAATAGAATTCTGACTATCTCGGATGGGGATATCTCTATCTCTTCCCCCTCGGAAATTCAGAGCCTTTTTATAAATCATTTTAGCAACCTGTTTGCTACTACTTCTCCTTCGGCTATTCCCTCTATGGAGGATATTCGGGATTCTATTGGTAATTTCATGACGGCTGAGCAGGAGCACTTTATTTCAAGACTGGTGTTAGATGAGGAAATTAAGGAAACACTTTTCTCCCTTGCGACCGGTAAGGCCCCTGGCCCTGATGGGTTCGGGGTGGAATTCTTCAAGCACTCCTAGGACATTGTTGGAGCCTCGGTCATCTTGGCTGTCAAAGACTTTTTCTCTACAGGTAAACTCCTTCGAGAAATCAATGTTACCATTTTGACTTTGGTCCCCAAAATCCCGAATGCTTCGAATGTCAATGACTTCCGTCCAATAGCTTGTTGCAACACAATATACAAATGCATTACAAAGATCATCGCTAACCGCATTTCACATGTTCTTCCCACCCTTATAAGCCCTCCTCAAGCAGCTTTTGTTAAAGGAAGGCATATAAGCGACAACATTCTATTGGCTCAGGAACTTTTTAGCGGTTTTCATCATGACCCTTACCGGCCGAAGTGTGTGATCAAAGTGGATTTTAAAAAAGCTTATGACTCTGTCTCTTGGGATTTCATTGAAGCTTGTTTACATGCTTTCGGATTTCCTCCATTCTTCATTGAGCTTATAATGATTTGCATTTGCACACCCAAGTTATCGGTGGCGATAAATGGAGAACTCCATGGCTTCTTTGCAAGTGGTAGAGGACTAAGACAAGGAGACCCCATGTCCCCCTATATTTTCACACTTGTTATGGAGATTTTCACAGGATTGCTGAATAGGCATACTTCTCGGCCTGATTTTGATTACTATTGGAGGTGCAAGCCGACTAAGCTCTCTCACCTCTTTTTTGCTGATGATGTCCTTCTGTTTGCTGAAGCAAATTTGAGATCCATTGATCTTCTGATAGCAGCTATTGATTACTTCTCTGGATGGAGTGGTCTTACCCCGAACCAAGGTAAAAGTGAAATTTTCATCTCTGGTGGGTCAGATACTCTAAAGAATGATATCCTTCAGAAAACTGGATTCCAAATGGGATCTCTTCCTTTCAAGTATCTAGGGGTCCCTGTTATTTCTTCAAGATTGGGTAAAGCTGATTGTGTGACACTCGTCAATTCAATTACAGCTCGTGTCCTCTCTTGGACCAATAGGTTCCTCTCCTTTGCAGGTAGGCTTCAACTCATTAAGTTTGTCTTGCATTCCATTCAAGTTTACTGGGCTAGTGTCTTCCTATTGCCTTGCTCTGTCCTTAACCGAATTGAGAAGATCTTCAGACAGTTCTTATGGCAAGGTCCTTCCATGGGGCCGGGAGGAGCAAAAGTCTCCTGGTCTGATGTTTGTCTTCCTAGGAAGGAAGGTGGCTTGGGTATACGTACTCTAAAGGAGAATAACATTGCAGCTATGATTAAACATATATGGATTCTTTTCTCCGACAAAGAATCGCTCTGGTGCAAGTGGATTCATTCCACTTTCTTAAAAAAGAAGAACTTTTGGATGGTGAAACCTCCTACTTTCTGCTCCTGGTCTTGGAGAAAGCTTCTTAGTCTTCGTGAGCATGTCCGCCATCCTTTTAGGTGGACTATTGGAAATGGTAAGACAGCCTCCTTCTGGTTTGACCCGTGGCACGTGAAAGGCCCTCTTTCCAGCATTTTCTCCCATTGGGAAATCTATATGTCCGGCATTCCTCGGTTGGCATCGGTGGCTGAAGGCTTCTCTTCTCCCATGGGTTGGTACATTATAAATATCAAGGCTAATTGGTGGGATCCCCTTCCTTCTTTTAATCAAGATGAAGATAAATTTTGTTGGCTTGGCCATCAATCGGGGGCCTTCTCTATTTCTTCGGCTTGGGAACTTCTCAGGCCGAGAAGCAATGTTGTGCTGTGGGCTGATTTTATCTGGAGTACTAGTCTTCCTCCGAGATATCAGTCCCATTTATGTCTTATTACCTGTAACCGTCTCCCGACTCAGGTCCTGCTCTTATCTTATGGTAGAATTGCTGCTACCCTTTGCCCCTTTTGCTCTTGCAGGCCGGCCTCGGTGGACCATTTATTTTTCGCTTGCTCCATCTCTAACAGTCTTGCCGCCTTTTGGGCGGCTAAGTCCAATATGGCTTGGCGCAACAAGACCTGGATTGACAATCTTGATTGGGTGGCTAAGCGCTTCTTTGACAGGAGCTTCCTTCATTCTTTGATCCGCTTTAGCTTTGGTGCCCTTACTTACATCATTTGGAAGGATCGTAATAACATTTTGTTCCGTAACCATCCCGTATTCCTCCTGGCGATGAAGCTTCATCTCCAGAAGGCAATCAAAGACAAAGCAATGACTTTCAAGCACGTTCCTGATACCTTGAAGAACAGAAGATTTCAGTTGAGCTGGGGCATTCCTCCTTCTATTTTTGATTGAGGGTTGTCCTCTTTTGTTCTTTTTGTTTCCTATTTGTTTTCCTTTGTTTCGTTTGCTGCTTTTGTTGTCCTTAGTTCTTCAGCTTCTTGGCACCCTGTCACTCTTCTTTGACTTAGTCCTCGTAGAGTGCTTGTTTTTTTCGGTGCCAAGTCCCGCAGTGTGTTTTTCTTTCGGCAAAATCTATACTATCTCTTACCGTTACCAAAAAAAAAAAAAAAAAAAAAAACAACTGCAAAAGCATATATATTGTTCACTTTCCTCTCAAAGTGGGCGATTTTTGCACTGTAGCTCCGATTATGCAAGCTGTTCGATCCGGAGCCATTGACCGTTGGTTGGGGGTGATTTTGGGAGGGCAGAGGCGTCTTTCCATCCCCCATCTACTGAACAAACCGTTTTTTCTGGTATGGACCCTATACGATGATTCTCGTGCTTCTTTGTTAGGGTTTCATGTGTCTGGTTTTCTCGGTTCTGCTCCTGCCCGTTTTTATGGCTTCTTCGGGCAAAGTGGCCCAATCTTTGGGCCATTCTAAGGGCAAATCACAAGCTGATGTCAGCCGAAACCAAGGTCGAGCCCGTTCTGCGTCTCGTGGCCCTGCTCGAGCTGGTTCACGAAGTCAGTCGAAGGCCCCTCAAACCCATTCCTGGGTAAATGTTGCTAGACTTTCTGCACGAGGCTACGATTTGAACTATATCCCGCCCCTTTCGGTGGGGAAAAAAGCTGTGGTGCGTCTTTCTGATGAGGCTAAGCTTGCTGCTGACCCTAAGTGGAACTCATGCCTGGTTGGTTATTTTGTGGGTAAGAAAATGCCCTACCAGCTGACTGAAACTACGGTTCGGCAGCTCTGGGGAACCAATGTAACGGAAGTCTTAGCCAATGATGATGGATTCTACTTTTTCTTTATCCCTGATCTGAATTTCCGAAAGAAGATTTTGGAGAGTGGCCCCCTGACGGTGGCTCGTGTTCCTCTGGTGCTTAAACATTGGCATCCATCCCTGCAGCTGAAGAAAGAGCTCCAATCCTTTGTGCCGGTCTGGATTCGGCTGAAGAATATCCCGTATAATTACTGGTCTGCTCAGGGGATCGGTGAAATAGCAAGTGCAGTTGGCAATCCTCTTTATGTGGATCCCCTAACTGAAAATATGAAAAGACTATCCTTTGCAAGGATCTGTGTTGAAATTTCTGCAAAATTGGAAAGATGTGAGATGGTTAAAGTGTTTGTTGATGATGAATCGTTTGAAATTCCGGTTATCTATGAATGGAGGCTTGAGTCCTGTCCCAAATGCTGTGCCTTCGGCCACAATTGCGTGGAGAATACAGCTCCTGTTCCACCAAGTGAAGATACTGAACCAGTCGATTCTGCTCCGTCTTTGGCTGGCCCTTCGAAATCCCCTGGTCCTGCCCCAGCTGTGAACTTGTCCCCAAGTGAATAGCAAGAGGGATGGACACAAGTGACTAAAAAGAAGAAGAATCAAGTAGGGTTGAAGGAGAAGGGGATCTCTGTAACCCCCACTCCTGCAATAAAATCGAATGAGGAGATGGCTCGGTCGTCTCAGACTAAGCCGAAAGCAGCTCAGAGGGATGGCTCCAATACTAGAAATTCATCTTCATTGGCCCTGGTGGCCTCCCATCATGAAAATGCCTCTCTAATGGCTCCCTCTTCGGAGGATGACCAGGACGTGGTGGCTAGTGCGGTTAGTAGCAGTGAGGATACAGATGGTAACTCCCACTCGGCTCCTCTTAATACTCAATCTGGAAAAGGGGTTGTCCCAACCCAGAAAGATGTTACTCAAGTCAAAGCTGTTCTGACCCCTTCAACTAATCCTCAAGGTCAGGGCTCCACTCGGAGGAAGCCCCACAAACATCGGTAATCTCTCAGTGTCGACCTGTCTATATAATATATTTATATCTTTATACATCTTTATCTATGATTATCGGAGTTTGGAATATCAGGGGACTTGGGAGCCCTGTTAGACAAGCTGAATTAAGGAATTTTGTTCGTTCCAACAATCTCTGTTGTGTCGGGATTATTGAAACAAAAATCTCTGCTACTGCTTTTGCTTCGGTTTCTTCTATCTTGCTACCTGGTTGGCTTTGGTCCAACAATTATAACCATTCCAACAAAGGTAGAATCTGGGTGGGGTGGAATCCCCTTCAAGTGACTCTTACTGAAGACTCTTCTTCGGATCAAGTTATGCACTGTAGTCTGATTTGGCTGGCCACGGGCAAAGCCTTGTCCTTTTCTATTGTCTACGCGGAACATAGATTTGTTTCTCGGAGACCTCTTTGGGAGAATATTATCCAGACCAGCTCTCGCCTTCAAGCCACTCCTTGGGTTATTGCTGGCGACTTCAATGCTATTCGGGATCCTTCTGACAGGATTGGAAGCTCTAATGCATGGATTCCTGCATTTGATGAGCTTCGGGATTGCCTTAACTTGGGCGGTCTGGATAATCTTAGATATACTAGCCATAGATTCACTTGGGCCTCATCCACAGGTCCCAATCGAAAATTGAGGAAGATAGACAGAGTTTTGGTGAATGCATGCTGGAATTCTGATTTCTCCTTCTCAGAAGCTTCTTTCTTGGCCCTGGGAATTTCTGATCATTCTTCAATGGTAATTAAAATCATGCCGGTTCCTATGTCAAGCAAGCCTTTTAAATTCTTCAATTTCTAGACTTCACATCCTGATTTCTCCAGTATAGTGGCGCAAGTTTGGAATTCCCCTTTTGTGGGATCTCCAATGTTCATCCTCTGCTCTAAGCTTCGTCGTTTGAAGAGTAGGCTGAAGAATCTTAATAAGGAATCATTTTCGGATCTTTTTGCTAGAACAGCTGAGGCCAGGCGAGTCTTGCAAAGAGAACTCAGGATGCCCTTCAAATTGTCCGCTGAATATCCATCTTTCTGATTTGGAGAAACAGCAGCTCCAGACTTTCTCCGATTTGCGCCTTCAAGAAGAATCATTTTTCAGACAGAAATCCAGAGTTCGCTGGCTTAAAGAGGGTGACCTTAATACAAAATTTTTTCATCATACGGTGAATAAGAGACATCTCCAAAACAGAATTATCTCTCTGTCGGATGGAGTTACTACTACTTCAAATCCCTCTGAGGTAAAAGCTTTACTTATTGACCACTTTAGTAATCTGCTGGCTTTTTCACCCACTGCTGTTCACCCGTCTGTGGAGGATATTCGTGCGGTTCTTACCCACACTCTGGATGAGGATCAGATTAACTTCTTATCTAGCCCCATCTCGGATATGGAAATTCGTGAGACTCTTTTCTCTCTTGCAATGGGCAAGGCCCCTAGCCCTGATGGATTTAATGTTGAATTTTTTAAGCATTCTTGGGAGATTGTTGGTGTCTCGGTTATCTTGGCTGTGAAGGATTTCTTTGTAACGGGCATATTGTTGCGAGAGATCAATACCACCATTTTGGCTTTGGTGCCCAAGATTCCTAATGCTTCTAATGTCAATGACTTTCGGCCAATTGCTAGCTGCAATACCATATACAAATGTATTACTAAGCTGATTGCTAATAGGCTTTCTCGGGTGCTTTCTTCTATTGTTAGCCCTCCTCAGAACGCCTTTGTTAAAGGAAGACACATCAGTGATAACATTCTACTTGCCCAAGAACTTTTTTGTGGCTTTCATCTTGATCCCTACCGGGCTAAATGTGCTATAAAGGTTGATTTCCAGAAAGCCTATGATTCAGTAGATTGGAATTTTATTGAAGTTTGTCTACAAGCCTTTGGGTTTCCTTTGGAGTTGATTGCTCGCATCATGATATGCATTCGGTCTCCTAAATTTTTTATCTCTATAAATGGTGAATTACATGGCTTTTTTGTAAGTGGCAGGGGTATCCGGCAAGGTGATCCAATGTCACCTTATATTTTTACTTTGGTGATGGAAGTCTTTACGGGCTTGTTGAACATCCAAACTAGTCATCCTTCCTTTGGCTACTTTTGGCGGTGTAATCCCTCTAGACTGTCCCATCTTTTCTTTGCGGATGATGTGCTTCTTTTCTCGGAAGCAAACATGGCCTCAATTGATCTTCTGAAAGCTGGGATCGATAAATTCTCCGCTTGGACTGGTCTTAGTCCGAATGTGAGGAAAAGTGAGATTTATTTATCTGGGGGATCTGCTTCTCTCCAGGATGAAATTGTGAATAGGATGGGCTAGAGGGGATCCCTGCCGTTCCGTTACCTTGGAGTCCCAATAATCTCCTCAAGGCTTGGCAAGGCAGATTGTGTTGCTTTGGTTAATCTGCCTTTGGTTAATTCTATTACGGCTCGAGTTCAATCCTGGACCCACAGATTCCTATCTTATGCGGGGCGAATCCAACTCATAAGGTCAGTATTGCATTCCATTCAAGTTTATTGGGCGAGTGTGTTCTTTCTTCCTTGCTCAGTCCTCAATAGGATTGAGCAAATCTTTCGCCAATTCTTATGGAAGGGGCCGATGTTGGGTCCTGGTGTGGCCAAAGTATCCTGGAGTGATGTATGTCTCCCAAAGGAGGAAGGAGGCCTTGGGATTCGAACTCTTAGGGAGAACAACATTGCATCTATGGTAAAGCATTTATGGATTCTTTTCACTGACAAAGAATCTCTATGGTGCAAATGGGTTCATTCCACATTCTTAAAACGCAAAAACTTCTGGATTGTTACTCGTCCTACATTTTACTCTTGGGCCTGGAAGAAACTTCTTGGTCTCCGGGATCATTTTCAGCAACATTTCAGATGGGTCATTGGTAATGGGAGATTGGTTTCCTATTGGTTTGATCCCTAGCATCCCAATGGCCCTCTTAATCGGGTTTTCTCCAATGAAGATATCTATCGCTCCGGTATTCCCCGCTTAGCCTTGGTGGCTAATGGATTCTCGACCCCTATGGGTTGGTATGTGATCAATGTTCTAGCTGGTTGGTGGAATCCTCTCCCTGTGCTTAATCTTGAAGAAGATCGGTTCTAGTGGCTCAGGCACCCCTCGGGCCACTTTTCTACCGCGTCTGCCTGGGAATTGCTGCGCCCCAAGGGAGCTCCTATTTCGTGGTCTTCATTTGTTTGGAGTACCTCGATGCCGCCAAGATATCAATTTCTCCTTTGGCTCATTGCTCGCAACCGGCTTCCGACTCAGGTACTACTTACCTCGTATGGAAGACTTCAGGCAGCTACTTGCCCTTTCTGCTCTTGTAGACTAGATTCGGTGGACCACTTATTTTTTGCTTGCCATGTGCCGAGCTCTCTTATTTCCTTTTGGGCTGTTAAGTTTAACCTTGTCTGGCAAAACAAATCCTGGCTTGAAAACCTTGCCTGGGCCTCAAAGCGTTTTGTGGACAACGGTTTCTATAATTCTATGACTCGTTTCAGCTTTGGAGCTCTTTGTTATATCATATGGAAAGAGCAGAATAATTTATTGTTCTGCAACCAGCCCCTTTTCCTCCCGGCGATGAAGATGCATCTCCAGAAGGCGTTAAAGGACAAGGCTATGACCTTTAAGCACGTGATGGATACTCCCAAAAATAGAAGATTGCAGTAGAGCTGGGACCTTAATCCGTCTATCTTTGATTGAGGGAAGGTTCTAGTTTTGCTTGTTAGCTTTTGTTCTTGCTTGTTTTCTTTGCTGTTTTTCCTTTGGGTACCATGGCATCCCTACACTCTTTTTGTTTCGTCTCTTAGAGTGTTTGTTTTTGTTGATGCCAGGCCACCCGCTTGTTTTCTTTTCTTGCAAAATCAATATACTACTTACCTTTACCAAAAAAAAAAAAAAAAAAAAAACAACTGCAAAAGCATAGGTTTTGCCATTTGCTCATCCTCGGTATACTGTTCATTTTCTCTCTATTTGGGCGATTTTGGGCGTTTCTGGTACTGTAGATGCGCGACTGGTCTTCGAGCTACTGTGGACTCGACGTCTGGCAGCTGGTCCCGATTTTTGGAGGGAAGAGGCGTCTCCCCACCCTTCAAATCTGGACCGAAGATTCTTTCCCGGTAAGCCTTATTCTTCAACCCATGGAGTTCGTTGATTAGGGTTTTTTGCTCCCCTGGTGCGCCCGATCGTGCTCGATTAGGGCTTGATGGCATTGGTGGCTTTTTCGAATCTTGCTATGGATCCCAACAAAGGGAAAGGCCGTGTTAACTCTAGACGAAGCCGTAGCCGCCAAAGGAACCATCCGCGGGAACCCTCCTCGTCGCGCACTATTCCTGGAAAATGTGATTCGTCAAAAGCTCCTCAAGTTCGCTCATGGGCCAATGTTGCGAGACTATCTCCTCATGGATACGAATTAACTTATGTTCCTCCAACCTCGATTGGTAAAAGAGCTGTTGTTCACCTCTCGGAGGAGGTGAAGCAAGCTATTGATCCTAAGTGGAACTGCTGCCTGGTCGGCTACTTTGTGGGCAAATCTTTGCCATTTCAACTTAGCGAAGCTACCTTGAAGCAAGCGTGGGGTGATTACCTCAAAGAAGTCTGAGCGAATGATGACAGCTTCTTCTTTTTCTTCATCCCGGACTAAGATTTTCGAAGGAAGATACTTGAGGAAGGAATGATGACTATGGCCAGGGTTCCCCTGGTTCTCAAGCAATGGAGCCCAACTTTGGTCCTCAAGAAGGACCTTCAATCGATGATCCCGGTCTGGATAAGACTAAAACACGTCCCCTACCCTTATTGGTTGGCGCCGGGGATAAGTGAAATCGCTAGTGCTGTCGGAAGACCATTGTATGTTGATCCCCTGATGGAGCAAATGCGAAGAATGTCCTTCGCTAGAGTCTGTGTTAAAATTTCTGCTAAGCTGGAAAGGTGTGAAGAAGTGGAAGTTTTCGTGGATGGTGAGTCTTTCACGGTTCGAGTTATTTATGAATGGAAACCGGAATCTTGTCCAAAATGTTGTGCTTTTGGCCACAATTGTGTGCCTGCTGATACTGCTATGCCGGCTGATGCTACTATGTCGAATGCTGGAATTGCTCCTGTTGTGGATACTCCTTCCAGCCCTCAGCTTGTCCTAGCTCCTTCCGTTTCTGGCTCTGACCAGCAAGGTTGGACCCAAGTGGCTCGTAAGAAGAAGTCAGGAACTAAGGACATGGCTCCTTCCCCGCCTGTGGTATCATTGAAGCAGAATCCCTCTGTATCAGCTGGCTTTTCTGCCCTGACCATTCTGCCCCAAAAGAATCAAGTGGTGCCCATGTTATGTGGCTCTTCCTCTTTGGCCATTGTGGCCCCTAATCAGGTGACTACCTCTCTAGCTCAGTCTTCTTCAGAGGACTCAGATAATGCCGCTAGCGCTGTAAGCAGCAGTTCAGATCGCTCGGAGAATCTGGTAGCTAATGTGCCCCCTGTGCTCGAAGTTACTTCGAGATCTCCTCCCCCCAAGGAAATTATCTCGTCACCTGTGGCTTCCGCCCCTCCCTCGAAGGCTCCTCCTCAATCAGGTCTAAGGAAGCCCCCCAAGAGGCGGTAACTGTTTCCCTGCGGTTGATATTTTGATATCTCTTTCCTATGTTTTTTGGTGTATGGAATATTAGGGGTCTTTGTGACCATGTCAGGCAAGCCGAGATCAGGAATTTTGTCCGTGCCAACAACCTTAGTTGTGTTGGCATCATTGAAACCAGGATAACTCTTGCTGCTTCTAATGCTGTGTCGGCTTTCCTGTTGCCGGGTTGGGTCTGGACTAAAAATTACGAGCATTCCCATTTGGGAAGAATCTGGTTGAGTTGGAACCCGCGTGACGTCACTTTCTCTGTGATCTCTTCTACTAGCCAAGCCATTCATGGCACTGTGGTTATTTTGAATACCATGAAATCCTTTGCTCTCTCTGTGATTTATGCGGAGCATCGCTTTATCTCTCGGCGTCCTTTATGGGCTGATATCATCTCTATGAGTGCTGTTTTTGCAGCGACTCCTTGGATTTTAGCAGGTGATTTTAATGCTATTCGGGACCCCACTGACAGGTTGGGTGGCTCTAATGCTTGGATTCCTGCTTTTGATGATTTTGGGGAGTGTATCATTCAAGCAGGGCTCGATGACCTCCGTTATACTGGACATAGGTTCAAGTGGGCTTCTTCTTTTGGTCCTTCTCGTAAGCTTAGAAAAATTGACAGGGTTTTGGTGAATGCTTGTTGGAGCTTTACCTTTTCATTCTCGGAGGCAGCTTTCTTAGCCCCAAGTATTTCTGACCATACTCCGATGATGATTAAAATTATGCCGATACCTAATTCTCGCAAGCCCTTCAAGTTTTTATGTTCTGGACCTCTCATCCAGACTTTTCAAACATTGTCTCACAAGTTTGGGACACCAATATTAGTGGCAAGCCTATGTTTACCTTGTGTTCGAAGCTCCGCCTTCTGAAAAGCAAGTTAAAGCAGCTCAATAAAGATTCTTTTTTTGATCTATCTATGAGAACTGCTGAGGCTAGACATGCATTGCAAGCTACATAGGACGCTCTTTAGTTGGACCCGGTGAATTCCTCTTTAGCTGATTTGGAGAAGGAGCAGCTACTGGCTTTCTCCAACTTGCGAATTCAGGAAGAATCCTTCTACCGTCAGAAAGCCAGGATTAGATGGCTCAAAGATGGTGACTTAAATACCAAAATTTTCCATTACTCAGTAAAAAAGAGACACTTGCAGAACGGAATCTTGACTGTCTCGGTGGGAGATTACTCTACCTCGAACCCCAGAACTTATTCATTGATCATTTTAGTCATTCGCTTTCTGCTGCCACCCCTTCGGTCCAGCCTGATTTGGAGGAGGTACGTGCATCTATTGGAAACTTCCTTATTGCTGAGCATGAGCTTTTTCTATCCAAACTGGTTTTGGATGATAAAATTAAGGAGACCTTGTTCTCCCTTGCGACTGGTAAGGCCCCTGGCCTTGATGGTTTTGGTGTCGAATTTTTCAAGCATTCCTGGGACATTGTAGGAGCCTCGGTCATTTTGGCTGTCAAAGAATTTTTCGTATCAGGTAAACTTTTACGAGAAATCAACGCTACCATTTTGACTTTGGTTCCCAAGAGTCCGAATGCTACAAATGTTAACGACTTTCGGCCAATTGGGTGTTGCAATGCAATTTATACGTGTATTACAAAGATCATTGCTAACCGCTTATCTCATGTCCTTCCTTCTCTTATAAGCCCTCCTCAAGCAGCTTTTGTTAAGGGAAGGCATATAAGTGACAATATTTAACTGGCTCAGGAATTATTCAGTGGTTTTCATCATGATCCTTACCGTCCGAAATGTGTGATAAAAGTGGACTTTAGGAAGGCTTATGACTCAGTAAGTTGGGATTTCATTGAAACCTGCTTGCGTGCTTTTGGTTTCCCTTCGAGTTTCATTGAGCTTATCATGATATGCATTCGCACTGCCAAATTCTCTATTGCGGTAAATGGAGAACTTCATGGTTTCTTTGCAAGTGGCAGGGGCTTAAGGCAAGGAGACCCTATGTCTCCATATATTTTCACGCTTGTCATGGAAATCTTCACTGGTCTGCTGAATAAGCAGACCTCTCAGCCTAGATTTGATTTCTTCTGGAGATGCAAACCGTCTAAGCTATCCCATCTTTTCTTTGCTGATGATGTACTTCTTTTTGCTGAAGCTAATTTGACCTCTATAGATCTCCTGAAGACAGCAATTGACTGTTTTTCTGGGTGGAGTGGTCTTACCCCGAACCAAAGTAAAAGTGAAGTCTTTATCTCAGGTGGGTCGGAAACTCTTAAAAGCGATATCTTGCAGAAAACGGGATTCCAGTTGGGTTCCCTCCCTTTTCGGTACTTAGGTGTTCCTGTTATCTCTTCAAGCTGGGGAAAGCCGATTGCGTGGCTCTTGTGAATTCAATCACAGCACACATCCTCTCTTGGACCAAGAGGTTCCTCTCATTTGCAGGTAGACTCCAACTTATTAAGTCTGTTTTGCATTCCATCCAGGTGTATTGGGCAAGTGTATTCCTCCTGCCTTGCTCAGTTCTCAATCGGTTAGAGAAGATCTTCAGACAATTCTTATGGCAAGGCCCTTCGATGGGTCCTGGAGGAGCAAAAGTGTCTTGGTCTGATGTGTGTCTACTCAGAAAGGAAGGAGGATTAGGAATTCGCACTCTTAAAGAAAATAATATAGCTGCTATGCTTAAACATATATGGATCTTGTTCTCTGACAAAGAGTCACTTTGGTGCAAGTGGATACACTCCACCTTCTTAAAGAGAAAGAACTTTTGGGTGGTGAAGCCTCCTACCTTTTGCTCTTGGTCTTGGAGGAAGTTATTAAGTCTTTGTGATCATTTCCATTGACACTTTCGGTAGACTATTGGTGACGGCAAAACAGCTTCCTTTTGGTTTGATCCGTGGCATGTGAATGGCCCTCTCTCCAGCATTTTCACGAATCTGGACATCTATAGGTCTGGCATTCCTCATATGGCGTCAGTGGCTGACGGTTTCTCCTCCCCTATGGGCTGGTATGTTATTAACATCTTGGCTAATTGGTGGGAACCCTTTCCCTCCTTTAATCTTGATAAAGATAGGTTCTACTGGCTTGACCACCCCTCAGGTGCCTTCTCTGTTTCTTCGGCTTGGGAGTTGCTAAGGCCGAGAAGCTCTACTGTTCCTTGGGCGGCTTTTATTTGGAGTACAAGTCTTCCTCCTAGATACCAGACCCACTTATGGCTCATCACCCGTAATCGTCTCCCGACTCAGGTCTTGCTCCTTTCGTATGGTAGAATTGCTTCTACCTCCTGCCCCTTTTGCTCTTGCAGGCCCGACTCGGTGGACCACTTGTTCTTTGCTTGTTCCGTTTCTAACAGCCTTGTTGCTTTTTGGGCGGCCAAATCCAATTTGACGTGGCGCAGCAAGAACTGGCTAGACAATCTCTCGCGGGCGGCTAAACGTTTCTCAAATAGAAGTTTCCTTCATTCTATGATTCGGTTCAGCTTTGGTGCTCTTACTTATATCATTTGGAAGGAGCAAAACAACATCTTGTTCCGCAATCGTCCCCTTTTCCTCCTGGCGTTGAAGCTTCATCTCCAAAAGGCCATCAAGGATAAAGCGATGACTTTCAAGCATGTGCCCGATACCCTAAAGAACAGAAGATTTCAGCTGAGCTGGGACGTGCCTTCTTCTATTTTTGATTGAGGGTTGTCCTCTTTTGTTATCCCTGCCTCTTGCTGTTTGTTGTTGTTTCGTTTTCCTCTCTTGTTGTTTTTAGCTGTTTCGGCTTCTTGGCACCCTTTCACTCTTCAGTGACTTAGTCTTGTAGAGTGTTTGTTTTCTTGGTGCCAAGTCCTATGGTTGTATATTTGTGCAAAATCTATACAAATCTTATCTTTACCCAAAAAAAAAAAAAAAAATAATAACAACTACGAAAGCATGCCATTTTCGGATCCCTCGGGTACTGTTCACGCTGTTCTCTCAATTGGTGAATCCCAAGTGACTGTTCATCAGTCTGTTGAGATGCTGTTTCCTGGAGATGTAGCCATCGGTTTGGGCTGATTTTTGGAGGGAAGATCCATCTCTACCTCCTCTAAATTCCCACCGAAGGATTTCGCAAAAGCTGGTCTGGATTCGGAGTTCTACCATGCCCTAGTTCTGCTGGGCGTTCTCTAGGTTCTGCACTGGAGTTTCTGGTGTTTTGCTCGCCCTCGGAGTTCCTATGGTCGGATTGGGCTAATTTTTGGAAGAGAGCTTCTTCTCATCCTATTCGTCCATCCCTCCGAAGATCTTTCTCTGGGCTGAGCTGCTCTTCGAGTTATGGCTTGTCTTCCTCGGTGCGCATTCCCGGATTTTGGAGTACAAAAGGTAGTTGGAACTAGACTTCGGGTCTCACGTTTCCTAGCGGGATCCTACTCTCTCTTGGTGCGATCCTTTCAGTCTGCGATTTCCCAGGTTCTTGTTTTCCCTACCTCCCTTCTGTTTATTCTGGTGCCTTTTTTTTTTGCTAGTTTGTCTGCTGCTGTGTGTTCTTGGATCGAAGTGCTGGTCTGGTGCCTTGTTGGAGCTTTGTTGGTTCTTATTTTGCATTGTCAAGCTGCAAGTTCGGTTTTCGAGTTCGGTTGCCTTCCCTAGGATGCTCTTCGTCTTGCCTTAAGTGGGTGCACGCCAGGTGTTTGTTGAAATGGCTCCACCAGCAGTGGTGACCAGAATCGACAACTCTTGTGCTAGATCTTCGGGTGGATCCCCTGAGGGGTCTTCAATGCGCATTCCTAGTGATAATCCCCCCTCAGTGCAAGGGGTTGGTGGTGCTTCCTCCTCAGGCCCGCGTGAGAAGCACAACCTGCAACAAGGACGGAACCTGTAATCAGCTCGGGCTAACTCTAGAGCCCGCTCCAGAGGATGAAGTCATCCTTGTTCAGCCTCTAGGCGTCCCCAGGGGTCCCAGCCCCTCTCTGCAACCCAAAATCCGGCCCCAGCCCGTTCTTGGGCTAATGTTGCTCGCTTAGCAACGCGAGGCCCACAGCTGACCTATACCCTAGGTAGCACCGACACGCGACACGACATGAGTGTCCGACACGACACGACACGTCGACACATCATTTCTAAAAAATAGAGAATTCCGACACGTTGCGACACGTTGAATATTAAATGAATATTTTTATTTGTAATTAATTTGATTCAAATTTATAAATAATTAATTAATTAATTAAAAAAGCCTATAATAAATTTACACTAATAATATTAATAAATCAATTCATTTGAAATTCGAAAGATATATTCATAATTAATGCGAAACATATTTTTAATTTTAACAAAAGTTATTGATAAAACTAATAATTAATAAGAAATTAGAATCAATTTATTTAAATAAATTCATGATTTTTTAGAATAATCAAAATTTATCATTATTCAAAATTCAATACTTTTACTTTTCGAAATTATTTTTCAATTTCATTTATTTAATTTTTCTATAACAATAAATTCCCAAATCCACTCTTTTTTTTCATTTGTCCATTTCCCTCCACCCCAAACTTATTTTACTTTTTTCCCTCCCAAAACCATTGACAGTTTGTCGGCCTCTTTTCCCCTCCCCCAAAACTCAAAAGACACGCCATCCGTCCCCCTCTTTGTATTATCTTTTATCCCCTTTTCACAAACCCTAGTGACCTTCTGTTTTCCCCCTTCTACCGCTCGCACAAAAAACACGGGACCAAGAAAAAGACGCAGGCAGCGAGACCTCGCTCCCTCTTTCGCACCTCGTACCGTTTCTCAGCTTCCGACGATGGAGTGGACGCGACGCCGAGGAGGAGGGCCGCGACGCCGAGGAGGAGGAGATGCCGTCACTGCCGCCACCGCCGCCGCCCCCGTGGGTCCCGATCCCTTCCTCTTCTCTTCCTCTCTTTGACCGTCTCTCGCCGTCACTCGCGGCCTCTGCTCCCTCCCCCTTCCTCACCTCCATCCAGAGTCTTCCGGACACGCGTCGACACGCGTGTCGAGAAAAGTTGACCGCGTGTCGAAAAATCGGACACGCGGTCAATGCGTGTCCGACCGTGTCCGAGCGTGTCGACGTGTCCGACACGCTCCGTCACGTGTCGGACACGACACGGAAGCACGGACAACGTGTCCGTGCTTCCTTGCCTATACCCCTCCTTCATTTGTTGATGGTAAGGCGGTAGTCAAGTTGCCGGATGAGGTGTTGGAAGCGGTGGATCCTAAGTGGCACCAATGCCTTGTATGGTATTTCGTGGGTAGAAAGAAACTTCCATTTGGGATGGTTGAACAATCCCTCAAGTACATTTGGGGGAACAAACTTGCGAAAATCATCACAAATAACCAAGGATTTTACTTCCTTCACATCCCGAATCAAAGATTTCGAAGAAAAATCCTTGAGGAGGGACAAACTACGGTAGCTAGGGTGCGGCTGGTGCTTCGTCAGTGGGAACCTCTCTTGGATCTCAAAAGAGGTAACCAATCCGTGGTGCCTATTTGGATTCGGTTGCTAGATCTTCCCCTAGACTGTTGGAACAACCCAGCCATGGGTTATATTGCGAGTACGGTGGGAAAACCATTGTTCATGGACCAACGCATGGACCAAGTGAAATCAGCTTCTTATGCGCGAGTGTGCGTGAAGATCGAGGTAAATCAACCTAGATGTAAGATTGCTAAAGTAGAGCTAAAAGGGGTGACTCGATCAATCGCTATTGAGTATGAATGGCTTCCTTCGGAATGCCTTGATTGCGGTTCCTTTGGGCACAATTGCCGGGCGCCCCCTCGTCCCCCAGCGGTTCGAACTCCTGCTCAACAGCGTTTTCCAACTTCTCCAAAGGCGACTGCCCCTACGATGGTCCCTGTGCCGGTTCCAAGACAGGTTCAGCAAGAGCATCCCACTTCTGTGGTCGATTCTCCCCCGATGGGTGTCCTTACTCCGGAGCTTGCTAATACCATCGAGGTACCCCTACCTGACCTGTAGCTGGTTCCTGACCCACGTGTTGAGGAACAACCTTGGAAACAGGTCAAGAGAAAAAAGAAAAGAAAAAAGAAGTCAGCCTCCAAAGGTGGGGAGACGTCCAGCTTTGTTTTCGATGCCGAAGAGGACCTGATTGTTCCTGCTTTGGAAAAGTCTTCCAAAGGAGGGGTTCCGCCCAGACCTAATGCAGGGGAGGTGGCTCGGTCTGAGCGCCTTAAAGGCCCTCTTGAAGAAGACGCTCCTCCCACCAGCAGAAAGACGGTACTTGCTGAACCACCGCAGAACTGCCCCCTGCGGTGGTTCTCTCCCTTGCGGCTGATTCAAGATCGGGCTTGGATCGTTCCAGCAACCCGAAACGAGGTGAGGCTTCATTGCCTGCCACCTTCGACGTGGAGAATGATGACCTCTTATCCTCGATTCGGCCTGCTCTTCTCCTAAGAAATCCAAAGCAGTGGATTTAAAAGTGGAGATAATCCAAGAAAGGCTCTTGTCTCTAGCTCCTGACCCTAGACCAAAAGGAAAAGATGACCCTACGGCATCTCAACACCGCAAGCCTTCTAAACAGAGGTAGGCTCTCCTTCTTGGCCCTGTCTTTGTTGCTGTTTGTACATATTTTGGGGTTTTATGCATTTTGGCTTTTGGAACATAAGGGGTCTTATGGACCCATTGAGAAGAGCTGAAGTTAAGAACTTTGCCCGGACTAACAGCTTATGTTTGATCGGCTTATTGGAGACTAAAGTCCCGGATTATCTTTTTCGTTCCCTATCTGATAACCTTTTACCGGGTTGGAAGTGGGTGGCTAATTATGACACCTCTCCAAATGGGCGTATTTGGCTTGGGTGGAATCCCTTCTTCGTTAGTTTTGATTTGATCTCTTCTAGCAACCAAGCTATCCATGGCAAGACGACTCTCCTCTCTAGTGGTGTTTCCTGTTGCATTTCGGCTGTTTATGCGGCTCACTCGTTTGCTACCCGCAGACCTCTTTGGGAGGACCTGATTAGGATGAGTTCTTCTGTCCAAGAGTTCGCCTGGTTGGTGGCCGGGGATTCTAATGCCATCAGGGACCCCTCGGACAAGCTTGGAAGTTATGACTCCTGGCCTTCCAAGTTCGATGATTTTAATCATTGCTTGATGCGAGCTAAGCTGGAGGATTTGAGATATAATGGCCTTCGCTTCACTTGGTTTACATCCTCTAGAGCTAATCGCAAGGCGAGGAAAATAGATCGGGTTTTGGTGAATGCCTCTTGGACCTCGCAGTTCTCCTACTCTCAGGCGACTTTTCTCACGCCAGGTATTTCGGACCACTCTCCTATGGTGGTAAAAGTCTCTAACCCAATTCATCGGAGGAAGCCCTTTAAATTGTTCGAGTTTTGGATGGATCACCCGTCTTTTCCTGGTATTGTGGAGGAGGTTTGGGATACCCCAGTCTATGGCGTGCCTATGTTCAAGTTGGTTTTCAAGCTCAAAGCCCTTAAGAATCGACTCAGACAGTTCAACAATGTTTCCTACTCCAACATATCCGAGAGGGTTGCTGTTCCCAGGGAGGCTTTCAGACTTGCACAGCTTGATCTTCAGCTCGACCCTACCAACGACTTCTTGGCTGAGTTGGAGAAAGAACATCGTAAAACCTGTGTGGAGTTGAGGAACCAGGAGGAATCCTTCTTCAGGCAGAAATCAAGAGTTAAGTGGCTAGTTTGTGGTGACAAGAACACCAAGTACTTTCATCACTCGGTCGCCTTTAGACACTTGAAGAATAGGATCCTTGTAGTTCGTGATAGGAACGGGATCATGGTATCCGATCCAAACCTGGTTCACAACACCTTCGTCGCTCATTTCCAGGAGCTTTTAACTTCTCGGACTCAGCGCTCCAGCCCATCCTTGGATGATATTCAGCAGGTTATTTCCTCCCCTCTTGGAGTGGACTAGGTTAGCCTTCTCTCTAATCCTGTTTCAGTTGATGAGATCAAGGAAACTTTTTTCTCCCTAGCTAGAGGTAAAGCCCCTGGGCCGGATGGCTTTGGGGTCGAATTCTTCTTAAGTAACTGGGAGCAGGTTGGCCCCTTAGTGGTTGAAGCTGTCTTGGATTTCTTTACAACGAGCAGGCTCCTGAAGGAAATCAATTGCACTATCTTAGTGCTAATTCCGAAGGTTCCCAATGCGACCTCAGTAGGGGATTATAGACCTATTGCCTACTGCAATACGATTTATAAGTGCATCACAAAGGTGTTAGCTAACCGAATTGCCTCTATTCTTCATGAAGTTATTAGTCCTCATTAGAATGCCTTCATCAAAGGCAGGCGTATTCGGGACAACATTCTCCTAGCTCAAGAGTTATTTGCAGGGTTTCATCTTCAGCCGTTCACTCCAAAATGTGCTGTGAAGGTGGACTTCCAAAAAGCCTATGACACGGTGGACTGGGATTTTCTTGATTTGGTCCTCCATGCCTTTCACTTCCCGGATCACCTCATTAGACTTATTATGGTATGTGTTCGCACTCCCATGTTTTCCATTTCCTTGAATGGTGATCTTCATGGGTTCTTTCCAAGTGGGCGTGGTCCCCGGCAGGGGGATCCTATGTCACCGTACCTTTTCACTCTAGTCATGGAGGTCTTCTCCGGGATCTTAAGTGCTAAGGCGGCTCAGCAAGGTTTCAAATTCTTTTGGAGGTGCAAGGCGACTAATTTATCGCATCTCTTTTTTGCGGATGACATCTTCCTCTTCTGTCAGGCAGACTTGGTTTCAGCCTCTCTCCTTAAGGAGGGGCTTAACTTGTTCTCAACTTGGAGTGGATTGAATCCGAACAACAACAAAAGCGACATCTTTCTTGCTGGTGGCTCGGTTGAGCAAAGGAATAGCATTAGAGATCTCTTTGGCTTTGTTGAAAGAACTCTACCGATGCGTTACTTAGGAGTTCCTATCATCTCTTCCAGGCTTGGAAAAGGTTATTGTATTTCCTTAGTGGAGCGTATCATGGCAAGGGTGCAATCTTGGACGCATCGTTTCCTCTCCTTTGCTGGTAGAGTTCAACTCATAAGATCAGTTCTCCATGCGATCCAAGCGTATTAGGCGTCTGTTTTTACAATTCCTTTTGCTATTTTGGATCGGATTGAGCAGATTCTCAGGCAATTCCTTTGGAAAGGACCTAGCCTCGGCAAAGGCGGTGCAAAAGTTTCCTGGGATGATGTGTGCCTAGCCAAGGAAGAAGGCGGTCTTGGCATTCGGAGTCTTAGAGACTATAATAAGGCCTCCATGCTCAAGCATATCTGGATCCTTTTCATTGATAAGGAGTCCTTATGGTGCAAATGGATCCACTCAACATTTCTGAAGAGGAAAAGCTTTTGGATAGTGAAAGTTCCTACTTTATGCTCTTGGGCGTGGAAAAGGATCCTTCACTTGCGCTTGGAATTCAGACTTCTCTTCCGTTGGCGGATTGGGGATGGTCGCGCTACCTCTCTCTGGTACGATCTCTGGCACCAGGTTGGTCCATTGAACCTCTCTTGCTCCAAAGCCGTTATATCCAGCTCCGATGTGTCTCCGATGGCCTATGTTGCTGACCTGTTCACTCCAGCTGGCCATGCCTTCAGGTCAGTGATCGCTTCCTGGGATTATCTTATCCCTTCCCTATCCCCCTCTCCGGATTGTTTGTCTTGGGACGGTAGTCCCGATGGTCTCTTCTCGATCTCTTTCGCTTGGAATCTTATTAGAAAAAAGAAGGACAGGGTTGAGTGGCATTCCTTTATTTGGAATAAGGTCATCACACCGAGGTATCAGTTCAACCTTTGGCTTATCACGAAGAAACGTCTTCCCACACAGACATTGCTTATGTCGTATGGTAGGATTGGCTATGAGGTTTGTGCCTTCTGCAAGAACACTCCGGACTCTATTGATCATCTCTTCTTTGAGTGCTCCATCATTGCTAGCGTGGCTTTTTTCTGGGCGGTGAAGTGCAATCTTCCCTAGCGGAAGAAGACCTGCGATGAGAACCTTCAATGGGCTATTAAACTTCTTTCCGTGAAGGATTTTTACCGTTCCATGGACCGGTTTTCTTTCGGTGCCCTTTGCCACATACTTTGAAAGTACAGAAATGATAGTCTTTTCAAAGACCAAGCGGCGTTAGCGGTCTCAGTCAAGAAGCATCTTATTAGAGTGGTGAAGGATAAAGCTCTCTCCTTCAAAAACGTCGAGGATACTCCGAGAAACAGAAGACTTCAACGGAATTGGGGAATGGATCCAGCTATTTTTGCAACCACTCCTCCGGTCCCGTGACGATCCGCTTTCTCTCTTGGGGCCTGTCGTGGCTCCCTTGGGTTTCGCCTCTTTTGGCCTTCTGGCTTTTGCCGTTGGCCTTTTGTTGTTGTTAGTGGCGCGGTGTTTGGTCGGCCCTACGTGGCCTCCTCGTTTCTCTTCTCTAGCCTAGGCTTTAGGCTTTAGTTTGCTTTGGTCGTTTCTGGCGGTTTCTTTTCGCCTGGCACCCTTCCACTTGCCTAGATATGTCTGGGTTAGTGTAAGTTTTGTTGGTGCCAGGTCTTGTATTACCTCTTACCAAAAAAAAAAAAAAAAAAAAAAAAAAAACTGCGAAAGCATCTTTACCAAAAAAAAAATTACTTTACCAAAAAAAAAAAACAATTGCGAAAGCATATTTTGCCATTTTTGTTCTTCTCGGTATACTGTTCATCCATCCTCTCTTTTCAGGCGATCGAGCTTCTGTTCACTCGCTTCTGGTTCTTCGGCCACAGTGGAGGCGTTGACTAGTAGCTGGACTTGATTTTTGGAGGGAAGAAGCGTCTCCCTCCCCCTTCAAATTTGGACCGAAGCTCTTTGTCCGGTAAGCCCTAATTCTCGAGCTATGAAGTTCGTCGTTTAGGGTTTCTGTTCCCCTGTTTCGCCTAATCGTGCTCAATTTGGGTTTGATGGTCTCGGTGGCTTTCTCGGATCATTCTATGGATCCCAACAAAGGATAGGCCCGTGCTAACACTAGGCGTAGTCGAAGTCGCCAGAGGAACCATCCTCATGATCCTTCTTCGTCGCGCCTTGCTACTGGGAAGTGAGATTCTTCGAAAGCCCCACAAGCTCGTTCATGGGCCAACGTCGCAAGACTCTCAGCTCGTGGATATGATTTGACTTATGTTCCCCCAACTTCAATTGGAAAGAAAGCTGTTGTTCACCTCTCGGAGGAGGTGAAACAAGCTATTGACCCAAAGTGGAGTTGCTGCCTGATCGGATACTTAAAACAGGCTTGGGGTGACCACCTCAAAGAAGTACGAGCAAATGATGACAGATTTTACTTTTTCTTCATCCCGGATCATGATTTTCAGAGGAAAATCCTTGAGGAGGGAATGATGACAGTGGCCGGGGTTCCCCTGGTTCTTAAGCAACGGCACCCAATGCCGATTCTCAAGAAGGACCTCCAGTCGATGGTTCCTGTCTGGATAAGACTGAAGCACATCACCTACCCATACTGGTCGGCTCCTGGTATAAGCGAAATCGCAAGTGCAGTGGGAAGACCATTGTATGTAGATCCCCTAACTGAGCAAATGCGAAGAATGTCTTCACTAGAGTCTGTGTTGAAATATCAGCTAAGCTAGAAAGGTGCGAAGAAGTGGAGGTATTCGTGGATGGGGAGTCCTTCACAATTCCAGTTATTTATGAGTGGAAACCTGAATCATGTCCAAAATGTCGTGCTTTCGGCCACAATTGTGTGTCTGCTGATATTGTTGCGCCTGCTGAAGTTACTATGCCTAATGGGAGGAAATCCCCTGCTGTTGATACACCTGCCATCCCTCAGTTAGACCCTGCTCCTTCCAAGTCTGGTAATGACCAGCAAGGCTGGACCCAAGTGGCTCGAAAGAAGAAGTTAGGGCCTAAGGACATGGTTCCTTCCCCGCCTGTGGTTTCTTTGAAGCTAAAATCTTCTCTGTCAGCTGGCTCCTTTGCCCTGACTATTCAATCCCAGAAAAGCCAAGAGGTGCTTAAACTTTTACCAACTGGCTCCTCCTCAATGGCCATTGTGGCCCCAAACTAGGTAAATACCTCTATGATGGCTCTGTCTTCTGCGGAAGAATCGGATAATGCTGCTAGCGCTATAAGCAGCAGCTCAGATGATTCAGAGATTCCGGTGGCTGGTATTCCTCCTTTGCAAGAGGAAGTTATCTCGGGGACTCCACCTTCCAAGGAAGTTCCCCCTTCACATGTTGCTTTTGCTCCTTCGACAAAGGCCCCTCCTCAAGGAACGGGTCGAAGGAGGCCCCCTAAAAGGCGGTAATCGTTGCCCTGCAGTTTGGTTTTTTGATCTCCCTATTTCTATGTTTTTTGGTGTCTGGAATATTAGGGGTCTATGTGACCATGTCAAACAAGCCGAGATTAGAAATTTTGTTCATGCTAACAACCTTAGTTGTGTTGGCATTATTGAAACTAAGATTTCTCTTGTTGCTTCTATTACTGTGTCTGCTCTTCTACTGCCAGGATGGGTCTGGGTCAATAATTATGAACATTCCCCTTTAGGCCGAATCAGGTTGGGATGGAACCCGCGTGAGATCACTTTCTCTGTGAACTCCTCTTCTAGCCAAGCTATCCATGGCAATGCGGTTATTTTGGACTCTATGAAATCTTTTGCTCTCTCAGTGATTTATGCGGAGCATAGGTTTGTCTCTTGCCGTCCCTTATGGGCTGATATCATCAATATGAGTAATGCTTTTGCAGAGACTCCATGGATTTTAGCAGGTGATTTCAATGCTATTCGGGACCCCTCTGACAGGATGGGAAGCTCTAATGCTTGGATTCCTGCTTTTGATGAATTTGGGGAGTGTCTTATTCAAGCAGGGCTCGATGACCTCCGTTATACTGGGCATAGATATACGTGGGCTTCTTCTTCGGGTCCTTCTCGAAAGCTAAGGAAAATTGACAGGGTTCTGGTGAATGCTTGTTGGAGCTCTACCTTTTCTTTCTCGGAGGTAGCGTTCTTAGCCCCAGGTATATCCGACCATTCTCCGATGATGATTAAAAGCATGCCGATTCCTAAATCTTGCAAACCATTCAAATTTTTCATGTTCTAGACCTCTCATCCAGATTTTTCAAACATTGTCTCACAAGTTTGGGACACTAACTTCAGTGGCAAGCCTATGTTTATCTTATGCTCGAAGCTCCGCCTTTTGAAAAGCAAGCTGAAGCAGCTCAATAAAGAAGGACTTTTGATGGATGGAATTTGCTTATTTGCCAACTGGTCTAGACTTACTCCCAACTTGAACAAAAGTGAAATATTCCTTTCGGGAGGCCCCGATTCCTTGAGGAATGCTTTGGTAAGTGCCTTGGGCTTTCATTTAGGCTCCCTTCCCTTTAGGTACTTTGGTGTGCCTATCATTTCCTCTAGATTGGGCAAGGAGGATTGTGTCTCCCTAGTGAATGCTATTATTTCGAGAGTTCAATCTTGGACCAACTATTTTCTTTCACTAGCGGGCAAGCTGCAGCTAATCAGATCGGTTCTACATTCTATCCAGGTATACTGGTCTAGCATTTTTATCCTTCCCTCCTCGGTCATTAATTGGATTGAACAAATTTTTCGGCAATTCCTTTAGAGAGGCTCGAACTTGGGATTTGGAGGAACAAAGGTTGCACGGGATGAAGTCTGTTTACCTAAAGAGGAAGGTGGTTTGGGTATCCACTCCCTTCATGTGAGCAATGTAGTTGCCATAATCAAACACTTTATGGCTCCTCTTTACCGATAAGGAGTCATTATGGTGTAAATGGATTCATTCCAATTTCTTGAAACGAAAGAATTTCTTGATTGCCCTGAGGCCTACCTTTTGCTGTTGGGCATGGAAGAAATTGCTTCGCCTCTGTGATTTGTTTCAGCATAATTTTAAGTGGTGCATTGGTAATGGCTTATCAGTCTCCTTTTTGTTTGATCATTGGCACCCTCGTGGCCCGCTCTACAAGCTCTTCTCTGATCAAGAAATCTATCGTTCTGTTATGATGGAAAAACACCCTTCAAAGGATATGTGGGAGTTGTATAAAAATCTTCTAAAGATAACCATTAGTACGGTTGGTAGAACATATGCTCAGAAAGAAATTGTTCTCATTTTCTTGTTTCCTTTCCATCAAAGAAAAATAAGGCATTCTATTTCTCCTTTATGAAAATAATTGGCATTTATGCTGTGGAAATTGGATGTTTTCTTCGGGATTGCATTCAAACCAACGTGAAGTAATATTGTTCATCATTCATCCACAATTCAACGATCGTTTCGAGGTAAATTATTCATTAAGCATCAAAAAGAGGAAAGTTGTCTTCCGCCAACTTTCTTCCTATAGGGGGGTTCTAGAAGATAATGACCATTTGGTCGAAAGCATGCCACGTGACAAAATCATACCATGTGTTCTGCCACATGGCGATCATGGAGCCAAAGTGGAGTGTCCCGTACGTGGGCAGCCCGTAGAGTTCACATTTTCTCAGCTCCAGCCGTAACTGTAGACGAAAGATTGGTAGACTATTTCTGTGTATAAATTTGCATTCAACCGACATGTCTTAGATAATTTCGTTTGTTTTTCTCCGTTATCTGGACCTGAGGTCCTTCTGGGATTGGGCTTTTCCAGTGCCATGATGCCATGGGCCTTGTCTTGTTTGGGCCTTTTGACCTTCCAGTCTCTTGAAGCAACAACGAGCCTCTTCATGAAAAATAATCATTACTTTCGCATAGCCAGAAAGAGAAAAAGACACTTGAAATTTAGGTTTCGCGGGATGTTTTTAGTTCTATGTCCCCTATATAGTAAGCCAAAAACATGAGTTTGTCTCGCTTTCAGGTCCATTCGAACTTTATCTCTAAAAGAAAATTTCTTCTACTTATACAATAAATGGCAAAAAACTTAAAAAGCCCCATTTTGTAGAGCACTTTCGATCTAAGCAATCTGCCCCGCACCTTTGGAAGTTACATAAGATCCTCCTCCTTAACTCCTCGTATTATCTCTGCTTCTTGTCATCATTCTCTTATTATTAATCTTAGCATTACAATTAAATAGATAATTACGAATAAAACTTATGCTAAGTCATAAAATTCACATTGAAATATGCATAACGTTAATTGAGCCTGCACATGACATGTGCATAAAAAGTCTACTTTTGTTCATGTGCAAACCCTAGGAGCCCTCGCCGAATGCCAGGACCCGGCGGAACACACAGAAAAGGTCTTCGGGCAGACTTCTAAAAAGTCGAGACTTTCTTTTTCACTTTCCCGTCGAATTCTAAAGTATTATCTACATGGAGAAATTATATGTGTATCTACATGTTTATATAAGACCATTTTTAAATGTTAAGCATTTGAAAGTAATTCCCAATCGGTCGGGCTTAGCAAAATCCGATGAGAGCTAGGGAGATAAAGATTGATGTCCAAAACCTCAAGAGAGAAACTGTTTCGCCGAAATTTTCTCATGACAAGATGTTTTTCATCAAGAGTTGTTCTTCAGTTTTTATTGAGGCAACCAATGTCTTACACCCATTCTAGACTAGAAATATTACAGGCAAACAAAAATCAACTTCTTCAGTCCAAACAGTACTGTATAATCCCAAATCAAGTCAGAATTTAATCAATGATAAAGTCAGAAAATTGCAAACTTGATAACTTGACCAAGTGTAAACAAATTATGATGATGGAACTTAATTTACGTCATAGCATGAAAACTTAAAGATACTACGTCGGAATTTAATCAACAACGTGGTACCCAAGATAAATATATATGCCGGAATATAATCGACGATGTAGATCTAGAAGCCACAACTAAGAAAAATAAAGTGTAATTAAATAAAAATAAAGAGTAAATTTTCTTGATGTGTGCGGGGGTTCTCCAATGGACAACTAGCGGTGTAAACGTAGCAATATTTATTATGGTTCGTGATAATTACCTCTGGACAGCTCCCAATGGTTATATTTTCCTTTAGCCACTTCCACTAGTTAGTTCCACATCTTGATATCTCTACATGCCTCTTGCATAAACCCTAACAAAGGGTGCTCCACTCCATGGATTTTAAACTCCAATTTAGCTTGCTAATGTCCGTTCAATAAACATTTATTACGACAGCCTATATTATTGGTTACCAGCCACCTGCCGCCATATTTTGAAAACTGAGTGCATTGCATTAGCGAAGATCATCATTAATCAATATGCACATGTCAATCCCTGTACTTATCGATGAGAGAGGTGTCAAAAACCGAATCGAACCAAATCGAAAAATTCGATTTTTTCGGTTCAGTTCTCATTGAAAATCGAAATTTTTTTTATCAATTCGGTTTTTATCATTTAACTGAACCGAACTAACAAATTAATAAGAGCTTATTTCTTAGAAATGAAAATTATATACAATAGAAAAAAAGAAAAAAACAAATACAAAAATCAAGAACTAAAAGTTGAAAACCAAAAATCGAAAAATCGAACCAAAATTTCGGTTTGGTTCGTATTCAGTTTGGGTCTCATTTGGTTTAATTCGGAAGTTTTTCCTAACGGTTTGGTTCGGTTCGATTTTTAAAAGAAAATCGAACCGAATCAAACCGTTGACACCCCTAGACAAGATGACATACCTCCGGTAATATCCACATGATCTGCACGTGACTGCCCATTTTCGGGTGCCGCCCCCACGTGTTTATCTTATCCACATACGGAGCAAATTATTTTTGGGGTTGACAGAATCGTACATTTGTATCGAAGATGGTCACATGGTGGGGGATAACTCGAGCTTTCGAGAAGGAGACACGATAAACGTGCTTGGTTGATCTCGTGTTCGCATGTTATGGAATTCTGACACTAGAAAGTTAGGTTCGATACGAAGACGCGTTCGCCATGCGAAGTGGAACCGGCGAGGGAAGCCTCTGCCCAATTTCCAAGCAGTTTCGTCCATGGTGGTCAAATGAGAATCTAAAGACTGTCTAGGGGTATAACTGCAAAAGAAGTTCATTGTTAGTTTTGCTTCCCCATTCATTTGACTTGTGGTCAACCCTGATAATTCCCTCCCGACCATTTCAATCATTAAAAGATTTAGGAATATCAAAGGAAAGTCCACCAAACCATTAATAACAATACCAATAATTGAGGGTCCGCAGCCCACGGGAAGCGACTACCGATTTTCACCATCCAAATCAAGTGCTACAACACTTGTTACATTTCGGGTGAGTTTCATTAGGGACCACTAAACTTTGATAATTATTTTGCTGTCAGGTCCCGTGCTTCGATTTCAATCTTTTTATGGACTCGACTTTCCAATCGACTTACATTGATCGGAACACGGTACAATTTTTCAGCGAGATGTCGACGTGGCGGGAAATTGGTCACGTGTCATCATTGAAACACAAGAGCAAAGTTTTTTCTTTTTTTTTTATTTGATAAATGATAGTAATGACTTTAAAAATAGGCCAGCCCCATGAATATTGTAACCCTTTAGCTTGGTGGTCTGCTTAGAAGCGGCATAAAGGCGATGTAGTGAATAAAGTATACAATACACGCAAATCGTAACGCGTCCAAAAAGAGACGATGCTGTAAAGCAAAATCCGCGTCGCATTTGATATTCTCCAAAGGCTAATCAAAATGAATATGCCTTTTTTTTTTTTTTTTTTTCCGATCTAAATCAAAATGAGTATCTTAAAGCTTACTATTAGATAGGGTGTTAAGGCCCTATTTGTTGCGTAGAAAATAAATTATTTTGGAAATACTTTCTAAAATATGATCACTTGTATTACCTATAAAAATAAATGAACGAAGAATATTTATCATTCTTGAAAATGTTTAAAAGTACATTGCTATTAATAATGAAAACATATTTAGTGGCTAATTATTAAAGGCAATACAAGTGATTGTTTAAAAAAAAATTCCAAGCCATTTAATTTCCGGGAAAACAAACAAAATAGTGTGTTTACTTCGGAGAAAACCTCATGATAAAGAAAAATGACTTTCACATCTAGAGAAAGAAAACATTTTCCCTTTCTTAATTAGGAAATTTATTTTCCTAATTTGAAGCAAGCATATTTTTTTATAATCGTAAATAGTTTTCTATGAACTAATTATTTATAGCGAAACGAACACGTGAGAACCTCAAAAAAACAAAAACTGGTAGAAAAAATTCACCCAAACAAAAATTTGGAAAATTTATTAGTAGGATGCTTGATAAAATTGGCCGGCACCAAAAATCATGAAAAGGAAAAAGAAAAAAAGAAAAAGAAGAAGAAGAGAAAAGGTGTTCTATCCGATAGTTGCAGTAAAATCTCTGTTGCCATGAAACAGAAATTCCATTTTTCTTTTTTTATTTTTTTCTAGATAGGATATTTTCATCCATTCTAATTAATCATCTTACAGAAAAAAAAATTCGAACCACCAATTTTTCATGCCTCAAGCAAAAAAAAAAAAAAAAAAAAAAAAAAAGTAAAACCTGGGGAAACCCAAAAAGTCTTGGTGGCCAAGCGCGTCCCACCGCATTTAAGAAGCGGCGTTCTCCTTGACAAGTACGCCCCCCTCATTTACTCCTCTCTCCAAAACCCTGCCCAACAGCCAAAAAGCAAAAACAACGCTCGAAAAATCAAAAATCAAAATCAAAAATCAAAACCCCGCGATGATCGAAGAGCGGCGCGGCGGATCCCGGCCGCCCCACGGCGTCCTCCTGGCGGTCGTCGTCGGCATTGTGGTGGCCGTCCCCTTCCTCGTCGGCGACGGCGGCGAGGCCGTGACGGGGGCGATCTCCGAGGCCCTCACCCCGGTGGGCCTCCTCCTCCTCCCCATCGCCCTCCTTCTCACCATCCAGTTCCTCTCCTCCGACCGCGGCTCCTTCGTCTCCGCCATCTTCTCCAGCTCCGGCGAGCCCGACAGCATCCACCGGGCCAGCGGCTCCCCGGTCGGCGTCGCCCTCGTCCTCGCCCTCCTCCTCTTCCTGCTGTACAGCCGCGTCTCGATCTTCGGCGGCGGCGACGACTCCGAGTGACCGAGATCCCCCCGCCGGAGCCGACCGGATCTTCGGATCTCCGCCGATCTTCTTCTCATTTCCGTACGCATTTCGATGTTTTTCTTGTTTTTGTTTTTTTCCGAATTTTACTTTTAGCGTGTGGTATACTATTAGCCGTAGAGAGAGGGCGGCGGGCAGTTCTGTAATTACGGGGAAGTACGGAGGGTGTTAATGGTATTTCGGGTGAATGGCGGTTGACTGTTGACCGGCGAGTTTGCGCTTTGGTCGCTGCTCGGTTCCGATCCATGCTTTTAAATTTTCAAATCTTTTGGTAGAAGAATCGATGCTTCCTGGAAGACTGAAATTAATTGCATTTCGGCTCGAATTATTGCTGGTTAGGAAAGACATTCATTCGAAATGACGCGTAGAAGTCGCGATCATGTGCCACGTCAAATGGATCGTCACGAGATATGTCGGCTTTTTTCCGTTGTTGATTGTACCGGGAATATAATGTAAACCCGAGAAATTATATAACGGGTGTCGTGGCTCCGGATTGAATTGGACACGTGGTGAGGCCCGCATGTGAATATTCTCACTCCCAATGACTTCCGGGGCGAATGAACTTCATGCCCAAAAAATTTAAATTATCCAAGATAAAATTTTAAACTCGAAAATGGAAAGAAACCAATGAAAATGTATCAAAGCGCGACGCATCCAACATGACCAAAAGTAGCCGGTCTCCTCCTCAAATAATTATGAGATTAAAGGAATGTTCGGAATTTTTCCCACATCATCCGACATGAGTTAATGCCAGATTATTGTCTTTTCCGCTATATTTGAAAAAGATTATATCATACCTTTACGTGGTTATTAGCTTATGGCACATTTGTTTAAATGATTACTTAGTGATAAAGTAAAATATATTCGATAAAAATCATTTTAAAAAATGGACAATTCTCATTTGTCTAGTAAGGGAAAATGATTTCTATCTTATTAAAAGGGCAAGTCATTTTTCCCCAATCTAAATTTGCTATTTTCACTTTATGGAAAACATTTTTGGTTGATTGATAGTTTTCCCTCACCCAAATAACTCAAAGTCAAAAAACAATCTTTTGGAAATAATTCATAGGTTGGTGGATATAATTTGTTTTGGTGTTTTGCGAACAAGGTAGCGTGTTAAGTAATGAAGATCGTAAATCGTAATGCTAGGACTTTCTATGCGCCCATACAGCCTTCAACTTGAACTTGTATATTTTAATCATGAAAATCCTAGCATAGGGATTCTCTTTCTACAAGGCTTCCTATAATAAAATGAACATAGTAAGGCCTAACTCTAGGGAAAATAGCTCATTGAAAGTTTTAAAATCTTTTAAAAGGTGCAATCTAGTCCATCTTATCGTCAATATTGGTAATTTTCAACATGTCAAATGCATACTATCTAAGGAAAAGTACCAAAAAAGTCATAAATCTATTACATTTGTACCATTTCAGTCATAAAACTTTCAATTTGATTAATTTAGTCTTAAATCTTTTTGCATTGGTACCAATTTATTCAATTTGATCAATTTAGGTCGGAAATTGTTAATATGGACAACAGCGGTCCTCTATGGTATGATTGGTGCTAACATGGATAAATTTTGTAATTTTAAAATTTTTTTCGAATTTTTTTCTTTTTTATCTTTTCTTCTTTCTTTTTTCCTGTATATTGTTGGCCATTGAGGTCATTGATTGACCATTGCTGACCGCAGATGAGGGCTAGCAACCTCGCTTGGTCTGGGCGAAGGCCAAGCCCTTGCTTGTTGGCCGACAAGGGCATCGGGATCTCACCCAGATCCAGGTGAGGATCGTGACGCCCTTGCCTGGTCTGAGCAAGGCATCATGGCCTTTGCACCCTCACTTATGGCCGAAGAGGGAGCGAAGGCCATTGCTGACCAATAGGTGAGTGGGGCTGTGCCGTATAGGATTGTCGGAGTCCATGTCAGTAATTTTCGATTATAATTATTTGAATGAACTAAATTGCTATCAACGCGAAAAGATTTTGGACTAAATTGACTCAATTAAAAAGTTTAAGACTAAATTCGTACAAATATAATAAATTTATGACTTTTTTGGTACTTTCCCTATTATCTATGTATAGAGGCACTTTGGTAGTCTATGTGTGTGTGTGTGTATTTGAGATCTGATTTTAAATTAATTCTAAGGAATTTATTGCACCAATTACAAAATTCCAAACTCAGAATTTATTTTGTATACTATTTTCACTTCCCGTGCTTTGCACGGATTTGTTTTCCTCTTCATTTGTTATATGCTTAGGGAAAAAAACGATGGTTTTACATTAGCTTTTTATAAATAAATAAAAAAATCTCTACTAATAAGGATTAATTGAGTACATGGTACATCATGAGGAGAAAAGGATATAAATTCCTGATGATATTCATGAATTAGCATCTATATAATTAAATAAAAGTTTATAACTCATCGAAGTTAGAATAGAAAGAAAAGAACCAGAGTTATTTTCTCATTCCAGTGTAATTTTCTGTTATAACACAATGGTTGAGTTATTTCTTTGAAGACATTGTTTTGGAGAAAGAATTGAGACATTTGCAAACTGATGCCGTAATAAGATTCTAGGGAAAAGCTTGGAGATTTATCTTTTGATTACTAATGGGAGTTCTGCAATAAAATTTGCATGAAGAAGCTCCCGGGACAATCGGCCATAATTGATATGCCATGTCAACGATTTTTGTGAAAATTAACTGTAAGGATTATGTACGAATTTCGCACAAGAATTTAAGATTAATATTAATGAGATTAAAAAGTTTAAAACTAAGTGAACTTTATTGGATAATTTTTCTGGACCCTAGGCGTCAAAGGAGGGGGACAAGCGTGGTGCAGGACCTGTTTATAAAGAACGAAATAGAAAAATAATGATTACTTTTATGTGTCATTATCACTGGGAGCGCATATGACATGAGGGATACCATGAATGAAGCCCCAACCTTTCCCTATCAAATTTAAGCGGGTGTAACAGTAATATACAAAAGCAAAATTTCTCCCAGTTAATAATTGACCCGAACCAAACTTGGAGTAATTGCACAATAAAACAATTGTGAAAGTCTTAGAGAGCTTCGATGAAATGAAGAGATACACTTATTTAGATTTAGATTAAAAAGTACACTTTTAAGATTACAAAAAGAAATTGAGTTCTTTACTACACATCATTTATGAACCAAAACCCAGTTTAGTAATAATATTATTAATACTTGGAAATTACTTTAGTGAAGAACACCAATTACTAAACTGCTCACATCATTAATATAAATTTAAACGGTTTTTTTTTTTTTTGTCAGTCCTACTCTATACCTATTCTACACTCACTCTCAGAGTTTTGCCCTGCCTCTTGCAAGGCGTGGGCGTCGAAACCCAGTCCTGAAACTTGTGCGTCCCCACCCCATCCCTCCTTGAGAAGGTGAGTGTAGGTTTGAACCCCTCACCTCCCCCTTCCATGTTGGAATGGTGACCACTGGGGCGAATCTTAGTGGTTAAATTTAAACAGTTTACTTCCTAAAACAACGTGAATTTTTTTAGTAGATCGTGGAATAGAAAAAAAAAATGTTTAGTTTTAGTATTGGCCTAATCAATGTCCTTTTTTTTCCTGTCTTTTTCTACTGTAAAACTATTAGGGGTGTGTAAAATGGATCATCTAAACCATGAACCACCCGGACAGGACCAAACCGATTGGTTGGGTCCAGTTTTTGAGAGTATCGATTTGATTCCCGATTCATTAGAGTGGAATTGTGGTCCCGGTAGTGGATTCCTAGTTCCAAGGGGAAACTGGACCAAACTAACTACATATACTCATTTTAACTACATATACTCATTTTTTTAGTTCTTAAAAAAAATAAAAGTGATCATTTTTTTTTGTTCACGATAGAAGGCATCAAGTAATGGGATAAAAACAAGAGTAATTGGTTCCGCTGGACTAAACTAAAGTTGAATTAGCCCACTCCTAGGACCAATCATTTTGGTCCTTGGTCCCCCATTTTGGAAACAAGATCAGAAACCAATCACCTCCAAAAACTTTTAGTTCCGTGTTAATGACAAAAAGTAAATACATCAAGATGTTCTCAAATGCGCATCAGCTTCTAACAGGGCAAAAAAGATGGGTGCGGAATGACCACCCTAGCACAGGGATGAAAATATTCATCATGAAAAGTTCATCACGTTAGCCTATGCCAATGAAAACATAAACATCGAGAAAATATTAGATGGGTCTAACTTTCTACGCAATATTGAGACGGTCCAAACAATTCTTAAAGGGTGGTGCCAGAAGAGGGATGAAGAGATAGAAGCAAAGTGGAGAAGGGAGCGAGAGAGTAGACTGTGATACCTTTTGGTCGTAAAGAAGGACAGAGAGAGAAGAGAGAGAAAGAGTAAAGCGCAGAAGGGATGGAGAAAGCAAAGTGGTGTGAAGAGGAGGGACGGTGAGAGAAAGCGGAGTAGGACAGATTTTGTCAAAAAAAGAAGAAAAAAAACAGAGTAAATGGTGATGAATGAGAGACGGAGAGAGAGAGGAGGGTAGGTCTGCCTAGCCACATGGTGCACAATGAATAGATTGTCTCATTGATAACGTGGAAAGTTAGATTCACTAAGGGTGCGCATGACAAAATTTCTGTTGAATTTCTTGATTTCTCGCCAAAAATCAAGAAATCAATTTCTATTCCCCGGACAAATTTCTGAACAAAGAAACCCGTTTGATAACAACTCAAAATTTCTATTTTCGAAACAGAAATCCGTTTGATAACAGAAAAAAATTTCTATTTCTATGAATCATAAAAAATGTCATAAACTATATTGCAGTCCCATCCTACTTTCCATTAGCCCGCTCATATTGTCCAAAACTATATTGCAGATGCACAAAGGACAACAATGTAGATAGGAGCAAATACATTAGGCTTTAATGAGTATATCGTGGCAAGCATTCCCATATATCACATTTAAATGGGAAGATAGACAAAACCCAAGTAACTAAGATAATCATACATCATGTAAGGAAATCAGTCCATTAGATCATGACAGGAAACAATCTGAAATCAAACTTTTCGGCAATATAGAAGCAGAGTTTGCGCACCTATATGGATCGTATGCAATAGCCTCTATTAACCATGCTTCACTCAACCTTTAAAAACATATGGCATAAATAAATAGGCCCCACCAATGTTCATATCATTACTAATGTGACGACCACCTTAGAAAGAAGACATGCACAAGAAATAAATAAATAAAAAATCTACCTCTATACAGATAATGAAGTCTTGCACACTTGACTTAAACCGCAAAGCTTGAGCTATAGGGCTTTTAAACAAACCAAGGGCGTACGAGAATAGCTATTGCAACGCCCCGCCACCAAGTCAAAAACACAATCGACTTAAATGTGAGAAACTTGGCCAATGGTTTTATATGTGCCAATTCATCCTTGGTGACAAAGTGTAAAACCGAACTAAGCAAGACAGAGCCCAAGACTCGGCTGAAATTTAGAACAACAAAGCAATGTAAGGGTATCTCGCAAGAACAAGATAAGACACAAACAAATTAGTAAAATCTACAAATAAGACTTCAAAAAATGCCGAGTCTTGTGAATCATAGGAATGCTGTTAAACCATCTCGGGGTCCATGTGTCAAAATTATAAAAGTACATGTTGCAGTTAAGGTGATTTGCACTAAATTAATTGCAAAATTTCTTGCTACAAGCTTAGTTTATATGGTAAAAACATCCGATTCAGATAGTTTTTTCTCTTAAATAGTAACATAATAACCTCATTTACAGGAGATCACAACATTATTAACAGCCACTGATAATTTGAAAGACAATCTAGCATCTCTCCAGATGAAAGGGGCCCTTTAGTCTTAAGTGCTCAATAATATGCTCGGCCATGCCATGAATATGAACCTTGATAGGTGTTGTCTGTGAGTTTCTTAGATATCCAAACTCATTTTCACTTGAATAGAAAAATATTCCTCTTTTTCCTAAAATCTAAGCAAATAATTAATGATACTATCAAGCTACTGACTAGAGATAGTACTATGAAAACTCAAGCCTCGATGAAGGAATGAAAAAGTTAATTCAGGTGCTAACTTTATAGAGGCCCAAGTTTAGCTTGTTTCATTAATAAAAGGGAAAGGAGCTGGCGTGCTTCCAAGTGCAACTATTCAATGTCCCGGTTTAATTAGTTTATTAATGAGAAGTTCGACAAAGGCAATCGTCAATCCACAGAAACATTAAGAAAGAGTATGTATTTAACTATGGTAGAAGCTTGAAAACTGATATTTAGATGGATAATTATAAGAGCAGGAAAAGATGTTCATTACCCTGTCAAATCTAAGCTCTCAAAAACTTCTTTTAAGGTAAGATATGTCCCATCACGGAAAATTACAACCTGAAAACAAAAAAGACAGCCAGTCACTAATATTTCATGCTTATTAATCAATTCACTATCACCAAGTAATCGAGTAATCAATTTAAGGAAACTTCCAATTTCCTCCTACTAATGATACTAAAAATTTCTCCTCTTATTGGTATAATTTCAATTCTTGTAAGTTGGTAACGATACAGAATCAAGAAGACCATCCTAAGAAATGACTGCATCTGACTTCAAAACGGCATTTTCCCTCACATTTTTGCATGGTAATATGTCCCAGCCAACAATATCTTTTTCTATGCCTAGGCTTCTTCATATCCAAGTACTTAACACAGCCAAGCAACTTGCTGACCTCAATGATCTACACTAACAAAAAATTTAAAGATAGGTATGCATTATGCAGGAAGAATGGCCTGATTCATGCCACCAGATATCTATCTTCTACTTGTAGATGGAAGAGTCATTACTCATATCAATATGTTCACAAATAGTATGTAAAAATTCACAAAATGCCGCAAGCTTTAAAGGTTCCATAATGAGAAGCCAGCTTTCTAAAACCACAATTTAGATCATTACACCATTCAGAAGTAATCTGTACCAAATCATAGTGCGGCACTACTTTCCAATCCATTTCCATTGACAACATATAGCACACGCTCAAGGATATCTACTCATGCATAGAACCAACAATAAGATGTTGCAAATCAAAGAGCAGAGCCCATAAATCCTCTCCATTTCCACTACCCACCCCACGAATCAAATCGACACGAGAGGGACGAACTCACCAGATCCGACCCAGGACCTCGTCGGCCCTGTACCCGGTGAAGCTCTCGAAGACGATGTTCACGTAAATGATGGGGAAATCGGGCTCGAGGGCGTCGGACACGACAGAGTCGAGAGAAAACTGATCAAGCCAGAGATGAGCGGACGAAGGAGGTGGGTCCGACGGCGACAGCGAGATGAGTGGCGAGATGAGCGGCGACGGCGTCCGAGTCGACGACGAAGATGAACAGCTTCGGAGTCGCTTTAGGGTTCTTGACTAGAGATGGGCGACGGCTACTGGGGACGCGGACGGAGGAGCCGGGTCCGACGGCGACAGCGAGATGAGCGGCGACGGCGACGGTGAGATGAGCGGTGACGGCGAGATGAGCGGCGACGGTGTCGGATTTTAGGTCAAGGAAGAGCTTCGGAGTTTGAGGGGAGAAATGAGAAAGATGAGGAGAGAGGTCGACTAGGGTTTGCGAAGGAGTGGGTGTAAGGGAAAGAAACGATTTCTATTTTGTTTTGAGAAATCGAAGCTAGAATTTCTAACTTCTCATTTCTCCCTCAAAATGATTTCTGAAGAAGAAATTCGTTTCAGAAATAGAAAAATTATTTTGCGTTACCAAACGGATTTCTGTTCCAAACCTCTTGCCGGGAATAGAGAAATCAAGAAATTGGGAAACAGAAATTTTGTCATGCAGGGCCTAAATATCTTCGCATTCTACTACTCGGTAGGCACGAAGTCCCTTCAATCCTCATCCCCTTCATATTCTATTTTCTTGTTAATAGATTTAGAAATATTTTTCGATTCTCATGGGAAAATAAAGTTATGGAGAGAGAAAATGGTACTCAACAAAATCATATATATGCTATCTAAAATTTACTAGTCTCGTAGTAGTGTTGTTGCGAGAATTAAATTATTCTTTTTTTGTTTCTTTCTGTGAATTTATTTGCGAATATTTGTAATATTCGAATAATAAAAATAATCTATTTATCGTTCTCATCTTTTTAACTAACATTCAAATAATTTGGATAATTTTATATGAGAAGAATCAGAAGATTACTATTTCAAGAATTACCATAATAATTTGATTTTTATTATATTGAAAGCGCTTGACGAGGAGAACCATGTATGAGTAGCTAATGTTGACTCAATAATTAAGTTGAAATAGTGGACGATTTTTTTTTTTTTTTTTTGGTTAGTTACTAGACCGAAGATAAAGGATTACAAAAAATCAACCAAATGGAATGAGGAGGATTAATAACCAAGTTTGTCGGGACAGAATTGGCTTAGTGGGCCTTTGCGACCCAATCGGCTTCTTGTTTATAGTCCCTTGGTTCAAATTGGATAGCAACTCCATTTAGCTGGCCCAACAAGTTGATGCAATCTTGAATAATGGATTGCGAAGCCCATGATATTTCCGATCGGCCTAAGATGCAATTAACTAGAGTAAGCTATCACTTGATAAGAGCATGCTTAGATTAGTGGGAAGTACACCCCCACTTCATGCACTTGGCTTCTCCCTTCGTGGGTTTTGTAGCTCTTTCAACCACTTAAAGAGCTTCCTTAATTGCTGGGGCTTCAGTGACAACGGCAAAAGGGGCCAAGATCGACCTTAGAACCCATCGACGAGCACTCCATCGGCGTTCCTGTGCAAAATCGCTGCTGATTCTTCCATAATGGAGCTGGTCCAGGAGTAGTCTACGCTTTTTTTGCTATAGATCTAATTCGGTAAGGAGTTTTTCTTTGTTACGGGCGAGTCTCTTTCTTCACGGGTGAGTTTCCTACTATACTGCTTTGTGATGAGCTGTGTAGTAATGATAGCCTCTTCAATCATTGAGCTCGGATATGGTTTTTTGCTTGAAAGATTAGATGGTTCCTCACCTTCCATATCCTCCAAATCAACTCTGTGAACATAGCTTTGTTTTGCTTGGTAATCTCACGGTAAGATTCTCCCAAATCCATCTATTTATCCTATTGCAAATCTCTAGGGATAAGTTGGCTCTAATTCGCTGATCTAACCAAATTTGCTTTGTCCAGGGGCATAAAATGAAGACGTGCTCCGTAGTTTCAAGAGCTTAGCCACAAAAGGGTCACTTTGGTTCAGGTAGCAAATTTCGCCTAGATAAGTATTCTCTCATCAGCAAAGCGTTGTTACTTGCACTTCATGGTAGAAATCTAACTTTGGGGTAGGATTTTAGTTTCCAAATTTCAGTCCATAGTCTCTTAGGTAGCTAGTATGAAGTAGAAACTAATGGGCCTATATTGCATGATATTTTCTAGACTTGAGACTTTAGGAATAAGAGTGATATGAGTTTATTAATTTAGTGATATGAGTTTATTGATTTCAGGATCAAAGGTATCTCGGCTAAAGAAATTGTTAACCATTCTAAATATGTCTTCTTGGATTTCCAACCAATTGCTTTGATAAAAGAAGCCATTAAGTCCGTCTGACCCCAAAGCCTTTGTAGCGCCCATTAGGAAACTTGTTGGTTTCACTTCTTCCCTTATAACATTCCCTATTAAAGCTTCATTTATTGTATTCACGATCACTTATAGGCATTGGTCTAAAACAGGGTGCGATATTCTCTACCTCCCACCTTGGTATATAGAAATTGATAAAAGCCCATTACATGTTCCCTAAGAATGGATGGGTCTCTACTCCAATTTTAATCATCAATTTGGAGCATAGAAATCTTGTTGCGTTGTCTTCTCTAAATTGTGGTTACATGGAAATATTTTGTATTCTCCCCTCCCCCCATATTATCCAATTAATTTTGAATCTGATGTCCCAATACATTTCTTCTTGTCTCTATAGGTCTTCAATTTGCTTAACAATTTAGTAGTATTCTTCCTGGTTTGGCTGCCTTGTGGTTCTATTCGTCATTTCAGTATGTGTTTCCCCAAGTGATTGAATTTGACGGTGTGCATTTTTAAATTTTTTGATGCTCTCTTCCCTCAATTTATCTACTATCTTCCTTGTTTTGCTTACTATATCCAGAGAATTGTGCTCTTAAGCTCTCCAAGCTCTTTGAATCACTCCTTTGAATTCTGGGTTTTCTGTCCAATATGGCTCAAATATGAAAATCTTCGTTTTTTTGACCTTTGCCGAGTTTTAAATTAAGAGAATTGGACTATGGTTTGATCCGATTGTAGGAAGAGTAAATGCCTCCGCATTTGGGAATAAAACTCACCACTCTAGATTACAAAGCACCATATTAAGTCTTTTTTTCACAATTTCTATCCCTTCTCACTTGTTAGACCATGTATACGCAAATCCCTCACTCTCCATGTCCATTAATAAGCATGAATTTACAAAATTTCTAGATGCCATTATTCTATACTAGTCTACTTCACGTTTTCCAACTTTTTCCCATTATTATAAGACTTCGTTAAAATCACCAATACACAGCCATAGGAGGCTATTTGAGATATGAATAGTGTGCAATGCTTGCCATTATTGTAATTTCTCTTGATAATTTGTAGATGCATGAAGGAATGATATCCGTAAGATAAAACCACTTATGAAGTCTTTACATATAACATCTAAAAACTCCTATGTGCTGAAAGCGACTTCCACATGAACTTCCTCATCCTACATATGTACCAATCCACCCCCCATTCCAATTGGGTTAATGATGGCTGCAACTCTTTTTAACTCTTCCTATGACAAATTCTTTGTTCTTGGTTTTCATGAGGAAGGCCAAGTTGGGCCTCTCTCGAACTACTAGGGCTCGAAGATGCTGGATTGTTAAGGGAGTGTCCAACATGGGCTATTATCTCTCACTTCAGTCTTCAGCCATGATCCATGCCTACTAGGTTTGTCTTAAGTCAATCCCATCTCCTCATATGGGAACTTAGGATAAAAGTTTGCATAATGTCCAATACAACCACAAGAGTAACAAAAATGAGGGAGCGTCTCATATTTGTAATCAATCCACCATTTTTGACCTCCCAACTCAACTATAGATCCTATTTTCAGGGGACTTTGCAAGTTTAGTGTAACTTTGACTTTACCTATCTTGCATGAACTGTTATTTTTTCCTTCAATTTTAACTTCCTCTACTTTTCCTAGCTTTAAAGTTATATTACACATAATTTTTTTTGACATCCCAGCTCACAGAAGACCCAAAATATGTATGCAAAAGGCATAATGTTTAAACTCGTGGTAGTGTTCAGAACATTTGTGTCTCCTTGTTGCAATACAAGAAGGTTGTTGGCAAAGGACCAAGGATCCGAATGCAACATTCAGTTCTTCTCCTCAATCAAGTCAAACGTAAATAAAAAATATCCAGGTTCAATGATCTCACATTTCACCAATTCTAACTTCCATGCATTCTTCATCATACTTAAAAATACTTGAAAATTAACATTAAGTTTAGAAAAGAGTTTCCCATTGAGAATAAGTTCACTTTCCTGTTTTTCTTTATCAAGCGTTTCATCGGCCAGTTCTATAATGTCCTCTTCTAACCACAAGTCGCCCATTCTTTTGTGTAACGCCATTATTATGAGATGATTTTCATGTATTCCTTCAATGTTGTATAAGCTTAAGATCGTAAGTACATTTCTGGGGTAGTAAATTGTGCCGAATCAAACCTGGTAGTCTTATGGGTGATTCTGGAGTGAAGGGAGCCCAAGATGAGCTGGGACCACCGCAATTAGCTTACACCGAGGTGGATCTTCATCCGAGTTGTTTAGGTGGATGGTTTTTTGTTCAGAGGTGGGAATTAGCGCCAATGTTGGTCGGGGGAAGCTAAAGTGGGAAGCATCCACAAAGTTGCTATTTGTCGCTTTGAGGGGTTATGATCATCATATGGGAAAAAACTTTGTGAAGAAGAAGACTGGGGTGAAAGCTTAGTCCGGATTGAAAGGAATGGAAGCCTCCATGGAAGATTAGGGTAGGAAGCCCAAGACTTAGGATTTAAGGGGAGACACTACCACCAGAGGGGTAGAGAGGAATCTCACACAAGTTGAGAGGAGAATCAGTGTCGCTGTAAAATTGATAATAACAAAAATCGTCGACAGAAAATAGTTTCAAGGCCTGGAATTGTGACAAATAAAAACTAATGGAACAAAATGAATTTTCCAAAAAGCAAAGGGACCAAAAGTATAATTTTTTTCCTGAAGTGACGTTCAAGAATGACTTGTGTTTGTATATTTGAGAAAAATAAAAAGTCTAATTAGATTTTATAAAATTGTTTGAGTAGCGGCATGTTATAGAACTGCGATTTCCTTGGCTGCTGGGCTGGGCAACAGAGAACCCTATAACATAATAAAAAATTTGCGAACAGATGGGGCATAATACCTTTTTTGTGGACGAATAACTACACTAAGGACAAAGTAAACCATGACACCCCAAGTCCTACGTAAAAAAGCCGAGACCCTATGATGTTATTTATAAGTAAAATCTACTCTCAGATATGGGTACTTGACCTACATTTATTTGGTTGATTCTTTATCAAGTATATTGGCCTTGGGTCGTTTCTAGCATGTGTATATAGACGGACTAGGGCTATAGCAGATCTAACAAGGGTCGTGATTATTGAGCCAAAGATGTTCAACCAAGGCGCATCTCTTGAGACGATGAAAAGGGTTGTGATAAATCAAATCAATATTCCCTTAGTAATGTGTGGCTCTTACTAGGCTTCTAGCACGATAGCAATGGTAGTAACAAACCAAATCAATATTCCCCTAGTAATGTGTGGCTCTTAGTAGGCTTCTAACACGATAGCAATGGCAGTAACAAACCAAATCAACACTGTATTTGGAAAAAAAATCGTTGGACAATATGAACCACCATGGACGAGACGGCACTTCCCTAAATTGAAGAGTTTGTGGATATCACAAAGCTAGGGACAGGCCGTGAATTATACTCATGTCGGCCGAGGATGGAAAGGGCAAAGTGGGGGCATGCTTAGGCAAGGTTTTGGCTGGGATAGTTGGCTTGATCATGACCCGAGTTGGATCGAGCATGGCTGAGAGAGTGGGACGCTGCACTGGCCAATGTGTGTTTATGTGTGAATAATTGTCACGAAGAGGACGCTGGACTAGTTGTCCTCCTTCGGAAATACTGTTTTTCGTATTACAATTACGTGTGCATTCTGATGAACACCTTGCGCACATCCCTAATTCGTTGTGTGATTGCCTGACCTCCGGCCGGGGTGTTTTGTGACCTAGTGCTTGTGTGCAAACCTCAGCTCATGATGGTAACGCGTGGGAACTTCGCTTTAATGGTGTTGTCCCAGTTTGTACCAAGCTTGTGCCCAAGTGCTAGTGCACTATGCAAGCATTTGCTTGGTCAAGGATCGTGCGCTCCTCGACCACATTGGTTCAAAATCTGTGCTTCAAAATTCACGATCCCACACCCACTTGGAGCCGCCCCAGATCTAAGCCCTTTAGCCCCAGTGATTACGCCCACCCTCATCGAACTGGGTAAGGGCATAGTTCGTCTAACACTAGACATCGATGAGAGGTGGTCATAAAGTAATACCATCTTTACCGACCCGTCCTTTTCCACGTCTGTCAAGTCCTTAAATGGTATACTCAAGTGGTCAGACCAAGGCGGCGACATTTAGACTAGATCTTACTTATAAACCATTCAATAAGGCATCTCCCATCCACAGACTTAAAGATGGTTCCAAACTTTCTGACTTAAAAAAAGCTATGTCCTCATTAGAGTCAGCCTGTATCGCCATGCGATAGGGAGTTGCACCTTATCCAACCACTCTGGCCATCCTAGAAGCTAGTTGGGAGTCATATCTTATGCAATATCGCTCAAGCGATGCTCTCAAGTCTGAACCTATTCCATCCACAAAACATACAGCCACTGGAAAGAGTGTTGCACTGATATATCATCAGTAACAATCCAGCCCAATCCACGAGGGCAAAGTATCCAAAAGGAATACTTAAGTTTTCACATGAGATAATGACCATGTGGGAGTGGATTTTACTTATAAATAACATCATAAGTGTCACCTATTTTGTTAATGACTTAAAGCGTCGCAGTTTGCTTCCAACGTCAAATTATTTGCCTTAGGTAACCACACACCCAGAGACAAGGTATCATGCCCCAAATCTTCTATTCCCCAAATCTTGTATTTCTTTCGTGAATTCTTCAGTAGATCATAGGGGTTCTTTGTGCCCGGTCAGAAGCCAAAGAAATTGCCGTTCAGTAACTAGAAGGCCAGAAATATCCAAATTACAGACACACCTCACTTATAAATGACCTAGCTGCAACTTTCCTGCATCAAGAACAAACTGCAGGATGGTGACATGAGAAACAACCGCATTACAGGAGATACAATTTGCTTAACCGGGCCGCATTACAGAAGACACTTCATTTAAAGGGGACGATTCTACATCACACATATAAGTTACTATTGGCACTTAAGATGTCAAAAACTTTGGCAACTATTCCCAATGGATCAACATTTCGCAAGCCACAAGAAGCGTTATCAAATTCTATTGGAGTATAACAAAGTATCAAGAACCTTGCAACCCTTCTCCTGTTGCAACTTCCCTGGATGGATGCATAGACAAGTTCTATTGGATATGGCAAGATTATGGGTGAGGACTCTTGAAACTTGGAGTTACTTTAAGCAGCTGCAATATCCAGTCCAGGTTCAGGTTCACTTCGTCCCATTTAATCTCATACTCTGTCCATTAACTTAGCTCAGTGAGAATGACTATGTAGCTGCTTGGTGTTCAACAAGTGACAGAAATGGACTCCATTGAAAAGCAAATATGCCATCAACATGTACACAAGATACGAACAATGCAATACTAGACACACACATACAAGGTTGGCCATATAGCTAATAACCAATGGCGATGTCATGATGGAAACTAAACTCACCCACAGAGTCATACAATTACCACCAAAAAAGCATACCACAAATCAGCACAGGAAATCCATTCTCTCATTGGTCTTCAGGACTTAACCTCAAGCGTTCACACTCCATTGAAAATTTGCATCTATAACTTACCACAATCATTATCAAAGATACATGGGAAGCAGGCAAACTGACAGTAAATATTTTATAGTTCCCAAAGTTGAACGTACACGTGCACAGTTCATAATTCTTCAAATAATTGCACACAACCGCCACCAGACAAGCCACGCAGGCTAAAAGCAAGAAAAACCAGCACAGAAAATCCATAATGCTTGGATTAGTTTTCAGGACTTGCAACCATGTGTTTTCTAACTCTATTACAACTGACACGTCCACTATTCATTACCTCTATATGCAAACATGCACTGGAAGCAAACCAAACATCAGTAAATACAATTAATTTCCAAATTCATTGAGAAAAATGGTTGCTGCATAGCTCTTATTAGCTATAGCATGGGACATTGACATCACTGGTAACATTCAGAAGGGCTCTCCCTTTGAGCATGCTGGGCTGACTCCCTATGATTGCAAGATTTGCCGGAAATTTTAATCCTGATGTGTGGCATTTACACAACCAGCCTTTTTTTTTTTATCCTTTTTTAATATAATGATGAGTCCTGTAACAGAGTTGATGACATAACAAACCCAGCATTGAAAATACTTAGCAATAAGAGCCAATATCAGAGCACATCATGCATGGTAATGTGAAGGTGTGAAAATAATATAGTTGACCAAATTCAAACATATTAGTTGGACATTAAAGAGGCACTAGACAGTCATATGGTGGATCTATTGCAGGAATGAAGACAGCACATTATCTTACCTTCATGCTACACCAAAGTTATGCAACTTCTTGCAATGGGGAGTCGGCAGATTCTTATTCCATTGACGTCTTTGCATTTCTACATGACAGTAACGCCAAAGCATACTTTTGTAATCCTTGATCACGTTGTCCTCAATGTTAGCTCGAGCAGGACTTCCTGGTGGATAATTATTATCGAATGCAGATGATTTCACAAAAAATTCCACTCCATGATTTTCAGTTGCCTTGGAGACCTCATAAGTGTAATTCTTGAACAATGAGTACTCAGGTTCTGTGAAGGGCATATATACGAGCAGAAGGATGATCAAGAACGGTAAAATTTGCAAAAGAACCATTAGACTAAATCCCCCTACATCGGAGTCCTCTCTCTGGTAACCACCCACTCCTCCCGTCCTATAAACATGAGATGTCCTAAAAGGGTCCCTCTCGCGGAAGAAGGCTCTGAATATCTCATCTGGGTCGAAATCATCATCAAACAAGTCATTTCCGGTTCTCCTCCTCCTCCTCCGCCTAGCATGATGCTGCCGACCATACTCAAATTCCTCGACAAGACCAGTCTGATCATACTGCCTCCTCGAACCATCGTCACTCAAGCACTTAAACGCTTTGGACACTTTCTTGAATGCCTCCTCCGCACCCGGCGCCTTGTTCTTGTCGGGATGTACTTTCAGCGACAATTTCCTATAAGCCCTCTTAATCTCCTCCGAGGAGCAAGCTTTCTCCAACCCCAGAAGCGCATAATAATCCCCCGTCCTCTTAATCTGCCCAATTAGCTGAACATGCTCTTCCCCATATTTCTTTTTCCCGGCATCCGAAACTCCCTCGCATTTCTCAGGACCCGGCTCCTTATTGCTCCCATCATCACGAGACTTCTTCTCAGCAGGAGTCTCCTCCGACGCGAAATCGAGCTTGTCGCACCGGTCCAACAGCGCGGCAACGGGCAAATTCCGGTTCAGGCGCCGCGCGATCTTGATGAACCTAAGCGCGCGCCCTTTGTTGCCCGCGGCGATCGCCTCCTCGGCGAATGCCACGCACCTCAACGCCTCGTCCTTGTTACCATCCATCCCCAAAAAATCCCAGCACACGAATTTCGAATCCCAGCCGAAACGAAGATCACCCAGATGAAGTAGCAGTCGAAACCTGAAATCTAGAAATTCAAGATGAACCCCTGAATCCCTGATCAAAATCCGAAATTCACGGTCGCGACCTGATTCGAGGGAACCGAAACTACTGATCAAGAAACGAAGGCGCAAAACGGTGAATTTGAACGGAAGACAAGTAGAGCTGTTCAACCGTCCATTCGGGAGAATCAACGGAAGAGGGTGCAGGAATTTACCTGAATCGCAAACAAGAAATTGCAGAGAGTAGCAGATGGATTTCGAGTTCGAGGAAGACGAGGGAACATTTAGCGCAGCATCACGGTGGTCGTCGAATGAAATTGCGCCACCTCATGCAATTTTCGTCCTTTTCCGTGGGGGCCCCCTTTCTCTTCCCTATTCTCGATTTTTTTCCGTAAAGTTCTGTTTGTTTTCGGGAAAAGTATACGATTTAAAAAACATTGTTCAAAATATATAATTATATATATCGTTTATAAAAATGAATTAACGGAAAAAAATTTTCATAATTAAGGAAAATATTTAGAAATGAATTGTTCTTAATAATGAAAACATTCACTATTAAGTAATTATACCAAAAACCACCCGTCATGGTGGGCCCAGTTAAATGTAACAGGACTTCACTTTCTTTGAGAGGTGCGGGTTCGAAGTCCCTCGCAACGCCTTGAGTTGCGGGGAGGCTGGCGTGAGACATTGGCGACTTACCCAGTGGCATGTTAGCTAGCACGTGTCGCCTCCAGTTGTTTATCTATGCCTGCCGGCCGTGCGGGGTTCCCTGGGTCATCAAAATAAATAAATAAATAAAGTAATTATACCAAGCGATTGGGGAAAATTTCAATTAAGGGTCTAAAATAGACATTATTTCAAACAAAAACCTGAAGTGACCAACTTAGTTTCAAATAAGGATCTCAACTTAAAAGCCAACAAAATCTTATTTGTATATATGGGTATTTTCGTCTAAAGACTTCTTTTTCCTTCTTTTTTAAATTTATTTTCTCCTTCTTTTTCTTTTCTTCATCATCATCGTGCCTTCGCCTTTTTCACTCTTTAAATCGCGTTCTCCGAAATCCACCTCTATCTTCGTTGCCGAATTAACCATTAATGCTCTCAACCTTATTTGTCATTGCCCTCAACAGCAATTCTAGTACCTTTGTTGAAAGATGGCAAGCACGAGCAGACCAAGATGTGACGCTCAGCTCAATTCAATCCCCATATCTTGTGGTTGTGGTCAAGCACAAAGCATGATGAGGTGTAAGCCATTAGCTTACTACCCTCGTTGTCGTCGATGCTTGAATTCAAATTGATGCTCACGCAGGCTATGATCGATCTTAGTGAGGAGAAGTTAGATTAAAGTGCCTAAGCCAAATTTATTAGAGGTTTTTAAGGAATCTCTATGATACTCATGTGCATTGATTTGTTCAATGAAATACGTTGTTTTGGGAATTTCTGAGTGATTTTGTACTTTTTTCATCTTGTTATTCTCTCTTCAAATCTGTGTAGATAATATTTCAAAGTTAGAGAGACAAATTTGTTTGAACATGTGTAGACCAGAGTCATTCGTTTTTTAGATTAAGTGTTGTCTTATTCGAATCGCCACCACAGGCGAGTATCTTCAATCAGGGGTCAGAATGATTTAGCAGCCTTTGAAAATAATCAGTATGCACAACACAATTGGATTCTCTCAAGAAGCCACATATTCCACCTTAATGCAAGCTGCGTCTATAAATGTTATGAATAATCTAACCCAGACCCAATAAAACATTCCCAAGAAGTTACGAGTTAAAATTATTGTGGCATAGGCAATTTCATTGGTGGGAAGAGCATGAAACTGTTACTTTAATTGCCATAGTAAGTTTTTACAATCAAATTGAATAAAAACAAAATCCACTGATGGATATTTCTTAATTCTCAAGTTCATTATCGTCATCGAAGAAAGTGAGTGGTGGCGAATAACTTAAAAACCGGCTTATGCCGAAATAGATGAGTTTTTGGGTGAGGATGCTAAATTGCATAATGTAGAGCATGCGTTTTGAAGTTTGCTGATGGGGAGGCTGCAGAACAGAAGCACGCAATTTGTAGTTTTGCAAAACTGCATAACTTCTCAAATATCTTTTCGTTTTCTTCTTTTCCTAAATTGTTCAAATTGTTTTGCACTTGTGCAAGCTCGTGCTGGAGTCTGATGCATTTGTCAAGAAGAAGGTGAGCAAGATGGAAAAAGAAAAAAAAACAAAAACAAAAAAGAAAAAAAAATGTCTTTAGACGAAAATACCCCTAGCTGCAAATAAGATTTGATTGATTTTCAAGTTGAAACCCCTATTCGAGACTAAATCGATCACTGTGGGCCCTTATTTGATACAATGTTGACTTTATGTCCTTTTTTTAGAAAACGGTTCTATTTCAGGCCCTTAATTGAAATTTTCCCAGCGATTGAAATGACCATTCAAAAAAAATACTTTTAAAAATATTTATGTTTCGAAAAATAAATAGAGCTGAAGAAAAAAAAAGTATTTTTTTATTATATTCACCAACAATGGAAACTTTGCTTTCATGCTAAATACGATCCCTCGCGGATTTCATGTTTATTTGATTCGGCCCAAACTATTTTATTGCATTTCGGCTTTTCGCCCTTTGATTGTTCGATTTGACTTTCGATAAACATTAATTGGAGTTTAACGATATGGATATTTGTTTTGGCTAATGGAAAAGATCACTTGGCTACATCATTACCACATCAATCATTTGAGAGAGATCTATAAAAAGAAATTAGAGTGATCAAAGGGGATTTGTGATACATTTGTAGTAAATGGATTGCACTGATATTGTGTCGCTATATAATTTTAGTGTCAAAAAAGTTATAAATTTTGACTTGATCTCAGCTTAGTCATTCCAACTAATTTTGATTGGATACTGTTGACATAAATACTCACTCTCTTATGTGGCATCGCTTACGTTGGCATGGACAATTTTTAATACTTTTTTGATTTTTTTCTTTTTTTTTTCTTTCCTTTCTTCTTCTTCTTCTTCTTCTTTATTTGTCGGTGATTGACCACCAACTGCCAACCATGGTCGGCCTGGTCTAGCCCTAGCCATGGCAAGGCCGAGCACTGTTGAGGGTTAGCCTTGTTGGATCTGGCCTAACCTTACTTAGTGAGGGCAACCCCAACGAAGGCTCCCTTGGCCAAAGTTAGTGAGGCTAGCCTCACTAAGCGTCGATTTGACTTTCAATAAACATTAATCAGAGTTTAACGGCATGGATATTTATTTCGGCTCAAAGAGAAGATCACGTGGCTACGTAATTGCCACATCAATCATTCAAGAGATTTATAAAAAAAAAAAAAATTAGAGTGATCATATTGAAATGGAGGATTCGAAATACTTTTGTGACAAATGGATTACATGGACATTGTGGATTTAATCGGTATATAGCTTTAATGTTGTGGATTTGGTTGTCAATCAAATCCACCATCGCGGCAAAATTGGCTACTCTCCGCGTGCGACTTATTTGCCGATGAAACCTAATTGATCACGGGTCTTGACCGGATGACGAGAGAAGGGGTCGAGATGAGATATGAGTTTGAGGTCGGGTCTATGGTCTAAAAGTTGAATTAGCAAGAAACAATATTCTACCACCTCGAATACTTACAGCAGCACGACAACGGACGCCATAAAATAGTTTTGGAACCGACTTGATCAGAGTAAAGAATAAGACAAACTGTACACTGAAGCCAAAGTTGACAGGCGGATTCTATAAACATTCCGAGAATCACGCCGATCATTTGATTTTATCAAACTTCATTATGCGAACGCACGCCCCTCGATACAGTCTCTCAGCAACAAACGGATATACATCTAAATAATTAAGTAGTCTAGTAATGATTTAAAGAAGAGGTGCGAAAACGGTAATTGGGTTTAATTATTAAAAAAAAAAAAGTTAGTGTGACACAAAAAGTTCGGGAAATATTTGGGCCAGGCCCGGCCAGTAGATCGGGCCTATCGTATTGCCCGAGACCATCTATTTTATATGTTTTACATAGAAAATTTGGGCCCGCGAGGCCCAAGAAAAGATGGGTGGGCTAGACTTCCTCACGTAAGCCCATTGCCCAAGCCTGCCTATTAACCTATAACACACCCGCCCGTTGATCACCTCTAGCTGTCAATTTAGCTCACGGCACTTCCTTGTGGGATTAGATCCTAGAAAATGAACCACTGGGATTCGCCCCAGTGGCCACCCTTCCAACATGGAAGGGGGAGGTGTGGGGTTCAAACCCCCACCTTCTCAGGGAGGGATGGGGTGGAGACGTGCAAGTTTCAGGAGTGGGTTTCGACTCCCACACCCTGCAAGAGGCAGGGCAAAAGTCTGAGAGTGAGTGTAGATTAGGTATAGAGTAGGACTGACCTAAAAAAAAAAAGATCCCAGAAAATGAAGTTGCTCGTCGAGTCGACCTAACCGAGCGGCCATGCCAACCACAACGTGACCCGGCTCCACATTGGCAAAGTTGCAGAAATCTGCAAGGTTAGTTAGTCTTTGAGTTCAGCTTGACAGATTAAGCGTCGATTGAATGAATAGAGAATATAACCATTTGATAACATAATCGAATGATGAAAATTAAAAATTCAGTATGATATGAAATTAGGCTTATTTTACCATCGACTTAAATAACCAAATTTTGTAAAATTAAAAAATAAAAATAAAAAATCACATGATCGGCAAGACCTAACCAATAATAAACCTATCAAAAATAACCATTGTTCTATCTTTAATAATCAATTCTTCATATTCAGATGTCAATTGTCAATTACTATTGGATACATGTTTCAATTTTTAATTTTAGCGTTGAAGTTTATCAATACGTACAAATTAAGTACATAGATTTTCAGCACTTGAATCTCAGCTTTACCGTCTTTGGGGCTAACAAAATCTTCCTCGCCAAGAGGCAATGCAATCAAATCGATTGTGTACCTTCATCATTTGAAAATTGTGTAAATAACTTGGAAAAGCTCCGCCATTTGAAAATCGTTTACCTCATGAGCTATGTAACACACGGACTGATCTCATTGCAAGATTATTCGCCATCTCATTTGTGTCCATTCAAGAATTTAAACTGTACATCCTCAAAAGTTTCCCTCTCTAAAATTCCCTTTTATTAAATACGAGAGTGTGAGTTATAAAAACGTAAAACCTTAAAGGACATCAAGATTCGTGGTTGCATGATTTAAAATATCGTCCCGTGGCACACCGACTTTATGCGACTAAAACTAGCCAAGCATTTTCTTTCCTACTTCGGCCAAGGGAAACAAATTGCTAGTTATGAATTGGTCAAAAAAATATTTAATAAATTATAAATCAAATTGTAGCGAAGTTTCCAACGTATGAAGGAATTTGATCGATTCAGAAAGTCAAGTACATGTCAACATCGTGATATAAGTAAGATATAAGTTAAAGATAAACTGGAGGCTCAAATATATTTTATAGAACACGAGACACCTAATTGATTTATAAAATTGCTAAATGATAGTTATTCCATTAAGGAGTAATAATTATCAGATAAATTTGTTCAACGCGCTAAAATAAATGTGCATCGTCAAATCCCATCAGACGCAATTCCTAATTTTTCCAAGTTTCTATAATGCACTCAACTATCTTTCAAGAGAGAGGCTAAAATAAGATGTTGAAAGATGTGAACCATCTAAAGTCAATTGAAAATTTTGGTAAGGTGTTGAGATTAATTTAATACTTTGAAAATTTAAGCAAATAATTTTATTGAAATACGTTATTTCTTAAATTTCAAAGTATCCCCACTATTTTTGGCGGCTTCGTACACTGATTTATTCTTTTAAAACTCATATATGGAACGTAGCTTTGTTGTTCTAATTTGCTTGTCGTTGATGTGCTTGGATACGAAACAGTAACATTATTTAACTAAAAAAAATAAAATATTTTCAGAAAATTTGAATCCTTGAAATAAAAGTTTAGCTGCCATCAATGAAGTTGAATATGATCGATGTATACAACTCACGCTGACAGACTAACCAAAATACATTAATAAATTAATGAATTCCACTACAAATAGACCAGATCAACCAATACATTGTTCGACCCAAAAAAAAAAAAAAAAAAAAAAACCAATACATTGTAAGACCTATGGCAACAAATACATACAATTGTAATTATGTGCTCATCCTAGAGCACATGACTCTAACATGAGAAACCCTAGATTCATTTATTTGGAAATATGCATGTGGTCGCATTTGTATCGGTGCATATGTGCTTCTGTGTATCATCAAACTTTCTCGGCATTGCTCTCCGAGGTAGTGCTGCTGCTGGTCGTTGAGGTGGTACTGGTTGAAGAATACCCGACTCCGTTGCGGGTGCTTGGGAACAACGTGAACAGCGTGCTCGAGATCGAGCCGATCACGGTTGGCAGAACCATGATCACGGTCTTCTCCGTGTTCTCGAAAGACGGATAGAAGCACTTCACTGTGTTCGTGTCCAACAGCGCCAGACCTAAGAAAATGATCACGCACACGAAAGCATGGAGGAAATCCGAAAACCGAAGCTTATACCCCGACAAGCTCGTGGAGCTGCCGGAGCTTGAGCTAGGCCACATGCCCTCGGCCGTGGCGAACCCGTAGTGGGTCGACCCGTCACTTCCCTTGTAGCTATCGGTGAAGCAAGAGATAATACACGAAATGCCGCAAACTGCAATCAAAATGGCGGTTAGGTACTTGTTGTAAGTGTGGCACTCGCCGTTGTTGGTCAAAAGAGGGTTGAGGAATTGGAACAGGAAGACAGTCCCGCTCGGAAGGAGCTTAATGATGTTGGCTAGTCCGGTGTATGCGCTGCTGCTGCTGCTGCTGCTGCTGCTGCTTGTGCTGCTGCTCGTGCCGGTAGTTGTGGTGGTGCCGGTGGTGGTACCGGTGCTGGCGGTGGTGGTGCTTTTTTGCTTAGAACTGATTTTGGAGGCCAGGGAAGAGATCTTGCTGCCCATTTTTTTGACAATGCTGACAACGTTATGAAGAATGAGCAAGCTGCCTAGGATTGGGGGAGGCATTTGAGGTTGTGCTTTGTGTCCTGAAACGGTTTGTGTTCTGTGTCCTGAAACGGTCCCAAATTAGGGTTATTTATAGGCGGAGCGAAGCTGGGTGGGAGGAAGTTGCTTGTACGGCAAATCGGATGAATCGCCACTGTTCCAAAGTTGGAAGGTCCGGGTCGTTCCACTCTTGAGGACTTGACCGGTTTCAGCACAACCCTTCAAACGGTTGAATCTTATGATGAGCTAACAGTTCTTAAACACGTTTTGAGAGCAACCAGTGTGGGAAAGAGAGAAGAGGTTATTAGAGATAGGCAAAGTGATAATCCATCACCAGAGAATGATAGTTTTAGCTTGCCACTAGGAACAATAATCAGACTTAAAAAGGGCATGTTGGTCATTTCAACTCGACTTGGAGTTTGATATCATTTCTTAGTTGCGAATATTTCTGAACACTATGTATAAAAAACAGTTGTAAAAAGAACGTTAAGTATTTATATAAATATGTAGAGGAAATTACCTTCAATTATATCTTTGATCGGTGAGTTACAAATATAGATATCGCTTATTTTAATTTTAATTTAAATTTACATGTGAGTAATATCAGTAATATATAACTACCAATTGTAATGAGCATGATTTGAGAAAATTTCATCCAATCAGCGATAGAGGATGATATAGCTTGAGAAAAACATTGCCACGATATGCTTCCATGAGGTAAATTACTAAACTGATTGACTCAAAAGCAAATTGTTGCATGCGGTAGGCACATGTGGACCCACAATCAATTTTTAAATTCTCGCAATTTCCCATGTGACCCTTCGTACGGGGGATGTGCATCTCCTCAATTGTATTCTAGTCCAGGCTATATTTTTCTGGTTTTAGGTCGGAGAAAACTTTGTCTAATCATACTTTTAACTAGTAGATTACTAATCAAGGATATTATCCACATGCAAACTTAACTGAATATAAATGTAAGATGATATCCTTATTTATAACCTATCAATAAAATAAAATAAAAATAATCGAAAAAATGCACGACTCTTTTAGCTTTTATCAATCGTAGTGTTTTTTATTGTGCCACCAAGCATGCTTAGTCCGGTGCTTCTTGCACTCACTATTTTCCACAAAGCCACAATCATTTGATACAATGAATTCCGTAAGGAGACATATCTATTCTCATGTGGAGAGAATAGCAGTTTATCAATATGCTCTAACTGAATATTTAACTCATTAACCTCAAACCGAGAGATTGAGAGAAATAATTGTGCCTTAAATCGAAAATTTCACGGGATTGCTAAGGTCACTTGCTGCTCATCCTTTAACAAGGACAAAAGGAGAAGGCCAAAAAAGAACCTTTTCTTATGTTCCATGGTGGACTTGTGGCACGATCTCTTTCGTTCAAGTGGAATTGTGACATAATCCTCTTGTTCAAATGATTAAGATTGTTAGTCTTATCCCTGACCAAGAAGGAAAGAGAAACGGGTTTGCTTTTATGAAGTATGACGGCAAAGCCCTCGAGGAAGGACTTTTTTTATCATCCATGCCAGAAGAAGACGATACAAACAAAATGAACGTGAGAAGAACCAGCTGGCCATCTTTCTTGCCAAATGACGTAAAGGAAATCGTCTTACCGACTCTTTCAAAGGCTCTTCTAGCCTGTTGTCTGCATAAAAATCTACGACAAAATCATGAGATTTGTCAGTCCATTAGGCGCAATGCATGACGACGACGACGACATGGTGAACAGATCACATGATAAGCTGCAACGCACGCATGAACATAGAGATTACGATAGGAGCGCAGTCAACTCAAGTACATTTCAGTTAAGATCTGCCAATGGACAGCACATTTTCTCGTCACGAACTTTGCCAAAGCATAATCGAGATGAATAAAAAAGGCAGGTTATCATTTGAATGTTCAAGTCCGGTGTCTGCGCGTAAAAGATTAAGAACGCTTTCTGCCAAAATTGGACTCAGCTCGTATCATTAGGCCGTCAAATGGGGGTGCAAGGCATTTGGAAAATTCAGCACGTGGGATTGAAATGGACCTAAACCTACCAGTTTAAGGAAGTAGGGGGAACATTTCAAAGGCTTGAGGAGTAGGTTTCTAGTCTTAATTGAGGGGGACTTAGACTTGTTGGTGTGACCTTTGAACTGGCCATTGATTTGCAGATTCAAACCTTGACAAATCGAAGATGAGGTCCTTTTTTTTAATTTAGGGTACTTCCGAGAACATATTTGATGGATAAAGGCGGCGCCTATAACTTAGACGATTAGAGCACATCGCTCCGAACACGGCGTCGAGATTTTGAATCCGTCCTCGCCCACAACCGGCCTAAAAGGCAAAGAACCTTTAGCACAACTATGCTATTATTGAAAATTCTCTTATTTGTCAGTACTTTGTCAATACTTTGAAAGTAAAATTTATCATTTAGAAGGGTTTTATGTTTAAACCAAAATGCAAAGTTGATTAAAATTCAAATAACATGGACATAATGATTGGCTCGTTGTATCATGTCCATCAATTGACGCATGAATGATTTATGGTATGATGACAAGGATGGCTATGTGCTTTTCTTCAGGGTCCGACACAGGACCTAAACTTTTTAGCTCAATCTAATGCTTGAACTTAAAAAATCTGATAAATGCATTTCTTTCATTAAAATTTCTAATATTATTAGCTAACTTGGCCATAATTTATGTTGAGTTCATGAAGTTTTGCTGACTTGGAAAACGACTCATTATTTTGGCCTTATAAACACTAAACATGACAATCCACATAAAAAAGATAAAACACACAATGTTGCAATATACCTAATAGAATGACTACATTGAGCAAATTTTTGGATGTTCAGGGCCTAAATTAATTAACAGAAAAGTTCAGGAATTACATTAAATATCAAAGCTTTCCTTGAAAGCCCTTTTGGCTGCGCGATTGAGGTAGGAAAATTCAAAAACCATCCATTCAATTAACCATAACCTATCCTACATTAACAGGGAGGTGGAATGGTAATTTGAAATTGATACTTGGTTGCGGCTTTAGTCTGGTTAAGATTGTAACCACTAGTCAAATCCTTTTCACTCCATGGTTGACAAAATGGCCAAATCGAGAATACGGAATCTAATATATTTCTAATCTATCTATAGTACATACATGAATAGCTAGATCAAATGTGATTTTGTCAAAGAACTAGAAAGGCTACTAAAAGCAAAAACCCAAGGCGGGAAAAGTAAGCGTGCGTGAGGGAGAGATAGAGAGGAATGCAGGCTGAAATCAGCTATTACCCAAATCTTGACAAGGATCACCAATCCTACGCCATCACACCGGAGCAACCAACCCACGTCACCTCACTCCGGCAAGAGTCCACGGCGAGAGCGTAGCCGCCACCGTTGCTTGATTTCCAAATAAGGGTTATGACCGGCGTGAGAGCTAGAAATCCCTAAAAGAGGGAATGAAACTAAATTTGAAAGTTCGACCAATATTCATTATTAATATCATTTAGGGAGAATACCACGTAATAAATCATAATACAGAAAAAAAAAAAAAAAAAGTGTAGCAAAAAGTATTTTTGTTTTTGACTGAAAGTAAAATACCAAAGAGCATTACTCAAATATTCTTGATTAGTGAACTTTTTTAAGTTCACTTTATGAAGTTTCATCTTGTTCAGAAAGAATAATTACCACATTAATATTTTGATTAAAATAAGAAAACTTAATTCTGAGTTGTTGCATCAAACTTTAAATGATCAATAAATGTATCATATCTCATCATTTATCAAGAAAAATTATTAAAAGAAGTTTTTACATTAAAAAATGAAGAGATAGCTAAAACAAGAAAAAAAGGAAAAAGAATGGCCATATGATCCCTCGATGTGGCCACTCAACGTGAAATTCAATGTCGTGAGCTCAGTAAAACCCTTTGAGTTTTTTTTTTTTTTTTTTTTTTTTTCATTTTTCTGGTGGTAGAGAGAAAAAGGATTAAACTATTGACCTTTTGGACCTATTGTGATAAAGTTCCATGTCATCATATTTGGTCTTTAGTTAGCACAGAATCACAATCCACATCAACATTTTGTCCTTTTTTCAGATTACGCTAAGATCAACATAAATAGAGGGAGCAATAATACCTTTGCTCCCATAAGCACCCATAGGCAAACATGCTGAACGTTTATTTTGCTGAAAAATTCATAATAAAGAAAATATTTTCATATAGTAATTTTCTTTTTGTCAAAAGAAGAAGTCATTTTTCCTCCCAACCTAGGCTTATTATTTTCGGTCCATAAAAAATATTTTCCATAAATCAATTTGATTTCCATTATTCAAATATGGAAAAGTCAAAAAAACAATTTTTTCAAAACAGTTTTTGGGGCCACCTGGGTTTCCAGCTTCAGTTATAGCCTGGAAAGCCCAAAACCGGCCCACAAGACATGCGCAGATCTCTTGCAAACCCAAGTCACACACACAAACCCCAAAACAAAATAGAATTAGCGAAGTGAATAGCCAATCCCCGAAATCAACGAGCTCGAAAGACTCGAAGTCTGGAGTCGATTCAGAAGCTGGAAATTAAACTTGTCCATATTCAATCAGGGCTTGGAATAAGATTTTCGATGACTTTGCTTGAGTTGTGTAATTCGTGACTAGCGTATGTGGAACTCACAACTTGGTGGCAACTAAAATTTATAACCCCGTCAATTGAGGTCTGGATGCATAAAGCTTTGACTAAAACGTGTACGGATTTTTTTTTTTTTTTTAACAATCAGGTTAATGATTTGGCAACTACACATATTTAAATCTTGCAATTCAGTGCATAGAAAAAAAAAATGAAACAAAGAGAACTTTTTAATAAACAAGCCAAGCCCAAAACGGATTGGCCCGTTTGAACATTCGACCCAATTCGTTGGACTTGGAAAGCTCAGGCCGGGCCGGGGCACAGTTGGTGTAAAGGATCTACAAGTGCCAAGGCCGCATTCATTTTTCCCAGAAATTTTTCTAGCATTTAAAATCATATATATAAGCCAAATCTCCTTAGAGAGCCCAAAAATCTTTTCTCATTCTTCTCTCTCTTTTCCCATGTCTTTTTCAACTTTCAGCCATGGGAGGGTTTGAGCTAGTCTCACCCTCCCCTCTTTTGTTGATTTTGTTTACATTTGTTTGTTTGTTTTTTTTTTTCTTGCTTTTTTTTTTTTTTTGCTTTTTCTTCTCTACCGATTTAGATTTGGAATCTCTCTTCCAGTTTAGTTCTCGATTTGAGAGTTTGAACTTTCCCAATCTAGTTCTAAATATAGGTGTTATTTTCTCCCAATTTAGATCTAGGAGTTTAATAAATATGCTTTTAGGGATTCAATGCCCTCTATCATGTTCGTATATAGATTCTTTACATCTAGTTTTAATGATGATCTCAAGAGTTTTGGCGTCACATTGAATTATAAAGATTTGCTCCTTCCAATGTTACATTCTAGGTTTGTTCAACCTATTATGGTTGTCTCCATACAACAATGATATAGAGGAAGCCAAACCTAAGCACACACCGCCAATTGGTAATGTTGTAATTGTTGAAAAAGGAATTTATCACGTGTGCTCATCATTGACAAAGACACGGAATCCACTAATTATCTATGTCGTTTTTGTGAAACAAATCTGTGCTAACCTCATTGGTGCTCCGTGGAACATCCTTATTTTCTAGATTATGCTTTGTTTTTCAATATTTGTGCTTTATTTCAATTTAATTTGTTATGAAGGTTATGTGCTTCTGTGTCCTTTTGAATAATCAATATAATTTTTTCGACAAAAAAAATATGCATGATAAGAGCTTTTTTGTTCTTTTCAAAATTTAAAATTTGCTAGGTTTGAACCGGTCAAACAGACATTTAATAACTTGTGCATGGGATTGTAGGTCCAAAGTGTGAAATAGTTGAGTCCATTCAGAAATTGAAGCACACAGCAACCACATTAGCTATAGATAAGATGCATACTCACAGATCAAATGTATTTATCGAGCGTCGGACTCTCTTACTTAGATAACTAATTGATTGAGATAAATTTGCTATTGATAACTATTCCATCAAGGAGTAATTATTAGATAAATTTATTCAATGTGCAAAGACGGCCGTGGATCATTAGATGCCATGGAAAATAATTTTCAACCATTTGAAATTTGTATAACACTCAACAATTTCTCGCTAGGGGCCAAAAATAAACGCCGAAAGATGTAAAACTATTTAAATTTCACACAAAGAAAGTCGTGAAATCCTTGAGATTTATTGGGTACTTCAAAATTTTAAGCAAATGGTTTTCTGAAAATACGTTATTTCGAAATTCCCAAGATATCTCACCAACTTTCGGCGGCTTTAGACACCGATCAATTTCTTCTCAAATTTACACACGCTCCGCAGCTTTCTCCTAATAGAGAAGTATATATTTTCTTTTGTTATGAAAATAAAAAACACAATAAATTCATCTGTTAAAAATCCATTTTTCTGTCGAAGTTAAAAAATCATTTAACAGATTTATGATCTTAAATATCAATTTACATGCTTCAATTAATTTCATATTGAAAGTTAAGAATTTAAACATTTTTCCCATTCAACAATTTACGCATTTTGACTTTTTCATTGGCACCTAATTCAAAAAAAAAAAAAAATCATAGGCACCTAAAACTTCCGCAATTATTATTCGTGATTCTTAAAATTTCATTACTATTTTTTTAAAATTAAGATCCAGAAATGACAATAAAAAAATTATTAGGGTTTCACTTTATATAAGTCTAAGCATATAAATCCCCAAATTTCCTTTTTTTTTGGTCGAAATAAATCCTCAATTTCGGCCGCTAAGAAAATTTCGAAAAAGCAAAAGCAATTGGTCTCGTCACCTCCTTGATTTAATCGAAAAACCCATCAAAAGTTGCTTTTTTTCATCGGCGCCCAATTTGGACACATTCGCATTGAAAAAATCACGAACTCGAATTGACCAGATTGACCTTCCCCTCCAAAAGGCATTATAACGAGAGAAAGAAAATTCTAACTAAGGATCCAAAGTGGGGCTATTTTCTCAAAAAATGACCTAAAATGGACTTTGTATCAAATAAATTGTTGGAGTGATTGAGGAAGTCTCACATAAGAGCCTGAACTTGACAGCCAGCCAAATGTTTGCTGGAGAACTTTTTCTGACAAGTAATTTTGTTCAAAATTATAAATGGATTTAAGATCAAGTTCTTCTTTGAATTTTTCACGTTTTCTTCCTCTCTCTCACTACTCCACAAGTAAATCATTCTCGCACCATCCTCAGCCACTCCATGCCTAATCCTCGTTGCTCCTCACTACCTCCTTGCAAGCTCTAGTGAGTCATTAGTCATCATCTCTTCTTTCTCAAGTAGGGTGTTCAAACTTGGGCTTGAGACAAATTTGTTCTTCACCAATGCCTTGATTCACTTGTTTTTGCTTTCAGACGATCCGAAGCACCCGCTTGGTATTTGACACCATGTTTGTTCTAGATTCCTTTTGCTGAAATGCTTCGATGAATGGCTGCTGATGAATGCAGAGGTCGATTCCACACGTAAACTATTTGATGAAATGACTAAGAGGGACGCACTTGGACATCGATGATAGGGAGTTACATTGGGAGAGGGAAGATTTCAGCTATGTAGCACGGACACTCTCCGGAAGCCTCCGTGTCGTGTCCGACACTCCGACACGTGTCCGACACGCTCCGACACGAGGTCAACGAGTGTCGAAAAATCCGACACGTGGTCAACTCTCTCCGACACGCGAGTCTAGAATTCCGACACGCGATTCCGACACGCACGGGGTCAATTTTAAAAATTTATAATACTTGAGGGGTCAAAATATAAATATACACAAAAGAAGTAATAAAAGAAGTAATAAAATTGCTATAAATATACACGCATGGGGTCAATATTTTTTTTTTTCAGTTTTGTCTTTTAGAATTGTTTTATTTTTTTTTTAAAAGTCTTTTACTATGAAAGAAGTAATAAAAAATGCTATATATGATAAATAAATAAATTTAAAAATATCATTTCAGCATTTTTTTCAAACAATGTTTTTTTCCTTTGAGTTTTGTGTATTATTGTAACAAATTAAAATAATGAATGATATTATTTAATATTTTTGTGTAAATTAATTCTAGGTTATTTTTATTATTATTTATTTATGTATTTATTTATAAAAATGTATTTAATATATAACGTGTCGGAACGTGTCGAAATTCTCTATTTTTAAGAAATGACGTGTCGGCGTGTCGTGTCGTGTCGTGTCGCGTGTCGCGTGTCCGTGTCGGTGCTACCTAGGATTTCAGATGGTTTTTTGATGGGATGCCACTCAAAGATACCCCTTTGTGGAACGGTATGATCAACGGATATGTAATGATTGGTTTCTTTTAAGTGGCTCTTGAGTTGTTTAATTCAATGTCTTCCCGTAATGGTTCAAGATACAAAAACGCTAGAATCATGATCACTCAATTCCAGTTGAAATTGGACAAGTGCATAAATTTGTTTGACAGTTCCACTTATATATAACTATATTTTAAACACACACTACATGGCCGAAGTTTCTCTGGAACTTCTTACTATTAAGTTTTGTGTCTTGATTGCATAGAATAATAAGGTTATTCACTACCATATTATCATCTGATATTTTTGTCACTAATTTTCTCCTTTGTCACTATAATTATACTAGTTCCATCATACTCTACAACATGATAGTGGATTGTTTGTATAAGGGCACTTCATGTTGTGCTTCTTCCTACCTTTTAGTGTGCCTGACAAGCTAAGGTTTCTCTAGATATCTCAACTTTAATTCCCGAGGAGCTTGCTAATCTCCTAAACTTCTATATCTCTATTTGCAAGAGAACTATTTGATAGGATAAATTCTACTTGAATTGTGCAAGCTGCCAAATCTCCGTTTTCCTACTCATTGGGCAACTTTTTAATGGAACGCTCAGCTCATTCTTACTAGCTCTAAATCGCATTGTTGTGTTGTGCTTCCTTAGGGAAATTGGCAACAGACATTTGGTTGGTACTTTGAGGAACTTGTGTGTACAATTGCTAGCAAGTATAGCTTTAACAAACTCATTCCATCTATAAAATCTATTGCACTAGAACCTTGTGCTAAATGAATAATTGAAGTAAAACCAGTTCTACAACCAATGAACCTTTCCTCTTCATTTGTGGTCGACTTCTTGGTCTTCTACTATACACAACATTTATGTTGTTTTTAGCATGTTAGATATATTGATCCTTATTTTTGCTATGTTCCAACTATATTCATGAATTATCCTCTAATGCCTCTCTCTGACATTGTAACGAGAGAATTGTGACTTCTTTGGCAGGATTGATCCTCCCATTGATGATGAGAACTCTCGGCGAATCTTCTCTGAGCTCTTGCAAAGAACAAGATCAATTGAAACTTACCTTCAACAAAGCAAAAGTAGAGAGAATATTCTATTAGGTGCCTTGATAATTTCATGATAATAATGTACTGCCTTTAGGAAGATGTGAAAGAGCTATAGTTGGTTGTTGTAGGTATCTTTTTGAGCTTAGATTGGTTGCAATAAGATGGGTGGTGATCATTGCATGTGAGTAGTGGGAGGTTTATTGTTTTGTAAATTCATTTGTTATCCTCTCTTTCATGTAGTGTTGTGTGTATTGTGCGAAAATATTAAAGTTGTGTACTTTGAACAAAAGATCAATGAATGGATGAATGTACTTTGAACTCATGTATATTGATGCCGCAGCCACCTTACTACAATGTAGTGCTTGGACATTCTAGGATAGCACACAGTTTCTCTCATTTAGGAAGCATGCTTTCTCTCCATATTGATTTGCAATGGTCATTGAGGCAAGTGACCGAGCTCCCCAAAATTGAATGCATACATTGAAAATGATAAAAACAATCTCCTCTTCTTTTGCAAGCATAAAATGTTTAATCATGATGATGCCATCTCAACAAAAGCATGCCATAAAGTCCTTCGGCAATCTTATAATTATTTTAGCTACAATTGAGCCAAAGGCAAGTTCCTTATTATCTTGCATAACGTTGAGAAGCAGGCATTGTAAATACATCAAATGATCAAGTGAAAGAAAGAAAATAAAAATTTTGGTTTAGATAGATTCCACTCATTTACAACATAGAAGCATCCAGTACACTACATAGAAGTAAAGTCATGCCTAGCAAAATCACTACTGATGATAACCGATGGCTGATTGCATGCAAATGAAGTTAACTTTAACTGCCAAAACAATTAAATAACTACTAAGATTGTATAAATCAGTGCAATCAATCAATGAAACCATTAGTAAAGTTTACATTTATTAATCCATATAATCATTTGACAACATCAATTTACGTCACTTCTATAAAAAAAATAACGACAAAATAGAAAGCAACAATTGCACAACAATGAAATATTGTTGTTGGTCCTGTCGCACAACAAGCACCACCCGAAAGCAACCGATCCTTACATATCTATCAATCATACAATTCCGTGAAGGATGGTTCTGAATGGCATCCTATAAAACAACCATATCGTCTCCTCCATCTCCCTTCTGAACCCTTGTCATCGAGGTCTCGGTGCATCCCCCTCAGTCATTTCATCGAACAATTTACACACGGAATCAACTTCTGCATTCATTACGTAGCCATCCATCAAAGCATATTCCAACAAAAGGAATCTAGGGCAAACCTGGTGTTAAACACCAAGCAAGCACTCTAGGTCTTCTGAACAAGTGAATCAAGGTATTGGTGAAGAACAAATCTAGCTCAAGCCCAAGTTTGAAAACCCTACTTGGGAAAAAAGAGACGATGACTAACGACTAATTGGAGCTCGTGAGGAGCAACGAGGATTAGGCACAGAGCGATTGAAAATGGGGCAAGAACAATTTACTTGAGGAACAGCAAGAGCAAGAGAGGAAGACGAAAATATGAAAAATCGAAACAACTTGATCTTCAATCAATTTGGATTTTCAGGCAAACCTCGTTTGATAGTCGAAAAAAGTTCTCCAGCAAACATTTAGCTAATTGTCAAGTTTGGCGCCTTATTTGAGACTTCCTTGACCATGTCAAGTCCCCATTTGATATAAAGTTCACTTCAAGTCCTTTTTTGAAAAAATAACCCCACTTCAACCCCTTATTTGGAATTTTCCCAAAAAAAAAAAAAAAAAAAAAATTATTACTCTCGGTAGTGCACATCAAAATATTACAGCTGACACTTTCAAATAACAGGCAGCTCTTCCTTCCAATTCAATCCCGACTCAAGATAGGCAAATATATAGCCAACATTCCCACAAACTTTTCTAAGGAAAACTCATTCAGTACCTTTCTACACTTCCAGAAGTAAATCTACAAAAAAGGACAAGAACAAGCACAAGATGAAGCGAGAGCACTTCAAAACTGAGATGCCTATTGACCTTTGCACGCTGCAACTCATTGTTCATGGGGCAGTGCTCCATTCTATGTATGTACAAATTCCCCTTTCAGGGTAAACCACATGCTTTAACAGCGTTATTGACAGCATCGGCTTCAAGACATAGAAATGTATGAAAATTTCCATTAGGCTTTTGCCCGGGGCTATCGACCAAAAGGAATTCGTCTTTTAATACCTAAATCTTCAAATTTGAATCCAAATGCATTTGCAACATCTTCAATCAGCTCTTAGTCTCAAAATCTCCTTTGCTGTTCTCCGCCGAAAATAGGGCATATGATCCTGTGACAAAAAGTTCAATTAATACATAAGGAAAAAGATTCCTTCAAGTCTCGTTCAAATATCTAAGCAGAAGAGCCATTCAAGATGTGCATAAACAGTATCCATATGACCATGACGTGTTAAAATTTACACCAAATTGTATTTTTTAGGACACTAGAAACAAAAATAAAGCTAGGAGAGTAAAAAGCAGAGCCAATCCAAGTCCCCATCCGTCTTTTCAAGAACTTAACAACTATGAGTGGAAATAAAATATTAAGTCATTCGATTAAAGCCCTAAATACTAAATAAAGTACACAAAATGGTGAGGATGGGAACCTCCATCATCAAAGCCTTCCAACAAGCATACTCATTTCCCTCCATCTTCCATAACACTTAAATCTATCAGTTATACTCACTTTATAAGCTAGTCTTTGCTTGAACCTCTAGCAATCCATCCCATATGGCCTACTGGATATCATTACAAGCCTAGACAATCTTGCCTCTAGCATATGTGGCATCATCTAGTCTCAGTTCTTGTTGATAAGGGACATAACCAATAATAGAATAAGCATACAACTTATCTCCCCATTAAGGTTTGTGCTGACACTAACAGGCGTATATATAAGCAAATTTACAGATCATCAAAAGATTAACAGGGTAATAAAGGAAAGCAATTCAAAATGCACAAAGGAGAAGCAGGCATTGACAGATGCATAACTAGTCCATCCCTAACTTTATGCCTCACCTGGTCAAAACAAAGCTCAAACCCTCTGCTATAGAAATCAGCATACTTGATCATAAACATTCCGCAGTCAAACCTGCTCGTAGAATATAGGTGAATTTGTAAAGATAAGTCCTCCTCCAACACAATAAAAAGGAAACCTAAAACAAATTGCTCCAGATAAAAGATTTCAGCAAAGCAAGCAAAAGCAACTGAGAAACCAGTGCAAAAAAGATAACCAACTACCTTAGGTAATCTTTTGGCTTGCAAAGCTCATTTCCAACTCTCTGCTCATAATAAGATCTGAAGCACACTCAACCTAACTGAGACTTTCAGTTTATACTCCTGAAATCTTGAATAAAGATGAATTTTACACATTTATATATATGCCCTCACATTTCTGATGATGTTCAGAAGCTCACCACATGGGAACGCTAACTCCTCTTGACTCCAATTAATCAGAAAGTCCTCACTCCTCTGCCTCCACTTTCCAGAAATGTTGGTTATCTCAGCCATCATTTTATTTCATCCATTACACATACAGTTCGCTATCTATAGACTTCTTGATGCAAGAGCAAAATTATTTATGTACTTTTAAGCAATTTTCTTCTTTATTTAGTCTTTTCTTGTGTTATTAGGATTAATAAGTGGTATGTATTAGTAAGGTGACTTTTAATGAGGTTGAATCGTTGAGAATGAATTTGTTTATGTTTCATTAAGGGTTGAGATCATCTCACATATGTAACCACAGTATAGATAGGTCTCGAAAAGTGACTTTTTATTTCTCCATTCAGTTAAAAATGTTGGTTTCTCTAAACCCTAGAATATTTATTTCCTGTTCCAACTTCAATTCTTCTCAATTCTAGCATTGCTTTAGGCTCTTTTTGCTGTTCTTTAACATCCCAATGCCGTTACTTCTCCTAACAGTCAGTACATGAAAAACGAAAATATAAGGCTAGAGGCAAATAAATGGAGAAAGGAGTTTACTCATAGGCACATTAAGATAAAGAAATCAGATGAGTACGCACCCATTTTCCTGTGCAGGCAAGTCTGAGACATATTCTTTCTCCCACAAGCTTACATCTATGACTTTTCCGCACTTGTCCTTCACTTCATCCACAATGTATCTGGCCTGAGACATTAGTTAAGATTACCGTAAGCTACAATTGGCAAAAAAGAAGTGGCCTCTTCATCATTTTCCCTGTCCCAACCTCTCACCTTCCCCCCAACTCTCTTTTCTCCACTACATCTCTTACCCATTTCCTCCTCCCTGTCGTTCTCTCTTCAAAATAACACAAACAGCTCAAATTAAAGTCAAATATTAACCAACACAAAGCATACCAGCGCATTCAGCACTCGAGAATCCCTTCCTCCAAGGGAATCCAAATATTGAAATTTCTCATCTTTCTTGTTAATGATGGCTAGACACCAGTGTATCTCTTGGTGGATGGGCACAAATATCTAAAACAGAAGGCAAAATTAATGATGAATCATCAAGGGGACAAAATGTAAAAACTAATGTTAGTGAAATGCTGTAACAGGGGAAAAAAAAAAATTAGTAAAGTGCGGGGCAGGGCTTTACTTTATCGCAATCAATTAGGCTATAACCCAGCTTTTTCTGGGTAGTCCACCTTCTGACAGCTTTATAGTCATACCCGCTCCTGCCACTGATTAACTGGAACTCAACATATAAATTAAAAATCTGTCAATAAAATCCCAAAGTATTGACAAGTTTTTCCAGTCAATGAACCAGAATTCCATAAACAAAGAGCAATCTGCAAATCCATGATGATAAAGATGATTGGAAATGTGATTAATCAATATTGGAAGCCTAAGAAGAAACCGTATACTTGGATAGCAGAAAATGCAGGTTTCTCGAAAAGCAACACAACAAGTGACCTTTGGCCTTTGCGTGCAACAAAATTTTTTGGGGAAAACCAAAGTTTAAACGTCCATTGACATGCTTAATCCTGCCCTAGAAACCTACTAACTAAGCACCAAGAAAATCCTAAAGCTGAACCCTTTTGATTACATACAGCACACAATGACGGCTCAGAGATGATAAGGGGAGAAATCAGGACTGAGACTAAAGAAGAAACTTAGCTAGTTCGGACAGAATTAAATAGCAGCAGTAAGGAATCAACCTTTTTGTAGAAGAATGTGTTGAAAAAGTGACACTTCAAGAACTTCTGTGGATCTCTTTTCTCCCTTTCCTTCAATAACTCCAGATATAAGTTTATGACCTGTGAAGGGAGGATGTAAGAACAAATAAAGAGCTTGGTACATTCCAACACAGCATTCAATCATCAAAGGGCAAAGTCTGATGAAACAATACAAGATCAACCTTCTTCCCAAGTAGCATAAACCCTAACTACAATAAGCTTTACTTCTCAAAGTATAAATGAAAATTTTATCTAAAAGAGGATGCAGTAAATGAGAAATTACCTCATCATTTAACCAGGCACCAGGTCTAAGGCACAACAGAGTTTCCCCTGTGATCTCGATGCCAGAGTCCTCATGATTCACAAGAACGCTCCTCCTGCACATGCCCATTCCGATATTATCATATAAAATATATTGTTAACCAATTAGAGCAAACAATCTTTCTATACTCATACCAGTTGCCTGAAAGTGCACGTTGAACCTCTGCCTCCTCCTCATCCGTAAGAGGAATGAAGGGTTCACTAGGTACTTTCTGAGATCAGAAAATGAAAACAATAAGCTTAAAAAAGCTAGGAGGTAATCTGTTCCTAAACTTGCCAAGTGTTATGCAATATATGGCATCAGAACCAAGTATCCTGTATCCTTCTTCCTGCTTTCTACGAGCTAGAACCAAGCAATCTGGTGAATATAACTCACCTATCACGATATAAAAAGTAAAAAATCAATTAAGGAAATTACCTCATCGGGTTTTTTGGCCGGACGCAACTCTTGAAGCAAGGACCTTTTTTCCTCATGCAATCTTATCTCGAAATCCAAACTTCCAAGTTTAGCATCCCGCCTCTTCGCATTTTCAAGCAACTGCTGGTAGGCCGACTTGCTCAGAATCTCGGGATCATCGGCATTTAAGGACAGCCTGTACATCATCTTATCAGGAGTCTCCACCCCCGGATTCCCATTACTCAGCTCAGACACAATGGATTCCTGCGCATTCATGGCGACCTGATTTTCGTCCTTCGACCTACTACCCGACACAACAGATGTCTCTCTCCCATCTTCCAAGCCATCTATTTCCTCTATACTCGAATCCAGGGACGCAATCTCTTTCCTAGGCTCGTCATCCACCAAGTCAATCACTTCCTTCTCTCTCGTGAAATATCTCAGCGACCCCAACGCACCCGCCTTCGCCTTCTGGTACTTATACATAATATTACCCATATAATCACTACCGTAATCTCCTTTACCCAAAGAAATCCTACCTAATGCAGATGCAGAAGACCCGAATTTGCTCGTCCTAACCGGCGCATGGACCTCGCGGCGCAACTTGCTCGCGGCTTCCGGGTATCTGGCGATCCTGGAGACGGTGCTCTTGGAAGGAACGGCCCGCCCAGGCGATTGCTGCATGGGGGAGAACAGCCTCGGCCTCTTCGAGGCGTGGGAGCCCGGCGAACCGTGCAGCTTCGGCTCCCTGTTGCTCAAGCTCGAGAACTCATCTCCGCGCTTCCGGTTGCCCGTCAACGCACCCATTAGAATCCAGACCCTAAGAAGAAGAACCGCCCCTTACCCATCTAAGGAAACCCATCTCTCGACCGACCCATCGAGTCGAAGCTCGAAACTAGGGTTTCCGAACACGGCGCGGCGGGCGGGAGGCTCGAATCGAAGCTCCAGACGAAGGCGGACCGCGAATTCGAAGGCTGAACAGCCGGAGTTGCAGGCGCAGCAGCAGCAGTCCTAGCGAAGGGGCCGAGGATTAGGGCAATCGGAGAGGAAAACCTAGCGAACCGAGCGGCGAGGAGGGAAATGAATCGGGAGAATTCGGAGAATCCTTTCCGGCAAGAGGCTTAACGGTCGAATTGAAGTCGGAAAGCGGCGGCGGCGGCGGCGTTCGGCTCCGGCGGCGGTTTGATCTGCGGAAGCGGCGGCGGTGCTCGGCTCCGGCGGGCGCGAGGCAAAATTTGAAGGTATGCGTGTCGTCCGGTCGCGACTTTCTTGCGGTGTGCCCCCTCCCCTCGATCGAGTCACGCCATCGAGCTTAGCGTTCTTACCAATACTGTTTTCCTTAGGGAATTACGTTTTGGACCCCGACTTTCAATGTTATTGTAAATTCCCCCCCTCCCCCACTTTTCCCCACGACCTTCTAAATTTAGTAATTTATGACCCGTTTGGTAATTTGCTTTTGAATTTTTCTATTCTTTTGTTCTGCTTGAAAGAGAAATTCATTTGATAAAATCAGTTAATTTTTCTATTATCATAGTTTTCTCTGGCAAATTTCGGCCAGCTTGATCGAAGGAATTAATTCCTTCAGACTATGTAAAAAGGGGCAACAAATGTGGTATTAATCGAAGAGGGAACAAAGGAGATTGTCTCCATTTTAATTTGGCAACAGATTGACAGGGGAATTTGATCGTGAGGGAAAAAGCATACAAAGAGGTATATTCTCTTTGGAAGATAATGGGAAGGGTCGGTCAACAGGGAAGGAATAAAAAGGAAAGAGGGTGAGAGATTCAAGCACTAATGGGAGAAAAGCAAATCACAAAAACCATTCATGCCGCTTTCTTCCCTTAATTTTTTTGAATAAATAAATATATATATACACATAAATATAATCGATCCAGTTCCTCTTGAAATTAAGAACTGGACGAGCACTCATGAGAACCAGACCCAATTAGTCGGTTCAGTTTGGATGGTTCTCAGTTCAATCAATCTATCTTACTTGCCCCTTTTTAGTGCGAATCATCACAAGTTGGAAAAGTTGCACCCTCCTTTGACCTTTCCACGTCAGAATTTAATTCCTCGGAACTTTGTCATGGAAGAGTAATAGTCGTCATAAGGCTGCAATGAACATTCTATTACTTTTCTAACAATAGTTAAAAAGTAAAAAGCATGATTGCAAATATAGGAAAAAATAGGTCATGTCGTAAGCTTTTTATTTTGAATTTTGTAATACTTGCTTATGATGAATAAAATGTTGTTTTCATCATATCATTAGGATAACTCCTGCTAACATATCTGACTTTTTTTTCAATTTACATTCATGAAAAAATGTTTTGGATATTCGCTTTGCCATCAAAAATCGGAATGCGGCCACACAACTTAATCTCTCTCTTGCTGGCTGTTATCCAATTAATTAAGGCAATGCCTCAGTTCTATCAATTTTAAAGGGTAATGTCCCCAGTCCACTCCCCATGGCCTTTCTGTCAATCATCGCTGGAGAATTAGGTAGTTGTCATCTCTATTCAAGATGCAACATACTTGTTGGGATATAATACATAGAAACGATAGGATTTTATAATTTATGTCAATGCGAAATCGCTAGAGAAATAAACGAGAAAATTAAGAATACCAAAAATTTACGTAGTTTGGTCCAAGTATCGAAACTTATATCATGGAGAGAGTTAGTAGTAAATAATCAATTATAATCAAAAAATTAAAATTTATAATCACTCATATAAATATTATTCATACCTAAATTTAACTTTAAATTTAAAATATTTATAAATAAATAATTCATTGGATATAAATTCACGACGCGAACGCGCCTCTTCATAGCTTCGCGGGGCTTGCAGCTTCATAGAATCGTGTGCAGCTTCGTACGTTCTTTTTTCTCTCTTTAGCGGCTCCCTTCTGCAGCTTTTTCTCCGTAGGGTTTCAGCCGCACTCTCTACTGATTCACGTGGGCTTCACCGACTTCTTCCACGTGGGCTTGGCGGCTTCAAATGGCTTTCTCTCTGCGTGCGGCTTCTTCCTTCGGCTCCGCTTCACGCCAAAAAGGCAACAACTTTAATGTCATTGTACGTGCGTGTGCCCAAGGTCAAACTTTTGACCTTGGGCCCACCACTAAGTTTCCCCGTTCGATGAGGACACGGGCACTTGCAGGGGAAGTAAAAGACTTCCCTTTTAAACTCCACGTGCAGTCAGGTTTCAACCAAGCTTCACGCCGAATCTGATTTCCTTTTTCTGATTCCGAAGAAACTTTGCCCCCCTTTTTGTTTATTTTATATTTTCTCTTTTATGCAATTTCAAAAGTTCAGCGAATCGCATTTTATAAACGCTCAAACTCGTAATATAATTTAATAAATTATCTTTTTGTGTTTGAATAGGTAGAAGATGAAGTCGAGTAAATTTCATAAGATTTGCTGTAAACTCACATAAAATGTTTCCAAAGGTTTGATTCTCTGAAAATCTCAAGTGTTGTGGCAGATCATAAATTTTTCCATCCGTCCCCATTGTTCCATGAAGTCTGATTATTAATCCAATTTTCTAGGAAAATTGTCATTTCTTCCATTGTCAAATCCTACGCAAGAGAACTTTGTAGTTTGGGCTTAAAGCTTTGTGAACCCAATTATTATATTCACATCTCCACCCTCTAGGGCAAGGAAGGCCGGCAACAGGGCCGCCGCTCGCCATTTCTCCTAGCCTCTTCCAAAGAGGAACTAGTCTAAATGTCTGTTGTCCGAGAGCAAGGAGCTTTGCTCATGCGCAGCATGATCTAATTCCGCACACGATAATAGCTTGGATCGTTTGCTCCACTTGGTACAGTTGTTTTTTTTCCCCTTCTTTGCTTTAAGAATAATTTAGCTGAATATGACTTCCGTTACTACTGCGAAAAAAAGATGATCAAAATGTGGCACGAGTTCATGAAGAGGACTTTGATCGGGAAGAACCTTGGCATTCAAGTCTCCGAATCTTATTTAAATTCTCTTTAAGTCAAAGGGATTTGTGCATCGACAATCTCTGTCACCTTAAAACATCACAGCCGAAACTTTGTTTCATTTATGTTGACCAAAGTGTTACAATTTTTTGAGGGAATTTTTCAATTTGGCTCTTACCATTTTGGTGTGGTAAGATGGCATTATTAGATTCTTTTTTGTGCATGTGACTTTCGCAATGTCATTATTAGACTTATTTCGGCTCTTCCCTAAACTGCATTTGTGTACATTGTATGCTCATAATAAATATGTTCTTTGCTTCACAAGTTCATTATAGTCTCACAGTAAGAGCAAATATCGAGAATTAGCCGTCAAAAAGATTGGTGCTCATTCAGTTGATAAGATTCTAAAAGGGGAGTCTCCTTAAACAAAGACGACATGAAGTAGAGGATCCGTGATTCTCAAAAGCTAGGAAATCGAAGAAAAGTAGTGTAGAGGGTAGGACATGATTATTCAAAGACTTGCTATGGAAATTATTCGACTAACAGATAGCAAGCCATTAATTTGTGGCCCTATTTGGAGTTTAAATCCAATTGTTACTTAAAAAGTCTAAATTTTTATGGACTGACGACTTCTTTTTTGCAATATAGGAGGAGGAGATCCTAGGAATTGTCAAGAGATAAGGGCATCTTTTTTCCGGAAATAGTGGAGCTTGGAGTGTTGAGAGTAGTATCTCTCCCAATCGATACTACAGAAAATTGTTCTCTTCCAGGAGTGCCCTGAAGATATTTATTTAATGTTAGCACATGAGAGATTGGACTTGATAGATGGAATTTTTTATTAAAAAAAATTTGCATATTACTGCAAAATACTCTAGAAAGGGAAATAAGAAAATTTATATCCAACTCATTATATGCTCACAATAAATAACAATGTAGGTCAAACTTATGCCGACATAGTAAGTAGACACGGTCCGATCACTTAGGAGTTTGTGCAGAACCATTACAAATTTATGGCTCTATTCTTTGGATGAAGTGAGTTGGTCTTTCTGGGAAGACAGCTATACAGTGGTGGATGTAAAACGTCAAGACTTCATATATTAATGACAATCTCGTGTTCCCATACTGATTACCGAGGGAAAAGTATCAAAAAAGTCATAAACCTATTGTATTGATACCAATTCAGTCATAAACTTTTCAATTGGATCAATTCAGTCCTAAACCTTTTAATATTAGTACCAATTTAGTAAATTCGGCCAATTTTGGAGCCGGCGTTGATGTGAACATCGGCGGACACGAGGTGGCAATTTTCATGATTTTTTATTAATTTTTGAATTTTTAATTAATTGTTATTGATTTTTATTAATTTTTTTTTTTTTTTTTTTTCGGAGGCTCGTAGGCCACCGGGCGGGCCGTGAAGCCCTCGCCTGCCGCCGATGAGGGTCGCGGCCCTTGCCTGGCCTCTCTCAGGCTGCCGGTGAGACGGCTTCACCCGGATTTGGGCGAGGCTAGCCTCGCCCGTGGCTGGCGAGGCCATGGCGACCATCGACAAGGCGAAGGCGGCGGGCCGCGAAGCCCTCGCCCGGCCGGCGAGGGTCGCAGCCTCGACCAAGGCCGTGGGCAAGGCGGCTTAGCCCAGATTTGGGCGAAGCCGCCTCGCCGACAACCTAGGAGAGGTCGAGCGAGGGCCGCGACCCTTGTCCCTCGCTCGGCGGCAGGCAAGGGCTTCGCGGCCCTCGCCCAGTGGCCGGCGAGCCTCATCGGTGGCTCGTTGGCCATCGCCAGGAAGAAGGCAACAAAGAAAAAAAAAAAAAATTAATAAAAAAATTCGAAAAAATAATTAAAAATCATAAAAATTGCCACATCAACGTCCAGTCACCGGCCGATGTCCATGTCAGCGCCGGCCAGCCAAAATTGGCCAGATGGACTGAATTGGTACTACTATTAAAAGATTTCGGACTGAATTGATCCAATTGAAAAATTTATGACTGAATTGATATAAATGTAAATAAGTTTAGGACTTTTTTGATACTTTTCCCGATTACTGACGAATTTAACTTAAGCTATTAGTTAGAAATTCATATATCTCACAAATACTTCCATGCATCAACATAATAACTGTTAATTGTAAACACTCTCCATGCATCGGAGATGCGAAGTAGTCCACAACCGTCGATCATTTCCTCCTTGCATTGCCCGCAGTAACTGCGACAACAGCAGCATGAACCGCCTACAAACTATTAGCATCATCATATATCAACCGACTAAAAAATGAAGTGCAAGTGGCTACTAGCCACGATGGCAGCTCAGACAACGGCAGGGACCGGTCCCTTCAATACTAACTGATGGGAATAAATGGACCCTTAGAATTCGATTGATCAAGCTCGCATTGAAGCTAAATCCACTCAAAGTAATCAACAGAATAAAGATTAGTTCCATCATGGAAACAATTAAGAGGCTAATTTGTACATTTATGCATGAGGGAGCCCATAGATATATAATAACTTCTAAGGACTCCGATTATGCCATCGGAGATGTTTTTGTTTCCTCTTAAGCTAATTACAATTCCGAGATCTTCAAGAGATACGCCAAAACCTACCACAAGTTTTCAGGGGGCGTATTCTCTGAATTTTACTCCTCAACTCAAAGATGACAGGACTTATCATGTAATACAAGGCCGGGAAGAACCAGCATGACCTGGCTAAATTTTAGCATTTTAACTATACATCCAGAGCTTATTATGATCATTGCTATCTACAGAGGATTGAGGTAAACAACCTTGTGTCATTTCACACAAGCTGCACGACAGCAGCGACCCGCAAGGCACCATTTTGAAGGAGATCCGGGAGCTCATCAAATAAGAGAGCTGATCGCCAACCCCATCCTTTAGGAGCTTTTGGCAAAAGAGTACCCCTCTGTTTAAAACTTCCAAAGACCATGACTTCTCTTTTCGATGGACAGATCAGCTGAATTACAAGGACATAATGACAGAGAAGTTAGCAAGCTATACAGTGACCACATAATCTATTCAAATGATATTTGACCTTCTAAATAGCAGTTTTTGTACTAGAATCCTACCTGATACCGAGCAGTAATCTTTTCACGAGTGTCTACATAGACGTGAACCTGCCAGAGGGAAGTTGTAAAGGCAAAATAAGTTTGAATTGAGAATTCAATGACAGTCAATTGTAACTTTGCATTAATTTCCCTTCCTTTCAAATGAACTTTAGAGCGTATTATGCATATGGACTGCACAGCCAGCTACTATGAAAACCCACATTGAAACATAAGTAAATGTTCTCATGCTCAAATGAAGCATTGAAAAAACTGACCTTTCTAAGGGAATCAGGGTATTCGGCCTTCCGTCGATGAAGAAATAGTCCTGTTTCAATTGGGAACCAGTAGATTCAGCATATCGTCTTAGGGTTTACGCCTGATTCTAAAAATTTTGATCTTAAAAGTGGCTTGACGAAGGAAATACATACCAAGTGTTCTGCGTCCTTGAGGGTCTTCATCATTAAAAGCCTGGACACTCACCTATATATTCAAGAGTCGTCACAGATACCATTTTGCATCAGAACATTTAAGAAACTTAGTAAGACATCTAATTTGGTAAACTCAGAAACGGACTATGATCTACCTTCCATAATGAACCTGCATAAAATACTTCAGCCGAGTGCTTGACTTGGCCATCGCTGAGCCTGTGAACATCCACAAATTCGACCCTATACAACAAAATCAGACCCAACACATGGATGAGATAGAATTTCAAATTGCCGTTCTTTTCAGGAATGAGAACATACTTCCAGAAAATTACAAAGCAATAAGGATTGACAGAAGACAAAACCAAGCAATAGTCTGCAAAAACCAACTTCCACCAGAAACTGTTTGAAAATAAGTCTATGTTACATGAATTCATCCATGAATTAAATCCTAAGCTTGGCCCAGATAAACTGCTGTCTCATGGGGCAAAAAAAGATGAAACATCCAACTAAAAGAAAAGCCAATCTCATCCCTGTAAGATTATATATAGAGAACTGGTAATGGATTTTAGTAATAGTATCAGCTAAGTACCTAGCCAAAGAAATTCTGAAACCAAAACAGGAAAGCCTACAGCATTCTTCCAGTCCATCTTTTAAACAGTTTGTACAATAAAAAAAGCAGTAGCTTACCCAAAACGAAAAGGAGGAAAATGACTAAGGGGGGTCTTCATATCCAAAGAGATGGAGGAACCGCTAGTACTATCCCATTGAATGCCACTGTCGTCACCGGTATGATCAAGCATTTGCATAGGGACTGCATTTCCGCTTGGTCCCCCAGCAGAAGTTCCAGACAATCTGCTCTGAAGATCTGTCTCATAACCTCTTGCAGCTAGATCTCCATGGATATTAGTTGCATTACTTCCTCCCTGGCTTAGCCCAACCAGCGCTGTCAACCCATCTCCTGACAAATCTCCACCCTGGTCACCTCTGGCTTCTGAATCATCATTAGCAAGAGCTTGCGGGCAATTTCTGTTGCCGACACCAAAAGGCATGCGTGAAAAGACATAGCGTGTTGGTGGCCAAGCAGCTGCTGGCACAAAAGTATTTCCACGTCCAATACCAGCCAACCCATCAACAGGTCCCCTGACATGCACTCGTACTGGCCTAAATAAACCATTACCATCACCTTGAGCAGGTTCAGTGACATATACACTTCCTATGTTGTTTGAATTGCTCTGATCTTGCTCTTGGATGCAGTAACCAGTTGCAGATACCCCATGAGAATATCCAAATGGCGATCTACAGGCACACGAAATATTCAAAAGACAGCAGTTCTTGCAAGTATCAGCGACGATTTCTTGTACCCGTTGGCTTAGAAGCATCTAGATAATAGCCATTAATCAGTCATCTCAAATAACCAGGGAAGCAATCAATAAAAGGCAACACTTTTTAATATACAATAACAAAAGTTGCTCCCACAAAGCTCTATTCTAGTATTCAGCATTGCACCTACACTTTGACGTGCCTGAACATATTTTTAAATCATTAATTGAAAGATTGAATTTCAATCAAGCAAGCATTCTAGGTATGATGGTAGAAGTGCATGACCCAACATTTGCATGTTCATCTAGGAAAGTATTAATGCAAATTTTATCAAAATAATAACTGTAAAGGTAAGCTTGAGTACATTTTAAAAATTCCGGGGTGTGATTAAAGGTTGCCCATTTGGCACAGGCCACTTAATAATTGAAAGATTGATTTTCAATTCAGCATGCATTCTAGCTATTACATGACAGCAGAAGTGCATGACACATCATTTGCCTGTTCACCAAAGAAAGCATTAGTGCAAACTCTATCAAGTTAAGAACTGCAAAGATAAACTTGAGTACATTCAAAAGTTTTGGGTGTGATTAAAGGTTTGTCCATTTGGCACAGGCCACCCTTCCTGGGCATTAGGCTTTAGTTGAAGTTTCCTTGTCACTCATCAACCCCGCCAGTGTGTCTCCAAGCAGAAGTTAGAAAGAACCTTGGGAGTCTACGCATTATACGATCACTACAGTGACGTGCCATAATTTCCCCCTCAAAACATGTTTGCATTGTGGATGGAGAAAGGCAATATTCATTCTTTGCATCTATCGCAAGTAAATAAAACCAAATAATCTCTAGAAGTTACACTGCAGGATGAAGCTAAGTAACGAACACACACGGAATACTGAAATTCCTGAAACTTGAAATGAAGCCTAAAAAGTTCATCATCAACTTTTAGTTACAAACTGCAGCAACATGCAAGAATGGAAGAGATCTGAGCAAAGAACCTGCAACCATAGACTATCGTTCACAGCTTTGCACGGAAAACCCAGTTCTTCTAGCTGCTTTCTCACGTTAATGAGAGCTTCAAAAGACATGTTGCTATATAAAAGAGAACCGCCTTCAAAGATATCAACGAATGTATCATAATCCTCCCCACTAATTCCACAGTTCTCTGCAGCACAATTTTTAATCTGCCGTCTTCCCACAACCCTACCTCCCCATGAAAGAGTAGGCATGCCAGATTTTCCCCAATCATTTGGCATGATCCCATAACAGGAAGAGCTCATCATAGAAGAACCATGCCTCGATTGATCCCTAGTAAGCCAGTTATCATCCAAACGATAGAACGAATTGTCTTCAGATGGCCCCTCCATAGCCAATCCACCATTCACTGACCCACTTGTCCTCGTGCCTATAGATGCTGCCACATAAGCACATGAGGTGTTACTCGCATCGGTATCTGTAGATGACTTCAATGCCTTGGAGCCTTCCAAGCCACTTGAGAATGTGGGCTCCAAGTTTGACTGAGCATATGCTGTTTCCTGTGCTGATTGTCTAGAATCATAATCTCCTGTTCCACAATCAACAACTCCTGCAAGCTCAACCAGAAGATTGTGTGCAGTACTGCATCCCTCTGATCCAGCTTTTGAACTTAAGCTATTCATCAAATCTTTTCCTTTCCCTTGGGAAGAACTAGATAGACTAGGCAATCCAGCCTCAGAATCAGAACTACCCTGCTCAGAAAGCTCTGCCCTGTGAAGTGCACCTTTTGCGAGCAGTGTAAACACCGCCAGTTCAAACCTTTAAGGAGAGGAGCTTTCAATGTGCCATTCCATTTAATTTAATTTTTTAAGAAGAAATATAAGCCGTCATGAAAGAAAAGAACCTCAAAAGTCCTAGATTCCTTACCGCTTCTCCTCACTAGGCACCCAGAGTTCATCTGAGGTTAGCAGCGCATGTAGAGTTTGAGAAGACAATTTTGAAAGCACCTTAATGCAAACCAAGAAACAACAGCGTGTAAATAACCAAAAATAGGAATAAGAAGGTTAAGTATCACAACCCAGGAAATATTCAAGATAGAAAGAACCAAACACAATATGAATTTTACCAACAAGGAGGTAAAATTAGTAAGTTCTATCATACTAAGGACACTTCATGTTCAATTAAGTCATGGCATATTATATTGATGCATTTCAAATCAACATACTGCAACAGGGAAGTAAGCCCTCTTGTTAATGGAATCAAATGTCAAGCATTTTGAACAGAGGCAGAGTAAAGTCTAAGAGAGTGAGGGGAGAAGTAGGACAGACCAAAAGGACAAAAAAAAAAAAAAAAAAAGAATAAGCGAGAAAAGAGAAATTACTCCAATTTCTAATTTGAATGGAGACATTCTGAACTACATCTCAGGGGCAAGGATTTATTTTTTTATTTTTTATTTATAAGAGAGAGGAGGTATGCTAGAAACTTGCTCCTTTTATTGGCTAGATCATTGCATCATATCATCCTTTTACCTCTTTCAACTCCAAGGCACCACTTTGACAAAGGTAGCCCCAACAAGCATTCCTAACACGCTCTCCATGTATGCCATAATCCTGGCTCTCTGCAAAAACCTGATTGACGTGTTCATAGGGTCAATTATCTATCAAGAAAATTATAGCTCCACCCTAAACGGGAAGCAAAAGCATGTCTTTTATACCTGATAGGCTAAGAAGTTTGAGGTCCACAGTTCAGATATAATGAAGTCCGTGCATATAGCACATAGATCCTGCAGAGCATCATGATGTTATCACTAATATGCAAAGTGAACCCAACAAAAGCATATACGTGAAAATAAAATACATTCCCAGAAATATATGAAGAAAGCAGAAAACCCGTAACAGCAACCCTTGAAACAAGGTAATAATATTAATTACATGGAAACCCCTTGAGTGTTGAAAATTTATGCTAGCTTTGACTTTTAATAGATTAATTACAAATTTCTTCATAACAACAATCTCGAAACAGACATTGGGCAAATCAGGATCATTTAGATAGCATCAGAGGAACAACATGTTGAGCACTTGGTGGAACTATGGAGAAAACCAAAGTGTGCAACATACGAAGAACGGTAGGCACCCAGGTAAACTACAATTGCAGATTGACAGGTAAAAAGCAAAATGAAATCTACAAAAACGATGAAGAACAATAGGTTCCGCACACTTATAGCAATTACCTGAAGATCAAGAAAGGAAGCGGCGGCAAGAACACGGAACGCATTATTAACATTAAGCTTGGGATGGTGCCCATACAAATAAGCCAATGACATTGTAATGGCCTCGGAGTTAACATTCTTGTCATCGACTTGCAAGGTCACAACTGGAGCCCCAGCTTCTTTCCAAGGACCGTGAAGCATGTTTCTGAGAAGAGTAAACCAAGATAAAGCTGAGCACCAAATCAAAACTTAGGTAAAATACCATTTGGGTTCAGTTACTCAGCATAAGAAATACAACGAACGCTGCATTCTCTGTTAATTCTGTGCATCTCCTTTGGCTAAGTCATTATCTAATAAAGCTCAAATTCTAGACGGCACCGCAACTTTTCCACATCAACTTTACGGGACAAAAAGAACCGCCGCAAAGGGCCAAAAAGCTAAGGAGACCAAAGTGTACTCAGCTACACAGCACGAACTGTATGGATAATGGACAGCACGACAGGAATGGAGGCACGAAGCAACTCGACCGACCGACAAGTCTCGTCTACGTAACGCAAGGCGAACGGAAGACGTATCGGGTTCGCCCATTTCAGGGCACGAGCAGGCACGCTTACAAAATTCAAGGAAGGTTCCCCGGGCAGACATACAAGAAATCAAAATCAAAAGTACGATAGAACGAGACAGCCGAAGTGGCGAAACCTCGGGACCAATTTCCACACCGTCAAAACCCGAAGACCGAGAAAATGCGAGTCAATCCGGCGGGAAACCGCGGATCGCGACCGGCGGTCGGGGAGAGAGGGGGCGGGGCGGGGCCCACCTGAAGTAGGAGCTGCGGGAGAGGATGAGGCGGTGGAGGTGGAAGGTGGAGCCCATGGCGTGGACGGCGATGTCGGAGAAGGCGCCGGAGGTGAAGCCCTCGATCTGGATGTGGTCGCACAGGGCGGAGAGGTTGCAGTCCAGGGCGCGGAGCTCGCCGCTGCTCCGGTCATTGTCGGAGTGCTGCGGCGGCGGATGCGGCGGACGCGGCGGCGGAGGATCGGTGGCGGTCCTCGGGTGCGGCCCGTAGGATCGGGGCTTCGGGTAGGGCGGATCCATGGCTGGGATTTTGCTTACGGAGGCGGCATTGGAGAGAGCGGGAATGGGAAGGAGGAGGAGGAGACGAGCGTCGGTGGGTAAAAATGGTGACGGACAGCTTTTTCTAATTTTTTTTTTTTTTTTTTTTTGCGGCGAGGGTTGTCCCCGCCGGATCCCGGCGAGGAACACCCTCGCCCGGCGGCGGCGGCGTCGGCGGCGGGGGCGCCGGCCCAGGAGGAGGGCGACCCTCGCCCGATGCCGGCCGACGAGGGCGGCCCGTCGCCTGAGGCCGGCGATCTCCGCCGTCCACGGCGGAGGGAAGGGGAAAAGCAAAAAAAAAAAAAAAAAAAAAAACAGAAAAAAAAGGGAAAAAATAAAAAGAAAAAAATTTAAAAAGTAAAAGGCAATGATATTCGAAACTGATATGAGAGGATATGTTTTTATTATTATTATTTTTTAAAAAAATTGATATGGCCATTTCATATTATTATTTGAAATGAGTTGGTCATTATAAAAATAAAATCTATTTCAGACATTTCTTTAAAAATATAATGATATTTCAAATCCTTATTTGAAATTTTTCTAAAGATATTAATTATTCTTTTTAGGAGCAATGGTCATTTTTTTTTTGGTCGATCTACTCTATACCTACTCTACACTCGCTCTTGAGACTTTTCGCTCGCTCTTGCGGGCGTGGGAAACCCACTCCCGAAACTCAAGCTGCGCCCCACCCCATCCTCCCCGAGAAGGTGGGGGTTTGAACCTCACCTCCCCTTCCATGTTGGAAGAGTGGCCTGGGGCGAATCCCAATAGTTGAGCAATGGTCATTGAAACGGTAGGCTTTTGTTGCGGCCAAAGTTAGGAGCTTCACCGAAGAGTACATTTATTGGATAAAAATTACATGCTTGTCGATGCTTTAACAGAGCAATTACCAAAAAATTCATGTACTCAATGCTAGTTTAATGGGAGAAATTATCAAAAAAACTCATAAACTTGTTGTGTTTGTGTCAATTATCTTTCACTTTGACTAATTTATTATTAAATCTTTTGACAATTTGCCACTTGTAATTCAACTAATTTTGTATAGGAATTGCTAATATAGACACTAGCTTCCTTTATGTGGCATGAGTAATGTCGACGTAAAATTTTTTTCAAAATTTTAATTTATTTTTTGAAAATTTTTTATTTTAATTAATTTTTTTATTATAAAGACTGACAGAGCTAATTATCAACCAAGGCCTGGTGACCGAGCGAGGGTTAGAGCCCTTGCCTAGTGGCTGACTACCAAGTCTCGAGTCCTCAACAATAAAAGAAAAGGAAAGAAAAAAAGAAGAATTAATAAAAAAGACTTAGAAATTCAAAAAAAAAAAAAATCATGTTGGCATCAGATGTGTCATGTAAAATGGTCGGTATCCACATTATCTATATTGGTAGATTATTAAAATGTTTAGCTAAATTGGCACTATAGGTAAATATAATCTGAGTAGAGGATTCCCGTTCTCGAATTAAGAACCGACCAGTAATGACCAGGTCTGAAAAATTGGAAAAGAGAATCATCCATTGATTCCATAGACCCACTAGTTAATTTAAGCACAATGAGACCTGTCAAAAAATAAGGGACAAAGCGAAGGAGATGGCTTGCCAGTTTCAAGGTTTCATTGCCATGGAGGTTCTAGTGCTTGCTATGTTATCATGGACTCCAGATTCGTGGAGCAAATGAAGTTAAAAAAATCAAACTGCTAGCTGCTCATAACACCCAAAATCTCATATTAGTAAATGACTGCTGTATACAGGTTGAGTTCTAATGACACTCAGAATTAATTATACTACCACGTGCTTGTCACAGGAGGAAATGTAACAGAGGACATGCTCAAATCACATGCATGTCATGTGGGGTAGTAGTGTTGTTACGTGCTTGACCATTGACAAGCATAGGACTAAATACCCAATGATCGATGACGAGGTAGGGGATTGCCATGTGTCCAATTATCGAAATACGATGACAGGCGATTGGTGGCCACTTGAATGGGTTATGGTAGCAAACTTTTCGATAGAGACATAAAATATTACTCAAGAATGCTGGAATGATAGGCACGGATGATGCACGTTATTAAGGCGCAGTTGCTATTTGAAGACCCAACCACGGAATGGCCATCGATAACCGTATAATCCCTTAGATACAATCGAGATGGTTGTAAAGGAGATGGGTGAAGTAATATGCGAAGAAAAAGGGATGTGGACAAAGTTAGGAGAAGTTAGTAAAGGTTATGCAACTACCTGGCAGTTATCAAGTTCCTCTGTAACTATCACTAGTTATCCAACAAAGAGGATTCTCGACAGATCAATCAAAATGTTTGTCTCTTTAACTTTACATTTCCCATATGGCACTTTGATTTTATTAGTTGTAACTTTCAGTTTCCGTTATTGATTAGATTCAAGTGCATATTTATATCTAAGTGCATCGCTGTCAATTAAATTTTGGGATTGGCATCGTTGTAAACTAAATTTTGGCATTATATCTCACTACATTGGAGCTGTGTCATCAATGAGATTCCGGCATTATTAATTGAATTCTGACATATATCAAAATGAGACTCGTAATTTTTGGGCCTTATTGTTGAATAAATTTTATCTTATACCAATATTATACAGTGTTGTTTGGATCCGAAAAGTAAACTTTGACATTGCATATAATATCTTCTATTCAGAGTTGGCATAGAACCTTGATTACCTTTAATAAAAATCAAAGAATGACTCTCAATGAAAGATATTCCGTTACCGGAGAAATTCCAGTGAAATAAGCTCAAACACAGCAAAGTCAAACGACGATGCAAACAATGAAGAAACTTTCAAACGACCATAAGAGTAGAAACAAAGCAAAACAACATATTCCAACTCCAAATGAATTGAAGCAAATCCAATGCGAATCAACCCCAAAAAAGGAGTGACTAAGAGATTGAAGATAAACACAGAAACAAAATTTCAAAGAGTTGGAGCTCGATTCAGACCTGAGACCTGAGGAGGCTAGGGCTTCAATCTTCCTTTTTTGTTCTTTTTATGAGCGTCATGAACAAAGGGAAATTATTTCATTCTCTAGTTGCACTTAGCCGTGAGCAAAGCGAAAGAAATGAATTGACGAATCTATGAGTCCCTTTGGTAAGACAAGATCATGCCTCAGGCATGAATGAATGAGCCACGCGCTATCGATCCATGACCCGAACAAAGACATTAGTGTTCTCGCATCTAGCGGTGCGGATGCGACCTCGTTCGATGACTCCATGTGTTCCTCGAGTTCTTGTGCTTGAGGAGCTACAGATGAGTCGGCTTGGTTCGTTTCTAGTGTACGCGACGGCGTGTGAGAGACGATAAGAGTGTGTGCGTAGGCAGGCTCCGTGCTAGTGCATTGAACTGCTTCCCTCACATTCGATCAATTGTTGCTCTACGAGCTTAACGTTAGATGCAAGACATGAGTTCCTGTGTTGCATACCTATTGCAACAGAAATGTGTGCCTTCGATCGTCCCTTCCATTACGGCGTCCTCTCGGATGCTCGGTTGGACCGAATAATGGGGCTCGTGTTCCACGAACGTCGTTTCATTCGATCGTTTGGATGGACCACGAGTGCCTACTCGTTCTCTCGGATGCGGAACTCTCTTAATGGGTGTGGGGTCATCGGCCCTTGTTCCCTAATCGTCAAGCGTTTATCACTTCACCGGAATGACGATCTTGCATTGTCCTTGATCACATGAAGCCCTCGGGCATTGCGATGCATCATGCTCAGCGGACGTCATGAATGAATGCTACCTAGTTGATCCTGCCAATAGTCATATGCTTGTCTCAAAGATTAAACTATGCATGTGTAAGTATGAACTAATTCAGACCGTGAAACTGCAAATGGCTCATTAAATCAGTTATAGTTTGTTTGATGGTATTTGCTACTTGGATAACCGTAGTAATTCTAGAGCTAATACGTGCAACAAACCCCGACTTTCGGAAGGGATGCATTTATTAGATAAAAGGTCGACACGAGCTTTGCCCGTTGCTTTGATGATTCATGATAACTTGACGGATCGCACGGCCATCGTGTTGGCGACGCATCATTCAAATTTCTGCCCTATCAACTTTCGATAGTAAGATAGTGGCCTACTATGGTGGTGACGGGTGACAGAGAATTAGGGTTCAATTCCGGAGATGGAGCCTGAGAAACGGCTACCACATCTAAGGAAGGCAACAGGCGTGCAAATTATCCAATCTTGACAGGGGGAGATAGTGACAATAAATAACAATACCGGGCTCTTTGAGTCTAGTAATTGGAATGAGTACAGTCTAAATCCCTTAACGAGGATCCATTGGAGGGCAAGTTTGGTACCAGTAGCCACGATAATTCCAGCTCCAATAGCATATATTTAAGTTGTTGTAGTTAAAAAGCTCGTAGTTGGACCTTGGGTTGGGTCGACCGGTCCACCTCACGGTGTGCACCGATTGGCTCGTCCCTTCTACCGGCGATACGCTCCTGGCCTTAACTCGCCGGGTTGTGCCTCCGGTGCTGTTACTTTGAAGAAATTAGAGTGCTCAAAGCAAGCCTACACTCTGTATACATTAGCATGGAATAACATTATAGGATTCTGTTCCTATTGTGTTGGCCTTCGGGATTAGAGTAATGATTAGCAGGGACAGTCGGGGCATTCGTATTTCATAGTCAGAGGTGAAATTCTTGAATTTATGAAAGACGAATAACTGCGAAAGCATATGGGTTTTGCCATTTGTTCCCCCCCGCTATACTGTTCACGCTCCTCTCTCCGCAGGCGATTTTTGTGCGATTTACGCACTGTAGCTTCGTCTCTGGTTTTCTTGCTTCGGTGGACCGTTTGACTGGCGGTTGGTCCCATTCTTCCGTGGTTTGGAGCGACGTCGCACCCCTTTGAGTTTGACCGAAGCTTTTTCCCTGGTTTGTCCCTAATTCTCCTCATGGAATTTACGACCTAGGGTTTCCTCTGTTCGCTTGTCGTTTCCTGTGCTGCGATCCATGGCTTCTGTGTCGTTTTTGGGTCAGTCCAAGGACTCGAAAGGGAAAGGGCAAGCAAACCCTCGTCGAAGCAGAAGCCGCCAGAGGGCGAATCCTCGCGACCCCTCTGCTTCTCGTTCTGCTCATCGTGATCTCCAGCGTGGGTATTCATCGCGTGATCCCCCTGCAGCGCGAACAGCAAATCGGAGTTCTGGTGTCCCCAATCCTCCCCAAGAACGATCCTGGGCTAACGTTGCGAGGCTTTCTGCTCGTGGGTATGATTTATCCTACGTGCCTCCTACCTCGATTGGAAAACGAGCGGTGGTTCATCTCTCTGAGGAGGTCAAATTGGCAATTGATCCAAAATGGAAGAGTTGTCTCGTTGGTTACTTTGTGGGAAAGTCTCTGCCCTTCCAGCTTACGGAAGCCACGCTGAAGCAGGAATGGGGCGATCATTTGAAGGAGGTACGTGCTAACGATGAAGGTTTCTTCTTTTTCTTCATCCCAGATCATAATTTTCGCAGAAGGATCCTAAATGAAGGGATGTTGACAGTAGCTAGGGTTCCTTTGATTCTCAAGCAATGGAGCCCCTCGCTGGTCCTTAAAAAGGACATTCAATCAACGGTTCCTGTCTGGATTCGTTTAAAACATATCCCTTACCCATTTTGGTCGGCTCCAGGGATTAGTGAAATCGCAAGTGCTGTGGGTAGACCCCTGTACGTTGATCCGCTTACAGAACAAATGAGGAGAATGTCGCATGCACGAGTATGTGTTGAAATTTCTGCTAAGCTTGATCGATGCGAGGAGGTTGAAGTATTTGTGGATGGGGAATCCTTGTTAGTCCCTGTTATCTATGAATGGAAACCGGAATCTTGTTCCAAGTGTTTTGCATTTGGTCACAATTGCGTACCTTCTGATGTTATAGTAGCAGAACCAGCTTTGATGGCTACGGCTGCAGCTGTGAACTCCAAAAGTGGTCCTGTGCTGGATATCCCCTCTAGCCCTCGATAAGAAACTGCTCCCTTGGATGCCACTGATCAAGGCTGGACCCAGGTTGTGTGCAAGAAAGGGGCGAAATTACTGGATTCCCCTGAGAAGGGGAGACCTCAACAGGCTGCTCCTACCTCAGGTAGCCCTCCTATTACTCAAGGTAAATCCTCAGGCGAGATAGCCTTTGAATCCCCTGTTCGTGTGCACACTTCCCCTGTTCAATCATCTTCGGAAGAATCTGAAAATGCTGCCAGTGCTGTTAGTAGTAGTACAGATGTTTCGGATAAGGCTAGCTCACCAACTCGGGAGGCTGACTTGGCTCCTCCTCCCCCTAAGGATCCCACTCCTCCCCTTGCAATTTCTGGCCCTCCTAAAGCTCCTCCTCCTGCTAGTCGGAGGAAGCCCCATAGGAGGCGGTAATTTTACCCTGTTTCTGGTTCCATTTTTTGGATTAGTTCCTTATGTTTTTTGGAGTTTGGAATATTAGGGGTCTATGTGACCACCTTCGTCAAGCTGAGATAAGAAATTTTGTCCGTGCCAACAATCTTAGCTGTGTTGGCATTGTGGAAACGAAGATTACTCGGCGCTTCGATTCATCTGACCTACACCGCTTCCGAGGTTGGATCTGGTTAAATAACTACGAGCATTCTCCTCTGGGGAGGATCTGGGTGGGGTGGAATCCCCGAGAAATAACCTTCTCTCTGATCTCCTCCTCCAGCCAAGCCATTCATGGGTCTGTGGTTATATTGAACTCTATGAACTCTTTTGCCCTCTCTGTAATTTATGCTGAGCATCGGTTTGTGTCTCGGCGCCCTCTATGGGTGGATATTCTATCTAATAGCTCAGCCTTTGCAGAGATGCCTTGGATCCTTGCAGGGGACTTTAACGCTATTAAAGAACCCTCGGACAGATTGGGTGGCTCCTCAGCTTGGATTCCTGATTTTGAGGATTTTGGTGATTGTATCTCTCAAGCCGGTCTTGATGATCTTAGGTACACGGGCTATAGATACACCTGGGTGTCTTCCTCTGGTCCTTTGCGAAAGCTCAGAAAGATTGACCGAGTTTTGATCAATGCTTGTTGGAGTTTTTCCTTCTCTTACTCTGAGGCTGAGTTCCTAGCACCTGGCATATCGGACCATACGCCAATGATTATTAAAATCTTGCCTCCTCCTATCTCTCGTAAGCCTTTTAAATTTTTTATGTTCTGGACCTCTCATCCAGATTTTATGAACATAGTCTCGCAGGTTTGGAGCTCGGATATAAGAGGGAAACCCATGTTCATCCTCTGTGCCAAACTTCGCCTCCTGAAAAGCAAGCTAAAACAGCTGAACAGGGAATCTTTTTCTGATCTCTCTTTGAGAACTTCAGAGGCCAGACAGGTTTTGAAAGCTACTCAAGATGCTTTACTCCTTGATCCCGAGAATTCTTCTCTGGCTGAGTTAGAAAAAGAGCAGCTTCGATCTTTTTCATCTCTGCGCCTGCAAGAGGAATCTTTCTACCGCTAGAAAGCTCGGATAAGGTGGCTTAAGGAAGGCGACCTCAATACCAGGTTCTTCCACTTCTCGGTTAAAAAAAGGCATATGCAGAATAGAATCCTGTCCATCTCGAATGGAGAGGTTACAACCTCTTCCCCTCAGGAAATTCAGAATCTCTTTATAAACCACTTTACTAACTTACTTGCTGCTAATCCTCAGTCGGCTTCCCCATCCCTGGATGAGCTTCGTACTTCTATTGGCAATGTGTTGACTGTTGAGCAGGAGCTTCTCATCTCTAGACCGATGCTGGATGATGAAATTAAGGAGACTCTCTTCTCCCTAGCGTCGGGTAAAGCCCCTGGCCCTGATGGGTTTGGGGTAGACTTCTTCAAGCACACTTGGGACATTGTTGGACCCTCAGTCATCTTGGCGGTGAAAGACTTCTTTGCTTCAGGTAAACTCCTCCGAGAAATCAACTCTACTATCTTGACTCTGGTCCCTAAGATCCCAAATGCATCGAATGTCAATGACTTCCGTCCCATAGCATGTTGCAATACAATTTACAAGTGCATAACAAAGATTATTGCCAATCGCATCTCTATGGTTCTTCCTTCCCTTATAAGCCCCCCTCAAGCAGCTTTTGTGAAGGGTAGGCATATAAGTGACAACATTCTTCTGGCTCAAGAGCTTTTTAGTGGTTTCCATCAAGACCCTTACAAGCCAAAATGTGTGATTAAAGTGGATTTTAGGAAAGCTTACGACTCTGTCTCCTGGGATTTCATTGAAGCTTGTCTTAATGCTTTTGGATTCCCGCAGTTCTTCATTAAGCTGGTAATGACTTGCATCTGCACTCCTAAGTTCTCGGTGGCTATAAACGGAGAACTCCATAGCTTCTTCGAAAGTGGGAGAGGCCTCAGACAGGTAGACCCCATGTCCCCTTATGCTTTCACCCTTGTTATGGAAATCTTCACGAGTTTGTTGAACAGGAATACCTCTCGGTCTGACTTTGACTTCTTTTGGAGGTGCAAGCATGCTAAGCTATCTCATGTCTTTTTTGCTGATGATGTTCTGCTCTTTGCTGAAGCAAACATTACCTCCATTGATCTGTTGATGGATGCTACTAACTGCTTTTCTTGTTGGAGCGGTCTGACCCCCAACCGCAATAAAAGTGAAGTTTTCATCTCGGGTGGGGCTGAGGAACTCAAGACCGACATTGTGCAGAGAACAGGTTTTCAGCTGGGCTCGCTCCCTTTCAAATATCTTGGGGTCCCTGTCGTCTCTTCAAGGCTAGGCAAAGCTGATTGTGTAGCGCTTGTCAACTCAATTACAACTCGGGTCCTCTCTTGGACCAACAGATTGTTTTCCTTCGCAGGCAGGCTCCAGCTTATTAAGTCCGTCCTGCACTCTATTCAAGTCTACTGGGCCAGCGTCTTCATTCTGCCTTGCTCTGTTTTAAATCGTATTGAAAGAATTTTCAGATAATTTCTATGGCAAGGACCTTCTATGGGACCGGGAGGAGCTAAGGTTTCGTGGTCTGACATATGTTTGCCTAGGAATGAAGGTGGCCTAGGCATTCGTACCCTTAAGGAAAACAACATTGCAGCGATGATCAAACATATTTGGATCCTCTTTTTAGACAAGGAATCTCTTTGGGTTAAGTGGATTCATTCCACGTTCTTATAATAAGAACTTTTGGATGGTGAAGCCTCCCACTATCTGCTCTTGGTCTTGGAGAAAGCTCCTTAAGCTGCGCGAGCATGTTCGACATCTTTTTAGGTGGTCTATTGGCAATGGTATGTCTGCTTCATTATGGTTTGACTCCTGGCATGTAAAAGGCCCTTTGTCTTGTATCTTCTCCCATCGGGAAATTTATATGTCTGGCATACCTCGGATGGCTACGGTGGCAGATGGGTTCTCCACTCCTATGGGCTGGTACATTATTAATATTAAGGCTAACTGGTGGGATCCTCTGCCGTCCCTCAACCAGGAAGCAGATAAGTTCCGTTGGCTTGGACATAGTTCAGGTAATTTCTTGACTTCTTCGGCTTGGGAGATCCTTAGGCCGAAAGGAAATCCTGTTCGGTGGGCTGCCCTTATCTGGAGCTCCTGTCTTCCTCCTCGATACCAGACCTACCTGTGGCTAATCACGCGTAATCGTCTCCCGACTCAGGTCCTGCTCTTATCCTACGGTAGAATTGCTGCTACCCTATGCTCGTTTTGCTCTTGTAGGCCCGACTCGATGGACCATTTGTTCTTTGCCTGTTCGGTATCTAACAGCTTAGCTGCTTTCTGGGCGGCAAAATCCAATCTGGCTTGGCGGAATTCCTCCTGGAATGATAACCTTGAATGGGTGTCCAAGCGGTTTTCGGATAGGAGTTTCCTACACTCTATGATTCGATTCAGCTTTGGTGCTCTTACATACATAATCTGGAAGGACCGCAACAATATGCTGTTCCGAGATCGTCCTGTCTTCCTCCCGGCGATGAAGCTCCATCTTCAGAAGGCCATCAAGGATAAAGCGATGACTTTTCAGCATGTCCTTGATTCCCTCAAGAATAGAAGATATCAGCTTAGTCGGGGCATCCCTCCGTCTATTTTTGATTGAGGGTTGTCCTCTATTGTTCCTGTTCTCTATTGTCTGTTTTCTTTGCTTCTTTTCTTTCTTGTTGTTCTTAGTTTTTTCTTCGGCTTCTTGGCCCCATATCATTCTCCTCCGTCCGGTAGAGTGCTTTGGTGCCAAGTCCCGTAGGTGTTCCTTTGGCAAAATCTATTCAATCTATTACCTTTACCAAAAAAAAAAAATAAAAAAAAATAACTGCGAAAGCATATACAGTTCATCGGGTGCTCTCTAGAGCTGTTCCCGAGCTACTGTTCAGCCGGTTCTTCATGACTTGATTCCCGAAGTTCCACCCATCGGTTTTAGCTGAAATTCGAAGGGATGGTTCCTTACTACATCCTCTGAATTTCCACTGAAGGAATTCGGAAAAGATGGTCTACATTCGGAGAAATCCCCTGCCCTAGGTCTGCTGGGCGCTCCTCCAGTCCGCCTACTGGTTTTTCTGGTGTTTTCTCCCTCCTGGGAGTTTGGTTGACTGTATAGGCCCGATTTTTGGTGGGGAGACTCCTCTCTTCCTGCTCCTTCTTCCCTCAGAAGCTCGCGGCTTGATTAGGGTTGAAGCCCGTTCTTCCCCTTTCTGCCCGAAGGTGCGCTATTCGTGCGCCTGGAGCGTCTGGTGCGGATTTGCCCCTGCAACGGCTTCTTCGAGATTCTGGGTGAATTGGGTGGTTGGTGGGCGTCTATTATGCTCTGAGGATCCTCATACTCTGGTCCAGGTATCGTCCCCTTCTCCCTCGAGCTCAGCTCGGTTTTGAAGTGCTGTTGTTTCTGGCGTTTGTTGTTTGAGCTGGTTTGGAGTTTTTGGGTTGGCTTTCTGGTTGTTCCCGATTGCTGGAGAGGCTGTGTTGTTTGTGGACTGGCTCGGCCCCCCTGGATTGGCGTTGTTCCTGCTTTGGTCTTCAACGCACACCAGGTGTTTGATTAAAGTCCTCAGTGCTGCTCGGCTTCTTCGATCCTGCTGGGAGGTGGCTTTTGTTGTCTGTGCTCGTCTGGAGTTATTGGGTTGTCTTTCTGGCTGTTGCTGATTGCTGGGAGGCTGTGTTTGGTGGTCTGGTTTGGACCCCTGGGTTGGCGCTGCTTCTGGTCTTCAACGCACACCAGGTGTTTGTGTAAAGTCCTCTGTGCTGCTCGGTTTTTCGATCCTGCTGAGAGGTAGTGTTTGGTGTCTGTGCTCGATTGGAGTGTTGGGTTGTCTTTCTGGTTGTTGTTGATTGCTGGGAGGCTGTGTTTGGTGGACTGGTTTGGACCCCTGGGTTGGTGTTGTTCTGCTTTGTTCTTCAACGCACTCCAGGTGTTTGTTTAAAGTCTTCTGTGCTGTTCTGCTGTTCGATCCTGCTGGGAGTTGCTCGGTTGGTATTTTGGCGTTCCTTCTAGCTGCCTGTGGTTGTTGGTTGGTCTGGATTAGGTTTGGGTCTTCTTTGATGGCTCGCCCCTCTTCTGTTTAGCCCGCCCTCCAGCTATTCGTAAAAATGCCAAGTCCACCTCCAGCTTCCAGAGTTGCTGGTTCCCAATCCCGCTTGGCTTTGGGGACCGCTAGGGATCCTTCAGTTCGGCAGAACCCTCCTTCAGGAGGTCAATTTGTGCCTCCTCAGGCCTGGTATGCTGCTGGACCTTCCAGGGGCTGTTCTAGGGGATTATCTCGGTCTTCCTCTAGGAATGGCCGTGTGCCTTCTGTCCAGGATGCAGGTCAGAAACCGGTTGCTCCCAGGACATGGGCAAATGTGGCCCGCCTTGCTACGCGTGGCCCTCAGCTTTCTTACACCCCCCGACGTGTGTTGATGGCGAGGCCATAATCAAGCTTCCGGATGAAGTGCTAGAAACTGTAGACCCCAAATGGCACCAATGCCTAGTGGGGCACTTTGTGGGAAGAAAGAAGCTGCCGTATGGTATGGTTGAGCAATCCCTCAAACATATTTGGGGAAACAAACTTGCTGAGATCATTACTAACTCCAAGGGGTTCTACTTCCTACATATCCCGGATCAAAACTTTCGGAGGAAAATCCTTGAAGAAGGGCAAACAACCGTAGCCCGAATTCCGCTGGTTCTTCGGCAATGGGAACCATTGTTGGATCTCAAAAAAGACAACCAATCGGTTGTCCCGATTTGGATCCGGCTTTGGGATGTTCCCCCTGAATGTTGGACTACCTCTTCCCTGGGTTACATTGCTAGCTCGGTTGGCAAGCCGCTGTTTATGGATCAGCGCACGGACCAGGTTAAGTCCACCTCTTATGCTCATGTTTGTGTGGAAATTAAAGCCAATCAACCAAGGTGCAAAGTGGCCAAGGTTGAACTAAAAGGAGTGGTTCGAGCTGTAGACATTGAATATGAGTGGCTTCCCGCGAAATGCTTAGACTGCGGGTCTTTTGGGCATAACTGCAGGGCTGTCCAGCGTCCTCCTGCGCCTCGAACCACTGCCCAACATCTCTTGGGAGCTCCTCCAAAGGCGAAAGACCCTCCTGCAGTTTTTGGTCCTTCCGTTCAGCGTGTGCCAGCCCCTTTGGAGGACATTTCTCCTTTGGGGGCTATCCCTGTCAAGCCTGCTTCTTCTGAGGCTCCCCCTCTAGCTCCGTTGGACGTTCCTAATCCTCCAGAGGAGGAGCAACCGTGGAATCAGGTTAAGAGAAGGAACAGGAAAAAGAAGAAGGCTGCAAAAGGAGGTGAGTCCTCCAGCTTTGTTTTTGGAGATGTTGAAGATTTAGTTCCTGCTGTGGATTTCTCTCCCCGTGAGGCTGCTGTGCCCAGACCAGCCGTGGGAGTGATGGACCAGTCCGAGCGCCTTAAGGGGCCTCTTATACCGGAGATTCCTCCGCCCAGCTACAAAGGGGCGGATGGCCCTGATCCCTCCCCAGAAGTTGTGCTATCCCTTGCAGCGGGGTCTAAGGCCGGAATGGATTGGGGAAAGGCTCAAATAGAGGTGAGGCTTCCAAGCCTCTCGTCTTTGATGTGGAGAATGATGACCTCCTGTCCATAGACTCGGCGTGTTCCTCGCCTAGCAAAGCCAAAGCCGCATCTTCGAGGGGGAAAGCTTTCCAGGAGTTGCGTCCGGACCCTGACCCGGACCCTGGCCCTAAAGGGAAAGATGTTCACTCGGCTTCCCAAAGCCGCAAACTCGCTAAACTGAGGTAGGCCTTTCTTTCGGCCTTCCCTTTTGTTTTTGTACATATTTCTTTATGCAGTTTGGCTTTTGGAATGTGAGGGGTATTATGGATCCCCTTAGAAGATCCGAAGTTAAGAACCTTATCCGGTCTAATAGCTTATGCTTGATCGGCTTACTAGAGACCAAAGTTCCGGAGTATATGTTTCGATCCCTCTCCGACAATCTTCTACCGGGTTGGAAGTGGGTGGCTAACTATGATGCCGCTCCTAATGGGCGAATTTGGCTTGGATGGAATCCCTTCTTCGTGAGTTTTGAGGTTATATCTTCTAGCGATCAGGTTATCCATGGCAAGGCTACTATCCTTACTAGTGGGGCTTCCTGCCGCATTTCTGCTGTCTATGCGGCTCACTCCTTTGCCACCCGAAGACCTCTATGGGAAGACTTAATTCTTATGAGTTCGTCTCTCCAAGACTCTGCCTGGTTGGTGGCCGGGGACTTCAATGCTATTAGGGATCCCTCCGACAAGCTTGGCAGCTATGATGGATGGCCTTCCCAATTCGATGACTTTAATCATTGTCTGATGCGGGCGGAACTGGAGGATTTGAGATACATGGGCCTGCGCTTCACCTGGTTTACTTCTTCTGGAGCCTCTCGTAAGGCGAGAAAAATAGATCGAGTCTTGGTGAATGCCTCTTGGACCTCGCAGTTCTCCTTCTCTCAGGCGTCTTTTCTTACTCCTGGCATATCGGACCACTCTCCCATGGTGGTAAAGATCGCGGATCCAACCCGTCGAAGAAAGCCATTTAAATTCTTTGAGTTTTGGATGGAACACCCCACCTTCTCTACCATTATGGAAGAGGTTTGGGATACCCCAGTCTATGGCGTGCCTCTGTTTAGGTTGGTTTCAAAGCTAAAAGCCCTTAAGAATCGACTCAGACAGTTCAACAATGCCTCCTTCTCTAACCTATCTGAGAGGGTTGCTACTTTAAGAGAGGCGTTCAGGCTTGCTCAGCTTGATCTCCAGCTAGATCCTACCAGTGATTTCTTGGCTGAGGTAGAGAAGAATCATAGAAAAGCCTATGTGGAGCTGAGGAATCAGGAGGAATCGTTCTTCAGGCAGAAATCTAGAGTCAAATGGCTGTCTTGTGGAGACAAGAACACTAAGTTCTTCCATCACTCAGTTGCCTCCAGACACTTGAAGAACAGAATCTTGGCAGTTTGTGATAGGAATGGGATCATGGTTTCTGACCCGAACCTGGTCCACACAACCTTTGTTGATCATTTCAGGGAGCTCTTGGCTCACCAGCCTCAACTCTCTAGACCATCTCTGGAGGACATCCAGCAGGTTATCTCCTCCCCTCTAAGTGAGAATCAGGTTAGCCTTCTTTCTAATCCTGTTTCAGTTGATGAGATTAAGGAAACTTTTTTCTCCTTAGCTAGAGGGAAAGCCCCAGGCCTTGATGGCTTTGGGGTTGAATTCTTCATAAGTAACCGGGATAAGGTTGGTTCCCTGGTGGTTGAAGCTGTCTCGGACTTTTTTATTTCGGGTAGGCTCCTAAAGGAAATCAATTGCACTATCCTTGTTCTTATCCCGAAGATTCCGAATGCGACCTCGGTAGGAGATTATAGACCTATTGCTTGTTGCAATACGATTTACAAGTGCATCACCAAGGTGCTTGCTAATCGGATTGCTTCTATTCTTCATGAGATCTCTAGCCCTTATCAGAATGCCTTTATTAAAGGCAGGCGTATTCGGGATAATATTCTTCTTGCCCAGGAGTTATTTGCAGGATTCCATCTTCAGCCTTTCACTCCAAAATGCGCGGTGAAGGTGGATTTCCAAAAAGCCTATGACACAGTGGATTGGGACTTTCTTGAGATGGTCCTCCATGCCTTCCACTTCTCGGAGCACCTTATTAGACTCATCATGGTATGTGTTCGCACTCCCATGTATTCCATTGCTTTGAATGGTGATCTTCATGGTTTCTTTCCTAGTGGGCGTGGCCTTCGACAGGGGGATCCCATGTCCCTGTACCTTTTCACTCTAGTCATGGAGGTCTTCTCCGGGATCTTAAGTGCAAAGGCGGCTTAGCAGGATTTTAGATTCTTCTGGAGATGTAAAGCGACTATGTTGTCGCATCTTTTCTTCGCAGATGACGTATTCCTCTTCTGTCGAGCGGATTTGATTTCAGCCTCTCTCCTCAAGGAGGGTCTTGACTTTTTCTCGGCGTGGAGCGGATTGAACCCGAATAACAATAAAAGCAACATCTTTCTTGCTGGTGGCTCGGTGGATCTGAGGAACAGCATCAGAGACCTATTCGGCTTTGCTGAAGGATCCCTTCCGATGAGGTACCTAGGAGTCCCAATCATCACATCTAGGCTGGGTAAAAGTGATTGCAGCTCCTTAGTTGATCGTATCACGGCAAGGGTGCATTGTTGAACGCATCGATTCCTCTCCTTTGCTGGTAGAGTCCAGCTTATAAGGTCAGTTCTCCATGTAATCCAAGTATACTGGGCTTCTGTTTTTACAATTCCTATGGCTGTCCTAGATAGTATTGAACAGATTCTCAGGCAGTTCCTCTGGAAAGGTCCTAGCCTTGGCAAAAGCGGTGCAAAAGTCGGTTGGGAGGAGGTTTGCCTTCCCAAGGATGAAGGCAGTCTTGGAATTCGGAGCCTTAGAGATTGTAATAAGGCCTCCATGCTTAAGCATATATGGATCCTTTTCACCGATAAGGAGTCTTTATGGTGTAAATGGATCCATTCCACCTTTCTGAAGAAGGGAAGCTTTTGGATAGTGAAAGTTCCAGCTCTATGCTCGTGGGCGTGGAAGAGGATCCTTCACTTGCGTTCGGAGTTCATGTTGCACTTCTGTTGGCGGATTGGAGATGGCCGCACCATCTCCCTCTGGTATGATCATTGGCACCAGGTTGGTCCTCTGAACCTCCTTTATTCCGAAGCCTATATTTCTAGCTCCAGTCTTTCCCCCAAGGCTTCTGTTGCTGACTTATTCACTCCAGAAGGCCAAGCATTCAGATCTGAGATCGCTTCTTGGGATTTTCCTATCCCTCCTCTTTCCACGCTTCCGGATTGTTTATCATGGGACAGTAGTTCCGATGGCCTTTTCTCGGTCTCTTCCGCCTGGAATCTTATTAGAAGAAAGAAAGACAAGGTTGAGTGGCATTCCTTTATTTGGAATAATGCCATCACTCTGAGATATCAATTCAAACTTTGGATTATCACGAAAAAGCGTCTTCCTACGCAGACATTGCTCATGTCGTATGGCAGGATAGGCTATGAGGTTTGTCCTTTTTGTAAGATCACTCCGGATTCAATTAATCATCTTTTCTTTGAATGTTCCATCACAGCTAGTGTGGCTTTCTTCTGGGCTTTGAAGTGCAATCTTCCCTGGCAGAACAAGACGTGGGATGAGAACCTCCATTGGGCTATTAATCTTCTCTCCAGAAAGGATTTCTACCACTCAATTGGCCGTTTCTCCTTTGGTGCCCTTTGCCACCTAATTTGGAAATATAGAAATGATAGTCTCTTCAGAAACCAAGCGGCTTCTGCAGTAGCAATCAAGAAGCACCTCATTAGAGTGGTAAAGGATAAAGCTTCTACCTTCAAGAATGTTGAGAATACCCCGAGGAATAGAAGACTCCTGAGGAATTGGGGTTTGGATCCTGCTATCTTGGCAATCACTCCTCCGGCTCCCTAAACGTCTTCGTTCTCTTTAGGTGTTTTCCTTATTTTCGCCTTTGTGGCCTGTCGGTTTACTGTTAGCTCTTGGGTTGTTTGAGGTCGTGTGGATGGCCATACGTGGTCCTCTCATTCCTCGCCTCCTGCCTTGGTTGGCTTTTGCTAACTGTGGCTGGTTTGCTTTTTAATTCGCCAGGCTCCCTTCCACTCGCCTAGATATGTCTGGGTTAGTGTAAGTTTTGTTGGAGCCGGGTCTTGTTTCATCATTGGCGCAAAGCTCTTTATATATATTATTACCCTTCACCAAAAAAAAAAAAAAAAAAAAAAAAAACTGCGAAAGCATATGATTTTGCCATTTGTTTCCTCCCCGATATACTGTTCACGTTTCTCTCTATTTGGGCGAAACAGGCACTGTTCCTGCGATTCTGGTTGCTGATCGATCCGGAGTCTTTGACCATTGGTTGGGTGCGATTTTGGGAGGGCAGAGGCATCTTTCCATCCCCCAACTTCTGACCGAACCGTTTTTTCTAGTATGGACCCTTTACGATAATCCTCGTGCTTCTTCGTTAGGGTTTCTTTCGCCTGGTTTTCCCGGTTCTGTTTCTACCCGTTTTTATGGCTTCTTCGGGCAAAGTGGCCCAATCTCTGGGCCAATCTAAGGGCAAATCACAAGCTGATGTGAGCCGAAGCCAAAGTCGAGCCAGATCTGCTTCTCGCGGCCCTGCTCGGTCTCAAGCTGGTCCACGGAATCAGTCAAAGGCCCCTCAAACCCGGTCCTGGGTAAACGTCGCTAGACTTTCTGCAAGAGGCTATGACCTGAGCTATATCTCGCCTATCTCGGTGGGGAAAAAAGCTGTGGTATGTCTCTCGGATGATGCCAAGCTTGCTGCTGACCCTAAATGGAATTCGTGCCTTGTTGGTTATTTTGTGGGTAAGAAAATGCCCTTCCAGCTGACTGAAACTACGGTTAGGCAACTCTAGGGATCCAATGCAACAGAAGTCTTGGCCAACGATGACGGATTTTACTTTTTCTTCATCTCGGATCAGGATTTCCGAAAGAAAATTCTGGAGAATGGCCCTCTGACGGTGGCTCGTGTCCTATTGGTGCTCAAGCAGTGGCATCCGTCCCTGCAGCTGAAGAAAGAGCTTCAATCTTCTGTGCCGGTCTGGATTCGCTTGAAAAATATCCTTTACAATTACTGGTCTGCTCAGGGGATCAGTGAAATAGCAATGCAGTTGACAATCCTCTTTATGTGGATCCTCTAACTGAAAATATGAAACGACTATCCTTTGCAAGGATCTGTGTTGAAATTTCTGCAAAGCTGGAGAGATGTGAGACGGTTGAAGTGTTTGTTGATGATGAATCGTTTTTAATTCCGGTCATCTATGAATGGAGGCCAGAGTCTTGCCCCAAATGCTGTGCCTTCGGCCATAATTGCGTGGAGAATGCAGCTCCTGGTCCGCCAACTGAAATTGTTGAACCTGTTGATGCTGCTCCGTCTATGGCTGGCCCTTCAAAGCCCCCTGCTCTAGCCCCAACTCCAGCTGTGAACTTGGCCCCAAGTGAACAACAAGAAGGTTGGAAGCAAGTGACTAAGAAAAAGAAGCATCAATCAGGGACGAAAGAGAAGGGAATCCCTGCAACTCCCATCTCTACTATGAAATCTAATGTGGAGACAGCTCGGTCTTCTCAGACTAAACCAAAAACAGCTCAAAAGGATGGATCCAAAGATGCTGGCAACTCATCTTCATTGGCCCTTGTAGCCTCTCATCATGAAAATGCCTCTCTAATGGCTCTCTCTTCGGAGGATGACCTGGACGTGGTGGCTAGTGCAGTTAGTAGTAGTGAGGATACTGATTGCTCCCACTCGAATCCTCTTGATACTCAATCTGGAATGGAGAATGTCCCAATCCAGAAAGATGTCACCCAAGTTAAGGTTGCACCGACCCCCTCAGTTGATCCTCATGGTCAAGGTTCCACTCGGAGGAAACCCCCCAAACATCGGTAGTTTCTCTGTGCCGATCTTTATATCTTATATCTATATATATTATTTTATCTATGCATATCAGAGTTTGTACTATTAGGGGACTTGGGAACCCCGTCAGACAAGCCGAAATAAGAAATTTTGTTCGTTCCAACAATCTCTGTTGTGTTGGGATTATCGAAATGAAAATTGCTGCTGCTGCTTTTAATTCGGTTTCTACCGTTTTGTTACCTAGCTGGCTTTGGTCCAACAATTATAACCATTCCAACAAAGGTAGAATATGGGTGGGGTGGAACCCCCTTCAGGTGACTTTTACTGAAAACTCTTCTTCGGATCAAGTTATGCATTGTAGTCTGGTTTGGCTGGCCACGGGTAAGGCCTTTTCCTTCTCTATTGTTTATGCGGAACATAGATTTGTTTCTCGGAGACCTCTTTGGGATAATATTATTCAGACCAGCTCTCATCTTCAGGCCACTCCTTGGGTTATTGCTGGTGATTTCAATGCTATTCGTGATCCTTCTGATAGGGTTGGAAGTTCCAATGCTTGGATTCCTGCGTTTGATGAGCTCCGTGATTGCCTCAACTTGGCTGGTCTGGATGATCTTAGATATACTAGCCACTGATTCACTTGGGCCTCTTCCTCGGGTCCCAATCAAAAACAGAGAAAGATAGATAGAATGTTGGTGAATACTTGCTGGAATTCTGAGTTCTCCTTTTCAGAAGCTTCCTTCTTGGCCCCTGGCATTTCTGATCACTGTTCAATGGTGATTAAAATCTTGCCAGTTCATTCCTCAAGCAAGCCTTTTAAGTTCTTCAATTTCTGACCTCTCATCCTGACTTTTCCAGAATTGTTGTGCAAGTTTGGGATTCCCCTTTTGTGGAGTCTCCAATGTTCATCCTATGCTCTAAGCTGCGTCTCCTTAAGTGTAGGCTAAAGAATCTCAATAAGGAACCGTTTTCGGATTTATCAACTAGAATAGCTAAGGCCAGGCGAGTCCTACAAAGAACTCAGGATGCCCTCCAAATTGATCCGCTTAATCTTCATCTTGCTGATTTGGAAAAGCAGCAACTCCAGATATTCTCAGACTTGCACCTTCAAGAGGAATCTTTTTTCAGACAAAAGTCCAGAGTTCGCTGGTTCAAAGAAGGTGACCTCAATACAAAATTTTTCCATCAAACGGTGAACAAGAGGCATCTCCAGAATAGGATCATCTCTCTGTCGGATGGGGATTATACTACCTCAAATCCCTCTGAGGTAAAAGCCTTACTTATTGATCACTTTAGTAATCTGTTGGCTTATTCGCCCCCTGCTGTTCGTCCGTCTGTGGAGGATGTTCGTGCGATCCTTAACCACACTCTTGATGAGGATCAGGTTAATTTCTTATCTAGTCCCATCTCGGATTTGGAAATTCGTGAAATACTCTTCTCTTTTGCAGTGGGCAAAGCCCCTGGCCCCGATGGCTTTAATGTCGAATTTTTTAAACATTCTTGGGAGATTGTTGGTGCCTTGGTAATCTTGGCCATGAGAGACTTATTTGTAACAGGCAAGTTGTTGCGAGAGATCAATACCACCATGTTGGCCTTGGTGCCCAAGATTCCTAATGCTTCGAATGTCAATGATTTTCGGCCAATTGCCTGTTGCAATACCATATACAAATGTATCACTAAGCTTATAGCCAATAGGCTTTCTTGGGTGCTGCCTTCTATTGTTAGCCCCCCTCAGAACGCTTTTGTTAAAGGGAGACATATTAGTGACAACATCCTGCTTGCCCAAGAACCTTTCTGTGGCTTTCATCTTGAGCTTTACCGGGCTAAATGTGCTATCAAGGTTGACTTCCAGAAAGCTTATGATTCGGTAGATTGGAATTTCATTGAAGTTTGCTTGCAAGCCTTCAGGTTTCCTTTGGAGTTGATTGCTCGCATCATGATCTGCATCCGGTCTCCTAAATTTTCGATTTCTTTGAATGGTGAATTGCACGGCTTCTTTGCAAGTGGCAGGGGTATCCGTCAAGGTGACCCAATGTCACCCTATATTTTTACTTTGGTGATGGAAGTTTTTACGGGTCTACTGAATATTCAAACTAGCCAGCCTTCCTTTGGCTTCTTTTGGCGATGTAAGCCTTCTAGATTGTCCCATCTTTTCTTTGCTGATGATGTTCTTCTTTTCGCGGAAGCAAACATGGCTTCAGTTGATCTTCTGAAAGCTGGAATTGATAAATTCTCCGCTTGGACTGGTCTTATTCCGAATCTGAGGAAAAGCGAGATTTATTTATCTAGGGGCTCTGCTTCTCTCCATAATGACATCTTGGATAGATTGGGATTCCAGCGTGGGTCCTTTCCTTTCCGTTACCTTGGAGTCCCTATAATATCCTCAAGGCTTGGTAAAGCAGATTGTGTGGCTTTGGTTAACTCCATTACGGCTCGAGTTCAATCTTAGACCCACATATTCTTATCCTATGCGGGACGGATCCAACTTATAAGGTCAGTACTGCATTCCATTCAAGTTTATTGGGGCGAATGTGTTTTTTCTTCCTTGCTCGGTCCTCAATAGGATCGAACAAATTTTTTGCCAATTCTTATGGAAGGGGCCGATGCTGGGTACCAGTGCGGCCAAAGTATCTTGGAGTGATGTATGTCTCCCCAAGGAGGAGGGAGGCCTTGGGATTCGGACTCTTAGAGAAAACAACATTGCGTCTATGGTAAAACACTTATGGATTCTTTTCACTGATAAAGAATCTCTGTGGTGCAAATGGGTTCATTCCACATTTTTAAAACGCAAAAATTTCTGGATTGTTACTCATCCTACATATTGCTCTTGGTCCTGGAAAAAACTTCTTGGTCTCCGGGATCAATTCCAGCAACATTTTAGATGGGTCATTGGTAATGGGAGATCGGTCTCCTTTTGGTTTGATCCCTGGCATCCCAATGGTCCTCTTAATCGGGTTTTCTCCAATGATGACATTTATCGCTCTGGTATTCCTCGCCTAGCCTCAGTTGCCTATGGATTCTCGACCCCAATGGGATGGTATGTTATCAATATCCTAGCTAATTGGTGGAATCCTCTCCCTATGCTCAATCTTGAAGAAGACCGGTTCAGTGGCTTGGGCACCCCTCGGGTCACTTCTCTACCGCGTCTGCCTGGGATCTTTTGCGCCCTAAGAGAACTTCTATTCTATGGTCTTCATTCGTTTGGAGTACCTCGCTGCCGCCAAGATACCAATTTCTCCTTTGGCTTATCGCACGCAACCGGCTTCCAACGTAGGTATTGCTTACCTCTTATGGAAGGCTCCCGGCTGTAACTTGCCCGTTCTGCTCTTGTAGGCCGGATTCTATAAACCACTTATTTTTTGCTTGCCATGTGCCGAGCTCTCTTGTTTCCTTTTGGGCTATTAAGTTTAATTTTGTCTGGCAAAACAAGTCGTGGCACGAAAACCTTGCCTGGGCCTCGAAGCGTTTCGCGGACAACAGTTTCTATCATTCTATGGCTTGTTTCAGCTTTGGAGCGCTTTGTTATATCATTTGGAAAGAACGGAATAACATTTTGTTCCGCAACTAGCCCCTTTTCCTCTCGGCGATGAAGATGCATCTCTAGAAGGCGTTAAAGGACAAGGCTATGACCTTTAAACACGTGATGGATACTCCCAAGAATAGAAGATTGTAGCAAAGCTGGGATTTAAATCCTTCTATCTTTGATTGAGGGAGGGTTCTAGGTCTGCTTGTTAGTCTTTTTCCTTGTTTGTTCTTCTTTGGTCTTTGTTCCTTTGGGTACCATGGCATCCTTACACTCTTTTTGTTTGTCTCTTAAGAGTGTTTGTTTTGTTGATGCCAGGCCACCCGCTTGTATTCTTTCTTGCAAAATCAATATACTACTTACCTTTACAAAAAAAAAAAAAGAAAAAAAACAATTGCGAAAGCATTTGCCAAGGATGTTTTCATTAATCAAGAACGAAAGTTGGGGGCTCGAAGACGATCAGATACCGTCCTAGTCTCAACCATAAATGATGCCAACTAGGGATCAGCGGATGTAAACAAAAAATTATATATATACCGATCTAGTCTGAATGGGTGGATGAGTAATTCCACACTTGGAACTAAGAACCAAACTAATACTCACAGGTTCCAATAAATTGAAATCGGGAATCGGATTGGTTCCCGTTGGAACTGCTGGCTTTGGGCCGGTTCGGTTCGATTTCAAGAGATTCCCAGTTCCTTTGCACACTCCTAATTGATATAAATGTAATATATCTGTGACTTTCTTTGATAATTTCCCATCTTTTAACCGTAACAATTGAATTTTAAACATTTTCACAGTTTTACCAATTAAGAGCATGTTTGGTAATCGACCAAACAATGCCAGATTTTGATTCTTTGTTCTCGAGAGTATTTTAATAACAAAATCGTGTTATTCCCGGAAACAATTTTCTAGTTTTTTGTTTCCGGAAGTAGATTCGAAATAGAATCAAGAATTAAAAAAAAAAAAAAAGTTGATTCTTGTTCCGAGAACAAATCTAAGAATCAAAACAACTTTTCTTCATCTATTTTCTCATCTTCTTCTTCTTCTTCTCTTTTCTTCTTCTTCATTGACCACTTCGTCTGTCGTCGTCCACCGCCAGTCGTCGAGCCTCGACGAGGCTGGGCGAGCCTCGCCGCAGGCCTCACCCAACCCCACCGGTGGCCAAGCAGGCCTCACCTAGCCTTGGCAAGGTCGGCTTGGCCACCAGCGAGGCTCGACTGACAAGGGCTGGCCTTGCCAAGGGCTGGTGACGCTCCGGTGAGGTCGCTGGCCCTTGTCTGGCCAATCGACGATCCGACACCGGCGACCGGCCTGAAGAAGATGAAGAATAGGAGAAAAAAGAATAAAATAAATAAAATAAAAAGGAAAAAATGAAAATGAAAAAATTATAAAAATAATTTAAAAATTAAAAGAAATTGATTTGAAACAGAATCAATGAGCACGGTACTAAACGCAATTCTATTCTAGAGTAAAAAATTTTGGACAATTACCAAACGACTTAAAATGCTTAGAATCTGTTCCCGATAACAGAATTAAAAAAAAAAATCATTTCTGATCAAAATCTACTCCTGAGAACAAAATCGTTACCAAATGCGCCCCAAGTGGATTCGGCCAATTTTGGCTGAAAATTGATGATGTAGATGATGGCTATCTTACGTGTCAAAGCGGTCAATGCAAATGAATATTTTTAATAATATTTTGAATTTTAATTTTTTAATTTTCTATTCTTTGTTTTTCTTTTCCCCAAGACTATGGGCCGACAAAAGCCATGGGCAAGGGCTGCAATGCCCTTGCTTAATCTGGGCATTCTTGGCAGGGCTTGAGTGCCATTGCCTTGGATTTGGTGAGGGCATCGCAATTTTAACTATATCTAGGTGGGAGGTAGTGTGCCCTCACTTTGACTACTGAAGGCGTTGGGCAAGGGTCACCACACCCTCACCTAGTGGCCAGGAAGGGCATTGTGGCCCTCACCTAGTTCTAGTGAAGGTTAGCCAGTGACTCTCACCAGCCCTTAGTCAAAAGAAAAGAAAAAGAAGAAAAACCAAAAAAATTATATAAAATTCAAAAATAATTAATATGTCATTAAAATATGTATATGTCAATATCGGCTGTACTAATGAGATAGTCAACATTCATGATTTCCAATCAAAATTGATTGAATATTTTTTAATTGAAAAATTATTTAGTACTCAACTGCACAATTGATGGTTTCAGTTTGAATCAGCATAAGCATAATAAGTTTAGAATTTATTTGTGTAATTATCTTGTGCTTTAACTATTATGACTAGTAGAGCACAATTTTATTTTTAAAAAAAAAAACCTCATAAATTCCACTCGAATATTTCCTCGATCACTTGAATAGAAGATTAACATAGTATATGCTTCTTGAAAATGATACGTATTGCAAAACGGGATAGAACTGATCAAGGGAACTAAATGAACATGTATGGAATGAAAATTTCATAATTTCATTTTGTTGTAAAAAGTGTTATGGAAATGAAATTGATGAAGATTATGTTGTGTTTGGTTATAACAAAATGGTATGTGGATGAATGAGAGGACCATCCCAATGAACTTATGTAGGATTGAAATAAGTATGTACTTATCCAAAATGATAATTATACTAGATCATCATAAGTATTAGTAATAAAATTCCTAAACGAGTATTGAATGAAATATAATTTGCCAACTAAATTGGATAAACCATTCGTACATCAATAGTTAGTACTCATAACTTCATTTACTTCACTTCATTATAAACTTGGTTAACGACAGTTTGATTACTGATCGATATTATATACATAGTTAGTTCCTTTCCACATGCCTGATGGCGTTCTCTCATAAGAATATAATTAGGAATTTTGAAAGTGAGGTTTGTAGTATAGATTTGTTAAGAACTCTTTTAGGAAAAGCATGTTGTTAATTGTAATTAGCGATATCTAACTCTTTTTTTAAAAATAATTCTCAATATTGAGAGTTTTTTTTTTTGTCAGTCCTACTTTATACCTATTCTACACTCACTCTCGGACTTTTGCTCGCTCTTGCGGGCGTGGGCGTCGAAACCCACTCCTGAAACTTGCGCGTCCCCACCCCATCCCTCCCTGAGAAGGTGGAGGTTTGAACCCCTCACCTCCCCCTTCCATGGTGGAAGGCTAGCCACTGGGGCGAATCCCAGTGGTTCAATATTGAGAGTGAGGATATAGCTATTTTAATTATTTAAAAGGGTTGACATTAAATATAAAAATTCTTCTTAAATTCAACTCAGGAATATAACTAGTTAAACAAAGTCGAGGAACAACATTACCCAACAACGCGTCGTGGGTGGCTTGCGAGTCCTGGAAACGCTTGAAGTAGACGGGCATCCTTCGCCATCCTCAAGTCAAGTCGAGAAAGCAGGCGGGGCCGTTAAGGACTTGCATTCGGCTTCTGCCGCCGGCTCCTCGGTCGTATTGGGTTTACCATGACCGACGATCTGAAGGGTAAGAAGATGAATAGGAACGAGGGGATGTGTAGTCCTCTGAGAAACGGAAGAACCGGTCGAGGACACTCGAGTTCGAGCACAAGGCCTGCATGGGGCCAAGGGGAATTTCCGAAGTGTGAGAAGTTCAGTTCCCTTGTCGACGAGATGGATTGTCGTGATTGAATTGCCCCGCACAGATGGTACGGTACATTTGCGGATTCTTGGCGCATTAGGTGAGGAGGAGCAGCCATGATCTAGGAGCGGCTTCGCATCCGTGAAAATGACTGTGCATAGCCACATCTCAGCGATGGCTGATACAGGCGTGTCGCATGGCCCGCCTGTTCTCGGTTGATGTGAGCAGTCGATCAGCCTGGTCTATGCCACTACTTGAGCGCATGAGCAGGATAAATGCCATGAATTCTCGAATTCAGCCTGTGTTTGGTATATCTCGCACCGGAAAGTTGCTGATGGTGCTCGGAATGGCAAGCTGCTGCACTCGACAATTTCAATCACGCATGCCCCGGTAATTGGCGGTGATGTGTGATTGGGAATGTGAATCAGCCTTGCTTTGTGCAATGACAGCAGCCGAACAGGCAAAAGGGACCAACATTCTACGTTCAAATGTTCCGGCTATGCAGCTGGCACATGGCTGGAATAGGGGAAATTAGTGAAGGCAAGCAAGCTGAAGTTCCGGACGCGCGACGGCGGACATTTTCAATGAATTTTGGGATGAAATGCTTTGTGGAGTTGCCTGAGGAATTATTGCCGAGATGGGCAGTTGAACCATCGAATCGATCTAGTCTCGGGCAGCAAGCCTCCTGCCAAGCATCATACCATCTCTGGTCCGTCGAATTGCGAAACCAGCTCAAGGGTTTACCTAATATGCCCGGAAGATTCATCCCTGAAAAGCACCTTTATGGAGCTCCTGTTTCGTTCGAAGAGAAGCAAGACGGATCATTTCATCTATGTGTTTGTTACAGGGGCTTGAACAAGGCGACGATCAAGAATTTACTTGCTAAGGTCGTGTACTTTCGAAGCTGGACCTGTGTTTGGGTTATGGGCGAGCGAATATCGCAAAAGGGAAGGAGTTGGAGACTGCAATGGTGTCGGTTGGCATGGTCCATGCAAATTTCTTTTAAATGCCTTTCTGTTTAACTAATGTTCCGGCCACATTCCATAGCATGATGAACGGCATACTCAGCTCATTGTCTGTACAGGAAAAGTATAAAAAAAATCATAAATCTATTGCATTAATACCAATTCAATCTTAAATCTTTTTATATCAGTGTCAATAAAATATATTCAATTAATTTATACTAGAAATTGCTAACATGAGTACCAAATATCTTACATGACATGATCAACGTTGATGTTGATATTTTTATATAATTTTTAATTATTTCTTCGAATTTTTTTATTAATTTTTTCTTTTCTTTTTTCCCTTTCTTTTTCTTCTTTCTTCCTTATGTTCCTCCACTCACCTCTGGCCGGCGGCAATCGCCGGCTGCCGGTTGCCAACCTTTGGCATGAGCCAGTGTGGGCTTCCTAGCACTTGCCAGCCCTCCGACGAGATCTAGGCAAGACAGGGCCGGCCTCGCCTAGGCGAGGCCCCTCGCCATCCAGGTCTTCCTTCTGCTCGATGGAAGAGAGAATCCACCACGGAGCTCCCCTCGTGCCGATCACATTCTTGTGACCGACGGAGAGCAGGTTCCACCCTTCCACCGTCAAGCTTCGCCACATTCTTCATCGCGTCAACCATTTCTGTCACATTCAAAACGGCCAAAATGTCAATCAATCTTGCGCATACGCGACCACCCAGACGAGACACCGAGCCCCCACCATTTCTTAACGTAGAAAACTCCAACACGGTCCACCCTCTACTTCACCTTAATGAACCGAATCATTAGACCTAGGGAAAAAGAAAAAAGAAAAAAGAATCCAAGTCAACAGCAACGCCATGGATGAAACCAAGAACGAAATATCGATCTCAGGTCCAGAAATGTTACGAAGATATCCAAACTTGACTAGCGCAGCGGGAACCCAGATGAAGTCAAGACGTCACGAGCAGCAAGAGACTGACAAAAGACCCCCAGGGGGGGGTGTGTTTGAAGGGGGTGGTGTTGGTGTTGGTGTGGTGACGAACTGTTGTAGCGCTTCACAAGGGTGGCCCCACCCAACCTTTAGCGAGGGCTGGGTGAGGGTCCCCTTGCCGGATCTGGTGAGAAGGGGCCTCATCCAGGTGAGGCCGGCTCTTGTCAACCTTCAGCGAGGGCTGGGTGAGGGTCCCCTTGCCGACTCTGGTGAGAAGTGGCCTTGCCTAACCTTTGCCAGCCCTCACCAAAGACCAGCAAGTGTCTCAGCCCTCGCCCTCGCCCTCGCCCTCGCCCTCACCAGCAGCCAGCTACCTCCAAGACACCCTCGCCAACCGCTGGGGACCTAGGCCAGCCAGAGACAGGTGGAGGAAGGTAAGGAAAAAAGAAGAAAAAAGAAAAGATGAAAAAGAGAGAGAATAAGGAGAATATTGATAAAAAAAAAATGAATAATTTATTGAAAATATTATAAAAACGTCACATTAGCACAGGTCGTACCACAACCGATATCCATATCAGTAATTTCTAACATAAATTGACTGGATAGACTCAATTAGCATCAATATAAAAATATTTAGGATTAAATTGATTCAATTGAAATATTTAAAATTGAATTAGTACAAATGTAATAAATTTAGGACTTTCTTGATACTTTTTCCTTATCTTGACCGATTTGTGGTAGTGTGCTTAGATTCTGTGATCTACAATGAATTGTCTGATTATCGCTCGTTGCATTCGCAGTTGCTTTATGATTTAGTTGAGCATTCCATGTGTATGAACAAAAAGAAGTGAGACGAAAGAGGGCGAGCTCGTTAGTCATACGGTAGGCTACGACTTGTCTAAAGATGGATGAGCGAAGGGTCGAGGAGGCTCTTCGGCCGATGCCGAGCAAAGCCAGTGAGCCACGATTATGATGCGCGGTTAATATCCAAACTCCGTGATTATTCCGATACAACTGCTAACATGCAAATTCTGGTAAAGGAATATATTCTTCTAAATCGAATACAAATCGATCTCTCCGCTCAGTCGCCCGCTTGTCAAACTTGGTATGCACAGCTTGTTAGACATCCTACGTAGTTGCATCGCAGGCGTGCGTCGCGTATGGAGTTAGATATCATGCAAAATTGTGGAATATGCATGGAGGGAGAGCACAATGGTAACACAATATACTTTTTCACTCTTACAGAAGGTATCAGTCTGGCTTAGAATACATGTTGGTAATTGAATCTCTTAAGAAGACTCAATAGACTAATGTGGATACTTATCATTTCACTGATATTATTTACTCAAGGAGCAAAGCCGGAAAGTTCACATGCATTCCCAAGGGAACTTGAATTAGGCATTCTCATAGGTTTCTACCTGATTTCAGTCATGCAAAGGTTTTCACCTAATCCAAACCCAACCGTGACTTGCTATTGCAGCATTAACACACCGCCTGCTAGATTCCAAGAGTCTTAAGTTCTAGAAACTTTCTTTTGTTTTTGGACAATTCAAGCAATTTTGTAATGCAAAACATCAATAGATTTGATTTGACGAAGAATGGCTGCTCAACTGAATTTGTTGAATTCCAACTCGTGTACACGCAAAACCCAAAACCGAAAATATCTAGTAACTAGAACCAGGCCATACCTATGAGACACAGCATGCCAATGCAGCAAGCCACCTTGCCATATGTAATTGGACATGGCGATTTTCTCAATCCATCATTGAACATTGCCGAACCGGAGTGAATCTGCGAGATGGCTGAGATCTCCTTGCCCAATAATCTCCCCCTCACAGAAATGTGCTTTTGAATATTCAAAATCAAGTTGCCCCAGACAAGGCTCGCCCTGTGCTTGGACCCTTCGGATTTCCAAAATTCAAAAGCACAATCAGCTGAAGGAGAAATTATTGGCGAAGGAGAGCTCGGCCATCTTGCAAATTCACAATCAGCAGAAGAGAAAAAAATCCCGGAATTGGAAGCTCTGTTTCAGCAACGTTCCATGATAAATTGGGAAAATCATTGTCTCCAATTGTTTATGTACATAAATTCACTCCCACAAGCTTTCTTCAACCAAAGACTGCAAGGCCAGCTCAACATCAGAAAACGGCTGTCCAGCGTAAAGCTTAAGCTGCCCCTTCCTTACAACCACCAATTTCATGGTCTTTTGTTTCACGGCCTCTTGAAGTTCCTGCAGATGTTCAAAATTCCAATCCTCAAGTTTACAAAGATCAATTTTTATACTCAGCACACTCAGGAAAGGTAGCAGAGACTTTTTTATCGTTCAGAAGGATAGCTAGCTCAGTTCAAAGATACCAACATAAGAGAATCTATATGATATGAGAGGGGATTCAATCTCCCACAAATTTATTCTGAACCTCATATAGTTGTATTGAAGCAAAAAATTCTTGCCAATCACGTACAAAAGCATCAATACTTTTCTGGAAAGTTGGGTTCTTACTTTTCTCAATAGAGGTACAATGTCAGCACTGAAATCACCCAGCCCCTCGAAGGAGTCCAGCAAAAAGCAGAAATTGTTGGCATCAGCACGGTCCTCGAAAGCAACTATGTAGGAAGAAGCATCACTGTCCTCTGGATCAGTCTTTAAGGTAAAAAATCCACCTGATTCTTCCAAATCAGAGCCTCTACGCATAAGAATAGCCTGAAATTATATGTGCATTAGTCATAGAGTGCTAGAAGTTAAAACGCCAAAAAAAAATGCTGTCGAGTTACTCAAAAAAAGGAAACCATATCAAGACCAGCAAATAAATGTATACAAAGAGCACCTGTACCAGAAGAAATGTTTTTGCAACGTAAATTTACCTTCAATCTATAAAGCCATCATTTCTGAAATGTCAATCATTCATGATTAAAAAATACTCTGAGAAAAGTATGTTTCAAGTCCTAAATGATTATTCTTCAACACCACATTTTAAATGAACGAATTGCATGTCGGGAGCGCAAATGGAAACCTAACAAAAACTTTAATAGGGAAAATGCATTAAATCGTAATAAAAGCTAAGCAACTGACAATTAAGATGATGTCAGAAGGGGAAATTAAGGTATATCTATGTCTATATATTATTTAAGAGGCCGTAAACAAGCTAAAACCACATAGCCCAACATAATCAAGAATGACTGAAAATGACTATCGATTCTTCACATATCAGATATCATTCAGGACAAGTATCATAACAAAGAGCTGAAGGTATAATAAAACTTAACAGTATTTCACATTATAGAAAATCTTCATGGAAATATCTATAGTGCTGTGCAAGCTAATAGGTAGGTCAATCTGTTTAAGAAAGTGAAAAAACCCATGGTGATTGTAAATGAGTATGGAATGATGGTAAGATTAATGAAAAGCTGGAAGCAAAGTTGCTGGTATCAAGCAGGTAAGCCAGGATAGTCAGCAACTCTTCAGCATGCTACGACTGCAAGAATAGCAAGCAATCACCTAGCTATACTAGTCAACAGCTGCAGGTCCCTAAGTAGCCACTACAATATCGAAGTCAACGACAGTGGTGGGCAAATGTTAAGAAGAACGTACAAATACACAAGGAAGCTTCAACCACCAAAACTCTTCAATTTTATCTGATTGCTTATCCTCGACTCTCTTGCTCATTGATGTGGCTTTAATTTCTTCACGCTTCAACGTGCCATTGACACTTCTTATGTCTCGACCAGTCGATCTTTTTGTAGCCTCCTGCTTTTCATCCCCAAACCTTCGAGAACTCTTCAAACTGGAATTTCCAGTTGTTCTCAAGTTTGCTCCTCCAACTAAATCCCTTTTCCCACTAGCCTCCTCGACAATGCCTAAAAATGTATAAATAACTTCTAATCATATGGAACAGACTGGAATATTACGTTGGTCATTCAAACTAATATTACTGCACCTTCTAAACTCCCCATTTCAGAAAGTCGGGATTCATATATGATCAAGGCAAACTACCTAATATAGCACATGTCTTCTGCATTGAGCAAGCCATATTGAGCACAAATCTTATGAAAACCAAAAAGAGTTACCTTACCAGTTTCGCCTTGAGTATCTCCAACTTCTTCATCCTCTTGACGAAAAGATTGCCCTTCACCTACCCCATCATCATGCAAATCGTCCTGCATCTCTGTGAAAACAATCGTTTCATCACCTTCTCCTTTAATATTGTCAGAAAGACCGTGATGTCCCTTACCATCCACTGATTCCTCCCTTTTCTCCCCAATTGATGATTTCGTAACGCTGTGATCAAGACCTCCATTTTGCCCTTCCCCATTGACTTCATTTTTGCTTTTCTTCTTTGTTTTACCATTATCTTGTAACCGCTGAAACCCCTTCGGAGCAGTACTGGGTTTCTCCACCAAAGGGCTTCTAAACTTCAACTTTTTCTTGAACATCAAACTACTAGCTCCTGCCAGCGGCACATTTTCACTTAGACCTGGCGATTTCCGAACAGGTCTCAATTTCTTTTGCAGTTTATCCAACCGAGAGCCAATCTCCTTCTCGATAGCAATCCTGCTGTCAGGAATTGCCTCACCATCGTCATCATCATCGCCATCATCGCCTTCAGCATCCCCGGCATCATCCCTCTTCAGCCCCCTCTTCTCTCTCCTCCGCGCCTCCCTAGCCATCGACCTTATCTCCTCAATCCTCCTCTCCAAGTCGGACTCATCCAAGTAAACCACATTCCTCGTTCTCGACAAGAGCTTCTTTCCCGCCACCGCCCTCCCCTCCCCGTTCACCAAATTCCTCTCCTCGCTTTCACCATTAGAATCGGAGCCATTGCTGCCAAACACCCAAACAGCACAAATCGTCTGGAACAAGAAAACCGCGACCAAATAAGCGCCGAACTTTATCACGGACTTGGCCGACAATCTGCCGGCGACGCCGCCGTGCTCGGGGCCAACGGCTACGCTCTCCGAGACCTGAGGAGCCTCTTCTGCCGGAGGCTCCGCTTCGAAGAGTTCCGTTAGGGTTTCGAAGGACGGGGCCGGGACGCCGGCGGCGTCCGACGGGGGTTCCTCGGGAGTTCGGACGGGGGCGTAGGGTTTAGGGAGGGTTTTGAGGATTTTGGGGCGGAGGTGGTTCCTTCGCTTCGCGAGCCTCGAGGGTTTGCGAGCGGCGGCGAGAGGAAGCTGCGGCGGCGGCGATGGCTGCGACGGAGACGCGGCGGCTGTGGCGAAGCGAGGAGGAGGAGAGAAGACGGCGCAGCGGATGAGAACGCCCGCCATCATCGGCGACGGAGGGAATTCTCAGCTCAGCCGCGAGCGGAGGTTTTGGGCATTTTGGAGTTGTGAAAAAAAGGGACGAAAGATTGGAGGCGGAGAATTGGGCCCAATGGGCTTTATTATGATGGGCCTACGGCCCAAATTATATGGGTCGAGGAACAACGATTGAGCCCAATGGGCATTTTAGTCAGCCCGCGGCGCGGTACTAAATTAATTTACGAGTCCTACGTTTGTAACCTAGACATATCGTGAAAGATTGCTTTTTCCCAGATAAAAAAAAAAAAAAAAAGTCACGGTGCGTGAGCTGCAATTATTTTGATTAATCGGTCCAGAATTATTCAACCAAATTAAGTTGTTGGTAACAAAAATTGATATTTGTGAAATGGCAATGCGCATCTTTTGCTATCATCAAAAAATGTTTGTGATGGCAAAGTTGGACTGAGATAAAAAGTAATGAAAATTGAGATATTGAAACGAATTGGTTGAACATAATAGAAAAAGAAAGACATACCGAATGATTAGAACAATATTTTCGTAAAAACGATTTACTTATATGGCTTAGAAAAAATGAACAAAGGAAAAATATCATCATCGTTCGAGAAAATGTTCGAAACCCAATTCGTTCTCAAGATTTCATAGCAAACTCAATATTTCGTGGTCTCAATTTTCTCACGCTGTCGACACTTTGTGAACACGACAAAAAGGTATATTTTGTGGTCTCGAATTAAGTGTGTGTAGTATAATTTGTTCAACTCATGGTCTTGGAGAGAAATATTTTTCAATGCTTTTTGTATTGGAGAGAGACAACGTTGGTGGGCGTTTGGGGTTGATTGATTGTTGAATGTGAAAGGCTCCACATGACCGGTCTCTATGAGAACGAGGAAAGTGCATGCGAACGGGAATTTTGCAAGAACTTCCAGTAGCTACCTCACAAAAGGAGATGACTTTTTGACAATCGAATCCATGTGGATGTAAACGAAAAAAGTGCATGTGAAATTATTCATTGTGAATTCGAAAGAGATTAGTCGTCTTCCACTGACTTTCTTCCTACAAATATCGTATATAAGAAAGTAAAGATGGTACTGTATATCATTGACGGAGACTTTAGAGGAGATATCTATGTATGTTGATTTCAATTATCAACCAATTTTGGCATTAAATTCCACAAAGAAAGGTGCTAAGTTATAATGTTTGCCTTTCAAAGGGGGATCCTGTAGCATGTTTATCATCACTGAAAAAGCTTTCAGAAGATACCATCGATGATGTTGACTGAGGCAACGGCATATAATTATCATGATAAGCCTATTTGTGACCTTATTCAGCTTTTTAATTAATGGAGGTGGTAAAATAATGTTATTCTCAAGGTTTGGCTCGTGCAGACTAAAATTTTGAGTAGTACAAACCTTCAATTATATGCAACTCTTTGCGGCTTTCGATTCTGTGGCTTTCCCTGTTGAACTTAAGCGGTTCCATCGGTTGTCGTTTCATAATTATACAATTGGTGTCGATTTTCTGTGTCTGCCGCCTCATTGCTAGTTTTCTTACTGAAGGATACTTGAATCATCATCTCATCACTTTGCAGAAAATTAAAGTGGTTTCATCCTCTATCCTACCGGCAATATCTGTTCAGTGTTCTCCACAAAGCTAAAATGCAGAGCCCTAAATTCTGAAGTTCACGCTTCCATTATCTTTATTAAAACTGGAAGCAGCTTGCAGGACGACCAGCAAAGCTAGATAGGTTGTCCATGTCCTGTACCAAAATTGCCTAGGTCCTATGTATGCAGTTTTCAAGGAATTAGCGGAAAATACAGAGAAGTCTAGTGCATCCTTTGCTTATGCAATCGATCTGTTCCAAAATTCTTATGGCTTAGTGCATATGAAGAAGGAATGCCGAGGTACTATTTCCAAGCGCATGAGGCTACTAGAGATGCAATCTGCTAGGCTCTAGAAGAACACGAGCTTAATCAACCAGGGTCAATTTATTTCTGTCAAGACCTTTGAGACTTTGGATAGACATATATTTTATCTAGATAGCATGTATCATATATATAGTGACTCATTCGAGGACCCTCATATGGTTGTGCGCCATGCACCTACCAATAAGTGAAGGAATTTTGCAGATTGTCAATGGGCGAGCTTTATGCTTTGAAATTATATGCAAAAATCTTTCTAATTTATTGAGCTAATGTCACTTTAAAAATGTCCATCTTGTACAGGGCAATCTATTCTCGAGATGTGTTTTTGAAAATTGGTCATATGTGTTGGCCATTTAAGGCCTTATGCAATTCATGTGATGCCCTTGCCTTCATTTATAAAAGGTGACGAAGAGCTTTTATAAAATGGCGGTGAACTTCCGGAAAACCTTCATATTTTCTTCCATCGCGCTCTTGGAAACATCGTTGTTCTTTAGGCAAATTGTTATTTGAAGGATATGAATAAATCTTTGCTAATGTGATGCCCTGATTTTTGGTGAAGCAAGTATTCTCTCCATTTACAAGTCAAGTTGATCTCGTGGATCAAAAAGCTTAACTAATATTGAGACTTTCGAGTCTCAAGGTGACCATTTTAATGAGATTTGCATACTAAAAGTTAGTCCTATTTTGATGACTAAGGGAAGGGCAATGCATTGTGATGGCATATTGATCTTAAATCTTCTTCTTTTTGGTACTTTATCCCCTGAGGATGTGCAACGGGAACCACTTGATCTAGATTGGACCAGCCAGTTTTAAGTGGTTCTCAGGGATGCTGTTCCAATTCCCAATTCCATATAATTGGAATCGATGATGGGTAATCTAATTCCCAATTTTAGAGTGGGAACGGGATCAATATTAAAGTCTCCATTTAGCTCAAAGCTCAGATGAGCCCAATAAGAATAATAGCCTACTTGGGAGAGAAATAAAGTGAGCCCTAGAGAGAGTAAAAGCCCACAACAAAAGGAAAGCCCATGCCATTGAATAAGAAAGCTCTCTCTCTCTCTCTCTCTCTCTCTCTCTCTCTCGCCTCGAACCTTGAGTGTGCAAACATCCCTTGATGGTCGACTGAAAATGTGATGTCTTAGGACGCATTGCCGACCCATTCTTTTTATCTTTTGATTAAGCACATGTGGAAGCAAATTAAATAAACCCTTGGCCAACAAACAAACATAAGGATAGTAAAACACGACAAACATTGCCGAAAACAACATATTTGTTTATCAACTGTTAACCTTAGGAAGTTTAATACTTACAAGCCTTTCCACGGCCACTTCCTATTGACCCTCTCAAAAACCTTCAGAGATTAGGGTTAAACTAAACTTCACTAATGGCAAGGCCAGCCAAAAGGTGTCGCATCTCGTGCCCACCACATCTGCACTCAGCAAATCTCCACGCCACGATCCTGAAAAGGGTTAACCACTACGGAGTGAGATAAATCTCAGCGAGTCAACAGCTGAAATCCTGATTATGATACAAATTCACCTCAAAGGCGATCCTAGACACGCACCATACAAAACTCACCTCGTCTCAGCGTGTTCCTACATATTAGCGCATCACATATGCCATTATAAATACAACAAGCGTAATTAATAACCGGAACATGTAATTCTCACCCTTCAAACATTCACATGGGTCCCGATTATAAGATAAAACCGTTATGACATGTCCCATACTATGCCTAATAATTTTGTCTCATAATTAGGTGTAAAGTATCACAACCATTCAGTCGTGTTCTAATTATTACGACTCATCGGCTACGGCTAATACAAAAGTCGGCAATCATCCGGCGTAATTGGTCATCGTCCCGCCTCATTGGGCATGGTAACATCTAGCATCCTCCACCTAGACGACATTCCACAAAGGAGCTTCGTCTCGAAATCCATCCGTGAATGGCATCCCGTTGACTTGGGGGCATCCGAACTTAATCAGACATCGTCTTGCGTAAACGCATCAGGACGGGTCCCACTTGGTGACCATGCAAGCACTTCATCAATCAAACTCATTTTTTATTTTCCATTAATTAGCCCAAAACACCAAAATTCCTCTTACAATAATAAACCCTGTAACTTTTTTTGTTTCAAAACTTTCCGAAATAAATTCGTAGGTGCTCACATATTCAAAATTAATCCGTCAAACTTTGCACGCACCTAGTTTAAAACCTCATTGTTTTATTGAGCAAATAAATTTTGGTGTCCAAACCCTACACCTAAATTTTCTTTCTATTTAAATGCCCATAAAACCGTCTTTTGCAATAATAATGGATGATTATCATAAAACAACCAACACATAATATTGCACGTGCAGCACTCAAATTCACGCATAATTTCATCCAAGAAAACGAGCATAAAATTTTACATGGCTAATCCGTCGCTAAGTACACTAATTATGATTAATTAAGATAATCCAACTTAATTAGCCTAATCATGATTAATTAACATAAATATGGTTAACTAACCTAACCAAGGTTAATTAAAACTAATCCATCTTAATATTAATCTAACCATGATTAACACTAAACTAAACACCCCATAAGCGCATGAAGGAATTCGAGTCGGCGGAAGACGACTTACCTGATTCTGATGCGCAAACAGCAAATGGCCTCGGAACAAACGTTGAATTGCCGATCAAACACGAACAATACTTCCTCACATTGGTCTGGATGCAATCACTAGGAAAACATCCGATTTCCATGGCGTAAATGCCGATTGTTCTTGCAAAAATGAAATGGAATGCCTTCTTCTTTTGGATGGAGAAATTGAGAGAGAATTCTAGGGTGAAAAATGGTCTGCCAACAACAACTACAAACGGTTGTCTTAAGAGGTTTTTATACCTCTTATTTCATACCCTTTCAATAATATTTTGCACCCCATCATGGACGCACCTATTCAATTACAACATCTCCCACTCGCACATGATGGGCTTGATAGCTTTCTATCAAGGATATAAGGCATTCAACATTCATCAACTTTACAAAACAATTCATACTGGCAAATAAGCCGTGCGACCAGTGAGTACACCTGCACTTGGGAGCTCAAATTATGCACCTGTTAGGGATAACATAATGGCTACAACCTCGAAAAGAAATAATCAATCGATGTCTCACAGTGTCTCAGACCTATTTTGTTACATCAATCTAAGTATACCTAATCCCTTAAAGGCTATACTTGACTATTTTCAAAACACCATGTATTTACAATTACATCCGCAACCACATAAGGCGATATAATTGGTCGACCAGTAAATACATGTGCTGGATGTATAACAACAATAGTCTTCCTTCGCACTCATGTCTCTCTCCATTTCAGAACAATTGCTTTCCTAGTCACGTCCTATAAAGCCATATCTATTCATGACCGCTGATAACATGCTAAAGTAGAAATATTGATCTTTCACTTCGAGAACATAGTCAGAATTAACATAGGGCACAAAATGAGGTAAATTATAAATTACCTCAAGAGCTCACACGATGAGTAAATAGGGATTATTTCACTCACCTTCCCTTGTCGGTCGTATAATGCACATGTAGTATGAATTACATGCTATAGTGGATTTCTCTTACTATAAGAGCATATGTCATTTATCAAATATATCCACTATACGGATCTTAGCCTAAACATAGTCACGTGCTTCTCACGTACTCATGTTTAGCTCGAGTGCTATATCAACTCGCTTTCTATAGCGCCCAATTAAGTACTCGCATCCGGCATCTTTCAGGCATACATGATTGTGGGATAATCATGTTCGGTCTTATTATAAACAAATTACAGACCTCATCTTGACTCTAATCAAGGCGACATATTTTATGCACCAAATTTGCTCTTCAGCATTCATTTGTACATAACGTCTCATCTCAACGTGCTAACTACAGCACTTGAGGCGATTGCTCATGTGAGTGAGCCAATCATTGCCTGATAACATACTTTTCAATAATATATGTGTGTATGTGCTAGTCTCATAATGGATTTGTATTTATTGATAAAACATCAAGTCACTAATAATCAAACAAGTACAATACATATGTCCACAAATACATAAAACAATGATCCTCTACAATTACACATATCACATTCTACGCAATCCTAGTGACATCCTATGGGTCAAGAATATGTCTCTAGGAATAGCCTTCGTAAATGGATCAGCAATCATTCTACTAGTTGAAATGTATTGTAGGATCACTTCTTTCTGCGCTACAAAATCTCTGATAAAGTTGTTCCTTATGTCAATATGCTTCGTCCTTCCATGATACTTGGGATCTTTGACATAGGCAATGACTGCTTGACTATCGTAATAAACTGTCACCGGTCTTGAAACTTCAGTGATAGTGGCTAAATCTTCCAAGAAGCGTTTTAGCCATACTGCTTCTTGCACTGCGGTAGAACATGCAATAAATTCTGCCTCCATAGTAGATAATGCCGTGCATGTCTGTTTCTTGCTATTCCAAGAAATTGCACCTCCATTGAGCAAGAACGCATATCCAGAAGTCAATTTACGCTCGTCGAGGTCTCCACCCCAATCAGCATCTGAATAGCCTAATAGGCGTAAATCATTCCCTTGATAACAAAGTCGATAGTCCATGGTGCCCTTCAAGTATCTAAGGATCCTCTTCACCGCTTTCCAAAGTGTGCTTGACCGGGATTTGATTGATATCGGCTCACCAATCCCACGGCATAACATATGTCGGGTTGAGTACACATCATAGCATACATCAAACTTCCGATCGCACTAGCGTAAGGAACAGTTTTCATTACTTTAATTTCTTCTGGAGTCTTAGGACACATCTCAGCACTTAGGCCTTCACCTTGCATGACAGGGGTATCAATGGGATTACAATGCTGCATATTGAAACGTTCAAGAATCTTCATAATATAAGACTCTTGTAATAAAGCAAGAAGTTTCCTAGATCGATCTCTTTCGATCTTAACTCCTAATATATAAGCAACTTCTCCCATGTCCTTCATTTCAAAGTTGGAGAACAACCATTCTTTTATGGTGATAACCATAACCTTGTCATTTCCAGCCAACAGAATATCGTCCACATAAAGTGATAAAATCACAAATTTATCTTCGGACCGCTTGACATATACACAGTGATCCTCTTCGATCATCGTGAAACCAAAAGTTGTTATAGCTCGATGAAAACGAAAATACCACTGTTTAGATGATTGCTTAAGGCCATAAATCGAACGATGAAGTTTGCATACTTTATTATCTTGGCCTTTAGCTATGAAACCTATCGGATGCTTCATATAGATTTCCTCATCTAATTCTCCATTGAGAAATGCCGTCTTTACATCCATTTGATGTAATTCTAGGTCCAAATGTGCGACGATGGCTAGAATAAGGCGTATTGAGGCAAACCTTACAACTGGTGAAAAAGTTTCCTCATAGTCTATACCCTCTTGTTGAGTATAACATTTTGCCACAAGGCGAGCCTTATATTTTTCAATGGATCCATCCACTCTTCGCTTAATCTTAAAGACCCATTTGTTTCCAATGGCCTTGCGATTTGGCGGTAGATCAACCAAGTCCCAGACGTGATTTGCCCTCATTGACTCTATCTCATCTTCCGAAGCTTTTCTCCATTATTCCTTGTCAGAGGATGAGAGAGCCTCTTGAACAGTCTTTGGCTCAGCATCGTCTTTTTGACCAATCATAAATGATTCCCCTTCAATCTCAAAACGACGACGAGGAACACTTTTACGATTATTTTTACGCAACTGAATTTCCTTTGAATTCGATTCGTCAGGCGATGCAACACTCCCACTAGGTCTTGCATGTTGAGGTAAATCTTCATTTCCCTCTACAACATTAGTGGGTGTGTTAATAGGATCTTCCATCTCATATAATTGGAAGTCCTTATCAATCTCACCTCTACTAGGAAAATCATTCTCCAAGAACGTGACATCTCGTGACTCCATTTCGGTCACACTTCCATCAGCTTGTTCACCTATGAACACATACCCTTTGGAGTGTTCATAATATCTAATAAAGATACATTTCTTCCCTCTGGGGCCTAATTTGCCATATTTATGGGAAGAATCATGAACATAAGCTGCACATCCCCATGGACGTAGACTACTTAAGTCTAGTTTCCTACAGTCTATAATTCATAAGGGGTGGAAGTAACCGACTTTGAGGGCACTCAGTTAAGTACATAGGCAGCAGTCAATAATGCATCTCCCCAATAAGAGATATGTAAATTTGCTTGTGCCATCATGGACCTAACCATTTCCAATAGGGTTCCATTCCTTCTCTCAGCTACCCCATTTTGTTGTGGAGTACCAGGAATAGTAAATTATCTTACAATTCCCTTTTCATCACATAGAGTCTTGAATTGCTCCGATAGATACTCACGTCCGCGATCAGTTCTCAATGTCTTTATTGTTTTGTTTAACTGATTCTCTACCATCGCTATGTATCATCTAAAGCAGTCCAACGCTTCTGACTTATGGGAGATCAGAAAGACATAACCAAAATGCGTGAAGTCATCTATGAAAGTGATGAAATATGAGGCTCCATGCCTCGCCCTCACATTCAAAGGACCACAAATGTCAGAATGTATAAGTTGCAATGGAAGTTCGGCTCTAGTCCCTTTACCGAATGGTTTTCTAGTTGCTTTTCCAGCTAGACAATGTTCACATACAGATAGATTCACATTGGTGAGTGACCCCAAAAGGCCTTCTCTAGCTAATTTTTGCATTCTTTGCAACCCAATGTGACCTAATCTAGCATGCCAAGTACTTGCATCAATCTTAACATTATTAGCAGATGTAATTAAAGAAAAACAACCATCAACATTAACATTGTACTGATTATAGTCAATGTCCAACACCATAAAACCATTCAATACATGACCTGAACCATAATAAAACGTTCCAAACAAAATGTCAACACAATTACCATGGAAATTCAATACATAACCTAAGCTAAGAAGGACAACTACGGAGACCAAGTTTCGTCGAATATCTGGAGCATAAAGGACATCATGCAGGAATAAGTTTCGACCACCACGTAAAATTAATTTACATGTGCCGATACCCTTCACTTCAACTCTTGAGTTATTCCCAACATATATCCATCTTCTTCCAGGCGGTATCCGACGATACTCCACAAATGCTTCTCGATCTCTAGCTACGTGGTCTGTTACTCCTGAGTCTACAGTCCACATTGGATGAGATTCAGCAAGCATGACAGTACTAGAAACAAAAACATTATTTAAAGTAATGGAGTAATAGGGTACCTTTTTCGGCTCAGTGCATTCACAAGCAAAATGACCCAACTTGCCACAATTGTAGCACTCCATCTTGGCCTTGTCCTTCTTCTTACCATGCTTCTTGCGTCGGAAGGTCTTAGCCCTCTTAGGTGCCTGATCAGTCTTATTCCCTTTGTTGTTGAATTGAGAATTCCATTTGCGCTTGAAGCCCGAAGCTTTGCACGAACTCGATTCAGCAACATAAGCATGGGAGGAGGATCTCGCAGCCTCTAGGCACTCATCCTCTAATTCCAAGTGACGCGCTATATCGTCAAAAGTGACAATATTCTCATTATGCGTCATATTAATCTTCATATGCTCCCAATTGTCAGGAAGAGACCTTATAACAGACTGAACTTGTTGTTCATCAGTAAGGGAGTGACCTGCTGACTTTAGCTCACGAATCATGTTTGACATCTCCCGAAGGTGCTGCCTCATCGTTACATTTGGGCGCTTTCGGAATGTGTCAAACTTGATGGTGAGTCTCCTCAGCTTAGTGGCAGATGTACCCCCAAACTTATCTTTCAAGGCAATCCACATAGCTTGAGCTTTGTCATAACTCTCAAACTCACACATGAGATCATCTTGCATATAGCTCAGCAACGTGATGCGAGCAATGCTATTTTTCTTTTTCCAAGCTTGATAAGCTTCTAGATCTCTCATGTGTTGAGCTGAAGTCCCATGCTCAGGTTCATCCATGGTGTGGTTGAGAGTTTCCAAAACCTCTTGCTCCTCAAGGATGTACTGAATCTTTCGGTGCCAAATATCATAATTGTCACCGTTCAGTTTCTCACCCTTATTGAGGTCAGCCACAATGGTCTTGGATGCCGAAGCCATAATCAATTTCTATAGCACATTGACATAATAAATGCAGAATCAAGACTAGCACACTTTACAGAGTAACACACATATTTAATTTGCAGCAAAGACAAACTAAATTAATGATAACTGAACAAAAAGATACAGAGGCAAAAGTTCACTATGTTCCCAATCAACTTCTATGTATAATTGTTCTATTATCATTAATTAGTCTAATTTGCACAAATTTTAAGTTCTAGGTGAGAACTCTCACAAATTCTACCAACCTATGAACTCCCACTAGGAAAAATAATTACAAGTCCTTATGTAATTTTACATTTTTCCATCAACACAAAAAAATTATAGCATGATATGAACCAACATACAAATAACAATCATGCTACAACTATTGATCAAAAATAGCAATTCAACATTTAATAGATTTCCTACCATTGTTCTAATTTTCCAGCAATTAGAAAATTGCATGTATATTAAAATATATACATCACATCATTGAACCAAGCTCTACAAAGCATATACAACATCATTTGCACACAAGCCAGTTACTGTATTTCTTAAATCACAAGAAAATACAATCTACAAATGAATAAAATTGCATTTTATACCTTAGAATATGCGTACATAGGGTTTCGTACCCAATTTTAGACATTTATAAAACTCAAATATCCAAAATAAATATATCATAGTGTTGGGAACATCCATACGAACCAAACGCCACCAACCACGCTCCTATTGGAGCTCACACGCGCCCACACGCGCCGCCTGAGTGCGCAGCGCGTGTGGCGCACACGCCAGCAAGCCAAAAGGCTCCTGACCGGTCCGACCGGTGACCGGTTCGACCGGTCCGACCGTTGACCGATCAACCGGGTCGGGTCGGGTCATCAGGTCAGTTCTCGGGTCGAGTCGGGTCGCCGGCCGGCCAACTGCCGTCATCGATGACGTCATCCCCAACGGTTACAAGCCATTGGGTGACGTCACCGTGATGTCACCACGCGCCAGTTCGCCAACCGACGTGTGACGCACAGCCGCCGGTCCGCTGACCGGCGCGTGTGGCGCACGCGCTGACTACGCCAGTGCTCCAGGCGCATGGCGCCCACGCGCAGCGGCTTCTGGCCGCGCATGTGGGCGCTTCAAGCGTCGTCTCGCCGCGCTCGACCCACCGTTGGACTCGTCTTGACGAGTACTTTCATCCTGTATATTCAAAAGTTGATTTTGGCCAAAAAAATATTTCGAAAATTGGCAAAAACCGTACGGATGCGCGCGACTCCGAACCCGTTCTTCGCTTCGGTCCAATTTCGAGTTTTCATATGGGAATTCCGACCATCAGAGAGTCAAATAGTGTAGATTTCATATTCTTGATCTCAATTTCAGATGGTAAACGAGAAAATTCAATGAAAAACAAGGCAGAAATCACGATCGGGCTCTGATACCAAAGAAGGAATTCGAGTCGGCGGAAGACGACTTACTTGATTCCAATGCGCAAACAGCAAATGGCCCCGGAACGAACGTTGAATTGCTGATCAAACACGAACAATACTTCCTCACGTTGGTCTGGATGCAATCACTAGGAAAACACCCGATTTCCACGGCGTAAATGCCGATTGTTCTTGCAAAAATGAAATGGAATGCCTTCTTCTTTTGGATGGAGAAATTGAGAGAGAATTCTAGGGTGAAAAATGGTCTACCAACAACAACTACAAACGGTTGTCTTAAGAGGTTTTTATACCTCTTATTTCATACCTTTTCAATAATATTTTGCACCCCATCATGGACACACCTATTCAATTACAACAGTGCAATTAACGGTCTAATCAAGGATTATGGAGTTAACTCAAGGTATTACTATGGTGACGGGCTTGTGGGGACGGTGACACGACGGCGTTGAAAACATGCCACTCAGGGGAATCAAGCAGTGCTCAACGGCGATGGTGGCAACAAGGTGGAACTCATGGCTTGGGATTAGTCAGTGGAGGAGGTGAACGCTGGGGCTACTGGTGGCGGAGCTGGGCCGTGGAGGTGGGCCGCAGCTGGACGTTGGACGGTGGGCTGGTGAAGCTGCTGGCTTCGGTGGCGCTGCTGGACACGGGGAAGCTACGGTTGCTAGTCGTTGGTGTTGGCTGGGTGTGAGGAGGGGTGGTTGTGGGGTGGTAGGGACGTGAAGGTGCTAGAGTGTTATTGGTGTTGTGGTGGTGGGAGCTGCTGGACGCTGGAGCTGTTCTGCTAGTGGTCGGTGAAGATGGGATGATGGTGCTGGCGTTGGTGGAAGTGATGAGCGTGAGGTTGAGGTGGGCGTGAAAATGGGATGATGAAAGGTTAAGGTGGCGCTGGATGCAGGCGGTGAAGTGGTGATGGCGTGGAGTGAAGGGGTGAGGAAGAAAGAACGTAGGAAGAAGTGAGAAGAAGGAGCAGAAGGGAAAGAAAGGGAGCTGGTCGGTTGCTGCAGGGTGTTCACGCACGCATGAGGGAGGGAAATGGGAGAGAGAGAGGGAGAAAATGAAAGTCGATTGAACCACTGATGGGGAATCTAGGAAAAATATCTAATAATCATCACAATACCCCTAAAGTCTTCATGCCCCAAAGTCCTTTACCTACCCAATTAGAAATTGGCTCTAATTTCCCCAACAATAAGCCAAATTGGGGTAGAAAAGGCTCAATTCTCATCCCATCCGAATTTCCTTTTTATTTTATTTTTGTTCGAAAATCGTTTTTCCGCAAAATTTCAAACTTGACGAAAATTCACCGAAAGATAAGACGATGTCCAATAAATGAATCGTGACACGCTCGAACGTCCGATTCCCAAAATCGAATTTAATTTCGTGGTTAAAATCGACCGAATGCAACTTTAGTACGACTTAACCTATCGGGTAGCTTTTAGGGATTTTATCACGTTCGATCCATGGTCGATAATTTTTTATCCATGTTTGTGCATCTTCGAATCGTAAACGACCCTTGGTTGTCACATAATCGCGAGATTTCAATTACGTGTTCCAAATATAATATCGATAGAAAATCGGGTTACAGTCGTTCGACGTGAATATCGCAATCGTACGAAATCACCCGCAATTTGATTATGTATTTTCATTGAATCAACTTATATCTGTTCGCTAGTCAATTTATAGCGGTGTCGTATTGACTCTTGCCGATTATTATGATCAAACGTTCGATTTCTAATTGAATTCTCTAGTCTGTTGTGTTTATATCTCTTAACGGCCTCACCTAATAGATTAATTAACTCGTGAATGATCAATTCTGAGTAAATTAACCATAAGCGCGTTGACGAAATAATCATTTCATATATCCAAATCAGGGCCAAATTTCGGAATGTCACATTCTCTCTCTCTCGCTCGCTCTAAAGGGAATCAACACATGAATAGACAACACCATAACAGAACCACTCTCTCTCTAGTTTTTCTCTCCCCATATAAAAGCGTCTGTTTCGTTCAGTTGGATGAGGAATTTTGGAGAGCATATACACTTTGTGCAAATATATATATATATATATATATATATATATATATCTCTCTCTCTCTCTCTCCAGCGAAACTGGGAACTGGACCAGATCGACTTCAGGACTAGGGGCCCGTTTGGTTCGGCTTTGGGGAAATGCCCTTGGGAGAATGCAAATACTTTTAAGGTAAAAGGGTTCTCTAAAATGCTAGATTGTTTGGTAAACTATAACTTTAGGGAAATGCAAGAGTGTTTGATAAACATATATTTGAAAAGCCCTTTAGTGTAAGCGGATTAAGTTTTTTAGTTTTAGTATTTTTAAAATTGCAAAAAAGAAACAATGACTATATAACATTTTACATTTTCATGTTGAGAGTAATGTAAAAGATATATATTAGTAAATTTATTTTAAAATTATATTAAAAGAATTTGATTATAGATTATATGCAAAACTCAACTTTCGGCCTGGGGTTCTTTTAGGTTTGTTTTCAACTTTGAATAATTTTTTTAATTATTATAGTATTAATCATCTTCGTTAATTAATGATTATTATAATGTATTGATAAAAAGTTGAGCTATTGATTGTTAAAAGATAAAAATGACAAAAAAAAAAAAAAAAAAAAAAAAAAAAAAAAAAAAAGGTGAACCCAACATTTGTAAAGAGTTTTTAATTTTTTTAAATATAAAAATAAAATCCGATGAAACTTCATCGCCGATCAACGACAGTTGGGGTGTGCGGAAGATGATCGGTTTTAAAAAAAAAAGAAGTCAACAGATGAATAGTAGAGGTGGACTTGCATTTCAAAGGCCAGCATTTGGCCAAGAACACCTCCAAATGCGTTCCAAATGCTGAACCAAACACCTAAATTTTTTCCCAATGAGTTTTCAGGGCTAAAAGTCCCTTGGGAATGCTGAACCAAATAGGGTCTAGGTGGTTCGATTTTCGATTCCAAAAATTGGAAATCGGTCGTCCAAGTCTGATTCCTTGTTCTTGAGTGAGATTGGACCTAACCTGGAACCAATCATCTCTATTATCTCCCATTAACTCCTGTTGTCATCCACGATTCTTGAATTTAAAATTATATATTACTTTGAGAAATCAAACATAGCATATAGCATGAAACTTTGATGTATTACAAAAGATGAATTTGTGATACATCAAATCAAATTTAATCTATGTTAACATATATATATATATATATATATATATATATATGTATGTATATAATGTGGATTGATTTTATGTGAAGTGAAAAGAAAGAACCAATCTAGGTGAAATTTGATGGTCACTTACTAAATTGACTTTAATAGGTGGTCATTATGAAATGTGCAAGAAATGAGACAAACAATTGTAGGATTATATATGTTACCATATTGGATTCCTGATCCTAACAACATGCCAATAGGAAAAGTTAAAAGTGAAAAATCGATCACTATCGCTCTTGATTTTGACTCTCTGAACAAAAGCAACTTTTTATTTGTTTCTTCGGTTTAAAACAAAGATATATTCAGTGTTGTTCCTTGTCCAAAAGCATCAGCTACAATTGACGATGACCTAGACCTAAAAAGCGAACTAATGACTTGTATAGCTGAGTCATATCTCTATGTTCCGAACGCCATGCGGCACGACATTGACCTTGACCTGAAAAGCCAAACAGCGATTTCTAGGGCCAACTGATGTCTCCCCGATCTGAAGGCTTGTGAGCTTTAATGATTTGGCTAATCCTGAATTCGAGGTTCGCTTTTATTAGGCACGCAATTCATGTTGTGATTTTGCAATCGATTGTTAAAGTTTTCAAGTTGATTTGAAACTTGAAAAGAGACTTGCACTAAGGATTCAATTTGGTCATGGGTAACGAAGCTAACTTAACTCGAAATGAAAAAAAGACAAAAGTAAAAGTAGGACTCTTGATAAAGAAGATAGTTTGATTGATTTTGGTTTCTCTACTTTCTTGGTAGATATAGCAAAATAGTTAAAGTTTTCTTCGCAGAATATAATATGGCAAAAATGGTACTGTCATCATAGAACTATACCCTACAATTCTTATCAGAGAATTAAAGTAGGAACCTATCGACAAAGGGACTTTCATAAAAGTTGTCTCTATGTCCGTCACATTCCAAACAGTCATTTAAAATTCCATGGAAAGGGTGTCAATTTTGGTGTGCTTCTCGAAGGTAGACCCTATAGCATGTCCTTTTATTAAAGACACTTTTATGAGGACTTCAGAGATGCTGTTGACTGAGGTAAAAACATGAATTTGCATGATGAACCTATTTTTTTATTTTAATTATTCTATGATCTGAAATCATAATTTCAAGCTTCCCTTCAATGTGATCCCTCATAAACTTATGTTATTTTCAAGTTTTAGTTCATGTGATTTGTGAAATTCTAAACATATACAAGAAATTGATTCATGTGGAGAGTCCTACCTTAGCCTATGATTTGCGAACATTTTTTGTGGGAAATTTGAATAGAAAATATGGTTAGTTTCGTCATTATGACATGATATACAACTCACCACTCCTTAACTCATCCACAACATGTCGCGACCCGATCTCGCTGCTCTCTCTCACGAGGAAAGGAAGGGGAAATGTCGAATTTACGAGTATTTGACCATGAAAATTTCCTTACGGTTCTCAACCATAGGGATGTCATCACCTCACCCCCCAAGCAAATTTTGTGTGAGTTTACTTAATTATAATTGTGAGTTCTTCCAAGCTCATACTTTGTGTGACAGCAGAGTGTCGTGATTCTACCTCGATGATACGTCTTGATTGACGGTTTTAACGTCGAAGGACGCTTCACCCATAAGGATGGCATCACTTCATCCTTTAGGGGTACTACCAATATCGAGTATGCTAAATTGCGGTGAGTCTTATCAAGACCCGTACCCTACATGACGGGTTCATTTATAATATCTAGTTGTTTATGACAACCTAGAAATAAGACGAGAGTCACCACTAGCCTCGTTTTTCGGGGGTCGACTGTAAAACCCAATCGAGGATCAAGTGTGTTCCATTGATTCCTAGGCAGTTAGATATCTACGTTCGATGACTTGGGTCATGCAATATTTCTATTAGAGCCATTTCGATACCTAACAATATGTTGTGTTTACCTAGGGTGTCCATGCATTTTTTCTTTAATTTTTTAGGCTTGTTTGTCATAAACTAGGCGATCATGCGTGGTTGGCCGTTTTCATGTTATTCTACTTCTAAGAAAGAGAAAAAAGAAAGCAACCAATTGAGTTGAAATTGTGTGACAGTAATTAAACAACCAAGGAAAGTAATAAATTTATCATGTAATCCTAGGAAAGATAAAAGAGAAACACAACTAAAAGAATAAGAAAAAAAATGACCCGCAACTCGTTAGGTTTTTATACAAATAATAACAAGCTGAGATATATATTGGGAATGAATGATACAAAAACATGGTTGAAATGGACATCGACCTCTCATCGTTTTCACGTCGTCTCCGTCTTCGAGATCCTAACCTAAACCTAACCAAGGAATTATAACTAGTTATATACAATAGAAAGAAACAGACATGTACATCAATACAACCAAAAGCATGATATCACACCAAAGTCAATCACTCAAAGGAAATACAATTCACAAATCGGATTTGAGCCTCAAGGTCGGCCTTTGTAATTCATGCTTAAGTCCCTCTAAGATACCTACCCGATTCATTTCATGATTTATAGCCATGGTTGACTAATTGTATTCTCGCATAACCAATAATATTATAAATCCCTAATGAGGTGATCTATGTGATCCCATGATCTTCCCTTGATATCATACTTCGACCTTAGCATACATCTAGAAACCACATGCATTGCAGGAATTAAACATGCATGTAGGTCTTTTGGACCTTATTTCTCAACCAATCAAACAAGAAAGTGAACCATTGTTGGGTCACTTATTACCAAGGCATGCAGCAATCATAAACACGGGATCTCTAATGAATAATGTGATTATATGCATGAGGATACATGTGATATTTCGAAGACATTTTTGAAATCGTCGACAAATTTTTTGAGATAAAGTGATGTCTTGAATATGGAAGGCATTCAATTGCCAAAGTGAAAAAAATGTGGAGTGATTTTATATAAAGTGAAAAAAAAAAAAAAAAAAAAAAAAGAACCAATCTATGCGAAATTCGATGATCACTTTATAGAGTGGATGCTCTCAATAGCAATAAGATATCCTTGAATTTGATGGTCACTTACTAAATTGACTTTACTAGGTGGTTATTATGAAATGTGCAAGAAATGAGACAAACACTACATATCCAATTATAGGATTATATATGTTACCATACTGGATTCCTAATTGTAACAAAATAACAGCACGAAAAGTTAAAAGTGAAAAATCAATCATTATAGCTCTTGATTTTGACTCTTTAAAGAAAAGGGACTTTTTATTTGTTTTTTCAGCTTAAAAAAAAGATATAGTGAATTTTGTTCCTTGTCGAAAGCATCATGCAATTGACGATGACCTAGACCTAAAAAGCGAAGCAACGACTTGCACAATTGAGTCATATCTCTATGTTCCGAACACCATCCGACATGACGTTGACCCGACCTGAAAAGCCAAGCACTGACTTGCGGGGCCAACTGATGTCCCCCCTAACGTGAAGGCCCGTGAACTTTTAATGATTTGGCCGATTCCAAATCCGAGTCACGTGGTGAGGTTGCAATCGATTGTAAGAATTTTCAAGATGATTTAAAACTTGAAAAGACTCTTCCACTAAGGATTCAATTTGGCCGTGTGTAACAAAGCTAACTTAACTAAAAATGAAACAAAGACAAAAGTAAAGGTAGGATTCTTAACAAAGAAGATGATTTAATTAATTTTGGTTTCTTAACTTTATTGATAGATATAACAAAGTAGTTAAAGTTTTCTTCGCCGAATATAAAATGGCAAAAATATTACTGTCATCATAGAACTGTACCCTACAACTCTTATAGGAGAATATATCAATAAAGGGACTTTATAAAAGCCGTCTTTATGTCTGTCAAATTCCAAACAGTCTCTCTTTTAAAATTCCATGGAAAGGGCGTCAATTTTGGTGTGCCTCTTGAGGGTAGACCCTATAGCACGTCCTTTTCACTAAAGACGATTTTATGAGAATTTCACCGATGATGTTAACTGTGGTAGAAATATGATTTGCCTGATGAACCTTTTTCTTTTCTTTTTTCTTTTTTAATTATTCTGCAATCTTAAATTGTAATTTCAAGCTTCCATTTGACGTGATCCTTCACAAACTAATGTTATTTTCAAGTTTTAATTCATGTGCTATGTGAAATTCTAAACATATATAAGAAATTGATTCATGTGAAATGTCTTACCTTAACCTATAATATGATTTGTAAACATTTTTTGCAGGAAATTTGAATAGAGAATATGGTTAGTTTCATCATTATGACATGATATACAACTCACTACTCCTTAACTCATCCACAGTCAAGAAAATTTTAATCCATTTCTAGCCTGTCTTTGATAAAGAAGACTTCTTCGTCTGCTAGGAGGGATGATCGAAATCGTTTGGCTGACAAAAAGAGAAAACAACGAAAAATAGGAATTGACATAAGAGTCACTTGTTGAAATTGGCACTATCAAATAAGATTTAATGGGAAAAGTTCTCTGCTTTCGGGTACAATTCTGCTACAAATTGGACGGATAGAGAAAAAATGATTTTTTGACATGTACTACACACGAGGAATTGTTGTCTCACGCAAATGGGGTAAGGCCGCCTGATTTGACTCCCCAAATTAAACTTAAGACTTTAACTTCAATTACTTGACCAAAAAAAAAACGAAAAGAGAAAAACAACCCATCTTACTTCGCTTATATATACCAGAGCCCATTAATTCAACGAAGCAACAAAAAATTTTGAAGAAAGTTGAAGGAAGAACCATGGTCATCCATAAGCTTCTCTTGAAAGTTGTGGTGCTTGGGATCATCATATTGGGTCCATACCACAATCACATAGCAGAAGCTGATGATTCAATGACCAAGCCCGGATGTCGAAGTTTCTGTGGAAACCTTGAAATTCCATACCCCTTCGGATCAAGCGACAGTGATCCCGAATGCCGCACCGATCATCCCTCATTCAGAGTCGTTTGTGATAACTCTACTGACCCTCCTGTACCTTACATGAATACAATTGATAGTGGCTTCGAAATACTTAACATTTCTCTCCAGGATCACGAGATACGCGTTAACGTTTCAACTGGTCGAGACTGCTATAACTCTTTTGGGAGGTATTCAAGCAACTATCCAAATCCCAGCTTAGCAAAGTTCCCCATATCCAGTACCAAGAACAAGTTCACTGCAATCGGTTGCGACACGTCGGCTAAATTCCGACACCGCGATGGGAAGTTCTCTTTCGGTTGTATGTCTTCGTGCAGTGACATTTCAGACGCTACCAGTGGGTCGTGTTCTGGTATCGGTTGCTGCCAAACGAGCATCCCTAAGAACACCTTGGGCTACAGAATCTCTATTAGGAGCTATTCCAATCATTCCAATGTCCTAAAATTCAATCCTTGCAGCTATGCCTTTGTCGCCGAAAATGACTTCTACAACTTCTCGGTTGATGATCTTTCGAGGCTTAAATTTAATGAGTCTCCTATAGTTCTCAACTGGGCGATAGGGAATCAAACATGCGAGGAGGCCCAGAAGAACAGCACGATCTACATGTGCAGCAAGAACACCAGCTGCACGAACGCCAAAAATGGAGTCGGGTATAAGTGCAATTGTTTGGAAGGTTACCAAGGCAATCCTTACCTCGAGAATGGTTGTCATGGTATGTAGATAACATCGACATTCTTTAACTTGCCCTTTCTATTGATACGATCTAAGAAGATTAGATACATCTTATGTGTAGATATTGATGAATGTGCGAATCCCGAGATGAACAAGTGTGAGAGAAAGTGCCATAATATGGAGGGGAACTATACATGTCTATGCCCAAAGGGTTATCATGGTGATGGCAAGAAGATTAGTGAAGGTGGACAAGGATGCATTGCTAATTCATCACATTTGATGAAGATTTTGGTTGGTAAGTTTTTTCTTTTTATTTAATCCTCCCGACTCAAAGAATATACTATTATCGTAGTTGATTTCGAGAATATATAATCTAATTTGTCTGCGGTGTAGGAGAAAATTAACCATTCATATTTTCCACCTTTGCCCTTGCTTGAATAAAATCCAAAATGAAACTTTCTCTGTCCTCACTGAAGTTCTCTAATCGGAAGATGAATGAGATCATCGAATGCATTAAGTAAATCACGTGCTAGTAATTACATCAAGACTGAGCTCTCTTAAAATTCAAGAGTAGATTAATTTCACTATATATATATATATATATATATATATATATATATATATATATACACATATATATATATGTATGTATGTATGTATGTATTGGAGCATGTCAATGATTTGGTCAGCAGGCTTTCTATATCATATCGTGCATTTATCATGAGCAGTGATAATTACTGTTACTACTTCAAAATGATGATTTTGAGCCAATACCACAATTTCAAGAAAAATCGGCCACCGAATGTTTACGGTCTCTTCAACTTCTTTTTATAAATAAATTAAGATAATTCCTTGAAATTAAAACTATTCTTTTTTCTTCCTAACTACGTCTTTTGAATCTCAATCTTCATCTCATCCTTCCTCTATGAACAATCCTGCAAGATAATCAGTTTTTGATTTGTAGTCAATTTTGCATATAGTTCACAACTTCATAAAGTAAAAATTTTCACATTCTACAACATTTTACCGTTGGTAAATGCTGAAATGTCTGTACCTCGTAATCATGCACTTGATTATGATAAAATGAAGCAATGGTCATCAATAAAAAATTGACATTTCATAAAGTTTCGCACTCATGACATGACGATGTAAATCTTTAATTGACAATTTTCATAGTAGGTTGCACTCACCTGTGATAAAATGCCATCAATACTGGTGCAAAATTTCAAAATATAAAGCATAATGTATTTGATGCGGTTCTTTGTATTTAATTACGATCAAACACTATAAGTCTTTACAGAATATCGTAAAATAAAGGAAAACATGTCTTTATGTTTTTTCTTCTTTCGTTTTACGAGCTACATTCACCAAAATTGGTGTACTGTTGACCAAATAAAATCTTAAACGGATTAAGAGGTTCTGCATGAAAAAGCAAATAGGATCTGGAAAAAGAAATTCCAAAAAAATAGGAATAGAAAGCCATGCGAAAAGGAAGATGAAAAATAGGACTGTGCCCTCGAACTGGCTAAATCTTTCCTCAAGTTGGCTACACAAAACATAAGGTGGAGAGAGAGGACAGTCATCCTTGAGGGAACGGTGGTCCGATCACATAAACATTGTCAATTAATTCTATTGTCAAGAACGGCAAAACAAAGCTAGAACTACACCCCTAGATCATAATCTTAATTTCTCTCTTACCTCTTCCTCCCTGCCCACAAGCTCCATCCAATCGCAGCCTCTGTTGCTCGTAGCCACCATTTCTGGTGAAGTTAACACCAGACGCTGCCGAACCGACCAACACCACCTCAAGTCTCTCTCTCTCTCTCCCTACGCTTGCGCCCGCATGCATACCTTTAGAAAAGTGGGGGTGGCCCGGGCGGGAAGTTGTGTTGTCGAAAACTGATGGAGACGTACACATAGGGATCGCTCTTTTCACCAATCCAAGTAGATATCCTTGCTTCCCAATCCCAAAGAAATTGAGCGAAAGCCTGTGATCAATGGATTTTGGGGGCATGGACGTGGTAAAATTCTTCTGCTCCATGCTAGGGGATAAATGGATATGGCTTGCCCTCTTTTCCTCTTGTTCTTTCTTTATTCCCCCCCAAAGATTTTCTAGCTTTAGTGTTCTTACCAATATTCTTTACGCATTTAACCTTGAAAACTTCATATAATAAGCACAGCTCAATTCCGTACAAACCGTAGGGATTGATCAAATTCTAACTCAAACTTTCAGACTTGCCAATATAAAACACCAAATTTGCCAGTTATCTTAAATCTGGCATACATAAATTTTAGCACGCTGACATTATCTCTTTATTTCCTATGACACTTCTTTAACTCCTTTACTCTCTGTCGTTCCTATCTTCTTACAATAATAGTTAAATCCGCATACTTGCAATTGCAAGGGCAATGATTGGGATAAAAAAACTTGCTCCACATGAGGCATGAAGTGACTGATCGAAATGTGGATTTGCATGTATTTTTAATCTCATTGGAGTCACAATCCTCTTTTTCTTTTTCTTTTTTAAAGTTTCCTAAAAGTCAAACCTGCTCCTTTCTCCATTTAGTTTCGATTAGCATGTAAGAACAGATAGAATTGGTTCGATGGCTATTTCGTCTTTCTTTTACATGTGACACGACTTAGACAACTCTTTTAATTTCTTCACAAGCCATATTTATCACAATATCATTTAGATAGCTAGTTGACTACTGGCGACTTAACAACATCCATAGAAGGTGACGATACAAATAAAAGTGGAAGATATAAGCAACTTTTGCACCGACTGCTAATCTGTTTTAAAAAATTTTCTCAAGGGTATTATTAGTCCTTGCCATTTTCATGTCATCAGAAGGGATATAGCTGAATACAAAGAGGGACTTGTATTGAGTTATTTAAAATCATGCATTGTTCAACGAAAAAGTCTCTATAAACGTATGCTTTAGATGGAGTGAATTTGGTTGCATGAGACCCAAAAGCTGTAAGCAAGTATACTGTGGGACCGTAAGAAAAGATGAGTATCCTTGTAGTTAATTTGACTTTATACTTTTATGACTTCTTTCATGTCGAATTAAACCTGTTAAGCTGAAGACATTTCTTGTAGACCGGAACGATTGCAATTTTCATCCTCCTTTTGTGTAGCTTAACCAAATCCCTCGTCCTATTTCAGACTCAAATTGTCACAAAACTGCAAAGTTTTTCGAGGAAACCTCACGATATGATTCTACGTAAAGTTAGAATGTGTGGCCGCTTTTACAAGGTGCAATGATTTTTGTGCAGATAATCATATGGTTAATTATTTTGTAAAATCGGTGTTGTATACAGGTGTTGCTGTCGGAATAATAGCGCTGCTTTTCAGCATAGGCTTTATGTATTTTGGATACAAACAAAGGAAGCTCGTCAGGCTTAAAGAACAATACTTCAAGCAAAATGGCGGTTTACTTTTGCAACAACAATTACATGAACGTGATAGAAACACAAAAGCTGCGAAAATCTTCAGTGCTGAAGAGCTAGAGAAGGCCACTAACAATTATGACAAGACTAGAATAGTCGGGCAAGGAGGTTATGGTACTGTTTACAAAGGATCGTTGCCAGATAATATGGTAGTCGCCATTAAGAAATCCAAGCTCATGGACCCTAGCCAAATTGAGCAATTCATAAATGAAGTCATTGTGCTTTCTCAAATTAATAATCGCAATGTGGTCAAGCTTTTGGGATGTTGTTTGGAAACCGAAGTGCCTATATTGGTGTATGAGTTCGTCAATAATGGAACTCTCTTCAACCATGTCCACAATACAAACAAGTCATCGAAGTTGTCATGGGAGACCCGGTTGAGAATCGCTTCGGAAACTGCTGGAGTCCTCTGGTACTTGCACTCCACGGCTTCCACTCCCATTATCCATCGAGATGTCAAGTCAGCAAACATCCTTTTGGATGATAATTACACTGCGAAAGTCTCTGACTTTGGAGCTTCAAGATTAGTCCCACTTGATCAAACACAACTGTCTACTATGGTTCAAGGAACATTGGGATACTTAGACCCTGAATACCTTCACACAAGCCAATTAACTGAAAAGAGTGATGTTTATAGCTTTGGCGTTGTGCTAGCTGAGCTATTGACAGGGAAGAAGGTGCTTTCTTTTGATCGACCGGAAGAAGAGCGGAGCTTGGCAACATACTTTCTTTCATCATTGAAAAATGACAAATTGTTTCAAATTGTTGAGGAAGTTATTGCAAATGAAGGAAATAATGAGCAGGTGAGGGAAGTTGCCAATCTTGCCAAGAGATGCTTGAAATTAAAAGGTGAGGAGAGGCCGACCATGAGGGAAGTAGCAATGGAATTGGAGAGACTCAAAGCAATGGCTAAGCATCCATGGGCCAATGGTATCAATGTGAATCCGGAAGAGACGATTCGTTTAGTAAGAGAGAAGCCCGATGGGTACATGGATAGTATTGCGATCACAGACACTGGGTACATGAATAGCATGAACATGTCCTACCACTAGTTAGTAGTGGGAGATGACAATAATAGGTTATCCATACATGTCTGGGTATGTTGTGTTGGATGTTGTGGTTGCACTACGTCTCCATTGAGTACACTGTTTCATTTGGTTCTTTCACGTTCAAACTTCGTAGGTAGGGGTGTTTGCGTTGCTTCTTGTTCATTAATAAGCTGTACTTTTATCTTTAATAAGTGTCTTTCTCCATGCAACATAATTTAGCTTTAGAAAGTTTTTGGATTCAAATTAGTGACATAATGTGAAAATGGTTTACTCCTACTGTTTGTTGGTGGAGTCTTATCAGGGAGCTATATTATCTGAGTGTACCGAAGTTAAAATGATATGGAAGCACAGGTTTCTGTTTGCTCGAGAATGTAGTGTGTCCAATATGGATGAATCTTTTTTTTTTTTTTCCCTCGGCAATTCCATGATCTTGCCTTACTAGTAATACAAAGAAAATTTGACGTATCAATTGACACATGATAAATGTTCAACTCCATACACCACCAACCAAAATGAATTTCTCGTTTGACTTTTGCTTGTGTGTTACTCATTTATATAATCAATGGAGTACAGTCATGTTTGCCTTATTGAGTTATAGTTACAAACGTCATTTGTTAGCCAAGTTTTTATGTAGTTAATGTCCATATTAATAATCAACAAATCAAAAACATTACCATCAATTAGTGAGAGAGGAAATATGGTCCGATAGAAGCATGTATTTCACAGGTGCAGGTTTCACTTACCTAAGGGGGATATTTTCATCATAAAAATAAAAGAGTACAGTTGACACCTAATTTTTAGTTGACGCGTCATAAAAAATTGTTGCAACCTAATCTCATGTGTCAGGAGAGGGGAAAGGTTTAGTTTAGGGGTACTTGACCATAAGAGTTCTCTCACGGTTTGCAACTACAAAAGGATGTCTTCACCTCGCCTTTTGGGGACAAAACCAATTGTGAGTTCACTCGAGCACGGTCGTGAGCTCTCCCAAGCTCGTACCTTGCATGACAACGAAAGGTATTGTGACCCCACCTTGACGTTGCGCCACATCTTGATCAACTATTTTAAGGTCAAAAGGAAACTGGATGCAAATGTGGGTTTGAGGGTATTTTTATGATCATGATAGCTCTCTCGAGATGTACATCCACCAAAGATGGCAACACTTCATCTTTATCAGCTTCACCATATTGAGTATGCTAAATCACAACTCGTGAACCTTTTCTTAAGATCCATATCCCTCACGACAGGTTCATTTAAGCAATCTAGTTATTTAACACAACCTATAAGATAAGACGGGAGACGCCACTAGTCTCGTTTTTGGGGAGTCGGCTATCAAGGGTCGAAAGTTGTCCCTCGATTTATATGCATTTAAATATCTAGGTTCAGGAACTTGGGTTGCACTAATATTCCTATTAGCGCCCTTTCGGTACCTAACAATATATCGTGTTACCTAAGGTGATCATGCATGTCTTTTTACTTTTTGAGGGTCATTTAATCTAATCTAAGTGATCATATGTGGTTGGCCATTTTTATGCAATTGAATTTCTAAGAAAGGTGAAAGAAAGCACTCAATTGAATTGAAAGTATGCAACAATAAGTAAACAACCACGGAAAGCAGTAGATCTATCATGCAATCCTAAAAAAGATACAAAAAGGAAATAATTTGAAAAGATAGGAAAGAAATGAACCTACAACTTGTCGAGTTTTTATACAAGTAAAGGAAACTCGAGACATATGTTGGGGATGAATGGTATGAAAGTATGATCGGAACGGACATCAACCTTCCACTGTCTTCGAATACTTTCCATCTTCGGGATCCTAATCTAAATCTAGGCTAAGAACTATAGTTAAGTACATACAATGGAAAGAAACAATCATACACATCAAAACAATTGAAAGCACGACACAAGGCCAAGACTTAATCAATCTAATGAAACAAGGCTTAACATCAACCAAATTTGGGCCTCGGAGTCGGCTTTTGTAATTCATGCAAGGATCCCTCTAGACACATACACAAATTCATTTTATGACTTATAGTTATTATTGACCACTTGTGTTCTCGCATGGTCAATAATGCTTGCAAGTCCCTAACAAGGCATTAAAGTGTTTTCTTAAGATTTTCCCTCGATGTCATGCATCGCACCTAATATACATTCAGAATTCACATGCACATGCATGAATTAATCACACAAATAGGTCTTTTGGACCTTATTTCTCAAACAATCAACCAAGTGAGTGAACCGCCGGTCACTTATTACAAGGACATGTGCCAATCACAAACACAAACATTTCTAAATGAATGACGTAATTATATGCATGTCGAGGTACACATGATATCTCAAAGATGAGTTTGAAATCATTGATAATGAAAAGTGAAGATTTTTTAGACAAAAATATATCTCAATTATGGAACGCATTTAATTATCAAGGCTAACTTGGGGCTTGCATAAATGTACTCAAAAGCATTGGAGGCATTTTAAATACAATTCAAACCATGACTTTCACAATGTCAAATCAAAGTTCAAAGAGATTTGAAGACATTTTAGACTAAGGCATATCTAGGCTATGAAACGTATTTAATCATCAAGGCTAGTTTGGTGCGCACATGTTGCACTCGTAAACATCACAAATGCTTTAAATATGGTCCAAACCATGATTTTTCCTAAGTCAAATCAAGTGTTAAAAAATGACGTAATAAAAGTTTGCTTCTAGAGACATCGTATGTACCAAAACAATTTCAAGATGAAATTTGAAGAATATGTTCATTGAAAACCATTTGATAACAAAGATTAAAGGATTTGAAACAATTTTCATACAGAGGGCATGTCCTAATACCATATACCAACTAACCTAAAAGGTCTAACTAGACAATCACAACCAAAAGTCCACAATAGGAATTTCCGAATTCAATCGAGATCTCAACGGACAGATTTGAACACCATGGACCACCATGAGAGGTGGTTGGACCACCACAAGAGGTGGCTAGACCACGTGAATCTCCTAAGATAGAACCGGTCTCAATTTGGATTGGTTCAGAGCCGCCAGAGCTACATTGGGCCACCGGTGCTCTTTTGATGGTTGGTTGGCCAGGTTTTGACCACACCTAGGTTGGAGATTGTCCCAAGGAGGGATCGGATGAGGTTGGATGGCCATTGAGCAACGGCCAACCGTTGGATCGAGCTACGAAGAGAACCGGTTTGAGTAGCGACAAGGCTCAACTTGATCAAAAAAGTTCCATTCAAGCCTCAACTAACCTCGATCACCTGGGGGAGATTGGATGAGAAGGGAGGGCCACTGAAAGGGCTAATCGGTAGTCGGTTGGGTACTGGCATGAGGTTGGCGAGCTCGACCTAGCGAGGGGTTAGTTCGGCTAGAGAGAGAAAAGGGAGGAGAGAGAGGCGAGAAACTAGCGAGATGAGAGAGAGAAATTGGTTTAGTGAAATAAAATGTGCAGAAAGTAAGTTCCCCTTCATTTTGGAGGGAAAATGGTATTTTTACCATCCCTAAATCAATCGATCTCAGCCATTGATTTGATCCAATGGTCGCAATCCTATTCTAATAAGCAAAAAATGATTATAAAAGTTCAATTATCATTTGGAGGTGTCGCGTAAATGATTGGATAGATTCGATTTGCAAAAACTCAAGCCAAAATCGAGAATTGCACTAAAACACCTAATTATGGGTCAAATTGCAAATTTATGAAATACGATGGTCAATCTGCAAAATTGCGAGAAATTGAGGATGCATAAATGAAATTGGCATGGTGAGGACCTTAGAACCGTTCGCCGGAGGTCCAAAACCGATCAGTAAGGGGCTAAACCAGCCTACCTTGCTAAGCAACCGATCGAACCAGTCAGATCGATTCATGTTGATTTGATCAGTTCTTTACCAGTTCTAACTGGTTCTAGCTAGTTCATGCACTTGTGGTCTTTGTGGATTCAAAATTTATGCAATTTGGTCCCTCAAGATTAAATTGAAGAGAAAACTTGCCCAATTTGAGAGGAAATTGCCCAATTGCAATTCAATTAAGCTAATTAACCTACATAAATGTGTTTTATGGGTCTTCTATTGACTTAATTGAGTGATTGTTATGAAAAACAACGGTACTTAAGATTTAACTTAAAGGGCTAAAATGAACAATTTTGCAATTCATTGGGTAGAATTGCAAATTAATCAAAATTGAGTCCAATTAATATTGCAATTGCCCTATCCAACTAATTACTTATGTGTAAGATCACCTATTGTATTCAAATTGGCCTTGAATTGAAGTGTCTAAGCTTAGGTCAAAAATGAACCTAGGCCTAATACTAAAATTGGACCTAGATCTATGAAATTGAACCATAGCCTTAAGTGGATCAACTTGAATTTCTTCAATCGTAGCTTAATTGCTTGATTTTCTTGTGCTCGAGAGAGTAAAATTCTCAAATCAGGGAGTTCTAATGTGGATTTCTCAAAATTAACCTCAGATTTGGACTTATCGTAAGAAAATCAATGAAAAACAATCATTCATTCATAAATAATAAAGAATCGATTTTGGTTCCTTAATTAGGGCTTAAAATAGCAATTCGTCTTCTAATATGGTTATTCTCAAAATGAAATGAACGAATGAATTTAAAATAGTCTCTAGACCAAATGTAGTGAAATGAACTACACCTTGTTGTGACTAAAACAAAAGTAAATTTTTTTGGAAATTTAGAACCTAAAACCAAAAAATTCGAAAAATAAGGTTCTTAATCGAATTTTGTAAAATTTTCGACACACAAATAAAATTGACACTAAAAGAAGTGTTTTTGTGGATTTTTTTATTTTCTCCAATTTTTTTGTCAAAATTTTGACAAAAAATTAACCATTTAATTGACTCTTTCTAAAATGTTGATTTATTGGTCAAATCTTTGAATTTTGAGAAATTGATTTAAGAAAAGTGAAATTAAAGATAAATGACATATTTTTGGGTGAAAAGCGAAATTTCGAGTTGGAGTTGATTTTTGGTCAAAGAGTTGACAATAAAGTCAACCCAAAAGTCAACTATTTGAACTTTCAGGATTATCCTGAAATTAATAAGAAAAAGCTTAAAAGCGTTGAGGCAAAAGATACATTCAGTTCAAGTACAATAAGTCATCATAAAGTTCTTATTCTCACTTTAAGTCGCTTTGTTTCATCAAATATTGGACATTGCTAGAGAGTTCTTCTTTTCCTTTTTCTTTTTCTTTTTTTTTTTGAAATTATTTTAAGAAGAGATGATATAAATTCTCCTATGTCGTCAACCTTCATTGCCACCTTTGAATTTCAAAATTGTGAAGCTTAGTGCTACGCTTGAAATATGGCCTGTGGCCAGTGAGATTTGCAAAATGTCCTCATCTAAATCAAGTGAAGTTTGGCCGCCGACCTTAGTTCTGGGCTTGAAATCTCAATGCACAAAAATTATTGCTTAGTTTACTCGCTTTCCTTAGGAAATTTAGAATCTTACTTGATGCGATATTTCTTTTGGGCAATTCCCACTGAGTTCTATGTTTTAATTACTATTTTTTTTATTTAGAGAAGGTTGGCCACAATGAAAACAAGGAAAAGGAAAAGAAAAAAAAACAACCATAATTTAGATGCTTAGAAGCACGAGGTGATTTATTTATTTCGATTTAGCGTCATGGAGCAACTTGATTACTTTTTATACTACCAATCCAATTGAATTTAAATCTAGTTAAAAACAAATTGTAAAATAAGCATGATCACAAGCTATATTTGATTTTTTTGGTGTGATAAAATTAATTTATTGTGATCTTATACCTATGGTCGCAAGAAAGAGCCATACAAAAAATTTCTTAACTATTTTTCTTTAGGATTAATACCCTAAAAAACCCCAAACTGATACACATGTGACGAAGTTATCCCAAACTTTTTTTTTTTATCATGAAAAATCCCAAAGTGATATACCTGTGATAAATTTACCTTAACTGATCGTAAAAACCCTAAACTGGTACATTTATGAGAAATTTACCCCAAACTAATACGATCGCAAAAAACCCTAAATTGGTAAATTTGTGACAAATATACAATTCGCTAAATTGGATCAATACCACAAAAAAATCATAAAAGTATACTAGTTTTAATGAAAACTAACATAGGGTAAATTTGTCACAAGTGTACCAGTTTGGAGTACATTTGTCAAAAGTATACTAGTTTGAAGTAAATTTATCACATGTATACCAAGGTTTGGGGTTTTTCGGGATATTAACTATTTTCTTTTTGAGTTCAAAATTCTCAAGCCATCTTGGAGATTACTCTAATAAAATTCTATAAATATAATTATATAAGTTAATGAACTCCACAACAAATGTAAAGTGGACACATATTTGATGTGTCTTCATATCACAATCACCTTCATAAATTACTAGTATTTATCATTAAACTATTGTCGCACAAATTTCTTCATTTGAAAAATATTTAAAAAGAGTGCCTAATATTGTTAATATTGTTATTCTTCTTTTTCTCCGTTTTTTCTTTACAATGTTCACCTAATAATTACTACATTATTTCCAAACGAGTGCCTTTTATTTTATTTTTTTGCTTAAATAATGTTGCCAGGTTATGCTTCTCTCATTAAAAAAAAAAAAAAAAAAAAAAAAGCTGTATAAAATCTACATAGATAAAAGTTTTTTGAAACTAATGCTCTACTTGTCCATCATATGCAAGATATAGCATATAAAGTTAAGCATATTTTTCTTTTTACACAGCCTAATATATCTTTGATTGGAGAATCAAATTTTACAGATTATTTTTTTATCGAAACTTTATTTTTTGGGAAATTTGTGAAAGGATAAGTAAATAGGGAAGATGAAATTTTTGCATCTTGGTCCATGATAAATCAGATTAATTACAGCCGTTGATCCTTTGAACATGCAAAATTCGATGGGTATGATTACCCCTGATTTCAAGTAATCGGCAGGGCCCCTGAAAAGACAACCTCGGAAACTGTCGGAAAGACGAACGCGAAAGGCATTGCCGAATATGAAAATGGCAATAGAGCGAGCAAACCTACTTCCGTGGATTCAACCAAGAACAAGAATCCCCCCAACGACTCTCCTTGTTTTTCTTCTCTTCAAGACCAATGCGTCTTTGAGGGTTAGCTGTTGGGAAAGAAACGAGAACCGGAAGCAATGGATACCAAGAACGTCCTTCCTTCCGCAGCACGAAGCGCCTCCCTTCCCGTTTCGTCTTCCGCAGGTTCGCTCCTTATACGAGCTCCTCCTACTCTCGACGACGACGACGGCGGCGGCGGCGGCGGCGGCGGCGACGAGGGCGACTCTGATTTCGAGCCGGAAGCTTCGGGAGACGACATTAGAATCGGAGCCGTTGCTGCCAAACACCCAAACAGCACAAATGGTCTGGAACAAGAAAACCACGGCCAAATAAGCGCCGAACTTTATCACGGACTTGGCCGACAATCTCCCGGCGACGCCGCCGTGCTCGGGGCCGACGGCTACGCTCTCCGTGACCTGAGGAGCCTCTTCTGCCGGAGGCTCCGCCTCGACGAGGTCGGTTAGGGTGTCGGAGGACGGGGCCGGGACGCCGGCGGCGTCCGACGGGGGTTCCTCGGGAGTTCGGACGGGGGCGTAGGGTTTAGGGAGGGTTTTGAGGATTTTGGGGCGGAGGTGGTTCCTTCGCTTCGCGACCCTCGAGGGTTTGCGAGCGGCGGCGGCGGCGGCAAGAGGAAGCTGCGGCGGCGGCGATGGCTGCGGCGGAGACGCGGCGGCTGTGGCGAAGCGAGGAGGAGGAGAGAAGACGGCGCAGCGGATGAGAACGCCTGCCATCGGCGACGGAGGGAATTCTCAGCTCAGCCGCGAGCGGAGGTTTTGGGCATTTTGGAGGTGAAAAAAAAAAAGGACGAAGGATCGAAGGTAGAGAAGAAGGATTGGGCCCAATGGGCTTTATTATGATGGGCCTCCGGCCCAAATTATGTGGGTCGAGGAACAACGATTGAGCCCAATGGGCATTTTAGTCAGCCCGCGGCGCTATTGTAACCTAGACATATCATGAAAGATTATGCTTTTTCCCGAATAAAATAAAAAATGTCACGGTGCGTGAGCTGCAACTTTTTTTATTAATCGGTCCAGAATTATATGATCAAATCACGTTGTTGGTAGTAAAAATTGTAAACAAAAATTGATATTTGTGAAATGGGGATGCGCATATTTTGCTATCATCAAAATGTTTGTGATGGCAAAGTTGGACTGAGATAAAAAGTAACGAAAATTGAGATATTAAAACGTAAATTGGTTGAACATAATAGAAAAAGAAAGACATACCGAATGATCGGAACAACATTTCATAAAAACGATTTACTTATATCGCTTAGAAAAAATGAACAAAGGAAAAATATCATCATCGTTCGAGAAAATGTTTAAAAATAAATTATTCGTCAAATGTTTAAATATAAATTATTTGTTGAGCTTAAATTTTTTTCTAAGCGATAAATGTAGCTAATTTCATATTATTGATTTTTCAGCGAAACAAAAGGAGTTTCTTGATAAAAAAAAAAAAAAAAAAAGGTTGCAATGATAAATGAAATAAGGTGAATTTAACCCATACCGTTATTATTGAATAGAAAATATCGTCCGACCACAAAGGGAGGATCCAATGCTAGCACACCGTTGGTGCGAAATGACATGTTGACTCATTCAGTGCATGAACTGATCTCTGCCCCACACATATTCCTCTTTGGTGTATGCAATGAATGCATGACCGACTCCATCTGCGCTCTCTCCCCTCTTCGCCCACCTCGTTCACAGCTCTTTAAATTGAAGGAAAGAGACTGGTTTTGCTTATATGGAGGCATTGATCATTAGTTTCTCTTCGCTTCAGAGTTTTTTTAGATTCTAATGCTCCGGTTATACATCATATGCAAATTACTGAAATAGAGCATATAATGTTTAAGTGTAATTTTTTTCTTTAACACATATAGCCTAATGTATCTTTGATTGTAGAATAAAATCTCACTGAATTATTTTATTGAAATTTTACTATGTGTAGAATTTGTGAAAGGATAAGTTGATAGGAAAGGGGATCATTTTGCATATGGCCCATGATAAACCACATTAATTACATGGGCCAGGCGCACACACTAGACGGACATAAAAGGCATTGACGAATTATCCCCCATACTAAATAAAAAACTGCCATTTAATTATTTCCTAATATAAAATACACTAAGGGAACGATAAGAATCCCTGACGAGGCTCCGTTTTCTTCTCTTCTAGACCCATGCGTCTTTGAGGGTCACTGTTGGAAAGAAAGGAGAACTGGAAGGAAGGACATCAAGCAATGGACACCAAGGATGTCCTTCCTTCCTTCCACAGCACGAAGCATCTCCCTTTCCGCCTCGTCTTCCACTGGTTCGCTTCCTATACGAGCTCCTCCTACTCTCGACAACGACCACTCTGATTTCGAGCCAAAAGCTCCGGAAATCAACATTCATTATGGCGCTGGTTGCATTGACGAAGAGGCTCCGACTGAGCACTTGTTCGCTAGCAGGGATGACTTCGAATCGGTGTCGTAGACGCCATTTGTTGCAGACCCGGATGAGAAAACATCGGAAGGAGATGGTGGAATTGCAAAAGATCGAATTTTGGGACTCTCTTCTCGGTGGCTTTGAGCGATCTGACTTCCTCGCTGGGCAAGTGTTGACGTTTGCTATCCATTTATGCTAATATAAGCCCAAATGCATGTGAACCTTTGCTTGTCTGCAAGAATCGCTCACAATCAAAATTGGATAGCAGAAATTGTATAAAACAACAAGCTCTTAAAAGAAGTCCGACAAACAGAGGATGCTACAGCCTCTGTTCTTGGTGTACGCGGTGGTGTAGGTACGTCCGAGCATGCCTCCAACTGGACATGAGTTCTTGGTCGCACAACAGGCAGCAATAACAGTGCGAACTTAGACTTCATCGTCTCTTCGAAAGAACCTGTTTTAAACTTGCCATCAACGGCATTACACGATCCTCTGTTAGTAGCATGGATAGAAACGTGCATATCGTGAAAATCAAGTATGGAAAATGGCATACCATACATGGGTCGAATGGCAGCACGTGCTGCCGATTGTTCCGCCTTCCTTCTGCTTCGACCAACATCGCCCGCGCAAGTTATGTCATTGAATACCAAAGACGATACAAACACTGAAACTGCCCCAAGACCGAGTAGTTGTGTAATTGGACATCTCCAAATTCTTCTTGCTGCATATTCATTTAGAATTCATCTAGAATATATTCTTAATGAATATGCAGCCAAGATGAACTTGGTATTTCCAGTGTCAAACCATCTAACTCGACACGTTTCGATGTGCGTGTCCGGAAGACGATGGAGGGTGGAGGCGAGGGTGAGGGAGCAGAGACGAGGCCGCGAGACGCGGAGCCCGTGATGGCGAGAGACGGCAAGAGAAAGAAGCGAACAGAGAGAAAGAAGAGAGAGAAAGCAAACTCCCGCTGGCGAGACGAACTCACGCAACGTACCACCGCGACGGCGAGAGACGGCCAGAGAAAGAGCAGAAACTGAGGTGAGGGCCGCCATTGTGATGTTGCGATGGATCGGCGACGAGGTTGCAGCTGTGAGGGAGGAAGGGACGAAGGCGAGGCGGGAAACGATTGTGACGAGGATCAAGAGCAAGCAGAGATCGAGAGGAAGAGGAGAGGAAGGTGAGCGGCAAGGAGGAGCAGGAAAAGGAGGAAGCTTGCTAGGGTTTTTGATAAGAAAACTCAAAAGATAATAAAAAAGGGACTCTGATGGCGTGTGACTTCTAATTTTGAGGGGGAGGAGGAGAATTGATAGCCTGTCAGGTGGTGGGTGAGGGAAAGGTGAGGGATTTGGGCGGTGAGGGGAAAAATGGACGAGGGAAAGAAAGAAGGGAGTAGGGGTAGACTCTCATTTGGGACTTTTTTTTAATTGAAAAACGATACCAATGCAAGTCAGGAGGCTACTGCAATGACTAGAGGTTGCTGAAGCTAATGATGAAATGGGTTCATCAGATCAGGCATTGCGTGATCCTTGTAATCTCCTTCACTCTGTGTTTGCAGTTTCCCCTTCCGATGATGAACCAGAATTGGAACTGAATATCGAGGAATTATATTTCAGTAGGAGCAAGATAGTGAAGCCAAGCTTTGATTGTACAGTTGAAGAACCTGTGGTGGGGAAAGTTAGTACTTATGGTGCAGGTCTCACTCTTGAAGACCACTTGAATGACGAGACACCTCATTTGCAAATAGTTTCGGAGGGCCCTGAAGTTGTGGGGGAAGTTAAGCACTTGGATGACGATTATTACAAAAACGGTACCAATGCAAGTCAGGAGGCTACTGCAATGAATATAGAGGTTGCTGAAGCTAATGATGAAATGGGTTCGTCAGATCAGGTATTACATGATCCTCGTAATCTCCTTCACTCTGTGTTTGCAGTTTCCCCTTCAGATGATGAACCAGAATTGGAAGGAACAGATGTGGAAAATGAAGCATTAAATAAAACAAGAGGAGGTGAAAAGAGCTTGCCAGGCAATGGAGGGGTCGACGATTTGATATTTGGTAACTCTGAAATAGTTCACCCGGTAATGAGTGATTTAGAAGAAGAATTCGCATCGTGCATTCTCTCAAATCCAGTGATTTCGCAAGTTTATCCAGCAACGAATGATGGCCATATTGTCTCTGAATCAAGCGAAGAAGACGGATCCTATGTTTATGGGGGAGAGAATCTGTTAGTTGACTTGGACATCTTGGGAGATCTTCTCAAAGCATCTTCTTGTACTGGATCAGAGGAGAATCTTAGCCAAGAGGAAAATAAGCGCCTTGAGGATGTGCATCTGTAAAAGGAAAAACTCTTAAGACTTGTCCCCAGACTAGGCCATTCTCCTGAAAATTCCATAGCTACACAGGAATTGTACCATAATGCCCTAACCATAGGCGGCCACTCTAGTCAAGCATCTCGCCTCAAATCAGCCAAAAAGTTGGCAATACAGCTTGAAGCTGAAGGTGGTAGTATAGTCTTGTCATTGAACATCCTGGTCATCGGAAAAACAGGCGTTGGAAAGAGTGCGATCATTAATTCCATTTTGGGAGAAAAGAAAACCAAGGTCAATGCATCTGCGCCCGCGACTGTCACTGTGAAAGAGGTTCTCGGAAATAAGGATGGTGTGAAATATAGGTTTATTGATACACCAGGTCTTAGATCTTCTGGTACTGAGCAATCTGTCAACCAGAGAATACTATCATCTATTAAGAAGTTCACCAAAAGCTTTCCACCCGATGTTGTTATGTACGTCGACCGTTTGGATTGCCCAACAAGTGATCTTGTCGATCTGCCAGTTCTGCGATTTATCACCAGTTCGCTTGGTTCAATAATATGGCATAATGCCATTATCGTGCTCACCCATGCCTCAAATACTTCTTCAAGTACATTCTAAGTGAGGATGCAACCAAGATGAACTCGGAGATGCCCAAGTACAACACCATCGCAAGGGGCAATTTTAGTTGTTGTATCTTCTATAGCATTCAATGGTGTAATTGTTGGAAAAATATGGTTTCGAATCAATAAAGCAATTAGGGGTGTGCAACCAGACCGAGTCAACCCGGTTCCCGGATCGGCCCACCTGGAAAACAGGGTCGGGAACCGGTTCCGGTTGAAACCGGTCCGGGAACCGGTTCCCAATATGTAGACCCTGTTTGAACCAATCCGGGAACCGGTTCCGAGGGATTACCCACCCGAGAACCGGATTGACCGGACCGGTTTGGAATCGGTTTGAGAACCGGTTTTTAAGGCAGCCCAAAAGTCCAAAACACAAAAACCCTAATTTCAGTAATTTGTTTCTGGCTCTCACACCCGCAAACTTCCCTGACCTCGAGCTCGCGACCTCCGCCGATCCTGGTTCCATCCGAGAGCTGACACTGCTTCCGCTCGCCCACCGTCGCCTTCTTCCCGCGACACCCACAGCCCGTGAGATCCCGACGTCGCTACTCCCCCTCTCTCTGCTCTACCGTCATTCCGCAGGTCTCGCGCCGAGCCGCCCCGCGTCTGTTACAGCCCAGCGCCCATGCTCTGTCCCCGCAGCTAGATCTGACCACCGTGACCTTCGACCAGTGACCCGACGCTGCAAACGCTAGTGATCCGTCCAACGCCGCCCCTACTCAGCCTGTGCTGACCCGCGACGATCAAGCGCCCCTGTAGCTACCACCGCCTCGCCTTGGCTGCTTCCCAGCCATGCTCCGAGCTCCGCTGCCAAATCCAACTCCCCGTCGCGTTGCTTCCTCATCTGTGTTCGCATGCTTCCTCGTCGTGCCATCGCCAGCTCCCCATTGCACCATCGTCTGTCGCGCCATCGCCAGCTCCCGTCGCTCTATTTCATCCATCGCCGGCTTCCTCATCTGTAAGTTCACAAATTTCGTCGGGTTTTCTAAAATTTTCTTTCGGATTGAAGCTGGGTTCTTCTCGTTTTCTTTGGGGGTGCTTTCCTGAGCTAGATTTCTTGTCAGATTGGTGGAAAAGCTTGCATTTTTTTGTTCATATGGGAACTCATTGTGAATGGGTGGGGTAATCCAACATAGGAACTGTGTACGAAGTGATTGAAATCAGTCGCTGCTCAATGTTAATGGCCAAAAAGAAAAACCTGATTGAAACGTTAGTGTAGCTATGATTTTTTAGTAATGTTTATATGTTCACTATGACATACTTTGTTGGTATTTGCTGCAAAGTGAAACAATAGTCTTCACTACGAAATTTATGAAATCAATGTTGAAGCAGGTGGGCATTATATCCTCCAGAAAAGTGCCTTTGGGTGTTACAGTACATGTGAATGAAGACGATGGTGATGTCAATGTTCAGAATTCATCATCATTGCAGGTAATTAGTGCTGAACCTGATAGTTTTAATCTTCTTTATGTTCTTCTATAAGCACTTTGATGTGTTTTCTTTACTCACATCATCTCTATCTGTGTAGTGGTGGCTGGATTTTTATCCACTTCTTGCCAATGAAGATAAACCAATAGAATGTACCCAACTTCCTGGAGATACGATATTTGTTCCTAGTGGCTAATGGCATTGCATCCTGAATTGGGAGACAACAGTTGTAGTAACACAAAATTTTGTCAATTCAAAGAATTTTGAGTTTGTATGCTTGGATATGGCTCCTGGTTATCGTCATAAAGGAGTGTCACGAGCTGGGTTGCTAGATCTGGATTGAGGCATGTCTGGCGAAATTGAAATGGCTGATCTTCATCAATTTGATACTAGTGAATCAGATTCAACCAGAAAAGAGAAGAGGTTAAGAACCCAACACGGAGACCAGTTGACCAATGGCGAAACTGCAAATGGTGCATCTAAACGTTATGATATGTGGAAGCAAGAGTTCTCCTATGATATAGATTTCTTGGCTATGTTTTTGGATAAAGGAAGAGACCACTACACGTCTCCTTAGAGTTCAGGGAACTGCATAGGACAACAGGAAATGAGAGAATGGTTATTCAAGCTTTGGGTTGGCAAACCGGAGATGAGAGAACTATTATGGAAGGTTAGTCTTTTGAGATTAAACTCATCTATCTTTGACAGTTTCAGAGACTAGTGTCTTCTTTCTTTCTTCTTTCATTCATGGCGAGGAGACCCTCTTAGGTAGGTATACCTCAGCCTTAAAATACACCACTAACCTCTTGAACCAGGCAGGAGAGGGAGCCAAAAGCCAAGCCCAGGTAGATGGTCCAAATGAAGAATTGTTTGGCTGGGTAGTGTGGGAAATTAAATATGTGCATGCACTTGATCCTTAACCACTTGGCCAGTGTTATATATAGGAAAATTCGTCAAAAAGTGAACTCTTGTTGTCATCATAACAGAAGAAGTAGAACAATCTTAAGAAATGCACATTAGTCATGAGATTCTTCAAGTTCTGACTTGCTAGTGTTTTTCTTTGTTTTCTTGTGCTCTGGATGCTGGCGGCGTCATCATGTTGTGTTGCATGTTCTTTCTTTGTCTCATGTGTTCTAATTCATTTTTTAACATCATTTTAGGGGGCATGTCTTGCACTGAATACAGAGAAGTGGTTGAAATGCTTAGCAGAAATTTGTTCTTTTTACAAATTGCCTTATCCAATGGACAGTGAGAGGCTTCATGTTGGCACAGGTAGCAATCCGGTAATCCAAGTTGGAGCACAAGTCTCATGAACTATTTCAGAAATCCAGTGTATATAAATTTCTATTTCACATGATAAACAAGCATCTTTAACTGTTTGCTACAATGGTAGATATGCTTATTGTAAACGCTTTATCTTACATATGAGTGTTGTACAGTAATTTTTATGCAAAACAGGTTCCAATGTAAACAGGGTTAACCCTATTCCCGGACCGGAAAAACAGGTGGGTCGCGAACATGGTCCAATATAAACAAGGTCAGGTACAGGGTCTAAAAAAAGAGAACCGGTTATAACAGGGTCGGGTACAGGGTCCAGGTCTAGACCCTACCCGATCACCCCTAAAAGCAATCAAATTGAACTTTGAAGCATAATATCAATTTCTTTAAGAATTAATTTGCCCCCCAATTTTACTAATGATTATCGATAAATATCCTCAACGATATAACAAAGTCTTAAATGAGAATACTATATAACAATTCTAATATGTCTCTAGGGTCTCTCATGGGAAACAATTAAAAATGATAGTTGTATCTTCTTATGAAAGAAAATGAAAATAAAGAAGAATGTTATTATTGAATAGACACATTCAATAATTTATAGCAATAGCAAGAAATTATATCCAAATAGACACAACCTTCAAAGATTAAGAAGTTATGTCTAAATAAGTACGAACTCTAAGATAATTGTTAAAAGAAATAATAAGATTCGGACCTAAATAATTATTAAATAAATAATAACTGTAACTCATTCTGAATAGTTGCACTATTTCTACAAGACGTTATGATTAATTTTTTATAAAAATAAATTCAAAGTTTCCATTAAATAAAAAATAATTACCATTGATTAAAGCCAAATCTCGTCCATGTGCATACTCATATCCTTTCAATATGGGACAAGACACCTCTTAATTTCTTTTACAAATAAATTATCAATTCCCCACTTTATTTGTAAAACAAAATACAAAATAAAATGTTAAAAATGTATAGCCAAAATTTCCGTGAGATTATATATATATATATATATATATATATATATATATATAGAGGTTTCTTTCGAGTTAAATATTTACTTAGTGTAAGTTTCTCAAAACTCTATCAAAGTAACTAGTAGCTCAACTTTAGACTTGTACTTTTAAGTAATAGAATCGGACATATCACACATATATCAATCTCTTGTTTGAGCAAAAAGTTCTATACTACTCCACACTATTATAGCCTCGTGTTTGATCTTGTTTCATGAGCTCCCTAGAAAGCAACCATAACTTTTGTAAAAAGCGGCATCACTTCTAAGCTCAGATAGATGAAATATCTATCATGTGTTTTAATTACTATTAACACATTATAAATTTGTACTATACTTTATTAAGAATTCAATTCAACCTATAAAAAGTAACAAACGATAGTAACTTCTCATATCAAGGCTAATATCAGTATCAAACAATCACATTCGGTAATTTGTTTTTACCTATTAAACCTTCTAACTAGTAATGTTTTAAAAAAATGTCAAATTACCATTACTAGTAATTTTAATTATAGGGTTTCTTTACCGCATCTCCTGGTACAGACTTTGTCAGGGGATTAGCAAGATTATTGTTTGACCTCATATACAAAATATTATTATTTCATTTCATGTAAACAATTGTTATGGTATCATCTTTAATTTATCTCAACCTATCTTGTATTACTTTTTCTTCTATCTAATTATTGTAACAAGGAACTCCATTCAAGTACAAGCTAGGCAAAAGTGGTTAAAGCATATTCGTTTCAAGAAAAAATAAATATTTTGATAAATAACAACTAAAACAAGGTATTCAAGTAGCGTCTCTTTGTGTGTGATTAAAGTTAATAAAGGAGTAGTTATATACTTTTCTTATTTATGAATTCTCAAATTATTCTCTCTTTTCTTCTTTACATCTCACCTAAAATTTACTATAATATTTTCAATCGTTTTTTTTTTTTGGCTCAAATAATGTCACCAGGTTTTGTTTCTCTCATTGTGTTAAAAAAAAAAAAAACTGTATAAAAATCCGCATAGATAAGAGTTTTTAGATTCTAATGCTCCGGTTATCCATCATATGCAAAATAGAGCATATAATGTTAAGTGTATTTTCTTTTTAACACATATAGCCTAATGTATCTTTGATTGTAGAATAAAATTTTACTGAATTTTTTAATTAAAATTTTACTATGTGTAGAATTTGTGAAAGGATAAGTTAAAAGGAAAGGGGAAATTTTTGCATATGGTCCATGATAAACCACATTAACTAAATGGGCCAGGCGCGCACAGTAGATGGACATAAAAGGCATTGACGAATTATCCCCGCACTAAATTAAAAACTGTCACTTAATTATTTCCAACTATAAAATGCACTAAGCGAACGATAAGAACCCTTAATACTGACCAAAAAAAAAAAAAAACGATAAGAACCCCTAACGACTCGCCGTTTTCTTCTCTTCTAGACCAATGCGTCTTTGAGGGTCACTGTTGGAAAGAAACGAGAACTGGAAGCAATGGACATCAAGCAATGGACGCTAAAGATGTCCTTCCTTCCTTCCACAGCACGAAGCATCTCCCTTTCCGCCTCGTCTTCCACTGGTTCGCTTCTTATACGAGCTCCTCCTACACTCGACAACGACCACTCTGATTTCGAGCCAGAAGCTCCGGAAATCTACATTCATTATGGCGCTAGTTGCTTTGACGAAAGCAGTGAGAGAGGCTCCGACTGAGCGCTTGTTCGCTAGCAAGGATGACTTCGAATCGGTGTCGGAGACGCCATTTGTTGCAGACCCGGATGAGAAAACATTGTAAGGAGATGGTAGAATTGCAAAAGATCGAATCTTGGGACTCTTTTTTCAGTGGCTTTGAGCGATCTGACTTCCTCGCTGGGCAAATGTTAACGTTTGCTATCCGTTATATGCTAATTAAGCCCAAATGCATGTGATGCAGGCCTGTCTGCAAGAATCGCTCTCAATCAAAATTGGATAGCAGAAATTGTATAAAACAACAAGCTCTTAAAAGGAGTCCAACAAACAGAGGATGCTACTGTAACATCCCTATAACCCCCTTGAGGTCGCTACAGTCATCCCATAACTCCTTTATATCCAACTTTGAGTTGTAAACCCTTAGGCTCTCTCTTCTTTTTTTTTTTTTAAAAAAAAAAAAAACAAACGAGTGGTCCCAGCACACTCGACTTTTAGCGGAAGCGAAAACATCTCTCTTCAATTCTCCTTTCATAAGAATCAAGATGAGCAATGCACACACTAAAGAAATCATAGAATAGTTAAACCGGACCTCTTTTATTTATTTATATAACTAAAAGATGGATTTCATCGGGGTAGGTACATCAGAAAGCCAACTCATGCAGACATGGCTTAAAATTCAAAAAAAGAGTAAACACAACTACCCCTCAAAAAAACCCTCAAAAACTGGCTAAATCCATCTTTGGGTTCTGGTCTATCAAAAAATGTCGCCCTACCTCCTCCTCCCTGGTCCGCCAGACGGTGGTGGTGGCAGCATACCTCTCATGACTCCATCCCGCTGCACAAAAATAGATACGAACTCTTGAAATACAGGGCCATCCTCGAGCCCTACCTCAAACCGTACAAGCACTTGAACACGGAAAAAGATCAACCCAGCGATGATCGGGCTGTCTATCTGAGTGATCCCCACCTCTACATCGGAAGGGATCCCGTAGAAGGTACCCGGAGAGACTGGAGCAAGCGGCATATCTAGTCTGAAAGTGTTTCCCCAAAAAGGGGTGAGTATATCAACTCAGCAAAGATTTAATCTCTATGGCTACTCATACAACACACAAGTCAGTCAAAAAAATCACATCATCACATAACAGTAACATCAAACAATATCAACAGATAAGGTCATGCATGTGCCAACCAATCAGTCATAGACACTCAATCATCCATGCACTCTTTATCCAGTGCTCATGCTCGTACCATGTATGTAAATCATCAACAATCCGGCATACATCTCATCATATGCACATACATGTATCATCCAATGCCATGCATACATTTTACCATGTGCACATATACCATTCAATGTCCATGCATACCACATTTTAAATTTTCACAATATTAGTAAGCTTTTTAATGCATTCCCGGCACACACCATCCGGGCTTCCGGCCCCCCACATTCCGGGCATCTCGTACCCCAGCTAGCATCACGAGGAATTCACGGCACACACCATCCGTGCTTCCGGCATTTACACTCCCTGGCCGGGCATCTCGCACCCCAACTGGCATCACGAGAAATTCACGGCACACACCATCCGTGCTTCCAAAGATCCCCTACGCTCCGGCATCTCAACTCCGAGGCCATCCAGATTTACGCACACAGGCTACCGGGCATCCGGCATTTTCACTCCCCGGCCGAGCATCCCGATAACTCCCCGGGGGCATCATCGGCTCACACCATCCGATGGCCTTCTCACATGCATGGTTTATGGCACTCAACATGATACTCATCACTCATAACAAGATACAAATGCCAACCATCTTCACTCATATAGCATGAAACTTACATAAACAATTCCATCTAATAAATTTCCCATCCTTTCCTTATAAAGGCATAGAATTCAGCATGTGTAATTTCAAAAAAACAATTTAATTAAATACCAGATGGCTCTCAAAAATTGTGAAACTCACACACATGATAGTCAAGACAATATAGCACACTTTTCATGAAGAAAGTATGTTCTAGATGTCAACATACAAAAAAGATATTGTTCAGCCATTATAACACCATAATTTCCGAGCAATACAGCTTACACAATTGCAGAAGAAAACTAAATTGACCATCCAATTGGCCACTAAAAATCACCAAATTTCACCATAACATCATTGAGACGTTAAGGCACAACTTTCATTAAGAGACTACATTTAAACAATCCTCACATAAAAAAGATATAAGCTCGGCAAGACAGATTAGAGTTTAGGGACTTCCCAGTTTACACTGCTCTCAAATTTTATTTAATTAAATACTCAAACGTCACTCAAAAATTATGAAATTTCACTATGTTATAGCCAAGATCCTACAGAACATTTCTCATGAATACATAATCATCAAATCCTTCCTACATAATTTACTATAAAAATCACAAGCTTCTGTCTCAATTACCGAACCGTACAGGATCAATAGGACTTCCCATTTTACACTGCTCTCGAATTTCATTAATTTAAATATCCAAATCTCATTCAAAAATTACGAAATTTCAGTATGTCATAGCCAAGAGTCTAAAGAACATTTCTCATGAGGATATAATCACCAGATTCGTCCTACATAATTTACTATAAAAATCATAAACTTCTGATTCAATTCCCGAACAGTACAGAATCAACTATCAATGAAATCTCCTCAATTGAGCAACTTAACCTCCTTATTTTTCCCTTATTTTTGGATATGTTATATTTTAGCATGTTTTCTACAACTTTCCTTTAGGGGTCGAAGCAAGATTCTCAAGAAAAAGTCACCTTATGACCCATATAATCTACTGATGTTCCACAGAAACACTCCAGAATTTATGTCCGTAAGAAATCAAGAATTTCCCTAGGTTATACCGGTTAGATTTGTCTCAAATTTTAGTATGTTGTTCATTAGGATGTTCTTAACATTTCATATGAAGAGGTCGAAGAGAAATATTCAACAGAAAACCACATGCAGCAACCCACAAGCAACAAAGGTCGACATGCAAGCCGATTTTCACCCGGTTCCTTAGAAAATTTATTTCACCCCACAAACCTTGATCATTTTACTTAAATTTTTGATATGTTGTAGTTCCAGACATTCTCTACAACTTTCGTTCAGAATTCGAAGCCAAATTCTAACCCCAAGTTCATCCACAAACTCAAACAAGATTCGGGTACATGCAAGTTCATTCGGCCAGAATCACAACCACAGCAAGAACGGCCTCAAAACTTCAATTTTCATCCATCAAACCCAAAATTTCGACCAGCAATCAGCACAACAACAAGACCACAGCATGCATGAGCAATCAAGAGATCAATCTTGCCTTAGAATTGAGCTAAAATGTGAAGAAAACAGCAGCAAGTTCCTCGGCCAGCTCACGGACGGCGCTACTTTTCCTTCCTCTTTGCGTTTTCTTCTTGTTTCTCTCTTCTCTCACTCTCCAAACCGGTCGAAGACCCTCACAAATCACCGGCCACTCCTTTTATATGCCTCTCTAATTATAATTAGAAGTAATGATTAAATTACATGCATTTTGGACACTTGGCAAAGCTTGGAGGACACATGGACACTCTCTCACTCTCCCTCTCATTTTCGGCCACCCCTTGGCTTCCTCAAGAAGCCTTGGCCGACCCTCCTTGGGCTTGGCCGGTCCATCATGCGCTTGGCTTGGCCCAAGTCTTCAAGCCCAAAGTTCCTAAATTTAAATCCTCTAATTAATTAAATCTTAGTTAAGTAAAATCATAAACTTAAATAATGTATAAGCTTAAGTCTAGCTTGATCTTGAAGTTTTCAACTTTGTATCTCACATAAACATAGTTTTTTCTTTCAAATGAATGCCTCACAACCTTCGGCCATATCACATGACTATAAGGTCAATCAAAAGTTAGTTCGATTGTAGCTCATCAGTTCTCATGGTCTCACGATTTTATCAATTTATTTTCCAATACACATCATGGTCATAAGTGAACATACAAAACTATAACTCATCAAATGTCCAGCCCTTGGCTCAATTGTGACTTATGAAATCATTAACTAAAATCCATCAGCATCTCTATCGATCGGCCACAGTCATCACCTCCTTGAAGATTGTCGAAATCCTTGGATGCCACAGCTACAGCCTCTGTTCTTGGTGTACGCGGTGGTGTAGGTATGTCCGAGCATGCCTCCAACTGGACATGAGTTCTTGGTCGCACAACATGCAGCAATAACAGTTCGAACTTAGACTTCATCGTCTGTTCGAAAGAACCTGTTTTCAACTTGCCATCAACGGCATTACACGATCCTCTGTTAGTCGCATGGATAGAAACGTGCATATCGTGAAAATCAAGTACGGAAAATGGCATACCATACACGGGTCGAATGGCAGCACGTGCTACTGATTGTTGAGCCTCCCTTCTGCTTCGACCAACATCGCCCGCGCAAGTTATGTCATTGAATACCAAAGACGATACAAACACTGAAACTGCCCCATGACCGAGTAGTTGTGTAATTGGACATCTCCAAATTCATCTTGTTGCATATCCACCTTGAATATATTCATTTAGAATTCATCTAGAATATATACTAAATGAATATGCAGCCAAGATGAACTTGGTATTCCCAGTGTCAAACCATCTAACTCAACACGTTTCGACGTGCGTATCCGGAAGACGATGGATGGTGGATACGAGGGTGAGGGAGCAGAGAGGAGGCCGCGAGATGCTAAGCCCGTGACAGCGAGAGACGACGAGAGAAAGAAGTGAACAGAAAGAAAGAAGAGAGAGAAAGCAAACTCCTGCTGGCGAGACGAAGCCACGCAACGGACCACCGCGACGGCGAGAGACGGTCAGAGAAAGAGCAAGAGCTGAGGCGAGGGCCGTCATTATGATGTTGCGATGGATCGGCGACGAGGCTGTAGCTGTGAGGGAGGAAAGGCCGAAGGCGAGGCGGTAAACGATTGTGACGAGGACCGAGAGCAAGCGGAGATCAAGAGGAAGAGGAGAGGAAAGGGGGTCTTGCGGAGAGGAAGGTGGTTGTGCGGCAAGGAGGAGGAGGAGAAGGATCGAGAGGAAGAGGAGAGGAAGGTGAGCGGCAAAAAGGAGGAGGAAAAAGAAGAAGCTTGCTAGGGTTTTTGATAAGAAAACTCAAAAGATAATTTCAAAAAAGGGGAGTCTGATGGCGTGTGGTTTCTAATTTTGGGGGGAGGAGAAGAAGTGATAGCCTGTCAGGTAGTGGGTGAGGGAAAGGTGAGGAGAAATGGACGAGGGAAAGAAAGAAGGGAGTGGGGGCAGACTCTCATTTGGGACTTTTTTTTTTTAATTGAAAAATAAATAAATGAGATAAAAATATATTTTCAAAAAATAAAAGTATTGAATTTTAAATAACTAAAAATTTTGATAATCGTAGAAGGTCGAGGATTTGTTTAAATAAATTGATTCTAATTTCTTATTAGTCATTAATTTTATTAATAATTTTTGTTAAGGTTAAAAACATGTTTCCAAACATGGATATGCATTAATTATGAATATGTCTTTCAAATTTTCAATGAATTGATTTATTTATATTATTAGTGTAAATTTATTGTAGGCTCTTTTTTGATTAATTATTTATCTATGAATTTGAATCAAATTAATTAAAAATAAAAATATTTATTTAATATACAACGTGTCCCAATGGGTCGGAATTCTCTATTTCTGAGAAATGACGTGTCGACGTATTGTGTCATGTCGCGTGTCGGTGCTACTTAATTCGGAGGAGGAGCTTCAGGTTCGGCTTTGGATCTCCATAATTTGTTGGGCTTAGCCGGGCATCGTGGAGCACCTGAGGATACAGCAGAAATGCCGGTGGTGCTGCGGGGAAGGACTTTGTAGGGGGATCGTCCTGATCTGTGAAGGACTCCCTGGTTAAGCGGAGAAAAGAATGCAGCAATATTTGACCCTGAGTTCTCTATTTATAGAGCCTCTTGTGCCGAGTTGGTCGCTTTCCTTTTACCCAGATTCAATCTCTTTCAGAGTCATTCGGCTTCCAAGGTTATCATCCTCCTTGATCTCAATTCAAACCTTGAAAATTACCGGTGTAACGAAACTCTATCTATTTAATGATTGGGCTTGAGATTTGAGCATCACATCTTCAAGAAGCTCTTTTGATCATGCGTGGGAAGGTTCAATATGGTGATAGAAATATGAGCAGAGCTAATGATAGCTTTATTTAGAGGTTGGGTTGATTCCTAATTTTGTTTTTGCGTAATGATAGTCAAAAATTAGGTGTCAATGCTACCGTACAGATTAAATCCCTAGATAGAAATGTCAGCGATAATGCCCTTAATTGCACATTGCATTATCAACTCCACTTCCCAAATAATTCTTAAAAAAATAATGCTAAGGTGATGGTCTGTTACTTTTATAAAGAATGACGGTGCATTTGGCGCCACTAATTTCCCTTGAGGCAACTGGTTAACAAGTTTAATTGATTCCCAAGCGTTAAGGCAAAAGATCCATCCAGTTCAAGTACCATAAGTCATTCTAAAGTTCTTATTCTCTCACTTTAAGTCGCTTTGTTTCATCAAATATTGGACTGCTAGAAAGTTTTTTTTTTTTTTTTTTAGAAATTATTTTAAGAAGAGATGATATAAATATTCCTTTGCCGTCAACCTTCATTAGCACCTTTGAATTTCGAAATTTTGGAGCTTAGTGCTACGCTTGAAATATGGCCTGTGGCCAGCAAGATTCGCAGCGCCCTCATCTAAATCAGGTGAAGCTTGGCCAGTGACCTTAGTTCTAGGCTTGAAATCTCAATGCACGGAAATTGCATGGTTGCCTAGTTTACTCACTTTCCTTAGGAAATTTAGAATCTCATTTGATGCGACATTTCTTTTGGGCAATTCCCACTGAGTTCTACATTTTATTTTATTTTAATTTTATTTAGAAAAGGTTGGCCACAATGAAAACAAGGAAAAAGAAAAGAAAGAAAACAACCACAATTTAGATGCTTAGAAGCACGAGGTGATTTATTTATTCTGATTGAGCATCATAGATCAACTTGATTACTTTTAATACTATCAATCCAATTGAATTTAAATCTAGATAACAAGAAATTGTAAAATAAGCATGATCAAAAGCTATATTTGATTTTTTGGTGTGATAAAATTAATGTATTGTGATTTTATACCTATGGTTGCAAGAAAGAGCCATACAAAAAGTTTCTTAGCTATTTTTCTTTATGAGTTCAAAATTCTCAGGCCATCTTAGAGATTACTCTAATAAAATTTTCTAAATCTAATTATATAAGTTAATGAACTCCACAATAAATGTAAAGTGGACACATATTTGATGTGTCTTCTTATCACAATCACCTTCATAAATTACTAGTATCTATCATTAAACTATTGTCGAACGAATTCCTTCATTTGAAAAATATTTAAAAAGTGCCTAATAATGTTATTTTTCTTTTTCTCCGTTTTTCTTTACAATGTTCATCTAATAATTACTACATTATTTCCAAACGAGTGCCTTTTTTTTCCTTAAATAATGTTAACAGGTTATGCTTCTCTGATTAAAAAGAAAAGAAAAGATGTATAAAATCTACACAGACAAAAGTTTTCTATATAAAGTTAAGTGTATTTTTCTTTTTTACACAGCCTAATATATCTTTGATTAGAGAATCAAATTTTACAGATTATTTTTTTTATCAAAACTTTATTTCTTGGGAAATTTGTGAAAGGATAAGTAAATAGGGAAGATGAAATTTTTGCATCTTCGTCCATGATGAATCAGATTAATTACAGCCGTTTTTTTTTTATTTTTGGTGACCCAGGGAACCCCGCACGGCCACGGATGCGGGAGAAACCAGGGCGACACGTCTTACCCACCACACACGTGCCACTGCAGTAAGTCACCCCGCGACGCGCCGGAGTTTGAACCCCTCCCCTCACTGTGAGGGGCCAAAGCTCAACCGCGCCAGGGTGGGTGGTGATTAATTACAGCCGTTGATCCTTTGAACATGCAAAATTCGATGGGCATGATTACCCCTGATTTCAAGTAATGGGCAGGGCCCCTGAAAAGACAACCTCGGAAACTGTCGGAAAGACGAACGCGAAAGGCATCGCCAAATATAAAAATGGCAATAGAGCGAGCAAACCTACTTCCGTGGATTCTACCAAGAACAAGAATCCCCCCAACGACTCTCCTTGTTTTTCTTCTCTTCAAGATCAATGCGTCTTTGAGGGTTAGCTGTTGGGAAGGGAACAAGAACCGGAAGCAATGCAAGCCAAGAACGTCCTTCCTTCCGCAGCACGAAGCGCCTCCCTTCCCGCCTCGTCTTCCGCAGGTTCGCTCCTTATACGAGCTCCTCCTACTCTCGACGACGACGGCGGCGGCGGCGGCGACGAGGGCGACTCTGATTTCGAGCCGGAAGCTTCGGGAGATGATATTCAGTATGGCACTAGTTGCAGCGAGGAAAGCAGCGAGAGAGGCGGCTCTGACTGCGAGCACTTGTTCGCTGGCGGGGATGAGTTCGGAACGGCGTCCGTGAGGCCGTTCGTTGCGGACCCAGATGAGGAAGCGTTGGAAGGAGGTAAGGGAATCGTGGAAGATCGAATCTTTAGGCCCTTTGTGGCATACTCAGGTGCAAACTTACTGGGAAATTGCTTTGGGGAGGAGATGGGTAGTGATGTTGATGAGTACTATTCTGTGGCAGAGACTGCAGCAGTGTATAGCCGTGACCCCATTGTTGACCAGGTTATGCCTATTGCAAGGCTGTCCATAGATTTTGACGATGATGAGGGCTTGATGGGCAGTGAAGAAAGTAGGGATGAGGAGGGCTTGATGGGCAGTGAAGAAAGTGGGGATGAGGAGATCGTGAGAGCTGTGAGAGTTCCGGGTTTCGACGGGTCTGAGATGGCGGGGAGTGCACCTAGAATTAGGGTGGCGGTGGATGAAGAGGAGAGAGATGAGGGTGAGATAAGTTCGATCGTTGGGGATGGAATTGAGATACATAGCACTTCTGGTGAGTATATAAGTGAGAATGGTGGCCTTGCTTCTATGGGGCATGCATGGGTTATGCCTCTGCAGGGTGAGGAAAGAAGTTTCATTGAGGAGAATTCGCAAATGCTAGCGAGTTTCGAATATCTAAGTAGCGAAGGTGGAAGAACTGAGGGTGCAGATAGCCATCAATCAAATGATGAGAGCTTATGGGAGCTGAAGAATGGAAAATTGAGTGATGCTGATCTTGTGGAAAAATGTGAAACAAATCTGGCTTCTGAGGCAATGCAACTGAATATCGAGGAATTAGATTTCAGTAGGAGCAAGATAGTGAAGCCAAGCTTTGATTGTACAGTTGAAGAACCTGTGGTGGGGAAAGTTAGTACTTATGGTGCAGGTCTCACTCTTGAAGACCACTTGAATGACGAGACACCTCATTTGCAAATAGTTTTGGAGGGCCCTGAAGTTGTGGGGGAAGTTAAGCACTTGGATGACGATTATTACAAAAACGGTACCAATGCAAGTCAGGAGGCTACCGCAATGAATATAGAGGTTGCTGAAGCTAATGATGAAATGGGTTCGTCAGATCAGGTATTACATGATCCTCGTAATCTCCTTCACTCTGTGTTTGCAGTTTCCCCTTCAGATGATGAACCAGAATTGGAAGGAACAGATGTGGAAAATGAAGCATTAAATAAAACAAGGGGAGGTGAAAAGAGCTTGCTAGACAATGGAGGGGTCAACAATTTGATATTTGGTAACTCTGATATCGCTCACCTGGTAATGAGTGATCTAGAAGAAGAATTCGCATCTTGTATATCCTCAAATCCGGTGATTTCACAAGTTTATCCAGCAACAAATGATGGCCATATTGTCTCTGAATCAAGCGAAGAAGACGGATCCTATGTTTATGGGGGACAGAATCTGTTAGTTGACTTGGACATCTTGGGAGATCTTCTCAATGCATCTTCTTGTACTGAATCAGAGGAGAATCTTAGCCAAGAGAAAAATAAGCACCTTCAGTATGTGCATCTGTTAAAGGAAAAACTCTTAAGACTTGTCCACAGACTAGGCTATTCTCCTGAAAATTCCATAGCTACACAGGAATTGTACCATAATGCCCTAACTATAGGCGGCCACTCTAGTCAAGCATCTCGCCTCAAATCAACCAAAAAGTTGGCAATACAGCTTGAAGCTGAAGGTGGTAGTATAGACTTGTCATTGAACATCCTGGTCATCGGAAAAACAGGCGTTGGAAAGAGTGCAACTATTAATTCCATTTTGGGAGAAAAGAAAGCCAAGGTCAATGCATTTGAGCCCGCGACTGTCACTGTGAAAGAGGTTCTTGGAAATAAGGATGGTGTGAAATATAGGTTTATTGATACACCAGGTCTTAGATCTTCTGGTACTGAGCAATCTGTCAACCAGAGAATACTATCATCTATTAAGAAGTTCACCAAAAGCTTTCCACCAGATGTTGTTATGTATGTCGACCGTCTGGATTGCCTAACAAGTGATCTTGTCGATCTGCCAGTTCTGCGATTTCTCACCAGTTCGCTTGGTTCAATAATATGGCATAGTGCGATTATTGTGCTCACCCATGCCTCATCTACTCCCCCGGATGGACCAACTGGATTACCTTTCAGCTATGAAGACCTTGTAGCTCAGCGATCCCGTGTTATTCGGCAATGCATCAGCTTTGCAATTGGTGATACGCATGCAGTTAATCCAAAGCCTCCAGTGTTTCTAATCGAGAACCATTTTTCTGAAAAGAATGAGCCCGGACGTGCAGATCTTCCCAGTGGACAATGTTGGAGAACGCAGTTGTTGATCTTATGCTATTCATTGAAAGTTTCAAGCGAAGCTTCATCTCTGTCAAAACCTCAAGAATCATTAGATCTCCGTAAAATTTATGACTTCTGCATCCAGTCATTTGCCTTGCTTGTTGTCTTCTCTATTGCAACCTCGCACTCACCCAAGACACTCCACTGATGAGGGTGAAAATGACCTGAACTTTGAGCTCAATGATTCGTCCAATTTGGATGAAGGCAATGGATGACTATGATCGATCGAAGCCCTTCAGGAGGTCTCAGATGGCGACACTCAAAAAAGAATAGATGGACATTTATTTTGTGGAGTACATCTTCGTGTGCCATTCAGATTATCCTCTTCGATTCCTCTAATTGTTCAGAGAGCATTGAGAAAATGGACAAGCATGCATGAGCTGACACACGAACACTGGCTAGCCGCATCGTCTGAAACTGTAGAGGGAGAGAACAAAGTGAAAAGCTTAGAGAATTATATATAGAACAGCTGCAGGATGTCTGGAACTTTATCAGACGAAATGCAGCTGCCGGTCTCTATTATGATGATCCAATCAGATCGGATCAGATACAGAAGCTCCTTTGATGTTATTAGGAGTGTAAGTTCTCATGACAAGATGGCAAAGGGTCTTTTTCTTTTTGTCTTTTTAAGGAAATTATCGAACATGATCCAAGTGCATATGATCAGTCACAATCCCTAGTCGTTCTAAATCCCGGCTTTCAAATGTGAATAGGGTTTCGATTTGAGCGAGAATCTTCATCATGTGACTTCAGGGGAGCATCTGTTAGGTTGTTCAAGACCCATCGTGTGGTGCTGATCTGGGCCGGCGGTCTGACCCATACCCGGTCGAGCCGATTGAATCAGCCAGGCCGGTTTTGAAAAGACTCAGTCGTGGCCAAGTACTTGTTCCAAAAGAATAGTAAGAAATGTTCCACGACGTTGTAAAGAGGACTGAGGCAGCTTTCTTAAACAAGCAACATGATGATTATACAGGATCAATTTCTAAGTCATAGAATATAGTCTCTTACATATATAATATAATATAATCTGGAATCTAGACAATATAAACACAGAGTAAAATTGGACTAAGGTTTATTCCTATCACAATGCGCAACGACCTTTCCAATAGAGAGATATCACGGTAGTCAACATAGTGATCTACAAACAGATGGAATCAGTCTGTAATGAAAGTTTGGTCGTGCCATGAAGATAGTGTTAGCTCTTTCTATAACGACAGTTTGGTCATTCCATGAAGATAACGTTGGCTCTGCTCCCACCAACACCTCGATGAGGCGTTGTGACAGGCTCACCCAATTCGAATACTAGCTAGAACTCAAAAACAATTATTCGGTCACGGGTGTAAAACTCTTTTCCTAACTTTCATAGAGGATCGTCGATGCTGGTTGTCCCCTCCCACCTTTCCACTAAATGAAGGAATATAACGCGTCAGCTCACGGTCTTACAGAGAAACACGTGTTCATCTACAATCAGCTAGTGCTGCGAGGCCAAAAGGTCTGAATAGAATTTTCACCAGACGAATGATTATTTGAAAGAAACGATATGGAGTACCGCTAGGGTAAATTCTGCCAAATAGCTCAATCAAATTACTTCCAACCAGCGCAACACAAACCCGTGAAACATACTCCAAACTTGAGATAAAACCGTTTCAGATTGAACCAACTTTACTATCAATTGGCATGGTGATCTACATAGCACGGACACGCCAGCAGCGGAATGGATCGAACAGAATTTCTACATGGAATTGGGGTATAATCGCATGGATATATAATCAGGGGCAAAGAGACTGTGGATCAGATTGAAAGTCTCTGTAGAGATATGAACAACCGAATGAAGGAATATTAAAAAAAAGAAAAGGGGCAAAGTCGGACAACGCTACGACACCATTAATTGAACGAGAAAGTAAAAAATTTTAACGTGTAAAATTGTGCAAAATTGTGCGAAAACTCGTTCTCACCATGGCAATTTGCAAGGGCCTATCAGAGATTGCAATTGCATGTTCTTCGAATAATGAAACGAAGCCAATAAACGAATAGGATTTGCTTAAGGTCTTGCGAAATTACGTGAGCACCATGACGTATGGAAACCGTAACAAGTTCTATAAACGACAAGAAAGACCACGAACAAAAGCCGACCTGTCACTTGACGTAAATATATTTGAAAGAAAGGCAGATGGACTTGTCACCTGAATGAAGCAACAATCTGCGAAATAGCTCAATAGAATATTCTCAGCCAGCACAAGTTAAACCTGTGAAACATGCTCGAAACTAGCAATCAATTCAAACCATTTTGAGCCGAACCGAACCAGGTTTATTATCAACTGGCTAAGTGAATCACGATCGAAGTTGCGCATGTTTCACGTTTACAGAGCACAACCACACGGGCAGTGAAATCAATTGCACAAAATTTTACAAGGAATTGGCACATGAGATGGCTGAGGGAATACAAACGAACTGGGAGGGGAAGGCTAAGCAAAGGCAGCGATACGGCTATTTGGTAATCCAGAGAATGGACGCTTAATGCCCTGGTAGCAAATTGTAAGATACCATCAGTGCCCAACTTAACCGCATGATGTGCAATTCATCGCCTAGAAAACAAGTGCTCCTGTTAACCGAAATGAGCACCCGAATTTTGTGCCGGTTGCTCCAATAGATCGGCTTCTTCTATGTCCTGTGTTTGGACGTTTAATTCCTACTCAAGCAAAACCACGCCATTCGGTTTAACTAACAATTGAAATGATCGCTGGAAACACTCAATATAGCATCTAAAAGGTACTCAGTATATAATAAGGGCTAAAGAGAGAGAACCTGTGATTGAAGCAGCTGATGTGGTTGCTGATCTTGTGCTACTGTGTAAGATTGGGGCTGAGACATTCTATAGTATGGCTCCTTTAAATCAAGTTTGCTGGTTGATGTTTGAAGTATTCGGCCTTGTTCAGCCCCTGGGCCCCACATCATAGCTGGTAACGGATTTGAAAAAGTTCGTTAGCAAACACAACTAACCATCATCATTTATCACTACAAATAGAAGAGATTAATGAGGAACTTACTTGACAATGTCAAATTTATGGTGTAACTCTGGGATTTGTGAGCAACCAGGTGAAGTCGACCAGTGATCTCTTGTCCAGCCATGACATAGAGAGGTTGAGAAAGAACACAGCGCAGTTGGTACCAATGAGTTGTTGGAGATCCAGGAGCAGTTGTCAACCACCTTGGCACAGTACTGTGGATCAAGAGATTTAACTAGTTATGACAATAAGCAAGATTGGGATGAAATTTAGAGTACCAAGTCATATGATGCACTGAAAAGCTTGGTTGGGGGGAGGAAAGACAAAGAGTTACCTCCCATTGAATAGCACATCAAACCAGCAGGCCAACCCATGCACTCTGGTACCAATGGCTGCTGTAAACTTCAACGGAACATCAATCTCATATAAATCTTCTTCCTACCAAACACAACCATTATGAAGCCGCAATAAGTAACAAATTCCTTTTTCAATGATGTTACAAGCCCTTAGGTGGGAAATATTTTGATCAAAGGAACATTACCCTGAATGCTGTAGGTAGGAGTAAAGGTTGGAATTTGAAATAACTTTTCCAGTGTAGTGAAAAATTACTAATAGCAGCCTTAAAAACTTATAAAGTACATGTTATCATCAGGTAGAGGAACACAGAAGGCAACAAGAGCAAACTAATAATACTGATACACTATAGACGGGCATGATGAATCAATAAAATGTGCGGTTTTGCTGTGGCAAGAGTTGTGTTTCATATCCATGCACCAGAAAAGTAACAAAAGCTTGTCTTGATAATCAAGTGAACGGGATCGGTACCTTCACTTTCGTAAAATCTATCACATGAAATATTGGGGGCGCCACCAACAACCTTGGATCAAAGGCATCTACAACAGGCTGCATGTAGAAGAAATGACCTCATTAAGATAGTTTAGTTGCCAATACGAAACCCTAAACAAATAAAAAACCAGACAAGCTAGCAGAGCACAGCAAGCCAAAAAACATTAACCGTGAAAAAACAGAGCATAGCAAGCAGGCAGATCGGTGATGAGAGATGTGGAAACTCTGTTGCCACTTGCCATGGTCAAGTACCAACAAAAATAAGTCACAGATCTCAACTGTTATAATCATTGAGAAAAAAAGAGATGACCAGAATTGTGCAACTTAAGACTAGACACAGTTCAACGCCACAAAAAATAACTTAAGTATCAGAGAAAACAAGATTTTCAAGGCTTCAGTTTATCTAATTTTTCCTTCATTAGAATAGAAATTAAAAGGTTACTCCATCGTGACCAGGGTCCCAGGTTCAACCATGGAAACTCTACAGGAAACCAGGGATAAAGCTACATACATCGACCCCTGCCAACCCTGCTTGGATTTCCTTTTAAGAGTCATACATTGCAGTGCAATGCAAGACCAGGAAAGCTGGTAGTTCTTGCAGTTAACTTCTCTCGTTAGTTTTGGAATCAAATTAGAAACATCTCAAATTTATCCTACCACCCTTGTATACCAACAAATCAAATAACGTGGTACGAAAAACTTATCATATTATAAATGCTCTAAACAAATTACGAAATATGAGAGAAAGTATGTAATATAAAGTATAATATTCATTATTCAGTTCCACATAAGATTTTTAATGTGAAATGCAGACAGGCAGAGGGGAAAGCTCGACGCATTATCCATTCACAACTGCCATTTATTCTTGAAAAAGAAACTTCGGATAGTGATTAACTAGGGCATCCAACCATGACCATGCATCCCATGTGTACAAAACACAGAAAACTTAAAAATGCGGCGAAGCCCCGAAAGAAGCTTGGGTTCTCTGATGCAACTGATGCTACAAATTCATCAATAACATGATCCATGAGTGCTACTACATCATTCAAGCCCAAGCTACATTTGATCCAGGCAAGATAGCATATGTCCAAAAACCAGGAACCCGCCACATTCTTACGTGAGATTAGATCCAACACATCAGACACCAAATCTTATCCCATGACCCCTAAACTAGCTGCAGTGCCTAAAACTTATCAATACCTGCTTGTTCCAAGCATCATGCAAGTTAACTACATATTTTAAGACAGTTAGTTGGTCTCTACACCAAGCATTAGCCCAGGGATAAAACAAGTCCACCACTTCAAACAAGCAGAAAGCCCTTCAGTAGGAAAATGCATGAAAAAGTTTGAAACCCTAACTTGCCTTGCATATCCTTCTGAACCTTCTCCAAATTAACACTAAAAAATTCCAAGTCGAAGAAACTAATCGATCATTAATCGAAAATGCATAAGAAACTTAAATGCAACAATAGAAAAATGCATGCAAAACTCAACATCAAATGCTATATTTGCCGTGGCCTATTTAGAAGAAATACAGCGTCCATTATTCCCAAAAATATGCAGAGACTAGAAACCTGAGAGAAGTAGCCTTGAAACGCAGTTGCATACAGGGGTGTCAAGTTGACATCATAATAGCTCTGTTGTTGCCAAAAGAGAGCCTACATTAACATATAAAAGGTTAATAAAAAAAGTTGATCAAACAGAAATGGCAAGAAAAATGGATAGGAAAACTGAATAGGAAAACTGAAAACTAATAGAAACTCCCAAGTAAATGGACATCACAAAAATAGCACAATGAGGCATACATCCAGAAACAATCAGAAGAGATTACTGTGAATGACCACAAATGAGAACAAAATCAAAATCCTTAGGACTGCAGCTCAGTGACTCCAGGGAAAATTCATGGTCAACAGTGAATTCTTTGCTTTACAATGAATAATAGTCTCTCACTACTGGCCAATGTAACAGCAATTTCTCTTGGTATGCGTAGTGTAAGTGAAAATGCTAAACAGCTATCTACATTATAGACAGCAACCATTGAAACATAGCAAGAAAATCTCATGTGAAAGTTGTAGGATGCTAATTAAAAGAAATTTAAGCAACACTAGTAACAGATTTCTCCTATGTCATAGAACTGGTTTCTTCATCTTTAAACAAGTTCAGTTTGCAATTACATCAATCTTATTGTAATTATGCAGAGCTGACCATGAAATAAACAATTTCATCTATACCATGAGTAAGTACCTTATTTGCAATTTCAACAAATAAATACTCATCACTGAAAGGGGCCATGTGTATCCTACAGGAGCAATAACCAGAAACATCAGAGAGACAGAGTTGATATACATATCCAAGCTACATAACAATCACATATATCATCTCAAAGACATATTACCAAAAGAGAGACAAGACGTCCTGATTTTAATTGCAAAGATCAGGAAGCACCAAGCAAGTGAAAAAAAAAAAAATAGCCTTCAACAACTTCTAGTGAAGAGGGGCACAAGCTAAGAATAAAGAACAAATGCCCACTTTGAGTGAAGATGGGCACAAGCTAAAGAATAAAGAACAAATGCCCAACAACTCCAAATGATGATATTCCTAATACAGCTAATCAAATAATCGACAATAATAGAATCATTGAGGAAAACAAGTTATAAAACAGTATCCACTTAATCCAAGCCAGCACCTGAAAGAGCCCTTCGAAGCTCACAACTACAGAGAGATGGGAAAACATGGCCCATTTTACCATCTCTTATGATCTCTATAAACAGGGCGTGTTTGTTTTTGCTGTTCTTTTTTAGTAAAAAGTTACTTTCCTTTCAAAACTTCAAAATTATAGAATTTTCAAACGTTGTAAAAAAGGTCTGAAAGGTCAATAGTTGTCCATTCTGAAAGGTCTTAGGTGTCTTGTGTCAAACACAAAATCAAAGTAGCAAGATTTGGAAAAGGGAAAAAAAATTGAATATTCCTCCAAACAAACATTAATTCAAAAGAAACACGTAAAGCAAGTTTCAGAGATGGAGAAACAAAATCAAAACTCTACTAAACACTGGCCCGAAACATCTTTCCAGATAGAGCTTCTCAACTCATTAACCAAAGCTTTAAATTCAAAGAATAAGTAATGTGAAGTGAGAAATATACCATCCTCATAAGATCAAAAATTGGAAGGTAAAAACATGAAAAACCATAGATAGAAGAGGGAAACAGTTAATCACCTTCCTACAGTAGGAAACATCTTTCCATCTGGAACTAGAAATCGGTCTCTAGCAATTACGTAAGATTCCAGCATCCTTTCGTTTACCAACAAAGTGCCTAGGGCAGAAACAATTGTAAGCACTTTGAGCACTTCACAAATGTCACTCTGCTAGTATCCATAAACTTCAATATCCAAAACCAATTCAACATTAACCATGCAAAAGAAAAGGAGGGGGGAGGAATGGTCAAGATACTGTAAGCTATTAATGAAGATGAGTTCATATACACAACTATAGAAGCGAGGTTAAACTGATGAATAAGCATGCCATACCACTAAATCTCACTAGAGATGCCTTAAAAAGCAAAGTATACTTTATCACACCTTTTGCTCAAAGAGGTTTGTAAACTTAAAGTTTTTTAAGGGCTTACTAGGAAAATGACTCCAAAAATCAGCAATTTTAACAGAAACAGAAGTAAAGATAAATACCCATTGGCTCAGAAATCAGAATGTCGGCTTTCTCCGGCAATTCAACTTCTTCAACTTTGCCTTTAATTACCTGCATTTTTTTTAGATACATGAATGGCTCCTGAGAACAACGAGATAAAGACCCTCAGATATCAGACTGAACAAATGAAACCTCACCGTAATTCGTTGGCTGAGCGCTGGATTTCCCTCAATAAGCTTGCGAGCATATTCAGCCATTTCAGATGCTTCCACAGCATAAACATGTTTTGCCCCAGCCTAAGGGTTTTGAAAACAACACGAGAATAAACACTGTGCTGATGCATGCAACAGATGAAAAGGAAGCATCAATCATGGTCTAGGGAAAAAAGAAATGCTCAGAGAAAATTTGTACCTGAGCAGCAAATAATGAGAGGATACCACTACCAGCACCGACATCAACAACCACTCGATCGGTGAAATCTGCACGGTTCCCAATGACAGCAGCATAATAGGTTCCTGGACGAGAATAACATCACAATAAGATAAGTATGTGCATGTCTGGTGGTATAATTGAGGATTAAAAAGTGTTCTCAAAACATAACTAAAGAAAAAAAAACCCTTCAATGTTCTTAAAAACAAGGAACTGACAATAGGTTCCAGAAGAAAGGATTATTTAACAGTAAGATGCTTCAGTGCCTGTAATGCCCTTGAAATTAATCTTAGAAACTTTATTTTGAAATTGATGGCAGAACAACTCCGAGTTGTTCTTATCTTGGAAGAAAAGGGTCTGACAAGTTCTCATAGAAGAAAAACCTAAGTTCCCTTTCAAACAGTTCGAATTGAAAGATGATATATATAGCTAGAAATTTGGTATCTAATTCTCTCAATATTTCATTGGCCTGCTTTCATCTATTTGTAGATATGCTTGTGAGAGAAAGAAGACAGCTCAAATTCAAGTGTGCCTCTAGCCCCTGAATTCTTCCTACCAGGTTGGACATAAATTGCATACTTCTTCCTCAATATAGAACATACTTTTTTCCTATTGACCACATGTTACAGAAGCCTTGGTCAAAACTGCCATAAACTTTATTAGGGCGACCTATTCGTCTGTCTTTACACATGGTAAGGGACAGAGAGACATACATGAACAAGCACCAATATAGAAGGGACGCATGTCTCCGATATTTCCTGATCCTGTAAACTACTGTTGCTGTGACAATTGGCAAGTGATTTGGTTGCATGCCAATTTATCCAGTATTGATACAAGGAATAATTTCTTTCACTTTCTGCTGAACAACTTATAAATATCCATCAGAACTGTTGCATTCACATGGTATATTTTGTTCCTTGTTAAATTGACTTCATCGTTTTTAACTGAAAATCCGCAAGTTTTACATGTAAGCATTCTCATTTCAAATAATAAAGGAAAATTTATCCTACATGACAGAAAGGCAAAACAGGAAAGCTCAGAAGTAGAACCTGTCCTCACATAATCCTGTAGCATATTTTGCTGATGCAGAAGCTGTCCATAATAATGAAAATACATTTTGGCAGAAGATGCCTCTATTTTCTCATCAAATTTGCTTTTAGAAGTTGAAAGAGCTCCATTTGGTAAGTGCGTCCCTATATGGAGTAGTAACAAAAGGCTGAATTACTAAGAATGACAGACAAAAGCTGCACAGCCCACAGTCTAAAAGCTAAAAATACCAACAAAGGTATAAGAAGGAAAAAAAAAAAACACACTAAGAAACTTCTTGCAACAACAGAAGTTAAATATTAAATTGCAGGGGATATAGTAAAACTAAGGTTGCTCCCTGCACCTTGATGGCACATGACTAATGCAAACAACTTCCAATATGTCCTGTGTTTTCTCTGATAAGCATTGGTTTTTCTTTCTTTTAATCTCTTTTTTTAAGGATGTATAGATATCACAATTTTCATGAACACCTGAACAATGATGAAGGCTGGTTCTAATCAATTCTAGCAAATGGCTTAGACAAAGATAAATTGCTCAATAATGAAAAAGTCAATGCAAGAGTTAAGAAGGCTTCTTCCTGTTTTAATAAACAAAGCTGCTCAAGACAAGCTTAGCTTAGATGAAAATTTAAGCAAAACTTTCACACTTTGGCAAATCTGCATCAGAGGTTGATGATTAAACTCCTTGTATGCGGGGGAGGCATGCAAGGGCATCGGTGCAAGGCAACGCAGAACCAGGTCTCATGGCTAATGCTTGGAGAGTGGTAGATTTAGCTACTTCAGACTTCCCCTGAACTCAAATGCACCCTAAACAGGGCCACTCCTTCATTGCATAATCCAAACCATAGATGCCAATGAGTAATTTTATTTGATTAACAACGCCCTTCTTTCTCTAGGAAGGTAAGGATACTAAAATCTGCAATTACATGAAGAACAAAGCAAGCCTCCTCTTTAAGTCAGCAGGGCCCACAGCCAAGGCATACTAAACCACAAATTAATCTAATTCCCTGTGGACCTCCAAATACAAGTTTCATAATGCACTTAAATACATCTAATTGCAAATTACTATAACCATGGAAACGATAAGCTCAGAAGCATTATTTTCAGGGTATAATGGATCCTAATCTAGACATGTAAGAAGAAAGGAGAATAAAATAAGTCAATCTCCATGACATATCACAAGGCGCAATTATCACATCAAAAAGTGGCACCTTTAATACTGCCTTCCTTCTTCAATTGCTCAAACGTACAATGGAAGGCCTCGCTCTCCTCTTCCGTTTTAAAATGAATATTAAAGCCTTTTGAATATGACTTCTGGAACAAAGTCATATAGCATCAGAAGGTGCCAGCATCAGCCAGTACTTCACAAAAATTAAACCACTTTGTGCAGGAGAGTAATATTCAAAATGAACCAGAAGAAAAACTAGATAGTATAGACATGCAAAAACATTGAGAAACCTTTCCACCCAAGAGTTTAACATGATTTTCGCAGTATAGTAAAGACACAAGCATTTCAGATAATCCTCGTTACACATACCTCTTTATCGGTTTCAGAGCCTTCGGACACGCAAATTGACTGGACCGGGCCTAGCTTAAAAATCTGGAAACACGCAACACAGAATAAGCAATGACATAAGCATCTTCAGGCTGAAATTCATCTAGCACTCAAGATTTTACCAAAAATCTAAATCACCACTGCAAAGCCACTCCATTTCGAAACCAATGCTAGCTTAGTTGTCATTAGCAATCCTCCTTGTTATATTTAAGCTGGTCAATGAGAACAGTCCAGCACGGAGATTGAATAAAAAGAAATTTGCATGATATACTTCAACACGCAGCTTCAGAGAACAGAAACAGTCATGATCCGTTCAAAACAGAATGCAAACACAATGCGGTTCGGCAATTCATCATTTTCTCCTCATTGCCGAACAGCCGCTCCGCAAGCAAACGCAGACAAAGACAAGAAACAACGGAATCGAATGAATACCGAAAAGAAAAGAGAAGAAAAAAGCAATAAAACAGACGAACCTGAGCGTTGGCGAGCTCAACGCCGCCGCCGACGACATCGCCCGCTCCATTGTCCCGGTAAAACCGGAGCTCGACGGCGCCGGAATCGCCGCCGCCGCCGAACCGCGCCACGGCGGGCGACGCCGCCGCCGCCGCCGAGGCGGCGGGAGCGGCGGCGGGAGGAGAGAGGTCGGAGACGGAAACCAGGGGGAACTCGAGGCGCCTCTGCCCCTGACCCGACGGAGCCTCCATCGCTGAGCCGGTGCGCGAGCTCAGGCAGGCGAGCCGAGCTGAGCCGAGCCGAGCCGAGACGAGGCGGGCGCGCGTATGGCGGAGGAGTCGTCGTCGGCGACGCCGCCGGCGTCCGGGATCAAGCGAGGACGGTGCTTGCTGCTGCTGCTGCTGCTACTGTGGTGGAGAGAAGGAGAGAGAGAGAGAGAGAGAGTCAGGGAGGAATTAGGGTTTTAACTTTTATGGTCAAGAGGAGAGAGAAACAGAGAGAGGGAGAGAAGGAGAGAGAGAGAGAGAGAAGCAGCTTCCAAGTGTCGAGCGCGCGGTTCCAGAAAGGACGACGACGGCAGAGTTAGTACGGCCGTGTTCGTAGTAGGCGCGTGCGCCCCACCGGCGCGTGGCGGGGGTGGGGGTGGCGCGATCGGGAGGGAACACGAGTTTTCAACACGCGTCTCGCTTTCGCCCTTCTTTTTCGATATTTTAAATTCTCTTCTCATCTCTCCCTTCTTTTTTTTCCCTTTTTGGGGTTCCGCCCCTTTTTTTGTGGGGGCCCGCCTCGATGACGTGGCGAGATCTGGGCGGGGCGTCGCGCCCCGCGTGATGCGATGTGGTCCGTCCATCTCGACGGGGATTGGATTCGAACCCTGCCCCCCTCCGAATGTGGTGACCTTGACGTGATTACGCCGCAATCATTCCCGCTCAATTGAGGGTTTCTTAGCCGCATACTTCCAAAATTTTCTGTGCCCTAAAAGGGGGGGAAAAAATCATTTCAAATGCAACAAAAACAGGAAGGTCATTCTCACCCTAATTTAAAATATTAATTATAACGAAAAATTATCATATATAGAATCAATATCATAAAACTTCGAAATCGATATATTCATGATAAATTTATCTAAAATTATAAAAAAATCCAATGTTTTATGAAAATTTTAACTATTTCAAATTTTAAAAAATAATAACAACCAATCCAAATAGATCCTCAATCTTCTAATTGTATTTTTTTCCGCGATGACATATTAGCTTGTGCTAACAAAAGCTCTAATAAATAAAGTAAGTCGGTAAATTTAATAGATGACAAGTTTCTTAAGATGGTATTGATGATAGATTGTGTGAGTAATTCCTATATATTCGACAATGTAACTTTTTCTCTTTTCATAAGTCATAAATTTTTCCAACATTAATTATTAAACAAGTGTCTTTTTTCTACTCGAGAATCTCATATATGAAGTAAAGATAAAAGGATTGCTGCATAAAACCGAACCAATATCTATTCGCACGTAGCTCTTTATCATCTCGATTCATATTAATTAGTCATCTAATGGTCTAGACTACTTCATTTAGTGTTTGGACAAAAAAAAAAAAAAAAAAAAAGATGTTTGGTCGGACGAGAGAAAATTGGAAGTGAAGGAAGGAAAAAGGGGGAATGACAAAAAGTCTTTATATGGAAAGAGGGAAGTAATGATGAGGGGAAGGGGGGAAGAAAGTGGGCGGCCCACATTCGGAAACGAAGGAGTAGCGGGAAGATTGCTTGGACCGAATTTACCATAATGTCCTCAACTATCCAGCCTCTTTCCGGCATCTATCTTTATCTTTAGCTTATATTAAGCTTCTATCTTTAGCTTATATCAGAAATTAGTTTGGGGCCAAAACGAGGGACGAAAAGGGAATTACGCACGCCCCTTCCTACACGGGTAGAAAAAGGCGGAAGCGGCGGCGGGCCCCGGCCCAAATCATATGTTTTACTCCCCCTCCAAAATGGCACTCCGGTCCAAAATCGGAGAAAAACGTGTTTTTGGTCTAATCGGGTAAAGCCTAATGTGGGGAAGATTACGCTCTTTCGACCTGCTTTTTTTTTTTTTTGGGTGCTGAGTTGGAATCCATCATTGCGCGCGGCGCTTCGAACTCACCCAGGTGCAATAGGGGCCGGGTCGAGTTTGAATCCATCACTGCGTGCATGCTTTAGACTTACCCTGAGTGTCATAAGGAAGGTCCTACTGCACCCTCTCGGGGATTTTGCTTGCCTCGGCGAGATCAATCTAGGATGACATGAGTTCGTCCTATGGTCACCAAAAAAAAAAAAAAAAAAATAGTAAGCCTTCCGATAGAAGTATAGCTATAAACAAGAAAAATAGGTCGAGATGGGTATTATTTGATTTTGAGTTTATATTACCTATTTCCATCCAGCAAAGACGAAAAGGAGGTTTGGTTACACTTCTTTTCTAATCGATTCTTTGGCCTTCAAATTCATCTAATTTGATCGTCGAACCTAGTCAGTTTAACTTATGCCATTGTGGATGTTAAACCGCGGTGGACGAATTGGCGGAAAAGTTCGAACCAGGGTGGGGCTTCCCCGGGCTCAAGGCGTAACAGTCGCGCTGACAAAAGGAAATGATGATGAGGCGGCTCCCAGGGGATCCATCCCAGTAAGAAGCAGAGAACAAACTCGGCATCATCCATGTGCAAGGCAAGAAAGGGACCGATGGAATTAGATTCCCCCTCGTTGGAGCCTTTGCTCTTTTGCACTCTCCCTGTCGGCCGACGCTGGATTAGCAAAAGCATCACGCGCAGAGGATCGTGAAATGGGCTCATGTTCTCAGGCCATACTTCCCTCGTGTGCAATTCAGAGGACACCGATAGAGGCCTTGACAACCACTAGAGTTTATTGCCACTATTCTAACATGGAAGGGGAATGAGGAATCGGGATGGAGACAATTTAATTTTAAGGATGGGTTTCAACTCCCACGTCCGATAAAAAAGTAAGGCAGAAGTCTGAAAGTAATAGTTAGAATAGAATCGACAAAAAGAAAAAGAGAGGCCCTGTCATTCGTACCCCTACTTTTTGTGGTACCAAAATAATTGCAACTTCAATGTTCTCATGCAAACAAACAAATGGATTAAAATTATGAGAAATCCCAAATTCATATACCCGTAACAAATTTATCATAAATTTATTCCATAAAATGATATACCTATGACAAATTAACCATTTATTTAGTTTCCATTAAATTTTATCATTAAATTGCTGATTTTTATGACATGTCGTTGTTAATGGGTGTACCAATTTGAAGTTTTACTCCCCGTTTGTCGTATGTGACTAATTTGTATTTTTTTGTGGTATAAATCCACTTTAATGAAAACTAATGGAGAGTTAAATTGTCGCAAATGTACCAATTTGTGGTTTTTTGTGATTAAAAAATTAGTATGTGGTAAATTTATCACATGTGTATTAGTTTTAGGGTTTTTGTAGTCAAAAAGTTAGTTTAAATTTCCAGGTGTATCATCTTGGGATTTTCAATGGTCAAAAAGTTAGTTTATGATAAAATTATTACATATGTATTAGTTTAGGGTTTTTTGTGATGGTAATCTCAAACAAATGAAGATTTCGATGGAAGACTTTTATGCTTCATGGATAAGAAGTATGGAGCAAAACTTCGAACTTTCCTATTTCTTTTTTGGATAAAGTATATGTTTTTGTGAAGCACAAGTTGCAACATTCTTGATGCCAATCTCACATGATATAATTAATTTGTAGAAAGGCATGGGAAAGTTAAAGAGTATTTGTTTAAAAAAGAAAAAAGAAAAACTGTTTCTAGGAAATTACTTTTCAACTTTCCAGCATTTGGATAGCAGAAAATTAATCGATGAACGGAAAATATTTTCCATAAACCGATAACAAATCTAAATGGGAGAAAATAGTTTCTCCCTCTAATAAGAAGGAAATCATTTTTTCTAAACCATCAAACAAGTGAAAATTAACCGTTTTCCTTGAAAATGATTTTTATAGAAACTAATTTTCCATCGCCGTGAAGTTTTTGGTGAAACAAACACAATTTTAGTACTTTGAAAAATGTTCAGCAGATGATAAGAAATGGAAGTGAAGAAACGGAAGGGAGGAATAACAAGGTCTTTGTGTGGAAAGAGTGAGTGATGATTAAAGAAGGCGAGAAGCGATAGCGCGGTTTCGATTCCATTTTTGGTGTCGAATTTGAATTCATCCTTGCGTGCACACTTCAGACTTATTCAGAGAAGGTTTATATGCCGCAATCTACGCAAACGAGAATGGTGCAAGTTCTCTCCAGATAGGGAAATAACTGTTAAAAAGAAAAATAAATCAAGATAGATATTGTCTAACCTCATGATGACATTGCCTATCTTGAAATCAAAGAATCTAGTCAGCCAAATATTTGAAACAAACTTGTACTATAAAAGATTCGCCATATAATTATTTAGAAAAAGTGAGGAAGAGAAAAAGTGCTTTGGACGTTGTTGCATGGCATCATGATTTTTCTACTTTTTTGTCGATGGACTTTCACGTCTTTTCTAATGAAATATATAATTTTCTAATTGTATAATCAAGTCTTTGAAAGAAAAATTCACCCCAAAATAGAGGCCTTTGAAAATTTTTTTTCATATTTAATGATCAAGCACCGTTCGACCAAAAAAAAAAAAATGATCAAGCACCGATTAAGGGACTTTTCTAGTTCCCTCTTCCATATCAACTTCTTCGACCCGGACTTCTTCAGCTTATAGACGACGTGAAATCGATTTACTTGGCTAAACCTGTAGTTGTAGCTCCTGCAACTTCATTTTCCTTTGGAATCTTCGAATTTGTTTGGTAATGTTTTCGTTTCTTCAAATTTATGTTCTTTTATTTCTTGGAATAAAAAAGAATAGAAATCCGTTTAATAACATCAATTAATTTTTCTATTTCCCATAATAGAAAAGTCATCGAGAAAATAAATTTGGAATAGAAATAAAAAGTATATAAAAAAAAGTTATTGTTCTCGGGAACAATTTTTACAAATAAGTTATTTTTTCTTCTTTTTTCTTCTTCTTTATCGGCTGCCACCCCCAACCGCCGCCGACCACTTGCTACCCACTGCTGACTGCTTGCCGCTGCCTATGATCATGCACCCGTTGCCACCGTTGATGATTGCCAACATAGTCGCTCGCCACCATCAACGAAGGCAGTCGGTGGCAATGAGCAATGACGTCAACGGTCATCGTCAGCGGTTTGCGGCGACGGTAAGGAAGAATAAGAAAAAAATAAAAAGAAATTCTACATTACAAAATTTTTGTAATTCGTATCAAATGCATTCCTATTTATTTTCTATTTCGAGAATAGAAATTTTGTATAATTACCATTCTTTTACCAAAAAATTATTTGGGGGAATAAAAATAGAAAAAGATTATTTCTAAAAAAGTTATTTCTCGAATAAGAAGGTTAGCAAACGAACCCTTCCTCTCTTATTTCTCTCCAATAACAAACCATTGCCCCTCTGATAGGTTGTGTGGATCTTTTACTGTGTGTCGACGAGAATATTCAGGCAGACGTCAGGGCGAAATATCATCGTCGTCAAACTCTTCGCCCCATTCCGTGGGCACAATATCCTTGAAATTTATCCTTGAACTAATTGAATTCGAATAGTTCACATAATAATCAAATTTGCCACTTTTTTTTTCCAAACATACCAGTTTCAGGATCTCCCTCTTCGTATCATTCTTTAAACAACTTATTTTTGGTTTCTTAATGAGAAATATCAACCCTCTCATGCAGAACCTGGACCATCCGCGGTGGAGGATACCTTGCACGTCTATCCAATTTGTGGGACCCAAACTACTTGAGGTGGCATGCCATTCAGGATGGTCTGACCCTAACTTAGTTTTATTAGATTATCTTCTAAAATTAAGTAGAATATCTCATTCAACTTACATACATCGAATGAATATCTTTGATTATCTTTTGCCTTGGCCTTTACAGTTTCCTTGATGGGGGCAGGTTTTAAGGTTTGATAAACATAAAGTTTATCGAGCATCACTATAGCCACAGCTATTTCTAGTCAAACTCATTATCAGAATCATCTTCACAATCAAGTTTCATTATGTTTATAACCTTTATAAGACTTCTTGTCCTTTTCTATTATTATTTTTTTTGGGCGAATTGTCCTTTTCTATTATAAGATTCTTATATTTTGCCACCATTGCGGTTGATGGGAACAAGTTGTTAAAGTGTTGGCCTTCAAGTCGCTATCTTTGGTGAGTTGTTTGAAAGATTCTTCCCTCTGTCCTTGGGATGTTGAGCCACTTATCATTGAACGTATTGGCCTCTTGGCCCTTTTTGAGAGCTTAGAATTGATCATTTACCCCTGCAATTCAAATAGATTGGTAGATGGGGTTATAAAGACCTTTAGATATAGAACCTTATCCTAAACTGTCTTTCTAAACCCGTTCCCCTCTTCAGGAGATCCTGTCTTTTGATGCCCCTTATTCTTATGGGTGGGCTTGGGTTTAATGAGATGATATCTCTGTTTCAACCAAAAAAAAAAAAGTCACTCTCTTGCAGCAAACTTTAACCCATTGAAAGACAATGCGGTAAACTTTCTTTCATCAAGTGAGAACAAACATTGATTTTGTTTTTTCTTTTTTTTTTAATCGAGCAATTTATTGGTCCATAGATTCATTGTTGTACTGCCTGAACTAGCCAATTTGCTATCGTCACTTCAGAGACTATACTATAGAAATTGGGCATGAGATAGGCTCTTCATCTTATCCCAATTATGAATTGACTTAGGAGACAAGTTAGAGGGAGTAACCTTAACTTCATACAACCATCATGATTAGCATCACCACATTGAGCAAGAAACTTGCGAATGTGCTCTACTGTTGATTAATTGTCTTCGCCGATAAACACATTAAAGTCAATTATCTTATAACCTCTTGGGTACTGGACAGTGTCAACCTAATCTGGTCATGGTTTTTGGTACATAGGCCTGACAACACCTCCATCAAGGCCCATACGTTGCATTACCATGCTGGCCATTTGTTCAATTATGCACTAATCCCTTTTGAGAATCTTGGGCTTGCAAAGCCTGACCATCCTGCCCCCTAAGCAGAGAAGGTGGTCTTGCCTGATTATCCACCGACAGTTGAGGCCCGTATGGGCATGGTCCCAAATTCTATGGATTTGCTACAAGCCCAGGTGGTAGAATTGGAGGCCTAATGACTCCGGCATGGTTATTTACCGCATAGTTGACTATGTCATTCTGTGGTTCCTCGACTACGTCACACAGTTGACTATCGAATTTGGTTCCGACTCCTTCCTCTTTTCATAGGTGAGATTTCTCGAAATGTCAACAATATTCTCCCCTTGGTTTTGCTTTGCTGCTGCTTGAACGGCTAATAACTCCAACTAAGCAAACCTGTAATTGTCGCATTCCGGGGACTGATGATCGTCACCAACGAAATTTCTAGGTTCTTGACTCCTAGACCATGCCATTGCACTTACTCAAATCGAACCACTATGGCCCTATCAACCATGTAAAAAAGATATTACATCGCAATTGTATCGTCAACGAATACATTTCTCCAAAGGTTGAATTTCTAGTGTTTCAATGAATTGGATTCTATGGCGATTTGGACAGTAAATAATTTGCGTAACAAGGATCATTAACTCTAAATGAAGGTAAATCTAAAGAATTCGAGGATAAAATTAATAAATTGATGAACTAAAATTGAAAATTTCTTTAAGTGTTTATTGATTGTTGGTCCTTATACAAATTTCAACTGTCCTTGAAAGCCTTCTCCATAAGCAATTACAATCCTTTGAATATCATCCAGCCCAAATATTAAGGGTCCGCTCGTTTCACGGAAAATATCATATTTTTCGGAAAACATTTTCTGGAAGTCATTTTTAGGGAAAATGACTCTATTTTCCGGTGTTCGGCCAAAACTTAAAATTTGAGTGGAAAATATTTTCCACCGTTCGTTAGCTCATTTAATTATTTGGGAAAAATTATCAAAAGTTGAATTTTAATATTTTTAATTGACCAAAAATTTAATTTAATTTATTATATTTTTAAAAAATAAAATTTTAATGATTTATATTTTTAAAAAATCGAAATTTTTATTATTTTTCTTAATTTTTCTTTTTCTCTTCCTTCCTCCCTCCTCCTTCCTCCTCTTCCTTCCTCCACCCCATCTCCTTCCTCCTCCTTCTTCCTCTTCCTTCCGTCGCCGCCGCCTCCTTCCCGCCTCGACGATGGCCGGCCGCCCGGCCCGCCGCCGAATCGCGGCCCGCGAGCTCCGCCGCCAGATCCGGTGAGCTCGCGGCTCGCAGAGCCCAATGGCTTCGCGGCGAGCTCGGGCGAGGCCCGAGCCCCGCCCGGCTCGCCGGATCCGGCGAGCCGCGAGCTCCACCGCTAGATCCGACGAGCTCGGCGAAGCTCGCGGCGAGCTCGGGCGAGGCCCGAGCCCCGCCAGCTCGTCGGATCCAGCGAGCCGCGAGCTCCGCCTAGGCCGGGGCCTGACTCGGCGAGGGATTTGCGAACGAGGGCCTCGGGCGACGACAGTAGCTTGACCAGGTAAGGGAGGAGCTCGGAGGCGAGGGCGGGGTCGATCGCGAGCAGGATGTCCCTGGCCTGCCGGAGGGAGGAGAGCTTCACGACCAGGTCGCCGTGGTTGTTGGCAACGGCCATGAGGGAGAGCGCGTGGTCCCGAGAGGAGGAAGCCATGCCGCCGGAAGCCCCTCGAAATGCGCGCGGCGCGAGCCGATGGGCGATGGAAGATCGAGGGAGGGGGAGCGGGGGGTGGTGATCGTTCTAGGGTTCGGCGGGCCACAATGGAGGTTTCCGGTTGGGGGCGACGAGGCTCTGCAGTCTCATGGAAGAGAGAGAAAGAGGATGGAGAGAGAGAGAGAGAGAGAGAGAGAGAGAGAGTAGTGCAGCGAGAGAAAAAAAAATTAAAAACTCAATTTAAAAAAAGAAAAAGAAAGCAAGAAAATAAAATGAAAATGTATTGATAAAAAAGAATAAGAATGAAGAAGCCATGGAAAACGTTTTCCACACTTTAAAGGTTGTTTTTTCCAATGATGGAAAACATTTTCCTTGACTAGTTCATTTTCCGTGAAACGAACACCGGAAAATCCGGAAAACATTTTCCAGGAAGTTATTTTCCGTGAAACGAACGGACCCTAAGATAATATTCTTTTACGGTCCTCGCTTCACATCTTTTATAGTACAATTGACCATTTACCATCATATATCAATAATCGGTTTCATCAATCATCCCGTATCTGATAGTGTCGTTGGTAACATAACACCAAAGATCGGTAGTTTATCAATTTGCAATTACACTCATTGATTGCTCTATTGACAACTCAATTACCAACACCACATCGATCTACAAGGACTTGAATTATTTTTATTTTTGAATGTCAGCAACTTTGTCCGAAAATGTGAAACTTACTTTCTAGTTTTGTTCATTATTATAATCTGTGCTCATCAAAGAGCACGAAGACCATCATAAGCAAATATATCGATCGAGGAACTGAACCAGACATAGCTTAATATATTCTAATGCAACATTTTTACTGACTCATTTTTTCCTTCAATCCGAACTCTAGAAAAGAAAGGGGGCCCTCAGGCCAGAGAAAAGCAATGGTCAAATGTAAACACCCACTTCAAATTGCACACAGAGCAGATTCGCAGATGTCTAATGCTCCCCCAAACCATCACATTGGCAATGGATTGACCATCAGAGAAGTCACATGCTCTTTCATCTTGGTTCCGGCATGAGTGTAGTGATCTGCTTCGCCATTATACATCATGTGTATGGCTTGTGTAAGATTGAGAATTCGCATGAGGATTGGCATGGGGACAACAGTTGGACGGCGCAGCTCTTCATTAATATCTTTCCCTGCATTGGTCATTTGTTTACGGAGTTCCTCCTTAGCCTCTTCTCTGGTAACTCTATATTGTTTCATCAAACACTCCACCGCAGATGCCACATGACCTCTCTCTTGCTCAAACTGTGGAGAAAATTAATTAGATAAAATTTGGAAAGACTAATGTTGTTTGCTGGTATATCTTTTACAAACCTCGTGTCCGGAAATGTCATTCAAGAGCCGACCGATTACTGACGAAGCCTTCACCATCTTGGTGTCGTTGGATAAAAGCCAATCAAAGACATCTTTTGTTACAATATCTCCCATTCCCAGAAATGACCACACCAATATCGATGCAGTACCAGAGCTGGGTAATGCAATGGACATGTACTCCTCCATTGTCGGTACGTGCTTTTGGTGGAACCATTTGGCTTGGATGAAATATGCTCTCGCTAGATTTTTCATCTGAGAATTCATTCTCGAATGTAAATCTACGTCAATATTTGAATGTTAAAGTGTTGGGTGGACTAAGATATACGATAGTTTCTCATCCTTATCTAGAAACCCGCTATTTTGTTACAAGTGGACAATTTAACAATTGTAGTTGATTGATGTAGCATCAAATGACTTACCACTTCTTTTGCATAGAAGAGGCGATATGAACGTCCTTTTTGGGAGAATTCATAGCCAATTTCATCATACAAATCAAGAACTATCTTGTCACACTCTTGCATGTACTCTGGCAATCCATCTTTGGCATTGACATCCCACCTAAGTTCAAGTCATGATCGAAGTTGACAATCCATTGGATTAGAATAAACAAGTTTAGAATTGGTAAATTGAGAAAAGCATCCAAGCGCAAATTGTACCTTTCAATTGCTTCCGTGAACAGTTCTAATTCTTCCCATGTTCCATAGGCATCATATATGTCATCAATAATGGAACTAACACTGGACAATTTGGTTAGTATTTCCCTTGCAGCTTCATGCTCTGGCTCGTAATATTCTCCCAACCACTAGACATACATCTCCACGAGCCTATCTCTAGCAAATGGAAACTTCCTTTGTACATCTAAACCCTTCCACCACCTATAGCATACCAACAAATCCTATTTAAGGCAAACATAGCATTGACAAGTTTTGAGTTTATATATAAAAAAAAACTTTAGACCGATGATCCAAAGAGATTAATGCTCCTTGTCACTTACAAACGATTTTTTGTTGATGATAAATTCAAATTGCATGAATCAAGTCTATGGAAAGTTTGTGTTCTTAGAATATATAGCTAATTCAGACATGCCATCATGAAATTAACCTTGTAAGGTTGCCGAGTTCCTTTCGATGTTGCTCTTGCACTAAGTTGAAATCAAGCTTAGTCAAGGACCATAGGACTTCATTATGCAAAGGCTCTTCTTGGTAGAGTGGAATGTAACGCCTCGCCTCTAGCCTTGACATTCCCTTATGGATTGGCTGATTTAGTGCATGACTTACTTTTTTTCCGAGATGAAGGCTTGCTTTCCTTTTATCAACTAATTCAAGGTGAGTTGTAGTAAAGGCAAGTGCATCCTCCAAATTATCATCGCCATGATACCTCAGATGGCAAGCTTCAAATAGACTTAGTAATCCTTGCACGTCGGCGATGAGCGATTTCCCAAAATTCCCATCACCATCCTTGAACTTGTTAAAGATTTCTGTATGGCCAAATGGGGCATGGGAAAAGATGCTATCATAAAATGCTATGAAAAACATCATGTTCAATATTTAGACCAACTAAACCACTGGGATTCGCCCTAGTGGCCACATTTCCAATATGGAAGGGGGAGGTGAGGGGTTCAAATCCCCACATTCTCAAGGGGGATGGGGTGGGGACACGTAAGTTTTAGGAGTGGGTTTTGACTCCCACGTCCTGCAAGAGGCAGGGTAAAAGTCTGAGAGTGAGTGTATGATAGAAATAGAGTAGGACTGACAAAAAAAAAATATTCAGATCAACTAGAAATGATGAAAAATTTACATACTAAACCAAATTAGAAGGAGGGACTATTCACCTTTTAAAGCAAAATTGAAGAACTCGAGATATGATTCTCATAGAGATAAATATGAGAATCATATATATACAAAGGTTAATGAATGAACAAATCAAAATTAGAGTTAAAAAAATGTTAATGATGTTTGTTTTTTAAAATATGATCAATAAAATAAATCATTAAACTTTTGTCTACAATATAATTTCGCCAACTGATTGATCAATGAGGATTGAGCATCACACACCACATGAAACATGGTAACCACGCTGTCTCAACAATCGAAAGAGAAGAGCGACTGTGTCCAGGTCATTGTCGTTATCATCACAATGAAACTCAAAATAACCTCTGTGGATTTGTTCCAGCTCCTTATCTATCTCAAGTTCAAAATGGTAGGCGATTCCTAGGTGTTGGATCTGATCAATCAAGTTCAACTTTTCCGCAGGCTTATACTTTGCACTTGTCAACATCTTCCCCACTTCCCCTTTCAATCTCTTGATTTGTTCCTCTGCTATGCCATGAGAACGTTACGGCAAATATAAAATTGTAAGTTCAAAACAAATTAGAGGATAATCACTTAAATTTAGTTCAACGGGAACTTCTTTTGTTTCTTTATCAGATGTGGTAGGATGGTGCAAAATAATTCAAGATAATTGCATTCTATGCTCTTCGTATTTAGAAAACATAACGATTGAAAACTTTTCTAAATACAAACCAAGAAAAAGAATAATTTAAATGCTACCAGTGAGTTGGAGTCCGAAGCATATTTGAGAAAGTAATCTCCCCATATACTTGGATGAAAATTTGCCGATGGGCGTCCTTCAACGCAGCCTGTTTCTTGAGGAAGAGAAGAAGATGGGATTACTGAAAATCGAGCAGACATTTACGTTTCACTATTTTCTAAATGTAGGTGCCTGACGAAATACAGAGGAAGAACACGAGGAGAGGATAGAGGCTTTTCTGTGAGTGTCGCAACCATATTGATGTTGGCATTTATAGGCCATATGTCATCCTACGTTTGAGAGAGTAAGGAACAGAAAAGGCAAAAGTCTATTTTGTTAAAGCACGCTCTTCCCACGTTATTCACGGGGATGGGCCCCCGAGGTCGAAATAGCTCTTACCGTCCGAGCTAATGCACGTGTCTGATTATGCACGAACGGAGGCCAGCACTGGCTTCAAATGGCACAAAACACGTGAAGTTCATCTCGGTAAGAAACTTAGCGATACTAGTGCCGCCGAAATAAGCTCTGCAATAAGAGTCCTAAGACTTATTAGGATGAGTCCTAAAATTTATAAAATATACAATCAAATTCTAAATCTTATTAAATTGGTGCAATAAACTTATTTTATTAACTTTGTCTAACTTGACTAACGGAAAATACAAATATGACTTTCTTTAATATTTTCTCTTTTCTACGTGACAATGACTTGACTAAAACACAAAACATAAAGCTAAAATGACGTCGTTTTGATCTGAATATGATTTTTAGTTTATATCCCTATTTTTAAAACCTTTCCGAGGATTGAATTAGCTAAAAGATAAATGTATTGATCTAATTGCGTCCTACTTTGTTAGTAAATTATTTATAACTCGACTTGGCTCTGATTACAAGTTGTTTCGACATGCTTTGCCTTTTCTTCTGTTTTGGCGAAGGCTAATGTCCGTATCAGCTATTTTCGTGATTGCTTCGCCAAAAATTGTCAGCAAGTACCTTTCAAGATAGAAAATGATGATTTCGAGCAAATTACATGAAAAAAGATAATGATTCTGTGTTGGAAAATGCACCGAGAATAAGGGAAAAAAGTTTATTCTATTAAAGCACTTTCTTCCGCGTTAATGTTTTCCACGTGTAGGCCACTAAGGTTGACTGGCTTGTGAATGCGACGATGGAACTAGTTCCTGTCAATCCGAGCTAATGCGGGTGATTGTGCACGAAAATGATGATGGTGGAAGTAAACTAATGAATGAGGCCAGCACCCGTTTGGAAAATAGCATAAAACAATTGAAGTTCTGGATCATTTCGCATAAAAAAAGAAAAAGAAAAAGAAAAGATACTGGCACAGCCATATGATTTCGGAGAGAAAAAAAGGATAAAACTTAGGAATACTAGTGCCGCCTAAATTAGCTCAGTATTTTTTAAAACCTTTCCAAAGATTAAATTAGCTAATTTTTTTTCTTGCTCAAATTGTATTTAACTGGGTAGTAAATCATATATAACTCAACTTAACTTGAGTTGGCTCTAATTATTGGTTGGCTTGACATGCTTTGCTTTATCTTCTGTTTTGACCAGGGTTAGTAATTATATTAACTGTTTACGTGATAGTTTCGACCAAAACAAAAATGTCGACAAAGCACCTATCAAAGTATGGATCAATGAACCAATCAACAAAGGATGTGGAGGGTCCTTTATGTTGGCAGGAAACTTAACTAACAAGAAAATTAAAGGTATTGATTATGTAGACAATCATGTCTAGTCATGTAAAGATATTGGAAATATAAAGATAAATCGAAAGTTAAAACTGAATAACTTATGTTCATTAATTAATTGACGGTCCTGTTACAAATGTTTATAAAACAAACCAAGTATTCAATAGGCATCATGTCTCCCCCCCTCTAATGCCTAGCCTCATCACTTACTTCTAAAGATTGTGATTTTTCATAATATTAATCCATTTTAATAGAAACTAATAGAGAGTAAAATTATCATAAATGTATTAGTTTGAGATTTTTTGTGATTAAAAAATTAGTATGTGGTAAATTTACCATAGTTGTATCAGTTTTAGGATTTTTGTGGTCAAAAAGTTAATTTATGGTCAGTTTATTATAAATGTATTAGTTTGGTTTTTTTTTTTTTTTTTTTTTTTGTGATTATGATCTCAAACAAATTAAGGTTTCAATGGAAGACTTTTATGCTTCATGGACAGGAAGTATAGAGCAAAACTTGCAACTTTCCTCTTTCTTTTTTGGATTAATTATATGTTTTTGTGAAGCACAACTTGCAACATTCTCGATGCCAATCTTACATGATATAATTAATTTGTAGAAAGCCATGGGAAAGGTAAAGAGTTTGTTAAAAGAAAAAAAAAACTATTTCTAAGAAATTATTTTTCAACTTTTTGGCGTTTAAATAGCGGAAAACTAATCGATGTACGGAAAATGTTTTTCATAAACCGATAACAAGTCTAAATGGGAGAAAATAGTTTATTCCTCTAATAAGAAGGAAATCATATTTTTCTAAACCATCAAACAAGTGAAAACTAACCGTTTTCCTTGAAAATGAATTTTATAGAAAATATTTTTTCTTCATTGTGAAGTTTTTAGTGAAAGAAACACAATTTTAGTGTTTTGAAAAATGTTCGGCAGATGATAAGAAATGGAAGTGAAGAAACGGAATGGGGGGAATAACAAGGTCTTCATATGGAGAGAGTGAGTGATGATTAAAAAAGGCGTGGAGCGATGGCGTGGTTTCGATTCCGTTTTTGGTGTCGAATTTGAATCCATCCTTGTGTGCACCCTTCAGACTTATTTAGAGAAGGTCTAGGGTCTATTTGGTAAAGCTTCTGTTCCAGGGAACAACTTCTTTTGAGAAATAGTTATTTTCTATTTCTACTCCTAGAACAATTTCTGAGTAAAATAAGGCATTTGGTAATTATACAAAATTTTTATTCTTGAAATAGAATAAGAATAGGAATGCGTTTGGTACGATCCACAATTTTTTTGTATTTTTTCGTTTTTTCTTTTTACTCACTAATGGCCAAACGTTGACGGCTCATCGCCGCCCGCCGCCAATCATTGCTACTCGACCACACCCACAGCCCACCGCCTGCCGCCGTTGATTGCCGGTCGGCCGATGGGCTGTGGGTGGTGGTCTAGTGACGATGGGCAGCGGCGATAGGCAGCGGGCAATAGTCAGGTGGTAGCGCGCAACGGTCGGGTGGTGATTAGGTGGCCGGCGGCGGTGGCAGATGGTCAGAGGACAGTGGTGGCTGGTGTCGGCAATCAGTGATCAACGGCAGTCAACAAGTGGCAAAGGTGGCTAGCGGTAAGAGGATAATGGTGGCTCCGGTCGGCGGTTGGTAGTCGGTGGTGCCCTCAGGTGGCTTGCTATGGCCGTGGCAAGAGAGAAGAAAAAAATAAAATTAAAAAATAAAATTGGCTTATTTTTAAAAATTGTTCCCAGAAACAAGAAACTACTTTTTTTGTTTTTATTCCATATCTATTCCTTGGCTACTTTCTATTTTGGAGAATAGAAAAATATGTTATTGTTACACCAAACGAATTTCTATTATTTTTTTGTTTCGAGAAACAAAATAACAAAAAAACAAAGGAACAGAAATGTTCCCAAACATGCCCTTATATGTCGCAGTCTATGCAAACAAGAATGGCGCAAGTTCTCTCCAGATAGGGAAATACCTGTAAAGAAGAAAAAATAAATCTAGATTGTTATTGTTTGGCCTTGGGATGGCATTGCCTATCTTGAAATCAAAGAGTCTAGTTAGCCAAATATTTGAAACAAACTTGTACTATAAAAGATTCGCCATATAATTATTTAAAAAAAGTGAGGAAGGAAAAAAGTGCTTTGGACAATGTTGCATGGCATCATGATTTTTCTACTTTTTGTCTATGGACTTTCACGTCTTTTCTAATGATATATTTAATCTTCTAATTGTATAATCAAGTCCTTGAAAGAAAAAAAAATTCACCCCAAAATAGAGGCTTTTGAAATTTTTTCATATTTAATGATCAAGCACCAATTAGGACTTTTCTAGTTCCCTCTTCCATATCAAGTTCTTCGACCTGTAGTCGCAGCCCCTGCATCTTCATTTTCCTTTGGAATCTTCTTCTCTGATTTCTCTCCAATAGCAAACCATTGCCCCTCTTATAGGTTGTGTGGATCTTTCAGTGTGTGTCGATAAGAATATTCAGGCAAATGTCAGGGCGAAATGTCGTCATCTTCAAACTCTTCGCCCCATTCCGTGGGCACAATATCCTTGAAATTCATACTTGAACTAATTGATTTCGAATAATTCACATAATAATCAAATTTGCCACTTGATTCTCTAAGCATACCAATTTCAGGATCTCCCTCTTCGTATCATTCTTTAAATAACTTCTTTTTGGTTTCTTATCAGGGATGTCAACCCTCTCATGCACAATTGGTCGAGGGACCTGGACCATCCACGGTGGAACAGACCTTGCATGCTTCTCTAATTTGTGGGACCTAAACCACTTGAGGTGGCATGTCATTCAGAATAGTCTGACCCTCACTTAATTTTATTAGATTATCTCCTGAAAGTAAGTTGAATATCTCATTCAATTTATGTAAATCAAATGAATATCTCTGGTTATCTTTTGCCTTGGCCACTACAGTTTCCTTGGTGGGGGCAGGCTTAAGGTTTGACATACATGAGGTTTGTCGAGCATCATTATAGCCGCAACTATTTCTAGTCAAACTCATTATTAGAATCATCTTCACATTCAAGTTACATTATGTTTATAACCTTTATAGGACTTCTTGTCCTTTTCTATTATAAAATTCGCATATTTTGCCACCATTGCAGTCAACCGAAACAAGTCGTTAAAGTGTTGGCGGTTAGAAGTAAAAATCAAATGCGAAAATAGGATCGATTGTAAACAAATCATTGTCCGTATTGTGGTTGTCGAAAATTCATGGAGATTCAGCGAAATTATGGGCACACTCTACTAATCCAATCCCCTCGTGTACTAATGGTGTATTCCAAAATGAAAGAGTTTGCATTAGACCTTGTAATTACTCTTTAGAAATTAATGATTGTTCCTTTTATATACCATCTCCCATTAAGGCAGTTATTAAATGAGCGGTTGTCACGAAGAGGTACGAAGGGTGGAAAAACAACATGTAGAATAATTGCCACTTTAAAGAGAAAATGTGAGTTTGAAAATGTGGAATCACATTATATAAATAACATTCTCCCACTTTTTTTTTACAATATTTTCATCATACAGATTATCCAATCAAATCCTCAAAAAATTTTATGCTTAAATAAAAGAAACAAAACACATGGATCATGGTGACTTGTCCTCTAAAAATAAGTAATATCTTTCATGTATCGCAATGTATCTTATTTCTTTAATGTAAGCTTATATGTGACAACACATTGATAAAGGCTAGTAAATATACCTAGAGGGAGGTGAATAGTAGGGGTGTGCAAAATACCCGGGAACCGCCCGAACCGCCCAAAACCGGACCGGAACCGCCCGGAACCGGCGGTTCTTGAGGGAACCGGTCCGGTTCCCGATTCCAATATTTCGGAACCGGTGGGTACCGGTCCAGTTCCCGGTTCCATGGGCGGATCCGCTCACTCGGACCAGACCGGAACCTTTTTAATATTAAAAAAAAAATTACTAAAAAAAACCCTAGATTAGATCCCATCTCCCCACTCTCTTCGTCTTCGATTCTCTCTCTCTTTGTCTCTTCCTCGGTTCCTCCTAATCCTATCGCCATTTCAATTCCTCCCCGAGGATTGACGCCATCGCCGCTGCTCCTCCGCCGCTACTATTTGCCCCCCTCGCATCAGCCTCCACCCGCCACAGCCACGGAAAATTGTTTCGCGACCGTTCTATGTTGAAAACCCGACTATAGACCTTCTCCCCTCCTTCCCAACTCATAGACCTAACCATTCTATGTCGAAAACCAGAATTGTTTTACATCAAGATCGGTTCCATGGATCCACCTGGGAACTGGACTGGACCGGCGGTCTGGTTCTCGGGTGGATCCATGCAACAACCGGGTGGATCCCGGTTCCAATTTTTCAGAACCGGTCCTTAGCAGGTGGTTCCCGGTTTTAGGTCGGGAACCGCCTGCCCGGACCATGCACACCCCTAGTGAATAGGTGTTTATGGAATTCTTTTGGAATCGTTAACGGAAATATACTTAAATATGAGAATAACATCAGAAAAGAATAAATCATGCATCCATAAAATAAATAGAGTAGGGTAAGAGAAAATTGACACAAGGATTATAGTGGTTCGGCTTATTGTAAGCTTACGTCCACTCTCCACGCCGACAGCCCAACCGGGGCTGTAATCACTATATAGCAAATGAGAGCCTTTACAAATCACGAACTAGACTTCTTCAAGTAGAAAGTCTCTTCTACAGCTTCACGCTGTTTTCACTCTGTAATTGTCTCTCTTTGATACACAATTTTGAGCACAAGAAATTTGGAGAACAAGAGATATCAGAGGTTCTAACTTCGAAATTTTTCTATCAGTTCTCATATTCTCGAACAACTTTGACACACCTTAAATATCCTTCGTGCCTCCATAGCCGTTAGCACTTTCCAAGAATTCATCCAATCAACCCGTTGGACTGAATCAATTTAAGTGATCTTCAAGTTGTCGAATATATAAGTAGAAAATAGCTCGTCAATCCTACTCGCACATACAATCAGGATCTTGAGTTTCCAAAATTATATCCTTCCAAAAATTTGCTTGATCTTCAACGGATAAAATCCGAAGAAAAAATCTTCCGAGCTCACAATCACGTCGAGATATTCCATGGATAAGTTAGGGAATATAATATCCAAATCTTAATTTCCTTAACCATAAAGATAACCCGCGTCACCCGGCAAAATCGCAAACTGTCTTCAGACTTTGATTTGGGTCTGGAGATCTTCAGACCGTAACTCTGGGTCTGATTGTCTTCAGACGGAAAACTTCAGACCGTAACTTTGGGTCTGACTGTCTTCAGATGGAAACGCTTGGGTCTTGAACTCTTCATACTTAACCGACTGAGTCTAGGATTCTTCAGACTTTATTGACGAGACTGTTTTGTTAACTTCAAAACTTTACAAGGGATTTTTCTTCAACAATCTCTCCCTTTTTGATGGTGACAAAACACCTCGGCAGATTTGCAAATTTATAACCTGCAAAGAAAGCTCATGTATATTTTGAGGATTACTTCTGCAAAATAGAATAATGTTAGTACAATAACAATTATCCTCACAAATATAATGATCCTGCAAATTCACAAGTCGAAGGATCCAAACATCAAATCAGCATAAAGTCATAGAGGTTCAAATAGACAACCCAAATCAAATCCAAACAAAAGTTCAAAGTCATAAATAAAAATAGAATAAAAATAGTCTAAACGAAATAAAAGTAAACGAAATAAAAGTTCAAAATGAGAAACGATCTCAAATCTGCAGAACTCTCCCCATTTTTGTCCCATAAAAAGGAGGTAGAGTGGAAAAGAATGGGTTTCAAAAAGATTCAAGGCTCTTCAAGGATGCAAACAAGATGAAATTTGCTGAGCATCTGCACGGTCTTCTCAAGATTTGCAAGAGCTTCCTTCACTGAAATCAACTCTGCACCCTTATCATTTGATTCCACTTGAAGCTTGAGTGCATTGATTTGGTCTTGCATACTCATGGAAGTACTTAGCATCGTCTTTTTAAGATCCCTCAGCTCATAATCCATTCCAAAAACCTGCTTGTTGAGGTCCAGCATAACATCCAACAGTTGTGAAAATGCTGTTGAGTTAGCATTACCTATACTAGGACCAGCAGAGTCAGTTCTTGGAGTTTGAAAACTTGGCGCATCCTTCTCAGCCCTTTCCTTTCCTGATGGAGAGGATTCTTCAATTTCTGGGAAATGAGATGCATAGATATCCTCAGTATCAGCATCTGACCTACTCACATCACTATAATGTAATGGCGATATTGTTCCCTGATCAGCAGCAACTCCCCCTGTTTTGATGCCAGTGGGTGGAGTCGAATATTCTTCGCCAAACTCCATTTCAGCACTTTGATGCATTTCGGTCTCTTTCCCAAAGTGAGCAAAAGATGGCTCAAATCCTTCAGCCATATCCTCCTGAGCTTTGCTCTCCTCTTCATCTTTCTTTCTTCTCTCTTCCTCTTCTCTTCTCACCTCTTCTTCTTCTCTTCTCCGTGCTTCCTCTTCTTCTTTCCTCTTCTTCTCTCTGTCTTTCCTCTTCTTTTCTCCTCTGTTTCTCTTCTCTCCTCTGTCTTTCTTCTTCTTCTCGGTGACAGCCATGGGCTCTTTGTCCTTTCTCTTGGTAGAAGCAGTGGCAATCTCCTTTGAAGGTATCTTCACCTTCAACCCTTCCAGTGCAGTGTTTAGCTTTGGAATCTTCATCTTCATCACCATCTTGTATCCCACAAGCATCAAGCTTAAATTTGTCAAGCATAAAGGTGTAGGGATTTGAATTTCGAAATGCCTAAATAGCTTGGTGACGATAGACGAGTAAGGCAATTGACCCTTATCTTTAACCAAAGTTCGGTACATGTGGAATAGGATAACATGAGGGAGTGAAAAGGGCCTGCCTTGGTTGAGAGCAAACATCAGCTTGGCTTCAGTTTTAGAGACATCGATTTTTGAGGTTGTCTTGGGCCTGATACAGTTGATGATGATCTTGTGTAGCAACACATTTGAGGCATTCATCCTTGTGTAAGATATTTTGCCTTCCACATTTCGATCACGCACAATTTCAAGGGTTGCGTAGGCTGTGGACACTTTTATTGGTTGGAAACTCCTTCTTTCCACCCCAATAACATCAGTCAGTGTGTCAACATCAACAATATACTCTTTGTCCATATAAGTAAAGGACAACCCATTTGCATCCAGAAATGACAAATTCGAATAAAAATATGCCGTCAGTTCAGGGTAGGCATTTGTCGTGTCTGTGCAAAACTTCTCCAATTGTAGCCTTGCAAATTTCTCCCTAAGATTTACCTTAAGTGAATCAAGGTAATCGAAGTCCGCACTCCTCGGATTTACAACACCTCTTTTTAGCAACTTGGTGTACATCCGTTCATGTTCTCTAGACCGAAAAAGACTACCTTGAGGACAAACTGAGTTCACAGCCACACCCAGTTGTGGCTGGAATTGAGAGAAAAGTCTCTCATCATCATCCAGTGGTTGGTTTGCAGTACTATAAAGCGGATCACTTGGAATATTCTCAAGGGTTCTTTGAGCAGTCCCTTTTTCAACAATTTTTAAGTCATCCATCTCTCGCAAGAAGATATACTCACTCTTATATCCTATTTCTTTCAGAAAATCCTCGATCATCTTTAGTTCTGTACCCGCAACCTTCAGCCTATTATAAAGATCAAACGCAAGCTTTGGTATTAGGGTTCTTACCGGCGTTGCTTCAACAATTTCTTCCTCAAAATGCTGACTTTGAGTCTCCCTTTATGGAGATTCTTCGCCTGTGAGGTCCACCCTTATAGGATCCTCTTGCTATCTTTGTGGTCCCCTACCAGCGAGTCTTGAAGATTTTCGAGACAACATTCTTGAATCCCAAGCAAAAGCTCAACTTGTTCGCAAACAAAAGATGGATTTTTGCCGAGAAAAGTAATGGAATAGGGACGGTAATGGAGCTTTTTTAGGGTTTTGAAAGCGAGAGTAAAAGAGATGGATTTTAAAAACGTTGTAGCAGATGAAGATGACGATTCGAAAGTATAACTAGTAAGAAAAGATAAAAAAAGGAGATACTGAACCGTCGCAAAAAAAAAGAAGATAAAAACTGCCAATTTTGAAAAAGTAAACTGCCATAAATATATGTCAAACTTCGAATAAAAAGAGATTTTGAAATTTCAAAAAGCAATTAACAAAAATTTAATACATAGAATACGGAATATTAAAATACGTAAACAAACTTTCAAAATAGAGTCTGAGAATGTTCAGACCTTACCTCAGAGTCTGAACTCTTTCAGACCTTACGTTGAGTCTGAGCACCTTCAGACCTTATGTTGAGTTTGAACACCTTCAGACCTTGCGTTTGAGTCTGAACTATTCAAGACTCTAGTTTTGAGTCTGAATCTCTTCAAGTTTTGCGATATTCAGTCTTGAGCGAATTGATTCAAAGTGAGCCTTTTCTAGGGGCTTTGTGAATATGTCTGCCAATTGGTTCTTTGAATCAACGAACTAAATCACCACTTCACCATTTTGAACATGATCTCTAGTGAAATGATGCTTGATTTCAATGTGCTTTGCTCTTGAATGGAGTATTGGATTTTTTATGAGGTTGATTGCGCTTATGTTGTCACATTTGATTTCTGTGCACGATTCCTCAACTCCAAAGTCTCTCAATTGTTGTTGCATCCATAAAATTTGAGAACAACAACTCCCAAGAGCTATGTATTCTACTTCAGCGGTTGAAAGAGCTACTGTACCTTATTTTCTTAAGAATCAAGAAACCAACCTATTTCCCAGTAGTTGACAAGTACCTGTAGTGCTTTTTCTATCCACTCTACAGCCAGCAAGGTTAGCATTAGAATATCCAAGGAGAGTAAAATCTCCTTCTTGGGAATATCACAGACCTAGCTTTGATGTGGTTGCAACATATTTAATGATACGCTTCACAGCAGTCATATGAGATTCTTTAGGATTAGATTGAAATCTAGCACAAATGCAAACACTAAATAAAATATCAAGTCTAGATGTTGTAAGGTAAATAAGTGAACCGATTATACTTCTGTACAGTTTTTGGTCTACACTCTTTCTTTCTTCGTCTTTATCCAGCTTTGATGAGCTCGACATAGGAATTTATGTTTTCTTGCAATTTTCCATTCCAAACTTCTTGATAAGGTCTTTTGCATACTTTTCTTGGTGGATAAATGTTCCTTCTTTTAATTGTCTGACTTGAAGTCCCAAAAAGAAATTCAATTCACCCATCATGCTTATCTCGAATTCATTCTGCATATAACTCGAAAAATTCTTGCAAAGCTTTTCATTAGAAGAACCAAATATTATATCATTAACATAAATTTGAACAAGTATGAAATCCTTGCCTTCTCTTTTGATAAATAAGGTAGTATCTACTTTACCTTTAGAGAAACCATTTTGGATTAAGAAGTTACTTAACCTTTCATACCAAGCTCGAGGTGCTTGTTTTAAGCCATACAAAGCTTTCTTCAATTTGAAAACAAGATTTGGTTTTCTTGGATCTTCAAATTCTGGTGGTTGTTCCATATAGACTTCTTCTTGGATAATTCCATTTAGGAATGCACTTTTTACGTCCATTTGGAATAACCTAAAATTTTTAAAGCAAGCAAAAGCAAGAAGTAATCTTATAGCTTCTAACCTTGCTACCGGAGCATAGGTTTCATCATAGTCGATTCCTTCTTCTTGTGTGTAACCTTTCGCCACAAGTCTTGCTTTGTCCCTCATCACTTTTCCTTGTTGATCAAGCTTGTTCTTGAAAACCCATTTGGTACCAATAATTGATTTACCTTTTGGTTTAGGAACGAGTTCCCAAACATTGTTGATTTTGAATTGATTTAATTCTTCTTGCATAGCTTCAATCCAGCTTTCATCTTTCAATGCATCTTCAATGTTTTTAGGTTCAATCTCAGAAACAAGTGCTAGAGCACTAGATTCTTCACACCTTTTGGACCTTGTATGAACTCCTTCATTAATATTGCCAATGATGAGTTCGGCAGGGTGACTGGATTTATGCTTCCAATTTGTAATTGGCTTGTCACTTTGATAAGATTCTGTTTCAGTTGGAGCTGCTGAATTGGTTTGTGGCTGAGAGTGTGAGGTGTGATTTTTTTCAAGAGAATTCGTAGACACTTGGCCAGACTCATACTCTTTAGGTTGAGTCTGAATTTGAATTGAGTCTACAAACTTCACATTCATAGATTCTTCCAAAGTCCGAGTCCATTTGTTGAAAACTCTGAAGGCTTTACTTGTCATTGAGTAGCCAAGGAAAATTCCTTCATCTGATTTTTCTTCAAACTTACCAATTCGTTCACTAGAATTCTTTAAGATAAAGCATTTACAACCAAATACATGAAAATAAGAGACAATAGGTTTCTTACCTTTGAACAGTTCATAAGGTATTTTCTTTAAAATCGGTCTTAGAAAAACTCTGTTTATAATGTAGCAAATAGTTGAAGTAGCTTCAGCCCAAAAATGAGGAGAAATATTACTTTCAATTAAAAGAGTTCTTGCCATTTCTTGCAAAAAACGATTTTTCCTCTCTACAACTCCATTTTGTTGTGGAGTGTAAGGGGATGAAAAATTATGTTGAATGCCATAGTCATCACAATATTTAACAAAATCATAATTCTCAAATTCACCACCATGGTCAGTTCGAATACTTAAAATTGCATATCCTTTCTCAATTTGGATTTTCTTTGCAAATTTGGTAAAATAAGATAAAACTTCAGATTTATTTGTAAGAAAGAATACCCAAGTAAAACGTGAATAATCATCTACTATTACTAAACAATATCTATTACCTCAAATGCTTTGAGTTCTTGTTGGACCGAACAAATCCATGTGTAATAGTTGCAAAACACGATTAGTGGATACCTGATTTATAGATTTATAAGAATTTCTAATCTGTTTTCCAAGTACACAAAGAGTGCATAATTCATGCTTTTGATACTTTAGGTTAGGAAGTCCCCGAACAAGCCTTTTGGATGAAACTTTTGCAATTTGCTTCAAGTTGACATGTCCAAGCTTTCTATGCCAAAGAATGGCTTTATCTTGAATTGATATCAAGCATTGAGAGCTGTCAGACTTTATATCCAACAAATAAATGTTTCCATGTCTTCGTCTAGTAAAAGATTGTGAGAGATCTTTGCTTGTTCCAGAACAAGTGTCTTCTTGAAAGTTGATCTTGTATCCAGTGTCGCATAGTTGACTAATACTCAAAAGACTATACTTCAATCCTTCAACCAAAGAAACATTGTTGATTATGAGGTTTCCAATCTTCACGGTTCCTCGAACAACAATTTTTCCTTTGTTATTGCCAACAAAGGAGACATTTCCTCTTTTTATATGAAAGAGTTTTGTGAAACAATTTGAATCTCCCGTCATGTGTCTTGAACAGCCACTATCCAAATACCACTTGATTTTCTTCTTGATAGTGACCTGCATTTAAATGAAACACTCACGTTTTCTTTGGTACCCAAACTTTCTTGGATCCATAGTTGTTAGTACCATAAATAGTTTTGGCCCAATTCTTCTTGACAGGTCTCCAAACTTTGGGACAATCTTTCTCAAAATGTTATAAGTTTTTGCACTTTGAACATCTAAGAGCATTTCTTCCAATAGGCTTTACGAAAACCTTTTGAAAATGTTCCTTGTAAAAAGATTTTGTAGGCCTACTCTTAATTCTTTCTTTTACCTTTGGAAAATCAATTAAAGGAATGGTTTCATCTATCATTCTTAGACTAGATTTATTAAAATAGGGTTTTTGAATAGAAAGAATTTTATCCAATTTTTCAGATCCCATTGAAAATTTCTTTGTGACTTTTAAAAGATCTTCTTTCAAGCAAGCATTTTCTTCTGAGAGTACAATTTCATTTTCTTTTGAAACAAGTAAGACATTTATCTAGATTTTCAACTTTTTCAACCAAAGTCTTTTCTTGTTGTTTCAATTTGGAATTCTCTCTTTTTAGTTCAGAAATCCTTTTAAGAGAGCCTTTAAGACTGAGACAAAGTTCATCAATGTAGTTTGACACTTTGATAGGAATTTTTAAATTTCTAACCTTGACACTGCTGTTTGAGTTTAAGTCTGAGTTTGAGTTTGAGTCTGAGTCTGAGTCATCCATAAAACAAATATTTGCATACTCTTCTTCACTTTCTTCACATTCAGTGTCACTCCATGTTTCAACTTTGAGTGCTTTCTTGAACCTTTTTGATTTTCCTTTCTTTTTCTTTAAGAAGGGACAGTTGGATCTGATGTGTCCCTTTTTCTTGCATTCAAAACAAACAACATCCTTAATGGTGTATTCTTCGTCATTTGACTTCTTTTGAAATCTTTGATATTTTGTCTCTTTCCATTGAACCTTCTTCCTTTTCTATTCAATGTTCTGAACTTTCTAATCAGAAGTGCCAACTCCTCGTCATTTAGGTCTTCTTCTGAATCTGTAACATCAGAATCATCATTAGATTTTAAAGCAATTGACTTCTTACCTTTGGTGTCAAATTCCTTATTGAATTGCTCGACTTCATATGATTGAAGTGTGCCGACCAACTCATCTACAGAAAGAGGCATAATCCTATGTTTTTCTCTTATGGATGTCTTGACGTGATTTCAATCTTTGTAGAGTCCTCTCAACAATTTATTGACCTTCATTTGCTGTCCTTGGTATGCCAAGTCATTTACAATTTCTGTAAATCGATTGAACATATCCGTGATGGATTCTCCTGGCTTCATTTTGAAGTCTTCATATTGTCCAAGAAGGATATTGATCTTGATTTCTTCGACTCGATCTATTCCTTCATAAGTGACATGCAATCTATCCCAAACTTCTTTAGCTGTTTCACAAGATGAAATTTTATTATACTCAGTAGGAGATAATGCATAATATAGAGAGTATATAGCTTTTGCATCAAGGGTTTGTCTCTTTGAAAAATCGGTTTGTGACAATCCCACTCCATCAGTTAATTCTTTCCTTGTGGTTGATGCAGCTTTAGGAACAATTCCTTTCTCCACTACATCCCATTTCTGAGGATCTTTGGATCTTAGGAATGCCTTCATCTTGTTTTTCCATACATTGTATTCCTTTCCATCGAAGTAGGGAGGTCTGGTGTTGCTTTGGCCTTCAATCAAACCTGGAGCCAAAATACTAGCATAGATCTTTAGCTTTAGAAGTAATAGACACTTCCAATAAAATAAGCAACCGGCTCTGATACCAATTAATAAAGGCCAGTAAATACACCTAGAGGGGGGTGAATAAGTGTTTATAGAATTCTTTTGGAATCGTTGACGGAAATATACTTAAATATGAGAATAACATCAGAAAAGAATAAATCATGCATCCATAAAATAAATAGAGTAGGGTAAGAGAAAATTGACACAAGGATTATAGTGGTTCGGCTTATTGTAAGCCTACGTCCACTCTCCACGTTGACAGCCAACTGGCTGTAATCACTATGTAGCAAATGAGAGCCTTTACAAATCACGAACTAGACTTCTTCAGTAGAAAGTCTCTTCTACAGCTTCACGCTGTTTTCACTCTGTAATTGTCTCTCTTTGATACACAATTTTGAGCACAAGAGATTTGGAGAACAAGAGATATCAGAGGTTCTAACTTCGAAATTTTTCTATCAGTTCTCTCATATTCTCGAACAACTTTGACACACCTTAAATATCCTTCGTGCCTCCATGGCCGTTAGCACTTTCCAAGAATTCATCCAATCAACCCGTTGGATTGAATCAATTTAAGTGATCTTCAAGTTGTCGAATATATAAGTAGAAAATAGCTCGTCAATCCTACTCGCCCATACAATCAGGATCTTGAGTTTCCAAAATTATATCCTTCCAAAAATTTGCTTGATCTTCAACAGATAAAATCCGAAGAAAAAATCTTCCGAGCTCACAATCACAGTCAGAGATATTCCATGGATAAGTTAGGGAATATAATATCCAAATCTTAATTTCCTTAACCATAAAGATAACCTGCTGTCAGCCTGACAAAATCGTAAACTGTCTTCAGACTTTGATTTGGGTCTGGAGATCTTCAGACCGTAACTCTGGGTCTGACTGTCTTCAGACGGAAAACTTCAGACTGTAACTTTGGGTTTGATTGTCTTCAGACGGAAACGCTTGGGTCTTGAACTCTTCAGACTAAATCGACTGAGTCTAGGATTCTTCAGACTTTATTGATGAGGCTGTTTTGTTAACTTCAAAACTTTACAATGGATTTTTCTTCAACACACATCTTAATGAATAAACCTTATGTTTATTCCAAAACTAAGGATAAATGTCATTCTCATAAATAACAAAATGTGTACACTAAAAATTGAGAATCGACATTACAATAGAATAAGAGTTTCATAGAGTAAAGAACAGCGCAAGTGCCATAACTTGGCACGGGGGGACACTTAAGTGCCATAACTTTTTTTCGGTACACTTAAGTGTCACTTTTTTTTCAAATGGAACACTTAAGTGCCAATATCGGAGTAAAATAGAACACTTAAGTGCCACTCCGGCGAAAATCCGGCCAAACGGCCGACGTGGCAATTTTCCTGCGATAGAGGTCCAAAACGGCGTCGTTTTTGCATGCCGACGTGGCAAAAAAATGAAAAAACAACGCCGTTTCGCGTCGACGGGTAAAAATAATAAAAAATTAATTAAATTAAATTAAAACTTAATTTTAATTAAAAATACTCTAAAAAAAAGGGGTGGGGACGAAGGGGCGGGCGGGCGAGGGCGAGCCCTCGCCGCCGCCGCCTCCCGCCGTCGCCAGGGAAGGGCTGGCGACGGAGGGGGAGGGTCGGCCGGGGTTGCCGGCCCTCGGGCTGACCGGCGACGAGGGGCGCGGGCCCTCGCCGGATCGCGGCGAGGGCCCGCGAGCCTCGCGATCCCCGGCCGACCCTCCCCCTCCGTCGCCGGCCCTTCCGGCGACGGCGGGAGGCGGCAGCGGCAAGGGCTCAGCCCTCGCCCGCCCGCCCCATCGTCCCCGTTTTTTTTTTAGAGTATTTTTAATTAAAATTAAGTTTTAATTTAATTTAATTAATTTTTTATTATGTAAACGGCGTCGTTTCTGCTGAGTTAGCACCGACTCAGCTCTCCGGCGAGCGACACAAGCATTAAAAAATAATAAACACGTGCCACGTAGGATTTCCGGCAAGGTCGTCGGAGGTGGCACTTAAGTGTTCCATTTGAAAAAAAAGTGGCACTTAAGTGTACCGAAAAAAAAGTTATGGCACTTAAGTGTCCCCCCGTGCCAAGTTATGGCACTCCAGGTGTCCCAAACTCAAGTTTCATATAACAAAAATCGTCCATATGACGATAAATCACATGATAGGACCTATTTCCATATTAGTTACATGATCCTTATACTTCATTGATGGCATGCCTTTAGTTAAATGATGAGTTATCATCAATTCAGTGTTAATGTGTACTATGACCACTTTATTATTATCAGCACATTCTCTTATGACTAAATACTTGATGTCGATATGCTTACTTCAACTGTCACTTTTGGTATTTTTAGTAATAAAAACCACAGCTGAATTATCATAATATATTCTTAATGGCCTAAATATAGAATCAACAATTCTAAGGCCAGAAATGAAACTCTTCAATCATACACCATGCGAGCTAGCCTCAAAATAAGAAACAAACTCAGCCTTTATAATGGAAGTAGTAGTCAAAGTCTGCTTCGTGCTTCTCCATGACACAGTTTCGCTAGCTAACATAAAAATGTATCTAAATATTGATTTTCGAGAACCAACGCAACCCGTGAAGTCCACATCTGAATAACTAACTACTTCCAGGTTGTCAGTTTATTTATACATAAACATGTAGCCTTTGCTACACTTAAGGTATCTCATCACTTTATTTTCAGCTCTCCAATGGTTCATACCTAGATTACTCTAATATCTTCCTAATATTCCCATAGCAAAAACAATGTCAGGTCGAATGCAAACCTAAGCATACATCAAGCTTCCAACGGTAGAAGTATATATAATGTTATTCATTTATTCCTTTTCTAGATCATTTTTTAGGCATTGGTTAAATTGAACTGTCACCCTTCACAATGGGTGCTATACTTGGTGAACAATCTTTCATCCGAAATCTCTGTAGAATCTTATTGATAGAGGTTTCTTGAGATAGTGCTGAAATTCCTTGAGGTCTATCTCTATGAATCTTAATTCTAGTGACATAAGATGTCTTACCCATATTGTTCATGTCAAAACTCTTAGAGAAAAATTGTTTTACCTCATGTAGCAAACCTTTATCATTGGTTGCAAGTAGAATATCGTCCACATATAGTACAAGGAAACAAATTTTGCTCATACTGACCTCCTGGTATATACATTGGTCCATGACATTATCTACAAAACCAAATGAAGAGATGACCTTATGAAATCTTAAGTACCATTGGTGAGATGCTTGTTTCAACCATATATAGATTTCTTGAGTTTCACCTTTACTATAGGAGAATCCTTCAAGTTGTTTCGTGTAAACCTCCTCATCTAGTTTTCCATTGAGAAACACCGTTTTCACATCCATTTGATGTAATTCCATATCAAAATGGGCAACCAATGCCAAAACAATATGAAGAGAATCTTTCTTAGATACAAGAGAAAAATTTTTCGTGTAACCGATTCATTCCGTTTAAGTGAATCATTTGGCAATGAGTCTAGCTTTATATCTTTCAATGTTACCCAATGAATCCTTCTTAGCTTTGAAGACCCATCTACAACAAATGGTCTTCGTATCATTAGGCAACTCAACTAAATTCCAAACTTCATTAGATGCCATGAAACTCATCTCTTCCTTCATGGCATTATACCATAAATTGGATTTATTACTGTCCATGGCTAGTGAAAACGTTTCAAGATGATTCTCAACTCTAATATTGTAATCAGATTCTTATAAATACACAATATAATCACTAGGAATTACTGATTTCCATATTCTAGCAAATCTTCTTAATGTTGCATCAATATTCTCTTGAGGAGTGTGTTGTTCAATCGATTGTTCAATAATTTCTGGTAACTGCTGACCAACTAGATTTACTAGATCAATATTAGCAGGTTGTAGAACTTCGGTGATTGGTTGTTCATTAGCCGGTTGAACTAAATGGGCATTGTGAACAACAACCAACCTAATACTTGAGGTGGAAAATTGGGTGTTTGAATGATCTTTCTTGGAAATAAGGTCCTTGGATCAATCGCTCGCATTAATCAAGTCATTTTCAAGAAATTTAGCATTTCTTGATTCCACAATCCTAGTGGTGTGAGATGGACTATAAAATCTATATCCCTTTGACCTTATGATATATCCAATGAAATACCCACATATGATCCTTAGGTCCAACTTATTTTTTTATGGATTGTAAACTCTCACTTCAGACGGGCATCCCCAAACGCGTACATGTTGCAAACTCGATTTTCAACCTTTAAATAACTCAAAAGGTGTCCTTGGGACAGTCTTGGTTAGAACTTAATTTAATATGTACACTGTCATCTTTAGAGCTTCAGTCCACAAGGATTTAGGAAGTTCAGAGCCGCTAAGCATACTCCAAAGGTACAAGTCTTGAAATTGAAATTAAGTTTATAGAAAAACTAGGAATATAAAATGTCTGTTCCAAATTCAAAATAAAGCCACTATTGAGAACTAGTTTACATGTCTCAATAGCTTCCACATGCGAACGCATCTTCTTTCCTGAATAAATGTTTTGTTCACTTCCTATTGGCTTCCTATAGTTTTGAAAACCCTACAAGGAATTTGAAATGTGGATTGTATATTCAGAATTAATCCACCAAGCATTGTGACTCACATCAACAATATTAGATTCATAATAAACACATGAGATTAGATTACATTTCTTCTTGAGCTAACCCTTAAATCTAACGCAATCCTTTCTTACATGTCCCTTCTATTTACAGAAGAAATATTTGGATTTTTTCTTAATGTCGACTTGGGGAGGTATCTTACCTTTTCTGTTATGCTTGCCATGACCCTTATTTCTTCAATGTGTTGTCAAATTAGCACTTTCTCCCAATTCCATAATCGGTCTTTCTTTTCCTTGAATACACATGGTCATGAGTTCATTGATTGACCATTTTTTTCTTATGTGTATTGTGAGAGATCTTGAAAGGTGCATATTGTTGCGAGAGAGTATTTAGAATATAATACACAAAAAATGATTTAGATATCTCAATCTTAAGGTATAAGCTGAGTTGCAACGTCCCTCATCTTCACGATGTGCTCACGCACACCTCTAACACTAGTGAGCTTCAACAATGAAAACTTCATAATCAAAGTCGTGGCATGCGCATTCTCTAAAGTCTCAAATTGCGCATCAATGGCCTCTAATGAAGCCTTAGCATTGCTATGCTGAGAAATCGAACCACGGATACTATGAGATATTTTAACCCTTATAAACATCGTGCTAACGCGATTGGACCGCTCCCATTGATTACAATGGGTTGTCTCAGCTACAGTGTTCAAATCAGTAGGAGTAGGTTGTTAATCTTTCCTTATACTATAGTCAGTTATCTTATGACCTCCTGTGTACTAGACAGTGTCAACCTAATCTGGTTATGGTTTTTGGTACATAGGCCTGATAACACCTCCATCAAGGCCCATACGTTGCATTACCATGCTGGCCATTTGTTAAATTATGCACTAATCCCTTTTGAGAATCTTGGGCTCGAAAAGCCTGACCATCCTGCCCCCTAAGCAAAGAAGGTGGTCTTGCCTAATTATCCACCGACAATTGAGGCCCGTAAGGCATGGTCCCAAATTCTATAGAATTGTTACACCACCAGGTGGTAGAATTGTATTACCATATGGTCTCACGTTGTGTCCTTAGGTACCGGTCCTACTAGCCTTTGATTTTCAGTATTTGGCAAAGGCACATTTTTTTAAATGTTCCGGTTTGCCGAATTGTTATTACTTCCACTTGTGTTAGCCTGAACAAGGTTACTTTGATCATTCCCATTAACAAGGCCAACTATATTGGAGTTTTTGGCCGTTGGTGACCCGAGGCCTCCGCTAGATTCTCAGCGCTGGTGGTGGAACCATTTGACCTAAATTACCAACGTTATTTAATTGGGTAGAAGAGGTTGAAGGAACATACCCCATCATCGCCCGACTCCATTGCATTGGAAACGGTTGACTTGATGGCCCTGGCCTTGAAGTTTTTTCATTCATCACATTAACAATCATAGGCCTAATCACTCCGGCATGGTGATTTACCGCAAAGTTGACTGTCATTCTGTGGTTCCTCGACTATGTCACATAGTTGACCATCGAATTTGGTTCCAACTCCCTCCTCTTTTCATAGGTGAGATTTCTCGAAACGTCAACAATATTCTCCGCTTGGTTTTGCTTTGCTGCTGCTTGAACGGCTAATAACTCCAATTAAGCAAACCTGTAGTTATTGCATTGTGGGGACTGATTATCGTCACCAACCAAATTTCTAGGTTCCTGACTCCTAGACCATGCCATTGCACTTACTCAAATCGAAACCACTATGGCTCTACCAACCATGTCAAAAAGATATTACATCGCAATTGTATCGTTAAGGAATACATTTCTCCAAAGGTTGGATTTTTAGTTTTTTTCAAAAAAATCAGATTCTACAGCAATTCGGATAGGAAATAATTTGCGTAATAAGGATCATTATTGAAAAATTCTATAAGTGTTTATTGATTGTTGGTCCTTACAAAAATTTCAATTGTCCCTGAAATTCTTGGCTATCTTCAACTACACAACCTTCTCCATAAGCAGTTACGATCCCTTGAATATCATCCTGCTCAACCATCAAGATAATATTCTTATACGATCCTCACTTCACATCTTTTATGGTATAATTGACAATTTAGCATCATCTATCAACAATTGTTTTCATCAGTCATCGCCTATCTGATAGTGTCGTTGGTAACATAACACCAAAGATTGGTAGTTTATCAATTTGCAACTATACTTATTGGTTGCTCTATCAACAAGTCAATTACGAACGCCGCATCGATCTACAAGGACTTGAATTATTTTTATTTTTGAATGTCAGCAACTTCGTCCAAAAATGTGAAACTTGCTTTCTAGTTCTGTTAATTATTATAATCAGTGCTGGTCAAAGAGCACAAAGACCATCATAAGCAAATATATTGATCGAGGAACTGAACCAGACATAGCTTAATATATTCTAATGCAACATTTTACGGACTCATTCTTCCTCAATTCAAACTCTAGAAAAGAAAGGGGGCCCTCAGGCCAGAGAAGAGCAATGATCAAATGTTAACACCCAATTCAAATTGCGCACAGAGCAGATTCGCAGATGTCTAATGCAATCTATGACGCCTTGACAATTAAACTTGCTCCTCCAAACCATCACATTGGCAACGGATTGACCAACAGAGAAGTCACATGCTCTTTCATCTTGGTTCCAGCATTAGTGTAGTGATCTGTTTCGCCAGTATACATCATGTGCATGGCTTGTGTAAGATTGAGAATTTGCACGAGGATTGGCATGGGGACAACAGTTGGACGGCGCAGCTCTTCATTAATGTCTTTCCATGCATTGGTCACTTGTTTACGGAGTTCCTCCTTAGCCTCTTCTCCGGTAACTCTATATTGTTTCATGAAACACTCCACTGCAGATGCCACATGACCTCTCTCTTGCTCAAACTGTGGAGAAAATTAATTAGATAAAATTTGGAAAAACTAATGTCGTTTGCTGGTATATCTTTTACAAACCTTGTGTCCGGCAATGTCATTAATGAGCCGACCGATTACTGACGAAGCCTTCACCATCTTGGTGTCGTTGAATAAAAGCCAATCAAAAACATCTTTTGTTACAATATCTCCCATTCCCAGAAATGACCATGCCAATATCGATACAACACCAGAGCTGGTTAATGCAATGGACATGTACTCCTCCATTGTCGGTACGTGCTTTTGGTGGAACCATTTGGCTTCGACGAAATATGCTCTCGCTTGATTTTTCATCTGAGAATTCATTCTCGAATGTAAATCTACGTCAATATTTGAATGTTAAAGTGTTGGGTGGACTAAGATATATGATAGTCTCTCGTCCTTATCTAGAAACCCGATATTTTGTTACAAGTGGACAAATTAAAAATTGTATTTGATTGATATAGCATCAAATGGCTTACCACTTCTTTTGCATAGAAGAGGCGATATGAACGTCCTTTTTGGGAGAAGTCATGGCCTATTTCATCATACAAATCAAGAACTATCTTGTAACACTCTTGCATGTACTTTGGCAATCCATCTTTGGCATCAACATCCCACCTAAGTTCAAGTTGTGACCAAAGTTGACAATCCATCAAATTAGAATAAACAGGTCTAGAATTGGTAAATTGAGAAAAGCATCCAAGCGCAAATTATACCTTTCAATTGCTTCCGTGAATAGTTCTAATTCTTCCCATGTTCCATAGACATCATAGATGTCATCAATAATGGAACTAACGCTGGACAATTTGGTTAGTATTTCCCTCGCGGCTTCATGCTCTGGCTCGTAATATTCTCCTAACCACCAGACATATAGCTCCACAAGCCTATCTCTAGCAAATGGAAACTTCCTTTGTACATCTAATCCCTTCCACCACCTACAGCATACCGACAAATCCTATTTAAGGCAAACATAGCATTGACAAAATTTTGAGTTTATATATAAAAAGAACTTTAGACCGATGATCCAAAGAGACTAATGCTCCTTGTCACTTACAAACGATTTTTTGTTGATGATAAATTTAAATTGCATGAATCAGTCTGTGGAAAGTTTGTGTTCTTAGAATATATAGCTACTTCAGACATGCCATCATGAAATTAACCTTGTAAGGTTGCCGAGTTCCTTTCGGTGTTGCTCTTGCACTAAGTTGAAATCAAGCTTAGCCAAGGACAATAGGACTTCATTATGCGAAGGCTCTTCTTGGTAGAGTGGAATGTAACGCCTTGCCTCTAGCCTTGACATTCCCTTATGGATTGGCTGATTTAGGGCATGACTTACTTTTTTTTCGAGATCAAGGCTTGCTTTCCTTTTATCAACCGATTCAAGGTGAGTTGTAGTAAAGGCAAGTACATCCTCCAAATTATCTTCGCCATGATACCTCAAATGGCAAGCTTCAAATAGACTTAGTAATCCTTGCACGTCGGCGTTGAGCAATTTGCCAAAATTGCCATCACCGTCCTTGAACTTGTTAAAGATTTCTGTATGGCCAAATGGGGCATGGGAAAAGATGCTATCATAAAATGCTATGAAAAATATCGTGTTCAATATTTAGATCAACTAGAAATGATGAAAAATTTGCATACTAAACCAAATTAGGAGGGACCATTCACCTTTGAAAGCAAAATTGAAGAACTCGAGATATGAGAATCATAGAGATTAAATATGAGAATCATATAGAGATAAAGGTTGACGAATGAACAAATCAAAATTAGAGTAAACTAAAAATGTTAATGATATTTGTTTGTTTAAATATGATCAATAAAATATATCATTAAACTTTTTTTTGCAATATAATTTCGCCAATTGATCGATCAATGAGAATTGAGCATCACATACCACAAGAAATATGGTAACCACGCTGTCTCAACAATCGAAAGAGAAGAGCGACTGTGTCTAGGTCATTGTCATTATCATCACAGTGAAACTCAAAATAACCTCTGTGGATTTGTTCCAGCTCCTTATCTATCTCAAGTTCAAAATGGTAGGCGATTCCTAGGCGTTGGATTTGATCGATCAAGTTCAACTTTTCCGCAGGTTTATACATTGCACCTGTCAACATCTTCCTCACTTCTCCTTTCAATCTGTCGATTCGTTCCTCGGCTATGCCATGAGAACGCTACAGCAAATATAAAATTGTAAGTTCTAAACAAATTAGAGGATAATCACTTAAATTTAGTTCAACGGGAACTTCTTCTGTTTCTTTATCAGATGTGGTAGGATGGTGCCAAATAATTCAAAATAATTGCGCTCTATGCTCTTAGTAATTAGAAAACATAATGATCGAAAACATTTCAGAATATAAACCAAGAAAAAGAATAATTTCAAAGCTACCATTGAGTTGGAGTCGGAAGCATATTTGAGAAAGTAATCTCCCCATACGCTTGGATGAAAATTTGCCGATGGGCGTCCTTCAACGCAGCCTGTTTCTTGAGGAAGAGAAGAAGATGGGATTACTGAAAATCGAGCAGACATTTACGTTTCACTATTTTCTAAATGTAGGTGCCTGACGAAATACAGACGAAGAACACAAGAGGAAAGGATAGAGGTTTTTCTGTGAGTGTCGCAACCTTATTGATGGGGGTTTTTATAGGCTATATGTCATCCTGCGTTTGAGAGAATAATGAACAGAAAAGACAGAAGTCTATTTTATTAAAGCACGCTCTTCCCCCGTTTCTCACGGGTGGGCTACCAAGGCTGAAATACGTCGTGCCGTCAGAGCTAATGCATGTGTCTGACTGTACACGAACCGAGGCCAGCACGGGCTTCAAATGGCACAAAACACATGAAGTTCATTTCGGTAAGAAACTTGGCGATATTAGTGCCGCCTAAATAAGCTCAATATTTTCGAGCAATATATGTAATAAAAGTCCTAACTTATTAGGATAGTACAGTTGAATCTTAAAATTTACAAAATATACAATCAAATTCTAAAACTTATTAAATTTGTACAATAAAATTATTTCATTAACTTTGTCTAACTTGATTAACGGAAAATACAAATGTGATTTTTTTTAATATTTTCTTTTTTCTACGTGATGATGACTTGACTGAAACACAAAACATAAAGTTAAAATGATGTTGTTTTGATTTGAATATAATTTTTAATTTATATCCCTATTTTTAAAACCTTTCTGAGTATTGAATTAGCTAAAAGATAAATTTCTTGGTCTAATTGCGTCTTACTTTGGTAGTAATTTATTTATAACTCGACTAGGCTTTGATTACAAGTTGATTTGACATGCTTTGCCTTCTCTTCTGTTTTGGCTATGGCTTATGTCCTTGTAAGCTATCTTCGTGATTGATTCGCCAAAAATTGTCAACAAGTACCTTTCAAGATAGGGGATGACCATTTCGAGCAAAAAACATGAAAAAAGATATGGAATGATTCTTTGTCGGAAAATGTATGGACAATAAGGGAAAAAAGTTTATTTTATTAAAGCACTTTCTTCCGCGTTAATGTTTTCCACGTGTAGGCCACCAAGGTTGACTAGCTTGCGAATGCGACGACGGAACTAGTTCCTGTAGTCCGAGCTAATGCTGGTGATTGTGCACGAAAATGATGATGGTGGAAGTGAACTAAAGAATGAGGCCAGCACCGACTTGGAAAGTAGAATAACACAATTGAAGTTCGGTATCATTTCGCATTAAAAAAAAAAAAAAAAAAAAAAAAAGATACTGGCACAGCCATATGATTTCGGAGAGAAAAAAGGATAAAACTTAGGAATACTAGTGCCGCCTAAATTAGCTCAGTATTTTTAAAACCTTTCCGAAGATTGAATTAGCTATTTTTTTTCTTGCTCTAATTGTATTTAACTGGGTAGTAATTCATATGTAACTCAACTTGACTTGGCTCTAATTATTAGTTGGCTCGACATGCTTTGCTTTATCTTCTGTTTCGATTAGGGTTAGTATTTATATTAACTGTTTACGTGATAGTTTCGTCCAAAACAAAATTGTCAACAAAGCTCCTATCAAAGTATGAATCAATGAACCAATGAACAAAGGATGTGAAGGGTCCTTTATATTGGCAGGAAACTTAACTAACAAGAAAATTAAAGGTATTGATTCTGCAGACAATCATGTCTAGTCAGGTACAGATATTGGAAATATAAACTGGAAGTTAAAACTGAATAACCGATGTTCATTAATTAATTGACAGTCCCTATTACAAATGGTTATAAAACAAACCCACTATTCAATAGTCATCACATCTTCCCCCCCTAATGCCTAGCCTCATTACTTACTTCTAAAGATTGTGATTTTTCATAGTATTAATCCACTTTAATAGAAACTAATAGAGAGTAAAATTGTAACAAACGTATCAGTTTGAGATTTTTTGTGATTAAAAAATTGGTATGTGGTAAATTTACCACAGTTGTATCATTTTCAGGATTTTTGTGGTCAAAAAGTTAATTTAAATTTCTAGGTGTACTATATTGAGCTTTTTGTGGTCAAAAAGTTAATTTATGGTAAATTTATTACAGATGTATCAGTTTAGGGTTTTTTGTAATGGTAATCTCAAACAAATTAAGATTTTAATGGAAGACTTTCACATCCCGATCCTCCAAGCACGTGCTCATTCCTCCACGGTCGATTAAATAGCGACGTTTTAGGATGCGTCGCTAACCCATTCTTTTTAATGCGCATGTGGAAGCAAATAATTAATCCCCATACAACAATAAGATATGATAGAAAAGTAGGGCCACAATTTCCAAATCAACACTTTATTAAAAACCACAATTTGGTTTACAAATAGAGGCCAACTCTAGGGTCTAAGTATAGGAAGTCTATCTTCAAAAAGAACTTCTGAGCCATCCATGCTCTTGACCTTTCCGTCTCAAGCTCCGGGATTCTTTATTCTAGGGACATGAAAATGTTATCCCACAACGGGGTAAGACGATATCTCAATAAGTTCACCCTTTAAGCCCCGACTAAGAAGAAAATACTCCCTAAGGGCTGCTTAAGTACAAACACGAGTTAGAGGACTTATCTTGGCCTCAGTCTCTTCCTGCAAGTCAATACAATTGGGATACATTGAATCACATCAATCAATTCAAATCATTAAATTCAGATCAAATCATTGATTAATCAACCTAGTTGATTCCATATCATCAGGACCATCACATTATCATTTCAGTTACTCACTCCCAACTTTGAATTACGGCTCAGCGGACACAGCCTACTAAATCTTCGGCGGTGAATTACGACCCGATGGGTACAATCGATTCCAAGTTTGGTGGTAAATTACGACCTAGTGGGCACAACCGATTCCAAGTTCGATGGTAGATTACGGCTCAGTGGACACAACCGATTCTAAGTTCGGTGGTAAATTACGGCCCAATGGGCATGGCCATACTTTAGCGGTAGATTATGGCCCAATGGGCACGGCCATACTTCAGCGGCTTATCTTAATATAACTCATAACATCATACGAGTATCCACCCACGGCCAATGACATTGCACTTCACCAATAGATTCCTCAATTAACAAAACATCTTGACCTATTTCCTCGAGTTAAGGGTACCCGATAAAAATAATCGTGCGTAAGTACACAGTCGACCTCAGCCAAAAGTATAATATCTTTACTTTCAAAATTCTCACCATTTATGTAGTCGATAAAAAAAAAAATTTTGGCACTGTGAAGCGATGCCTGGTAATTTTCTAATTAAATACTAAAATTAATAAATTTTGAGATAAATTCCCAAAATCACAATTCACACACAATCAGCACAAATTAGAACTCAATTAAATAAAAAGATCACAACATTGCAATCAGCATAAAATTTTGGTCACCGGCTATTCCAATTTAATTTTCGAAAAATAAATAAATAATTAATTAATTACGAAAATTAATTATTAAATGCCAAAAATGCAACTTAGGCCTGTAAAGCTAATTAAAAGCCGAGACGGGCCCGAAAAATTTCCGAACCACTCTAGATAAATACTAGAGCTTGTCTAGGCTCTAATTACACTACTCTAACCACCTAACATGCAATAACAGTTAATTAAATTGCTAATCTATTCTAACTATCCACCTAATCCATACTTAGACTAAACTAATCAACTCTTTAAATTACTAAGCAAGGATTATTGAGTTAAACTCACTTGATTTACGATTCATTCGGACCAAAATAACGGGGACACGACGGTAGCCGATAAATCCCGAAGCGGCGGCACCTATGGGGGCCCGAATCGAGCCGAAATCGAGCCTCAAAGCTTCACGGTTGCTGGGCATGCTGTTTTGGTTCCACAGAAGTGAAACCGTGGCTGATGGTGGGGCTGTTCCAAGGTGGATGTGAGGTGGGCTGACCCCGGCAGCGCGACAACGACGAAGGGGAAAACTAGCTCACGTGGGCTGTTCGGCTCGTGGACGAGGAGAAGACGTGCAGCTGCTTTGGACGTGGAGATGAACATGCAACTCTGCTGCTGCGTTGAAGAAAAACAAGGGTTGACCGAGGATAGTTGAATCGCGGACAAAGCAGCAAAGAAGTAGCTTCGATGACGCTGCTGGAGTGTGTGGGTTGTTACGCGGGGGAATTGACCGAGTGTGGCAGCAGGAGCAAAGCAGTTTGTTGGCGGGGAAGGGAAAGAACAAATGTGAAAGAAGGAAAATGAAAATAAGGACAAAAGCAGCTTCGACAAAACAAAAACCCACACTAAGAAGAAAGGGGAGGAGAGAGAGGGGGAATGTTGGCCAAGGGGGAAGAAACATGTGAAAAATGGAGATATAAGGATGGTTGAAAGTCAAAGAATGAAAGCAAAAGAAGACCAAGTTGCGGACTTGGTCGGCTAAAAGGGGGAAGAAAGATGCGCAAGTGAGAGCGAAAGAGAGAGAGAGAGAGAGAGAGAGACGGTCGAGCGGGGGGAAGAAAATAAAAAGGAAATTCCTATAACCAAAATTCTTGGTCTCACTTACTCTTATTTAATCCAAGTTGGTCCCCAAAAATCCACATGCTAAAGTACTTGATCCTCACTTGCTTTCTTACGTCATAATTTCCCCCAAATAACAAGTCTTGGGCAACAAAAATGGCTATTTCTCTCAATTCCGAATTCTATTTCATTTTTCTTGGAATCCGATTTCTGAATAAACCTCTCTGATTGAGGTCCAATTTTGTTGAAGAAAAAGCCCACACAACTTCCTTTCACTAAGTAGTTCACACAGGAGGCCAAAATCCCTTCAATTTGGCTAATCCGAATTTCCATTCATTTTCCAAATTGTCCGAATCATTTTCCGTAAAAATCCCGAACTCGCCGAAAAGTTATCGAAAGATGAGTCGATGTTCCTAAAATAACTTGTGACATGATAGTACTTTCAATTTCTGAAATCGGATTCAAATTTACTGTTAATTTTAGTCTAACGAGATTTCAGCGTGACCTAACATGCCGGATAGTTTTTAGGAATTTTTAACGCAATTGACTCGTGGTCGATTTTCTTCGAGCCACATGTACCTTTTTGGCACATTGGCGACTCTCAGTTGTCGTAAAAATCTCAATGTTTCAAATACGGACATAGGGCGCCAAAACGACAAAAAAAATCGGTCTAATGCCGATCGACGAAAATTTTGCAAATTAGTGGAATTACCCACGTTTAGCCACACATCTCAGTCAAACCTACCTATCTCCGATCTCTTATAGGTTTTCGACTATGCCGTAATGACCCTTGTAGACTAGCACGGTCGAGCAGTCGGTTCATAGTCGAATTCTTAAGTTTATTGCGTTAAAATCCCTTAACGGCGTCACCTGATAGGCCAGTTAACTCGTGAGTGGCCATCTCAGAGAAAAGCACTATAGTCGCATCGATGAAATGCCCAATTTATCCAATCAAAATCAAAACTTGAAATTTAGGATGTCACAACTCTTCCCCTTTTATAAAAATTTCGCCCTCGAAATTTAAACCTTCACCAATCTTGAACGAAAGGTGGAGGTATTGTTGTCTCATTGAGTCTTTACTTTTCCCAATTGCTTCTTCAGTCCCTTGGTGTTGTCGAACCACTTTGAGCTAAGGGACCATCTTCGTACATAGAATCTGCTCTTTATGATCGACAGTCTGAACCGAGCTTTCTACGTACAACATCCTGTCATCCACGTCCAATTCTTCAAGATTTAGCACATGGGTCGAGTCAGGTTTATATGTCCTCAACCTCGACACGTGAAAGACGTCATGCACTCGTGCCTACTTCGGCAGTAATGCAAGACGATACGCTAGGGTTCCGATTATCTCTCTAGAATCTCAAAGGAACCTACGTACCTCAATTTCAGTTTTCCCTCCTTGTTGAAGTGCAAGGAATCCCTCATTGGTGATACCTTCAGAAAGATGTAATCACCAATTTGGAACTTTAAGGGCCTTCAATGCTCAATGATTCAACATTTCTTGTGGCTCGTAGTGGTCTTGAATCCGTCTCTGATCACGGCAACTGCAATCACTGACTGTTGAACTGACTCTAGGCTACGATGTTTAATTCTCTGACCTCATCTCAACAAACTAAAGTTCTGTACACTCTACTATGCCCTACTTCAAAAGGAACCATCTAACTATTTTGCTGAAACTGGGATAGATCTAATATAAATTCATCATTGACACTCTATGCAGATGAACTATTTGACGCACATATACTTCTGCATATCTATTCAAATCGAGGTCCTTTCGTATTGTGATGAAGTGAGTCGACTTCGTCCATTAGTCGACCACTATCCCAAATGGAATCATTATCCCTCTAGCTCCTTGATAAGCCCATCTCAAAGTCCATTGTGATATACTTCCATTCTCACAAGTGAATAATCGTGAAAATTCATTCAAAAACAAGCATTGAGAGACAATAAATTTTTCAATAGATTTAACTCAATCTAAAGGCTCATTGCTCTATTTGTCTTGTCCATTCGGATATTTCAAAATATACAATGATCAAACATCCAAACGATAATATGGCCAGTAATCAAAGTCGTATAAAATGGAATTATCAAGTCAGATGATTGCATCGAGTATAACAGTAGATGATAATGAATGGAGACATAACACATATGCAAATTTTTATAGGTGTTTCTATGTTGCGCAAAAGAAGAAGTATTTAAAGCACTAACATTAGCAACAACAATAGCAATAGAGCAGATAATGAATATAGGCAAAATACAATCACCACATCGCATACATCTTCCCTTTTTGTCATTAGAAAAAGATCCGGACAATTAAAATATATATAACAAAGGAGATCCATTCATATCAGTAGAATGAGAGAAACAGCAGTCCTAGGACCAAAATAAAAAATAAAAAAATACAAGAGGACAGGACAATGAAACTAGGATCTACGGTCCCACTTTTTCAGGGAAGAGGGAGATAATTTGGCGAGTACAGTTAAGAGACCAGATGGCATGCTCGATTCTCATGAGGTATCGACCAAGGGCATTGTCAGTATCTCTAATTTCCTTGATCTCTGATAATTTGATACATCCTCGGTTGTATCCTTCAGCAGCGGCCTCCCTGAGATCTTGAAACCTTCTGAGGGGGGGGCAAGCGGTTGATTGCCCTGGTACTACCAGTGGTGCTTTCCTTTTTGCTTTCGCTGCACGCTTTCTGAACTCCTTCCTCTTCAGCCTTTTCATGGCGGCCTCATCATCACCATGTTTGGTTCAGACAATTTCTGTTGGACAAAACTCCTAGAAATTTTGATGATCCCATAACTATCATTGGTATAATGTCTACACTACTAAGTGCATATGTTCGTAATGATTTTCTAAAAACTACATGATATCCATAATGTGACCCCATTAGAAAGAGATTGCAAAGTTTATCCTTGAACGACCTATCTGTAAACTACACCAACTAACTATGATTATTAGATCGTGATGATGTTTTTTTTTAAGGACGAGAATATCAGGTCATTGATGATGCTAGGATAATGTTTATCTGAGGATATATAGCCGTTGGTGACTAGAACAGCGCAGCATGACGAACTGAAAATCATTAGAGAACTGAAAATAGCTTTTGTCAAAACTGTTGAGTGATCGGCAATGTGATAATAGCGGCATAACTTATTTTAGGAAACCTTAGTGATGTTCACAAAGAAAGATTGTATCGGCAATCTGACTTCAAGACACCAGCTTGTAGAGACTCCTAATGACTACTTGCTTCTCACGACTATCTCCAACATGAGATTAAACATGCTATGTAAGAAAAGACCATTGAAGCCAAAATGGTTGGATGAAATACATAGAAGAAGTTGAAAGTGTTCAACGTTATATTTTGAGCGAATAGTTTTTCACTCTTAAGATCTCCATTGTAGTGTTCTCGCTGCTTTGTAAAAGTAAGAAGGTTAAGTGTATAAGTGTAATGGCAACATCTAAACCCTGATAGTATGATCTATTATCTTATAGGATTAGTACTTGTCAGTTGTAACTTATCTTGGTGACTACTAATGCATTTTAGCCCAAGATGTGGCTGTTGGTCTAAAGAGTTGACATAGGTTTAATGACAAAGCCTAACCACTTTAATTTATTGTGTGCTTTGTTTGATTTAGCATTATCTTATTCATTGCACATTAGCAACTCTAGACATCATTATAATATGCTTCTCTTGATCTGCAAATACTGTTTGCTAATTTCCACATAATCTTCAAATATCGTAGAGACAACCAATTCACCCCCACCCCCTCTAGGTTGTTTAGTTAGCCTCAACAATTAATATCAGAGCTTACTTGCTTGTTATTTGAAGTGTATTATATATCAGCATAAAGATCTTCATCTATGGCTAACTTTGTTGGTTTCTGTACAAGTGATGCACAATCTCCTAGCAAGCCTCCATACTTTAATAGCAACAACCATACTTCTTTTTACAATCAAAAGAAGAGGCTTTTTCCCTTTAATGTCCTATTCGGCCAAAAGAACTAGAACTGTCACAGGTACCAAAGATAATTCCAACTTCAGTGTTCTTATGCAAACAAAGAAACTTACAGCGAGCGCTCGAGCATTGAGCAGCATATATCTTCTATTTTGCAATAAACAAATCAAGATTTCAATGAAGACTATCAATGCTCCATTGAAAGGGAGTCTCGGGCAAAACTTGCAACTTCCTTCTTTCTCTCTTGGGTAAGTAAATGTTTCAGCGAAGCATAACTCGCAACATTCTTGATGCCTATTTCACGTGATCTATACTTCTATAGTCTATTTGGAGCACTTTCACGTGCGTTATTCCTCTCCATTACGGGTAGCACCAACTTAAAACTGCTACTGCCCACCATCAAAATGAAGGAATTTATTGAGCATGTTTAATAAATGAAGAGTTTCTTAAGATGATGATATTGATATTACATATCGCAAAAATGATTATATATGTTTAACAACAAGAAATTTTTTATTTTTTTAAGTCACTAATTCTTCTAAAATTGATTATCAAACAAGTGCTTTTTTTTTCCTCCCATTAGAACCTTAGATATAAGCTAAACAAAAAATGACAACTAAATAAACCTGAATCAACATTGATTCTACATATTTGTTGGTTATCTTGATTCATATTAAATAGTTACTTAAAAGTATATATAACCTTATTCAGTGTTTCGAGAAATGTTCAGCGGATGTGAAAAAATGGAAGTGAGGAAAGGCAAGGGGAGTAACAAAGTTTTTTTCATTTGGAAAGAGCGAGTAAATGATTAGTGAAGGTGAGGAAAATGCGCAGCCATATTCGGAAAGGAAGGATTAGGGGAAGGGGGGGAAGGTGTCCAGGAGAATTTACCGTAATATCCTCAAACAATTTAGCTTTTTCCGGCCATAGTCTGAGGGCAAAAAAGAGAGATGAAAATGTATTTGCACGTACTCCTTCCACGCGGGTTGGGCAGATGGAAACGGTGGTGAGCCCGGCCCAAATCATTTGCTTTCTCCTCCAAAGTAGCACTCCGGTCCAAAATTGGGGAAAAATATGTTTTGATCTGAATAGGTAAAACCTAATAACGCCCCGATTGGCCGGTTCCCTTTTAAGGAATCGGGAGGTCAGGGTTTCGCTCTCTTCTTAGCCTCGCCATGCGATGCGTGAAAGACGGCGCTATTTCAACACCATTTTTGTCACGACCCCAACCCCATCTTTAGGATCATGAGTGACACGGGCTATTTTTGCGATGTCCCAAACTCATCGCTATCCCGATTCTTTTTATCTTGTTATCATGCACATGCGGAAACATAAATAAACAACTCCTCAGACAAGCAACAGCTAAAAGACTGGGACATATATTACACAGAACATACTGATTAATATTTCAATAAGACTTTTACAAGCCCTTTCTCTACGGGCCCTCTTTTCTTTTTACATCACAGGACAAGTTTTCCACATAGATCAAGGGAAATTCGATCTCCTCTAGCATGACTACAACTCCCAAAATTGACGTGAGACTTCCATACCTACAAGACTAAAAGATGAGGGGTGAGTTTTAGGGAAACTAGTAAGTAAAATTCCTAGTTCTCTATTAGGAAATCATCTCATCATCAAAACCTAGCAAGTATAGCACTCGTAAATAGTGTCAATGGCAGATCAATCATAAGTCTATTGCCACCTCTCGACTATATGTATGTAATCCACTTTCAACTTACCAAATAAGTCATATCACCAAACAAGCTTATCAACGGCACCTAGTAACATGTTCAACAAGTTCATTAATCGTATCAACAGTTCTTCCCATACTTTCAGGGGCTTCCAACCGCAGGCTAAGTATCCAGCCTCAGGCCAAGTATCCCATACTCTCGGGGGCTTCTCATACTTTTAGAGGCTTCCTAACTCAACCAAGACATCCAGCCATCAAGCCAAGCATCCCATACTTTTAAGGGTTTCCCGGCTCCACTAGGGTATCACATTTAATGAACAAAGCATCGTCGCCAACGCTATGTAATGACGAGCATTTTTTCATCTTTAAGTGCACACACACAAGTGCATCACACAAGTCGATTCTTATCTTTTCCTTTAACTGACATATACAATGGCCCGAGGGCGTGCTCATTCGTTCATGTGTACCATGAGTCCTCACATAAAACTAATAAACATGTTAGGAAATGATCCTTGGTCCCCAACTTGAACCGATCACTTAGCATCCATCCTTGCACCAAACAAGGCTCAGAAATGACACGCCTCAATACCGATCCGTGACCTTGAGGCTTGGGTACCTCGCTTAGGTGAAGATCCTAAGCTTGAGAGACCTTGGTTCAACCCGATGTAAATATACCACGAACCGTGAATGATCCTTCGCTCTTGGTTTGATTCAACGTCAAACACAAGGTCTCCACACCAAACTGGACCCTAGAATTGGCACCCTTTGTGCCTTAGCAAGATCTCGTGGATTTGGGCGATTCCGATACCAATCAAGGTTTAGAATCGGCATGCCTCAATGTCAATCTAGGATCTTGTGGCCTTGGGTGATCCCCGCACCAAGCGAGATTTGGAACCAATACACTATTTATGCCGATTCAAGGCCTTATGATTTGGACGGCCTTGCCTTGCGATGAATTCAATTTGAGCGAACCTCAGCTTCATTTCCGAACATACATGACACAAGTACATGGCCAAACACAATTGCAAGCAAAACAAAGCAAAAGACATCACTCACCACTTAAAGCTTGACGAGTGAGCACTTGACTAGCCTCAACAATGAAATCAACCTTTCAAGAGGAGAAAGAAGAACCTTACTTACCTCAGCAAACCTCAAGAACTAGCTTGGATAACTTGATGGGGTGATGGTGCAAGGCCAAGAGAAAGGAGAGAAATGGGAGAATGGTGTGTGAATAGCAAAGGGGTTCCAATGATGGAAATAAATGAGGCATCCATATATTTATAGGCATCAACCTCATCATTACTCATTCAAGCGGTTCAATCACATTTCTTAGAGTGGCATGGCTATGGCATTAAGGTGGCAAGCCTAAGTTGTATGGTGTCATGCCTATTTTAAAATGTGGCACACCTAATGATCTAATGTAATGATTGGAAGCTTACTTGTTTCATTCCTATTGGACCATTTATACAATGCCATAATAACTTGGCCTACTTGTTCTTTAAAGAAAATCTTATGGTAATGATAACCACATCTTTCATGAACACCTAAGCCAATGACTCACCATTCTCATTAAATGCTTATATTTAGTTAATCATATATTTAGCACATGCCTAAGTTCAAGAACTTGCTTTCTAAGTTTTGGTCTTCTAGAATATTCCACCAAGTTCTATTCTTATTAGTTCACTTACATCCCGCATTTAATGAGAATTTAATGAAGTTTAATGATGATGGCATTTAGGTTGCTAACTCGGCATCTAGATTCGTAGGGCATTAATTGAGGAGTTTGGTTTCGTTCTTCGATTAGTCCATGTGTACACCATCCTTTTTTTGCCCATCAAGAATATCTACAACTTCATCATTACTTTTGAAAAATCAAAGAACACATCACCCAATTCATTAATGAGGTGTTCTCGAGTTTTCTTCCTTTTGTCATTTTCTTCATCGAGAATGTGGTCTAAAATATCTACAACTTCATCATTACAATTTGTGACGGAATAGCCGGGTCTATTCCCTGAGCTCATTCTGGTCAGCACCCAATCCACCAATGAGGTTCATGGTCGGTGCACTACTGATCCATGATTGGACATCACCAATTCAAAATTCCGTTATGATCACTAAGAATTAAATAGGAAATGATGAATTTTTGATAGGAAGACGGTCGCATTTAATCAATTCGAATCATTTGTGTATCGGTATATAACCGGGCAAAATCACTCGCAGGCAAAAACTGCGACCGATTGGATCGACCCATGACCATCCTCTGATCCAAAATCATGCCACGGCCAATTCTCGCGATCAAAACGTCATCTTATAAGCTAGTGATCCTATCCTATCGATATGGTTGGTAAAAAATTCGTGGCTAACACCTCAACAAATTCATGACCAGTCGGTTGGTTGGTCGGTCGGTCAGTCGGTCGGTCGATTGGACCATGACCAGTCCGCGATTCCTTGCCGATCAAGCCAATTGATCCATGGCCAATGGCCCATAGTCAATCTATTCAGGACCTTATAGCCGATCCTTACCAGGCCGGAATCAAGGATGTTACAATTTTTTAATATCGAATTTGAATCCATCATTGTGTACACACTTTAGACTTACCCGGGTGTAGTAGGGAGGGTTCTACTGCAACCCACTCAGGGAGTTTACTTGCCGCAACGAGCTCAAGCAAGGAAGATGCGAGTTCTTCTAGTGGTCATAAGAAAAATAAACCTAATAACACTTCAAATAGAAGCATCTATTGGTCAAATTCAGCTAATTTGACCGTCCAAGCCGTTGTGAATGCTACCGTGGACAAATTGGCGCGCTCTCTTTCTCGCAAATCCACTCAATTCCACCTAATTCCACTGTCCACCTTACAAACGTGCATAAATTTTTGCCAATGTGGATGCTACCGTGGGCGAATGGGCGGAAAAGTTTGAACTTGGCCTAGTGGGGCTCGCCAGGCTCAAGGCGTAGGCGGTTGCTGACAAGGGAACTGATGCGAGGCACCCTTTCGATGAACGCGGAGTACTAAAGCAGAGAACAAACTCGGCATCATCCATGTGCCAGCAGGAAAGGGGCTGGTGAATAGATTCCCCTTGTTGAAGCCATTGCTTTTGCACTTTCCCTGTTGACCGACACTGCATTAGCAAAACATCCAAGTGCAGAGGATTGTGAATGTCCTTGACATTCATACCTCAATCTCGCGACAGAGCAGCAGCTTCAGTGCCGAACCTAAGCGCTTCTTGGCGTGACTCAGAGAACCGCATCTTCAAATTGGTCCTCCGGCACTTAAACCAATCGTGTGAAGGAATCACATTCACGCGCTCCATATGCGCCGATTCCAGCTAGACACACAATCGGCAAACTTTCAAGATGTGAACTAGCTGAGCAGACGTAGAGATCTAACAGTGCTGCGATTGCTGCATTGTCTTGAGCTTCTCCAAGCTCCACTCATTCATATTGCGTCACTATGCAGTTATTTTTTATCTGATGTCTTAGAAGTGAATTTTCGTATTTTTACATCACACCAGCAAAGTCGGCAGGCTTAATCTCGGTGAAGATATCGGGATTCTTCCAACCCACTGTGAATTTCTTACACATAAGGCAGAGATCCAGTTTCTCATATACTAGTTTAGTGGTTTCATCCTTCCAGTAAACAGAGCATACTCTCAGGAATCAATGAAAGATGAAATATACTTCCAACTTCATATATAAATCAATTCACTGAGAAGAACTAATATCCTTCTTTCTACAATCAAGAGAACCATCATTCTCTCTCTAGAGGCTTTTCCCTGTTAATGTCCTAAGGGGCCAAAAGAACTGGCTGCTATTAAAGGTACCAAAATCATTACAACTTCAATGTTCTCATGCGAACAAACAAACTTGCAGTGAGAACTCCAGCATTGAGCAGCATATAAAGTTGATCTCTCAATGAACAAATCAAGATTTCAAAGGAAGACTTCCATGCTTTATTGAAAGGGAGTATAGAGCACAACTTGCAACTTTCCCCTTTCTTTTTTGGATAAGTAAATGTTTCAGTGAAGTCCAACTGGCAACATTCTTGATGCCTATCTCACATGATTTACTCTATTTGGAGCACTTTCTAGTGAGTTATTCCTCTCCATTCCGGGTAGCATCACCTTAAACTACTACTGCCTACCATCTCACTACTTCAACGGGGGCTTCCCAACTTAATGTCAGCTCATTGACTGAAAATATAAAAATCAAATCAAATCAAATCAAATCAAAGAGCACCTTCATAATCTGCAGACTGATGATTGATACCAAAGCCCTTCTTACTATCAACAAACAGATGATCAAAACAAAGGCCTTCTTTCTTCAAGTTGAGACCACATGAATAGAAACCTACATATTGGCACAAAACCAGTCTCCTTATTGTACAGGGCTATTTCAGTATACATGAAAGTTCACATTTTGCAGGTGAGGAGTTGGAAACATAAACTATGAAGACTATATTCACTATGGAAGAATCAGTACAAGATCAAGTACAAGGAATACGATAGGGAGAGCTATCACAAGAGATTTATAACAACATACAACTTGTCTTGTATAGTATCTTAGAAGTCGAGCTGACAAAAAAGAACATCAACTGAATAATAAATGATGAAATCAATTAAATCTAAGCACCGCGTCCAGAGGCCATCAAGATGAAGAAGCCTTGACTGCTTTAAATGCAGGGTGGAGCAATCCGAGCTCATCTTTCACGTCAAGTGGATTGCCAGTCTCATTTCTAATCCTCTTAACTCTCCTGCTAGCAAGCGATTTATGTGTGAAGCCATACATTTGCAAAATTTGGTTATCACCAAAGTTAAATGCCCGATCCATCTGCTTCAAGCACCTCTCAACCGGGTAGTCACCAAACTTACCGCACGGCTTGCACCCGACAAAGTGAGTCACGAGTGGCCACCGGTGATCACCCAGGCCAGGATGATAGTTCTCGATCATCTCCTCATATCTATCCACCAAAATCCCCCAATAACCGTGCAAATAGTAAGCGCTCTCCAAGTACACCTTTTCACCCCACTTATCTCTCTGGGTCGCGAGTAGATACACCATCGCAGACTGATCGTCGGCTTCGAAAACCGGCCTATCCTTAAGCTCCCTAGTCAAAATCTTCCCTGCCTCTTCCCTAATCTTCCCCTTAGGGCCCATCGGTGCCCAAGCATCGAGAATGTCCAGCGACCACTGGCAATTCCTAAGCAAGAAGCTACCAGTATTCAACCCAATCCAGTTCTTCTGATCGTACACCATTTCATTCCAACCATGCAGCACAAAGTTAGAGTCCTTGTACCTCTCCCATGGAACCTCAAACGCCATATCAGTGAACATAGCATCACTGTCCATCCACCACAAGAACTCAACCTCCGGATGCGACAACAGCAGCTTCCTAATCAAAGGCAATTTAGCCCAAAACCCAGCCATCTCAGCATCTAAGAGCGCCATATTGTAAAAGATCTCGACACCGTGCAACCTACAATAATCTATCTTATTCTTGATCGATTTCAGCAAGTAATGATCACCGACCGGGTTCTCGCACGGCTTCGGAGACGAACCTGTGACGAGCAAAACCCTAGGCTTGTTCGGCCCGATGAAATTGGGGTAACCGGGGTTGTTCTTCAGCCACTCCGCTCTCTGCTCGTCCCAATCGGAAATCCTCGGCCCGAGGGTGTACGGCTTGCTCGGATCCCGCTTCTCCTCCTCGCCTTCGTCGACGAGGATCGTGGATATGTCGAACGACTCGTAGCTCTTCGTCGACGACGAATCGGACTCGGACTGACCCGACGACGACCGCCCCGGGTCGACGGCGACCTCCTCGAGCACGCGGTGGGGCTCCCCGCGCTTCCGCGAGGTGAAGTGGTCGCGGAGGTCGTTGAAGTCCTGCTCGGGCGTGCCGAACTTGCCGGCGCCGATGGTGCCGCGCAGGACGACGACGGTCATCACGAGGCAGAGCGCGGTCACCTTGCCGTGCCGCATCGCGCGCCGGATCTGGTACCCCCGGCGAGCCCCCACCCAGTTCTCGAGCATCCTCGCGCGCCCCCGAGATCCGGGGATCGAAGCACGGACGGAAAGCGACCGGCGCGACGCCGACGTGAGATCCGGCGGGAAGAAAGGAAGGGGAGAGCTTCCGGATCTGGGAAATCGGCAATGGCGTCCGCCGGGGGGGCAGCGATCGGCCGCCGGCTCGAACCAGAAGAGAGAGAAAGAAGAAAGAGGAAGCTAGAGAGAGAGAGAGAGAGAGGGAGCGGGAGTGAGGAGCTGAAGAAGAAGGAGATCGGAAGATGGAGGATTTTACGTGGAAGGAGACAAGGGGAGAGGGATACAGAGGAGAGAGAAAGACGGGAAAGGAAGGAGGGGGGCAGGCTGCTACCGACAGGGTACAGCGTTTTGTATTTATCGGATTTTTTTTTTCTTATTTTTTCTTTTCCTTATTTTAAGGAAATAAAAAGAGATGTCGTTGTAACTTTCCATTTTCACTGGTTCTATTGCCCTCGCTTTCCTTTTCTTTGTTCCCGATTTTTTATCTATTTTTCGACACCCGTTTCTCTCTCTACTGATATTTTTACGCGTATAAATTGTATTTTCCGCGTCGGATTTATCCGGGAAAATGGAAAAAATTTTAAAAAGATATATATTTTTTTTTATTCTGGGTGCGGGCATGATTGAGCGCGTTGTCTGCGGTCTGAACTGGCACCAGTTCGACCTTTCGTAATCTTTTCTTCTTTTTTTTTTTTTGACTTTTCGTAATCTAAGACAAGGACAACGGGGCGGTGCTCCGATCCGGGTCGCTCCGATCCGGGAAGATCCGAAATTAGCGGTAGGCTTTGTTTTTTTGTTTTTTTGTTTTTTTTGCTTTTTTGTAGATTTTTCAAGAATTCGTTTCGAGACGGACGTCTGCATCTCGCCAAAACCCGTTGCTCTCTCTCTCTCTCTCTCTCTCTCCCTTTTTTCTGTTAATTTTTATTTCCAGGAAAGGCCTCCAAAACATGAAGTGCAAAGTCCGGCTCCATAAATTAATCGAGCATTTACAGTCCTTCTAAAGTATTTTTTTCAGTAAATAAATATCTTGTAATGTTTACATGCTAGACCAGGGATGAGCATATTAGATCAATTGAACCAAGAACCACTCGGTCCAACTAGTCCTAAGCAGTTCCTAAGGACATTGATCCAGAAATTTTCAGTGTAGTTCCCAATTCCAGCGAGTTGACTATATTTTTATATTTTTTAAAAAATAGCAACTAGTCCAGTATTCTTTTGAGGAAAAATTTACCCACAGAATGTTGAAATCTGGAGGTGGAATTGCCTAGTGATCAATTGCATTGGACTGGACTGGATCGGTTGAAATAAAATAATTGTAATTTGACTAGATTGCTCGAATGATAGGTAAGTAATCTTTATTAAAATAAAAGTTGATCTTTCTCGTTTTCACATCTACGGTGGCATCGATTAGTCAAATAGTGGTGGAGCACCACCACCGTCGAGTGCTGAAAAGACCTACGTGCATCTCAAATTTTAAATTATTATTATTATTATTATTATTATTATTATTATTATTATTATTAAATAGTCTTGTGCTCGAGTAATTGATAACGATTTTCACTTACGTCGGAGGTCCGGATCATGGTCATATACCTTACGTCATAATCAGAGTAAGCGTCTAGAGTTTCAGTTTCATTATCTATACAAGAACCCCTTATTAAAACAAAAGAATAGCTAATGAAAAAAGCCATAAAATTGTACACAAATATGACTTAACCTCCATTTTTGTTTAGCAAAAAATAAATGATATGAAAAGTATTTTCCTAAAAATGATCATTTATATTAATCACAAAAATAAATAAATAATAAAAATTTTATTATTCACGAAAATATTTAAATATAAGTTATTATTGATAATAAAAATATTTTTCCTTTACTTGTTATTTTAAGTAATGAAAGTAATCATTCTTAGAAAAATATTTTTTTTATAAAAATCATTCATTTTCCACGAAACATTAATGGCACATAACTTATATGTGGTAACTTTATGGCTTCTCAACTCGATTGATAATATAGGGAAAGAAAATTACACAATAGATGAGGTGGATAAGTATATATATCGTTATTTTATTTAAAAGTACGTGAAAAGATTCAACAAAATCTTGAAATAAAGTTGTCGTGAGTTTCCATCAATTCGAAGACAAATTAATGAAACATTTTAGGTGAGTCAAATTCAATCATCATAAACATTACAATACACTCATTTGGACAGTAAAGAGTAATCTTATGCTTAACGTTGGACAGTAACTCAACATTAGGGAGATTTACCAATTTATTTCTAAGCCTATTGTACGGATGCTAATTTAGTCCTAAATTTTTTCATTTTGTCAAAGTAATCCTAAACTTCTATGCAAAATTTCAATATGATATATCCAACAAATTACAACTGAAAATCTCTGATATGACGATCCACAAATTATCTACATCAACATGTTACGTAGGGTAACCGATGATAATTGGACATTATGTCTGGCCAAAAGAACTACGTTGAAATTTTGCTTGAAAATGTAGTACCATATTGACAAGGTAGAAAAGTTAAAACTAAATCGAGATTCATACAATAGATTTAGAACTAATTTGCTGATTATCCCCTCAACACTGAATATATTTTGATTAACTATAATTGTAATGCAATGATAGATTATCCAATATATTCTTCTTACTCGTGGGAGGCAAAAAAGAAAAAAAAAATTGTAAAGACACCGGACAAAATAGAATGTTGTTGGGGCAATATGAAAAATTTTGGAAAAACTGAGCTCAGGTAGCATTATTTTGAAACGAATCCCATTCTATGTAAATAAGGGAAGCTTCCATGACAAAATCTTACCATTTGAGGAATATATTCTTTTGACAAAAATAAAGAATATATTCTGTAAAAGAAACCGTCTTTAATAATTGAAGTCCGTTAGTATATCATGTTATTTTATTATAAATCAAAAGAATAGTATATTTACTTGCGCGAATATGATGCGACATTCTCATATGTACATCGATAATGGGCACATAAGTTTATCAAAATCGAAGCGTTTATCATCAGCAAATAAGACTATTTTTTATATGTGTATAGCTCGTTTAATCTTGTATGTCGGACCAGTTAAAAATATTTGCATAATATTTGCTTGTGAATAATTTAAGGTAATTGATTGTGTTTAAATTGAATTAAAGTATTTATATCATTATAGTATGTAATATGCACATGCTCATCACGCACATAGTCTTGGATATGCAATACCAATGCCCTAAAATTTTAATAATTGATGAGGCAAGATGCGAGAGAATTATCAAAAAATCTTAAATTTATTGTAATTATGTCAATTTAGTTATAAAAATTTTAATTGAGCTAATTGAGTTTTAAAACTTTTCATGTTTTGCCAATTAATACCATCTGATCAATTTTAAGCTAGAAATCACCAATATGGACTCTGGCAATCTTATGTAACATGGCCGGTATTGGCGTAAAAATTTTAATAATTTTTCGAATTTTTTCTTTGTAATTAAAATGTTAATTAAAAATATTCACATCAGCACCGCCTGTACCATGTACGACAGTTAGCATTCACGTTAACGATTTTCAATTGAAATTGATCAAATTGACTCAATTGGCACAACATATAAAGGTAAATTTATGATTAAATTGACACAATTACAATATTTTTGTGGCTTTTTTCAGTAATTTTTTCTACGAGATCCACACAGATTTGATAAGTAGAATATTTTAGCCATGATAATCAGTACTTGTCCATGAGATTTATATGTTCTTTATGTGCATGCGGTCTTCCTCCACATATAAGTTTAAGTTTTTGGGTTGCCCATTTTTATTTTGTACCATGTTCAAATACGCCAAATTTATATTACACGTGCGAAGCCTTCCGTTTGTCGAATTTCACGTGCCGTTCTTCATCAGATTTGCACGAGAGCAGATGCTACTGTATTTCACATCGCCTGTCCACCAATGGCCTCTTTTCGCCTGTGATCCTAAACTTTTAGGTTAAACCTTTTCATCTCAAAATGGTATAGCAGAACGACCTAGCGATACTTGAGTACGCTATAGCCGCGAGCAAAAGCAGCAGGCCAGTATTAAATTGATGAATGTGGTCAGTCCAAGCACGTCTCTAATAAAGAAAGGGTTAATCATGCAGCTGGCGAGCTGAATGAGCTCACGTTTCTAGTACCTCATTGTCCAAGGTAAGACCCCACGTCTAATGTTTGCAAATCATAGCATTTTTATTGGTAATTAAAAGATTTGTGTTAGTGGGAATTCTTTATTCATGAAGATGATCGAAGCCGCGGGAATGAATTAATGCTTAAGAAATGTACATGTGCAAAAAGAATTAGACCCACAAATATGTTCCATTCTTTGCGCCGAGTACAACTAAATTGCTAATCTCATGTTTGGGTAATCTTTACGAGCTTCAACTATGGTCTAATGCTTCGACCCAAAAAAATTTAAAAAAAAAAAAAAAAAAAAACTAGGGTAGAACGCGATTTATAATATTAATGGGATATTCCATGAGTTCAAAGTGCAATTAAGTAAGATTGTTTTTTTTTTTTTTTGTCGTAATAACAGATTATGTACAATAGTATAATGATGAAAGGGACAATGGCATAAATGGTTTTTGAATGTATGACATGGTTCATAAACTTTTATTTTGTTCAATGTGATTCAATGAACTTTATCCAATGTGCAGTGTGATCCTTGAACTTTTAATTTATTTAATATTGTCCTTGAACTTGTGGTACATTTCATTTTAGTCCTTAAACTATTTGAAAATGTTTACTATCGACATTCCATCAGTTCAAGGTCAAGACAACATGAGATATTTTTCATATGATTTAAAGATTAGATTGAATATGTACCTAAATTTTAATTACCATATTAAACAACTTAAAAGTTCATGGATGGTAATTTACATTCTGGTTAAGTTTAAGGATTATATAGAACAAATTATAATTTGAGAAACTACATTACATATTGTGCCAAAATTTAGAAATCATTCATGTTATTTTCTCATGATGAAAAAAAATTCAGTAAAAGGAAGAAAAAGAGAGAGTTGAGTTATTTTAGGAAATTGATCTACACTCTTTCAAAATGACGTACATTGATTTAAATTTATAGTAAATGAGAGATTCGCGAGATAATACAATTAGTTGTTGACCAATTTCCATTACCGTTCGCCAATTGTTTGGGAATATCCGGTTATAATTAATCTTCTAACAAGTATGGGCAATGTTATTTTTGAGTTTTCTTTATAATAGAGATGTATAGGAAACTATAAGGGTTGAATTTTAAGGAAAAGGTTCTCATTTCTTGATGAAAAGCTTGTACTATATATAAAATTTTCAAACAATTGTGAAGATTAATTTTTTGTCCATTGAATTTATACTCCGCATCGTAGCGTTACCATGTTCAATAAAATGAGAATGCGCTTCTGATTTCTACTACCCATATTTTCGAATGTGATCTCATAAATCGTGATCAATCCAATTTATGACATTAACAACACAGGTATTGCAAATAAGACCTGAAGATTTCTCCAAAAAAGCATATCATCCATTGAAAAATAAAGATAGGACTCTTTTCAACAAAAGCAAGGTGGTACTCTTGCGATATCCTAAAATTTTACACCTAATGACTCATGGATGTCAATCCGAGATTTCGTGTGATTATGATAAGAAGTGCATTAGTAAATGATTGGATGAGACACGAATCGAAAGTTGGGTCACTTAGGACCGTAATAAAAATCATTCGGAAATTTCGCGAGCGACTGGAAATGCAGTCTCCCGTCAATTTCTGCGTCTTCATTGGTTTCGGTATCAAAGAAACGGAAGAAAAAGAAAAGAAACAAAACAAGGAAAAAAAAACCAAAAAAAAAAAAAAGGGGGAGAAGACCGGAGCTGCTACTTCTTCAATGATTATTGCGGAAACGAAGAAGAGGTCTTAAAAGTTTTTGAAGTCTAACTTTATTGAAGTTTGGTTCTTTGAAGAACAAATCTAATTAATTAGCTTCTAAGGTCGAAAAGTGGTATTATCATATTAACGTTTCTATTTGACTTTTAGGCTCCATTTGTTTCGCGGAAAATAACTTTCAAGAAAACGTTTTCGGATTTTCTAATGTTTGTTTCACGGAAAATGAATTCATTAGGAAAAATGTTTTCCATCGAAAGAAAAAAAATTTCTAAAATAGGGAAAAATATTTTCCATATTTTAAAAGTGGAAAACATTTTTCTCACTTGATCTCTTTTATCTTACTCGACCGAAAAAAAAAAAAAAAAAAAAATCTCTCTTACCTTACACCTCTACAGATCCTCATTTCCTCCTCCCCTTTTTTCTTCTTCTTCTCTTTTTCTATTCAAATTATTTTTTAATTATATTTTTCTTTTTTAATACGAATTATTTATAATTTCCTTTTTTTCTTTTTTTCTTTTTCTTTTCTTTATTTTCTATCTTCTTCTTTCTTGGCTAGTCGTCGGACTAGGTGAACCTCAAGCTTATCGATCTCAAACTCGCGCTCGTCAATTTGGTGAGCGGAAAACATTTTCCTTATTGAACACTGAAAAATATTTTTCGAAACATTTTCAGATTTTAGCTGAACACAAAAAAATATTTTCATTTTCTTGAAAAATGACTTATGGGAAAATATTTTTTGGAAATGGCCCATTTTCCGCGAAACGAACATGTTGGAAGTTTATGTTCTGGTTTGGGGTGCTTTGGCCATGAAAACAAGGAAAAAAAATTATTTAGGGCATGATTGAGCAGTTCGCCATAGGTTTCTTTAGAGGGATCATCGATCTTAAGGTGGATCCAATCATGATCTAAAATCTGAATTTTTTTTTCTTTTGCAAAATATCTGAAATTTACCTTTCGGAATTGAGAACTTAACCGATCTACTTTACGACCAGCGTGAAATTGAACCCTTCACCTCCGCCGGAGAACTAGTTCTATTCATTCTTTCTTTGATTTTTTATATTCAGTTTTTTTGTATTTTTTTTTTTTTTTTTTACATTTTTTGCAATTATGATAAGTAGTTACATAATCGTAACTTAGATACAGAGAGGGATTCGAGAAATTGACCGAAAAGAGAGCACCGTCCCTTAGGGAAAGCCAGCAAATTGAACTGGTCGACAAAATTGATCTAGGCTGGTTCAGTTACTAAGTTGAACCGGGTCCGATGCCCATCTCTATTTTTGCAAAAAGTAAATAAACAAATGAAGCTCACATTTTAGACAGTGAGGTCCAAGACTTTTCCAGTTTAATTTGTGCTCTTAGTAGATTTAACCTAGGATCGATCAACCCAATCCATGTTTTGCAAAGTATCGAGTTTAGAGATTCACAGGCATCATAAGAGAGATTTAAATTAATTAACGAGCACCATGGACACTAAATTCAAACTTGAATGAGCCTATCCGTCCAAGTTACTTGAACAAGCACTTGATTTTTTTTTTTTTTTTGTCAATCCTACTCTATACCTACTCTACACTCACTTTCAGACTTTTGCCCTGCCTCTTGCAGGGCGTGGACGTCAAAACCCACTTCTGAAATTTGCGCGTCCCCACCCCATCCCTCCCTGAGAAGGTGGGGGTTTGAACCCGCCACCTCCCCATTCCATGTTGGAAGAGTGGCCACTGGGGCAACAAGCACTTGATTCACTCGAGGAATTCATGCTAATTGAGTTGGGTAGAGACTTCAAATGATTGAAAGGAATACGAGAACCGGGTCAAGTCAGAACCGATTCAACTCAGCACAACCCGACACTAAATTGCGGATTTGACATTATGGTGTAGATAAACTATTCATATTTTACCTTTACCAAAAAAAAAAAAAAACTATTCATATTTTACTATTCCTGGCTGAAACATATAAGCGGGACATGCAACATGTCCTTCCCGCCTCAGGTCTATTTTTCTAGACATATCAGTCAACAATGATCGGTTCTAAAATGAGTCGGTATCTAGTTTATGGAACCAAGAATCTGCTCACATAGTCTTGGGACAGGACTAGATTGGATCAGCCGGTCCAATTCGGTTCCAAGATTAGTGATTTTTTTTTCTTTTTTCGGTTTCTTTATTTTCTGCAAGTGGAAGTTTTCCAACAATAAAAAAAAAAAAAAAAAATTATTCTGTCAATCCGATCTAACCGATCCGGTTCCTTACGTGGAATCAAGAATTGAACCGATACTCCCAAAAACCACCTAAAGTCAATCGTTTTAGTCCCATCCTTTTCCGAATTGGATCAGGATTGATCCACATCCCTAATGCCAACCTCATCCCAGGAGAGGGAGCATACATTGGCCGGACAAATGTGCCACTGATGTTCCTTCTTTTTCCCCTCCCCACCTCCCCCTGCCCCACCCAAAAAAATTAAAAGCTCACTTCATCTATAAAAAAGGGTCAAAGCATGTAAGAAAGTCAAACCATCTTAAGAGAAAAATATCAATTAAGAGTTCAATTGGATATTCTTAGTCCGGCTCGCACGTCAGAGTGGGTATCAAAGTATCAAAAATTATTTGACTATCAGATTTATATACGCACGGCCTCTTTCTAAGTATAATTTTAAAGTTTAAGGTTTGATATTCTAACATTTATTTGTTTTGAAGAAAACTTAAAATTTGGAAAATGTATTTTTAAAAATAATCACTCGTATTTCTTACAAAAATGAATCAATAAAAAATATTTTCATCGTTCATTAAAATCTTTAGATATTAATTGTCGCCAATGATGAAAATATCTTAAATTTGCTAATCATTTTAAGCGATATAATCAATTATTTTTAGGATAATTTATAAAAAGAAAAATATTTCAAGTTTTTCCAGAAATAAACAGACTCGAAAGATATTGAATAGCAAAAGATGTAGCGATGCTTCGGCTCAATAATTGATTTCCACGGGCAAAAGCACATGAAGGGTTGGGGGGCCGTGCCATTATTGCATCGATGAATCTGGTCATTCCATGTACGTCTCCAATAAAGAAACCGCTAATCATGCACCCGGTGACCTGAACAAGCTCACGTCTTGCTACCTTACTTTCCTGGGTGAGACCCCACCATATAAGGTCTACTGATCAAAACCATGGGATTGAATTACTGCTGAAGATACGTACATGTGCCTCTAGATTAGACAAGCAGAACAAGAGTGTTCATGTGATGTCCTAAAATTTTATGCCTAGCGACTCCTTGACACAGAGTTGAGATCTTAAGTGATTGAGTGCGTGATTCAATGAGATACGAATTAAGTGTGGCCCTGTAGGACGTCAATATATTCATTGGGAGATATTGTGAGTGATTCGGATACCTTAGAAATTGCATCGAGGCCCCAATTATATGAACTTGTTGCTATCCTACAAGTAAAGAGGAAAAATCATGGGTCATGTTAGTTCCCAAAACAATAATTGCATGAAAATCCGCTAGCACGGCCAAGTGTGGGATAGTGTCTTTTAAGAAAATTTACTAAAACTCATAAACTTATTATATGGATAATAATTTAATTATTCTTTTAATTTGACTTATTTAATTCTAAACCTTTTTGACGATTTGCCAATATAGCATTTCCATCTAATTCTAACAAGGCGTGGGCTAAGGTGGGCAATTTTTGCAATCTAAAAACTTTTATGAATTTTTTAATTTTTTTTGTTTTATCCTTTTTATCCTTTTTCTTTCTATCTCTTTTTATTTCCACTAAGTCAAGCAAGAGTCACTGAGTGACCCTTGTTGACCACTGGCAAGGGTCGAGGCCCTTGCCTAGAGACCTCGTCGGCCACTAGGTGAGGGTCGTGACCCTTGCCTATGGCTAAAGAGTTTTTGTTTGATGAGGCCCTAACCAAACTTAGTAGGAACAAAAAAAAGGAAACGGAAAAAAGGAAAATAAAAATTAAAATTAAATTAAACTTATTTCAGAAAAACAAAAAATTGTTCATATAAACATCGATTGTGTCACATAGTGTGACTAGCGATCATGTCAATGATGCCCAATTAAAATTAGCTAAAAAGATTATATTAGAAAATCGTCAAAGATTTAAGATTAAATTAGTCAAATTGAAAAAAATGTATAGCTGAATTAATATTTATATAATAAGTTTTTGAGATTGCCCGATCATAAACCCGCTCCAGATTTTTGGCACTGGACCGGTCGTTTTCACCCGAGAACTAGGCGTTGTTCTTTTCTCTCTCTCTCTTTTTTTTTTTTTTTCGATTTGGTCTTAAATCAGTTTTTTTTTTCTTCATTTTGCACAATCACGACAAGTTGTCACGGAGTCGGCAATATGGATACAGAGAGGGATCCGACGGACCCGGAATCCGAGATTACGAGAACAAGAGAGGGCATGAGCGCATGTGAGAGAGAGAGAGAAAGAGCGGCTGCAGCATATGTGACTACTTGAAGAAGAGAGAAGAATTTAAATATTATTATTAAACGAAGGTCAATAATCGACAGCACTAAGGCGAAGAACTTAGGCAGTCCTGCTTAGGCACCAAGCCACCGTGACCCAGGCAAGGTTGGATCTAAATGCCGGTGAGCCAAATCTAGTAAGGGTGACCGATTCCCAGTCCGGTTCGGTCTAATCTAATGGAAATGATCACTTATTTAATATGAAGATGAATTTAAAAAAAAAGAGGGCAAGAGATTTTGGTTTTCTCCGATGAATTTCAGTCAGCGTGATTGAAGGAATTAAGTCTTCGGGACTATAAAAAAAGAGGCAACGAATGTGGCAAAGATTGTGTCCATTTTATTTTGGCAACAAATTGGCAAGGGAATTTAGTCATGAGGGAAAGAGCATACGAAGAGAGATATTCTCTTTGGAAGATAATGGGAAAGGTTGACGAATGAGGGAGAAATAAAAGGAAAATATGAATTAAAAGAAAGAGGGCGAGAGATTTAAGCATTAATAGGAGCAAAGCAAATTAAGGAGATCATCCACGCCACTTCCTTCCCTTAATATTTTAAAGAAATATAATACACATACATACATATGTATATATATATATATATATATATATATATATATATATATATAGTTGGTCTAATCCAGTTCCTTCTTGGAATTAGACACCGATTTCACTTTTAAGAATCGAAAATTGGACTAATACTTTTAGGAACTAAATGGAACCAACTGATTCTGTCTGGTTCGGAAGGTTTCCTATCTAATCGATCTGTTTTGCTCACCCCTAAGATCTGGACCAACCACTTGAGGTCACACGACCCCAGGTGGAAGGTCATCCAACCTCATCGAGGGTTGTGCCTAGGCTAGGATCACATGACCTCCAATGACTCCACCCTATGGTTGTGCAACCTTCCATTGGTTCGCCGGTGCTATATTTGACCTTGCCAGCAACGTCAAGCATTACCAATCTAGGTGAGGATAAAATTGGATTTTTGAAATTCTAGTGAGGATAAAGTTGGAAGAAAATATTCATTAGCCTTCTAAAAATGCTCAAACCTTAAGTTGGGTAGAATTTGCATTGGGTTAAGGGACTTTGGAAATGTTAGCTGTGATTTAAAAGCCTTTAAAATTTTCTTGCGAAATACTCTTACTTTGGCATAAAGGCCTTTAGAGGCTCAAAGCTCATTCATAAAGCTACGAGCCTATGCCAAATGCAACCTAACTCCCCTTGATGACCTAGGCATGAATTTTCTTGATGGCAAGTTAAAATTTTATCCTAACAAAAAGCTGACCGATTCATGAGCCTATTCGGTTCTAAGATAGAATCGAATATTCAAACCCATGAATTGGAAATTGAACCAACTCGGTTGGCTCCCGATAATTCTATCAAAAACCCACCTTGTACAACCTCGAATAGGTCAATAAAGTGGATCCAAACCAATTCGATTTCAGGATAGAATTGGGATCAATGCTCACCCCACAAAAAAAAGGAAATGAACAAATTAAGCTCATATTTTGAATGGTGAAGTCGAGACTTCTCTAGATTTAATTTGTGCCTTCGGTAGAATTAACTTAGGATTGATCAACCCAATACATGTCTACCTCAGTCTCGGAGAGGAAGCGTAAACAATTATATCGGACCAACCCGTGTGATGTTCCTGGGTCCCCAAAATACATGGGCCGGACCAACGTGCCCGCTAATTATCATTCTGTATTTTATTTCCCCCCTTAGAACTCATTTTATCTCTAATAAAAGGGTCAAAGCATATATTTAAAAAAAAAAAAAAAAAAAAAAGAAGAAGGTCAAACCATTTTAAGAGAAAATTCTCAACTAAGAGTTCGGTTAGATATTCTAGTCAGGTGATTTTTGCCATTTGATGCAATCATCATCACCAATGACGAGAATCAACCATCATTGCCAATTTGCGCCGAAAAATTTGAACGTGGCATGACTTTGTCATTGACTAACACCATCTAATAACCGCAAGAAAATAAGAATAGCTGAGGAAGATATAGAGAAAGAAAAGCTGACTTCTACAATGCGAAAAATCCCTAGCTAAACAGAAATTGCAACTTAAATTAAGAAATTGCAAGAGTAAAAGTCACAATGGCAAGAAATCCCACCCACACGACGCAAGGCCCCACGATTTCTCCGGCGAGAGGATTCACCTTCCCGAACTCGCGCTTGCACGCCGCAAGGGTCCCCAAATGCACGAGGCAAAAGGCCAGCCCGACCCAAGTCGCCCCCATCACGAGTACCAGCGGGTCCCACACTATGCCGAGCGACGTGGCGGCGATGTAGAGGGGCAGCGCGTCGGATTGGGCGCCGAACCCGCCCTCGGCCCACACGAGCCAGCTCGCGAGGCCCATGAAGAAGGACGAGCCGAGCGAGACCGCGTGCACGAGCCAGAGAGGGGGGAGCCACAGAGGCTTGGGTCGCTCATTGTACCTCTTGCCCGACCCGAACAGAAGGATTATGGCCACGGTCAGGGCCAGATTCGTTCCGACGACGACGGCGAAGGTCTTTAGGGCGCGTTTTGCCTTGACCCTTCTCTTCTCTTGGCGGGCTTTTGACGAGGGCACTGCCACCGCCGGCTCGGAATGATCGTTCTTGATTCCATTATTGAAAGTTTGCGGAGGAGGAGGAGGATGAGAAGAAGGAGGAGGCATGGCTAATTGGCAGATTATGTTGGGAGAGTAATTGGAAGATGACGGGTTGGGGATAAAATGTGACTAAGAGGATAGCCAAAAAGGCAATTCATTGAAGAGGATGGCCAAATAGGCAATTCATTGAACGGCGGGGAGCGAATTTAGGGACTTAACAAGATAGGACTTAATTTTCTAGGGGAATTCAATCGATTGAATCATTCATGTAGCGACACTTATTCAGCTTTCCCTTCGTTTTCCCAATACTTAATAATGGCGCTATATCTTACGGCTTTGGTTGGAGGACTGTTGAATCTCTCGAATGAGCAAGTATACGACTAGGATTTGAAATAAGGTTATTTTAAGGAAAAAACGGTAAGTTTATTTACCTAGATATTTCAAAATATACTAAAGATATGTTTACTTTGCGGAAAATGAATAATTTTAATTTTTTCCTTAAAAATGACCATTTGTATAGGTTATAAAAATAAATGAATAAAAATACATTTATCATTCATGAAAAGAATTAGTCATAAATTCTTATCGATAATGAATATAATTTTTATTAATGAATAATTTCAAGCGATATTATTTTTTTTATAAAATATCTTCTAAATTATTTATTTTTTATGAAACAAGTGGAGTTTAAAGTAGAATGAGCATGCGTTGCCAAGAAAAGACTGACTTTCCAATGCGATTTTGGCCATTAAAAGATACAATTCCTGAATAAATATAAGAAATTAGCCTTGTTATTGTTATCTCAATAAGCTTCATAGGATAAATCTTGTAAAAATTACTATTGATGGTGCACTTAACTAGTTTACAAATGTTTCGAAGCCATACAAACATTTCAAAGTATGGTAATATGCCCTAATCAAAGGTTAATCAGTTACACAAGTTAACTGTAAAGAACAAAATATTCTGTTGCGGAATTTGATTGAAAGCAAAACTTTTATGTCTCTTTTTAGTAAATTAACTTTTTCTTTCTACCAAAAATAAAATCAATTTCCTTTGGCCAAGGTATGTCATTATAAAAATTTACTTTACCGAGGTTAAAAATGTAAAGCGAATCTTTTTGCCTTTTAGGACTGTCATTAGTATCTAACTATTGTTAAAATGAACATCGTAAGATTTACTGGTTATTAATTATCTTCTGACTTATGAGATGCGCTTTAAAATGACAAGTAAAGAGCATTCTCAAATTGCCAGATATTAGCATTTGTCATTTTATTCAATGGTTTATTAGTATCCTTCTAAACATTTGCTTTGAAAAAGAAGGGGTTTTAGCTAAACATGGCTAGAGAAGGAATGTAAGATTTTTAGGGAAAGTTCACATTGATTTTATTCAGGATCCTCCTTGCCTTTTAAAACTGAAGATAATGGCATCACAGTCCTTACTTATAGCCTTTTAATGCCGACAATCTTGGCCGTCCAATTAGTACAAAATGGGAAAGTGATTTCATGACAACTGATGACACGACATGGGAAAGAGATTCCCCGACAAAGCTTACAGACCTCACCTCAGGACACTTCAATAGCCCGATACAGGCTGAGATTCTTTTTACTAACTGATGGGTTCGTCGATGACGTCCAGATCGAAGCTGTCGATGAGTCACTGGCCTCTTGACCTGTCTCATACGTACGAGATTCTTAATATGCCTGTTCAATAATGAAAATCCCATCGATTCTGTCTGATTGGACCCGACCTATGTCATCTCCTGCGGCTTCATGTGTCTATAATCATGTCTTCGGAATATGTGTTTAGCCAAAGGGACCTTTCAATAGTCCAGTTCCACCCGCAAAGAATTCCCTGCACCCCTTTGTATGCTTTGCTGATTTCTAGAAAATTGCATCTAAATGACCTGTATAACTTTGCAACTAGACATAAACAATTTATTTGGTTTATTGATTGTGAGTTGTATTAAATAAATCCCATATCGAAAACTTGATTTGATTTGGAGTAATTAATTTATCATAATTGGCTCATAACTTATTTATATAAAGTTTTGAATGAATGTGTATCTCATTTAATATGTTAATAGCTCAGACTTACGCCCTATCTTAGTGACAACCTCCTCGGTGAATAAATCAAGCTATTGTTGCACGCTTATTAAAGTTGATAGTTTGGTGAATATCTCAAAGAAGGAATCTCCTTATCACCTCGATTTCCCAGCAACATGAATAGTATGGTGGAAGAGATTAGGAGTAGGTAAATGTTGCGATGTAGCAACACGGCCCGAATGGCACAACCTTTGCGGTTCGGTTGGGCAAAAGTAGGGGTGTACAACCAAACTGGTTCTACTCAAGAATCGAACTGGAGTGAACTGCTTGAAAAATAGGTCAAAGAATGGGTTCTTGTTGGAACCAGTTCGAGAACAAGTTCCAAATTTGTGGAATCAATTATAACCGGTTTGAGAACAGATTTAGAGTGAATACCCATCTAGGAACCAAATCGGATCACCATGTTTTGGAATAGGTTTTATAAGCTAAAAAGCCAAATACCTAATTTATTTTTACCCTAAATCCTAACCTCAACACTCCCTCGTTCTTTGTCCTTCTTCAAAACTCCTCGCCAGTCTTTCCTCTTCCCCTAAATTTTTATGGATGAATGGGGAGTGGAGTTTTATAAATTATGTTTTATTTTGTGTGTTTAAATTTTTTATCGTTTATAATTGTACGTGACTATATATTCATCTTATGGATTATTGTTTTTAGCGGATTAGGATTCCTTTTATTCATCTTTTACTTTAAATCGTTTCGTTATTCATATTCTCATATGATTTTGCTATAAAAAATGAACCAAAAAAAGGAACAAAAAAATAAAATAGGTTCTCAGTGAACCTTGTAATTGGACCAAAAAAATAGGGTAGGTTCCAAATCCAATTCCAGGCAAACAGGATAATTTCTAGGGTTTGAAAATTAGAAACTGATTATAACAGAATAGGTTAAAGATTCTAGCTCTACAATTTACCCACCTTGAAATCAATCACCCCTAGGCCAAATAAACCCGAGATGAACATGATCCTTATTGGAGATTTGAGTTGACACATGTTGATGCAAAAGGGTACATGAATTATGGGGAAGCAGAGCTATCACAAGGGAAGATTGTTAAAATGTACATGTAAATTGTGTTAGTTTAGTCCCACGTCAGAAAATTGGTGTGTCATAGATTGGTTAATATATTTTAATTGGCTCATAACTCTTTGATTTAAACTTATGAGTAAATGTGAGTCTAACTAGAAAATTTGACATGGGACTTGGACAGTCCATTTTACACATCCTTAATGGAGAACAAATTTCTTAAGTGCATATTTGACAGCTAGGAATTTTTAATGGGGAAATGATAAAGGAGTTCCACCGGTGAGAAATGCCCACTTTTGTAACCACAAACGTACCTCTTCCCATCAATAACTCCAAAAGGTACTGATGCCCAGTACTTGTCATCAGCGTCCATTTGAAAACCCCTCTTCCCTAGAGAAGGTATTTAGAGGAAGGTGCTCAGTTTTCTTTCAAAACCTAGATGGCTTCGGTATCAGTTTGTCTCCATGGTGGTGGATCCCTTTGGAGCAGCTTCTGCTGAGGAATGAGGATCTTTTTCTATGAAAGCATGATGGCATCTTGAATCACAATATCAACAAACTATGTTAACAACTTAGATGTGAGCTTCCTCATCTGGGCTGAATAGGAGAATGTCACCTAGGTGGGTGAGAGCACCGTGAAGAATGGGCTTGAAGATCTTGCCTGTGGCCTTCTAAAACAATGAAAGCGTTGTTTTAAGTCTAAATGATATAACCATCCACTAAATATGTTTGTTTGGGATATAAAATCCTATTTTAGATCTTTCTTATGAATGAATGCCCGATTGACAAAATCATATTTTGAGATCAAATATACAAAATATTATGGCTTTCGAGATACTTCAGAACTAGGTGTTCTTGTTAGGCAGTCAACAAGGGTCTGAATTGGCTTTTGAATCAAACTCCTTGAGGCAAATGTCTTGGCATTCTTGTAAGGAGACCTCAACTAATGACAATATCTCATTTTGGAGATGGAAAGCCTAGTACTTGAGTTATCACTTGGTAATTGTTGAAACTAACAATGTAATCTAAAGGAGGGTGAATAAGTTGTTTCAGAAATTTTCATAAATTTTCATGAAATGATTCAAGTTGAATTTTAATTGACACAAGGATAGTTTAATAATAAAAGATGCAAATACTTCTACCAAATACTTAAGTTGTTTACCTAGATATTGCAAAACATAGTAGATTAGGATGAGCCTGCGCATTACCAAGGAAAGATAAACTTTCTAGTATCATTTCGACCCATTAAAAGATTATTATGAAAAGGTAACCTTATTCTTGTTCCTAATTAGCTCAATTTGAGAATATTTGTAAACACTCATCTTTAGTATTTGATATGTTGTGATTATGACGGTGCAACAGAGTAGAGAATACACTTGTCTATTTAGCAAAGGTTTCGAAGAAATACAACAATTTCATTCTATGGTTATTTACCCTAATCGTTAGGAAATCAATTACCCCAGTTAACTGCAAAGAAGAAAATATTCTGTTACAATTTGTTTGAAAGTGAAATTTTATGTCTTTTTAGTAAATTGATTTTTCATTTCAACCAAAAATATAATAAGTTTTCCTTGACCAAAGAATGCCTCTTTAGAAATAAAGCATGCGCAAGGTCTTGAGCCCATTCTCTGTTTGATGGTTCTATTTCTACCATTCGACTTGTAAGATGATTAAAGTTAACGTGATTTTTCCAAGGTGCAATATAAAATACTACAAGCTAGTATGTTCTTTAGTCCTTTTGCCTGTGGTAAGGCGCGCATAATAAAATTTTTGAGATACAAATTAATTTCTGGTTAGAAATTGATTTCACTTCTCTAAACGAGTTTCTAAGTAGAGAAACGCGTTTGATAACGACTTAAAATTTTTATTACTAGAATAAAATTCGTTTGATAACAAAATAAAAAATTTCTATTTCTAGGGAGGCTGGAAGCGGCGGGTGTTCGATGGTGGGCTGTTGATGTCTAACGATCTACGGCGATGGGCTATCGACAGGCGTTCGATGTCTAACATCTGCGACAATGGGCCAACATCCGACGTCCAGTGACGAGCATCCATTGTCCCGTTAGGTGGGCGATCGGCATTCAACGACAAAGCGGCGGGCAATTGGCGATGGGTGTCCGACGGTTGGCGGCAAGCGAACGGCCGGCGGTAACAAGAGTGAACGATGACAAAAGTTTTCATTTTTCATTTTTGTTTCATAAATAAAAAATATATTTAAAAAAGCTATAAATTTTAGTGTTTGATTTTTACTCCAAAACTATTTTTGGAGTAAAAATCTGCTCCAAATATAGAAAAATGAAATTACATTACTAAAAGAATTTTTATTCCAAATATGTTCGAAGAAATCTGTTCCAAAAAAAAAAAAAATGAAATTGCATTTCGAAACGGATTTTTATTCCAAATATATTCTAAGGAATAGAAAAATAGAGAAATATAAAAATATCAACTTTGTCATGCGCACCTTAGTTTGCTCCTTTACCATTAGAAAGCAATATCCGCGGGCCAGCAGCCCATGGGCCCAAACAAGCCCACCGCGGACAAATGGGCCTAAGGAACATTTTCGGGTGGGCCTAACTAAAGCTGTTTGGTTGAAAAGCCGGCTCGACAAATTTGCACATGGATGGAGCAACAAGTTAGGCCTGACCCTGGACCTGGAGCGCCATCGGCCCGGGGTGATCACCTCTATTCTAGAGTATCTCCTAAAGGTTGGAATTATTCCAGTTCAATTCACCTTTCCCTTTTGAAAAAGAATCTGGAAGATCATGTTTTCTCCATCTTTCCTCTCTAGAGAGTCCGAAGCTGTCGATGCGATTGGAAAAGCGCGTTTAGAAAGCTGATGGAAAGCGAAATGATATGCTCGAATTTTCTGGAGTCCTCTAGATATATTCTTTGGCTCTTTGTGCTGGTCTCGTGCTTTTTCAAATGCTCGACCTTTTCGGGGTATCCTTTTCAATTGCTTGGGTGCCTCAGTGCTTTTTGGCTGATCAATGGAGTCAGAAATGAGAAGGAAAACACACCAAAGCAAATACACTGACGTTACAATGTTATTTTATGGCTCGCTTTCCTTGATCGTGACCAAATGCCGAAAGATCGAGCCATGAAAACGCTCGAATGCGAGGAACTCGCAAAATAGGACAACACAGTAGATGAGTTGGAGCGGGATGTTAAGGATGCACATGATAAAATTTCTGGAACATAAATTGATTTCTGACCAGAAATGAATTTCTCAATTTCTGAAATAGTTAAAAATTTTAGCTTCTGATTTCTTCTTCAAATTTATTTTTGGAATAGAAATTTGTTTTAGAAATAGAAAAATCAAATTGCATTACCGAACGGATTTCTGTTCCAAACTTATTTCGGGGAACAGAGAAACAAAGAAATAGAGAAGTAAAAATTTTATCATACACACCCTAAATAATCCTAAGTTATGGAGTGAAATAGATTATTGGATAAAAGCACTCATAAAATCTTCAATGAAAAAACAAAGCCTAAGAACACGAGGTTGTTATTCCCCTAGCATCAGGACCATAATCGATACAAATGGTGGCTCAGATGGAAATTAGTGACATCCATGGCTATGATATAAGAGAATTCATACCCCCACCTTATTGTGTTCTATTACAATTCTTGTCCTGGCTAACAAACGTGGTCTTAAGAGATTCCCATTGTATAGCTTGTCTAGTTTCTTCCATGAATTCCATATTTTGATGTAGGTTCGCATTTTATATATGTTGCACATATTCGAGAACCATGTAAAATTGAAATATAAATGAATCCGGTTTTTCTCTTCTTGTCTTGTAAACTCACTTTTGATTTTGTAGAAGGGTTTTGAAGGGGATTGGTATTTACCTCACTAGTTACTCGAAATGTTTGGCTTAAGATGTGAAGTTTTGATTGTCCATTTGATGAGCTTGTTATCGTAGTCCCACCAGATTTAAGTGGGGAATCCCATGATTGGCAATATGCTTGAGTTTAGGCCCGTCCTTCGCTTTGCAAACTAGCCAATCTTTCTTAAAACCCGAGATAGACTGGAGACTTGAATCTAAGGCATCCAACATGGCATTTAAATATTAATAATAAAAGTATTCACAAATAAACGAAATATTAAAAATCAAAATTAGTATTAAAAAATTAATCAAATACTGGGCGCAAGAACAGCACATTTGACCACTGATTTTTCTAGGCGGTATTGACGTGGTGCTAATGTGTCAGTCCCGTAAGCATTTGCTTTTTTAGTTTTAAAGGAAGGACGAACTTGAAAAATTAAGAAGTATATAGTTTAAGGACTCAATTATAAAAGAAAAGATTAAGTTACCTAATCAAAGATTTACAATAGTTCGAGGACCTGCAATACATTTATTCCTTTTTTAACTTTAAGTTCAGCCTTTGGAAACTTAAACTAAAATTGGATTTTAATAGCACACTTACCGCACGATCTTCTTTAAAATAATGTTTTTTTTCCAGATTTTTTAGAGCATATAAACGTTATTGTTCGGAGGCTATAAGATTTCTTCCATGATTTTTAACAAATAAAAAAAAATGAAGAGAAATTCAAATGCATCTTAAAGCGAAAACAAAATCACCTCTAATTAGGCTTGTCAAATGGATTGGTCAGGTCAAAAATGGTCTGACCCAAATAAAGCCATTTAACTAATTTTGATTTATTCCTATATAATACTAATCTAGTGAGCCATTCGCGATCCAACACAAATCCAACCTAATTCATATTACTAAAACACTTCTATATTTAACCAAATTTAGGAAAATTCAAACCCAAATTAAAGTAAAAGCATGGAGTAAGTGAGCCAAGATCAAGAAAGTGAAGAGAGAGTCATATAGAGATGGGTTTAATCTAAGTAAGTTGTGATCTATTTAACACCCGTATTAAACCCAAATATGACTCATAAAATTGGATGTAAACTCATTTATAATTCATTTACCGAATAGGATAAATTTATATAACAACTTAACCCATTAAATATGGTTAATAAATGCGACAATAATCCATTTTCAACATATCAATACATGGATTGCATCGTAGCATGTAAAACAAAACATCAAGATCTCGTAGCACCGGGGAGAGAGAGAGAGAGAGAGAGAGAGAGAGAAGGAGAGTTATTGACTGTGCTCGATGTATGTCGGCTCGGCTCACACGAACCATAGACTAGTTGTGTTCCACGTGAGGCCCTGTCCATTTGATAATTCATGTGAACCGAGATCTCTTGCACCATGATCATCCAATATTTTCTAGAGAGGGAGAAAGGGGGAGGGGGGCTGCGAGGGGAAAGCGATCGGCGTCCCATCGGATGGTGGTCCTCTCGTGCACTTGCAATGTGTGGCTAACAATGGTGCGGATGCATGTGTGCGTGCGTGCGTGCAGCTCGGAAATTGACAGGGACGCGTGAACTGCTAATGAACCTTCACAGGAAAAGGCGGACACGCCCACTATTTGCCTGAATCCGGTCGATCTCGGAGCTAAAGTTGCGGAAACCCTAGGTGACTACTGCGCACGAGCGCTTTCATTTAATGAAAAGCACGACGATTCCTCCGGATGTTGTTTTCATAGTAGCTGGAGCTTTTTCGTCGAGCACCATCATGGCCCCATAAAATAAAATTTTGTTTTGGTTCTTGAGTTACTTATTCTTCCGTGCACCTCATTGTCTTTTGCATTGGACTTTCTAATAATAGTGAAGTATGACGGTTCGTGATAGATGAGTGTCGTTAAGATAGATTGAGACAATTCGTTTTCTAGCATTAGTGAAGTATGATGGTTGGTGGTAGATGAGTGTCGTTAAGATAGATTGAGATAATTCGTTTTGAAAGAGGTAGCTTTAGAAAGTAGAGTGACATGAAATAGGAGTGCGCCTATGATTGAAAATTGAGATGTGCGATTATGTGAACTTCATCTCTTTGTTGCGTAGAAGAACGCTAGAAGTCCTAAAAAAAATTTGAAGTGCCACTTAAAAAAAAAAAAAAAAAAAAAAAAAAAAAGATTACTTAAGTACCAACAATGAGAAATTTCAACAAAAAATAATGTGCAGCTTTTATAATAAAAAATTTTATATGACTTCTCATATTATTTAAAAAAATCCAATCCACTTGGTATTTTCATATGGTGTGTTTGGTAATGAAATGATCGTTTGGTAACAACAACTGACACTAAAGTGATCACTTTAAATAAAATTTGGCATTCAAACAATCACCAATTACAATTTTTCGACACCATTGTTTAAGGGTTATAGTAGGATTAAGAAATTAACAAAATATAATCATGTTGGATTTTTGGCGAATTGGAATTACCACTCAAGTGATCATAATTTTTTTTCTTAAGTGGCCTTTTACTAATTTAGAAAAAAAATTTAGCACTAAAGTAAATATCGTACACAAATTTTCACGCTTTTAATGTCATTTTCCCCTCTTTATTGCACGGTGACTCTTGCGTGTGCTAGAGGTAATTGGATGGAGAAACAGTACACATCTCCATCCAATGTCAACATTGACGACAGGGCGCATCGAAACATGGCTATGCTTATTGAAGAATTCGAAGAATTTGACGGGCACTCAAGAACCTTTTGAATGAGATGACTAATGAGAAGGAGGAGAGGGGATCTCGATCTAGAAGCAAGAGTACGTGTGATTCGACCATGTAAGATAGGTTGTGTGGGAAAATTACCCAAATCAGCCCCAAACTTATTTATATATATATTATATATATATATATATATATATATATATATGTCAATTTAGTGTTAAATTTTTCAAATTTATCAATTTATTTATAAATCTCTGTATGAAATTCCAATATAGCAATTTTAGTCCATTTTAGCCAGAAATAATCGGCATAATAGTCCAATTATTGATAGCCATCTTATGTGGCACAGCACCACATTAGTGATTTTTCACAAAAATTAGCCAAGAGAAATATATTAGAATTTTACATAAAGTTTCGTACGCACAATAGCCCAACTACAAAGTATGCTAAGCTTCTCTGGCAAATTATGATGTGCACACTCGTTGTTTAGGCCGGTGAGTGAGACTTTTGCTCATTGCAGTCACCTCCGTGGTTCCTTGCATCTGGATAGTACTAGGACCCTTATGCCCCGGCTATAAATATTCCGGACTAAATTAATAAAATTTAAATTTTTAAACCTAAATTGATATTCACATAATATATTAAAATTTATTGGATAATTATCGTCGTTTAGGCCGGTGTGAAAGGGCTCTCTTGCCCTTTTTCTCAAGGTTTGCGTGGAGATATTGGAGACGACGACGACGTCTCTTTTTAAGAGCTTTTCCCCCGTGACCCATGAAATTGACGTGAAAAGTGCGAATGATGAGGAGTCCAAATGCATATGGATGGCATAAAATTTATGATGATGAGAGGGGGAAGGTAAGTCAAATGGTAATAATTCCGTCGGGTCGAGATCGAGATGAGACAAGGAAAGTCGGTGGGGGGGCTAATCGAGTGCGCCATCTGTTGCGCCAATTCGGTGGAATCGATCGGCCTATTGACAAATTTAATCGTTCTAGAATAGAATTTGAGGCCTTTTCACATGGATCTCTCTTGATGATAGGGGAGCTAATTATGGCTTTGAATGCTCAATAGAGAAGCAGCCTCCTTCGTACGCGAGAGGCTTCGTAATCATGTTCGGCACATAACGTAGGAAAAGACAGAGAAACTGGAACCCGAAACCAGCTGTGCAGATCGAGCCTGACCACGACCCGGACCATGTGACGCACAATCAATACTTTGAAAATTAAGTTAGTTTGAATACAGCGTACTCAACGAAACCCATTTTCATAATTTCCACCAAATAATTGGGTCAGTTTGTCTTTTTTAGGAAAAACTTTTCCGTATTTAAGTGGCGAAAACCTTAATCGACCTACAAACTGAAAATAACACAATTAGATTGGAGAAGAACGGCTTTCCCTTTAGCAAGAAATGAAAACATTTTCTTTAAATTATCAAACGAATGAATTTCCATGAAAAATATTTTTCTTTATCACAAAATTTTCAGCAAAATAAACACATTTTTAATAAAAACATAAAATAAAATTAAAAACCCTTTCGATCGTGCTTCTGCTTTCATCAATGTCAAAGAAGTAGAAACTCGAGGGGCTCGAGAAGCAGCCCTAATCCCTATAACCACACCACGCCGTTGCTCATCCACCACACTTCCTTTATTGCATCGGGGACTACCCCTCAATACTAAAATTCAGATTATTTATTTCCCAATAAAATTTCAAATCGCCAAATATTTTTCTGTAATTAGAAAAATCCACATAATTTCCCCAAGCCGCCGCGCATTTCCGGCAGTATTTTCTTTTTCATTGTGTAAGAATTCAAATATTTCGTAACTAAATAATTTTGCTCAACCTTTCAAAGTACCAATTCCTTATGCATAGGCAATGCCCGTACCAATCACTAATTAATACGAAAAAAAAAATTCACTATGGTATTTTCTTCCCCACGAACTGTACCCCAAAAACAGATCAAGTCTATGATAATCGTAATTTTATCGTACCTTCTTTATAAGAAACCGTAAAATACAAAATTGCCAAAATATAACTAGAAAAAATATATGGAATTTCCTCTCATTTCGATCGATCAAATCACCGCATCCTCGACAATTACATATAAATTCATCAATGTGCATGCGCTTCGCTTTACACCAGAACAAATAAAAAATATCGATTATATTGGAAAAACCCAATTATACTTTCCTCCGTCTAAATACACTCCATTATTCCAATAATTGGCCAAAAAAAGAAGAAAAACCCACATTAAATTCCTACTCAAACTTACACATAAAAAAAGTAAATAAATATATTCAGAATTTTCGAGTGGAGAGAAAAACCGAACTCCGTTTGGCCTTCTCTCGGCTCCGTTCAGCCCCTGCAGCGCGAGATCCTGCTGCACGCCCGGGAGTACGGATTCGCCGCCGCGCCGGGGCGGCAGTTGTAGTACGACGCCCCGCGCCGGGAGCAGGGGACCACGTTCCGTCGCAGCGCGCCGTAGCTGATGTAGCGCCTCCCCGCCAGGATGCGGCGGTTGGTCTCCGAGTCCATGGCCAGCTCCTCACCCCAGTCCCACTCCCCTCCGCCGCCCCCGGCGGCCAGGCACTCGGCGATCGTGCCCCGACACTCGCCGACGGCGGAGTACGGCATGACAGCGGCGGCGAAGTCGAGGGTCGAGGAGGAGGAGGATGCGGCCGGCGCGGGGGCGGACAGGGCCAGGAAGACAAAGGAGACGAGAAGGGCTTGGAAGAGCTGGCCGGAGCGGGCGGTTCTCCTCATTTTTTCTCGATTTTCCGGTGAATTTTGTCGGTGATTTTGTGGGTTGAAGACGGAGGAGATGAGAAACAGGGGAAAATGAGAGAGAGAGAGAGAGAGAGAGAGAGAGAGGTGGTGGTGGTGGTGGTGGAAGGGACTGTGGGAATATAAATAAAAGGCGACGAATGGTGTACAGCTGTGCCCCTGGGATAAGGGCTTATTTACAAGTGTACCACGCTTTGACTTTATTGTGATCCACCCTCTTTTTTTTTTTTTTTTTTTGCTTTTGTTTTCGTTTTTCTTTTTTTCTCCCCTCCCAGCTCATTTGAAGAGGATTGACGTTAGAATTACGCCATATTTCGCGTTAGATTGGAAATATGAATACATTTTAAACTATAGAATTTTTTTGTTCATTAAATTGCTTAACAAATGCCTGTTGAACATTCGGGATTTTTCTTTATTCGATAACGTATGGCTAAAACTATAATACCTCGATAATGGGTGAGATAAATTTTTTAATAGTTATTGTAAGCTATTGCGATTAGGGGATGCCGTCACTGCAAGAAATCTGTACAGCACCTCATAAAAGCTGTAACAATCATATTCACGGAAGTTACCGTGAGAAAATGGCATCGAACAGGCTTTAAATATCTAGAAATATATCGACCTACATATATTTATATATATTTTGTGGTGACAACTTTGTTTTATTTTGATCTCTTGTAGATGGAAAAGAAGTGCTTACACAAAATAAGCATCATAAAAAGACTAGATAGATAGATAGATCCTTCATCAATTGAAGCACATGGTTTAACATTGGTTGGGATGCACGCCAATGATGATTGTGTTTTGGCTATAATAGTCATGCAATTCAGTTATGTCTCTTTAAAAAAAAAAATTATTTATTTGTCAACTTCAAAATAAATAGGTTATTATCTTGAAAAATCTCAAATTGGTACATCTGTGACAAATTTACCTCAAACTATTTTTTTCGATCAATAAAAATCCCAAATTAATATATCTCTGACAAATTTACCAAAAATTGATACACTTATGACAAATTTATCCTCTATTAGTTTTCGTTAAATTTTAATTAAGTTAAATAATATGTGGCAATTGAGTGATCCAAATTTTACACTCCATCCATCACATATTACAATTTATCAATGTGCATGCGCTTCGCTTCACACCAGAACAAATAAAAAATATCGATTATATTGGAAAAACCCAATTATACTCTCCTCCGTATAAATACGCTCCATTATTCCAATAATTGGCCAAAAAAAAGAAGAAAAACCCACATTAAATTTCCTACTCAAACTTACACATAAAAAGAGGAAATAAATATATTCAGAATTTTCGAGTGAAGAGAAAAACCGAACTCCGTTTGGCCTTCTCTCGGCTCCGCTTCAGCGCCTGCAGCGCGAGATCCTGCTGCACGCCCGGGAGTACGGATTCGCCGCCGCGCCGGGGCGGCAGTTGTAGTACGACGCCCCGCGCCGGGAGCAGGGGACCACGTTCCGCCGCAGCGCGCCGTAGCTGATGTAGCGCCTCCCCGCCAGGATGCGCCGGTTGGTCTCCGAGTCCATGGCCAGCTCCTCCCCCCACTCCCACTCCCCTCCGCCGCCCCCGGCGGCCAGGCACTCGGCGATCGTGCCCCGGCACTCGCCGCCGGCGGAGTACGGCATGACGGCGGCGGCGAAGTCGAGGGCCGAGGGGGAGGAGGATGAGGAGGAGGACGCGGCCGGCGCGGGGGCGGACAGGACGAGGAAGACGAGGGCGACGAGGAGGGCTTGGAAGAGCTGGCCGGAGCCGGCGGTTCTCCTCATTTTTTCCGGTGATTTTCGTCGGTGGTTTTGTGGGTTGAAGATGAGAGAGAGAGAGAGAGAGAGAGAGAGATGGTGGTGGTGGAAGGGACTGTGGGAATATAAATAAAAGGCGACGGGTGGTGTACAGGTGTGCCCCTGGGATAAGGGCTTATTTACAAGTGTACCACGCTTTGACTTTATTGTGATCCACCCTTGCCTTTTTCCTTTTTTTTTTTTTACTTTTCTTTTTACTTTTGTTTTCATTTTTCTTTTTCTTCCCTCCCAGCTCATTTGAAAAGGATTGACGTTAGAATTACGCCATATTTCGCGTTAGATTGGAAATATGAATACATTTTAAACTATAGAATTTTTTTTGTTTATTAAATTGCTTAACGAGTGCCTGCTGAACATTCGGGATTTTTCTTTATTCGATAACGTATGTTTAAAACTAGAATACCTCGATAGTGGGTGAGATAATTTTTTAATAGTTATCGTAAGCTATTGCTATTAGGAGATGCTGTCATTGCAAGAAATCTGTACCGCACCTCACAAAAGCTGTAATATTCATATTCATGGAAGTTATTATGAGAAAATGGCATCGAACGGGCTTTAAACATCTAGAAATGTATCAGCCTAATTTTTATTTTATTTTCTGTGGTGACAACTTTGTTTTGTTTTGATCTCTTGTGGATGAAAAATATGTGTTTATACAAATTAGGCATCAAAAAAAGACTAGATGGATCCTTCATTAGTTGAAGCACATGGTTTAACATCAGTGGGATGCACGCCGATGATGATTGTGTTTTGGCTATGATAGTCATGCAATTCAATTATGTCTCCCTACACAACCAAAAAAAAAAAACAGATTTGTTTGTCAACTTCGAAAGAAATAATGACATAAATGATTCATGAACTTTAGTCGAATATTATATTGAACATATACTAAACAATTATGGATTACATTAAATGAATAAAAAATTCATGACTCACTTTGCACATTATATTAAAGTTCAGAGACCATATAAAATAAATTGAAAATCCACGAATCATATTACTTATTGGGTCAAAGTTTAAGGACCGTTTATATCGTTTTCCCACTTAAAAAAATAAGGGCATGCTTTACTTCTTGGCGGAAGATATAAACAATATGATGACCATCTCCTAAAGCTTTTGCTTTTAACCTTTCTTTTAGTAAATATATTACCTCAGTTGTAAGTAAATAAGAGACGATGGATTTGGCAAAAAAACCAACCAAAAGATCAGAAAAATTGGGAGAGAGGGTTCTTCAAAAATAATTCCGGGCTTTTGTCGAAGGATGTCGGAATAAATCTCTTGAAAAAGTTGTTTTCTTTACAAATACCACGTTAGTAGCACAAAAGACTTTTCCTTTTCAAATTTGGAATCCGATACCCAATTAGAAACATTTCTCCACTATTTCACAGTAACAAAAGTTACACATCATTATCAGCCTGGAACGACAATCCCAACCCAAAGCCTAATGATCCAAACACGTAAAATCAAAACCAAATCGCTCTGTAAATACGCGCTGGATGGATCGGACACGTGGATTCGATCTCGACATCGCGGGGAGCCCGGCTTTTCCGTCTTCCGAGAACGGAATTTATGCGTCGGGACAAAAGAACGGAAATAGTACAAGGCGGCCAGATATTAGACAGCCAATGTGAGGAATGGACCACCTTTGAAAGGGGTCCGCAATTCAAACCAAGAGAAACCCGACACTAATGAGTGGAGCCGACAGCTGCTCTTGATTTTTAAGACGCGGTGTGGGGGCCCGGGTTGGTCGATCGGAAGGAAGGGCCCAAAGCGGGCCAAAAGCGGGCCGTCGATGGCGACAACCGCGTTTTCCTGGCCTCATGATAAGCGTCGGATTTTTTTTTATCCTGTGGAAATTGACAGCGGGGGACCCGTTTGCGCGACAGGTGTCCTAAATCATGATCCTAGTGGTGAATCTTTCCCACCTAGTACAATGGTCCTTTCGACGAACAATACCTCAAAACGCTTCCGCGTCGCTCGGAAAAAGTACCTTTGCGGTATTCTCGATCCAATTGAAATGCTTATGCCTTTGACATTTTTATTTTTCGATGACGGTGCATGACTTAATTCAATCAATTCAAACATCCATGGCTCAGAATTTTTCACTTTTTATATTCACATAAAATCTCGTGTACAAAATATGATCAAAGCCTGTGAATTTTTCCCACCTAGTACGTTATGGTCTTTTTCGACGACCAATACCTCAAATCGCTTACACGCGGCTCGAAAAAAGTGCCTTTGCGGTATCCTTGAACCAATTGAAATGCTCATGCCTTGAAATTTTATTTTTCAATAATGGTGCATGACTTAATTCAATCAATTCAAACGTTCATGGCTTGAAATTTTTCACTTTTTATATTCACAAAATATGATCAAAGTTTGTGAATCTTTTCCACCTAGTATGTTATGGTATTTTCGACGAACAATACCTCAAATTGCTTACACGTCGCTCGAAAAAAGTGCATTTGCAGTATCCTCGATCCAATTGAAATGCTCATGCCTTGAAATTTTTATTTTTCGATAACAGTGCATGACTTAATTCAATCATTTCAAACATTCATGGCTCGAAATTTTTCATTTTTTATATTTCACTTGATTTAAATCTTGCGAGAGATACAGTTTTGTCTTCAGCAACACTTGAAACTCTCAAAACATACAGCTTTTGGCGCATAGATTTACATACAAATTTTTAAATTTTTAAAATCCAATTAATATTTTGATGGGAATTTGATGGGAAATAAAAAGTTGGTTAGGGGTCTTTAGTTGTTAGTCTGCTTTTTTATTTGAAACATCATGCCTAGGGCTTTTGGCGCTTTAGAGTTTGGATTCATTCTACATTTTGGAATCTTGGACCTAGTGCTCGCGTGGCAATGTTTGTCCGTTTCTATTTGTGTCGGTAGCCGGCGAATTAACTTGCACAAGAATAATGTCACACACATAACGTTGTTGGTTTATATTTTTACATTTACTTTGGCTGTTTTCTTTTTCTTACTTTTCTTTGTTTTAAAGAGCTTTTTTTTTTCCCTAATCTATAATAGATCTGAAGCTTTGCTTTCTCATTTTGAGGAGGTTTCTATTTCAATCTAGTCTAGATTTGGGGCTTTTTGCTTGTTTTCTTTTGAGATTTCGCTTTCCTCGGATTTTATTGGAGAACAGGTCTAGTTTCAAAGGGGATCAAAATCGTTTCGTAAAGATCTTGCATGTCAATCCATGTTCGTTCAACCTTGTTATTCTAAACAGTGACGGTGTAGGAATCTCATCGTCGAGAGGCAAAGTTGTCCCTAACTAATGGAAATCTCGATGTGAGCTTAAAACTGAAGATGGATTTGATGATCGGGCAACAATTTTGTTTTGAAGAGGTTATAAATATGCTCTTTAAATTCTAACGATTTATTTTGTTATCTGTAATTTGTTTTGTTTTGAAGTTTTTTAGAATTTCTATTGGTTTGCGGTAGAATGATGTTATTTCTCTCTTGCATCTACGAAGAAATGAATGAAATGTTACGTGAAAAAGAAAAAGAGAAAAGAAAAAAAAAAGTATACTTGAGGTGAAAAGGCTAAGAGATATGTTTTTAAAATATTAAAAATACAAAAAAAGAAATAAAATAAAATAAGAAGACTTAATATACCTCGACCTTAATGAGTGCCATAACTAAGCTTATTGTCTCATTATTTTGTCAATGTTAAACGCGTTCCAAAGTCAAAAAATTATGACTTCGTGCTTTGTTTATTTTGTGGAGGATTTGAAATTTTTTGGAGGATGTTTTTGAAGAAGTAATTTTCTAAAAATATGACAATATTTTTCAATATTTAATTGAAATCTGAAAGAAAATTAAAAATTATTTTCCATCCTTTAAAAAGGAGAACATGCTTTTTTATTTTTCTTATTTTCTTAAAAAGATGTGAACTGTTGTGCGATATAAGGGATACATATATTTTATGATCAAGTTTTCAAATCAAATTTATCAAGTTTTCAAATCAAGTTTTATCGAATTAATTTTTTCATGACATTGATAACATTGTAGATTATAAATAATTCATTTTTTTTCCTCTTATGGTTTTTATTGACATTTCTTTTTCCTTGAGGTTCAAATAAGCACAGTAATAGAAAAAAACTGAAGTTATTTTTACTTTTCATATGTCGTGTGATAGAAGCAAGCTTTTTTTTTTTTTCTTTTCCGTATTTTCCCCATATAATGTATGCTAACTATTTAAGTAGACCTGTTCTCTCTCTCTCTCTCTCTCTCTCTATGAAATCCCCACTCTGTCTCCCTCTCTCTGTTTTTTTTTTTTTTTTTAATGGTCACAGTGTTCTTCCGTACACATTTTCTTTTTATTTTTCACCTGAGGCCACCTTGTGCAATGTGCATAACTTGTCCACCTATTCAGTGTATAATGAGGCGAGACCTGAAAAATTTCAACATTTTGGACGTGTAATGAATGACAGCGAAGGAACCCATCGTACACGAACGAGCGACTTACGCAAGTGACTCTTGTTTTTCGCATCCCGTTCGACCACAAAGTGTTCATGTTGTTTGAAATCTTCGACTTTAAAGATGGAAACTCTAACAAGTTCATCTCATGCCCAATAGACTAGGGCCCGGTCGCTATGATTTTGGACCAAGGTGAGTGCTCGGCTCAAGCGTTGGGGACTAGGGCCTGACTTTAGGGGACTCAGGCTCAATCGCCGGGGTCCCCAAGCTCAAGCACTAGGGTTTCGGTTGTAGGAGCCTAAGTTTCTTGTACTTATGTTGGGAAACTATCCATGAGTGCTAAAGACAAGTAACGGTGCATTTGGTAACTATTTTATTCCTGAAAATAATCTTTGATAAGACATAATTCTTTTTTATTCTGTTTCCGGTAAAAAATTCTAAGCATTTGAAAGCGTTTGATAATTGTTCAAATTTTTTATTCTATGGATAGAATTGTGTTTGGTACCGTCCTATAAATTTATAATTAAAACCACTTTCTTTTAATTTTTTAATAATTATATTACTTTTTCTTTTCTTTTATCTTCTTTCTTAGCCAATCGTCGGCCTTGGGATAATCAGCGACCAGCCAGATGAGGGTTGGCGACCTTGTCGAAGGGTCGCCAGCCCTAAGTGAGACCGTGCCTCGTCAGCCAAGCCTCGTTGATAGCTAGGCAAGGCGGAGCTTGCCCAGCCATCGACAGGGCTCAACCTCACCAAGCCACGGCAAGGCTGACCTTACCTAACCCAACTAGGGTTCAACCGGGCCTCGCCTGGCCAAGCAAGGTTCGCCAGTGGCCAAAGGAGGCTTGGGTGAGGCTTGCCGATGGCTGGGTGAGCTCATTGGAGCTTGCCCAACCGGTTGCCGATGACCGACGGCAATGGACGGCGGTGGCGGTGATGGTGGAAGAAGAAGAGAAAAGGAAGAAGAAAAGAAGGAAAGAAAAAGAGAAAAGAAAAGAAAAAATTTCGGTTGACTTGATTCTGGAATTGTTCTCAATAACAAAGAATCAACTTTTTTTTTTTACTTCTCGATTCTACTCCAAATCTACCCCCAAAGATAAATTTGTTCCTGAGAATAAAAAAATTACCAAACGGATTTCTGTTCCAAATTTACTCATGAGAACGAAAGAACAAACTCAAATATTATTTGATCGGTTGCCAAACACACCCTAATTGAGCATAGCCATCAAGACTTGACATGGGTGCCGAAGTCTTGGGCTCATCATCACGGCACTTGGGCCCAACTTCGATGGACCAAGGCCCAAATGCTAGTGACTTGAACATAGGAGTTGAGTATCTAGGTCTGCCTTGGCCGTCAAGGACTTGAGCCCAGGCATCAGGGTCCCATGCCCAAGCATGAAGGTTTTAGGTCTAAGAGCTGAAGTTTAACCATACTTTAAAAAATAATTTCTAAGTTTTGAAAGAGGAAATCATTTCTTATATTTTTAACATAGGATTTCCGTTTAGAATTTTCTCAACTAGTCCAATGTTGGAAAATGAGGAAAAAATTTTCCAATAGTAAATTTTCTGCAAAACAAACGGTAATCTTCATATCCTCTTTTTCGGGCTACAACTCTTCTAGCAATGAATACATCTCATATATCTTGGAACTACTCCTGCAATGAATCAAGACAAAAACAAATGGGTAGCACTATTTTCACATCCGTTTTAACTAACACACGTCATTTTTATGTAACTAACCAAATTACTTTCAGATCAAAAGATTGCTTCAGTGTTTATAATAAAAATTACCCGTTTCTCTGAATAGTTCATGCTAATTCTATCTCCAAATTGGCTTCATCCTCATCGTAATGAAGTAAATTGGCAAAAGGGCCCAAGCATTGATGTTGTTCATCTTCTTTCTTTGTTCTCTAGCTTCTCCCTTGTTCATCAAATTTTTTTGGGTAAAGGTTTGTAAAAAAAAGAATTAACTAATTTTGGCTTATGGCATATGCTTTCTTTCATTTCTTCTATTCTTAGTAGAGTTTGAACTAATGATGGCGGGAGAGTGTGAATCATTTTACAGCACATTCGAAGTATTCAAGTAGATTTATATCTAAGAGTTGATTGATTTTTACCTAATCTTTTTCATTCATCTTAGATCCATGATGAAACTTTACAGTCCCCCTGAGAACCTATCTTTTGAGAATCTTCATTATTAGCATGTCCACTTTGCACACAAGCAAATTCCATCTATCACAACATTAATGGCCACAGTTAACTCATCACTATTGAGATCCTCATGGCAATCATGTTACTCCCCCAACAAGTTGCTTCCACTCTTACAACACTAAGGGTGCGTTCATTTCGTGGAATACATTTTCGGGAAAACATTTTCCGATTTTCCTGCGTTTGGGTCACTCGGAAAATGAGTCAACGGAAAACGTTTTTCTTGTTAACGGAAAACGTTTTCCTAGGAAAGCTTAAATTCGGGAAAATGATTTCCCTTTTGAAAGGATCGGAAAACGTTTTCCGAATCTACCAAAACCTAGATTTAATTCTTGATTTACAAATAATTATTCTTATAAAGATATATTTTTAAGTTTTTATAATTCTTTTTAAAATATTTTAAAAAAATTGAATTTTTAATTTTTTAATATAATATTTATTAATTTTTTAAAAATATAATTTTTAATTTTTAATTATTATTTTTTCTTTTTCTCTTTTCTCTTTTTTTTTTCTTCTTCTTCTGGCCATTGGCCACGACAACGGCCGGCGACCGACCATAGGCGAGATCGAGTTCGTCAGTGTTAGGCAGGGCTCAATCTCACCGATCCGGCGAGGCCAAGGCCCCGTCCGACACTGGCAAGCTCGAGCCTCACCAGTCGTCAACGAGGCCGAGCCTCGCCGGATCTAGCAAGGCTCGAGCTCGTCGGCATCGAGCAAGATCATGAACTTAACAAATTAATTTGGAAGTAAGAGGCACACTATTGTCAATTGTTAGATCAAATGTCATTCAATCATTTTTTCAAATGTGATTCAAACACCAGAAAATACTTTCAATCATATATCACCAAATAAAGGAAAACTAACCATTTTCTTGGAAAATGATTTCTCGGAAAACATTTTTAAAAAATATTACGTTTTCCGTGAAACAAACACACCCTAAAATTGTTGGCCAAGTTCATCATCTTTACGAACGCCATAGTTGCGCTGTGCCATCAGACGTGCGAATTCAGAGCCACTGTTTGGTCGGCCAAATCACCCTCACCAACACTATTGCTTTTGGACCGAGCCACGAATCACTAGTTACCACTGTTGGGTTTTCCACTGATTTCAATTAGTTGATTACAATTGATAAAGGCTGTCACCGAGACCTCAAAAACCTTAGTCCTAGGTCGATACGAGGTCAAACTCCTCAAACAACCTCTGTCCGAGTAATCATGGCAATATGCGCCTAGAGCTTGAAGCACTGACGAGTGACAGTCGAGGGCAGAGGGTGGGGAGAGAGAGAGAGAGAGAGAGATTTGAGGGCGAAAATGTGAGTTGGGTGGAGGCAAGTGACAAGCGATGTATGACAGCAACAATGTGGCGCAGGCTAGCAATGATGGTGTCGTGCGATAGAGAGGCGGGTCTAAGTTGGCTAAGTGATTGAGAAAGGTCACGAGCGTACTTAGTCATCTAACCTTTAGGTGTGTATGGAGAAATTTGAGGGCGGCGTTGGCGTGATATGTTAAACATCCCACGAAATTTGTGTCATCTTAGTACTAACTATTTTTGTTTGGGATCAATGGATTTTTTCTATATGTCGATGGGCCTAAGTAGGCTTATCCGCCCATGTTGGGCCTAAGAACCCTATTCGTAAGTTAAGGGCCCGTGAATAAAATGGTGCGTTGAGGGATTACGTATTTTGAAATACGTTGAGGGATTGTGTTATTGAAAAGAGACACTTTAAGGGAAAGAAACAAAAGGGGAATGTACCTTTTGGATGTACGTATATTTTTCAACAAAAATTCTCTCCCTCTCCATAAGGAACGTAAGAACAGTACCTCCCAGATATCAGAGTTTTTTCCCCCTCATAGCAATAATACACTCCTCGGTAGAATGAGATCGGAATTTTTCCTCCAACTTCAACATTGATGTTTAATCTATGAATAACAAAGTACGCTCAATTTTATGGTGTATCTTTAATTGGTGATACATGTGCTTTCTAGGTTCATCTTCCGCATTCGTTTTAAAGGTTCGATTGTGTATTGAATCGATTTTAGGGAATTCGTTAATCCCGATAGGGATATAGAACTTGATAGATTTATCTAGCTCTGAGCTTATTGTGAAAACTAGAGTTGGTCTAGTACACCTAAACGAAGAACAATAATAAAAAGGTCTAGCTCAAATTGATATGGTTTTAGGTAGATGCGGCACAACTAAACTTTTGTAGTAAGAAAGTTACTTCATTCCTAAGGAGCTTTGAGCCCCAAATATCCTAAGGCAAATGCAAATATCATTTGGTAATTTTTTTGGAAAATATTAGGAATATACAACGAAAAGTCCATGATCAATTATTATAAAAATGCAGTTTGATTTTCAAAGAAGAAAAATGTTATTTGGATTGCGAATTTTTAGAAATTGGAAGAAACTGACGGCCACCATCTATTCTCTTTGAATCAAATTGCCAAGTATTAAGTTAAACATTGTGGAATACTGGTCTATGACGTTTGCTGCCTTGACATTATCATTCTTCCTGGCCGTCAACAATTGGAATTCAAAACTCAATGAAATTGGACTGGTCCGGCCGAATCATAGAACACCACGTGTCAGGCATCGTATTGACTCTTCTGCTCCCGTCTGCGCCGCCGGAGAACCGCTTTTTGAGGGCTGAAAACAGCGATGGAGCCGCCGATCAATCGGAGCAACCTCCGTTCGAGAGCCGCAACTCGCCGGAAGCCATGGATTCGCGCCCCACGAAGCTCGACTACTACGCCGACATGCGGAGGCTCGTCTCTGAGTCCACGGTCGTCTCCTTCCTCAAGGTCAGTCGCTCCCCATTTGTCCCCGCCTCCGAGAAACCCGAGAGAGAAACCGGCCGTGTGGTTCGGTGCATTTCGATTCCGCGCTTCGATTCTGCTTTCCGTGCGTCGTTTCTCGCGGAATCGCTACGTGGGTATTCGTGTTTTTACTAATCGGTGTTGAAGTTGACTGCTTTTTTTCTGTCTCTTTCGTTTTGGGAAGGGTGGTGATGATGGTAGGAGTGCTTTGATACTGGAGTCTACGATCTTCCATCCCCAAGGCGGCGGGCAGCCGGCGGATACCGGGTTTATCACGGTCGGGGACGGGGAGGCGAAGTTTGCTGTGGAAGATGTCCGGTCGAGAGATGGAATTGTACGAGCCGAAGGCGCTTTTGTCTTGTTACGCTTGTGGAATGCCATTTTTTTGCGATTTCTTCGTATTGATCGAGTTTAACGTCGGTTGAGTTGCTTGCCTTCCTTTAGGTTTATCATTATGGTCACGTTGAGAATTTGGCTGGGGATGGTGTGGTGGAATTTGAGACAGGAAAGGCGGTTCGCTTGCACGTGGATGAATCTAGGCGCAAGCTCAACTCCCGGTATCTTCAAACGAGGAAATATCAATGAGATAGTCTTGATGATCAGTGATTTTTCTTTACCTAATCATATGTTCCAATATGCTTGCGAAACATATTGTATTTGCTGTGTGACATAACTTTGTCCGCATATTGTTTTTTCCATATAAAAAAAAACCACTTGCGTCGGGCCCCAATATACCATATTCTGTCCTTTGATTGAATCCAAATCAAAAGAGTTTCATACTTGTCATGCTCATTTAATCATTGGTTTCAGTGCATGGTTGCATCGCTAAAGTTTACATGATACTGAATCAAAGTTAAACCCTATTATCTGCAGCAATCTCTCGGTTAATTTTTTGGGATTCACTGTGTTGCTGTTCTGCTGTTATAATGCGGTCTATTTAAATGATCTGTTGACTCAAGCAGGTTGCATTCAGCTGGGCATTTACTGGACATATGTATGAAGAATGTGGGACTTGGTTTGGAGCCAGGCAAGGGTTACCATTTCCCAGATGGGTATGATCTATGAATTAATTTAGTTGCATTGCATCTACCTAAAATCAAACGATAGAGATAAAAAGCCTTCAACGATTCAGTCATTATGTGAGAATACTACATAGTTTAAGCAAGGCAGTCATCATTTCCTCAATGTGTATTACCTTGATCTCGATTTGATGTTATATGTGCATTGTGTGAATTTGAGAATAATCACAATAAGACTTCTTAAAGGTTTTGGCTGAGTGCAGTTAAATTTAAAGCTTTTCATTTGTTCAATTAAGTCCTCAAACCTTTAGCAAATGTTTGTTAAAGTCATTCTATTCAAATCTGTTGGATTCCTTTATGTGGCAGTGCTCACACATAGGATTTCCATAAAAGTTAAATGACTAATTTAACAAAGGACTTGTTTGATCTTTGGATAAAAGTTTTGGGAGTTATGTGCACCAAAGAAAAGTCCTAGGATTTATTTGCATGAAAGAAAAGTTCTAGGATGCAATTGCACTTTGGACGTAAGTTTTAAGACTCAATAAACTTATCCAAAGAGTCATTGGCCAAAACAGAAAGCTCATCCAGAGAGTTGGAGTTTGAGCATTTGTAACTGGTGCAGTTTACTTAGATTATGCTTATTCGGTATCATATTGTTGCTTGTAATACTTGGAGGATTAATCTTGAACTATCACTTTTGATCAGTCTTCAAATTTCTGGATATGGCATTTTCATATGATGTTTTGGCTATTTGGGTATTGGAATAGGGACCATTGATCATTATCTTTGCCAGACCATTCATATTGTTGAAATGCATGACCTTGCTAAAAAGGCGAAATTTAGGTGTATGGGCCTATATATTACTTTGCTCCATGAGACTCCATATGGATGTCCCAGAAGTAGTTTGGAAAGCTTCTTGTTTGTGTTGGATGCGTGAAATGATCTTTAAGTTAATTTTTTTTCCTGGCCATTTGTTGAATATGAGCCCATATATTGTTTTACTCCTTGGAGACATGTATAGATTTTCCAGAAGTAGTTTTCTCAGTACAAGTAAAGCTTCTTGTTTTGACTGGATGCCTGGAGCTTGTTTTTTAAATAAAATTTTTTTCCAGACCATTCGTGGAATATAAAGGCGTTATTCCGCCAAGTGAAATATCTAACAAGCCAAAGGAATTGGAGACGGAAGCTAATGCATTGATATCTAAAGGAGGGGAAGTAAGAGGCTACTTTACTTTTCCTTGTGTTGAAAAATAGACTTTTAATGGTTAGTAGTGTTGCTTCATATGAAAATCTTATTCAGTGCATAATTCCTTGCAGGTTTCTGTTGCGGTATTACCTTATGACGAAGCTTTAGAGCAATGTGGCGGTTTCCTTCCTGATTATATTCCCAAGGTCAGGAGTTCATATACCACAACTATCGCCCCTCCTGCCTTTTGCTCAGATATCTTCCTGCATTGTTAAACTTTATGCTTTGTGATAAGAGCAAGGTTTCCAAAATGGGATGAGACCACACGTCTGAATTGGTGGAACTGGTCCTCGATCTGCTACTCTGCTTACGTACACAGATGATATTGTACAAAACAGATAATAATGGGCATTGACCCAGTTCAACTAGATGAACTGGTGAATCCGGTTTGACCATTCTAGGGCTTTTTTGATTGGTCAAAGTGATATGCAAAAATCAGGGGCAAATCCAGCAGCCAAACTTCTTCATGCAATGGTTATAAAGGGGTCTACTCATTACCGGTGACCCCATTGATATCTATAAGAAAAAGTTGAGTCTATTCATCTGAAGAGTAAAGTAGTTACTCCCACTGGAAAAATTTGTAGATGGTGCTGATGGGAATCAATCTTGGTGCCCCCCTTAACACGTGTGCTTCCCTGCCATTCCTTCTGGCCAGCATTTGTTTGCTTACTTGTCTAACATCTGAAAATGAAATTATCAGTTTAGCTGGTTAAACTGTGAATTGACTGGCTTTACACTTCTCCAGCGTTTGATAACATTATTTAAAAGTAATGTGGTGCCTACTGCCAGTTTTCTATTTTCCGCTCAAACTATTAAATATTCACATAAATGCCTTGATAATCTGTTGGCACACCCGTTTACTGGGAATGAGAATAGTCAAATGAGAATGAGATGTTTCATTCCTGTTCATTTGGTGTTTGGTGACTTGGAATAACATGGAAAGAAATGGATATTGAGAAAGAGATGTTATTACCACATTCTGATTAATGCAGGGGAAAGGTGTGAATGAATTTGAAGCAATTGCTGACTTAATGAAAAAAGGAAAATCCATAGTGAAATATTTATGGCATATCATCAACTAAATCAAGAAGTATGGCATGATTCTCTTCTCTTCTCCATTATTTTATTTTATTTTTTAATTCCTTTTGGCAATTTTAGAACTAAAATTGTATTAAATGGTTCTTTGTTATGGTAAGTTTCGGTCATGTTTCCAATCATAAAAACCTCAACTCCAATTCCATGGTCTCATGAAGCATGATAGTTTAAGCTCTATTTACAATTTAGATTACCAAATTTATATTCTGATTCTTTCTACTTCATTTCGATTGTTTCTTTCCAACTAACCAAACGGGCAAAGCTCCAAAAGATAATGTGGATGTCATTGAATTTATGGTTTCCAGTGGCTAATTGTAGATGCGTGTTGCATAAAGTATTGTACACAACTTGTCTTGTTTGCCCATCTGGTTACTGGTAGTTTCCATCGTATATATGCAGAGCATTTAATGTAACCAATGTATTGCACCTATTGCAGGAAAGCACTCCTCGCATTGTGAAATTGGGAAGTAATCCGGGTTGTCCATGTGGTGGTACCCATGTTCATAATCTATCAGAGATAATTAGCATGAAGGCAAGTATTCAGCTGCACATTTTCTGAATAATAACTATGCGATTGATAGTATCTGATTTAATTACCTTATTACTTCACAACTGAAAAGAAGAGGACAATGAGAGTATACCCACTCGAGGTCTTGTATGACACTAGGAAAACTAGGAGAATCAAGTCCATTGTTTCTTCTTGTTTTAACTTTGTCGGTTTCGGTTATGTTGTGTTTCCAATGTTTCCCGGCCTTCTGTGTACTAAGGCGCTTCAATATTTGTTCAGGTCTCCCAAATTCGCACGAAGAAAGGCATGACAAAAGTCTCCTATACCGTTGGGTGATTGTGGTCCTAATTAAGTCTTAACGTTTGTGTCAAATGTATGGCGGCTTGATTTTAGAACAGACATTCAAAATCATATTGAGCCTATAATTTGGTATGCCCCATCATTGGTCCCTTGGTGAGCATTCTCTGAATTTGGACTTAGGTAACTACGTGTGCAAGTAACAGTTAGACATTTTTTTAGTATATGGAAGTTCCATTGTTACATCTCTCTCTCTCTCTCTCTCTCTAGCCTGGCTCTTTAAGTTGTCGATAATGGTGGTGCTTCCCGGAACTTCAAGAAAGATGAGATGATAAGCTCTTTATCGCCAGTCGCATTAGGCAAGTTCTGGAATATGCGCATATTATGATCCTTTCCGTTAGGCTGAGAACAGGATGTCATGCCATTTGGTGGCTGTGAGCTCCTGTAGTTACTAGTGATTGTCATTGTATTGTTCATGCGTCACGAAAGAAGATCAGCTGTGAATTTACGAACTGGCTTGTCTTCTTGTCGCTTCCCGGCCTGTGTGAAAGCTACTCTTCTGTCGGGATTCTCCCGCTCAATACCAACTCGTGATTCTTTGTTCCCCTCGAGATTGTGACACTGATCTATGCTCAAATCATATTCCTGGGGGGGATATCATCCGAGACTTGCGTCGCAGATCCCGTGAGCATTGTGAAATGGATATTTAGCTGATGCTGCAGTTTTGGCTCCTGTCGACATTGATTGTGTTTTGGAGTATTCCTGCTGACCGGTAGTTTAACGTCTGCGTCGATCTGTTGTGTGAGCTTGTTCTGGTGGCGATGAAACGGGACAACGCAGCGCGGATGCAAAGCATCAGCCTCTTCCGAAAATCGGGTGTACGACCGAACGTGCGGCAGTCCTGAGAGATGCACTGTGGTCCATGTATCAATTGCTTGGGGGAGATCATTTGGGGCTCCATTCTTCTCCTGAGTCGTCCAGCCCCACTCATTTTTACTTAGCCTACCTCCATGTGGATAAGTTTCTCAGAAAACAAGCCATCAAAATATATGCTCCGAAGTGCGGTTGACGAGTGTTGGAAAAATTCAACACGTGATCAACTCTCTTGACATGTGTCGACACGAGAGTCTAAAATTCTTACACTCAATTCTGACACGCATGAATTGAAACAATTTTAGGCAAACGATGAGTCAAAATGTAAATATGTAAGATAATGAAAATAATAAAAATAATAAAGGGAAATAAGAAAAATTTAATTTTCTTTTCTCTTATGACTTTTACTTTCCATGACTCATGATTTTTAATGTAAATTCATTCTATACTATTTTTTTACTATTTATTTATTTATGAATTTGAACTAAATTAATTTAATTGAAATAATCATAAAAATGAAAAATATACATTTAATATGTAACGTATATTAACGTGTCGAAATTCTCTCATTTTTCAAAAAATAATATATCGACATATTATGTTGTGTTGTGTCTCGTGTCGTGTATCGATAAGGTCGCACCCTAGACCCAAGGCCTTGACGACTGGTTCCGGGTCACCAACAGTTAGATCCCCCAATTGTTTGACCCGGCTCCACAAGTCTACCCAGTCGAGGGTTTCTATGTTCGCTGAGCTGGGGCGACAGCTGGACCCGACCCGATCCGGGTGGCCGCCATTTTAGCTTCCGTTGATGGCTTTTACTCTTCAAAGTGGTGGCATTTCCTCGCCCATGCGTGTTGATTTTTGACAAAGGAGAACGTAATCATAGAGTGAATTTCTGAATTGTTCCCTTGTTAACTTTTTGTTCGTTGAAGATTCTTTTTTGGGATAAAGACATCATAAGTATTAGATGAAATTCTGAAAAAATTCCGAAAAAGAGCCCCAAGTATACTCATTTTCTTAAATAAAGATCTAAAATGGATATTATTTCAAATAAGGGTTTTGAATGATCATGGTTGTTTTAAATAAGAGTCTCAAGTGACCATATTTGTTTCAAATTAGGACTTTACCTCGCCAATCACGGGAGGCTAAATTTTTTGACCAATCAAGGGCATTTCATCCTAATCTTCTTTTCTTTTTTCTCTTTTCTTCTTTTTTTCTTTTCCGATGTTGGCTGGCACCCATTGGCAAAGGCCGCAAAGGCCGACGAGGGCTTAGTGACCCTCATAGGACGTTGGAAGGGTAGGCAAGGGCTTAGCAACCAGCGGCCAATGAGGGCCTACAAGCACTTGTTGACAGCGAGCGAGGGTGTGCAAGCCCTCGCCAGATCTAGCAAGGGTCGGCCTTGCCTAGGGCCAATGAGAGCTCGACAACCATTGCCAACAACAGGCGAGGGTCGTCAAGCCCTCGCTGGCTGTGGGTGAGCGCTTGCAAGCCTTCGTTGCCCCTTACCAATAGCTGGCAAGGTCAACAATCCCTCACTCGGGGTTGGCAAAGGTCGACCTCATTGATGGTTACAAGGGGCGACCTCCCTAGGGTAAGGGTCACCTTGCCTAGAAGAGGCCTTCCCTTGCAAGAATGAGAGAGGGCGACCCTCACCCAATTGTCAATGGTTGTTTGGCCACTGGCAAAAAAGGAAGAAAAAGAACTAGGAAAACGGAAAGGAAAAAAGAAGAAGGAAAAATGACGAAAATTTCCTCGATCATAGGAAAGTTAGGCCTTTATTCGAAACAAATATAACCATTTCAGGTCTTTATTTAAAACAAAATCTATTTTAGGTCATTATTTGACAAAGTGATGGCATTTTAGATTCTTATTTGAAATAAGGTCTATTTTGTGCCATTGTTTGAGAAAATGAGGGTATTGGGTCATTTTTTGAAATTTTCCCTAAGTATTATAACTTCTATATGACTTTCCCCTAAGTATCACAATTTTTTTTTACATCACTTGAGTGCCATAATTATTAAAAACAATGTTTACTTAATGTTGAAAATCTAACATGCCATTTAAAACACTAAGTGATCGATTGAAATGTTATATGTCATTTAAGTTATCTAAAAAAATTTATAGTATTTAAGTGAGTACCATATAAAAGTTATGACATTTGAGTGATTGAAAAACAAAAATTATGATATTTATATAAACTCAATATAAAAGTACTTACTGACCAAAAAAATATAAAAGTACTTAATAATATCTTTTTCTCTTTCTTCTCATATCGTTTTGACTGTCCTTGGCATGATTAAAGAAGGCCTTCCTTTACGTGAGCCCACCAAACGTTATCAAGTCAAGCTATCAATTTCTCAAAGCAAGTGGTCAACTTTTAATACGTGAAAAAAATCACGGGCCGCCGGTGTCTATTGCAAGAATCTAATAAAGCAGCTAAAAAATGCCTGTGCAATAATTGGATTTCTGGTGGACGTCGGCTCTCGGCTGTCCACCACCATCCTGCATTAACGTCCCAAATTCTTCCGATTTCGTCCGAAAATAATTAAGCAATAAAAAAAATATTTTTCATTTATTTATTTTCGTACACGATACGAGCAATCATTTTTGAAAATATATTTTTAGAATCATTTGTTTTCCACGAAATAAATGAAGTATAAAAGTTAAAATTCCATGTATTGGCCTAATGCTTTATATTGCAACCTGAAACGCAAAAGAGTTGGGTCTATCTTATTTACGTGGGCTTCACCTTTGCTTATCAGTTTAAGTATTGATAAATTAAATTTCTCGATATGTTCTTCTTTTTTAAAAAAAAAATATTTCATCGTAAACTAAGACAAAATTAGGTAGCTTGATTTGGCTGAGTTAGGCAAAAAAAAAATTGGTCGATGTGTTTTGGTTAGGCCATCAATGTCCCAAATCTATACCATATGCTGTGTTAAGAAATTCCAATCCAAACTTTCTGTTAGTTTCATAAAAAATGAAATGATTGATTGTACAATTTACAAAAATGTATGAATGGAAGATATTTTCATAGTCCCCGAAAATGTTTAGCCATAAATTATTGCTGATAGCGAAAATATTTTCTATCAACCAATTACTTCATGTGATTATTTTTAGGAAATAATTTTCAAATATTTTATTTTTCATGAAATAAAGGGATCCTAATTTTTGATATTTTTGGTCAAAGTTGTTTTCTAAGAACATGTGAACTCAATTATGAATACGTAATCAAGCAAAACTCCACATCAAAAGAAAAGCATTTGAACTTAAAGCTAATTTCTAATTCAAAGTCGTTTTGGGTTATCAGCTTTGTGACACCTCATTGGCTTGGGTTGCTTGCAATCTAAGCCTTAGAAAGTGGAAAATCAAAGTTTTTCTTTTTGGTTGGAAAATAGAAGTTGACTTGTGCGCTTGTTTGATTAAGATTTAGCAAAAGAAGAAGGTTCCCTTTCCGTCATAATCTGAAACACTAATATAAATTTCAGATAAATTATCAAAAAAGATTGCTTGTGAATATATGTGTTAATACCTGTATGTCGTCAAGATTTCAAGGTTCCGAATTTTAGAGAGGGAAAAAGCCACTAAAAGCCATAAATTTTGATCAGATTGATAAATTTACTCAACATTATTTTTATGACACAAAAAATCCCAAACTTTACGAATTGTGACACATTTATCTCAAAACTTTTTGTTGTGACATAAAAAAACCTTGAACTTGTATCACATGACACATTTACCCTAAATTATAGAGCATTTTTTGTCTTTTACTTTTTAATTTTTTTTCTTTTTCATTTTTCGTTCTTTTTTTCTTATTCTTCTCTATTCCCTTCGCTAGCCATGGCGGAGGAAAGTCGAACTTAGGTGAGGGCCGTCCTCATCTGCGCGCAAGTGAGTGTGGCCCTTGCTTGGGTCAGGCGAGGACAGCCCTCGCTCAATGCAGGTGAGGGCCCTCGCTAGATCCGACCTAGGTGGCGTCAGGTGAGGGTGGCCCTCGCCAGATCTGGTGAGAACTGTCCTCGCTCGACTCAGGCGAAGGTCGCCTTCGCCTGGGCTAGCGAGGGCAACATCCTGGTGAGGGCTGCCCTTACCTGATGCAGGTGAGGGCAACCCTCGTTAGATTTGGCCCAAGTGGCGTCGGGTGAGGGTTGTCCTCGCTCGACCCAGGCGAAGGTTGCCCTCGCCTAGGCTGGTGAGGGCCGCCCTTGCCTGACATGAGTAAGGGCGGCCCTTACAGGCCCAAGTGAGGGCGACCCTTGCTTGAGTTTGGCTTTTTTGGCCGACGGAGGGAAGAGAGAAGAAGAAAAAAGGAAAAAAAGAGACGAAAATGCCCTTGACCATATTGTTTGAGATAAATGCATTACGGTTGATAAAATTTGGGGTTTTTCGTGTCACAATTTTTTTTTTTTTTTTTTTTTTGTAAATTTTCACTTTGAGGAAAGTTTGAGATTTTTGGTGGCTTTTTCCTTTTTTAAAAAGTCAAAGTGTGCAAAAAAAAGAAACATTTCAATTTAGAAAATGACAATAACAAAAGAAATGTAAAAGTCGATTCAAATAGATTAATCGCACGCACAAAAATTTTCTTGATACGATGAGAAGGAAATATAGATTACCTCCCATTATCTCATCCTCTAGACAAAAAAAGAATATTATACGAAATCGAGAAGTATTCATTTTCAAAACTTTCTTGAGTGTCGTGGAATTTCGGATCGGCTTTTGTGTTCGAGCTTAGTCCATTTTTGCGATCGGGTCAAATGTGGGATGTCATCCACATCTAAACATGATTTGTAAGGAAAACTCCTACGGTGGTGTCGATAAATTAGTTCCTTTCGCTAGATTAAAACAATCTGAAGTTGGAAAGATGATTATCAAATCGCAATTAGCCACTTCATGATTTTGCTTTGTTTAGATATATCTATTCGGTTTTTAGATAAAATCCAGAATCTTAGCCGATTTTTTTTTGCTATTATTACTCATTTGATTGGATTTCACATCATATTTTTTAAAAATAGTCACTTTTCTTAATGGCTTTCTAATTATGATTTATCAGATTTTTTTTTAGGATTTCAGATCATATAAATTATTTCGACCAAAAAAAAAAAGATCATATAAATTTGAAATATTCTTTTCAATAAACAAGCTCACTAATTTAAAATTTTAGAGAGTTCTCTCCATTGCGCAAATTAGTTTTTTTTTTTTTTTTTAATGATTTGTGTTATCAACTAATCATCTGTTTTTTGCTACGTCAGTCTCACTATATTTATATATTCACCTCTCAATATTTGTTTATATGACCAACTTGATCTTCATAAAAATCCCAAGTTACAACCAAAAAAATACTTGAAAAAAAGGTTAATGCCCGAAAACCCCTGAAACCGGTACACTTGTGATAAATTTATCTCAAACTAATTTTTTACCGCCAAAAACCCTAAACCGGTACATTTTTGACAAATTTACCAAAAACCGGTACAATTATGATAAGTTTACCATCCGTTAGTTTTCAATTATTAAGTTAAATGATACGTAACACTTGACCGGTATACTTTACCAAAAAAAAAAACACTTGACTGGTATATCAATTTGGAATTTTACTCTCCGTTTGTCACAGTTTACAATTTTTGTGATTTTTTGTGGTATTAATTCAATTTAACATGGGATATATTTATTACAAATGTACCAGTTTTGGATTTTTGGCGGTCAAATAAATTAGTTTGGAATAAATTTATTATAAATATACAAATTTAGGGTTTTGTATGGTCAATCGGGGTAAATTTGCCACGGGTGTAACAGTTTAGGGTTTTTTATAAAATAGTTTGGGGTAAGTTTATCATACGTGTACCAATTTGGGTTTTTTAAGGTATTGACCCTTACCTCCCCCTTCCACGTTGGAAGGGTGGCCACTAAGACAAACCTCAATGGGGGTTGAGATGATAACGAGTAAGTTTCAGGAGTGGGTTTCGACTCCCACACCCTGCAGAAGACAAGGCAAAAGTCTGAGCGTGAGTGTTAGAATAGGAATAGAGTAGAACTGACAAAAAAAACATATTAACCCTAAAAAAAAAAAGCACTCAAAAAATATCTAGTTGCTTCATTAAAATAATATTTCAGTTGTAGTTGTTTTAGTCGACGAATTATTATGTTCGTATGACTATGTGGTTTTACTTCGATTTTCTTATTTGAGTTGTCATTCTCACACTAAACGTAAATATTTTAATGGTGCTTTTTGGCCATCTTTGGACGGTCTATATGGACTGTAATTACTTTATCATTTATTACGGTCATGACTACAAAATTGATGTCTCCAACTGTTAAACCTGTCAAATAAGTGGATCGAAAATGATTAGATTCAAATCAACCTATATAATCAATTATAACCCATTTCCATAGACCCAACCCATATTGTTAAAATAATTTCATACTTAATCCGATCTAAAAAAATTCATACTCAAATTAAGATGAGAGTTCGAAGCTCGAGACGGAGTGATGGTGAGATAAAATGAAGAAAGAGTCATAAAGGTGGGTTAGTTATAAATAAGTTTTGAACACATTTAACACAAATAGTACTTTGGGTTTTACTATTTTAAATCAATTTATAACCAATTTATTGAATAATAGCTAACCTATAAAACGACTCAGCCCATCATTAACAAAATTGGTTTATGATCCATTTTGATAGGCCTACTCATGTTATGATCATTATTTTTTCCTATACTATAACACTCAATTCAATCATGACTTCAACATCATTGCTAACAAAATTCTTAAATTAGATAATGATACAAATGATCTATAAACTATCATCTAATGTGCAATGTAGCCCTCGTTGAACTTTTAATTTGTTCAATACGGTTTCTGAACTTTAACCTAATGTGCAATGTGATTCCTCAACTCATAATTCGTTCAATATGATTCTGGATCTTTTAGTGCACATTCAATTTAGCCTATGAACTATATAAAAATGCTCAATATTGTCATTCCATTAATTCAAAATCAATAACAATATTCAACATTTTCATATAATTCATGGATTAAATTGAATATATATCAGAAATTTAAGGATCACATTGAATAATTTAAAAATTCAAGGATCGCATTGTATATTGGACTAAAATTCAAGAACCACATCGAACAAATGAGAAGTTCATGGACTACATTGTATATGAATCATTCATGTCATATTCCCTTTCGAATTCGACTACAGACGGGAAACTCGAACTCGCGATCGCATCTTTTCACACACGACTTTTTGCTCGGACTCCAGTGATTTCCTCATATCATATCCACCGTGGATCGTACCTAACGAAAAATCGGAATCCAATTCCAAATTCCAATTCCCCCTCCCACTTTATCAAGTAAACGGGGTCGCTCCATCTCTCGGACCAGTCAATCATTCCCCCACATACACACATCTCTCATTCCATTTATTAAAAAAAAAAAAAAAAATCGGTCCTTTTTTTTTTTTTTGGTTGCTGCTTTTTTTGGCCCCTATTCCCTAAAAGTGGGCATCATTGCTCCTTTTAAAGATCTTTTTCTCGGCAAATGGAAGAAAAAGGCAGGGCGGGGAGGGAGGGCGGAGAAGCGGGCGGACGGGAGGGGAGGGGGTTGAGTGATTGACCCGCCCTCGTCTCCCCGCTCTTCTCCACCATCCGAATTTTCCCATTCCTCCTTTCCTTTATTATTATTATTTTTCATTTTCTTACCATTTTTTTTTCTATATTTCCTAATTTTTTGTCGCTCGCAATCAGAACGCGCGCATCTCTCTCTCTCTCTCTCTCTCTCTCTTGTCAGACTACAAAACCTGCTTTCGTAACGGCCCCAGATTCTCTCCATCTGACGCCTTCTCTTCGCCTCTGCCCAAGCGCTCCTCCCTCCTCTCTCTCTCTCTCTCTCTCTCTCTCTCTCTAGAATAAGAAGAAGAAGCAATTCGCCGGCACTCGCCATGGCCGCATTCCGGCTCCGCTCCCGCTTCTGACCTCGTTCCCGCCGCCGCGGCCCAATCGGCTTCGAGGTGCGTTTGCTCGCGCTTCTGCTGCCATGCTTTCGGTTCTGTTCGGTTCGGTTCGGTTCGGTTCGGTTTCGGTTCTGGCGATAGCCGTCTTCGCCGCGTGTGTTTTTCGGTAGCTTTGTGCTGTTTTTGCTCCCGTTGGATCGGAGATTGGGAGAGTTGTTTTTCATTTTTCTGCGGATTGTTCGCTTGCGAGGGAGAGGCTTGATGTCGTTCGTCGTTTTTGCGTTCCCGCGTTTGTCGTTGGGAGATGTTGGGACTTGCCGCTGCACCTTGTTTTCCGGTCTCTAATCCGCTCGCGACGTTCGCCTGATTTTTTTTTTCGACTTATAGGTCGCTCGACTTTCGATGCGATGTGGCCGCCTAAATGGCTCCGTTTGCTTTTGTCAACCTTTGTTTTGCGGTTGACGAATGATTTGAAGGGTTATTTTCTTAGAAAAGGAAATGATTAGCTGATAAACTTTATATTTGGACATATTCGTGGACGATGAAAATGTTTTTTTTGGTCATTTTTTGGTCATTCATTTTCGCAAGCGTTTTCCAAATCAATCATTTCCACCGAGACAAACGCAAACGCACCCTTAATGTTGATCCGAAGTCGTGGCTCTTTTGGCATTGAATGTGAAGTCGATGGACATTTATTGAAATATATGGAGTGACCTAATGCTGCTATGGATTTTTTTATTTTTTTTAATTGTCCGCAAAATTCTGGCGTTATTTTGGTCGGCTGGTTGCCAACGAGACCCAATTGAAAGTAAACCAAAGTCCACAGATAAAGACTGGAATTTTGAAAATGGCCAGTTTGAGAGGTGACTTTCCATGTAATCTTTACTTATATGAGATTACGGATGCTGCCCTCTGTATTAATTCATTGGTATGCTTGTTTGATTTGTTAAACAGCTTTTCTTTTTTTCTTTTTTCCTGAAAAAACAAAACTGTGATATGAAATGATTTAGACTAATGTTGATAGCCGATGACGATGCTCTTTGTTTTTTGCCTTTGTTATCATGGAAATTTTAGTTTTCAAAATTTCTTTGCTTGTGGGACTTAGATGCAAATCTTTTAGGATGTAGATTTTGGAAGTTTAATGTCCAAAATTCGATGACTGAAAGGGGAACATGCCTCGACTAAACTGTCATGTGCCTTGCACTCTTTACTTGGATTGCCATGGCAAAAGCTTGGTTGAGATGTATGATGTGAAGGAAACTGGAGACACACTCTACTTTATACAGATTCATGACGAGTTGTTATAATCATAAATTTACTCGTTGGAAGTTTGTAGCAGTATATTTTTTTAGAAAATCTTTTATGTTAAAATGTCTTTAAAAAAAAGACAACTTTAGAAGTTCAATCACAAGAGGATTACATCTCTGTCATGCAGGGTGTTCTCTTGAAAAGGAATACACTTAGAGGTGATTTATGATTGCACATATATGGTAGAAGATTTCTGTGGTAGAAGATTTCTGTAGATAGCCCCTTTGTCTCTTTGTCCTGCTTGTTACTGTTGCCACATTTGGTGTTTATTAATGCAACTTTGCACTCTTACAGGAATCAATCATGGAAGGGACAACTGCAATAAAACATGATACAGAATTTAAAGTGAGCTTTGGCTATAAATGCAACGGAAAAAAGTTTGATCCCTATGAAGTTTCTAATGGGTGTGATATGCTTCGTGGAATTAAAATGCAAAGACCCAGTAGCTTATCATTCTCCTGCTTATCTGGTGCTGCTGTAAGTGCCAATGCCACCTTGGCAAATACAAATATCTGCCACGGGGTGATAGGGGAAGAAATACTTCCTACTTGGGATTCTCCAAATTCATTTCGCAGGATTGCCTCATCACCATCCCTTTCAAAGTTGGACATGTTATCATCATCTTTACAGAGCAGTACATCTAACTTAAGCTGTAGTCCATCCTGTCAAAGTGACTCTTTTGAAAGTGATTCGTTTTTAAAGGCAATGAGCGCTCCTTCAAAAGGTGACACTTTTCTGAATGCTACAGAAGTTCAAGTAGCTGGTGGGGCAGCTGGGGAGGACAGGGTGCAAGCTGTTTGTTCTGAAGAGAATGGATGGCTATACTGTGGAGTTTACGATGGATTCAATGGAAGAGATGCAGCTGATTTTCTTGCTGGGACATTATATGACACCTTCACAAGTTCCTTTAATGCTTCTTTAGATTGGGAGTCAAAGCAGGAGTGCCTGAAAGCTTTTGATAGTTCAGATGCGTATGGGTCTCTCCAATACATTCTAGAGGATAATAGTTATACTTCTCAGGGGAAGAATTTGCTACCAAGGAACTGCAATTTTGAGAATCCAAATTCTGAGAACGTCATGAAGAATGCTCAAAATTTTCACATGAATACGCCATCAGAATCATTTCAGAGAGGTGTTGTAGATTGTCTTCTACATGCTTTGAATCAGGCAGAAAATGATTTCTTATACATGGTTGAGCAGGAAATGGAAGATCGTCCTGACTTAGTTTCTGTTGGTTCTTGTGTATTGGTTGTGCTTCTGCATGGCAATGACTTGTACACACTCAGTCTTGGGGATAGTAGAGCTGTTTTGGCAACATATGAACAGCATGATGACAATGGCAGCAAGGAGTTGAAAGCCATCCAGCTCACTGAGAGCCACACTGTTGACAATGAAGTTGAAAGAGCACGACTACTGGCTGATCATCCTGATGACTCCATGACCATTTCAATGGGGAAGATCAAAGGCAAGTTGAAAGTCACACGTGCCCTTGGAGTTGGATACTTGAAGAAGGTGCTTTCTCATCCTCAATCTCTACATTTAGTAAAATTGCATCATGTGAGTGGAGCAAATACACATAAAAATGCATGATATTTGCTTGGTTAAAAATACATTGATCCTCACCTATAGCATGACCACTTCTTAGTCAGTTGGCAAAGTTTGACAAATATGCAACTTTTTCTAGATATTGTTTTCAGAAGCATCTTTTCGTATCTCGTACATGGAAAGATGATCATGAGCAGGCACTCTGTTGATCTTACTACAGGGCATGTCCTTGTGATTTGCAGAAAGGAAACACCTTCTCCTGAGTGATGAACAATGTTGCTGTCAGCATCTTTATTAAAAAAATGATCTCGGTCACCATTTGAGTATAACTCAAGTTGTGCTGATCCAAGAGACTTTTATGTGGACCTCTTTGGGTACACAAAAGATTTTCCATGGTGCTTGGACTTTAATATTGTACTATCGTCACTAGTGGTAGAGTTCAATGACTAGTCTACACCCATGCTGCTTATGTGTATATGGCATGTGCTGATGCTAATGATCCTCTTACATCTGCAGAAGATTCTAAATGATGCACTTATGGGTATCCTGCGTGTCCGTGATCTTATAAGCCCTCCATATGTTTCCACCATACCATCGGTGAATGTGCACAGAATTTCAAAAGACGATCACTTTGTCATAGTTGCAAGTGATGGTCTGTTTGATTTCTTCAGCAATGATGAGGTGGTACAAATTGTGAATTCCTACATCCAATGCAACCCTTCTGCTGATCCGGCAAAATATATAGTAAATCAGCTCATATTGAGAGCAGCCAATTCTGCAGGTAAACTTCGTGCTACTTGCTCTCGCTTGATTCTCTTTTATATTTTTTTGTGAAATGATAATCTAAATGTTAAGCTGAGTCTGTCCTTCTAAAGTTTTTCTTCATAGTATATTCATATGATCCAGGGCATATGAAAGTGTGGACTATTAGTCGCGAGAGTTGGTATCCTGTATTGATTTAAATTCAATATGAACCAATTCTCCTTTGCATAATTGCAGACTTCTTTCAGTTAATTGTTTTAATGGTGATAGGGATAGTCAATCGAGTCGCCTGTTTATACCCTCGTTCAAGTGGTGGTTGTCCATCGTATGTTAAGTAGCGTGTGGTAAAAGTAGTGATTCTTTATAATATTTATTTTATCTGTATTAACAGAAAGGTGGGCACAGTATTTCTTCTTTTGTTAGTGAAAACCTTGTATATCCATTTGTGTGTTTATGATTGACCCTGTTTCAGCGTGGAACCTGGTTTATAAATGCAACATGATATTCTATTAGTGATCCATTTCTACTCCCCATAGTATATCTTTCTTTTGTCATGCATTGCATTTGGCCTTGCCTCGTTTAATAACTATTTATTTTGAAAGAACAGTGGAGGTTTGTCATCACACACCTAGGTTTCCTATTCCTAAGTGATACACGTCCGTGTTCCTGTTGCTATAGTGGAGCTTGTACGTGGCAGACCCGTTATTCCAAACCAATGCATCCTCTGCCAAAATAAATCTAGGGAGCTAAAAGACTCGCTCAGTGCCATTAAGAGAGAAATCTTATTGTTTTGCTAGCTTATGAGGATAAAGGAAGAATTGGTAACAGAAATAATGGATGAGTGAATGGATTGCACTTGCTGACATATATAAACAAAGTTACCCATCTTTTCGATGGTGTGAAAGCTTCTTTAAACAAATAGCAAGGTTGACTAATCTATGCAGCCATTCTACGTTTGATGACTAACTACAATTATTTGATCAGCATCTTTTGATACATTTATTTTAACATTGCAGGTTTCAGTATGGAGGAATTGATGAAAATTCCTCCAGGGAGGAGGAGGAAGTATCACGACGATGTAACTGTTATTGTGATAATCCTTGGAACAAATCAGCGCACTTCCAAAGCATCGACATGTGTATAAGATTCTATATATTTTAATTTTCCTAGTTATGTAATACCACAGCAGATAGTCCCTGCAGATAGTCCCTGCTTCTCTTCTGTTAGGGAAAAAAAAAAAAAAAACAGAGAAATTCACAAGTGTACATATGCAACATCAGACAGTCTGTTGGATAAAATAATTCATCACGAGCCCCTTGTAATTAGCTCCAGTCATATTTCTGCAAACAAAGTGGTGTATCCTCCTTTTCGTGCATAAATTTTTGGTAAATGTCCTGTGTTTGCATAAGTTCAATCTTTCTATAGGTATGTGAAATCTCATTGCCCCTGCTTCTAAGGCATGTAGACTTTCCTTGTGAAATCCTTTTTGTTTTCTATGTCAATGCTTGAATCTCCAATTCTGATTAAGACAAATCCTAGTTGTTATACAAGGTGATCATATTTCAAACGTGGAGTTCCAGGAACTTAGGGTAGGCGTGGAACAAAATGCGCCAATATTAACTATGTGCAAACTGCAGCTCACAGCAGAGTTGCCATATAAAGATGTCGAACTGTTGTTCAAGTGGGCACCGTGAGCTTGCAAGTCCTCCAAAGTGACTCGTTGGTTTACACTTTCTGGTAGAACCATCCTTGAACGTCTTCTGGGAACAAAATTTGAAAACTTGGTTGAAAAGACTCTTACAAAATCAACTGTATAGGAAAATTCACAAGATAAAGGTGATCAAATCAATTGATGAATGAAGAGAGCGAGTCTTTCTTCATTGATTCTTTACGCCAGATAATGATTGTAAACTACAACATTTTTGAACATAATGGTGGATGTGACTGATTATTTGTCATACAAAGTAATATTCTCTTCTTCACAAGAGATGGACCTCAAAATGAATACTGCTCAGTATTCAGGTTCTTCCTTTTTAATGACTACCGTAGGAACATGCTCAGCATCCACACCATCCTCTCTTTCTTTGACAATTGGACTTTGGATCACATTGTCCTTGGTATCTCCTGAAACATCCTGCAACTGCAGATTCACAGGTATATCAATCAGTGGATCAATTTACATGGGAATAGGCGCGCATCAGCTCCATGCAAATATGGTTGCAGAGGGAATCATGAAACAGTAAAGATGCAAAAGGTCCCATTAAGTTCACAAAATCTCATGCCCGAAGATAGTACCCCAAGATTCCTTAAGCTACTGGTGACATCCTCCTGTTGCTGCTGAAGAGTGGTTCTCAGTTCCTGAAATTCCTGGATACATTGCAGAAGAAAAAGTCAGAACAAGAAAGATTACATTAACTTGAAAGATAAAATAGCTAAATCATCACTTACCGATCTGAGTTGTTCCACCTCAACATTAAGTGATTTCTTAAGTTCTGAAAGTTCCTGTATCAAAACTAATTCATGAGAACGGTTTTTTAATCATGTAAAAAATTTAGCAATTGAGCAAAGAAATCTCATTTGAAGGGTAACATGACACAATTCCTTCATAGCATAACATAGAACTTGAGAGCTTTTTTTCCAATTAAGTAGATTCAAGGTCCTCTGCCACAAAGCGGTGAGTAATTTCAGGCCATAGTTCTTTGGCATAAAGGTGAAATCCCATGACCGAATCTATCTGCCGATGCGTTCTTCAGAAAAGTATATGCTGCAGGACACAAGGCAATTGGGTTCCACCAGCAAAAGGATATGGTTTTTTCTCAAAGAAGATCTCAGCCCTAATTATGCCCTTCAAGATTTCTATGAATGATATGCTTCAAAGTTTCAAGTAAAAATACTGCATGCCGCTTGGGCATCACATCAACTGAAAGACACCCATAACAATGCTTAGCAACATGCCCACTACCTTCACTTGCTGCTTTAAATACATGGTAGAAAGACATGAAGACAACAAAAAAGGGTCTTAGAAGATTTGCACACTACCACATAGTCCAAACCAAGACTTGAATTGCAATTGCACCAAAAAAAAAAAAAAAAAAAAAAAGACTTTGTGAACAGATCAGAGGATAAAAATTATAATGGGCATGGGCACGCAAAACCAGTAAAGAAAAACATTACATGATCATACGACTAACTCAGAAGATTCTTGTGTTCGGAGAAAGTGATGTGGGTTCAGGCACCCAACCATCCATAAAATCTCAGAGCAACAAGTCCACCAAAATCAAGGATGGAAGTGGCTAAAATCATGTAGAACATTAATACAAGGCTAACGTACAGGGATAAGTTCAGTATTGCAGCCCATACTCGAAGAATATAGAACATTCTAGTTCTCAACAAGCCTAGTGAAAGGGAGAAAGGTGGTGATTAGGACATGAATTAAATGTTTTTGTTGTCGAAAACTGGATCCCAATATGGATTACTCTGGCACCTTTAGGATCGCAGGCCGTGCCATGCTTTGTTATACGAATCCAACGACAATAAGAAATACAAAGTTTAATGGAATCCACAGCAAGAGACAGCTCACATCTTTGTAGATCTTGACTTGGGTGTCCAACTTTGACCTCCAACCTTGCAAATCCTACACAACCAGACCAGAACTATAATCAGACACCACTCCCTTCAAAAACCCCGTAAAACAGATGCTATCGAAAAAAAGAAGACACAACACAAGCAAATTAGAAACTGCTATGACATAGCAACGGAAAAAAACATGCGAGTTTCCACCTGCTTTAGGCTTTGGATTCGAGTAAGAAGCTCCGACCTCGATTCGTTCAACTCCTGGACAGACGGAAACAAGAACAACAAGTAAAGCAACGCCCCAAAAACCAGTTCAAAGAGAATTCTCAGACTACGAACTCAATTGGGCACAAGGAAGTTCCCTTTCCGCCTCGACCCAATTAATCATATCTCACGGTACCTCCATTAGAGCACTGACTACATGAAGTTACGAACCGAACAGAACCAAACCAAACCCGAGAAAGAAAAGACAGGTTGAACGAATTACCGCGATCTTCGAGCTCATGGGAGTGATGTTCTCCTTCCTCTGCAAGCCGAGCAACAAACACCCATCAAACCCACAACCTCGCCATGCAAATCAAGCATGTCTGCAAGCCAAACAGAGAGAGAGAGAGAGAGAGAGAGAGAGAGAGAGTACGGATGAGAGGGGAACAGGAGCAGGAGCAGGGAGAGATGGAGTGGATTCGGAGTCGGCCATTCTTCAAGATCAGATCTTCAAGGATCGTCGCTAAGCAGCACTGATTCTGGGGGGGATCTTTGAATAGATCAGAGCTCGAACTGTGAGAGAGAGAGAGGAGAGAGAGAGAGAGAGGTGCGGTTTTTTTTTTTAATGGGAGTTTCAATTTTGAAAACTTAGGGTTTTTGGGGGGGGGGTGGAGCGTTTAATTTGGGCGGGCAAATCTTCTGACTGGTGCTTCCTTCTAGACATCATTTCAAAAAGGACAGAAGCGAAACTTGACTTAAAATACAAGTGGGCGTCCCTTGATGGCTGCCGTCCGATGGAATGACGCCCAGGGGGAACAGTCCGGAGACACGTGGACCAGATGGGTCTGTTTGTTTGCCTTAACCAAGAGCATAAAAAAAGGAGTAATATCATTAAATATTCCAAATTATGCTCATTATAATACATCTACCTTCATCTTTTTTTTTTTTTGTGATATCAAAAATCATAAATTTGTATCCATATGTCACATTTACCCTCTATTATGTTTTTGTTAAAACCAAAGAATCTAATACCCATTAAGATTTAGCAAAATAAAACCAAAAAAGAAGGGTTGTTGTTTGCATTAATTGAATGCAACGATATTGGAATTTCCATTTTTGGGAAATCCATCTTCTTTTACCATCTTCAATAACTTGCCCCTCTTTTCTTTCTTTAACAATCTCCCCACCTTGGTTCAACATTTGAGTCTAGTCACAATCACTTAAGTGGAATAATATTTGCTACTACTCTCCCAAGCCTCCCATAGACTCAATTGCCATAGCGTGCTCTGAAGTCCAAGCGTAACTTGCACTTGGACTTAACAATAACCATGGATTTCATCAAGATGCCAACTCTGCCGACACAATTAGCTACTCCATAATGATTTTTTGACATAACTTTTTATACCACAAATAAAGCAAAATCATCATGGCATTCATATATGATAGAAGGTCAAACACCCACATTGTCAAATTCAATAGTCATAGCAATCATTGGCTCTACCTTGCTATAAGCATCGCCTATGTTAATTATTTTGTTAGTATCTGCTACCTCAAGAATTTCTGATTGCAACCCCATGTTAAGCTTAATAGCGTTCGGATTCGTATTAATACTACCATAAACACTTCTAGTCATAAGTACTAGAGACTCTTTAGAAGAGACTTTTCTGCTATCAATAGTTGAATTTAAATTCAAACATCACAACTGATCGTCCCGCTCACCTTGTGCATAGCCATGGAATATGCACCTTGTGTTCCCGTCGGGCTTACCATCACTCATTCAAAAATAACACATATAATTAAACATTCTAAGAATAGACCAACAATGTTACCTAACTACACTTCCTAGGGAGTCTGCTATTCAATTGCAGTCGATAAGTTTATTCACCAAGAAACTTGCCATACTAAGCGCATCAACCAGGATTCTTCTAACAACACTAGCACTAGAGATCATTTTACAGGCCATCTCTAATAATATTGTGCTTATTAATTTTAGCAAATTGTTGTGGTTTACTGGTACTAGTGTAGTGGTTCACTATGCCCTTCTTCATGCGAAATTTATTTACTAGCTTCAAGCAGAATTCTATGCTACCGTTAGTTTGTACATGCTTGATCAACTTACCAGTCTCTATTTCAATCAAAGCTCTTGACCATGTGTTCTTGACAATAACATCAAACTAGTACATCGACACAAACACCTAGGACTTCCTCAAGTAGTCGATAGGTTCTCAAACAAATACATGTTAAAATATGCCTCGAGTTTGTATTTGAAACGAAAGTCTAAATATTTCAAATTAGATATTTTGCAAACGTCCAAAATCTTGCAATGCAGAATACGAGTTTTAGTTGATTTTATATCCTTTTCTTGGGGCCTAAGTTTTGGAGATTGACTTTCTTAACACTAATGGAAGTCTTTGGCCACCAAAAAGTGGGAAAGTCAAAGTTATTTTTCTTAACATGTTGGAGATGCGTTGAAGAATTGAAAGTCTAACTTAGACTCTGTCTTTAGTGTGGCACTTTCCTATTTTTGACTCATGGACTTCAATATTGACCGACCCAATATTTTTGGATACCAGCACATGAAGACGGACGACATTGTGGATAGATAGCGGAGGAGTCGATCCAAAATTGGTATAGCCAGATATAGGAAATTTTGGCCTATGCATACCAACAAACGTCGTCTAAACAAAAATATATGTAAATAAAAGTGTCGGGTTGATATATATATATATATACATCGTGTGCATCATTTCAAGATTTCAAAAGGAGTTGATGTATCTGCTTTCGCAATAGTTTTGTGCAGGGACCAATAAACAATGTGACAAGCCCTAAGATCACGGGTCATCGCAGGTTTCTTGGCTAGTTATAAAAGAGTTGTAAAATTTGATGAGTGCTTTTTGAGGGGTTTATGTAAGGGGAAGTTGTTGACTGCTGTAGAGAGAGATGCGAATAATCAAATATTTCCAATATATTGGGTAGTGGTGAAGATAGAGAATAAGAATACGTGGTCATGGCTCCTCAAAAATTTAATGATTGACCTTGAGATAACCGATGGGGGAGGATGGACATTCCTGAGCAATCATTAGAAGGTGATAACATTGTCAATTAATTCTTTTTTAATATTAATTACTTGCATATTTTTTCTAACTTGTATTTGTTGGTTTGACTTTTTGTAGGGACTTGTTCCTGCGTTGGCTAAGTAAATGCTAAATGCTGAGCATAGAATGTGCACAAGACATATATACATAAATTGATCAAAGAACTTTTAATGAGATAAGTTGCGGAAGCAGTTCTATTAGCCAGCGAAGAGTACTAACATGATTGATTTCAGATTAGCTAAATAAGGGTTGTTGCAGCTGATAAAGGAATGTTTTAATTCACTCTTCTAGATAAAAGCTAAGTATTGGTGTCGAGCCTTTTTTAGTGAAGAGTTCAAATGAGATATCAATTTTTTTTTTTGGTAAAAGGTAATAAAATATAAGGAGCTTTAAGCCAATAATTACAAGACCTGGCTCCAGTAAAACTTACACTAACCCAGACATATCTAGGTGAGTGGAAGGGAGCCAGGCGAAGTGAAACCGACAGATCGGCCAAAGCTAGCTAAAGTCAAAACCAAGGCAAGGGATGAGGAACAAGAAGGCCACACAGGGCCATCCACACAACCTCATCAACACGCCAAAATAACACAAGAAACCAACGGAAAAATCGAAAGGCCAACAAGGCAACAACCAGAGAAAGCCAAAAGAGAGAGCAAACCGTCAGAGGGCCGGAGGAGTGGTAGCAAAGATAGCTGGATCCATCCCCCAATTCCTCTGCAGTCTTCTATTTCTCGGGGTATCCTCGACATTCTTGAACGTGGTAGCTTTATCCTTCACCACTCTAATAAGGTGTTTCTTGACTGCGACTGCCGACGCCGCTTGGTCTCTAAAGAGACTATCATTTATGTACTTCCAAATTAGGTGGCAAAGGGCATTAAAAGAGAACCGGCCTATGGAGCGGTAAAAATCCTTCCCGGAAAGAAGATTAATAGCCCAATGGAGGTTCTCATCCCAGGTCTTGTTCCGCTCGGGAAGATTGTACTTCACCGCCCAGAAAAAAACCACGCTAGCAGTGATGGAGCACTCGAAGAAGAGATGATTAATCGAGTCCGGAGTGATCTTGCAGAAAGGACAAACCTCATAGCCAATCCTACCATACGACATGAGCAAAGTCTGCGTGGGAAGACGCTTCTTCGTGATAAGCCATAGGTTGAATTGATATCTCGGTGTGATGACCTTGTTCCAAATAAAGGAATGTCACTCAACCCCGTCCTTCTTTTTTCTAATAAGATTCCAAGCGGAAGAGATCGAGAAGAGACCATCGGGACTACCGTCCCATGACAAACAATCCGGAGAGGAAGAAAGGGAAGGGATAGGATAATCCCAGGAATCGATCACTGATCTGAAGGCATGGCCATCTGGAGTGAACAGGTCAGCAATAGAGGCCATCGGAGATAGACTGGAGCAAGAAATAAAGGCTTCGGAGTAAGAGAGGTTTAGAGGACCAACCTGGTGCCAATGATCATACTAGAGGGAGATAGCGTGATCATCTCCAATCCGCCAACGGAAGTGCAGTCTGAACTCCGATCGCAAGTGAAGGATCATTTTCCACGCCCAAGAGCATAAAGCAGGAACTTTCACTATCCAAAAGCTTCTCCTATTCAGAAAGGTGGAGTGGATCCATTTGCACCATAAGGACTCCTTATCAGTGAAAAGGATCCAGATATGCTTGAGCATGGAGGCCTTATTATAATCTCTAAGACTCCGAATGCCAAGACCGCCTTCTTCCTTGAGTAAGCACACCTCATCCCAGGAGACTTTTGCACCGCCTTTGCCAAGGCTAGGGCCTTTCCATAGGAACTGCCTGAGAATCTGTTCAATACTATCCAGAACAGCCATAGGAATTGTAAAGATAGGAGCCCAGTAAGCTTGGATTGCATGGAGAACTGACCTTATGAGCTAGACTCTACCAGCAAAAGAGAGGAATCAATGAGTCCAAGATTGCACCCTTGCCGTGATACGCTCCACTAAGGAAATACGATCACATTTTCCAAGCTTGGATGTGATGATTGGAACACCTAAGTAACGTACCGGAAGGGTTCCTTCAACAAAACCAAAGAGATCTCTAATGCTGTTCCTTAACTCCACCGAGCCACCAGCAAGAAAGATGTTACTCTTGTTATTGTTTGGATTCAATCCACTCCAAGCCGAGAATAAGTCAAGCCCCTCCTTGAGGAGAGAGGCTGAAACCAAATCCGCCCGACAGAAGAGAAAGACGTCATCCGCGAAGAAGAGGTGTGACAAACTAGTCGCCTTGCATCTCCAAAAGAATTTGAATCCTTGCTGAGCCGCCTTAGCACTTAAGATCCCAGAGAAAACCTCCATGATTAGAGTGAAAAGGTACGGAGACATAGGATCCCCCTGTCGGAGACCACGCCCACTCGGAAAGAACCCATGAAGATCACCATTCAATGAAATGGAATACATGGGAGTGCGAACACATACCATGATAAGTCTAATGAGGTGATCCGGGAAATGAAAGGCATGGAGGACCAATTCAAGAAAGTCCCAGTCCACCGTGTCATAGGCTTTTTGGAAGTCCACCTTCACCGCACATTTTGGAGTGAATGGCTGACGATGAAACCCTGCAAATAACTCCTGAGCTAGGAGAATGTTATCCCGAATACGCCTGCCTTTTATGAAGGCATTCTGGTAGGGACTAATAATCTCATGAAGAACAGAGGCAATCCGATTAGTTAACACCTTAGTGATGCACTTATAAATCGTATTGCAACATGCAATAGGTCTATAGTCCCCAACCGAGGTCGCATTCGGAATCTTTGGAATAAGCACTAAGATGGTGCAGTTTATTTCCTTCAGGAGTCTGCCCGAAGTAAAGAAGTCCGAGACAGCTTCAACCACTAAGGGGCCAACCTGCTCCCAGTTACTTAAGAAAAATTCGACCCCAAAGCCATCCGGGCCTGGGGCTTTACCTCTAGCTAAGGAGAAAAAAGTTTCCTTAATCTCATCATCTGAAACAGGATTAGAGAGAAGGCTAACCTGATCCACACTTAGAGGGGAGGAGATAACCTGTTGAATATCATCCAGGAACTGCCTAGATCTCTGAGATTGAGAAGATAACAACTCTTGGAAATGATCAACAAAAGTGCTATGGACTAGGTTCGGATTGGAGATCAAGATCCCATTCCTATCACGAATAGCCAAGATCCTGTTCTTCAAGTGTCTAGAGGCGACCGAGTGATGAAAGTACTTGGTGTTCTTGTCACCACAAAGCAGCCACTTAACTCTTGATTTCTGCCTGAAGAAAGATTCCTCCTGGTTTCTCAACTCCACATAGGTTTTTCGATGCTCCTTTTCCAACTCGGCCAAGAAGTCATTGGTCGGGTCAAGCTGAAGATTAAGATGAGCAAGTCTAAAAGCCTCCCTAGAGACGGCAACCCTCTCGGAAATGTTGGAGTAGGAAGTATTGTTGAACTGTCTGAGACGGTTCTTAAGGGCTTTAAGCTTGAACACCAACCTAAACATAGGTGCGCCATAGACTGGGGCATCCCAAACCTCCTCCACTATGCCGGGAAAAGAAGGATGCTCCATCCAAAACTCGAAGAATTTAAAGGGCTTCTTTCGACGAATAGGTTTAGAGACCTTTACCACAATGGGAGAATGGTCCGAGATGCCTGGCGTGAGAAAAGACGCCTGAGAGTAGGAGAATTGAGAGGTCCAAGAGGCATTCACCAAGACCCGATCTATTTTCCTCGCCTTCCAAGAAGCTCCAGAGGAAGTAAACCAAGTGAAGCGAAGGCCAGAATATCTCAAATCTTCCAATTCAGCCCGCATTAAGCAATGATTAAAGTCATCGAAATGGGAAGGCCAGGCATCATAGCTTCCAAGCCTGTCCGAGGGGTCCCTTATGGCATTAAAGTCCCTGGCCGCCAACCAGGCACACTCTTGGACAAAGGAACTCATCTGAATCAAGTCTTCCCAAAGAGGTCTGCGGGTAGCAAACGAGTGAGCCGCATAAACAGCCGAAATGCAGCAGGAATCACCACTAGAGAGGAGGGTCGTCTTGCCATGGATAACTTGGTCACTAGAAGAGATCACTTCTAAACTAACGAAGAAGGGATTCCATCCAAGCCAAATACGCCCATTCGGAGAAGCGTCGTAATTAGCCACCCACTTCCAACCCGGTAAAAGATTATCAAAAAAGGACCGAAACAAATACTCCGGGACTTTAGTCTCCAATAAGCCGATCAAACATAAGCTATTAGATCGGACCAGGTTCTTAACTTCAGCTCTTCTCAACGGGTCCATAAGACCCCTTACGTTCCAAAAGCCAAAATGCATAAACACTAAAATATGTACAAACAACAACAAAGAAAGGCCGAAAGAAGAGGCCTACCTCTGTTTAGAAGGCTTGCGGCGTTGGGATGCCGTAGGATCATCCTTTCCCTTAGGACCGGGGTCAGGATCAAGAGTCAAGAGCTTCTCTTGGGTTTCATCCACCTTTGAGTCCATATTGGACTTTTTAGGAGAGGAGCAGGCCGAATCAACGGATAATAGATCATTATTCTCCGCATCGAAGGGGAGAGGTAGAGAAGCCTCACTTCGTTTTGTGACTTTGGCACGATCCAATCCCGGTCCAGCCGTAAGGGATAAAACCATTGCAGGGGACGGATCAGAACTAGTCGCCACTTTGCTGCTGGCGGGAGGACATTCTTCCTCAGGAGGGCCTTTAAGGCGATCAGCATGAGCCACGACACTCGTAGCATGTTTGGGCGGATCACCAACTTTGGAAGAGACTTCCACAGCCGGAACAGTCAAGTCGTCTTCATCAACGAAGACAAAGTTGGCCGAAGCTCCACCTTTGGCGGCCTTTTTCTTCTTTTTTCTCCTGACCTGATTCCAGGGCTGTTCCTCAACAGGTGGGTCGGGAACCAGCAACAGTTCAGGTGGGGGAAGCTCGGTGGCATTAGTAGGCTCCTGGGCAGGGACAGCCACCGAGGGAGAATCGGCCACAGAAGAGGGAAGCTCTTGCTGGACCTGACTTGGACTCGGATCAGGGACCACCGGAGGGGCATGTACCTTCGGAGTAGCTGCTGGACGCTACTGAGCAGTAGCACGAGCCGCACTGGGACGAGGGGGGGCCCAACAATTGTGCCCAAAGGATCCGCAATCAAGGCATTCCGAAGGAAGCCATTCATATTCGATCTCAATTGAACGAACCACTCCTTTCAGCTTAACTTCAGCAACCTTGCATCTAGGTTGATTAGCCTTGATCTCCATGCACACGCGCACATACGAAGCTGATTTAACTTGGTCCGTGCGTTGGTCCATGAACAACGGCTTTCCCACCGCGCTCGCAATATAACCCAAGGAGGGGTTAGTCCAACAGTCAAGGGGTACATCCAGCAGCCAAATCCAAATAAGCACCACCGATTGGTTGTCTTTTTTAAGATCCAACAGAGGCTCCCACTGATGAAGCACCAGCGGCACCCGGGCCACAGTAATTTGTCCCTCCTCAAGGATTTTCCTTCGAAATCTTTGATCCGGGATGTGAAGAAAGTAAAATCCCTTGGAATTTGTGATGATTTCCGCCAGTTTGATCCCCCAAATATGCTTGAGGGACTGCTCAACCATTCCAAACGGAAGCTTCTTTCTACCAACAAAATGACGTATGAGGCATTGGTGCCACTTAGGATCAACAGCTTCCAATACCTCATCCGGCAATTTGATGATCGCCTTGCCATCAACAAATGAAGGAGGGGTGTAGGTCAGCTGTGGGCCACGCGTTGCTAGGCAAGCTACATTCGCCCAGGTCCTGGGCGCAAGAGGTTGTTGTCCAACATTCTGGGGAGGAGGAGCCCGAGCATTCCTGGAGGAAGACCGAGCTTTACTCTTACCTCTAGATCGACCCTTGGACGTTCCCGAGGCATTGTGATGTTGAGGATGACCGACCTGATCACCTCTGGAGGTGTTCTAACGCGCTGGAGCAGTCCCGGAGGAGTCTACAGCAGCTCGGGTTTGAGGAGCAGCGATTCTGTCTTCTGAAGCTGGAGGCGGCATTTTGACAAACACCTAGGGGGCGGTCTGAAATGGGCTAGTGAATCAACCTAGAGGGGGGTGAATAGGTTGTTGCGGAATTCTTTTGGAATCTTTTTCAATGCAATACGTTAATATCAAGGATATATCAATAATAAACAGATTACGTATTTACAAAGTAAATAGAGTAGAGAGAGAAAATTGACACAAGGATTATAGTGGTTCGGCTTAGACCAAGCCTACGTCCACTCTCCACGCCGGCAGCCAAACGGCCGTAATCACTATGTAGCAAAAGAGTGCCTTTACGGTAGACGGATTAGACTTCTTCAATTGTGAGTCTCTCCTACAGCCTTTCGCTGTCTTTGCTCTATATCTCACTCTCTTTGTTACACAAAGTGTAAACATGAAAGATTTTAGAGAACAAGTGATTTTGGAGATTCTAACATCAAGATTTTTCTACCGGTCTCTCCTTGTTTCCAAGCATCGTCGATCCAACTTAAATAATCTCCGTGCCATCATACCCGTTGGCACATTTCAAAAATTCATCCAATCAACCCGTTGGACTGAATCAATTTAAGTGATCTCCTTGTCCCGAAAACGTAAGTAGACAGAGAGCTCGTCAATCCCGTTCGCCCATACAATCGGGATCTTGAGTTCCCAAAATTAGATTCTTCCAAAAATAAACTTGATCTTCAACGGATAGAATCCGAAGAATCAAATCTTCCAAGCTCTTGATCACAGACCAGAGATATTCCATGGTTAGGATTAGGAAATACGAAATCCAATATCTGTAGCCATAAGAATAACCTGTAGCCAGCCTGTAAAAAATTGCGGACTATCTTCAGACTTAGATTTGGGTCTCGAGGGTCGTCAGACTGAAACTGAGTCTTGAAGGTCTTTAGACGGAAACTGAGTCTTGACTAACTTCAGACGGAAAAACTTCAGACCGAAATTCTGGGTCTGACTATCTTTGAAAACCTTTAGACTTTGACAACTTCAGACGTAGCCGACTGAGTCTTGGAATCCTTAGACCACACTGTTGAGGCTGTTTTGTCAACTTCAAAACTCCAAGGGATTTTTCTTCAACACTGTCTTCTCAGGACAGGGGATAGGCCATTTCAGAAGAACCAATCCGATCCAAAACCACCACAGACCCACCAGCAACCAAGAAGAACACAGAACTCCCGCCCAGACTACTCGAAACAGGAATAAACAGCAGAAAACCAGCAGAACAGAAGAAGAACAGAACCTATAGGAGAGAGGAAGCAGAGGGGAACAACACCTGGAACAGAGGATAGGAAGTCCTCGGAACAGAGCAGGATCGACCTCCTACAACCAGCTCGTCCAACAGTCCAACACTCTCGCTGCAGATGCGGGAGAAGACCGAAAACTGGAGCTGCGCAACAAGAGCTGAAGGGAACTTGCAATGCAGAGCAGCCCAAGCTATGATCTTCGGAGGGAAGGAAGAGGTTGCAAAGGAAAGACTCTCTTCCAAATCTCAAGCCAATCCGATCAATAGAACTCCCAGATCGAAGAAAAAACCCGCAAAAACCTGGGCGGAACTGAAGAACGCCCAGTGGAGCTAGGGCGGAGGAGATCTCTGCAACCAGATCAGCTTTTACGAATCCCTTCGGTGAGGATTTAGAGGAGGTAGAGAGGCACCATCCCTCCAAATTTAAGCTCAATCCGAGGTCTACAACTCCGGGAACCAGCATCTGAAAAAACTGCTGAACAATTACTCGGGAAACCAGCTTGGGAGAGATGCGTGAATAGTAACTCGCGAGGAGCGAAAATGGCTTTTTTCAAATGCGATATCATTAATAGCAACCTTAGTGAAGCTTTCACTGACATAATTTTAGAGGCTGAATGCAAATCAATCATCAACATACTTGATGATATTCGAGTTATGGTCATGACTAGACTACATAGGAAAAGCCATCCGGTCCCGGAGCTTTACCTCTAGCAAGAGAGAAGAGAGTGTTCATAATCTCGGAATCGGAAACCGGGCTAACAAAGGAGCAGACCTGAGCATCCGAGAGGGGCTACTGAAAAACATCTTCAACTCCTGCAGCGAAGGCTTAGAAAGAGCCGCTTGAGGTGAAAGGAGGTCTGAGAAGAAAGACACAAAGACTTGCAGCAACAAGACAAGGTCCGAAATCAAGGAGCCCGATGGATTCTTGACAGAAAGGATTCGATTACTGAGTTGTCTTCTTTTAACGAAATGGTGGAAGAACTTAGTGTTCCGATCCCCTTCCTTAAGCTGCCTTACTCTTGACTTTTGTCTATAGAAAGATTCTTCGTGACTTTGCAAGTCAATAAAGATATGGCGCTGTATTTTTTCCAACTCTAGAAGAGAAGCGTTGTTCAGGTCTAAATGAAGACCAACCTAGGTATTGTGAAGGGCCTCCCTTGCTTCCGCTGTCCTCACTGAGGTGTTTGAAAAAACCTCTTGGTTAAGTAACTTGAGGCACCCTTTCAAAGTCTTCAGTTTGGAAACAAGTCTAAACATAGGCACGCCTTTCATCGGGGTATCCCAATTCTGCCGGACAATAAAGAAGAAGTCCGGATGCTTTGACCAGAAATCAAAGTATTTGAAAGGCTTCCTTCTAGAGACCGGGTCAAGAACTTTGACCATCATAGGAGAGTGATCAGAGATCCCCGGGTTTAGAAAAGAAGCTTCCGAGAAAGAGAAATCCAGGTTCCACTTGGTGTTAACCAAAACCTTATCAATCTTCTTCATTTTCCTAGCGGCTCCTGCCGAGGTGGGCCAAGTCAAGCGGAGACTAACATATCTGAGATCCACTAACTCTGTCTGAGCTAAGCATTGCCCGAACTCATCAAAATATGGAATCAAGGTATTTGAGCTTCCAACTCGATCAGAAGGGTCTTTAATGGCATTAAAGTCTCCCGCAACTAGCCAAGCAGAATCCTGCAGAACATCATTGAAGCGGAGGAGGTTCTCCCAAAGGGGCCTTCGTCACACAAAAGTATGCTCACCATAAACCGCCGAGATACAACAACTCAAGTTAGAAAGGTTAAGCTTAAGATAACCATGCACAGCTTGGGTGTTGGTAGAGAAAGGAACAAAACTAACAAAATCCGGGTTTCATCTGACCAAAATTCTACCACGAGGAGAGAACTTGTAGTTAGTTATCCACTTCCACCCCACTTAACAAGGTAAAGGAGATGGACTCAAATAAGGATTCAGGGACTTTCGTCTAAAAAAGGCCAACAAGGCACAACTTATTCGAAGAGACAAATCTTCTGATCTCTGCACGCCTAAGGAGATCAAGGACACCCCTAATATTCCAAAAGCCTATATACATATTTACATAGGAGAGGAGGAAAGTTACCTCTTCTTAGAGGACTTGCGACGGCTAGCAATTGCTTTAGGCACCACCGAGGGAGGTAGGTTAGGTCGAAGCAAAAGAAGTTGTTCCTGGATACTTTTAGCCATAGCATTTGAGGGCGGGGCTCTCAGAGAAGGGGAGCCAACAGAAAGCAAGTCTTCGTCATCCAAATCAGCATGGATACTGGAGCTACAGATTTCATCCGAACATTCAAGTAGTGCTGAGGTAGTAGGAGGTCCCATCTTCTTTATAGCAAGGGAAGAACATCCATCAGTCACCTTAGAAGAGGACTTCGAGATACCTTTAGAATTCCTAACCAATGGATTAGTTGGGGGTTCCACAAGAACAGAGGCCTTTAGCTTCAAATATTGCCCCCCTTCACTAGGCGGGGCTAATCCGAAAGAAGCAGCATCCTTAGCAGCAGGTTGCTTCTTCTTCTTGCCTTTAACATGCTTCCATCCCGAATCATCTGGGATTAGATCTGCAACAGCAGGAGTTGAGGCCATAGCCAAAGCCACCTCACGACCATCTCTAGATCCAAAGCAACCAGCACCAATAGTGCTTGAAGGTGGTGAAGGATTTGTATTTGAAGTAGCTGGAAGTTGCAAATCAGAGGACTTTGCCGCAGGTGATGGTCGTTCAGCAGCTGGTTTATTAGCAACCAAAGGAACTTCTATTCTTTCTAGACTCTGCTTCTAGTGGGTCTAAGAGATAGTAAGGTCGTCCATCAGAGCAGGGGAAGCAGGGGTCAAGGCCACGCCTTGAGTAAAATGGGCACCATTAATTGGGGCCTATGGAGTAGCAACTGTAGTAGTAGGTCCATCTGCAGAAGCACGAGTAGCAGTATTTCGAGTAGTAGGAAGGCTGCAATTATGACCAAAGATGCCGCAACTAGAGCAAGCAACTGGTCTCCATTCATATTCCGCTCCAACTTCACAAGATTTACCATTATGAACCACCTTAATGGATTCACAAGTGGGTTGCTTTGCTGTGATCTCAACACAGACACAGGCAAATGCTAGTATTTTCATCTGTTCCATTCGCTGATCCACGTATAGTGGCTTGCCCACTGCACTCGCCACTTTACCAATTGCTTGAGCAAAGCAAAAGGAGAAAGGGAGATTCCTCAGCCTCACCCACACCGGCACACTCAGGTGGGTGTCCTTTCTAAGCTCCAGAGCTAGTTTCCATTGCTGTAAAACTAGCGGGACTTTTGCAACAGTAATAGGTTTCCCCTTCAAGGATTTTCCTATGGAAATCTCTGTCTGGAATATGTAATAAGAAGAACCCCTGTCCATTAGACATCATTTCTAAGAGATTTGGACCCCAAGCATTTTTTAGGGCCTCCTTGGTGACCTTAAAGGGAAGACCCCTGCCAAGAAAGTACCTCACCAGACACTCGTGGAGCTTGGGGTCAGTAGCTTCAAGATCTAAATTAGTCATCTCAACAACCGGTTTGTTATTAACATAAGTTGGCGAAGTGAACTCTAAGTCATATCCCTTAGTCGTAACTTTAGCTACAGCTGCCCAAGTGCGGCCATTCGGATTTTTTGAATCTCCCCTATGCTGAGGGTGTTTAGATCGCAACCTACCCCTACTCCTAGCTCATGAACCAGCAAGAGCTCGAGTGGGGCACAACTAGTTAGTAATTTCCTTCAAACTAGCAGGGGCCGAGGATCTCTATCTCAATTCCTCCATTGAAGAACTAACCAAAGTGGGGTGTCCATGCTCGGGAGGTGAGGGGCTACGAGCACTACGTGTGACGTCCCAGGGCGTCACGTACTAAGCGCAAGCGGAAATATTATTTCATATATTTATAATTAATATCCAATTCTATTCAAACATATATTTAGCCATAGAAAGTTAGCATGTATAACATGGTTTAATTAATAATCCCCGAGATATGTACCATGTGAATTAACCCGTTAAAACATTCACATATAAGACATAACTTTGAACATGAAAGGCTTCGTTTTATTTATCATCACTGGGCTCACAAAATTTTATCCACCTGACTTTCTCCATATGTTCTTCGCCTAAATATATACAATATGTACATTACAAAAAGAAAGGCGCATCAAAATCAGGGATAAGGGTAAGGGTAACTACTCCGCGTTCATCCCATACCAGCCCATAACAAAAGAAAACAACAAAAAGTCTAGTCCCAAGCCTTTCATGAACCCTGGCGACTAAGCGCCATCTGTCCCGCCTCCTGGTCCTCCAATCTCAAACGGTAACGGTCCATAAAGGTCATCCTCGTGCTTGACAAACCATGCCACAAACTTCATTGGCATCGGACTGGCTCTACCATCGTCCATTCATAGTATCGCTTCATATTTGGTGAAAACCATATCTACATCGAGATCATACACGTCCACAAAAGTAACATCGATGCCGGCTATCACACCATATCGAGCGATCGGCGGAACATCCATACTCTCAATCTGAAAATGTAAGGTATGAGCAAACATCCTTGCCCAGTAAAGAATAATAAAACTCTACTATGAAATAATCCATAGCTATCAAATCACATGCAACTAACCAACAGTCAGGATACTAAGAAAAACATATATCAAGCATAATAGTAATGATACACTATATAAAAGTCACCTGACATGAATCCATCCCTATGCTTATCCTTCACAAGATCAACTATAATGCAAATATGATAGATGAACTCACTCGCCATATATAATTAGCTTTTAGTGTGCATAAAAATCCACTCTCGAATAAGTCACAACCGGGAAGCTACCGGCCGATCGAGTCACTTCCGTAAGGTACGTTATCCGGACTTCCACAATACCTCTAATTGTGGGCATCTCACTCCGAGGCATCCCGGTATCAACCAAACCGAGGTCCTCCCCGATCACACACGGGGCATCTCACTCCGAGGCATCTCCGGCATCACACAGCCGAGGCATCCTTGATCACACACAAGGGCATCTCACTCCGAGGCATCTCCGACATCTCAGTCGAGGCATCCTTGATCACACACAAGGGCATCCCAAACTTCCGGGGCATCACCGGCAACTCGGTACCGATGGATCCGTTCACCTCATTAAGCACACATCTCACACCACACCTTTGATTTAATGTGCATATCGTATGCAAAAGAAAAGACACTTAAATATCTATCTAAGACTTATGATCCTAGCACACGTGCGTGTCCGAATTATAAGATAAAATCCATCACGAACATGTCCCATACCATGCCGGACAAATATTTATCCCATAATCAAGCACTATGCATCGCACTCCTTGCATTCACATGAATCTAATGCAATCAAACCTCTATTGATGTATGAGACCTAATCAATCTTGACTAACATCTAATATGGGGTTCATTAGACTCCGTGTTCAGCATACAAGTCCAAATTACAAGTTATAGTATTCAATACTCAATCTCGGATACAAACAGTATTTTAGATTATTGGACAGTTTCGGTTTTAAGTACCAAATAAATATCAATTCTTATCTAAATGCTACCAAATTTTATTATGTTGTACTTAAGACATAGCTTAACAACTTTCATGAAGGAACTTAAGTCTAATTCTCAGTGTATTAAGAGTAACAATCAACATCATCTTCACTGAAATTCGGTTATTAGTCCAGTTTTTCTTTTAAAAAAAGAAAAATCATTTCACCAATCAATTCTCATTATTTTAATCTAAAATTTTGACACGTTATTCCTTAAGATGTGTTTTACAACTTTCATTAAGGATTCTAAGTCCAATTCTCAACAGAAAATTTCAGAATTCTCAAACAATCAGCAAAGGTCACATAAGTTTTACAAAAACAGCTTACTAAACAAACTAGTTTCACTTCTTTTTCTATGTATTGAATCCATATGGTTACAATTCTTTGTACAACACCATCCTATGATTGTTCTATCATGTAGAGACACTTTATTCTTAATTCCATCAATGAAAATGAATGAATTTTCACACAAACAAAGCATTCCTTGCTCAATTTCACCAAAACCGATTTGTACATCTTGTTCGCCTCACTTTCCATCAATTTCAACCACTTTCATCAATCAATCTACACATCTAAAGCCTTCGGCACACATCACAGCATCTCACAAATTCCTCATCAAGTCATTTCTTCAACTTTAAACCCAATTCATGGCTCGCCTTCGAGCGTTAACATACCCGAGCACCGTATAAACACATTCTAGACACATCGGCACAACCGGCCATCATCTAGACACTTCGCTCAACTCAGCAACATCTCAAGAGCATAATTTCACAAAAATACAGCATCATATCAACATGCAAACACATCTATACATAATTTAGTACTCATCTAACTCAATCCAAGCATAAAACATCAACTAACATCTAAATCCATCCATGTATAGCTAGTTTTGCACGATTCCTTGATAAAACAACGGATTTGTTTCAAACTAGAGTCAAATTATTCCTTACCTCGCTTAGACTACAAATATGCACTTTGATTCTTCAAGATCAACCAAGAAATCAAGCATGCAAGAGGAAGAAAATTCTTGATCTTCCTTGGTGTAGGTTCGGCCGAGAGAGAAAATTGAGGGAGAGAGAGTGTTTTTCGGTTTTTGAGTGAGGAGAGAGAGAAAATTGGCTATTTATATGAGAGAAGCAAACCCATAGACTAGCCTAGGATTAGAGAATAATGATTGGCCATGTAATGATGACATCAAGGTCGGTTTTTGAAGACAAAACCGTGGATAATGCGTGCGTGCGTGAGGTTCAAAGAAAGAGAGAGAAAAATTAGGTGTCGTGTCCTCGTGTGCTAAAAATCTTCGCCATTTGTCGATCGTCAATCATTAACGATTAATCAAGGTCATTAGTTAGCTCATTAGCTTCAAATATATTCACCTAATGACGTGTTGTTTCCACTTAATCTCAATCACACAAAAATCATAACACATCGACTATATAAAATTAGTCTAGAATGAAATCAATCATAAAAAATGTCATAGTTATAAATAATCCACTGATTATCTCATTTAACTAAAATTAATAAGTCTTAACTAAAGATTATAAGTACTTGGGCCTAATTATCCATTCCCGGCCCAACGGGCTCAATCCTAAATTATAAAGTCCACCAAAACTTTTAAATTTCAAAACCCCAAGCCTTGGCCCATTTCCAGCCAAATTCAAGCCCAGCTTTCTTGGCCCATTTCATAAGCTCGGTTCTAAACTAAATGTACGGCCCACTAAATCCTTAGCCCACATGCTTCACAAAGTCCAATGGGTTCACTTTCTGGCCCATTCTAAATAAATTAGATTTCTATAAATCTAATTATGCTAAAAATGATTAATCGGATTTTCGGGATGTCACACTACGCCCTTCACCAGCATTATGGGCCTGAATCGACACAGACTCTATTGCAGCAACAGTTCGCAACACAATAGCGCAGACAGAAAAAAACCCTAACTGAACTCAGTCATAATGGCCCAGAAGAAAGATGCACCAGGCTAACACTTTGGGGGAATTGAAAAGTGATACTAGGCACCCTTAACCACCAAAGAACAGCCTCAACCACCGGTCAAAGGATCGGGAAGTAACCACACAAGATCTCGCAGAAACAATACCCAAATCGCCTGTTTGAGAGCCTCCATGAACAGTAACTCGAGGAGGATCGCTATTCAAACAAAGTTTTTCCTTTGTGAAAAATCAATCAATGTCAATGGCAAGGGCTATTTTTGTTATTTTCTTTTGTCTTGGTTTCGGCTAGTAATACTTGCAAGTCAGATAGTTATGTTGTATAAATTTTTTACTACAAGAGCAATGTTATTATGAGGCTGATGTCGTTTTTAGAAGTGATGTGTGCATATATTATTGTTGATTGAAGTTGTGGGTGCTAATGAATTTGTGAGTTCCGATTGTATGTGCTAGTACAAGAATAAAATGCATCGGCACGCTTTGGTGCAATTGTAAGTGCTGCATCTTCTTCCATAAGCAATTGTGGGTGTTGATGCATCAACACTTATGCTGATGCATTTTGTTACATCAACACTTATACATGTGCATTTTGTTGCATCAACACTTGTATAGGTTGGTGCAAGAACAAGATGCACCACGACTATTGCAAGTCAAATGATATTTAAAACTAATTTGTTTTTTTTTTTAAAACTTGTGTAACACAAGTGATCACTTTTTAAACTCATTTGACATTTAAATGATCACTTTTATAAAAACTTAACATTCAAGCAATCACTATTTACAACTTATGGCATTGAAATAGTCAATCATGAATTTGCCACTATCCCTTAATTTCGCCATGGTTTATAGTAATAGTTGCAGCAAACTTGCAAACTAACAAACCATGAACAAACAAAAAATGCAGCAAATCATTACATTTGAAGCAAAACAAACATTGACAATACACAACTAAGAAAAAAACTTTTAAGTGCTCACAATTAATGAATTTAAACTCTAACATTCCATTTCTACCATAAATTGCAACAAAACCTTTTCTTCCACACAGAAATCGCATCAAACTAAGAACATACTTTATTTACAAGTAATCCAATACAAGTACATATTCCACGTCTTTGACTATGGTAGATATATAAAATTCTTCTTATTATTCACTGTTCAATACAAAAGAATTACAACACAATCAATGCTCAATAAAAGTTTTTTTTTTAATTTTCAGCCTTGAAACACTCATCTTCAAATGGTCAATCAAAGATGTTAAACCTTTTATTTGAGCTTACATTAAGATGACATCCTCCAACTCATCCATTAATGTAGGTAGAGATTGATGTCGGCCTTCAAGTAGCTCCAAGATCACCTTTATCACTCAACTGAAAAACTTCGCATCAACCCATTTGAAATATTTGTACTTTGAGCTTTCTTTATATTTGCCACACCCATGAAATCTTCTCTTGGGATTTAATCAAGTCCAAGATGTTCTTCTCGAACTCGATAACCTACAATAACAGTAATATTCATCATCTAATTCGTTTTTTTGGCATGAATGTGAGCTGCTGTTGAAGCTTCTGTTCTCCATTTGCAAGAGCGAGCTGATAATTTTGGGAGAAAATTGAATTACATGCTCAGATGGGAGATTTAGAATTTTGAACTTTCGGTTCTCTTTCAATTTGGGGATTTAGGATTCTTACTTAGGGAAAGACGCAAAATGGCGTTGTTTTGTTGTTTGCATACTGACTATACTCTCCGGCGAGCCACATCAACTTCAAAAATTAATAAAAGAATGTCACGTCAGATTTCCAATCAACTAGATCGGCATTGGCACTAAAATGACAAATTTTCAAACTTTTTGGCACCTATGTGATAAAAAATAAACTTTCGGTACTAAAGTGAGTACCGTACACAATTTTGGCACTTTTAATGTACTTAACCTTGTAAATGAATAAACAACACGTACATTATTCTTATAACAACGGCAAAGTTAGAATGTGATCTTGTGAATTATTATTTACCCTTATTTTCTCAGCTTTAATAACATTAGATTGGGTTTTGAGAGGTGCAGTTCTTGTATCTCTTTATATAGTGGATGTCCCTTCCTCATTGACTGGTCTCTGATATTTTCTTGGTCTCACCTTTTTATCTTGCAAATATATATATATATATATATATATATAAATTATCATAAAATGAATATTCTCAACTAACAAACATATAAAAATATCTGCAATTTTCCTTATTGGAGGTTTAATTTTTGTGGGTGCTAGAAGCTCGGGGCATGTTTTCTTGTGATGTCTAGAGTCATGATAGTTAGAGAATAAGATAATTACCCCAACTTTTGTCAATTTATTTGGGTTGGCATTTGGATTAACTTTGGCATTCTTTTTTCTTGTCCTTTTCTCAAGATTCTCCTCTTGCTTATTGTGTTGTTCTTGGTTCTCCCTGGAAGCTTTCTAAATGGCGGAGGTAATATTGGTTTATTAATAGACTATGGCACATGTTCTTCTCATTCAATATTGGCAATTGAACTAGGTAGCATTTTTCTTATGTATCTATCCTAAAACAATCATTAGCATCATGATCAACCACGCACTTTATGTAATTGATGCATGAAATAACATGGCTACAAGACATTCTTGATATATTCCACTACCTACAAATACATGCCCTCCCCTTGATATCCACGACAAATCTATTGCCATCCACTACAATTTCAAACTATTCCCCAGTACATAGTTTTGTAACAAAAAACCTAGACTTCATCTTTGCTTTATCTACCTTCGCCCTAATTTCCGAATGTAATTTATCTCTAGAACCTACCATCAACTAACTTCTCTCATACATTCTCACCATCAATATTGTTCTCATCTCCTTTAGCATATCAACAATTGGCATCTCTCTTTATTTGTGGATATATGCATCGACAGTCTCGCTCAAGTTGTTCTCAATGGCATTACATTTTCAGCAAGCCTTTATAAATGCCTTACAAAAGTGCTTTGGTCATTGTCTCATGAAGTCTTCATAGGTATCGACAGACTCATTCTTCATTCCTTCAATTGCCTTGTTAAATTTAGTTATGTGTGTGGCATATGTAACTCTCTAGAAGTAATTTCAAAGCATTTCTCCCTTATGCAATTTTTTCCAGTTTGCGTAAATATGCCTTGAACAATTTTTTTGTTTTGCACAAAAAGACAATGAAGAAACTGCATTGACAAAGCCCTGCAAGACATAATTGAAATGCTTTAATAAGGCTTACAAGCCATAATTCAACTACTAGTATGAAGAACAGACAAAAATAAAGACTAATTTTACCTTTTGTTGATCATTTATGAAGGTTTTTATGAAGGTTCAACCATCACCTCTGCTCACTTGAAGATCTGTAAATAGTAACCTAAGGAATCGAGTCCAATTGTTTTGTGTCTCTACTTTAACAATAGCCCATGTAATTGAAAACATTTGACTGTTTACATCTCTTGCAAGAGTACAGAGCAGCATTTGCTTTAGTATATTCTTAATAAAATAACCATCTAGTCCTATTATTTTCCTACAACCTTCTAAACAACCATTTTTCAACCCTTCGACACCCACACAAGCTCTTTTAAACATATTGCATGAGTGTCTAAGGACAAGATCAAATGTGATGTTCTTATAGATTGCTTTAATTGAGCTTTATAAGATATCAACAACTTGTATTGCTCGACAAATGGACCTCTACTAATCTTAAGATCTCTCACAATAGCCTTATAACATGTCCTTTTGTTGAGTGTGAGTCCCCATATCTCCATTGCATCCACTTCCAATTGTATTGTTATATATTTTAGATTAGCTATGATTTTAGGCAAGAATTGTTTTGCAATCCATATGTAAGATGCTTGTTTGTTTCTCATGCTTCCGGGGTAAGTATGTTCTTCTCCAACCATTTCAATAACAAAAGTTTTCTCTTTCTTCAACCAACTACCATAAAGGGACCATTTGTATTTGGATACACACTTTGCATACATCTTTAAAAATTTACTCTTTTTCCAACCAATGTTGTAGCCATTTGTAATTGTATATTTCTGCACAACTCTCTTGAATTGAGTATGAGACTCGAATCTCGTGCCTAACTGAAATTGTAAATTTTATGTTATAGCAATTATGGTCATATTTAATAGTCACAGATCTTGTTTGGTCACACAATTCCTCATCTATATAGTTAGAAAGATTGAGATTTTCACATGCTTCGATGTCCTCATCATCTTCACCCTATTTTATGTCTTCTTCTATTGCATCAATAACCAATGCCGCCTCCCTTACTATCCCCATCTCCCGTCCCATTTCCTTTACTTGAAAATAATCCCTATTATCATATAAGATTAGGTCATCATCACTCTCACCTAATGCATCAATCTCACTATCATCACTCTCACTAAATTCAATCTAGCTAGCACCCCCACTTTCAAGTTCAGCCGTCGCCCTAACCCTGGGTTCAATCCCATCTTCATCTCCTACTCTAACCCTATCTTCAGCTTCAATTTTGCCTTGGTTAATAGTCCTAGCACCAACACCAACACCAACCCTAGCCCAATTTCAAATGATCTCAAATCAAGTTTCTTGATCAATCTAGAAATATCAAGGTGCGTTTTTCAACAACTATGCATATGAAGAAAATGATCTCTATTGTAAGAAATAGAAGTTGCAAAATTTAATAGCAAATTATAGAAAAGAGGCTAAATAGTCTATGTGAATAGCAATAATTCCATCTGATCAATAATAATAATAAAAAAGAATAGCATTAGTTTTTAAGAAGCAATCAAGGGGGAGAGACATAAAGCACTTGTGCTTCAACCACGAGTTGAGCTACTGAGACCAACAAACAAGCCTCGAATAAATCAAGCTTCGATTTGCTATAATAGCGAAATTGCCAAAATAAGAACCTCAATAGTAAAGATCAATGAAGGAAATACTCACAGAATGTTGATCAATCGAGACCAACAAGGAACCTTAGAAAATGCCCCAAATTGTAGAGTCAATCTTCTCCATGGAGATGAATAGGAAACCTCTTAAAAAAAAAACCTAAATCGCCTTTAGTGGCAAACAAGCTTCGAAAAATTTGAACTTTGACCCAATCGAGCTTCCTTGAGAATCAACCAACATATGCAACCCTAAGGCCCCAAATCACCTTTAGCTAGTCGGCCAGCAAACAAACTTCAAACAAATCAAGCTTTTAGAGAGAGAGAGAGAGAGAGAGAGAGAGAGAGAGAGAGAGCCCAAAAGCCCCAAATTGAGTTCCATGGAGCAAACGCGAGAGAAGAAAAACGATGTTACTCGTGTGGACAAATGGAACTTGAGATAGAGTGAGTACTCCAGCATGGAGCAATGAAGCTAGAATGTGAACCAAGTAAGAGAGAGATGGAGCATAGAGTTTCTGCAAAGAGAGAGCATTTTGAATGTGAAGCAAGGGGAAACAATAGATGGAACCAAAGGAAACGATTCTCTTTAATATTTCAGCCACACCAAATTTAAAAAAATAATAATAATCTTATTTTCCTTCACTTAGTTTGCTTGGTGCCATGTCAACATCATTTGAAGTCCGTTGTCCAAGTTAGCAGTCATGTAGGACTTTTAATGATAATTTTTAATGAAAACATAACGAAGAGTGAATGTGTCACATGAGTATAAATTTGTAATTTTTTATATCACAAAAAAATGTTTAGGGTAAATATGTTAAAACAAGCATAGTTTGGGATTTTTAGTGTAAAAAAAAAAAAAATTCGGGGTGAATGTGTTACAATGGACATAATTTGGGATTTTTGATGGCATTTTCCCATTTTTTTTTATTTCATCATCTCAATTTAACACCCTAATTAAATTCAAAATATTGTATATATTAATATATGTGTCGATACTTTTATCTTGTGAAAATTTCAAGTGTTTCCAAAATAAAGTTAGAAGTTATGAGTGACAAAATATTGATTGAATAAAAAGTAAAAGTTGATTTAGACTTGCCCTCATCGTGGTGGTTGTTAAACATTTGATCTGATGTAGGTCATACTTGAGTGTCACGAAATTCAAAAAACCGTGAGTATGTTTAGTTCTTGAAATTGGATATAAGTAATAACTTTCCAACTTTGAGTCAATCATTTATGCCTTCATACTTAGCTCCATTTATTTTGTAAAAAATTATAAAAAATATTTTCATAATTAGTCGCTTGTATCTCTTGAAATAATAAATTAATGAAAAATGTTTCATTATTAATAACAACTTGTCTAAATATTTTCTTGAATGATAAAAAAAATTTTCGTTCATTTATTTTTGTAAGTGATACAACTGATTATTTTTAGAAAAATGTTTTCAAAATCATTCATTTTTTTCACAATTTAAACAAGTCATTGATTTCTATGATAATTGGAATCAAAATAGTGGTTATTAAGGTCATTAGACCTAGTCGAAGGGAGGGGTGCCCACTGGACCTCGGCCCACTCGTGCTAGGAATTTTAGAACCGCCAAGCAAGCTTAAGAAGAAATTCTAAGCCCGAGATTTATTAATAGCGATAAACTAAAGAAGCCCAAGTTTCTAATATAGGAGTGAAAAGTTATATAAAGCTCTTAGGCAACGTAGTAAAATAAAATAATACAAAGCCCTAAACATTATTCTTCGTTTATCTGTTATTTGTTATTTTCTTTTACTCTAAAAGTTTTAAAAGAAAAAAAATGATAATATGGCCCAGTGGGCGTGCGTGCAGGTGTGGGCTTGAGCCTGCTCAGGCTTTGCTTATTAAGCAGGTCCACAGTCCGGCCTGACAGGGGCTATAGTTTTTACCATATTGGCGATTTAAGTAATTAACTAATTATTATTTAGCCAAGCATGGAATAGTGTAAATATAATTAATGTCTAATATTATAATTTATCAGTGAAATGATTATTATTTTGGTTTTTGACATATAATTACTATTTCATCCATTTGGTAGTTTTTGTTTTCATAATCCACCTTACGATGCGACATAGGCATTTCTTGACATTTTTTTAGCTGAATTTACATTGAAATTGCTCAAAGACTTGTAGTGAACATAACTGAATACTTTTTACATGCAATCAGCGTTATGCATTTGAGCCAAAAGTGGGTTTTGTCTCACTTTTGTGTTTTTCATTAACAACCTTACAAACAAATATTTTGTTAAAAAAGGTAAAACTGACTAAAGATATGGGACATTAAGGTAAAATACAAAAATTTCGAGGACCAATCGGTTCCCGGTCTAATTTGGGACCGGGAATCAGACCGAGCGGTCTAGTCTAGTTTGGTGGAACTAGTAATATGCCGCCATTGTTGGGCCCTCATCGCCCCCGTCTCCCTCACCCACCTCGTCTTCTATGTCTCCATCACCCGTCACAAGCTCACCCAGGGCCTCGCCACCAAGCGGCTGAGGGAACTCAAGATGAGGTTGAGCATGGCGATGGCGAGCGCCAGCAGCGCCGACAGAAGGGGCGTTGATGGCCACCACCACCACCGCCACCGCCACAAGGTGGTGTTCGACGATGGGGACTTCGAGATTCAGTACCAGGAGCCGCCCGAGAGCTACCTAGGCAAGTTCAAGCGGAACTGCGCTCTTCCTCTTCAAGCTTTGGTTTTTTTAGTGGGTTTTTCTCAGTGTAAAGCAAATTGTTCATCGAATGGAGGGGAAAGCAAAGAGGGAACAAGGGTAAAGCAAGTTTTTTTTTTCTCATATATCAATCGGTCTGGTTTGGTTGGTTCGATTTTCATCTTGAAATCGGGAACCGAACTAATTGGCCACCAGTTCCAAAAATTGGAAATGGGAACCGGATCACCTTCTTTGGAAATTGCCTAGGACTAACCAGTCTAGTCTGGTCCGAGCTGTTCTCAATTTGGGCAGTTCCGATTGCACACCCCCAAAAATTTCCATTAAGAAAGTGCACTTGGTAAATATACATGAGTGTCTTTGTAGTGTGGTCAATTTCGTCCTTTCATCCCATGTGAGAAACTTAGAATTTTCTCTCATTTTCTTCTATGCTTTGAATTGTGAATACATGTTTACTTATAATTATTAAAAAAAATAGCAAAATGTTCATATGATGTTCTAATTTTTAGAAAATAATTCGTGTAATAGTAAAAGAAGCAAATACAGTGTAGGGATTAAATTTGAGATATATCAAAAGTTCAGACCATGTTGAATAAATAAAAAGTTTAGAGACAATATTACACATTATACTAAAGTTCATGTACAATATTGCACATTGGGTTAAAGTAAAGGAACCATTTATGTATTTGTCCCTTCACCTTTTGTGGAAAGTCTTTTTACACTAATTAGATTACCTTAGCAACGAAGCAGAATCAAGGTTTTTACTTTTATTGAAGACTCTTAATTATAATAATGTACAATTTTAAATTTATTTTCTAGGAAGAGTTTTTCCACTAAAATATTCAATTGACGCTGGCTTCATCAATATTGAAATGATATTTTATTTTATTTTTTTGGTCAGTAAAATGATATTTTATTTAAGAGTGGATATATTTACATCAAAGTATAGATTGCCATACGAGGCGCATGCATTATGTCAACGAATTATTATGCGACTTCTTTTGATACAATAAATACCAAGAAAGAGATAATTGAATATAATTGTCAATGCATATTAGGTAAGATCCAAGACACAGGGCAAATGTCCATTATTTGATTTGCATCTTTCAAATAAAATGAAATTTGATGCCTTTTTTGTATGATTCACTTGCATTTGAGTAAAATCTCATACATTTTTAGAATCGAAAAAAGTCTTGGAAGGCATGCGAAATGCAAAAGTGACTTGCATTAACTAGTCGATGACTCGGGGGCCAGTTGGAACAAGAAGTTGTCCACTGCGGAGTTATTTGAAACAAGGTCAAGTTCGAGTTTGTTTTGAAAATCATCTAGCATCGATTTAGGGAGATTTTTGGAATTTTCCTCATGATATATCAACAGATATGGATGTCCCGTTCGCTTTAACCAGCCATTCGTCAATGCATCTTATCATAATTTCAAAGTTTTCCTGGTTATCATGTACAATCATTTAAAATCAATAGTGGTCTTGCAATAAATAATTTGGCGATAAGCTATAAAATCTCACTTTTGCTTTTCAATTCTTTCCTTTCCCTATACATTATGTTGACTATTCAATAATGGGGCTACTACTTTGTGTGTCATTGTCAAAAGTGGTGATGATCTTGCCACATCAAAGATCCCTTTTCCCTTACGCACGTCAATTACAAAGAGCTAGTAATTCTATTTATGACTATGGGGGACTGTTCTGACCAGTGGGTTGGGACACTTGCCATTAAAGGCAGGTCCGGCAGCTGTGGGCTTTTCACCCACCTAGTTCATCTCCAGGACCTCCGGGCGACTTAACCCCAGCTTAGCCTCTGGTTTTCTGATCCAAGTCACCTGGGACCAGGTGTAAATCCACCTCAAACTAGCCCTCTAATTCCCTTTTTTTTCCTAGTAGGAGGAGAACTAGGAGAGTATTTTGGGACTCTCACCCTAAGTAGGTTCTCCCTACGGTGCTCCTAAGCCTTTTAACGTCTTGCTTAGGACGTAAGTAATTCTATTTATGATGATGGTACACATTGTGGCATGGGAATTGTTGACATGCTTGGAAGCTATAAATGTTTTTCATTTTTCGATATTATAATTCTATTTTGTTAAATTTGAAGTGCGACCGGTACTCTTTTTCCATTGGGGGAATACATATGGGCATGTATTGTGATGTTAACATTAGCTCTGATCATTTTCTTCGCTAGGAGGAAAAGTTTCCATGTATTATTTTTAATTTTCACGTGTAATAAAGAACTAATTACGCGGTCCATGCATAGCGTGGATATATATTCATAAACATATTTTGAAAGACTTTAGTATTCTTTTCACTAATGATATCAATAAATTTTATGTTAATTATTTCGGGATATTAATTAGATTGGATACACAACGATGTGGCCGAAAGTTTGAACTACAATTTTGCTGAAATAGACATTTAATAAAAATGTTTTTAGTACTCGTTTAATACAATAATTAGAAAAGAACAGTTTGAATGCTATTAGCTTCATCACAAATTCAATTTTAGTTAATTAAGGAAAGGGAGAATTCCATTTTTTTTGGGAATATATAGAATTGAAATGTCATGTTGAAGAAACCACCTCCAACTCTGGATAGCTAGAGAGAAGCAAATGTGCACAAATCACTTTTAGCTTCTATAACAATTTTACTCTGAAAATGATGCTACACAAATTAACTGGAAAATTATTGAAAATATTATAAATCTCTTGTATTTATATTAGTATAGTCTTAAATTTTTTAATATAGTCAATTTAGTCCCAAACCTTTTGATAATTTCCCAATTGAGTCATTATGACTAAGTTTGACTAAAAATTACTTACATGTATGTTAGCTATCTTGCGTGGCATGATTGGTGACTAGTCCTAATGTGGATACATTTTGTAATTTTAAAAAAAAAATGAATATACTTACTAAAACTTTTAAAACTTATCATGAAAATGTAATTAATTTCTAAAACCTTAAAAAATATGCAATCAAATTTTAGAATTTGACAAATTAGTGTAATCGAATTCTTTCGTTAAATTTGTTTGATTTGGCTAACAAAAAATGATGATGAGGATTTTTTTTTGGTTTACTTTGGCCGCGTTTGTTTTTGTTTCTAAAATCTGTTTTCAAATAGATTTTTTTTTTTTTGTTACGAGGGAACAAAAAAGGAATAGAAACACGTTTGTTTGCGTTTTTGTTCTAAATCTATTTTTTTTTTTTTGTTTCTAGAAACACATTTGGAACAATTTTTCTCTTTCTTCTATTTTCTTCTTTTTTTCTTATTTTTTTCTTTCCTTTTCTTTGGCTGGTCGCCGGCCTCGGCCATGATTGCCGTTGAGGGCCGGCGACCTTGCTGGAGCGTTGCCGGGCCACCGCCAGTTGGCGTTGAGGGGCCGTGGGCGAGCTCGACCTCGCCGGATCGGGCGAGATCGAGCTCGCCCGCCCAAGGCGAGGCCGTCGGCCATCGTCGACCGGTCGTCGGCCATGGCCGAGGCCGGCGACCGGCAAAAAAGAAGAAAAAAAGAAAAAAAAAAAAAAAAAAGGAAAAATAAATAAGAAAAATAAGAAATAAAATAGAAAAATAAAATAAAAATATTATAAAATTAAAAGAAATAAAAAAATTATACAAATTTATCAAACGTTTTTCTATTCTTTTTATATTTTTGACATGTATTTACTAAACACGTTTTTTTGTTAAAAAATTGTTCTCTGGAATAGAAATACTTTTTTCTATTTTGTTTTAAATAATTTTTGAAAGAAATGTTACCAAACGCATCATTTCTTTCTTTAACATATCCCTTTTATTTTTTTTTACTGTTTCTTCTTTTTTTTCCCTCATTTTTCCTGGTGACATCACGAATTCAATTTTGTTTTTTTAAAAGGGCATGTATTTCTTTATTTAGTGTCATATCAAAATAATATTTTCTCGACACCAACTTTTTGAAATAGTGAAACATTATCATATATTGCTCCAATAGATGCTGGCCAACCTTGCAAGTAAGATTCGAACATCCTCGTCCGCAAGAAAAAGACCTATTCTCCTTTTTTCTAATTATTTTCGCGGTCGGAACAAGACCAGAGGCCGCAAAGTCGGAAAACACGGCCAAGTTGCGATGGACAAAAGCAGCCGAAAACCGCTTTTAGAAACACGGAGAAAAAAATAGAGAGCTGGTAAACCGCTTTGCTTTCTAAAATATTGAATCATGCAATTAAAATATTATCCCATGAAGAGTCTCTGTCCCCACTTTGGCACGCCAATCTATCTGTTTTTTCTTTTTGCCCTTCAATCAATTATAGAAGCACTGACCATTTTCTTATTGGATTATAATGTGTCAATTATGTTTGGATCATGTCATGCTCGTTACCAAGTCATTTTCTCCTATCACAGTTAAAAAAATGATATAAATTATATTAGATTCATACCCAAACATCACTATATCTCACATACTAAAATTAGTCTTGCAGATCTCTACCATATGAAGTTTTGCTCGATAATGATTTAAACGCATCGGAATTAATCGAGTTGTGGTGAAGGAAAGAGTTTCCCTTTTCAGATCCATCTAAAGAAAATGCATGATAAGAAAAAAAAAAAGAACGATTACAAGTTCTTCCTTACTAATTATTCGTAATTCAAATATGATTTCGTATTATTCTTACTATTAAAAAGTCGCAACTAATCTATCTTTGCACTACATCTACTTTCCTTTTAATAATAAAATAAAATATTATATTAATAATTAAATTCAAGTTTAATAGAATAAAAGTTTACTGAATATAAGAAAAAAAGGACATCTGCTTAGAGAATATTTGATTTTCAATAGATCTTTTTCGTGTCAAATAATTTACTTTCTGGAAGACTCGAGGGTTTTGAAAGTAATTTTTTTTAAAACTAACGTTTTTTTTTTTTTTTGACGCTTAAAACTAACGTTGAAATGCTAAGGGGAAAGCAAAGAATGAAAGATACAAAAGTGAGTCCAAAGGGTTTTATTTAAGGCAAAACCCATAATCAGAAAAGAAGATTTGTGCCTTCCTTGCAAAGGACAGAAATAATAATGAGGTTGACAGTGCAACAAAGACCACGAAGTCACAGAGACATACAGACAGACATTTACATTGTCTCTCTCTTTCTTTCTCTTGCCCGCCGTGAACGTCTTGCGCTCGGTTCTTGAGCTCGTTCTTGAGAGCTGAACGGAGACGATGAGCGAGGAATCGTTCATATACAGCTTCGTGGCGAGAGGGACGATGATCTTGGCCGAGTACACGGAGTTCACGGGCAACTTCCCGGCCATAGCCGCTCAGTGCCTCCAGAAGCTCCCTTCCTCCAACAACAAGTTCACCTACTCCTGCGATCACCACACCTTCAATTTCCTCCTCGAAGATGGCTACGGTCAGTCGCATTTCGAATGAACCCGGTTCTTGTTTCTTTTTTGTTTTGTTTTTGGGGACAGCTCTCTGTTTCCATCCCAGTTTGAATCGTTGTTTCTCTGATTCGCACTGCGGGGGTAGTCGAATTAGTGGTGAAAGTGGCTGGATCTTGAGCTTTGAGGTGATTGCTGACTTGGGTTTTAGTTCGTTTTGGAGGTGGGGAGGTGCAATTAGGTGAATTTGCATGTTGTGTCGTTCTTTTTTTTGTTTTCTTTCTTGATTCTATTTTTGGATTCTGGGTTTGTGGGGGTGAAATGGGCAAAGTAAAGGAAGATTTGGTGTTTCTTTTGGGTCGACATTTGCGGAGAAATGGAGGATATCATTACTTTATGTGGATTCAGGAGCTGGTAGGTTGTTTTCTGAAAAGGGTTTGGTATTTGCTGAGTTGAAAATTTATCAAGAATGAACCTGGGGTTTTTTGTTTTACCGGGAACAAGAGTGTAGGTATTGGTTTCCTTGACTGAGAGGACTGTTAAATAGTTTCTGAACAATAAAAGCACCACGTTGCTACTTCAAAAACTTTAGCTGAATTGTGAACATGGTCGAGCTCGTGAATTTAGAGGTTACAATCTATATAAATTAAAATGTATAGTTTTTCTCAATTGAAGTCTTGGTTTACCTTACAATCTATATCAATTAAAATGTAGAGTTTTTCTCAATTGAAGTCTCGGTTTACCATTGTAAAGTGGTACCTGGAGTCCCCAAAATTATCACAGAATTTTGCATGTTTAGTTCCTCTGTCTCTCGAGTCAGAAGATAGGGAAACTGGGAAAGTGGTTTCTATTTATTCATCTCTTTTTACATTATGTCCTGACTCAGTGTTTCACATTCAGTACATTAGTTCCTGATTTGTTCTTGGAAGACCTTTATCTGCTAAGATATTGATCATATGCCACAGCAGTAAGATACAGTGTACCTGCTCCATCTCTGTGCACATGCAGCTTGGTAGATGATCAGCAAGCAGGGAACTAAGTATTAGCACTTTGTGGATTTGAATGGGGACTACCATGTGTTCCTGATCCATCTCTAAATCTTAATTTATGGGATTTGAACTAAAATTTACAGTGCAATACAGTGTGCCTGCTCCATCTCTCGATCCTAATTCATAGGCATGCTGTTAAATTGGTCGTACAAACTTTTTAAGGTGTTTGTACTACACTCTTGAGTGTTGGCACTTTATTCGATCAGGTTACTGAAATTGTTTAGTAGTGGTTCTAGTGATAACCAGATATAGGCTTTGCACATTGGGATTTGGACGAACATGTGTTCTTCACACGCCTGTGTGTCCATATTTGGGGTACGTCAGGGAATGAAGGTTTTGTGGTGATCTTTTTTCCATCAACTGTATTAATTTCCTGCTTTTAGCTAATTAAGTAAACTGTGTAAGAGAAGATCTAATGGGGTGATTTTACAACCAGATAGTTTTATTTCCACTGTGAGTCCTCTTTTGGAGCTTTTTCTACTTATTTTATAGTAAGTGGGGCCCAATATTAACAGAGCCGGGCTAATTATTGTGGGAGGCCAGTTCGCATCGTTAGTTCCCTGATCTGATAGAATGGTGGTGGCTTGATGGCCTCGTACATCATTGGAGTTGTATATATCATATACTAGGAGTACCGAGGATAACTTAGCATCGATTGGTTTGTAACACCTCAATCCCACAGTTAAAAAAATTGGTGACATGATACATATGTGCCACCTCCTAGGTCATCATTTGAGTGTTCCTTTTGGGGCCGACCCATGTTTTTCGAGGTTGGGTAGTTCCGCTCTGTGAGTTGTTGTTGTCCTTTTTGCATGGTGTCCTAGTCATTACATTCTCAAGTTGTTGGCAATGGAGATGTAGTGGTTGTTTTTCTTAATCTATTTGTGTTGGTGAATTTAGCAATGTCATCTACTAGCGACTGATACAAGCTTGTCTTTCTGTTTCTAGAGTACATTACTTCATTGTCCTGTGATTTGCATAGAAAACTATTGATCTCTTTACTGGCTGACTGTCATGATTGTCTTTGCACTTTGCAGCTTATTGTGTTGTTGCCAAAGAATCAGTGGCCAAGCAAATCTCTATTGCATTTTTGGAGCGCGTAAAAGTTGACTTTAAGAAAAGATATGGCGGCGGCAAAGCAGATACAGCTGTTGCCAAAAGTCTGAATAAGGAGTTCGGGTATGGGTCGCCATGAGATGGCTGCTAAATGATGTTCTAATCCGCTATCTAGTAAACAGTTTTAGTGAAAAGTAATTGATCTAAGTTGGATTTTACAGGCCAATTATGAAGGAGCACATGAAGTACATTATTGAACATGCTGAAGAGATCGATAAACTAATAAAAGTGAAGGCTCAAGTTTCAGAAGTTAAAAGCATTATGCTGGAGAATATTGACAAGGTATGTGAAGGGTTCTTTTTGTTCATAAGTCTATGTAGCTTTAGACTGGTTATGAGATTTGTTTGCTGATAGTTTACACTCCAAAATTTCTGCATTTGCTGCTTTTACGCACGGCTAGGCTTTTGATTGCAATCATCTTCCTTGATATGCAAAAGGGATGGGATTTGGATGGAGGGTTTCTTTTGGCGAGAAGTCAATATATGTAAGCATAGATATATCATGTCTATATAACCACGAGGCCACCTAATAGATTTAGAGTGTTTTATATTGCTCCACTGCGGCAGCCATCTTTGAAACTGAAGCTTTTGTAAGGCGTTTGGCAAGCTCTACCCCGCTTTGAAGCATGTGTTACCACAGCACATTACACATAGCTACAAGGTGACATGATTAAAGCACTGTTATACCTAGAGCAAGCAGATTCTTAGCGTGAAGTGGCCTACATGTACATGGTTTATTTGGCTTGGAAGGGATGAAAACCTTTCTTTGCTTTTTTTTTGGGCATACAGCAGTTCCCAAGTGGTATGACCATCTAGAATGTGGTAAACATGTTCACATTGTTGGTAAGTTAATGTAAAGTGTGGTAAATGATTGAAGTCCTGTGATTTTTCAATGAATTCCAAACTGTGCATGCGTATCCCACGTTTTAGGTAGGTGTACCCCCAGGGCAACGATAAAAAATGGTGGGCATGTATGTTGGATGAGGCTTTAATAGAGTAACGACACTGTGGCAGACAATCTATGGTGGGATATGCAGTCATTTCGAACTTTCAATCTAGGATGAGTATTTGCTTTTTTCTCTTTTGACACAGCAATGTCAAACCCTCCAAGCCTTGTATGTACTGTATTAAATAAGTGGCTCTTCCCAGCTTAGGGTAGACAACTGAGTATTTCTCCTTGATCAAGAGGCACAAATGCTGGAGGTCAATCGAGAGATTGAAGAAATGCTAAAGAATAGCATGAAGTAGTTGAATATTTGAAGATTCAAACTTGCTAATCTTTGCCACGTGTGCATAAAGTGGTCCACGTATTGGCCATATTGTAGAATATAAGCCACTGCTGTGGAGTCTGTATCCCTTTTAAGCACGGTTGCTAGACACGAGTTAAACCTTTGCATTTGGCCATTTGCGTATCCCTCATGATTGTGACTAATCTGCTAGGTTATGCTGAATGACTTGCCTGTTTAGATATGCGACTCAGATAGTTTGTTACCAGTGGCGGACTTGGGAGATTCTAGAGGGTGGAATTTATCTGTTTGGGGTAATACTTTTGAATCCTCTTTCAGAAACGGTCTTTACCCCCAAGCAGATCAGGGTTTGCTTTCTGAAATGACATATAATCATTCACGTGGCATCCTCCTTCTTCCTGATATCACGTTGTGTCTCAGTTTTTCAATTTATGGCTCGATTAGCTGAATGTGTTTGGAATCTGATGAAATTATGTCGACTGGTTAAGCATTCCCGCCACATTTTGTTTCTTATATTCTCACTGTGTGTTTTTCAGGCGATCGATAGAGGGGAGAACCTGACCATTCTAGCCGACAAAACAGAGAATCTGCGTGATCAGGTAAAGCGGTTTATATCATATCCCTAGTCCAGCAGATTCTCTTTTTATCAACCTCTGTTCCCTTGAAAATTGAACAAGCTTCATCCCTAATGCTAGGCTCAAGCATACAAGAAACAAGGGACACAAATCCGGCGAAAGATGTGGTACCAGAACATGAAAATCAAGCTGGTCGTATTTGGTATCTTGTTATTTCTGATCCTTGTAATTTGGCTTTCAATTTGTCATGGATTTGATTGCTCCAACTAGTATATTATCTTCACATGGAGAAAGGTTCAGCTTCAATTAGAGAGAGAGAGAGAGAGAGAGAGAGAGAGAGAGAGAGAGAGAGAGAGAGAGGTCTTGTAACTATACTGGCGGAGAAATGCATCATTTGTTGTTACTTGGGACTGACATATGCGGTAATGTGCAAGTCATCATGTTCTTATGGCCTTTGCTGGAGACTTGTACGGGTCATTTCTATTCTTGTAAGATTCTTGCGTTAGGGTAAGGTCCATTGCTTTGCTATCCTGCAAGTTTTTAACACCCTATATCTCAGTAGCGTTGGACCCAAAAAACTTAGACCCTTTCTTAACGGATCCGTAGCGTGTTATTTCTCTGACTCCCATCTCTCGAGTGAGTCAGAACTTACATGTATGTAGTGCACAAATTAAAGATCTGAACTCATGATCGCCCTTACTGAGGCTGGCTTTTCGTCACTTGAGTCTGCTCACAAAATGAAAAAGGAAGGGAAAAAACCACCAAAAATCCTAAACTATGCACAAAGTGACAAAAATACCCTAAACTTTTTTTTTTTGCACCACAAAAACCCCCAAGTTTGCCATCTGTGACACATTTACCCCAAACTATTTTTGTGACACAAAAACCCCGAACTTTCATTTCGTGACACATTTACCCTAAATCTTAAGGGCATTTTGGTCATTTTGCTTTTAAAAACATTTTTCTCTTTTTTTTTTTTTTTTTTTTTTGCTTTTTTTTTTTTTTTTTAATTTTCTCTTCCCTTCCGCCGGCTCCGGCGGAGGGAAGCCGGCGTCGGCCCAGGCGAGGGCCGCCCTCGCCCTCGCCCGACCCAGGCGAGGGGTGCCCTCGCCCGACGCAGCGAGGGTGACCCTCGTCGGCGTCGGGCCGCCCCGCTGCGTCGGGCGAGGGCCGCCTCGCGGATCCGGCGAGGGTCCTCGCCGCGTCGGGCGAGGGCCGCGTCCGGCGAGGGCGGCCCTCGCTCGGGGTCGGGCGAGGGCCGCCCTCGCCGCTTGCCGGGCGAGGGCGCCCCTCGCCGTGTCGGGCGAGGGTGCCCTCGCGGATCCGGCGAGGGAGGCCCTCGCCGACCCGGGCGAGGGGGCCCCGCCGGCGCCGGCGAGGGCGGCCCTCGCCCGGGGCCGACGCCGGCGAGGGCGGCCCTCGCTGGGGCCGACGCCGACGAGGGCAGCCCTCGCCGGACGCGGCTTCCCTCACGGAGCCGGCGGAGGGAAGAGAAAAAAAAAAAAAACAAAAAAAAAGACGAAAATACCTCGATGGGGTAAATGTGTCACGAGATGGCAAACTTGGGGGTTTTTGGTGGTGCAAAAAAAAGTTTGGGGTATTTTTGTCACTTTGTGTATAGTTTAGGGTTTTTGGTGATTTTTTCCCAAAAATGAAAGGAAAAGAATGAATTTTTCATGCTCATTTGTCCTTCGGGCCTTGCAGTGTCGAGCGTACTTGAACGGGCCGATTCGCCGCACGACCATGATCCATAATAGCAGTTGTGATTTTCATTTGATATGAGAACGCTGGGAAAGTCTAAGCTTTTTGTAGATCTTTTCAATGACTGTGCAAAGAGAAGTATAAACCAACAATCTATAGGAACAATAGGAAAGTAACGAGTTATATAAGTGTTTAACCAAGCCCTATAACATATAGCTCTCCATGAGTATAACTTAGAGGAGGTTCCGCCTGCTAACCACTGAGAATCAATCTTAGAAAACATATCCAATATCACAAGTAAAATTTTACTTAAAAGAATGAAACGTCCATCTTCATGAGTTCTCTAAAGCACTTGAGCAACCCCTTGGTTGAAACTAAAGTTTAAAATTTTAGTTGTTTAGTGATAAGGACCATAGTTAATTTCATGAGTAACTCAACGGAAAAGATGTTCAATTAGTTCTAAACATATTATACATACGTTAATTCACTTATAAATTTTTCAATTTTGCCATTTAATTTTAAACTTTTATGTGAAATTTCAATATAATCCTTTTGATTAATTTTCGCTAAAAATCGTTAATATGGTAGTGTACCACCACATAGAAGGAAGGACAATGATTGAATTGCCATGTCAGCGATTTTTGGTGAAAATTGATTAGGACTACATTGGAATTAGCAAAATTGATAACTTTAAGATTGAATTAACATTCACATAATAAGTTTGGAATTGACGGGGTAATTTTTCCTAACTCAATTGATCAATACATGTGTACAATCTCGATACTTTGTAAACCTCATGCACATTCTCTTAATAAGAAACAGCGCTCGTAAATAAATTGCTCATAGAAATGGACTTCAACTTTCTTTTAGTAAGGGTTGTCTAGAATGACTTTTCAATTTCACTTTTGAACATTTCATAAGTTTTGAGAAATTCACACTTTGACTTTTATATTATGCGAAACTCGTGAAACCTTTCAAAATGTTCACATATTGATACGAAAATTCTTATACAATATTTTTAGGAAAAAAGTCATAAAAATTTCCAAACTGTTCACTGCGATAAATTTATCCTGAATTTTTTAATTTGTGACATTAAAACATCCCAACTACACCCACTTTGACACATCTACCCTAAACAAACAACTCTAAATTTATACCTATATGACATATTTATCCTCCAACTCCGTTAGATGACATTTTAGCCAAAACAACATTGTCCATATCAACAATGTTAGTTTCTGGAGTCCATGTAAGTAAATTTTAAGTGGTCCTCATTGCCAGAATTTTGACGAGGATGAGTGTGTGTTTGGTAACTATTTTGTTTTCAAGAATAATTTTTAATAAAAAATGATTCTTTTTTATTCTGTTCCCGGAAACAATTTTTAAGTATTTTAAAGCGTTTGATAACTATCCAAAATTTTTGTTTCCGAAATAGAATTACTTTTGGTATTATTCTCAAAAATTTTAATACAAATCATTTTCTTTTAATTTTTTAATAATTATATATATTTTTTTTTTTTTTTTTTCCTTCTTTTCTTTCTCTTCTTCTTCAAGCTTTGATTGGTCCTCGGCCTTGAGATGATAGGTGACTGGCCAAACGAGGGTCGGTGACCTCGTTGGAGCGTTACTGGCCCTTGGTGAGGCCGTGCCTTGTCGGTTGAGCCTCATCAACAGCAAGGCAAGGAGCCTCGCCTAGATCTGGTTAGCCGAGCTCGTCCAACAATCGCGCAGGGCATGACCTCACTGGGCCACCGTGAGGTCGACCTCATTTTGGTTGGGTGACGTCAATCTTGCGGTGGCCCAGCGAGTTCTAGTCGGCTGGCTGCTAGGGAAGGCATAGACAAGGCTTGCCTAGTCACCGGTGAGCCTCTGGCGAGCTCGCCATATCTCACCCAACTGGCTGTCGGCGATTAGGGTTGGTGGTTGGTGGCAATGGCGGTAGCTGATGGTAGCGACGGTGGAAAAGGAAGAGAGAAGGAAGAAGAACAAGAAGAAACGAGAAGAGGAGAAAAGGGAAATAAGAGATTTGGGTTGGCTTGATTCTGAAATTGTTCCGGGAACAAAGAATCAATTTTTTTTTTTAAACTTTAATTTTGTTTCAAATCAATTCCCAAGAACAAAGTTGTTCTTGGGAACAAAAAATTTACTAAATATATTTCTGTTTTAATTATATTTCAGGGAACAAAAGAACAAAATCAAACACCATTTGGCAAGTTGCCAAACGTGCACTAAATACATCGCTCAAGTGCAAGTTTGGGATTTTGGTGTCATAGAAAAAAGTTTAGGTAAAATGTGTCATAGCCAATATAGTTTAAGATTTTTGATGGCTTTTGCTTTATTTTATGATAAGTTTTCCAGGTATAAACAATATTTTCCATCTTCAACTTTCGGAGAAAAAGTAGTATACAAAAGTCATAAGTTGTATGGAAGTAGGGGCAAACGGCCCTTAAAGTTGACCCTCTGAAAGCTAGAGAATGTTGTAAGTGCTGGTCCGTTTACTTACACTTGCATATATTCTCATGTTAGGTAGTTAAAAGGTGATTTGGATGGGGGGACAATCTTTGACAAAATATAGATAAAAAACTTAATCATGCTTGCATTTCAAGTTCCGATGCTTCCATCTCCAAGTCATCTTCCAACATTAGGCACCCACCATCATGGCTATTAGGAAAGTGCTCTAGAGAGCATCCAACCACAAGCAAATGTAACATCAATAGATTTTATATATTATTTGGATAAAAAGAGTTATAAAAGTTAAAATTATAGGCAAACACGTATTAAAAAGATAAAATCTCGAGCCCACAAAATAGTCAATCACCTTTTTGGTACTAAGATACTCAATCACCTTAAAGTAACACGTAAGTTAAACTCAAACCAGGCGATACTAAAATGAAATTATCATGTAGTTAATCAAGTGAACGTTATTGTTTGTTCTATAGTTTCTTTTTTAGATTTGAGACTAGGAACCATTCAAACCCAAGTTATGGCTCTCTTGAAGTTAAAGAGAAAGTTTTCCTTTTCCTTGAAGATTGCTTCTCTATGGCGAAATGATGTTGTTCCTCGAGCCCCATGAAGTTAAATTAGGCGCCGGAAAGAAGCATGCCTAAACACTAGAAAGTCGACATATATCCTTGTCTATAGTTTAAAATTCGGAGAACTGAATAATTTGTACAAACGGTCATTTCCCATAAAGGTGGAGGAAGAAAGCTTAAGAATTTATGTAAGGTTTTTGTAGTTAGAAAAAGGAAAAAGGAAAAAAGGATTATTCATGCCAGTCATGGAAATTAGTAAATTGATGGTCGGTTCGTTTAAAACCAAACCGAAAAGCACTTTTTTTTTTTTTTTTTTTTTTTTTGGTAAAGAACCGAAAAGCACTTTTTGTTGTCTCATCAAATTAGAAAAAGATAAATTTGATTTGTTTTATAATTCAAAAGCATCAACCTGAAAACCAGGAGCATAGGCATGGAGATTCGGCTACCTAGAGGCACATTGTATACTTTGCAAATCCTATGAAGACGTTAAGTCAATACTTTTGACCTATACAAATGACCTCGACTCAAAAGAGTATGCACATAGTTGGTGAGATTTAAATAGATGACCTCCAATTTTGAGATGGAAATCTCCCAATATTGCAACTAATTGCGCCAACCCTTTAAAATTATTAAAACAATATATTTGCATATGCATGTGAAAAATCCAAATCTTATGCTATTTGATGTCTATAGGAGCTATTAACATGCCTGATATTAATGATCTGAAATGGCAATTGAGTAGTGAGTTTGAGATGAAAGACTTGATTGCAGTGTAAAATAAACTTAATATGAAGAACTGGAGAGATAGGTGTACCAAGGCGCTTCAACTATCACATGGCGGTGCTCCTCATAAAGTGCCGAGGTGGTTTAGCATGCAAAATGCCAAATTGGTGAGTACCTCAATAGTTACGTATGTTAAACTTTTAGCTGATTTTGCACCACAGTCAAGAGGGATATAAGAAATATGTGTCCCTTGTTCCTTATCCTAATGTCGTAGGTAGCATTATGGAGGCTATGATTTGTGCTAGATCAGATATTCCGTGTGCTGTTAGTGTCGTGAGAAAGTAAATAAGTAACCTCTCGGAAGGAAACATTACGAAGCTGAAGAACAAATTCCAAGGTTTCTTAGAGGGACCACAAAAGTCGATTTGACTATGGGGAAGAGGACTCCGAGAGGTATAACAAATTATATGATTTCAGATTTTGCTAGAGACGTGAATGGGTAGAGGTCCTCGATAGGTTATGTGTTTAGTCTTGCGGGCTGTACCGTCAGTTGGAAAACTCTAGTTGCAGCCAATACTTGCCTTTTGTTATTATCTAGCTCGGAGGTTTGCTTAGTTATGTGAAACTATAGTTGAAGAAGATTGTTAAGATAATCAAAATGCAATAACATTTAACTAAAACTCAACTGTGGGTAGCTGCGCTGGTATTAGAGTTCCTCCCACATCGCTGAGGTCGAGAGTTCGAATCCTGCCGGTTGCTAGCATTGTAAGTGGGGAGTCATAGTATTGGAGTCTTGTGCTAGTCTCCCCCGAGATATAGGGGCCCGGCCCTTCGGTACCGTCCAGATATCGGGGGCTTGTGGTGGAGTCCTCGGTTACCAAAAAAAAAAAAATATTTAACTAAAAATTAGATGTATTAAGAACTAATGAAGCAGTTCAATGTTGATTATCATTTTATTCATGATATTGTGTCACAGGGAGCTGAAATCTTAAGAAAGTGCGCATGGTAAATAATCCAGCAGACATGCTAATTAAGCCTGTTCCATTGACCGAATTCTAGTATTATTCGGACTTGGTCAGCACCTGCGGCGAGTAGGGAGCCTAGAGGGGTTTGGAAGAGCCAATAATTGATAAGGGTGGAGTTCAACTTCTCGTGAAGGTGGAGATTTGTTTGTTATGTCTCAAAATTATCTCGTTTTACTTGTAATCAATACAAGCTTGTGATTTTCTGGACAATCCGAGCATTTGCGGGGGCACCCAAATGGAGACAGGCAATGAGATATGTGGAATGGCAGTCTGCCTAAGACTAACCAAGGAGTGGCTGTGCTGCTAGACAGTGCCCAATAGCTAAGCGCTTTTTAGTGCAGTAGCTGGATGCTCAGGCCTATTTTAACGGGGCCTGGCCCCTATCGCGAACCTGATCAATTTGCAAAGCTTATCTTGTATTAAAAACTCGTGAAAACTCTAGAGAGCTTTTAAGAGTCGTCATCTAAAAGAGATGAATGTCAAAGAATACTCCTTTTTATATAATGATTCTTGTGGTGAAGTGCTCTAGAATTGAAAAACGCATCAGTGTAAGTGTTTAAAGTGATTGTAGAATTCTTTTGCATATAATAGTGGAACCATCTTATCGATATCTCTCTGTGGAGTAGGTACATCACTCAACTACGTAAATTCCTAGTATCCAGGTTTAATTTATACAATTTATTTCTTAGTCATAACAACCTCCATTGACTGTCGAGACCTTGGCATCATCTCCGTGTCCCATTGCCATACGTGAGCCCAAATCTGGAGGGGTCAACACCTCCAGAAGGCATCTCTACTCCAGAGACAGCAGCCCCTCGGTCAAGGAGGAGCTGACGTTGCATCAAGCTATGCCGCAGGCGATGAGCTTTATGCCAGAGATGAGCTCTTTTGGAGTTTATTTTGTGTGAGCTAGCGCAAAATATAAATATCTTCGTGTCATCTTCTGGTGCACAAAATAATTGGTAGGACTTGAAAGAGAAGTTGGAAATGCAGCTGGAGAAGATTGTTACTAAATGTCGCCCTACCAACGCTATTCTATATGTACCTTATCCCAATACCATGCATTCACCTCTCCTGCTCCGGTTATATTCCAAGTAGACATCATGTTAATCCCGCTACTATGATGCAAAGAACATGAGTGAGAGCCATCATAATAGTTCGTAGTTAACATAGATCAATCCACTTACAAATTTACTATTACTAGGATTCATATGACGAAATCCTTCATCGTAATATAAAGTGCACAATAGATGAATACACAAACACATATCACGATAGTGCAAAATTTGAACTCGTTATGATTCAATTGCACTATTTCCTTTCCCTTGCAGAACCCTTGCCTCAAAGCATGAAGTATCTTGAATTTTGATGACACGATGATGAACTGCTAAGACCCAACTTAAAAGGAGGATTTTAAAGGCCATGTTTATCCAAATGGATGTGTAATTTTTTTTTTTTTCAATTGGCTCTTTTTGGCATATATTGACATGATAATAGACAATTGGTATGTTTCAAGTGTCTGTTGTATAAAAATAAAACATACACTGAGCCCTCAATATGCCTGCTTGGGGGAAAGCATGACAAGACAAGGCTTTCTTCTGATGGCGATGAAAGTCAAAGCTATATATAATATTGGGGGCGGGGGGGGAAGGGAGAGAGAGAGAGAGAGAGAGGACAAAATTGTGGGATCACTCTCTCCCTCTCGTGCCCCATTCTCTCTTGATGATAGGATATAAATGAGAAACAAAAGATCAGAGATTCTTTTGCGTTCCTTTATGAAACCCCATTTGGAGGAAACTGACTAGTCACTAGCAAGTAAAAGAGCAAATGCACTGGCCATCACATGCCCATTAAAACTAGGAATGGGTCTCTGGTGTGAAGGAAAAAGAAAACACATTGAAACCCTCGACAGACTGATTTATTCGTTGGCATGGTCTGATAAGACTCTTATCCGTACTAATACAACGCCATGGTATGTACATTAGCAGGTTGGATTCTTCAATTCCCAGCGGACAGAAATCTGGGGTTTTAAATAGGTCTTATGTATACATTGAGTATGAACTCTAAGTCATTATGTAAAAGCTCTTTGCGCCATCAAATGTTAAAAGAATTTATCTTTTTGGGGTTTATTAAACCTCGATTTATTACCCTAAATGCATGGCTTAGCAAAAGAGTTGCTAGGTTAGGTAAATGCATGCGAGCGGGCTGGAAATTTTTTGAGGATATATTTTTATATGTAGAGTCCACAAAAGTTGGAAACAACCTGGAATTTCGGGGACAATTGGATTATTTTTAAAAAAAGGATCAATAATTTTCTAAAGAGGAATGGATTGGGGAAGTACATTGACGAAGTCAACAATAATGTGCTGTTGTAGGCTGAGAAGATGACAGACCGTTGATAACAATTTGGGTGAAGTTTATCGTTGTAATAGATACAGTTTGTTATGAAGATATGTCTGATCTTGCTAATTTCTGGACTAAACGTGTTCTTCCTTTTTTCATATCACGTTTCTTGTTGCCCATAATTTTTTTTAGTATGGATAGTGGTATACAATTTACATGGTGTGATCTGTGAAGTGATATTCTCTCAGAGATATGGCTTTTTGGGAGCGCTTTTGAACTTTTCTGAACTGAAGCTACATAGGCAAGGTCACCCTGGTTCTTGTTATGGCATGAATGAATATCTCATGGTAAGTCTCCAAAGTAAAAGAGAAAGAGAGTTATAATGTTCCCAAATCCATGGCGCTCCTACTTGTCCTAAACTTCATGAAAATATTCACACATCTTCGTATGTATAGAAAATACAGTAGGCTGATATTATTTGAGAGTTTACATTGATGGGAAGGTTTGGCACCTTGATGTCGGCTCTTCACCACCCCGAGCTCTAGAATGCTATCTGAGAGTTTACATTGATGGGAAGTTTGGCACCTTGATGTTGGCTCTTCACCACCCCGAGCTGTACTATGCTCCAAGGGTTGCGCCGATAGCATTTTCTAAATCTTAAGTAGCTGTGCTCGAACTATTCACTCCTTATCTGTTCTTTTGTTGTAGAATGTAGCATCCCTAAACTCCTCAGAAACCCGTGAGGACAGTGTCTTTTGAGTTGATTTTAGGGGTTGTCTTCCTTATGATTACTTAATCCTTGCTGAGACTGTCAAAATTTCGTCATTATGCTAACCAATGCAGATTTTGATTTTTCAAGATTTCACCTACTGACAGCTGATTTTCTAGACAGATATGTACATAAAGCCTCAACGGCCAACCAGACTAAACTAATGACAGATTGAAGTTCTTGACAGATAAGATTGAACCACACACATGAAGAGGAAATCAATGCACGGTGTATCTGCAGTACCGGTGGTGGCAAAATGCTCCTGCCTCTTCTGGGCATATGATGGCTCTTTCATACGTTCATTGGCTTGGTTTTTCTAGAAATTATTCCATAGAGATATATGCTCATGAAGTATTGACTTCTTTCCTCCTAGGACGGCGCATCAAATCAGACACGTTAAAAGAATTATTTCTCTAGGAGGCAAAACATAAATCTCTTTTCTCCTATCCCTCCGCGGGGGGGTTGGGGGGAAGGGGTGCGTTAGAGAGAACCCTCTCCACACAACTTGGATAAAATGATGTGAACGGTTGGGAGGCAAAACATAACCTCGAGAATTTGCATTTTGCATGCTGACGATCAAATCATGTCACTTCATGCGCGTCCAAAAATGTTTATACCCCTCTTAAATTACTATATGTCCTATACATGCACAAATGTATAACTCCAAGAAGATTCTATCTTTATTTCTCGTCTCGCCCCTTTTCAAACGATTGCTCTCCATCACTACGAATGGGATTCTTTGGTGTTGCCGCCCAGACCGAATCTCTATCATTGTTTTTCTAGTAGCTTCCTTATGTTAGAGAGAACCAAAAGATAGAAAGAAGAAGAAGAAGAAGAAACTTTATCACACACAAGTAGACCCAATATTCATTGCCAGATAATCACAAAACACAATTTACATAGAACATGACACACCCACTAACTCAACCAACTTCTTCTCAGTTCATCTTCTTTGTGTGAGAACTCCTCTCTCACCACTACAGTATTTGCTTCTCTATCCTAAGCAACCATCACACTTTCCTTTGCAAAATCCCCACCAAGTATCACTCAAAGAGTGATCTTTATAGAGTAAACCAAGACGACAATACACCCCAAGCAAGAGTAACTTCTAAAGACCCAAGGAATCATGCAACGCTGCTCTGGCCCTGGCCGCGGTCAGGTCGATTTAAGTCACATGTCCCGGACTTCGAAAATGTTGCGGTTCTTGACAACGATGTCATACATGTGCATGGACTTGAACTTGTTGAAGTCCTTGGGGAGCGAGATGAGATGGACAGTGGACCTCTTGTGGAATTGGAGGAGATCCGGGTCGTCGTAGTACCTCTCCCACCCGAGTGAGGATAGCTTCCTCTCGAGGTCAGCATACGAGGTGATCACCTCGTTCGTTGGGGTGTGGACCAGCACCTTCCGCCGCCCGATGCCGCCGGACACCTCGCCCCCTGGGTTCTCCACCAGCCGGACAACGCCGTTCTTGAACACCCAAACCCCAGACATTTTATAAATGTGACACTGGGAGGAAGTAGAGTGTGCTGTGTGAGATTGGTTGATGAGCTGGCTCTTGTGGAGATGGCAAGTGATTGTGGCTTCTGTGATGCATATATATAGGCAAGGGACGTGCTGCGGAGGAAGTATGTATCATCAGCTTATAATAATGATTGGTCAGTTGGTAAGTGAATATTAAGGGCCTCATGGGTGTCGGTTCACGGCCCAAGGCGGGGCCCACTCACCGGGGGATTTATAGTGTAAGGATACATCCAAGGTCAGGGTGTTTGGGGACACACTTTGCCATCTTATGTGGGCATGATCAGATTGGGAAGAATCCGATCTTTCTTTTTCCTAAGCCATTGAACCCACCATGAGAATCTTTGTTTGGAGGGAAAATAATAAAATAGATTGGGACGTATTCTAGAAGAGGACAGCAAAAGAATGTGACTTTGTTTGTTTGTGTATCGGGTTTATCTAAGGAAAAAAGACACTAAACATTCTACAATTTTCATATGACTCTTATTTAAGCACTGTGACTTCCAAAAATCGATCATTCTTGTACTGTTGGAAATCACATGTGGCATTACCGTAGAAGAAATAGTTGATGGGTCTCACTGGAGATGTCAATACTCAAGATATAAATCAAACGAAGCCATTTGCCAACACAAATTTGCCCTGAATTCAGAAATTAAGTTCAATTTGATAAATACGTGAAACCCTAAACCCAAAATCTTTTCCTAAAATTAGAAATTATTTATGATTTTATTTCCGAAAACCCTAGCCCCAAATTCTATTTTCTATCCGAACGGATAGAAAATAGAATGATGATGGTACGACATGCCATCCGACGTGAAGTACTGATTATGGTTTGCAATTGAAAAGAGGGCTCGGGTTTGGATTTGGATTGTAACTTAATTTGGTCTCAAATCCTCAAATTAGGGCAGGAAAGGGCTTAAATGACAATTGTTTAAAACATTTTTAATGTCATCATTTCTCTGGTGAGTCACGTAGGATGATTTAATGTTAATGTAATGCCTTGTAAAACTTTTAGATAAGAAAAATCGTTTATATAACTTAAAGTTATGACATTTAAATGACTACTTGAAAATGTAGAACACTAAATTATAACACTATTAATGTCATTTTCCTAATTTAACCGTATCAAGGTACTTGACGGATATACCGACCATTTATAAACACAAGCACCATCATGTGATAATAAATGAAGAGATTTGATTATACCAAGTAACATATTTTAAGATATGGATTCCCAAATTATGAGTATAAATTTACATTATCTATGCCATTGGCACATCAACCTCGATAAAGTTGTTTGGTCCTTTTTTTTTTCCTTCCTCTTCTTTTTTCCACTAGCAATTGCAAATACACTTTTGCAAGCATATGAGGTCACTGCCTTAGATCGGGACCTTCAACAGAAGCTCGATACCTTCAAGATTTGAGGTATCTTAAGATTTAAAAATTTCAATTGAAGCTTGATTGGGACCTTAGATCAAAGCTTTCAACTTAAGCTTGATATCTTCAAGACTTGGAAATTTCTATTAAAAAAAAATTAATGCCAACATCAAATTCATCCTGTTTGTTAACCTATACAATATGTTTTGCGTCATTCTCTAACAATCTAAATTCAAACTTTCCAATGAACTTTAAAATGATATTGTAGAGTAAGAGATACTGAGTTTGATTCAAAGCCACCCAGAAACTTATGATAAAGAAAAGGTAGATAATACTAGAAGCACAAATATTAATGCGGTTTTTTATCTTCTAAAAATTGGTTACAGATGACAGAAGTACAAATGTTAGCTCACATGATTTAATTTCTTTAGGAAGTGATTACTTCAAAATGAGTATTTGAACTGGTGAGACACCTTCAGACACTCCATAAGAATTTAGCACATCGTTTTGCAAACACAAATCTTTATGCCCCGGCACGGAACTAGCCAGCTAGCAAGCTAGCGTTATTAAAAAAGGAATAACACACTATAGTTACTTTTCAATTTATATGACTATATAATAAAGGCAAAGTATTGAATATAACGCTGGAATTTTATGCCCTAACTGGAAAGTGAGGGGATTCTCATTGCATGAAGAGGGTTAGGAGTAGGAAAGGCAGTGTCTCCTTTTCCACGAAACTGTGAATGGTTGCCCGGAAAGATCATGTAACACAGTTTGGCATGTGGGGGTGGACCAAGTTGAAAGAGATTCTCAAATCTTGGTTAATGGCAAGCTTCTTTGGCATTACAGAATATTAGTTATTTATGCACCAATGTCTGGCCGCCCCAAATACATGTTTTTGCCTAACTGTTGACTACTTTACACTCTATATATAATATAATAAGGTTCCTTTTCATTGGTTTTTGTAGCAATCTTCAACTGAAAAGTTTCTTCTATCCAGCATTTTCCTTTCACATTGATTGGGTAAGCGAAGAAGAGAGACACGTTTCTAGTAACTGCGAATGTTAGTCTTTTGTCTACGAAGCCGCTGTCTGAATGCCACCTTTTGTTAAATAATAAGAAAAAGAAAGTAGAATCTTTAAGGGTTAAGGGTGCATGATGTTCTCTAATATATATCTTATTCCAGTGGAAACTGGAGAGCAACCCTTGGTTTTTATTTATTTATTTTTTATGGCTGCCTAGTAACAATACCCTAGAAGAACCCTAATTAGTTTACTTTTTTCCCGGTCGACTATTAGGACCTTTGCACGCGTGTTAAAAAGAAGATGCCAATTGAAATTGATTGCCGACATGTTGAAGATGCCACTTACCTAAAAAAGAGAAAAAAACGAAAGTGAAGAGAATTACAAACTATATATCCTGCCAAACCATTGACCATATTAATCATCCTACACATCTTAAAAAAGGTGGGCACAAAATGTGCTTTTACCAGTTCTCAACTAAAATATAAGAAGTGTTACAGTTTTATCCTTGAAAAGTCACATGTTAGAGCACATGCGCAAATGGAAAAATAAACCTCTCTGAAAGTTGAGGGACAGATGTGCACCACACCGAAAATTTAGGGGGGGTTTTGACCTTATTTTTGTACTATTAGTGTTGAATTTGAATGTACAATTGCTTACTCTGAAAACACTTAACCCATTAAAGTACAGTCAAGATCTATTATCCAGCTCAAGGCTCCACCTTAAGTGAAGGGTAATTAGCTGATGAAGATCCTAACCGTGTGAATATGATATGGGTGGCTGAAATTAAAATTGAAGTTCACTGGTGCACAATAAAATCACAACTCATAAATGGAAGAAAGATAGGTGGGAGGAATTGAACTTGAGTCCTCTGACTCCGATATCATTACGAAGTTTTGAGTGAAATACCGTTTGCAATTCAAAAAGCTTAAGCTATTGGAGAATGTTGTGAGGAGTATATTTTATCAATTGACGCCTTGTCATCTTTATATTGGTTAGAATCTATCATATCCAATCAGTAGAAGGAAAATAAAAACAAGGGCAAAAAGTGATGTGTGCGAGTGTATGGCTTTAGTGAATGCACTCTCTCTTTATCCAGCAAGATGGTCGCCTACTTGCTACAACTTTGCTTCATCATCCTCGTGACACATGGTCCTCCTCATGCTCTCACTGACCCTCTTAAAGCCAGCATTGCCTCTTGCCTTGACAAGGATCTCTGTGCTTGGTTTTTGTGTGCTGTGTGCTTTATAAAGACGACCATTCTTATTTGTCACCTTCTTCTCGATTCTTCTTGATCCTTTTATATATTGGACCACCTTGGAATTTCTATCTAATGTTCTCTTTTATGTTGATTGGTCCAAAAATATCCTATAGGAAAGTCAATAAAGTTTCTTTTTAGCTGGTTTTATAAGAAATGTAGCATTGATTGGTACTTATATGGCGTGAAGAATGAGAGGGTGCATAAATTCATAGATGATGATTAATGACTAAACTAGGAGACAAATCTTGATCATCGAGACACCAATGCTTAAAAGAGTCTAATGCATTCTTTGCTGTAATGGCATTTGCCAGCTCTAGAGGTGAGTGAGTTCAAATGTTAAACACAAATTCCATCTAATCATATATAGTCACAAATCGAGTCTTGGGTAGACTATTAACCACCCTGCCACTTCACTTATTCATTGACAGAAAATTTGTTGAACTTGCACAATTAGATGATTGCAATTGTATTTTACAACACATGTAACTTCACATGAATGCTATTCTTATTGACTCGATATTTTAGTTTGTAAATATTATTTGATGCAGTCTAATTTGTCGTGCAATAGCTCATCAATTCAGATATTATATATGTATAGGAGGAGATCATTGACGATATACGTAGCTGTACCTATCAAGACTAGAATACACTAGCTCAAAAAAGTTGTTTGGCTGTAAAAGTGATCACAAAGGGTATTAATAAATGGAAACCTGTATTCCGAAAATAAAGTGTCCCTTTTTCAAAACGGTCCCAAACCAAGGAATCATAATCTTGATTTTGTTGTCGTTCCCAGAACACTAACCTCCGCAAACACCAGAGAAAGCATGATGATGATGTCGTGTAACATGAACTCCTTTGATTTATCTCCATCAAGCCAATCCTTTTTGTTGGAACACCGTCTGGCATCTTATGTACTGATCCTTACTGAAGGAATAAATAATCTAGAAAACTTACCAGGATGAGAGGGCACAATCAAATCATTTCCCACCTCAGATAGATGGAAGGATTCTACTGCGAGGTTCCAAGACGTGCCACATCATCCTCCTTCCTTCTTTTTCCTTTGGTTTTTGGGAATAAAAACGAGTTGTTGTAGTCATTCTCTTTATTGGAACGAAGTCACAAAATGTCCAAGGGAACAAAATTTTTTTTTTCTTTTGTTTTTGTTTTTTTGCCTTAGCCACAACTCGCGCCACGACCTTTTCGAAGAAATGTCCCTTTTTTTCTCTTTCAATTTCATCACTGTTTCACAGCACTGAAAGCATGGGATCCACATGGACTGGAATTCTCTCTCTCACCCACGAGCGAGTACAAACCCTATCTACACCTAAAAGAAAAAAGGAGGGCTAGTACAAGCCCATGTGATTGTCCCTTAGAAAAGCCAAACTTGAAGTCCGATAATTAACTAAGCAAGATACTCAGAATCATCCTTTTAGAGCATATGCCTTTCCATACTGGCCTCTTCTTTTCTCATATAGGGAAAAAAAGCAATGATCCATCTCAGTCACGAAAGAATTCCTGTTGGGTTTGTGCTTAATGCTGATTTCAACTTTCGAACTTAGGGGGGCTTTATGTACTAGCGTGCTAAGGATACCTCTCCTAGTTACTATGACTTTTTACACAGTCTGTGTGTGGAATATCGATGTGAAAAGACGGGACTAGTATTGTTTGAAGTTGGAAGGAATGTTTACATGTTAAGTTTACCATTTATGACTGATACATCAACAAAAGCAAGTGACTGTGATCGATATTCAACAGCATCATCTAGTTACACAACTTCACCAAAATATAGTCCCACTTTCAAAAGAACTAACATACACTTACAAGCACGAGTCCAAGAAATATCTTCTCTCTCTCTCTCTCTCTCTCTCTCTCTCTCTCTCTCTGTGAAAAAGAAGAAGAAGAGGGGTTTCCTGTCGAGGATCTCCGAAGGTGGTGACCTTATATTACAACTCTTATCTGTGTTTTCATGCATGCATGCACTTGCATGGGTATGCGAGAGAGAGAGAGAGAGAGAGAGAGAGAGAGAGAGAGAGAGAGAGAGAGAGAGAGTGTCAAATCAAAGGAGGAAGGCGCACAGTTATGGCGACGACGACCGGAGGCTTGTTGATGAGCGACAGATGACAACCATCGTAGGTGGCAGCACTGTAAATGAGCTAGAGGAGGATTAAGAAGGAAGAACGGAAAAGAAAATTCAAAAAAGAAGAAGAATGTATCTGAAAAATTACAATTGTATGAGCTAACGTGTCCATCTTTTAAAGAATAATTTGAAGATGTAAATTTAGATTAAAGTCAATTTTTGGCCCCCTGAACTCGCGCATTTATTTTCTAATCTAGCTCTTGAATGTATTTAATTTGTCTAATCGTGTCCTAATTGAACATGCATAATTTTTCTAATCACATATGTCCGACTTCTAATCCAATTTATTTTAGTATACATGTCCCTTAGACCTGACACCCGATAAGAGGGTTAGATGTGGAAATTTATTTTGCCGACGTTGACTGGCTAAATATGTAGGACTTAAAAACCCAAAAATGAAGTCTATATAATGGGATATTGAGTGATGAGATTTCTTGGTCCTTATGCTGCACTAGAGGCCATGTAAGATTTTTTTATGCCTCCAAAAGACATGTCACCTCGAAATTAGACGATCAAGAGAGACTTAATTAGAAAAGTACTAGACAAATTGAAAGTTTAAGGCCTTGCTCGGTAAAAAATGCACAAGTTTGGAGACAAAAGTTAAACTTTTACTACAAAGTTTTCATTTTAAACATATGATACCCCAACAGTGAAAGCAAATACTGTGGATTGCGGCGACAACTCCGACGCTAGGCACAATTGGCGGTAGTTGTGGAGTCAAGCAGCGGCTAGGCGAAGAATAGGGGGAAAACATATATTAGGATTCAGACATTTCAATTCAATAGTAATATAGGTCTCAGGTGAAAATTTTGATACTTGCAACATACTTACCCATAAGAAAAGTATAAGCAACGACAAAAATTGCTACATGAGCACCGCCTTAATATGCTGTTGATTCACGAAACATTTAGGTTGCAAATTGTGATATTCTGTTGAGACTTAAACTTCAACATCAAGTGATATTCTACACGAGGTATTCAATTCATGTAAGTTATATGAATGGAGTTTCCCTTATGCATTTTTCTGCTTCCTTTCTGGATTCCCATGCACTCAAAATGAAGGAATTGTGTGACATCCTAATTTTCAGGTTTTGTCTTCGATTGGATAAGTTGGGCTTTTTATCGATGCACCTATAGTTCTTTTCTCTGAGATGGCCACTTACGAGATAACTAGCCTATCAGGTGAAGCCGTTAAATGATTTTAACGCAATAAACTTGAGAATTTGACTAGGAATCGTCTGTTCGACCATGCTAGTCTGCAAGGGATCATTATGGTATTGTCAAAATCGATCAGAGATCAGATATAGGTCGATTCGATTGAGATATGTGATCAAAGAGTGGGTGATTCCACTTGATTTCAAAATTCTTGTCGATCGGCACTAGACTGATTTTTCTGTTGTTTTGGGTACCCTGTTTTCGTATTTGAAATCTTGAGATTTTTACAACAACCGAGAGTCACCAATGTGTCGAAGATATACATTGTAAATCAATCACGGGTCAATTGCGCTAAAAAATTCCAAAGCCACCCGGTAGGTAAGATTATGCTAAAATAACGCCAGATTGAACGCAAATTTGAATCCGATTTCAGAAATTGAAAGTTTTGTCACATCACGATTCATTTTAGGACCGATGACTCATCCTTATAAGATTTTTCTGCAAACCAAGATTTTTGGTGGAATTTCAAAGTAAGGGCGTTTTTTACCGGAAAATTCAGGGTGTGACGACCAAAATCTGGGATGATACGGAGGGATGGACTGAGATCACCTTGGCAGTACGTGTCTCCTGTCCCACATCGCTTAGGAGGGGAGTCTTGGGGCTAGTTTATAAAGGGTTGGGTCCCTTTAATTTGTATAACGCATTTCATGTACGCTTCCACTGTGTTGAAAACAAAGTTGTGAGGGAGGACGGGCCAGTGGGCCGTGCCTCCAAAGCGGACAATATTATGGCTTGGGAGAGGGAAGGCCCCTACATGACGCGTTTTAAAGCCATGAGGATTTAGTGTCCAAAGCGGACAATATTATACAGTAGGACCCGGGGCGTTACAAATGGTATTAGAGTCGACTCTCGACCACCTGTGTGGCCATAGCAAGGGCGCTGTGCCTTAAGGGGGGGAGAATGTGACGATCCAAACCTGGGGCAGTACGAAGGGATAGACTGAGATCGCCTTGGCAGTACGCGGGTGAGGCTAAGGGCATGTCTCCTATCCCACATCGCTTAGGGGGAGTCCTGGGGCTAGTTAATAATGGGTCCCTTTAATCTGTATAACGCGTTTCATGTATACTTCAGCTGTGCTGAAAACAAAGCCGTGAGGGAGGACGGGCCAGTGGGCCGTGCCTCTAAAGCGGACAATATTATGGCTTGGGAGAGGGAAGGCCCGAATTACTCATTTATGCATGTTAGATGGTTAGATCGGCTTAATTAGCGACTAGATAGATTGTCGTATTTATCTAGATTGGTTCAGAAATTTTTCGGGCTCGTTTCGGTAATTAATTAGGCTTTTCCGGCCTAAGTATGCATTTATGGTATTTAAATGATTTATTTAATTATTTATTATTTTCCAAAAATTATGTCGAGATAGCTGGTGACCAGAAATTTCGTATTGATTGTAATGGTGTGATTGGTTTATTTAATTGAGTTTTGATTTGTGCAAATTGAGTGAAATTTGTAATTTTGGGTATTTATCCCAAAATTGAGTAATTTTAGTGTTTAATTAGAAAAACCGGGTGTTGGTTTACAACGCCAAAAATGTGTTTCTAGACTATATTAAATAGTGGGATTTTATAAAAGAAAGATATTATGTTTTTGGCTTAGGCTAACGGTGTATCCATATACGACTATTTTTATTGGGTATTTTAACTTGATGGTTTATCAGCTTGTGAGGGTATATTTGCATGTCGGCTTGTCTGAGCATATTTATCGTTAGCTTTTGGGACCCTTTGCATGTTAGCTTGTGAGAGCAGTATATTGTATCAACCTACGGGCTTGATACATCAGCTTGTGAGAGCAGTATAATTTTTATTCGCTTTTGGGACCTTTTGCAGGTTAGCTTGTGAGAGCAGTATACTGTATCAGCTTACGGGTTTTGATACATCAATTTGTGAGAGAAGCATGCCTTTTCAGCTTGTGTGAGCTAAGATCATTATATCAGCTTGTGAGAGCACGATTTTCCTATATTAGCTTGTGCGAGGTACTATCTATCTATATCAGCTTGTGAGAGCTATGACCATATATTGCAGCTTGTGAGAGCATTGAATGATTATTTTAGCTTGTGTGAGCATTGATCATATTGAATTGATAGATAGTACTAGGGGTGAGCAGCGGTCTAGGGTCGACCCTGGACCGGCCCAACCTTGCTGGTCCTGATTCGGTTTTCAAGGAGATCGGGTCGGTCCTTGGTCCTAAGATTCCAGGATCGGTACTGTGCGGGTTGGTCCTCGGTCCTGGAAGTTTAGGGTCGGTCCAACCCGGACCAACCCTGATAAAATATATTTATATATAATATATTTTAGATATTTAATATATCATTTTTTTTTATATTTTTCTTATAAATAACAAACCCACCTAGAATTATTCACTTGAACAACTTGAATGAATAACGGCATGAATGGCGTCGTGAAAATGGTGTGAATAGCACTGTTCATTTTATTATTCCCTTTTTATCCTGTTCATTTTTCACTTATATGTATTTTGAACTTCTTATGTTTAATAGTTTAGTTGCACTTTGCTTTTGAATTTGTGTCAAATAGAATAAGTTTTCGAATAATAGTATTGCCGTTGTTATGATGATGTGTTTGTCAAGTGGTGCAAAGCTTCATTATTGATTGATTAGACTTTGCTCGATTGAATGTATGAATTGTTTTTACATATGGTGTTACAAGTATTATTGATAGATGATTGCAGGAGAAGATGCCTAGAAAACATTTTTTGGCTTATAATCCTTTTCTCTTAAACTTCCCATCTCATCCCATTTTACCGAAGGGAAGAATGATTCGAAAACAAATCAAAAGCAAGAAAATTATAGTATGCTTCAGCGATGGAAACGCATTATCTCTATTAGCAATCTTGGTCATTTATATAGCTTGTTGTTTTTAATTAGTGCAAAATTTTTATGATCACCTTATCTTAAATTTATGTTGAATATGTACTTATATTTATAGTTTGGTTGCTCAACATCATATTGTTAATTGATATATAATTTGAATTAATGAGTTTTACTTTTTAAGGAATAAAAAAAATGAAATAAAAAAATTATCAGTTGGTCCTGGGTTGATCCTGGGACCAGACCGAACCCATAGGGTCGGTTCGGTCCTCGGTCCCAGACTCGACCGGGTCGGTCCTCGATCCAAAAAATTGTCGACCGACACTATGCGGGTTGGTCCTAGGGTTAGGCGTCAGACCGGCTCAACCCGGACCATGATCACCCCTAGATAGTACTGTTGGTATGGAGGTGAGTTGTTATTGACTGATCGATGGGTTGATTGAATTGAGTGGATTGGTTGAAATTATGAATTGTACTGACTTGCTGGAAGGAACTGAGGTAAAGGTAAGTCATCTATCTCGTTTGTGCATAGGTAACCTTTAGACATATTTATTTCCTAGTCAGAGTTTAGGGGGTAAACTTGCTGAGACATTGTCTTACCTCGTCGTGGGTTAACTTTTCTGGTCCTTGGATAGCAAATCCTCTTGAGAGTCATGGTCGTCCTATGAGAGTCACTAAGCAACTTTATACCTATCCTAATCTCGGAAGCTTTTTGGTTTATGATTTGGTGGTGACTACAGTCTAGGTTGAAGAGCGTCCACGTTATGTGTTCGCTCATCGATTCAGAGCTTGGTTCCGCTACGAGCCCAATGGTTTTCGGGTGGGCCCTCTCAGATGTTTCGAAATCCCTGTGAGGATAATTGATGCCTCTCTAGGGGAAAGTGCTGTGGACCCTGTAGATGGTGTGGTGGAAGACCCGATGCACTCAACGCACTCGGCGCTTGTGGAGATTGAAGAGTCAGTGAATGAATTCGACTAGCTGGTCATAGGACAGCTTTGTTTTGAAGACTGACCTTTTGTGGACGTGTGATTATAGATTAGTATTGTAAATATTCTAGTATGCTATGTATAAAAGTTTGTTGTGGTTTTAAAAACGGTGGCCCTGCTTTTCTATCCCATCTCTGTGTTGTCTGGGGATTTATTTATTTGCTTCTACACGCGCATTAAAATGAATGGATTGGCAACATGTCCTGGGACGTCGCAAATTTAATTGATCGCCGAGGGATGGGCACGTGCTCGAGGATCGAGGTGTAATAAATTGTTTAGTTAGTCATAAATATATTATATATATATATATATATTTTAAATTTTAGCCTTAAATCTTTGTATGAAATTCAATATGATTTTCTTTTTTGTTAATTTTTGCCGGAAATTATTGACGTGGTAATATGTCACCTAAGATGGTTAACAATGACTGAACTGTCTTATTAGCGATTTCTAGCTAAATTAACTGGAAGTATTCTAATGGAATTTCATGTAGATATTTAAAACTAAATTGGCAAAAATGAAAAAGTTTTGAATTGAACAAACACTTGTATGATAGGTTTAGGATTGATTGTGTAATTTTCCCCACTTAAAGCTGATATATGTGGGACTTAAGCACCTACACACCACTACCATACAACCAAAATTCAATTAAACATAAAGAGAATTTTTCCTTTAAAGTGAGCTTCCACATAATAATTTTCCACCTTAATATATCACAAACCCTAATTTTAATTGATTTATTTAGGGCCCCCTATCGAAGGATATGAATTTGTTCCCCATATTACTCATTATTAGATGTAGCTTAGCCTTACTGGGCAAAGATAGAGTATTCTTGGATTGTGGAGAGGCACTGAAAGAGAGAGAATTGGTTGCGGAGGGAATATGGTTTAAAGCTAATATAGAACACTTTGCTTCTCTAGCGTAGGGTTTATGCTCAACTTTCATTATAAAAACGATGGGAATTCATGTTGATATAGGAATAAAGTACTAGACATTGGGAATGTAGTATCTATTCCCTAATGAATATTAGGATAACTTGGTGATAACATTCCGTGCTTGAATGAGAATGACAAGATCTTTATATATGCAATTAACTAGATTAAAGGACGAAAAGGATAGAATACGTAAAACTCACGTCAAGCAATCATTGTTTTTTTTATGTTTGAATTGGAATGAAGAACTTAATATTTCAATTTAATAAGAAAAAATCTCATAGATGGAGGATCTAGAATCCAAAGAATTTACGACAAGACATCATGGAATACAAGACATCATGGAATACTTTTGGGCGTATGTGGGATTAAGCTTTGTCTTCTTCTTCATTTTTTTTTTCATAATATTATTGTTACTTTTCCCTGGAGAAGAGGTCTCACCTACTTTGGTAATGGAGCATGGAATATCTGAAAATGCTAGTTATTCTGGACTCTAGCCCAGAAGGCTTCATCTTCACTATACTGTGTAAAGCAGAGTTCTAAGTAGTCGACACATGTCACTTAGCTAGCCACCAATACATCCATTACAATTTTTTTTTTTTTTTTTACAAATTTTATTTAATACTAGAATGAGATTCACACCATGCACGAAATATAATGAGTGAATGATTTTTTTTTTTTAATTTCTTTGATGTACTAATTTCAAGGATTTTGCATTAAAAAAAAAAAGATCGTTTAAATACTCATATATCATATTAGTGTTGCCATTTAACTACCAAGTAGATATTTAGGATTGGAGGTCTAATGATCGATAGTACAGGTCATGTCATGAATCCACAATTACGCATTTTGACAAATCGATTTATCAAAGGAATGAGGAGAAAAAAAACACTTAGTGAACAATTGGTGTTGCATATCCCCATAGGTGTACAAACAATATTCATGAAATAATCAGTCAAATGAATTTTATCTTATGTAAATCCACGAATTTTGAATATTGCAAAGAGTATAGCAATTGAATCGAGAACCTAGTATGGTCATATCAGCAAAATAAATGAACGATTCATTAGTTGTCACTAATGTTAATAATGACAAGTTTATGAATATTGTAAATTATAATCTTTAAAATGAATTATTGATGTACGATTGATTTATTAATAATAAACTTCAAGTTTAAATGTGTAAATGTAACCTTGTAATAATAAACACATGAAGAGTGAATATGTAGTTTTTAATATCGACTAAATACTACTATTTTATTAAATATAAAAGTGAAATTTTTAGTACCCAACAGCTTGACTACTCCACAAGAATAAGAAAATTCAAGTTAAATTCCCAAGCATGCCGCGTCACCACTTCACTATTTTCCACCCACTCAATTCAATATGTTTAGAATAATAAGTTCTATTATTGCTTTAATTTTTGCCTTCTTTGAAGTATGTATTGTCTTTTGGTTAAGAAAAATAAGACTTAAGTAATCCCAAGTTCTATTTTACATGCACTTGTGTTAAAATAATTCGTAACTTTCTCTTGTTATAAACTAGCCCACGGCCCACAAGTTACGTGGATCTATTGCTTCAGTAAGGATTAACCGAGTATATATTAGCTAAAATTAAATACAACCACAATAAAGTAAACCTATGTAGGAAAGTATGAATAGAGTTGTAGGTGAAACAAGAAGAACGAGAGCACAACAAAGTTGAAGTCACATGAAATTTTCCAATATGTCAATGACAGCTTTGAAACAGAAGATATAAATTAGTATCTTTGATAATTAAAAATTTATAATTACTCATTAAAGACTGTCATGTAATGGCAGAGATATTATCCTTAATACTTATTTTCATACTATCATTTGTCGTTCGACAATCGACAAAGATTTGCCTAGGCCTTTATGGCAATCACTCTAACATTTAGGCCCAGATCAAGATTTGTGGACCTGAACGTGCTTGAACCGCTCATTCCTTTAATTTATCAACCATTTATCAACCACGTCTTGTATGGCTAAAGACTTTTAAAACATCCTTCAATCTTTCATAGTAATCAAGTCAAGAAAAGAGGGTCTAATAGTGCAAAATTGAGTCAGATACTGCGGTAAGGCTAAATCTGACAGTCTTAGAGAGAGGTACATGCAATATGATGACACCAAAAACTATCCATGATCACCTATTGCAGCGTGCGATGAAACAGAGTAGGAAGGCTGATCCTCTCACGCGGTATCTCCTTCAAACGAGAACTGTCATCACTTTTTTTTCTCGTCTGCAGGAAGAGGGGAGAAATGGAATCAATGGAGCTGCATGCGGAGCTTACATTTGATAGTTGCCAAATGGCCTAGAAAAGGTATCATCTTGCGACTGGCGCACCTTTCAAAGGATGAGTATAAGACATCCATCATTATAAGCCACTACAGGGTCATTCAAAAGCCAGCCTCTGAGTGCCAACTAAGGCCAGTATATTGACCCTTCCTAGCCAATGACTCAAAGTGAGTCCCTAGTTCTGCAATCCTCCCATATGAACAAAGTGCAATTTGGCGGGCATTCTGAACTGTACCGAACCTATGAGCAATCACCGATATTGTCCACCCCCTATCAGATGAGTCTAGAGCATCCTGGACAAGGCGCTCGCTAACTGCATTTAAGGCACTTGTTGCCTGCACCAATCAATGAGCCAAAGAGAAGCAAAAGAGATCTATCTCATCAATATTAGTATTAGAGCATTACTTAATAGGGCTCTGGTGATAGCAATTCTCTGCAGGTAAAAAAAGGAGTCTCTCTCTCTCTCTCTCTCTCTCTCTCTCTCTCTCTCTCTCTCTCAATAAATAGTTGATGCATCAATTAATCAATCAACACGAGTATTCAGATACATGAATCCACAACCAAATTTTCTATTTCACCAGCCTCTCGCCTCCACTTAGAAGCCCTCCTTGCTCACCAGCTGATGTGTCATAACCTTTTCAACGAAAAAAGCATCTAGCAGACAATATATAGGAATGGTAGACCAGGAAAGCAAAACATGAGGATGCATTTAGACAGCTAGGACAGATCCGTGGAAGAGAAATTACAAAACCGTGAGCATTAGCCACTTTGGCTGCCTTTATCACATCATCCTTGGAAACATTTTCATCAAGAAGGACATAAGCAATACTTTCTCCAACAGACAACAGGAAAAAGAACAGGTTACTGAACCATATAAAATCAGGAGCTAAATCTAAATCAAGTGCAAGAAGTACTGCAAAGTGTGTGAAGAAGTATAACATATATGGCTATATCTCATAAAAATCAATGGAACAGCACATAATACAAGCAAAAACAAATTTACCTACATAAGATACAGCACCAATCCCCAGAAGAGACAGATCTCTTTCCAACAAGAACTTCAAGATTTCAAAAACCTACTAGAGTTAAGCTGTTTTACACACACACACTCTCAGTCCACTCGGATGGGGCAATCATATGCAAAGACAGCAGTCCAACCTGACAATGAACATATACCCAGAAATGTCTCTCACTTGTCCCTTCTAATCATGCCAAGACAGAACCGACATTTACAGAATGCTGAGAAGATCCAGTCAAAATAATTCAGTATCACTTAAGTATGACAACACCAGGGGGCACCTGATGAAGAAATGCTGCTCTAAATGTCAATTGTTACCAGCATAATTTCTTACTGCTGATTCTAAATGTCAGATGACAGTCACTGCAGATGATAATGAAATTACAATGGAGACTATGGATTGAAGATGGTAGCTAAGTAATCCCCCCAATTGATTCATATGGTGCTTAAATCCTAAATTTGAGATGATAAATTGAAGAAAATACTTTATTTACAATGGAAACAGCCCGGGCCCATTCACTTTTATTGAAAGTTCGTACATCCTCTCCGGCGACAGTTATGTGACCTTCACTCGGCTGCATAAATTAAAACAAGTAAATAATTTTTCAAGGATGATGTAATGATTCAGTGTTAAAAAAGGAGATAGGAATTCCAAATATATATTAGTATACCTCCTAAAAGCAAGCCAGTAGCTGTATGATTGTAATTTTTCCTGCACCACTTGATCCAACCAGACTACGTCACCCTTTTCTTAGACATATCAACAAAAGAAGCAGATGACTTGGCTTGTAAAGCACGACATACTCAATGAATCCCACTGAGTCAGGTTTCCATATGTCCTCTTTTAGAACAGTTATGAACCACACTGCAGTGCAACCTTAAAACTGCTAAACTTTCCTTTTAAAAAACTGTGGAGTTATATATTTGAAAGTACAAACCTTAGCAGTATCATGTTGAACATGCACAAGCAAGAGCTCCGTCAATAGCTGAAAAGTTTGAATGGCCCAAAAGTGTGATATTCAACTTAAAAAGCTGAAAAAATGAGTTGGTTAACTCCTTGGCATGGCGACATGATAAAAAAGATCAACCAGACTTGCACATCTCAGCATCCTAAACAATGTCCATGACAAAATAATATCTCTGAAACCTTACAGTCACTCCACAGGATCGGAACAATATGTTTCTTTGAAGCATATCACAGAAATCGACATTGTGCACAACCAATGAAATAGCCACTCCATGAGGTTGGTAAGGGAAAAAAATGAATTACTGCATAATTCATCTCTTTTATATCTCAAGATCATTGTCATTCAATGTCATCGCAAAACTCTTACATAAATCTGAACAACAGTAGCAAAACAACCCAATGTATAAGCAAATCCACATTCAAAGTTCATCCTCCATCCTCAAGTATCCCCCAATATCTGCCTGATGAAGCACGACAAAACCATTTGGATCCAACTTCCTACAATCCTGTGTTGACCTTTGCGAAATTCCAAATCCCAAAGGCACGTCAGACATCGAAAAAACCACCACTCCATCGCCTGTCACAACATTTGTTTTCAATTATCAGATCTCTTTCAATTGATTAATGAACCATTTTTCCCCACACAAGTATGAAAACGAGGAAGACAAATTGAACTGGGGACTTCTTGAGTATTGGTCTAGGTGGGCTAATTTCTTGTCCCTAAGTAATCGAATTTTGACAAATCTAACTAAGAAGCGGAAAACAAACATCCTCAAAGCTAAATCTAGTCGTTCCTTAATAAAAATAACACGTGATATGATTATACTCCTGTGTGCTCATTTATCAACATAAAAAAATCTATCTCCTTTTGTCTAAGAATTAAGATATTTGACTAACCACACCCCGAAGCAGAAGGATGGTCAAGTCAAATTAAACAGACTACAACCTTAATTTCTACATAAAGAAAATCTCAATCTTCACCTCTCATTTAGTTGATAGTGCTTACAGTAAAAGAAAAAAACAACAGAGTATACAACCATTCACAAGATAATGATAAATAACAGAGCAAGAAATTGCTATACGAAGAAGGGCCAACAGTAAAGGAAAAGGAGTAGGAGTGGGAGCTAATCCGGATGGAATCAAATGACCAAGATGGACAATCAGACAAAACCAAGAGGAAAGAGAGCCATGGAAAGAAAAGAGATTGATGACTGAACATCCCGATTACAGATTGCAACCTTAGTCAGAGTACGAGTTCCCTCCATCTTCTCTGTCAAGGCCACATTTTACCAGCAAATTACAGTGGATCCATCATATTGAAACCTCAATGAAGGATGAGATTTCCCAAGGGTTCTATGTTGCAAATGTTCTCTTCAATAGGGTTGCCTCGACCGGGCTCTTCAACCGAAAAGAACAGGGCACTTAAGCTGAATTTGCAATCTATCTAGATACTTCTGCAACCCCCCAAAAAAGACCAGGAAGACAAGGTACATCACCAGTTTAAACATTGACTACATACCCTATCAGCACAAAGCGAAAATCCTAAGTTCAATTTATACGATAGCATATAGACTCCAGACGAAGTTCCTTCATTTCGCTACCCAATAACATTCCTTTCTATCCAAGTTTCTACCCCCACCGCTTTGCATCGCTCTTTCATTCCAAAACCCAGAAACATCCCACACCACCTCAAGTGGAAACATTACATTCACTGAACAACACGTAAAGCAGCAGAATCTTTCAGCCGGAAATCGTAGACATCTCACCTGGGTCGATGTTCTCGGTGATCCTCCCCAGCCCGCCCTTCGACACGTGGTTCCCGTAGAGGAACGACATCTCCGAAGTGGGCTTGAGCCAGACCTTGTGCCGGGCGTTCGCGGCCAGGATGCCCAGCGCCTGGATGTCAGGTGGAAGCTGCCGCCCTTGGTGAACTTGCCGACGCAGGTGCCGAGGGAGGCGAGTATAAAGTAGCGAGGGGAAAGATTATTTTCTTCGATTTTGGCAAATTGAAAATTAATTAGATAAATAAGACAGAAGAAAATAAATACTATAGGAGATGCCATAAGATGCATTTTTGGACGGCGTGAGAATTCTTCATAAAAATATTTTCCTCGTTTGTACATTATGACCATTAATATAAAATCCTAAATTATTAAAAAACAATATATAATTACTTGAACTCATCATTAAAAAGCTGTTAAATATTGTTGACGCCATTTATTTTAAGATTTTCTCTATATAAAAAATTATAAATAATATATTAGATATATATGTATATATGTGTGTGTGTATATATATATTTATATATATAAAGTCAGGGTTGATCTGGATTGGACCGATTCGAAACTCTTAGGATCGAGGATCGATCTACATAGTACTAGTTCAGAAATTGTAGGACTAATGACCGACCTAATTTTCTCAGGAACTAGACTAGGATCGATAAGGTTGAATTGGTCTAGGGTCAGTTTAGGATTAACCTTGGACCGATGCTCACTCATAGCCACTGCTTCCAAATCTGAAGGGGTCAACACCTCCAGAAGGCATCTTTCCTCTAGACAGCAGCCCCTTGGTCAAGGAGGAGCTATGCCTCAGGCTATGAGCTTTAGGCCAGAGATGAGCTCTTTTGGAGTTTATTTGGTGCAAATCATAAATATCTTCGTGTCATCTTCTAGTGCACAAAATAATTGGTAGGACTTGAAAGAGACATTGGAACTGCAGCTGGAGAAGATTGTTACTAAATGTTACCCTACCAATGCTATTTAATATGTACCTTATCCCAATACCATGCATTCACCTCTCCTGCTCCAGTTATATTCCAAGTAGACATCATGTTAATCCCGCTACTATGACGCAAAGAACATGAGTGAGAGCCATCATAATAGTTCGTAGTTAACATAGATCAAGCCACTTACAAATTTGCTATTGCTAGGATTTATCGACGAAATCTTTCATGGTAATATAAAGTGCACCATAAATGAATACACAAACACATATCACGATAGTGCAAAATTTGAACTCGTTATGATTCAATTGCACTATTTCATTTCCCTTGCGGAATCCTTGCCTCAAACATGAAGTGTCTTGAATTTTGATGACACAATGATGAACTGCTGAGACCCAACTTAAAAGAAGGATTTTAAAGGCTATGTTTATCCAAATGGATGTGTAATTTTTTTTTTTTCAATTGGCTCTTTTTGGCATATATTGACATGATAATAGACAATTGGTACGTTTCAAGTGTCTGTTGTATAAACATAAAACAACCATGGATAAAGTCAAGAAAAGTTCTCATAAATTAATGAAAAAAGAAAGGCATGCACATACACTGAGCCCTCAATATGCCTGCATGGGGGAAAGCATGACAAGACAAGGCTTCTTCTAATGGCGATGAAAGTCAAAGCTATATATAATATTGGGGAGGGAGAGGGAGGTAAGGAGAGGGAGAGAGAGAGAGAGAGAGAGAGAGAGAGAGAGAGAGAGAGAGGACAAAATTGTGGGATCAAAATTGTGGGATCACTCTCTCCCTCTCGTGCCCCATTCTCTCTTGATGATAGGATATAAATGAGAAACAAAAGATCAGATATTCTTTTGTGTTCCTTTATGAAACCCCATTTGGGGGAAACTGACTAGTCACTAGCAAGTAAAAGAGCAAATGCACTGGCCATCACATGCCCATTAAAACTTGGAATGGGTCTCTGGTGTGAAGGAAAAGAAAGCACATTGAAACCCTCGACAGACTGATTTATTCGTTGGCATGGTCTGATAAGACTCTTATCCGCACTAATACAACGCCATGTTATGCACATTAGCAGGTTGGATTCTTCAATTCCTAGCGGATAGAAATTTAGGGTTTTTAATAGGTCTTATGTATACATTGAGTATGAACTCTAAGTCATTATGTAAAAGCTCTCCGCGCCATCAAATGTTAAAAGAATTTATCTTTTCGGGGTTTATTAAATTTCGATTTATTACCCTAAATGCATGGCTTAGCAAAAGAGTTGCTAGGTTAGGTAAATGCATGCGAGAGGGCTGGAAATTTTTTGAGGATATATTTTTATATGTATAGTCCACAAAAGTTGGAAACATGGAATTTCGGGGAAATTGGATTATTTTAAAATAAAACGATCAATAATTTTCGAAAGAGGAATGGATTGGGGAAGTACATTGACGAGGTCAAAGATAATGTGCTGTTGTAGGCGGAGAAGATGACAGACAATAACAATTTGGGTGAAGTTTATCTTTGTAATAAATACAGTTTGTTATGAAGATATGTCTAAAATCTTGCTAATTTCTAGACTAAACGTGTTCTTCCCTTTTTCATATTATGTTTCTTTTTGGCCCATAATTTTTTTTTTATATGTTGAAATTCAAGTTGGCAGAAGACGACTTACCTTTTTCTGATGCGCAAACAACAATTTATCTCGGAACGATCGTTAAATTACGGATGAATTATGAACAATATTATCTCATGTTGGTTTGAATGTAATCATGAGGAAAACATTTTATTTTCACATCGTAAATGCCAATTGTTCTTATAAAGAAGAAATTGAATGCTTTTTTTTTTCTTTTGATGGAAAGGGGACAAGAAAATGAGAGAATTTTTGAGCGTACGTTTTTGTCTTAACAGTTGTCTTCAGGAGTCTTTTATATGACTCACTCACACCCTTTCAAATGGTGTCTTTCCATCGTAGCATATGAAGGTGAAACGGTGCGTTTCAATCGTACCCCATCATGGACATACTAATTAAGTACAACATCTCCCACTCAAATATGATGAGCTTGATAGTGCTCTATCAAGAATATAAGGCATTTAACATTTATCGACTTTACAAAATAATTGATACTGACAAGTAAATCGTGCGACCAGTGAGTACACTTATACTTGGGATCTCAAATTATGCACCTATTAGGGATGACAAAATGGCTATAACCCCGAAAAGAAATAAACAATCAATGTCTCACAGTGCCTTATATATATTTTGTTACACCAGTCCAAGTATACCTATCCTTTAAAGGCTATACTTGACTATTCTCAAAACACCATGTATTTATAATTATATCCGCAACCACATAAGGAGATAGAATTGGTCGATCGGTAAATACATGTGATAGATGTAAAACAACAATAATCTTCCTTCGCACTCATGTCTCTCTCCATTTTAGAATAACTGCTTTCCTAGACACGTCCCATAAAGTCATACTTTATTCATGACCGCAACATGCTAAAATAGCAATATTGATCTTTTACTTTGAGAACATAGTCAAAAGTAACATAGGGCACAAAATGAGTTAAATTATAAATTACTTCAAGGGCTCACACGATGAGTAAATATGGATAATTTTACTCACTTTCTCTTGTCAGTCGTACAATGCACATGTGATATGAATTATATGCTATAGTGGATTTCTCTTTCTATAAGAGCATATGTCATTTATTAAATATATTCACTATACGGATCTTAGTCTAAACATAGTCACGTGCTTCTCACATACTCATGTTTAGCTCGAGTGTTATATCAGCTTGCTTTTTATAACACCCAATTAAGTACTCGCATTTGACATCTTTTAGGCATACATAATTGTGGGACTATCATGTTCGGTCTTATTATAAACAAATCACAGACCTCATCTTGACTCAAATCAAGGCGACATCTTATTTTATGTATTAAACTTGCTCTTCAGCATTCACTTGTACATAACGTCTCATCTCAACGTGCTAACTATAGCACTTGAGATGATTGCTTGTGGCATCCAAGAATTTCGACAATCTTCAAGGAGGTGATGACTGTGGCTGATCGATAGAGACGCCGATGGATTTTAGTCAGTGATTTCATAAGTCACAATTGAGCCAATGGCTGGACATTTGATGGATTATAGTTTTGTATGTTCACTTATAGCCATGATGTGTATTAGAGAATAAATTGATGAACCGTGAGACCATGAGGACTAGTGAGCTACAATCGAACTAACCTTGATTTACATTGTAGTCTTGTGATATGGCCAAAGATTGTAAGGCATTTACTTGAAGGAAAAATGTTATGTTTATGTGAGGTACGAAGTTGAAATTTAAAGTGCAAGCTAGACTTAGGCTTATAGGTTATTTAAGCTTATGATTTTACTTAACTAAGATTTAATTAATTAGAGGATTAAGTTTAGGAACTTTGGGCTTGAAGACTTGGGCCAAGCCAAGCCCATGATGGACCGGCCAAGCCCAAGGAGGGTCGGCCAAGCTTCTTGAGGAAGCCAAGAGTGGCCAAAAATGAGAGGGAGAGTGAGAGAGTGTCCATGTGTCCTCCAAGCCTTGCCAAATGTCCAAAATGCATGTAATTTAATCATTACTTCTAATTAATAATTAAAGAGACATATAGAAGGAGTGACCGGCTTATTTGTGAGGGTCTTCGACCGGTTTGGAGAGTGAGAGAAAAGAGGAACAAGAAGAAAACGCAAAGAGGAAGGAGAAGCAGCTACCGTCCGTGAGCTGTGCCGAGAGATTTCGCCATTTTCTTCTCATATCTAACTCAATTCTAAGGCAAGATTGATCTCTTGATTGCTCATGCATGCTGTGGTCTTGTTGTTGTGCTGATTGCTGGTCGAAATTTTGGGTTTGATGGATGAAAATTGAAGTCTTGAGGCCGTTCTTGCTGTGGTTGTGATTCTGGCCGAATGAACTCGCATGTACCCGAATCTTGTTTGAGTTTGTGGATGAACTTAGGGTTAGAATTTGTCTTCGAGTTCTGAACAAAAGTTGTAGATAATGTCTGGAACTACAACATATCCAAAATTGAAGTAAAATGATCAAGGTTTGAGGAGTGAAATCAATTTTCTAAGGAACCGGGTGAAAATCGGCTTGCATGTCGACCTTTGTTGCTTGTGGGTTGCTGCATGTGGTTTTTGGTTGGATATTTGTCTTTGACCTCTTCATATGAAATGTTGAGAACATATTAATGAACATCATACTAAAATTTGAGGCAAATCTAACCGGTATAACCTAGGGAAATGCTTGATTTCTTACGGACATGAATTCTGGAGTGTTTCTGTGGAACGTCAGTAGATTGTATGGGTTATAAAGTGACTTTTTCTTGAGAATCTTGCTTCGACCTCTAAAGAAAAGTTGTAGAAAACATGCTAAAATATAAAATATCCAAAAATAAAGGAAAAAGAAGGAGGTTAAGTTGCTCAATTGAGGAGATTTCTTTGATAGTTGATTCTGTACGGTTCGGGAATTGAATCAGAAGTTTATGATTTTTATAGTAAATTATGTAGGACGAATTTGATGATTATGTCTTAATGAGAAATGTTCTTTAGACTCTTGGCTATAACATACTGAAATTTTGTAATTTTTCAATGATATTTGGATATTTAAATTAATGAAATTCGAGAGCAGTGTAAACTGGGAAGTCCTATTGATTCTGTACAGTTCGGTAATTGAGACAGAAGTTTGTGATTTTTATAGAAAATTATGTAGGACGAATTTGATGATTATGTCTTCATGAGAAATGTTCTGTAGGATCTTGGATATAACATAGTGAAATTTCATAATTTTTGAGTGATTTTTGGGTATTTAATTTCATGAAATTCGAAAACTGTGCAAACTGGGAAGTCCTAAACTCTAATCTGTCTTGCCGAGTTTATATCTTTTTATGTGAGAATTTTTTGAATATATTTTCTTAATGAAAGTTGTACTTTAACGTCTCCATGGTGATGTGGTGAAATTTCAGGATTTTTAGTGGCCAATTGGATGGTCAATTTAGATTTATTTTGTGATTGCGCAAACTGTTTTGTTTGAAATTTGTTGCGTTGACATGGCTGAACAATATCTTTTTGTATAATGACATCTAGAACATACTTTCTTCATGAAACATGTGTCATTTTGTCTTGGCTGTTATGTGGGTGAGTTTTATAATTTTTGGAAATTATTTGGCATTTAATTTAGATGTTTCCTTGGAATTGTGTGTGTTGAATTTTATGCACTTATGAGGAAGGGATGGAAATTGGTTGAATGAAGTGTTTCATGTGAGTTCCATGCCATATGAATGAGAATGTTGGCATTGCATGATGTTATGAGTGATGAGTATTATGTTGTATGCCATGAACCATGCATGTGAGAAGGCCATCGGATGGTGTGAGCCGATGATGCCCTGGGAGTTATCGGGATGCCCGGCCAGGGAGTGAAAATGTCGGATGCCCAGTAGCCCTGTGTGCGTAAATCTGGATGGCCTCGGAGTTGAGATGCCTAAGGGTTTACAGCTCAAAGTTGAATTCAAAGGATTTATGGGATGACTGTAGCGACCTCAAGGGGGTATAGGGGTGTTACATTGCTCGTGTGAGTGAGCCAATCATTGCCTGTCGACATACTTTTTAGTAATATATATGTATATGTGCTAGTCTCATAATGGATTTGTACTTATTGATAAAACATCAAGTCACTAATAAACAAACAAATATAATGCATATGTCCACAAATACATAAACCAATGATCCTCTACAATAACACATATCACATTATATGCAATCCTAGTGACATCCTGTAGGTCAATAATATGTCTCTAAGAATAGCCTTCGTAAATGGATCAGCAACCATTCTATTGGTTGAAATAGACATACGGACCCCTAGAGTGCTATAACTTTCCACAAAGGGACACTTAAATGCCATAACTTACGAAAGGTACACTTAAGTGCCAAAATCGGAGTAAAATGGATCACTTGAGTGCTAATCTGACGAAAGTTCGGCCAAAACGCTCACGTGGCATTTTTCCGGCGAAGCGAGCCCAAAACGACGCCATTTTGCACGCTGAAACTAATGCAAAAACGGCGTCGTTTTGGGCCGACATGGCAAAAAAATATAAAAATTAAATAAATTAAATTTAAAATTAAATTTAGTTAAAATATTAAAAAATAATAATTTTAAAATTAAAAAAATTTTAAAAAAGGAGGGAGGGGGAGGCGGCTGAGGGATCCCTCGGCCGTTGCCGCCGCTAGGACCCCAGCCGATCGGTGGCGAGGGCTCGCGAGCCCTCGCCTTGATTTGGGGCAAGGGTCGCGGCTCCCGGCCCAACCGGGCGAGGGCCGTCGACCCTCGCCGATCTAGGCGAGGGCCGCCGACCCTCGCCCGATCCGGGGCGAGGGCTCGCGAGCCCTCACCGTTGGTCGGCTGGGGTCATCGGGCCCTGGTCCCCCGTGTCGCCGGCCCTTCCGGTGGCGGCGGGCGGCGGCAACCCTTAGCGCCTCCCCTCCTTTTTTTTTTTTTTTTTAAAATTATTTTTTAAAATATTTTAACTAAATTAATTTTAAAATTATTAATTTTAAATGTTTTAACTAAATTTAATTCATTTAATATATATTTTTTCCACATCAGCCCAAAATGATGCCGTTTTTGCATTATTTGGCCACGTCGGCGTGCAAAACGGTGTCGTTTTGGGCTCGCTTTGCCGGAAAAATGCCACATGGGCGTTTTAGCCGGACTTTCGCCAGATTGGCACTCAAGTGATCTGTTTTTTTTTTAATGTGGCACTTAAGTGTACCTTTCGTAAGCCATGGCACTTAAGTGTCCCTTTGTGCAAAGTTATGGCACTTGAAGTGTTCTTTTGCCAGTTGAAATATATTGTGGGATCACTTCTTTCTGCATTATTATATCTCTTATGAAGTTGTTCTTTATGTCAATGTGCTTTGTCCTTCCATGATACTTGGGATCTTTCACATAGGCAATGGCTGCTTAATTACCGCAATAAACTGTCATTGGTTTTGGAACCTCAGTGATAGTGGCTAAATTTTCCAAGAAACGTTTTAGCCATACTACTTCTTGCACTACGACTATCGCGACCTCTTTTTTTTTTTTTTTTTTTTTTTTTAGGGCGCCTGTCGGATCGGGTACGAGCGCCTAAGGAGGCTAATAGCTCGGCTGAATTTAGTTAATGCCTGGACCCTCCCAAGTCCGCCAATTCATGACTAAAAAATTTTTAGTTTGTAAATCAATTCTTGAAATGGAGTCGCCACTAATCAATTTGGGGTGGGTTGATTAGAAACCCAAGCGAAGTACCGGGAGAAATACTCGCTCCTGCGCAACCAGAAAAATTAGGATCGGGGACTTGATTACAGTAGTTAATCACTAATACCCTTTCGGTACCTAATCTTGTTTAAACCCTGAGGTTTTTTGGATGTTTGAGAGATTTTCCATGCATTTTGGGAGAAAAACATTTTTGAGTATTTTTCTCATTTTTGGACATAAAAGGATTTTTGGATTTTTGGGTATTTTTGGAAAATACAAGTCCTTTGGGTACTTTATGAAAATGTTGAGCTTTTTATGAATTTTTGCATTTTTTTGGATTTTTGACCATTTTTGGATAGTTTTGGAAAATATTAAATATTTTTGATTTTTTTATTTTTGGAAAATAAAATATATTATATATTTTTTAATATTTTTTTGAAATAGATTATTATTTTTTGCACTTTTGATTTTTTGGGAAAAATAAAACATTTTTCAAAATTTTAAAACATTTTTTGATTTTCTTTGGAAATTAGAAAAAGGTTTTAAATATTTTTGAAAATAAATATTTTTTTTATTTTTGATTTTTGATTTTTGATTTTTTCGAAAATAAATTATTTGTTTATTTTTATATTAAAATATTATAAAACCGACCTAGGCCAACCCGAAACGCGGACGAGCCCGCGTTTTGGGGCGAGGCGCCGAAACGACGTTGCCGCCGGATGTGGGTACGTCCGACCCGACTTGATGACCCGGCGACCGCTCCCCGCAAAAACGACGCTGTAGCCCGCTCCACGACCCGGCTTCCTTACTCAACGTGAAACGACGTCGTAGCGAGACTTTGTGAAACGATGCCGTTTCGCTTCTTACAAAACGGCATCGTGGAGAAGTCAACTCGGGTGCGACCCTCAGGTTACGCGCCCGACCCGCTCCACGATCCGCCCCGCCTTCTGCGAAACGGCGCCGTTTCCTCGGCACCTAACCCGAACCCGACCCGACTTTCGACCCGGTTACCAAATCTCCCCTCAATTCATGGAACCCTACCCTGTTCCTGGTCCGGGTCCGACCCAGCGACCTGGGATCGCGACTCGAAAATCAGGAACCCTAGGGTTTCGAATTGGGGGCAAAGAGAGGGGGTGACTGCGGTGGCGAGGACGGCGGCGGCAGCGGCTGGGCTTGGGGGGAGAAGATGATAGCGACGGTGGCGGTGACGATGGCTACCTGAGGCGGCACTGCGGCGGCGACGGCGGGGCTTCGCTTCTCCCCGCCCCGCCTCTCTCTCTCTCTCTCTCTCTCTCTCTCTCTCTCTCTCTCTGCTCGATCTCACCCTCTCTCTCTCTTTCTCTCTCTCTCTCTCTCTTGGCTTTGGCGGAGGTTTGAGTCGATGGCTGCGAGCCCTCGGCCCCCCTGAAGTCTCTCAGTGGGGTGTCCAAGGGTGCGGCCGTCGATCTCTTCCTCACCTTGCCTCTCGTGTGTGTTCGATCAACGGGGGAGGGGGGCTATTTATAGGCCGAGGCTAGCCGGCCGATGGAGCTCGACCAGGGGGAACTGCCGCGGCTCCAGCCGGCTGGACCGGCATCCCATCCAACGTGTTCCGTCGGCCGCCTGCTCCACGTCCTATCGCCAGCCACTCCGTCCTGCCCCCCCATGTGCGCCATTGCTGCTTCTTTGTCTCCGGCGTTGCGCCTCAGGCGCGTGCGATGCACACGAATTCGGGCGAGGGAGATGACGAAAACGGGTCGGGCGTGGGTCAGGCGTGGGTCAGGCGCGGGTCGCGCACGAGTTGGGCCGCGAAGGCCCAAGTGGCCGCCCTTCGTTTTTTCTTCCGCATTTTCCATTTTTTGTTTGTTTTTTCCGAGTTTTTCATTTTTTCATTTTTTAGTTTTCTTCGATTTTTAATCAAAATAAAATGAAATAAAAAAGAAATAAAACCCAAAATAGTAATGATGATGATGATAATAATAATAATAATAATAATAATAAAGAAACTAATTAAAAACCCCTAAAATAAAATTAAAGGCCCCAAAAATTAGGCGTCAACAGCTGCCCCTCTTTGAAGGTGAGCTCGCAGAGGTTGCATTTAAAGACAAACTGATGCCTAATTTTTACCCAGCATGGGCAGCAGATTATATCTTATTTAGGACATATTACCCTATGCAAAAAGAGAAATATAAGATTATACTAAGACAGATAAAAAGATACTTGTAGCTACTTATCGGGAGAGAGTGAGATAGGGTGTGAACCCCGAGCTTTGGCAAGTATCAAGGCGTCATCTTACCTGGTGATATGAGGAGGTTGTTTTTCCAAGACTCGAATCATTCTTCGGTCACTTGTTAGAACAATCGATAATTTGTTTAGGACCCGAACCTTTCTTCGGTTGCCTTGACGGACAATTGCTCTTCCAGGACCCGAACCATTATTCGGTCGTCTGCTGGGGCAATTAGGTTTGTCTCGGACTCGAACCATTCTTCGGTCGTCGTGACGGGAAATGCGCTGACCTTTCTCAGGGCATTTCATTTGTGAGTGCCTGATTTGTATTGAGAACACCAGTTGGTACCCAACCTTTCTCGGGAGATGCGCCGACCCTTCTCAGGGCATCTGTTTTGGGGGTGCCTGATTTGTATTAAGGACACCGGTTGGTACCCGACCTTTCTCGGAAGATGCGCCGACCTTTCTCAGGGCATCTGTTTTTGAGGGTGCCTGATTTGCATCGAGGACACCAGTTGGAACCCGACCTTTCTCGGGAGATGCGCCGACCTTTCTTAGGGCATCTGCTTTTGTGGGGGTGTCTGACCTCTGGCAAAGGACACCAGCTGGAACCCGAACTTTCTCGGGGGATGCGCCGACCTTTCTCAGGGCATCTACTTTGAGGGTGCCTGATTTGCATTGAGGACACCAGTTGGTACCCGACCTTTCCCGGGGGGATGCGCCGACCTTTCTCGGGGCATCCGTTCTGGAAGATACCTGGACATTCGTAGACATATTAAAGAGTATATGGATATTCACAAGTACTAACCTGACGGATATTTGGGCCTTGGCAAGCGTCATAAGCATTGAAGGGGTACTTGGATGATCACAAGTACGACTTTTTAGGGATACTTGGACGTTCGCAAGTATCGAAGGGGTATTTGATAAATGGAAATATCGAGGACATGCCTTGGGCATTCGTGGAAGTTTCTCATTTCTTGGTGGTTGGGGAATATTGAGGACGTACCTGAGATATTCATGAAGGTCTCTCACTTCCCGGTAATTGGGAATATCGAGGACGTACCTGAGATATTCGTGAAGGCCTCTCACCTCCTAGTAATTGGGAATATCGAGGATGTACCTGAGATATTCGTGAAGGCCTCTCGCCTTCTGGGAATTAGGAATATTGAGGACGTACCTGAGATATTTGTGAAGGCCTCCCGCCTTCTGGAAGTTGGGAATATCGAGGGCGTACCACGCATATTCATGACAGCCTCCCGCCTTCTGGAAGTTGGGAATATCAAGGGTGCACCTTGCATATTCGTGAAGGCCTCCCGCCTTCTGGAAGTTGGGAATATTAAGGGCCCGCCTCGCATATTCGTGAAGGCCTCCCGCCTTCTGGGAATTAGGGAACATCGAGGGCGCACCTCGTATATTCGTGAAGGCCTCCCGTCTTCTGGGAATTAGGGAACATCGAAGGCGCACCTCGCATATTCGTGAAGGCCTCCCGCCTTCTGGAAGTTGGGAATATCGAGGGCACACCTCGCATATTCGTGAAGGCGTCTCGCCTTCTGGAAATTGGGAATATCGAGGGTGCACCTCGCATATTCGTGAGGGGCTCCCGTCTTCTGAGAAATTCGTGAAGGCCTCCCGCCTTTTGGAGATTGGGAATATCGAGGGCGCACCTCACATATTCGTGAAGGCCTCCCGCCTTCTGGAAGTTGGGAATATCGAGGGTGCACCTCACATATTCGTGAAGGCCTCCCGCCTTCTGAGATATTAAGGAACATCGAGGGCGCACCTCGCATATTTGTGATGGCCTCCCGCCTTCTGGGAATTAGGGAACATCGAAGGCGCACCTCGCATACTCGTGAAGGCCTCCCGCCTTCTGGAGATTGGGAATATCGAGGGTGCACCTCGCATATTCGTGAAGGCCTCCCGCCTTTTGGAGATTGGGAATATCGAGGGTGCACCTCGCATATTCGTGAAGGCCTCCCCCGCCTTCTGGAAGTTGGGAATATCGAGGGCGCACCACGCATATTCGTGAAGGCCTCCCGCCTTCTGGAAATTGGGAATATCGAGGGCGCACCTCGCATATTCGTGAGGGCCTCCCGCCTTCTGAGATATTCGTGAAGGCCTCCCTTCTTCTGGAGATTGGGAATATCGAGGGCGCACCTTGCGTATTCGTGAAGGCCTCCCGCCTTTTGGAAGTTGGGAATATCGAGGGCGTACCTCACATATTCGTGAAGACCTCCCGCCTTCTGGAGATTGGGAATATCGAGGGCGCATCTTGCGTATTCGTGAAGGCCTCCCGCCTTCTGAGATATTCGTGAAGGCCTCCCGCCTTCTGGAGATTGGGAATATTGAGGGCGCACCTCGCATATTCATGAAGGCCTCTCGCCTTCTGGAAGTTGGGAATATCGAGGGCGCACCTCGCATATTCGTGAAGGCCTCCCGCCTTCTGGGAATTAGGGAACATCGAGGGTGCACCTCGCATATTTGTGAAAGCCTCCCGCCTTCTAGGGATTAGGGAACATCGAAGGCGCACCTCGCATATTCGTGAAGGCCTCCCACCTTATGGAGATTGGGAATTTAAATGTAGCGCGAGGCTTACCTGGATGGCCGCGGGTACACAGGTGTACAAAGTAGAGGAATATTCGGATGAACACAAATATTCAAGGATATGATCAGGGACCACTCAACTGGTCCAAGTGTAAGAAAGTATACCTAGGTAATTACAGGCGCATGATGTGGTGGAATACTTGAGTGGCTGCTGGTATTCAATGACATAATTTTGAGGACAACTCTGACAGGTCGAGTGTCACAGGAATGGGGTATTCGAACGGTGGTCGAAACTTAAAGACAAGAGGATACTTGGATAGTCACAAGCATCTAAATTTTTAAAGACAACATGAATAGGTCGAGTGTCAACAAAGGGAGCACTTGAATAGCGGCAGACACTTGAAAACAGGGGGATGCTTGGGCAATTGCAGATATCAATACTTGGGGGAACAATTCGAACAAGCTGAGCAGTGGTAGGAGGGAGTACCTAAACAGTGGTAGGTACTCAAAGATAAAGGGATACTTAGTCAGTCATGAGTATTGATACTTTGGGGACAACTCGCACAAGCTGGGTGTCAACAAGGAGTACTTGGTGAGTGGGGGGTACTCAAAGATTATCAAATATAAAGCTCTGGGAACAAGAATGGGGATATGCTTTCTGGTGACATCTCTAATTTCTACGAATGTGCTTGCTATTTACACAATATGCAGACATGTATGCAATGATTGTATGTGCTGCAAATTTGTAAATCAAAATGTGATTTATGCAGGGGAAGATTTTGAAGGACAACTTTCGTTTAGAATGTAGATGTCTTGAGCATGCCAGATGAGGGACTTTCAGTCTGAAAGGACTTTCCACTCACTCTCATGGGAAAGGCTGTTTTATCCTGACCATTGATGTAGGATTTATAAGGATCATACTATCTCACTGTCATCATGTCAGCAGGGATCCGAGTATTCTCGCAAATGATACGACTTTACCAATGTGAGAGGTCTTTTTTTGGAGTTGTGATGAAGACTTGGTCAACGGCTCATCAAAGGGGACCAATAAGGTCATGGCTTTGTAGGAAAGATGTTGCATGGTCATTTCTGGGTTTGCAAGTCAAGGATCCTGTGAAAAGAGATAGAATAATCTTGCTCGTACTTCTTCGAGCGATGCTTATAGACATATGAAGTCCTACGTTAATTAAATTGCCCCTAGTCTGAAGAGACTTTTTTACAATAGGATGCCACTAGGCTTGACTCATGTGTGAAAGGGTGAAAGCCAGTGATTGCCTTGACATTTGCCATTGGTCTTTCTTTTCTCGGTCCGATGAAGGCTCCATGGATCCCAACAGTAACTCCTAGGGGATACAAATGGCTTTTTTTTTTTGTTTGGGGCGTCGGCTTTGCTTTTACCAGGCACACTGCTTTTTCATGCCACAGATTTTTGTTCTTGTTGCTTGAGGAACTGGTCTTGACAAGTTCGAGCAAATGCCTTTGCTAGACTTATTGAGTCTTCATCTTTTGCTGGCACTCTTGATTATGTTGCTTAATGGTAGCAGCTTCTACTTTGCCTCCTCGTGAGGGTGAATTTACAGACTCGATTGAGTTGTACAATGGATACAAGTGCGTAAAGAAAGAATTGCTCTTCATGACTCTAGGGCACCTAAATTAACGCGGGTGTTCATATGCAATAAAGACACTCAAAGATTGATGCAAGTGCAAGCAAGAGAATTTCTATCCATTTTCTCACCTCGTAATGCTGACTTGCCTTTGGCTTGCCTCAGTGTGGGGTGATTTTTGATGGGGGTAAGATGGAAATTTGGCCAGTGTATGGGGCTCAAAGTGAGTGATGGAATGCCTCCCACTGTTTTGGTCATCGTACCATTCGCGAGAGAATTCTTTACCCTGTAGTCATGGAATTTTCTGCACTCATCTCACAAGTGTGTAGATGGGGGACTGTGTGTGGGATATGGCTCGCCTGTCATCATTCTGACGTACCTCATCCAGCATACTCAATTAGTCTTGTATTCTTCACTTAGCAGTCTATTCTAATCATTCTTGATAGAATCAAAGGTTTAGATAGACGAAATCATCGCGCACAATTCACATGGAAAAAGGCATGCAGTATATGATGTGAAAGGGCTTGTGAAAATAAATGAATGGTTTTTACTCAAGAAAAACTTATTAACAGCTTTAAGGGTGTTTACTCGGTGAAATAATATTCACAAATGTGTTGACATTTGAACATTAAGAGAGTTATTTACAAAGGGTTATTTTCAGATGGGTGTCAATAAAATGTTCCTATTGGTTAGGGACATGACACATGCACGATCAACCGTGGAATGGGGATCTAATCAGGAACTTTTGCTTTTGCTTTTTGCAGAAGAGAAGCTTGTGGAAATAGCTCAACCAGTAGGGCCTAGACCGTAAGTGACTTGAGGCTTGAAGGATCTCTGTCATTTGCTTTGAGATGCTATTTGAAATGTCATTGTGTTCGGGGAAAGTTTATCAGAGTCTGATATGCTTCTTCTGATTGATTTTCCGCATCTTTGATGGTTTATGTGATCCTGTAAAAGGTAAGAGAGAGCATGTTGGTCACGAATTTTTTTAGAAGTCAGACAATTGGAAGTGATACAACATTGCTCTTCATCGGTTTGCAGATGATTAGGTGGACGGGGGGGACATGAAGTCTCGTGCTTCCCATTTCGTTAAGTCGATTATTCTCCTTAATTGGCTTGTGGATGACACATCCCTTTACACGAAGTCGAGTGTATTTGATGCAAGTCATTTCCATACACTAGCTTGGCTAGTATTGTTTTGTCGAACCCAACCATCGAGTTTGGTTCTTGGGTTGTAATGCTTCTTGTCAAATAGGGAAAGTGTGTTAATAACGGGTTCAGATAGTGGGAGTATTGGAAATGATACCAAATTACCCTTCCCCAGAGCTCGTTTATGCTAGCTCTTAAGGATATTTGAATGTTGATGATGGCCTATTTATCTTGACACAGTTCAATGTCTCCTCCCGTCGGCCTTCCTCATTTGTGGTCATGTATGCATGATTGCTGGTCATTAATTCATCTTCAACGCATTCCTTCTGTGGAATTTCTCCCTCTGTCTTTGGCTATAGCATCATTGAGCAAAAGTCATGTACCTCAAGCTTCTATGGAATTTGAGATGGACAATAAAAAACCTCCAGTTTTCTGATGGCAATTACTCCTTGGAAGAATATGCTTATGGAGTGAAGCTTCTAGATTCCAAAGTCATTGTCCGGGGTGGGGCTATAGATCGCCTTGACTGTCTGGATTTTCTCCCTGTTGATAGTAATCACTTTAGAGGAAGAGAAGGAACTTCTTCCTCATGCTTTTGGGCTTGTCGAAGTTGTAACATCTGGCTGATTGGGCGCGTCGTGTGACAAGATAGTCCTTTTGCTCAAGAGGGAGCTAGGCAGGAGTGAGGCATATCATGGATGCTTTGATTTCAACTCTATGCCTGTACCTATTACGCCTCATTTTTGTATCCTGTAAATAAAAGAGAGAGGTTGTCATTTTCAATATTACACTAAGGGAATAAGACTTACCCTTTTTGAAGTGGGAGGTTCTTTTCTGTTTGCCCCTGCTTTCTTGAAAATGTGTTCTCGAGTGTGGTCTGTTCATAGGATGTGCTAGTTTCAAACGCCTTCTGTCACACCGAACTAAAGGGGATGGTATTCTGAGACATAAAGTGAGAGAATTAGAAAGACAAACATGCTTAAATTCATTATCTTATTTTGACAAAAGCTTTCGGCGATGAAATACTTTTATTTTCAAAATATGTTTTTGGGGAGAAAAAGCATGTGGAAGCCCAGCCCTTAGTATTCTCCTTGGATGATATTTTCTTTTCATGGTTGGATAACATCACTGGGCTAGTTTGGAATACTGCCTCATGCTTTTCAAAACAAAATACTAGGATTATACATTAGAGTTATTGGAATGGAAAATAAAACACTAGCACACTAGACATAATAAGAAACATGCAATTATAAAAACTAGTAAAACCCATGACAACTCCTGTGTAAAGGAGCGCTTTGATAGTGCTAGTCCTGAGGCTAAGCGTCTCTGGGTTCCTCGTCGTTAGTAGACTCGAAGTGCTCGTATGCGATGACTAGTTCGTTGAAGTTACGGAAGTGCAATCCATGCAGCCAACAGCGACAATTGCAGGACAAGGCTTCCACAAACTATTTTATCAACTCTTTTTCGGCCAGTTCAGGGTGAATTTGCATTATGAAAGCCTTCCACCTCCCTGCATATGTCCAGAAATCCTCCATTGGTCTTCTTCCGAAGTGGGCCGAATTCTCGCATGGCAGCTCGGCTCCAATCTGGTTTTGGTACTGATGCAAGAATGTGGAAGTCAGCTCGCCCCAATCCTTTATGAGGTAAATATTTGCTGTGAAGAACCACTATAACGTAGACCCTATAAGAGTTTCTTGGAACGCCTGAGTTGTAAACAATGTCGGGCCATAATACCGACTCATTTCAGGGTGGAGATACTGCAAGTGAGCCACAGGGCAAGTCGTTTCATTATATTTGCGGAGGCTGGGTATCCACATTTCTATGGGGGTCAAGATCCTACGAGGGTGAGACAGGCCCGATGTGTCTTTGTTAGGCTAATGGTTTTCCCACTGCATACTCATCGTAGTGTTGAATTCTTCTGCTTCAGGGAAGTTGGACTCTACCGAGATTACTCCATTGCTTTCTTCAGAGCCAAAATTACTGAAGGAGGATGAGACATTTAAGCTATTCTCACGGTCGGGCGACGAGCTCAGCACCTCGTCAAGATCGTAACGGATAAAAACATATGCTTCCTCTTCTGATGGACCTTCATCTTCAGATGAGAGTAAGAAACAGTTATACGATGAACCGTTAGTTTCGCCGTTGAAATAGCGTTGGAAATCCTTAAGATTGTATTCTAGGGGCGAGAAGTCTTCAGGATTGCACTCTAGGGGACGGCTATCTTCAAGGTTGAATTCTTGGGAATGCTTGGAGTTTTGGTATTGTAGCTCGTCGTTGGGTGACGTATCAATTTGCTTAGGCTTTCTTTTCTTGGCCCTTGGCCCAAACCTTTTGAGTAAGGCCCTATGCTTTGCTAGCTCAATTTTGTCTAGGGAAGTGAGAGATATTAGAGCTTCACTGTCTGAGTCACTTTCCAGGTTGATAGGGGTTGGTATTCTTTGGACCTTGGCTCTTGGAGTAAGCCTGGGGAGCTGTATTATCATGCCCCAGTCTTGAACAAGCTTTGAACCTGCGATCTCGTACAAAGGCTCCTTGCCTTTCCTAGTGAGAAACTTTTCAGTAACTGGATGCTGTTCAGCTGCCCATTCATTATGCAAGGTTTCATCGACACGTTTCTCTCCTGTCTCAGCAACTAACGGCCTCTCATGTTCCACGGTTATTGGTTCTTCGTAGGGCAGGGCTATGTCAGGGCCAATGTCATATTCTTGGTAGAAAACATGAATTAGTTCCTTCCAGGTTTTAAGGAGACTAAGGGCGGGGCCAGTCAGGTTCGACTGGTATGATTGAATCATCTTTTGGACCAGGTAAGCCTGTAAGTAGGCTTCTGGGTGGGAGGTATCAGCATACCTTTCACATTTAGGCGCTTTGAACTTTTCAGGGATCTCAAAATTGGCGTAATCAGATAAGTCGATGGGATTTTGCCCCTGCAACTGGCTTAACTTGTTCATGATCTTTTCAAATTGCTCATTCGCAGGTGTCATGATGGTGCTTAATGCAACTACAGAGTTGGGCTCATCCTGATCGGATTTCATCTGTTTCGAGAGCTGTTGAAGGACAATGGACATCTGTCCTACGCCGCTTTCAATGTGGGCAAGGCGATTCTGCACTTCATCTTGATCAGGCCCTATCATGTGGGGCCATTCGCGGGTGGCTGATGGCTGATGATTCATGATTACCTGCTTGCGTGAAGACGGTGAATAAGCACAGAGCAGGCAAAAATTGACCCATGGCAATGATCTATCTACTTTTATTTATCAAAAGAGGATTTTACAAACTCCTAACGTCTAGAAATTGAAATGACAGAACAAAGTACTAGACACTAAAGGAAGGTCCCGAGACAATGGGACAAAGTTTTCACAAAGAAGAAAACTAAGGAGGCATGACTACTAGAATATATGCGATGGGGGGTCTTGTGAAAGCTGCTTGATTCCTTGGACTGCCTTTGAGCTGAGTATCCGGTCTTACTCTTGTATCATTTGCATAAGGTCTACTTGCTCGTGTGGGCCGTTCTCTCTGATGGACCGAGGGACCGATGGCCTGTGCCTTTTCGAGATGTGATAATGGTGGATGTAGGCTGTAGAGGCGTGGTGAGCTTTTTCTTCTCCTTCGAGTCCTTCAGGTACCACAATCCTTTTGCGATGACACCTATCCCAGGTTTCTTCACAAGTGGAGATTTCGAATGCATAATCATTGTTTGTGTTGAAAAGGACCGGAGGAATTTTCCACCTGGAAGGCGGTGGGATCTCCTGCAGGGCTCCAAATTGTCATGCCACTCGATACGGGTAATAGGGAACAGCGCCAGTCCAACCAAGCAACGGAATTGGGTGGGTGCGTCTGTAGGCAAAGCAAGCCCTCTTTTCATGGAACCAACCAGCACACCATTGGAATGCCTCAGGAGCTGGATTTCTTAAGAAATCGACCCAATGCAAACTGCTTTGATTAGGAATATACGGTTCTAAAACCATGAATTTTTGTAATGGATTTTCGGAAGTATTTGTTTCAGATGATCGCATGATGCCTCGGAATTCGCTTAAGTGAGAAAAGAACCAGACTTGTAAGATTTCAGGAGAAACTCGTATGATTTTTTGTGTGTTGTCTTTAAAAAGGTTAAAGGACAGGAATGTTTCAGCTAAAATCATGTTGACATAATTTCCCCCCCCCCCAAAGATTTGATTAACGATCCAAACCAACTTAGGACTTATGACATTTCTTTGGTGGGGGAAAACGATGAGTCCGAAAAATGCCAGGAGGAAAATCTCACTTCTTTTGGTCATAGACTGATTATGAAAACATTCATTCAAGAATTCCAATGGGCAGGTATCATTGTTATCTTTGAGAATTTGCCTCATAACATAGATTTCAGCTCCTAAAAATCGTGCTAGCCGCGCCATGGGAGGGCGCCTGTCGAAGGTCTGACTAGCTCTTTCCCAAGGGGCATCCGAGTGATGATGCTGTATTCTTCCAGGGTTGGGGTTAGCTCAAACTTTCCAAACATAAAGGTAAGTGTCCTCGGGCACCAGAAATGTGCAATGGCTTGTATGACTTCATGGCGAACAGTGATGCGGATCAATGAAAGGAGATGGCCGATCTTGGCATTCACACGCTCCTGGGCAAGCTGATCCAACTGACCCCACCATTTGAAGAGTTCCGCCTTGGGAGTAGGAATGAACTGGATGTCATCTTCCCCCATTGCATATAAGCCTGGATTTTGAAAAGCTTATCCTAAATTGCCATGGGCCAATAAAAAGACTGAATAAATTACTTTGCTTTTAAGTAAAGTGACAAGCACAGACATATACATATGAGATGTGTGGCTCGATTTCTAACTCAGAAGGTTTGTTGAAATTAAAAAGGTATCTGCCCGTCGCAGTCTCGCGTTAGCAGCATACCCTCTTAACCTCGGCTAAGAAATTCGGGGAAAAGAAAGGCAACCTCTACATCGCAGTCTTGCAGTCGAGGTCGTATCTTTCTTAACACCATTCTAGAAATCCTATGGCGGCCCAGGTCCGGCGGCCGGGTTGTGTGTGCCATGTGTAGTGTTTAAAATAGTAAAGCATGCACAATAGTTTATAATCACAAAATAATTTTAAGAAAAAAATAAATTTCTAAACTATCGCCTGCATAAAAAAACAAAATCAAGTTAGTAAAGTGTTTAAACAAGATAGAAATGGCCTAAGTCCTCATAATCCCCAGTGGAGTCGCCAAGCTGTCGCGACCTCTTTTTTTTTTTTTTTTTTCAAGGTGCCCACTAGATCGGGTACGAGCGCTTAAGGAGGCTAATGGCTTGGCTGAATTTAGTTAATGCCTGGACCCTCCCAAGTCCGCCAATTCACGACTAAAAAATTTTTAGTTTGTAAATCAATTCTTAAAATGGAGTCGCCACTAATCAATTTGGGGTGGGTTGATTAGAAACCCAAGCGAAGTACCGGGAGAAATACTCGCTCCTGCGCAACTAGAGAAATTAGGATCGAAGACTTGATTACACTAGTTAATCACTAATGCCCTTTTGGTATCTAATCTTGTTTAAACCCTGAGGTTTTTTTGATGTTTGAGGGATTTCCCATGCATTTTTGGGAGAAAAACATTTTTGAGTATTTTCTCATTTTTGGACATAAAAGGGATTTTTGGACTTTTTTTGGGTATTTTGGAAAATACAAGTCCTTTGGGTATTTTATGAAAATGTTGAGCATTTTATGAATTTTGGCATTTTTTGGGATTTTTGACCTTTTTGGATTTTTTGGAAAATATTAAAATTTTTTTATTTTTTTATTTTTGGAAAATAAAATATATTTTATATATTTTTTAATATTTTTTGAAATAGCTTATTATTTTTTGCACTTTTGATTTTTGGGAAAAAATAAAACATTTTTCAACATTTTTAAACATTTTTGATTTTTTTGGAAACTAGAAAAAGGTTTTTAATATTTTTGAAAATAAATATTTTTGATTTTTGATTTTTGATTTTTGATTTTTTTTTTCGAAAGTAAATTATTTGTTTATTTTTATATTAAAATATTATAAAACCGGCCGGTCGGATCCGACCCGGGCCAACTCGAAACGCTAACGAGCCCGTGTTTTGGGGCGAGGCGCCGAAACGACGTCGTGGCCGGATGTGGGTACGTCTGGCCCGACCCAACCACCTGGCGACCCGCTCCCTGCAAAAACGACGCCGTAGCCTGCTCCACGAGCCGGCTTCCCTACTCAACGTGAAATGACGTCGTAGCAAGACTTCGCGAAACGACGCCGTTTCGCTTCTTGCAAAACGGCACCATGGAGAAGTCAACCCGGGAACGACCCGAGGGTTACGCGCCCGACCCGCTCCACGATTTGCCCCGCCTTCTGCGAAACGGCGCCGTTTCCTCGGCACCTAACCCGGACCGGCCCGACTTTCGACTCGGTTACCAAATCTCCCCTCAGTTCATGGAACCCTACCCCGTTCCTGGTCCGGGTCCGACCCGGCGACCCGGGATCGCGACTCGGAAAATCAGGAACCCTAGGGTTCCGAATTGGGGGCAGAGAGAGGGGGCGACTGCGGCGGTGAGGAGGATGGCGGCGGCGGCGGCTGGGCTTGCGGGGAGAAGATGATAGCGACAGTGGCGGTGACGATGGCTACCTACGGCGGCGGCACCGTGGCGGCGACGGCGGGGCTTTGCTTCTCTTGCCTCTCTGCCTCTCTCTCTCTCTCTGCTCGATCTCGCCCTCTCTCTCTTTCTCTTTCTCTGTCTTGGCTTCGGCGGAGGTTTGAGTCGATGGCTGCGAGCCCTCGGCCCCCCTGAAGTCTCTCAATGGGGTGTCCAAGGGCACGGCCGTTGATCTCCTCCTCGTCTTGCCTCGTGTGTGTTACGATCAACGCGGGGGGGGCTATTTATAGGCCGAGGTTGGCCGGCCAACGGAGCTCGACCGGGGGAACCGCCGCGGCTCCGGCCCGGTTGGACCGGCGTCCCATCCAACGTGTTCCGTCGGTCGCCTGCTCCGCGTCCCATCGCCAGCCGCTCCATCCTGCCCCCCCACGTGCACCATCGCTGCTTCTTCGTCTCCGGCGTCGTGCCTCAGGTGCGTGCGATGCACGCGAATTCGGGCGAGGGAGATGATGAAAACGGGTCGGGTGCGGGTCAGGCGAGGGTTAGGCGCGGGTCGCGCGCGAGTTGGTTCGCAAAGGCCCAAGGGGCTGCCCTCCGTTTTTTCTGCCGCTTTTTCCGTTTTTTGTTCATTTTTTCCGTTTTTCCGTTTTTCCGTTTTTTCTATTTTTTTATTTTTCTTCGGTTTTTAATCAAAATAAAATGAAATAAAAAAGAAATAAAACCCAAAATAGTAATGATGATGATGATGATGATGATGATGATGATGATGATGATAAAGAAACTAATTAAAAACCCCTAAAATAAAATTAAAAGCCCCAAAAATTAGGCGTCAACAACGACAAAGCATGCAATACAGTCCGCCTCCATCGTAGACAAGGCCGTGCATGTCTATTTCTTGCTATTCCAAGAAATTGCACCTCCATTGAGCAAGAACGCATATCTAGAAGTCGATTTACGCCAATCTAGGTCTCCACCCTAATCAGCATCTGGATAGCCTAATAGGCGTAAATCATTCCCTTGGAAACAAAGTCGATAATCCATAGTGCCTTTCAAGTATCTCAGGATCCTCTTCACTACTTTCTAGTATGCTTAACTGGGATTTGATTGATATTAGCTCACCAGTCCCACAGTATAGCATATGTCGGGTCGAGTACACATCATAACATACATCAAACTTTCAATCGTACTAGCGTAAGGAACAATTTTCATCATTTTAATTTCTGCTGGAGTCTTAGGACATATTTCAGTATTTAGGCTTTCATCTTGCATAATAGGGGTATCAATGGGGTCACAGCGCTACATATTGAAGCATTCAAGAATTTTCATTATATAAGATTCTTGTGATAAAGTAAGGAGTTTTCTTGATCAATTTTTTTCAATCTTAACTCCTAATATGTAAGTAACTTCTCTCATGTCCTTCATTTCAAAATTGGAGGACAACCATTCTTTTATGGTGATAACCAAAATCTTGTCATTTCCAGCCAATAAAATATGGTCCACATAAAGAGATAAAATTACAAATTTATCTTCGGACCGCTTGACATATACATGGTGACCTTCTTCGATCATCATGAAACTAAAAGTTGTTATGGCTCAATGAAAACGAAGATACTACTGTCTAGATGATTGCTTAATGCCATATATTGAGCGATAAAGCTTGAATACTTTATCCTCTTGATCTTTAGTAATGAAACCTATTAGCTGCTTCATATAAATTTCCTCATTTAATTCTCCATTGAGAAATGCCATCTTTACATCCATTTGATGTAATTTACGGTTCAAATGTGCAACGATGGCTAGAATAAGGCGTATTGAGGCAAACCTTACAACTGGTGAAAATGTTTTCTCATAGTCTATATCCTTTTGTTGAGTATAACCTTTTGCCACAAGGCGAGTCTTATACTTTTCAATGGATCCATCCACCCTTCACTTAATCTTGAAGACCCATTTGTTTCCAATGGCTTTGCAATAGGGTGATAGATTAACCAAGCCTTAGATGTGATTTGCCCTTATAGACTCCATCTCATCTTCCAAAACTTTTCTCCATTCTTCCTTATCAAAGGATGAGAGAGCCTCTTGAACAGTCTTAAGCTCGGCATCGTTTTTCTGAGCAATCATAAATGCTTTCCCTTCAATCTCAAAACGACGACGAGGAATACTTTTACGATTACTTTTACGTAACTGAATTTCTCTTAAACTCAATTTGTCAAGCAATGCAACACTTCCACTAGGTCTTGTATGTTGAAGTAAATCTTCATTTTCCTCTACAACATTAGTGGGTATGTTATTAGGATCTTCCATCTCATATAATTGGAAGTCCTTATTAATCTCACCTCTATTAGGAAAATCGTTCTCCAAGAACGTGATATTTTGTGATTCCATTTCGGTCACACTTCTATCAGCTTGTTCACTTATGAACACGTACCCTTTTGAGTGTTTAGAATATCTTATAAAGATACATTTCTTCCCTCTAGGGCCTAATTTGCCATATTTATTGGAAGAATCATGAATGTAAGCTACACATCCGCATGGATGTAGATTACTTAAGTTTTGTTTCCTATCAGTCCATAATTCATAAGGGATGGAAGTGATCGATTTTGAGGGCATTCGGTTAAGTACATAGGCAGCAATCAATAACGCATCTCCCCAATAGGAGATAGGTAAATTTGCTTGCGCCATCATAGACCTAACCATTTCCAATAGGGTTCTATTCCTTCTCTTAGCTACCCCATTTTGTTGTAGAGTACTAGGAATAGTCAATTGTTGTACAATTCTATTTTCATCACAAAGAGCCTTGAATTGCTCTGATAGATACTTACGTCTGCCATCGGTTATCAATGTCTTTATTATTTTGTTCAACTGATTTTCTATCATCATTATATATCATCTAAAGCAGTCCAATGCTTCTAACTTATGGGAGATCAGAAAAACATAACTGAAATGCGTGAAGTCATCTATAAAAGTGAACTGACCAAAAAAAAATATCTATAAAAGTGATGAAATATGAGGCTCCATGCCTCGCCCTCACATTCAAAGGACCACAAATGTCAGAATGTATGAATTGTAATGGAAATTCTACTTTAGTCCCTTTACCAAATGGTTTTCTAGTTGTTTTTTTTTTTCTGCTAGACAATGTTCACATATGGGTAGATTAACATTAGTGAGTGACCTTAAAAGGCCTTCTCTAGCTAATCTTTACATTCTTTGCAACCCAATGTAACATAATCTAGCATGTCAAGTACTTGCATCAATCTCAACGTTACTAGAAGATGCAATTAAAGAAAAACAACCATCGACATTAACATTGTACTGATCATAGTCAATGTCTAACACCATAAAACCATTCGATACATGACCTGAATCATAATAAATTGTTCCAAATAAAATGTCAACACAATCACCATGAAAATTTAATACATAACCTAGGCTAAGAAGAACAACTACGAAGACCAAGTTTCGTCGAATATCTGGAGCATAAAGGGCATCATGTAGGAATATGTTTCGACCACCACATAAAATTAATTTACATGTGCCGATACCCTTTACTTCAATTCTTGAGTTATTTCCAACATATATCCATCTTCTTCTAGGCTGCATTCGAACGATACTTCACAAATGTTTCTCGGTCTCTAGCTACGTGGTCAGTTGCTCCTGAGTCTACAGTTCACATTTGATGAGATTCAGTAAGTATTATAGTGTTAGAAACAAAAACATTACTTAAAGTAATGGAGTAATAGGGTACCTCTTTCGGCGTAGTGCATTCACGAGTAAAGTAATCCATCTTGCCACAATTGTAGCACTTCATCTTGGTCTTATCCTTCTTTCTACCACGCTTCTTGCGTCGGAAGGTTTTAGCCCTCTTAGGTGCTTGATCAGTCTTCTTCCCTTTGTTGTTGAATTGATGATTCCTTTTGCACTTTAAGCTCGAACGTTTGCGTGAACTCAATTCAGTAACATAAGCATGGATAGAGGATCTCGCAGCCTCTAGGCGCTCATACTCTAATTCCAAATGACGCGCTATATTATCAAAAGTTAACATATTCTCATTATGCATCATATTGATCTTCATATGCTCTTAATTGTCAAGAAGAGACCTTATAACAGCCTGAACTTACTGTTCATTGGTAAGGGAGTGACCTGCCGACTTCAGTTCACAAATCATGTTTGACATCTCCTGAAGATGCTGCCTCATTGTTATATTTGGGCACTTTCGGTATGTGTCAAACTTGATGATGAGTCTCCTTAGCTTAGTGGCAGATGTTCCCCCAAACTTATCTTTTAAGGCAATCCACATAACTTGAGTTTTATTATAACTTTTAAACTCATACATGAGATCATCTTGCATATAGCTCAGCAACATGATGCAAGCAATGCTATTTTTTTTTCCAAGCTTGATAAGTTTCTAGATCTCTCTTGTGTTGAGCTGAAGTTCCACGCCCAGGTTCATCCATGGTGTGGTTGAGGGTTTCCAAAACCTCTTGCTCCTCGAGAATGTACTAAACCTTTCAGTGCCAAATATCATAATTGTCACTGTTCAGCTTCTCACTCTTATTGAGGTCAACCACTATGGTCTTGGATGCCAAAGTCATAATCAATTGCTATAACACATTGACATAATAAACGCAGAATCAATACTAGCATACTTTTCAAAGTAACACACATATTTAATTTGGAGCAAAGACAAACTAAAATAATGATAATTCAACAAAAGACACAGAAACGAAAGTTCACTATGTTCCCAATTAGCTCCTATGTACGATTGTTCTATTATCATTAATTAGTTTAATTTACCCAAATTTTAAGTTCTAGGTGAGAACTCCTCCGAATTCTACAACCTACGAACTCCCACTAGGAGAAATAATTACATGACCTCCTGTAATTTCTATATTTTTCTATTAACACAAAATCATTGCATGATTTGAACCAACGTACAAAAAATAATTATGCTGCAACTACAATCAAAATTGCAATTTAACATGTAACGAAAAACCAAGGATTTCCTACTATTGTTCGAATTTTCTTGGAATTAGAAAATTGCAAGTATATTAAATTGTATATATGCTACCATCAAACCAAGCTCTACACAGCATATATGACATCATTTTCATATAGGCTAGCTACTGTATTTCTAAAATATAAGAAAATACAAGCTACAAAGGAATAAACTATGCATTTATACCCTAAAAAAAAAAAACGTGTACTTAGGTTTCCCTACACATTTTTATACATTTATAAAACTGAAAAATAAAAAATAAACATATTATAGTGTAAAGCACATCCATACAGACCAAACACCGTTGACCACGTTCCAATCTGACCTTCCATGTGCCCACACGCGTCACTTGAGTGTGCAGCGCGTGTGACGCACGCGCCAGTGAGCCAAACGGCTCCTGGCCGATCCGACTAGTCCGACCGGTCCAACCAGCGACTAGTCTAGTCGGTTTGATCACTTGATCGGTTCACAAGTCCGTCTGGTTGATCGGTCAACGGCCCGGTCGGGTCAAGTTAGGTCGGTTCGGGTCGGGTCTCGAGTCGGGTCGCTGGTTGGTGACCGGCTGGCCAACTGCCGTCGGCAGTGACATCATCCCAACGGTTACTGATCGTTGGATGACGTCATAGTGACGTCAGCATGCGGTTGGTTTGTCGACGTGCGTGTGACACGCACGCGCTGGCATGCCCAGCGCATTAGACACGTGGCGAACACGCGTAGCAGCTTCTGGCCGTGCGTGTGGGCGCGTCTGGCGTCCTTCGGCGGCACTCAACCCACCCTCGGACTCGTCTTGACGAGTACTTTCACCCTGTATATTTAAAAGTTGATTTTCGCCGAAAAAATATTCCGAAAAATGGCCAAATCCATATGGGTGTGCACGGCCTCGAACACGTTCTTCGCTTCGGTTCGTTTTCGATAATTCGGATTGCAATTCCGAGCAATAAACATCTAAATAGTGTATATTTCATTCTCTTGATCTCGATATCAAATGGTAAATTAGTAAATTCGATGAAAACAAGGCAGAAATCACGACCGGGCTCTGATACCAATGTTGAAATTCGAGTCGACGGAAGATGACTTACCTTTTTCTGATGCGCAAACAACAATTTATCCTGAAACGATTGTTGAATTGCGGATGAATCACGAACAAATTACTCACGTTGGTATGAATGTAATCACGAGGAAAACATCAGATTTCCATAGTATAAATGCTAATTGTTCTTATAAAGAAGAAATGGAACGCATTCTTTTTCTTTTGATGGAAAGGGGACAAGAAAAGGAAAGAATTTTTGAGCATACGTTCTGCCAACCGTCTCAACAGTTGTCTTTGGGAGTCTTCTATATGACTCACTCACATCCTTTCAAAGGGTGTCTTTCCATCATAACATATTAAGACGAAACGGTGCGTTCCAATTGCATTCCATCATGAACGCACTAATTAAGTACAACAATATGGATGGTGGTATACAATTTACATGGTGTGATCTGTGAAGTGATATTCTCTCAGAGATATGGCTTTTCGGGAGTGCTTTTGAACTCCTTTGAATTGAAGCTACATAGGCAAGGTCATCCTGGTTCTTGTTATGGCATGAATGAATATCTCATGGTAAGTCTCCAAAGTAAAAGAGAAAGAGAGTTGTAATGTTCCCAAATCTATGGCGCTCCTACTTGTCCTAAACTTCATGAAAATATTCACACATCTTCGTATGTATAGAAAATACAATAGGCTGATATTTTCTAAGAGTTTACATCGATGGGAAGGTTTGACACCTTGATGTTGTCTCTTCACCTTCTCGAGCTGTAGTATGCTCCAAGGGCTGCACTGTTAGCATTTTCTAAATCTTAAGTAGCTGTGCTCGAACTATTTAATCCTTATTTGTTCTTTTGTTGTAGAATGTAGCATCCTTAAACTGTCATGTCCTAATCCTCAAGCTCATGCCCATCCCTCATTGGTTGATTGAACTGCGACGTCCCAGCACGTGTCGCCAATCCATTCAATTTTAATGCGCATGCGGAAGCATATAATAAATCCCCAGACAACACAAATATGAGATAGAAAAGCAAGGCCACAAATTTGACAACCACAACACACCTTTATACACAGCCAACTAGTTTTTTTTACAATACTAGTCTATAGACAAAAGTCTATCCAAGCAGAAAGGTTTACAAGAGCTCTAGGCAGTTGAATCCCCGATAGAAACTTCTGAATTCTCTTGGGGACTTGGGTCCACCACTGCCCCACCAGGAGGGTCAGCTGTACCCGCACCAAAAACGATCTCCAACATCGACACAAGTACCTTAGAATCTTGTAGGGGACCCTCTCTAGGTCCATTTCGCTTGTAACGGTACCACGCTTTGAATTGATGGGGTACCCTTCGAGGTAGACCCGCATCAATCCAGACGATGGTCCTCACGAGTTCGTAGACTTAGGCTCCTTGGCCCCCGAGAAGAGGAATCTACATGACTTGTTTAGTGATCCTCTTGGGCTAGCCAAAAACGCTCAAGAGGAGCAGCCATCTACAGACCTGAAAAGGTTAAGCTCACGATGGGATAAGATAATGTCTTCGCAAGTTCACCCCCTAAACTCCGACTAGGAAGGAAATACGCCTAGAGGCAGCTATACACACAAGTCAGAAGACTTACCTTACCTTAGTTCCTTCTTGCACGTTAGCACAATTTATAATCTCAACTTGTCAATCATTCAATCGATCATTCAATACCCATGATCGTTCAATCCAACGATCATTCGATCTAATCAATACTATCTATCAATTCAATACTTATTATCTATCCGATATCGTCAACACCGTCAATGCTCACACAAGCTGAAATAGATAGATAGTAGTTCGCACAAGCTAATATAGATAGATAATAGCTCACACAAGCTAGTATACGGATCGTTGCTCTCACAAGTTGATAAACGATCAATGCTTACACAAGCTAATAAGGTATACTGCTCTCACAAGCTGACATATCAAGCTCTTATGGGCTGATATAGTATACTGCTCTTACAACCCGACATATCACCATGCTCACACAAGCTGAACTATGATAAATCAAATCCTGGTCAAGGATCTTGTGCTTTACACACCAATTCCTCAATTAAATATGTGGCATCCCGGAATTTTATAAAATTTGTGACCGTAATTAGTGATCATTTGCCCATGACTCATGGCGAGGCTCGGCCATGAGCTTGTAAGGAATATATTTTGACGGCAAAAGACTTTGGCCATGTGATTAGAAGTTGTACATCTCTAGACTCAAGCATGGGTTGATTTAATTTTTAATCAACCTAATTAAGAATTTATTTTTAAGAGTTGGAAATTTATTTAATTAAATTGGGCTTTAAAAGGGCTTTGGGCCAAAATTGAGTGGGCCTATGGCGGGCCAAGTGGGCCGGCCACAAGCCCACAAACCCACACAAAACCATGGGTGGTCGACCGAACCTAGGGGGAGAAGGATGGCCGGTTTTGCATGCAAATTTTGCATGCAAAACAAGTGTCTAATTGCATGAAAAATAATGATTGCAACTAATGATGGAAATTTGGGGGTATAAGAGGAGGATGGCCGGTTCTAGAGAGGGGGTTTTAGTCGATGGTGAGAGAGAGAACGAGAGAAAGAAAGAAGGAAAAGAAGAAGGAGGAGAGGAAGAGGAGAGAAAGCCGCCGGTTCGCTTGCCCGTGTCCGTCCATTTCGCGTGTTTTTCTTGAGATTAAGGCAAGAAATTGATTCCCTTATCTACTCTTGCATGTGTATTGTGAGTATAGTGTTGTATGGTAGTGAAATTTGTGGATTTTAAAGGGTAGAAGGCACGGCTTTGAGGGGTTTTGTTTGAAGTGGTGTTCTGTCCCGAGTAGGTTCATGCGCGCCAGTAACTTGTGAGGTCTTGCATGTAACTTTAGAGCAAGAATCTGACTTCGATCTCTTCATAAGACTTGTAGATCACATCTTGAACTACAACATACTAAAAATTTAGGTAAAATGAACAAGGTTTGAGGGGTGAAACTTATTTTCTAAAAAGGACGCTCGGATATGGTGATGCATGTGGAGTTTTGATGGTTTTGGTTGCTGTACTTGACTTTCTATTGAGAATCTTGCTTCGATGTCTTCATGAAAATTGTAAAGAACATCAAGAGGAACAACATACTTAAATTTGAGACCAAACTAACATGAATAGCCTAGTGAAATGTCGTTTTTTTGAAGATGTGAAAACTGGATGAACAGTGCTTGACGCCAGTGACTTCGGGGGACTATAAGATGATTTTCCTTTGGGTATTTCACCTTGATGTCTAAAAAAAAGTTGAAGCGAATACTCTAAACAAGAACATATCCAAAATCTAGAAGAAAAGAAGGAAAATAAGTGGGTCATATGTGAATTTTTCGGAGACGGGTCGTTCTGGAAGTTACGGTATGTGGACAGAAGCTCTTTTAATTATAATAAATTATCTATAATGAATCTGGCCTAGGTGTCTTCATGAAAATCATACCTTAGAGTTTTGTTTATCATTTGATAAAGATTTCATAATTTTTGAAGACCGTTTGAGTTTTTAATTTTGAGAAATAGCGAGTATTGACATTAGGCGTTGATTTGGATGTAGCAGTGCCTTGAACAGAAGCTTACGACCACTGAAATAAATTATCTATAACTAATTTGACCTAGATGTCTTCATGGAAAATCTACCATAGCATCTTGGCTATCACGTGGTGAAATTTCATAATTTTTGAAATTTTTTTAGATATTTGAATTAAAAAGATCATAAAACTGTGCATACTGTGTGTTCGAAATGTGTTAGCCGTATTATGTAAATTATATCTTTTTGTGTTGAGATTGTTTGGAGTTGAGTTCTTCATGAAAATTGTACCTTTATGTCTTGTCTGTTTGATGGTGAAATTTTGTGATTTTTAGAGGTCATTTGAATATTTAATTGAGGAAAATTCTGAAACCGTGTAAGCTGTGGAACTCGAATATGGTTTGCTGTGATGCCGAATTTATATCTTTTTATGTGTTGATTATTAGAACTTGATTTCTTCATGAAAAATGTACCATTATGTCTTGACTATTATGTGTGAAAATCCCATAATTTTTGAAGGTCATTTAGGCATTCAATTTAGATATTTTCCTAAACTATGCATGCTGGAATTTGCAGAAATTTTCAAAGAAGAAAGTATAAAAACTATTTTCGATTGCATGAACTAGATGTTTAGTATTATTCTAAGAATATTATCATGTTGCAAGCATGATGATATTTGACATATCATGTGGATAATAAAAGTGTACATCATGTCATATGCCCTATGAAATTGGACCATGCATGTGCATTTAACTCATGATAAACGAGAAGGCTGTCGAATGGTATGAGCCGATGATGCCCCGGGAGTATCGGGATGCCCGGCCAGGGAGCTTAAATGCCGGATGCCCAGTGGCCCTAGGGGCGTAATTCTGGATGGCCTCAGAGTTGAGATGCCCGGAATGTGGGGGGCCGGAAGCACGGATGGTGTGTGCCGTGAATTCCTCGTTATGCTAGTTGGGGTGCGAGATGCCCGGCCAGGGAGTGTAAATGCCGGAAGCACGGATGGTGTGTGCCATGAATTCCTCATGATGCCAGTTGGGGTGCGAGATGCCCGGAATGTGGGGGGCCGGAAGCCCGGACGGTGTGTGCCGGGGGTGCATTAAAAGCCAATTAAAATTGTGAAAAATTGAAGGATGTATAGATATGCATATGGTGACATATATGCATGGGCATTGAATGATAGATATGCATATGGTGACATATATGCATGCGCATTGAATGATAGATATGCATATGGTGACATATATGCATGGACATTGAATGATATGTATGCATATGTTAACATGTATACATGGGCTTTGATTGATAAATATATATATATATATATATGTATATATACATGTGATGATATGTATACATGGGCATGGGAAGATACATGTGCATATGGTGACATGTATTGAATAACATACGTGCTTGTGCTTTGAAAGATATATGTGCATGATATATGCATAGACATGTGATGATGTGCTCATATATGGTATAACTACATGTAAATGGCTACAAGGTAAGTGTTGTACTGTATGCATGTACTGATATGTGCTTCGATGCGATGTCTTGATTGTTTGTATGATGCTTGAGTAGCCATAGGGAAGTAATTATCTGCTGAGTGGTTGTACTCACCCCTTTTGGGGACTAACATTTCAGCTTAGCAAGATGCCGCTAGCACCTGTAGCACGTGGTACGTTTTATGGTATCCCTATGGATGTAGAGGTCGAGTGCACGGAGCACCCTTGCTTAGAGATCCTTGGATTGATTTTCTTTCGAGTGCGAGTTGTGATTTTCTTTGATGCGGGCCTCCTTGGTGGCCCAGTGACTCAAGAGTTTCTGTCAGTTCATGTATGTCATGATGGGACGATGAGGGGGATGTTGCCGCCGCCGCCGGCCGATGTACCCGGCTGGGTGTGAAGAGAGCGTGTGACTGGTGTAGGCTGACACTTTTTGGAAGGCCAACACGAGATGATGGACCAGTTGATCGAAGGCCTCAAGAGTCGAGTACTTTTGTTTCTAGCCGAGCCTACTAGTAGCTTGGGCTTTTTGTTGTATCGACTCACTCGATGTCCATCTCTTGCTATGTAGCGTGTTCAGGCCTTATGTTTTTACTCTAATGGGCTAGTAGGTGTGCATTGTGATGTAAGCTGATGGGGAAGGAAATGAAGATGTTTAAATTTTACTTCCGTTGTTAGACTTTACACTGGGACCGCTATGTGTGTGTGTGTGTGTGTGTGTCTATATATATATATATATATATATATAAATGCCTAAGAATTTATGACTTAACTTAAACTTCGTAATAGAATCAGGAGACTGTGGCAGCCTCAGGTGGTTCAGGGGTGCTACAAAATAACAAACTTGGCCTAATTTCATTGTGTTAAAATATACTTGATAAAAATAATCGTGTGGGTACATGGTTGGCCTAAGCCAAAAATGTGATATTTTTCTTTTCAAAAATCTCACTATTTATATAGTGTCTAAAAACATTATTGGCGTTAAAAATTGACGCTATGATATTTTCTGATTAAATACCGAAATTACTCAATTTTAGGATAAATACCCAAAATTACAATTAACACTCAATTTGCACAAATCAACACTTAATTAAATAAACCAATCACACCATTGCAATCAACACAAAATTCCGATCAGTGGCTATCCCGGTCTAATTTGAGGAAAATAATAAATAATTAAATAAATATAATTAATTACCAAGAATAGAAACTTAGGTTGGAAACGCTGAATTAAATACCGAAACGAGCTCGGAAAATTTCCAAACGAATCTAGATAAATAATACAACTTATTTAGTCTCTAATTATGCTATTCTAACCACTTAACATGCAAAACTGAATAATTAAATCACTAATCCGTTCTAACTAACCACCTAATCACTAATTAGCCTAATCTAAACACCCCTTAAACGTCATTAAATCCCTAAGCGGAGTTTAGTAAGTAAAATAACTGGTTTTGCGATCTGGTGAGTCCATGGCAACGGCAACGCGTAGATGGGCGACAAATATCCTGGCGGCGGAGCCAAGCGGTGCTTGAAAGAGGTTCGAAACGGGCCCAATGTCACGGTTGGGCTGAGGGCTTCTCGGTTATGCTCTTGGGTCAAGAGGGCTAGAACCGAGGCTAGCTTGGGCTAAAATGACCAGGCGGGTTGCTAGGCAGGCGGGCGGAGCAGGCGGTTGCTTTTGGTGGCGGGACAGGTGGCCAAGTGTGCTTGGCGACCTGTGATGGTGGCTGGGAGGCGTCGAGACAACGATTGGACATGCGAGACATATGGAATGGGTGGCGGACAGGTGTGGCTCGTGTGGGGTCGCTACGGCGACGCAATGGGGGCAAGGGGTTTCGGCGGGCCTACGACGGCCAAGGGGGGTGGCTGGCTCGGTTCCATGCAATTTTTGGAGTTTCAGAGGCTTGAAGATGGAGAAAGTGAAGCTGTTAAAGAAGAAGAAGTGGCCGAAGGCTTAGAGGGGGCCACTTTACCTCAAAAGTCCACCATTCTATGCATTTTCACTCAAACACTTGGCCTACCACCTTGGCTGTCTTCCTTAGCCATTTTATAGCCACCAAGCTTCCATTAGAAGCTTCCTTGATGTCTCAAATGTTGCACACCATGGGGGGTTACGAATTTGCACATAATTCCCCCCAAATTGAATCAATTCTCCTTAAATTGAATTCAATTCGATCCCCATAAATTCCACCGAGGTGTCCTCAACCAAATTAACATTTTTCCTCGCCAATAGAACTAACTTGCATCCCAAAAATGCGATAAAAAACCGTCCCTTGAATTTTTGGTCAAAAATGCCCTTACTTTGAATATACGCCAAAAATCTCAGTTTGCAAAAAATTCTTCAGAGGATGAGTTGACGGTCCTAAAATGACTTGTGACATGACAGAACTTTAATTTCTAAAATCGGGTTTAAAGTCGCAGTTAATTTCAATTTTACGTGATTTTAGCGTGACTTAGCCTACTGAGTAGCTTTTAGGAATTTTTAGTGTAATTGACCTGTGATTGATTATTTTGAAGCCACAACGTGCATCTTCAACACATTGGCGACTCTGAGTGGTATTAAAAATCTCAAGGTTTTAAATATGGACACAGGGTACATAAATGACAAAAAAATCAATTTAGTGCCGATCGACAGAAATTTTACAATTAGGTGGAATCACTCACGTACTAATCACATACCTTTGTCAAATCGACCTATCTCTGGTCTCTGATCAATTTTGATAGTGCTGTAATGACCTTTGCAAATTAACACGGTTGAGTAGTTGATTCCTAGTTGAATTCTCAAGTCTAATGCATTAAAATCCCTTAACAGCTTCACTTGATAGACTAGTTATCCCATTAGTGATCAGTTCAGAGAAAAGAACTATAGGCGCGTCGATGAAAAGCCCAACTTATCCAATCGAAATCAGAACTCGAAATTTAGAATGTCACATAAACTCTCCAATAACTAGTGATGACAGTGTCTTTTAAGTTGATTTTATGGGTTGTCTTCCTTATGATTACGTAGTCCTTGCTGAGACTGTCAAAATTTCGTCATTATGCTAATCAATGCAGATTTTGATTTTTCAAGATTTCACCTACTGATAGTTGATTTTCTAGACCGATATGTACATAGAGCCTCAAAGGTCAGCCGGACTAAACCAATGACAGATTGAAGTTCTTAACAGATAAGATTGAACCACACACATGAAGAAGAAATCAATGCATCTGTCTTTTCTCATCAGATGAATCTATGCAAGGTGCGTCTGCAGTACCGGTGGTGGCAAAATGCTTCTGCCTCTTCTGGGCGTATGATAGCTCTTTCATACGTTCATTGGCTTGCTTTTTCTGGAAATTATTCCATAGAGATATATGCTCATGAAGTATTGACTTCTTTCCTCCTAGGACGGTGCATCAAATCGGACACATTAAAAGAATTATTTCTCTAGGAGGCAAAACATAAATCTCTTATCTCCTATCCCTCCCCGGGGGGGTTGGGGGGAGGGGTGTGTTAGAGAGAACCCTCTCCACACAACTCGGATAAAATGATGTGAACGGTTGGGAGGCAAAACATAACCTCGAGAATTTGCATTTTGCATGCTGACCATCAAATCATGTCACTTCATGCGCGTCCAGAAATGTTTATACCCCTCTTAAATCACTATATGTCCTATACATGCCCAAATGTCTAACTCCAAGAAGATTCTATCTTCATTTCTCGTCTCGCCCCTTTTCAAACGATTGCTCCCCATCACTACGAATTGGATTCTTTCGTGTTGCCACCCAGACCGAATCTATATCACTGTTTTTCTAGTAGCTTCCTTACGTTAGAGAGAACCAAAAGATAGAAAGAAGAAGAAGAAGAAGAAACTTTATCACACACAAGTAGACCCAATATTCATTACCAGATAATCACAAGACACAATTTACATAGAACCATGACACACCCACTGACTCAACCAACTTCTTCTCAGTTCATCTTCTTTGTGTGAGAACTCCTCTCTCACCACTACAGTTTTTGCTTCTCTATCTTAAGCAACCATCACACTTTCCTTTGCAAAATCTCCACCAAGAATCACTCAAAGAGTGATCTTTATTTAGTAAACCAAGACGACAATACACCCCAAGCAAGAGTAACTTCTAAAGACCCAAGGAATCATGCAACGCTGCTCTGGCCCTGGCCGCGGGCAGGTCGATTTAAGTCACATGTCCCGGACTTCGAAAGTGTTGCGGTTCTTGACAACGATGTCATACATGTGCATGGACTTGAACTTGTTGAAGTCCTTGGGGAGCGAGATGAGATGGACAGTGGACCTCTTGGAGAATTGGAGGAGTTCTGGGTCGTCGTAGTACCTCTCCCACCCGAGTGAGGATAGCTTCCTCTCGAGGTCAGCATACGAGGTGATCACCTCGTTCGTTGGGGTGTGGACCAGCACCTTCCGCCGCCCACCGCCGCCGGACACCTCGCTCATTGGGTTCTCCACCAGCCGGACAACGCCGTTCTTGAACACCCAAACCCCAGACATTTTATAAATGTGAGACTGGGAGGAAGTAGAGTGTGCTGTGTGAGATTGGTTGATGAGCTGGCTCTTGTGGAGATGGCAAGTGATTGTGGCTTCTGTGATGCATATATATAGGCGAGGGATGTGATGCGGCGGAAGTATGTATCATCAGCTTATAATAATGATTGGTCAGTTTTTTTTTTTTTTTTTTTTTTGATTGGTCAGTTGGTAAGTGAATATTAAGGGCCTCATGGGTGTCCGTTCACGGCCCGAGGTGGGGCCCACTCACCGGGGGATTTAATAGTGTAAGGATACATCCAGGGTCAGGATGTTTGGGGACACACTTTGCCATCTTATGTGGGCATGATCAGTTTGAGAAGAATCCGATCCTTCTTTTTCCTAAGCCATTGAACCCACCACGAGAATCTTTGTTTGGAGGGAAAATAATAAGATAGATTGAGACGTATTCTAGAAGAGGATAGCAAAAGAATGTGACTTTATTTGTTTGTGTATCGGGTTTATCTAAGGAAAAAAGACACTTAACCATTCTACAATTTTCATACGACTCTTATTTAAGCACTGCGACTTCCAAAAAATGATCATCCTTGTATTGTTGGAAATCACATGTGGCATTACCGTAGAAGAAATAGTTGATGGGTCTCATTAGAGATGTCAATACTCAAGATATAAATCAAACGAAGCCATTTGCCAACACAAATTTGCTTGGAATTCAGAAATTAAGTTCAATTTGCTAAATACACGAAGCCCTAAACCCAAAATCTTTTCCTAAAATTAGAAATTATTTATGATTTTATTTCCAAAAACCCTAGCCCCAAATTCTATTTTCTATCCGAACGGATAGAAAATAGAATGATGATGGTACAACATGCCATCTGACGTGAAGCACTGATTATGGTTTGCAATTGAAAAGAGGGCTCAAGTTTGGATTTGGATTGTAACTTAATTTTGTCTCAAATCCTCAAATTAGGGCAAGAAAGGGCTTAAATGACGATTGTTTAAAACATTTTTAATGTCATCATATCTCTGGTGAGTCACGTAGAATGATTTAATGTTAATGTAATGCCTTGTAAAACTTAAAAATCGTTTATATAACTTAAAGTTATGACATTTAAATGACTACTTGAAAATGTAGAACACTAAATTATAACACTAGTAATGTCATTTTCCTAATTTAACTGTTCAAGGTATTTAATGGATATACCGACCATTTATTTACACAAGCACCATCATGTGATAATATATGAAGAGATTTGATTATACTAAGTAATATATTTTAACATATGGATTCCCAAATTATGAGTATAAATTTACATTATCTACACCATTGGCACATCAACCTCGATAAAGTTGTTTGGTCCTTTTTTTTTTCCTTCCTCTTCTTTTTTCCACTAGCAATTGCAAATACACTTTTGCAAGCATATGAGGTCACTGCCGTAGATTGGGACCTTCAATAGAAGCTCGATAGCCTGAAGATTTGAGGTATCTTAACATTTAAAAATTTCAATTGAAGCTTGATTGGGACCTTAGATCCAAGCCTTCAATTGAAGCTCAATATCTTCAAGACTTGGAAATTTCTATAAAAAAAAAAAAAAATCAATGCCAACATCAAATTCATCCTGTTTGTTAACCTATACAATATGTTTTGCGTCATTCTCTAACAATTTAAATTCAAACTTTCCAATGAACTTTGAGATGATATTGTAGAGTAAGAGATATTGAGTTTGATTCAAAGCCACCTAGAAACTTATGATAAAGAAAAGGTAGATAATACTAGAAGCACAAATGTTAATGCGGTTTTTTATCTTTTAAAAATTGGTTACAGATGACAGAAGTACAAATGTTAGTGTTGAAGAAAAATCCCTTGTAAGTTTTGAAGTTAACAAAACAATCTCGTCGTAAAGTCTAAAGTATCCAAGACCCAATCGGTTAAGTCTGAAGAGTTCAAGACCCAAGCATTTTCATCTGAAGACAGTCAGACCCAGAGTTACGGTATGAAGTTCTCTAGACCTAAATCAAAGTCTGAAGACAGTTTGTGACTTTGCCAGGCTGACAGCAGGTTATTTTTATGATTAAGGAAATTAAGATTTAGATATTATGTTCCATAACTTATCCATGGAATATCTCTGGCTGTGATTGTGAGCTCGGAAGATTTTTTCTTCGGATTTTATCCTTTTAAGTTCAAGCGAATTTTTGGAAGAATCTAATTTTGGAAACTCAAGATTCTGTTTGTATGGGCAAGCAGGATTGACGAGCTATTTTCTACTTATATCTTCAACAACGTGAAGATCACTTAAATTGATTCAGTCCAACAGGTTGATTGGATGAATTCTTGGAAAGTGCTAACGGGTATGGAGGCACGAAGGTTATTTAAGGTGGGTCGGAGTTGTTCGAAGGTAATGAGAGAATCGATAGAAAAATTTCGAAGTTAGGACCTCTGATATCTCTTGTTCTCAAAATCTCTCGTGCTCAAATTGTGTATCAAAGAGAGTCACTTATAGTGCGAATAAGCAAGAAGCTGTTGGAGAGATTTTCTACTAAAGAAGTCTAATTCGTGAATTGTAATAGCTCTCATTTGCTACATAGTGATTACAGCCAGTTGGCTGCCAGCGTGGAGAGTGGACGTAGGCTTGCAATAAGCCGAACCACTATAATCCTTGTGTCAATTTTCTCTTACCCTATTCTACTTGTTTTATGGATGCATGATCTATTTGTTTTTCATATGATTTTCATATTAAAGTATATTTCAGTAAAGGATAACAAAAGAATTCCATAATCACTTATTCACCCCTCTCTAGGTGGATTCACTAGCCTATTTCAATTGGTATCAGAGCAAGTTGCTTATTTATTGGAAGTGTTTATTATTTCTAAAGCTAAAGATCTATGGCTAGTATTTTGGCTCCAGGTTTAATTGAAGGGCAAAGCAATATCAGACCTCCCTATTTCGATGGAAAGGAATACAACGTATGGAAAAACAAGATGAAGGCATTCCTAAGATCCAAAGACCCTCCGGAATAGGATGTAGTGGAGAAAGGAATTGTTCCTAAAGCTGCATCAAACACAGGGAAAGAATTACCTAATGGAGTGGGAGTGTCACAAACCGATATTTCAAAGAGACAAGCCCTTGATGCAAAAGCTATCTATTCTCTTTATTGTGCATTATCTCCTACTGAGTATAATAGAATTTCATCTTGTGAAACAGCCAAAGAAGTCTGGGATAGATTGCACGTCACCTATGACAGAATAGATCGAGTCAAAGAAACCAAAATCAATATCCTTCTTGGACAATATGAAGCCTTCAAAATGAAGCCAGGAGAATCCATCACGGATATGTTCAGTCGATTTATAGAAATTGTAAATGGCTTGGCATACCAAGGATAGCCAATCTCAGGACCTATGAAGGTCAATAAACTGTTGAGAGGACTCTCCAAAGATTGGAATCATGTCAAGACATTCATAAAAGAAACACAAAGGATTATGCCTCTTTCAGTAGATGAGTTGGTCGGCACACTTCAATCAGATGAAGTCGAGCAATTCAATGAGGATTTTGACACCAAAGGTAAGAAGTCAATTGCTTTAAAATCTAATGATGATTCTGATGTCACAGATTCAGAAGAAGACCTGGATGACGAGGAGTTGGCACTTCTAATTAGAAAGTTCAGAAGGCTAAATAGAAAAGGAAGAAGGTTCAATGGAAAGAAACAAAACAATCAAAGATTTCAAAAGAAATCAAATGAAGAAGAAGACACCAATAAGGAGGTTATTTGCTTTGAATGCAAGAAAAATGGACACATCAGACCCAACTATCCTTTATTAAAGAAAAAGAAAGGAAAACCAGAAAAGTTCAAGAAAGCACTCAAAACTGAAACATGGAGTGACACTGAATGTGAGGAAAGTGATGAAGAGTATGCCAATATCTGTCTTATGGCTAACTCAGACTCAGACTCAGACTTAGACTTAAGCTCGGACTTAGACTCAGACTCAAACAGCGGTATTAAGGTTAGAAATTTAAAAATTCCTACCAAAGTGTCAAATTACATTGATGAACTTTGTCTTAGTCTTAAAGGCTCTCTTAAAAGGATTTCTGAACTAAAAAGGGAGAATTCCAAATTGAAACAACAAGAAAAGACTTTGGTTGAAAAAGTTGAAAGTCTAGACGAGTGTCTTGCTGTTTCAAAAGAAAATGAAATTGTACTTTCAAAAGAAAATGCCTGCTTGAAAGAAGATCTTTTGAAAGTCACAAAGAAATTTTCAGTGGGTTCAGAAAAACTCGATAAAATTCTTTCTATTCAAAGACCCTATTTTAATAAATCTAGTCTAGGAATGACACATGAAACCATTCCTTTGATTGACTTCCCAAAGGTAAAAGAAAGAATTAAGAATAGGCCTCCAAAATCTTTTTATAAGGATCATTTTCAAAAGATTTTTATAAAGCCTATTGGAAGAAATGCTCTTACATGTTCAAAGTGCAAAAACATAGAACATTTTGAGAAGGAATGTCCCAAAATTTGGAGACTTATTAAGAAGAGCTGGGCAAAGGCTGTTTATGGTACTAACAACGATGGACCCAAGAAAGTTTGGGTACCAAAGAAAACTTGAGTCTTTCATTTAAATGCAGGTCACTATTAAGAAGAAAATCAAGTGGTATTTGGATAGTGGCTGCTCAAGACACATGACGGGAAATTCAAATTTTCACAAAACTTTCTTATGTAAAATGAGGAAATGTCTCTTTCGGTGGCAACAACAAAGGAAAATTTGTTGGTCGAGGAACTATGAAGATAGGAAACCTCACAACCAACAATGTTTCTTTGGTTGAAGAGTTGAACTATAATCTTTTGGGTATTAGTTAACTATGCGACACTGGATACAAGATCAACTTTCAAGAAGATACTTGTTCTGGAACAAGCAAAGATCTCTCATAATCCTTTACTGGACGAAGACATGGAAACATTTATTTGCTGGATATAAAGTCTGACAGTTCTTAATGCTTGATATCAATTCAAGATGAAGCCATTCTTTGGCATAGAAAGCTTGGACATGTCAACTTGAAGCAAATTGCAAAAGTTTCATCCAAAAAGGTTGTTCGAGGACTTCCTGACCTGAAGTATCAAAAGCATGAATTATGCACTCCTTGTGTACTTGGAAAACAGGTTAGAAATTCTTATAAATCTATAAATCAGGTTTCCACTAAACGTGGTTTGCAGCTATTACACATGGATCTGTTCGGTCCAACAAGAACTCAAAGCATTGGAGGTAAAAGATATTGTTTGGTAATAGTTAATGATTATTCTCGTTTTACTTGGGTATTCTTTCTTGCAAATAAATCTGAAGCTTTATCTTATTTTATTAAATTTGCAAAGAAAATCCAAATTGAAAAAGGGTATGCAATTTCAAGTATTCGAACTGACCATGGTGGTGAATTTGAGAATCATGATTTTGCTAAATATTGTGATGACTATGGTATTCAACATAATTTTTCATCCCTAGACACTCCACAACAAAATGGAGTTGTAGAAAGGAAAAATCGTTCTTTGCAAGAAATGGCAAGAATTCTTTTGATTGAAAGTAATATTTCTCCTCATTTTTGGGCTGAAGCTACTTCTACTGCTTGCTATATTATAAACAGAGTTTTTCTAAGACCTATTTTAAAGAAAACACCTTATGAACTGTTCAAAGGTAAGAAACCTATTGTTTCTTATTTTTATGTATTTGGTTGAAAATGTTTTATGTTAAAGAATTCTAGTGATCGAATTGGTAAGTTTGAAGAAAAATCAGATGAAGGAATTTTCCTTGGCTACTCCATGACAAGCAAAGCCTTCAGAGTTTTCAACAAATGGACATAGACTGTGGAAGAATCCATGAATGTGAAGTTTGAAGACTCGGTTCAAAATCAAACTCAAAGGCGAAGATTATGAGTCCGGCCAAATGTCTACAAATTCTCTTGAAGAAAATCAAATCTCAGACACTCAGCCGCAAACCAATTTAGAAGCTCCAACTGAAGAAGAGCCTCATCAGAGTGACAAACCAATTACAAATTGGAAACACAAATCTAGTCACCCTTCAGATCTCATCATTGGCAACATTGATGAAGGAGTTCGTACAAGATCCAAAAGGCGTGAAGAATCTAGTGCTGTAGCACTTATTTTTGAGATTGAACCTAAAAACATAGAAGATGCATTGAAAGATGAAAGCTGGATTGAAGCTATGCAAGAGGAATTGAATCAATTCAAAATCAACAATGTTTGAGAGCTCATTCCTAAACCAAAAGGTAAATCAATTATTGGTACCAAATGGGTTTTCAGGAACAAACTTGATCAACAAGGAAAAGTAGTGAGGAACAAAGCAAGACTTGTGGCAAAAGGTTACACACAAGAAGAAGGCATCGACTATGATGAAACCTATGCTCCGGTGGCAAGGTTAGAAGGTTTAAGATTACTTCTTGCTTTTGCTTGCTTTAAAAATTTTAGGTTATTCCAAATGGACGTGAAAAGTGCATTCCTAAATGAAATTATCCAAGAAGAAGTCTATGTGGAACAATCGTCAGGATTTGAAGATCCAAGAAAACCAAACCTTGTTTTCAAGCTGAAGAAAGCTTTATATGGTTTAAAACAAGCACCTCGAGCTTGGTATGAAAGGTTAAGTAACTTCTTAATTTAAAGTGGTTTCTCTAAAGGTAAAGTAGATACTACCTTATTTATCAAAAGAGAAGGCAAGGATTTCATACTCGTTCAAATTTATGTTGGTGATATAATATTTGGTTCTTCTAATGAAAAACTTTGCAAGAATTTTTCGAGTTGTATGTAGAATGAATTTGAAATGAGCATGATGGGTGAATTGAACTTCTTTTTGGGACTTCAAGTCAAACAATCAAGAAAATGAACTTTTATCCACCAAGAAAAGTATGCAAAAGACCTCATCAAGAAGTTTGGAAAGGAGAATTGCAAGAAAACAGAAACTCCTATGTCAAGCTCATCAAAGCTGGATAAAGATGAAGAAGGAAAAAGTGTAGACCAAAAACTATATAGGAGTATAATCGGTTCACTTCTTTACCTTACAGCATCTAGACCTGATATTCTATTTAGTGTTTGCATTTGTGCTAGATTTCAATCTAATCCTAAAGAATCTCACATGACTGCTGTGACGCGTATCATTAAATATGTTGCAATTACATCTAAGTTAGGTCTGTGATATTCCAAAAAGGGAGACTTTACTCTCCTTGGATATTCTGATACTGACCTTGCTGGTTGTAGAGTGGATAGAAAAAGCACTACAACTACTTGTCAACTTCTGGGAAACAGGTTGGTATCTTGGTTCTTAAGAAAACAGGGTACCGTAGCTCTTTCAACCGCCGCGAAGCGAGTACATAGCTCTTGGAAGTTGCTGTTCTCAAATTCTATGGATGCAACAACAATTAAGAGACTTTGGAGTTGAGGAAACGTGTACGAAATCAAATGTGATAACACAAGCGCAATCAACCTCACAAAGAATCCAATACTTCATTCAAGAGCAAAGCACATTGAAATTAAGCATCATTTCATTAGAGATCATGTTCAAAATGGTGAAGTGGTGATTCAGTTCGTTGATTCAAAGAATCAATTAGCAGATATATTCACAAAGCCCCTAGAAAAGGCTCACTTTGAATCAATTCGCTCAAGATTGAATATCGTAAGACTTGAAGAGATTCAGACTCAAATCTAGAGTCTTGATAAGCTCAGACTCAACGCAAGGTCTGAAGGAGTTCAGACTCAACGCAAGGTCTGAAGGAGTTCAGACTCAACGTAAGGTCTGATGGTGCTCAGACTTAAAGGTAAGGTCTGAAAGAGTTCAAACTCTGAGGTAAAGTCTGAATACTCTCAGACTCTGACTTAAAATCTTTTTACATATTTCTAATATTTCGTATTCTATGCATTAATTTTTGTTAATTGCTTTTTGAAATTTCGAAATCTCTTATTATTTGAAGTCTGACATATATTTATGGCAATTTACTTTTTCAAAATTGCAGTTTACTTTTTCAAAAATGGCAGTTTTTATCTTTACTTTTTGGCGACGATTCAGTATCTCATTTTTATTTTTTCTTACTATTTATACTTCCAAATCGTCTTCTTCATCCGCTACAACACTCTAGAAATCCATCTCTTTACTCTTGCTTTCAAAACCCTAAAAAGCTCCATTACCGTTCTTGTTCCATTACCTTACTCGACAAAAAATTCCATCTTTTGTTTGCGAACAAGTTGAGCTTTTTGCTTGCGATCCAAGAATGTTGTCTCGAAAGTCTTCAAGAATTGTTGGTAGGGGACCATGAAGACAGCAAGAGGGTCCTACAAGGGTGGACCTCACAGGTGAAGAATCTGCACAAAGGGATATCCAAAGTCAGCATTTTGAGGAAGAGATCACTAAAGCGGAGCCGGTAAGAACCCTAAAACCAAAGCTTGCGTTTGATCTTTACAATAGGCTGAAGGTTGGGAGAACAAGCCTAAAGACGATCGAGGACTTTATAAAAGAAAGAGGATATAAGAGTGAGTATATCTTCTTGCGAGAGATGGAGGACTTAAAAATTGTTGAAAAAGGGACTGCTCAAAGAACTCTTGAGAATATTTCGAGTGATCCGCTTTACAGTACTGCAAGCCAGACTTTAGACGATGATGAGAGACTTTTCTCTCATTTCTAGCCACGAATGGGTGTGGCTGTGAACTCAGTTTGTCCTTCGGGTAGTCTTTTTTGGTCTAAAGAGCATGAACGGATGTACACCAAGTTGTTGAAGAGAGGTGTTGTAAATCTGAGAAGTGTGGACTTCGACTTCCTTGATTCATTGGAGATAAATCTTAGAGAGAAGTTTGCAAGGATGCAGTTGGAGAAATTCTGCAGAGACACGACAAATGCCTATCCTGAACTTACGGCATATTTTTATTCGAATTTGTTGTTTCTGGATGCAAATAGGTTGTCCTTTACTTATATGGACAAAGAGTATATTGTCGATGTTGACACACTAGCTGATGTTATTGGGGTGGAAAGAAGGAGTTTCGAACCAATAAAAGTGTCCACAGCTTTTGCAACCCTTGAAATTGTGCGTGATAGAAAAGTGGAAGGCAAAATATCCTATACAAGGATGAATGCCTCAAACGTGTTACTGTACAAGATCATCATCAACTGTCTCAGGCCCAAGACAACCTCAAAAACCGATGTCTCCAAGACTGAAGCCAAGCTGATGTTTGCCCTCAACCAAGGCAGGCCCTTTTCACTTCCTCATGTTATTCTTTTCCACATGTACCGAACTGTGGTTAAGGATAAGGGCCAACTGCCTTATTCGTCTGTCATCACCAACTTGTTCAGGCATTTCGAAATTCAGATCCCTGCACCCTTATGCCTGACCAATTTAAGTCTGATGCTTGCTGGTTACAAGATGGTAATGAAGATGAAGATTCCAGAGCTAAACATTGCACTGGAAAGGTTGAAGGAGAAGACACCCTCAAAGGAGACCCCCACTGCTTCTACAAAGAGAAAGGGCAAAGAGCCCATGGCTGAGAAAAAGCGGAGGAAAGTCATCCTGCAGGACGAAGAGGATGAAGAAGATTTTGATGACACCGTGACTTTGTCTGCTCTCTCAAAATTGAGGAGCTTAGTTAGCTTGAGAACTGATGCTGGAGAGAGGGCAAGGAGAGAAGCAGATGAGAAAGAAGCAGTTGAGAGAGTGAGGAAAGAAGAGGAAAAACAGAGGAAGAGAGAAGAGGAAAGGAAGAAGAAAGAAGAAGAAGAAGAAAGACAGAGGAGAGAAGAGGAACGGAGGAGAGAAGAAGAGGAAAGACAGAGAGAAGAAGAAGAGGAAGCAAGAAGAAGAGAAGAAGAAGAGGTGAGAAGAGAAGAGGAAGAGAGAAGAAGGAGAGATGAAGAGGAAAGCAAAGCACAGGAGGATATGGCTGCAGGATTTGAGCCATCATTTGCTCAATCTGGGGAAGAGATCGAGAAACATCACAGTGCTAACATGGATTTTGGTGAAGAATATTCGACTCCACCCATTGGCATCAACACAGGGGGAGTTGCTGCAAATCAGGGAACGATATCGCCATTACATTATAGTGATGTGAGTAGGTTTGGTGCTGATGCTGAGGATATTTATGCATCTCAATTCCCAGAACATGAAGAATCCTCTCCATCTAAAAGGGAAAGGGCTGAGAAGGATGTTCCAAGTTTCCAAACTCCAAGAACTAACTCTGCTGGTCCTAGTGGAGGTAATACTAACTCAACAGCTTTTACACAACTGTTGAATGTTATGCTGGACTTAAAGAAGCAGATTTTTGGAATGGACTATGAGCTGAGGGATTTAAAGAAAGCGATGCCGAGTACTTCTGTGAACATGCAAGATCAAATCAACGCACTTAGAGTTCAAGTGGAATCAAATGAGAAGAGTGCATAGTTGATTTCAGTGAAGGAAGCTCTTGCCAATCTCGAGAAGACCGTGCAGACGCTCAGCAAATTTCATCTTGTTCGCATGCCAGAAGAGCCCTAAATCTTTTTCAAACCCACTCTTGACCACTCTACCTCCTTTGATGGGACAAAAATGGGGAGAGTATTTTGTAGATTTGAGATCGTTTTTTTTTTTTTTTTTTTTGAACTTTTATTTCGTTTAGACTATTTTGATTTTTGTTTGGATTTGGTTTGGATTGTCTATTTGAACCTCCATGACTTTATGCTGATTTGATGTTTGGATTCCTAGACTTGTGAATTTGCAGGATCATTATATTTATGAGGATATTTGTTATTTGACTAACATTTTTCTGTTTTACAGAAGTAATCCTCAAAATATACATGAGTTCTCTTTGCAGGTTATAAATTTGCAAATCTGCCGAGGTATTTTGTCACCATTAAAAAGGGGGAGATTGTTGAAGAAAAATCCATTGTAAGTTTTGAAGTTAACAAAACAACCTCGTCAATAAAGTCTGAAGTATCCAAGATCCAGTCGGTTAAGTCTGAAGAGTTCAAGACCCAAGCATTTCCGTCTGAAGATAGTTAGACCCAGAGTTACGGTCTGAAGTTCTCCAGACCTAAATCAAAGTCTGAAGACAGTTTGCAACTTTGCCAGGCTGACAGCAAGTTATTTTTATGGTTAAGGAAATTAAGATTTGGATATTATCTTCCCTAACTTATCCATGGAATATCTCTGGCTGTGATTGTGAGCTCGGAAGATTTTTTCTTCGGATTTTATCCGTTGAAGTTCAAGCGAATTTTTGGAAGGATCTAATTTTGGAAACTCAAGATTCTGTTTGTATGGGCGAACAGGATTGACGACCTGTTTTCTACTTATATCTTCGACAACGTGAAGATCACTTAAATTGATTCAGTCCAACGGGTTGATTGGATGAATTCTTGGAAAGTGCTAACGGGTATGGAGGCACGAAGGTTATTTAAGGTGGGTCGGAGTTGTTCCAAGGTAATGAGAGAATTGACAGAAAAATTTTGAAGTTAGGACCTCTGATATCTCTTGTTCTCAAAATCTCTCGTGCTCAAAATTGTGTATCAAAGAGAGTCACTTATAGTGCGAATCAGCAAGAAGCTGTTGGAGAGACTTTCTACTGAAGAAGTCTAGTTCGTGAATTGTAACAGCTCTCATTTGCTACATAGTGATTACAGCCAATTGGCTACCAGCGTGGAGAGTGGACGTAGGCTTGCAATAAGCCGAACCACTATAATCCTTGTGTCAATTTTCTCTTACCCTATTCTACTTGTTTTATGGATGCATGATCTATTTGTTTCTGATATGATTTTCATATTAAAGTATATTTCAGTAAAGGATAACAAAAGAATTCCATAATCACTTATTTACCCCCCTCTAGGTGGATTCACTAGCCTATTTCAGTTAGCTCACATGATTTAATTTCTTTAGGAAGTGATTACTTCCAAATGAGTATTTGAACAAGTGAGACACCTTCAGACACTCCATAAGAATTTAGCACATCATTTTGCAAACACAAATCTTTATGCCCCGGCACGGAACTAGCCAGCTAGCAAGCTAGCGTTATTAAAAAAGGAATAACACACTATAGTTATTTTTCAATTTATATGACTATATAATAAAGGCAAAGTATTGAATATAACGCTGGAATTTTATGCCCTAACTGGAAAGTGGGGGATTCTCATTGCATGAAGAGGGTTAGGAGTAGGAAAGGCAGTGTCTCCTTTTCCACGAAACTGTGAATGGTTGCCCGGAAAGATCATGTAACACAGTTTGGCATGTGGGGGTGGACCAAGTTGAAAGAGATTCTCAAATCTTGGTTAATGCCAAGCTTCTTTTGCATTACAGAATATTAGTTATCTATGCACCAATGTCTGGCCGTCCCAAATGCATGTTTTTGCCTAACTGTTGACTACTTTACACTCTATATATGATATAATAAGGTTCCTTTTCATTGGTTTTTCTAGCAATTTTCAACTGAAATGTTTCTTCCATCCAGCATTTTCCTTTCACATTGATCGGGTAAGCGAAGAAGAGAGACACGTTAGTAACTGCGAATGTTAGTCTTTTGTCTACGAAGCCGCTGTTTGAATGTCACCTTTTGTTAAATAATAAGAAAAATAAAGTAGAATCTTTAAGGGTTAAGGGTGCATGATGTTCTCTAATATATATTTTATTCCAATGGAAACTGGAGAACAACCCTTGGTTTTTCTTTATTTATTTTTTATGGCTGCCTAGTAACAATACCTAGAAGAACCCTAATTAGTTTACTTTGTTCCCGGTCGACTAATAGGACCTGTGCAGGCGTGTTAAAAAGAAAGATGCCAATTGAAATTGATTGCCGACATGTTGAAGATGCCACTTACCTAAAAAAGAGAGAAAAACGAAAGTGAAGAGAATTACAAACTATATATCCTGCCAAACCATTGACCATATTAAACGTCCTACACATTTTTAATAAAGGTGGGCACAAAATGTGCTTTTACCAGTTCTCAACTAAAATATAAGGAGAGTTACGGTTTTATCCTTGAAAAGTCACATGTTAGAGCATATGCACAAATGGAAAAATAAACCTCTCCGAAAGTTGAGGGACAGATGTGCGCTACACCGAAAATTTTGGGGGGTTTTTTGACTTTATTTTTGTACTTTTAGTTCTGAATTTGAATGTACAATTGCTTACCCTGAAAACACTTAACCCATTAAAGTACAGTCAAGATCTATTATAAAGCTCAAGGCTCCACCTTAAGTGAAGGGTAATTAGCTGATGAAGATCCTAACCGTGTGAATATGATATGGGTGGCCGAAATTAAAATTGAAGTTCACTGGTGCACAATAAAACAACAACTCATAAATGGAAGAAAGATAGGCGAGAGGAATTGAACTTGAGTCCTCTGACTCCGATATCATTGCAAAGTTTTGAGTGAAATACCATTTGCAATTCAAAAAACTTAAGCTATCGGAGTATGTTGTGAGGAGTATATTTTATCAATTGACGCCTTGTCATCTTTATTTTGGTTAGAATCTATCATATCCAATCGGTAGAAGGAAAATAAAAGCATGAGTAAAAAGTGATGTATGCGCGTGTATGGCTTTAGTGAATGCACTCTCTCTTTATCCAGCAAGATGGTCGCCTACTTGCTACAACTTTGCTTCATCATCCTCGTGACACATGGTCCTCCTGCTTTCACTTACCCTCTTAAAGCCAGCATTGCCTCTTGCCTTGACAAGGATCTCTGTGCTTGGTTTACGTGTGCTGTGTGCTTTATAAAGACGACCATTCTTATTTGTCAGCTTCTTCTCGATTCTTCTTGATCCTTTTATATATTGGACCACCTCGGAATTTTCTATCTAATGTTCTCTTTTATGTTGATTGGTCCAAAAATATCCTATAGGAAAGTCAATGAAGTTTCCTTTTAGCTGGTTTTATAAGAAATGTAGCATTGATTGGTACTTATATGGCGTCAAGAATGAGAGGGTGCATAAATTCATAGGTGATGATTGATGACTAAACTAGGAGACAAATCTTGATCATCAAGACACCAATGCTTAAAGGAGTGTAATGCATTTTTTTGCTGTAATGGCATGTGCCAGCTCTAGAGGTGAGCGAGTTCAAATGTTAAACACAAATTCCATCTAATGATATATAGTCACAAATTGAGTCTTGGGTAGACTATTAACCACTTTGCCACTTCACTTATTCATTGACAGATAATTTGTTGAACTTGCACAATTAGATGATTGCATTCTTATTTTACAACACATGTAACTTCAAATGAATGCTATTCTTATTGACTCGATGTTTTATTTTGTAAATATTATTTGATGCGGTCTAATTTGTCGTGCAATAGCTCATCATTTCAGATATTATATATGTATAGGAGGAGATCATTGACTATATACGTAGCTGAACCTATCAAGACTAGAATACACTAGCTCAAAAAAGTTATTTGGCTGTAAAAGTGATCACAAAGGGTATTAATAAATGAAAACCTGTATTCCGAAAATAAAGTGTCCCTTTTTCAAAACGTTCCCAAACCAAGGAATCATAATCTTGATTTTATTGTCGTTCCCAGAACGCTAACCTCCGTAAACACCAGAGAAAGCATAATGATGATGTCGTGTAACATGAACTCCTTTGATTTATCTCCATCAGGCCATTCCTTTTTGTTGGAACACCGTCTGGCATCTTATGTACTGACCCTTACGGAAGGAATAAATAATCTATAAAACTTACCAGGATGAGGGGGCACATTCAAATCATTTCCCACCTCAGATAGATGGAAGGATTCTACTGCGAGGCTCCAAGACATGCCACATCATCCTCCTTCCTTCTTTTTCCTTTCGTTTTTGGGAATAAAAACGAGTTGTTGTAGTCATTCTCTTTATTGGACCGAAGTCACAAAATGTCCAAGGGAACAATTTTTTTTTTTTTTTTGGCCTTAGCCACAATTCGCGCCACGACCTTTTCGAAGAAATGTCCCTTTTTTCTCTATCAATTTCATCACTGTTTCACAGCACTGAACGCATGGGATCCACATGGACTGCAATTCTCTCTCTCACCCACGAGCGAGTACAAACCTTATCTACACCTAAAAGAAAAATGAAGGGCGAGTACAAGCCCATGTGATTGTCCCTTAGAAAAGCCAAACTTGAAGTCCGATAATTAATTAAGCAAGATACTCAGAATCATCCTTTTAGAGCATATGCCTTTCCATACTGGCCTCTTCTTTTCTCGTATAGGGAAAAAAGCAATGATCCATCGCAGTCACGAAAGAAATCCTGTTGGGTTCGTGCTTAATGCTGATTTCAACTTTCGAACATGATTAGGGGGGCTTTATGTACTAGCGTGCTAAAAAAACCTCTCCTAGTTACTATGACTTTCTACATAGTCTGTATGTGGAATATCGATGTGAAAAGACGGGATTAGTATTTTTTGAAGTTGGAAGGAATATTTACATATTAATTTTACCATTTGTGACTGATACATCAACAAAACTAAGTGATTGTGATCCAAATTCAATGGCATCATCTAGTTACACAACGTCACCAAAATATAGTCCCACTTCAAAAGAACTAACACACACTTAACAAGCACGAGTCCAAGAAATATCCTCTCTCTCTCTCTCTCTCTCTCTCTCTCTCTCTAAAAAGAAGAAGAGGGGTTTCCTGTCGAGGATCTCCGAAGGTGGTGACCTTATATTACAACTCTATCTGTATTTCTATGCATGCATGCACATGCATGTGTGCATGCGAGAGAGAGAGAGAGAGAGAGAGAGAGAGAGAGAGAGAGAGAGAGAGAGCGAGCGAGTCAAATCAAAGGAGGGAGGCGCACAGTCATGGGACGACAACTGTAGGCTTGTTGATGAGCGACAGATGACAACCATCGTAGGTGGCAGCATTGTAAATGAGCTAGAGGAGGAATACGAAGGAAGAACAGAAAAGAAAATTAAAAAATGAAGAAGAATGTATCTGAAAAATTACAATTGTATGAGCTAACGTGTCCATCTTTAAAAGAATAATTTGAAGATGTAAATTTAGATTAAAGTCAATTTTTGGCCCCTGAACTTCCGCATTTATTTTCTAATCACATATCTCCGACTTCTAATCCAGTCTATTTTAGTTAACGTGTCCCTCAGACCCAACACCCGATAAGAGGGTTAGACGTCGAAAATTTTTCTGCCGACGTTGACTGGCTAATATGTTGGACTTAAAAACCCAAAAATGAAGTCTATATAATGGGATATTGAGTGATGAGATTTCTTGGTCCTTATGCTTCACTAGAGGCCATGTAAGATTTTTTTTATGGCTCCAAAAGACATGTCACCTTAAAATTAGACGATCAAGAGAGACATGATTAGAAAAGTACTAGACAAATTGAAAGTTTAAGGCCTTGTTCCGTAAAAAGTGCACAAGTTTGGAGACAAAAGTTAAACTTTTACTACAAATTTTTAATTTTAAACATATGATACCCCAACAGTGAAAGCAAATACTGTGGATTGCGGCGACCCTCCGACGCTAGGCACAATCGGCGGTAGTTGTGGAGTCAAGCAGCGGCTAGGTGAAGAATAGGGGGAAAACATCTATTAGGATTCAGACATTTCAATTCAATAGTAATTTAGGTCTCAGGTGAAAATTTTGATACTTGCAACGTACTTACCCATAAGAAAAGTATAAGCAACGACAAAAACTGCTACATGAGCACCGCCTTAATATGCTATTGATTCACGGAACATTTAGGTTGCAAATTGTGATATTCTGGTGAGATTTAAACTCAACATCAAGTGATATTCTACATGAGGTATTTAATTCATGTAAGTTATATGAATGGAGTTTCTCTTATGCATTTTTTTGCTTCCTTTTTGGATTCCCATGCACTCAAAATGGAGGAATTGTCTAGTCAGTCATAAATATATTGTTTTTTTTTTAATTTTAGTCTTAAATCTTTGTATGGAATTCAATATATATATATATTTTATTAATTTTTGCCGGAAATTACTGACGTAGCAATATGTCACGTAAGATGGTCAACAATGACTGAATCGCCTTATTGGCAATTTCTACCTAAAATTAACTGGAAGTATTCTAATGGAATTTCATGTAGATATTTAAAACTAAATTGGCAAAATTGAAAAAGTTTTGAATTGAACAAACATTTGTATGATAGGTTTAGGATTGATTGTGTAATTTTCCCCACTTAAAGCTGATATATGTGGGACTTAAGCACTTGCACACCACTACCATACAACCAAAATTCAATTAAACATAAAGAGAATTTTTCCTTTAAAGTGAGCTTCCACATAATAATTTTCCACCTTAATATATCACAAACCCTAATTTTAATTGATTTATTTAGGGCCCCTATCGAAGGATATGAATTTGTTCCCCATATTACTCATTATTAGTAGTGGCTAAGCCTTATTGGGCAAAGATAGAGTATTCTTGGATTGTGGAGAGGCACTGAAAGAGAGAGAATTGGTTGCGGAGGGAATATGCTTTAAAGCTAAAATAGAACACTTTGCTTCTCTAGCGTAGGGTTTATGCTCAACTTTCATTATAAAAACGATGGGAATTCATGTTGATATAGGAATAAAATACTAGACATGGGAACGTGGTATCTATTCCCTAATGAATATTAGGATAACTTGGTGATAACATTCTGTGCTTGAATGAGAATGACAAGATCTTTATATATGCAATTAACTAGATTAAAGGATGAAAAGGATAGAATATGTAAAACTCACGTCGAGCAGTCATTTTTTTTTTTTTTTTATGTTTGACTTGGAACGAAGAACTTTATATTTCAATTTAATAAGAAAAGATCTCATAGATGGAGGATCTAGAATCCAAAGAATTTACGACATGACATCATCCAAAGAATTTACAACAAGACATCATAGAATACTTTTGGGCATATATGGGATTAAGCTTTGTCTTTTTTTTTCCCTTTTTTCATAATATTATTGTTAGTTTTCCTTGGAGAAGAGGTCCCACCTACTTTGGTAATGGAGCATGGAATACCTAAAAATGCTAATTATTCTGAGCTCTAGCCCAGAAGGCTTCATCTTCACTATACCGTGTAATGCAAAGTTTTAAGTAGTCAACACATGTCACTGTCGCGACTAAATTTTTGGGTGCACTAGGTTAATGGACTACTAAGTCTAATTTAGCTTGGGCTCTCCCAAGCCCATACCAATTTGCGACTTAGGTTTAAATATCTAGCATGCAAAGGGGAGTTGTCACTAATCAGTTTACGGTAGGTCGATTAGACACTTAAGTAAAATAACGGGAGAATTATTTTACTCTTACGAACCAGAGATTTTGGATTCAAGGATTTGGTTACGTTAGATTTCTCTAACGTCCTTTCGGTACCTTTCTCTTTTATTTTAAAAAAAATTGTTTGGTAGACAGTTTGAATTGATTTTAATTCACTTCCCTAACATGTAAGGTAATCATGTGGGTGCGCAAGCCATCAAAATTTAACATCCAAATAAAGCGATGAATAAATTACAAAGTTTACCTCAAAGCAACGAAAGCATCTGCAATGTTAGATCAAAATTCACATTGATAGTCCTAGATATGATTTCTAATTAACACACAATTTTTTTTTTGTTTTCACTTAATTAATGAAAATCATGCAATATGCAACGCATGCTACTAATTTAATATGAAATGATATGACATAGCAGTATAGCCTAAGCTATATGACATGAGTAAAAGAAATGCAATAATTAAATGTGCAATCTAAATTAATCTAATGACTTAATTCTAATGACAAACAATTTCTAATTAAATGGTCCAAGCAATAGTCACTAAATGACGTGCATCTCATGAACCTAATTTTACATGACATGGGCAATTTTTTTTCCTAGAAAAAACATGCAGTCTATCTAAGGGAAATTATGTAAACCCTTAATTAATAAACCTGCAATCCTAACATGCAATGACGTGCAAAGAATGCTCTAATTCTATATGGCGTACAACATGCAACCTAATATGCAGATTATATCATGCGTTATTTAGTAAGTGACCTAATCTAATGACGGGAAAAGATTAATGTTACTATGCTAATATGTCATGCATTACCCTAAATATGCACTTTACTAATGACATATAATGAATGAACTAATCTTGTGTGGCACACATATGATTGATTTTTTTAATTAAAATTTGAAATTAATTGATTTCTTTTGATTTTTTGATTTTTTTTCAAAAATTTAAAATATGCAAGATATCCTTAAAATAAGAAATATTTTAAAACTAACCTAATCCTAACTCAAATATCTCTTTTTTGGATTTTTTTCTTTTACGAAAATAAAATCAATTAACCAACACAACGGCAAATCAGATAGGATAGGATTGATATCCAAAAATTGGTGAACCATATTTCGCGCATGAGATCGAGTTGACCAATTTTAAATAAATCGCGAATCGGATTCCGAGCATGATATTGGATTGTCGATTTTGCAAGGGATTGTGAGTCGGATTCTAGGCACGAAAATCGGACTGTCAATCCCTAATTTGATGGGCTATTTCATGTCGAACAATCTCGCTCTTACATTAAAGAATAATTACACTAAAAAGAACAAATAAAATAAAATAAGGCAAACAAATAAAAGGAAGAAAAAGCTACCTAAATTGATTTTGCCTTTTTTTTTTTTTCTTTTGTTTTTGTTTTTTTTTTTTTTTTTTTTTTTTTACTTTCCAACCTTGGGCTTGGGCTTGTGTGGCTGGTGATGGTTCATCATCAGTGGGTCCGGATCGTCGAAGGTCCAGTAGGGACGGCAGTGCGCGGCGAGGGAGGAGCAGCCGGCAAAAGAAGACCTAACAGTAGGGGGGCTCGGCAAGAGGCGGAACTTCTGGCTCAGGCCAAGACGTTGATGAAGTCACTCGGAGAGGGGGCAGTGACGTGCAAGAACGGTGGCAGCCGTCAGTAGCAGGTAAAGGGAAAGCTCCAGCAGCAAGTTGAACAGTAAAGGTCAGCGCGGGGACTCGCGTGCGAAGTAGAACGTGACAATGGCTAGGACAGAGCAGCGGCGTGCAGGCGAACCGGCATTTAGGCGAAGATGGTGGTGCTCGTGGCCGGCGAAGGTACAGCAGCAGCAGTGGAGCGTCGGGTCATCGTGGATCGACACAGTAAGGCGGTGGTCCGAAGAGATTGAACGGAGGCGGCGTCGGTGCTCAAGCATAGGGGTGAGGCAGCGGCGACTTGGCTGGTTGCTGGTGTTGCGAGGGAGCTCGAGCTCTGATGGCGGAGGCGATTCGACAGTAGGGGCTGGGTGTCGTTGCGGCAGCCTAGATCTGGATCTAGCGGAGGTGTAACGTCGGTTAGTGGCGGAGTGACAAGCAGCGAAGGCGTCGGGCAGAGATTGGAAGGCGTCGAGGGCTTTGGCTCGATTACAGCAGGTGTCGGCAATTAAGATCAGCAGGTGGTCGGAGGCAGTGGCAATGGTGACAAGCGAACATCAGCGGCTTCGCGACTTTTGCGAACGGCCTGACGTTGGGTTGGGCGACGGTGAGCAGTGGTGTCGTGGCTTTTAGCGGCGTCTTGGCTTTGAGCGACTGATGGTCACAGCAGCGTCAACGGGGCGCGCAGAGGTGTTGCTCAGGCGCGTGGTGGCTCACAGCGTCGTGAGTGCCAACGATTGATTGGTTGTCGCAAGTCGCGACTGAGCTGGGCAGAGGCTTTCGATGTCAGTGGATCGAGCAGCAAGGGGGAACTGGCGAAGGGCCCTCTGAAGAAGAAGAACAATGATTCTTCTTTTCTTTTTTCTTTTTTTTACCTTTTTTTTTTTCTGACTAGTCACTCTCACATCCCCTCCCTTTCTCTCTGCTCTGCCTTTTCACTTTTTTACTTTGCTTTCCTTTTTCCTTTTGTCAACCAAAAGAAACCCTAGAAAAGCCCCCCTGGCGTTGAACTCCGGGTACTCCTTTTATAGCAAAACAAAGTGCAATCTTTTTGTGAAAGTTGCATGTAACCTTCCGATAATCAAAATATTTTATTTTCCTCATCTCCTGATATTCTCCTCCGATTTTGTTGCCTATTGCCAAAGATAAGATTGCAATGCGATTTTCTTAAATTTCAAAAATCCACCAAAATCATATTAAATCTCCATTCATTCACAAGATAAGTAATTAAAAACAACGGGCTTGGGCCAATTTGTACTCTTCATGGGCTTGCCCGGCCTACCAAGTTAAAGCTCAGAACCACTAATTTGAACCCATCCACCACCGGTCCAATGCACCTAAATCTATAAGCAATTAATTTTTTTTAAAAGATAAAATTGACCCTTAATTTTCTATGCAATAAATAAATGATTAGATCGCAAAAATTTAGGTGTTAACAGCTGTTTCTCTTTGAAGGTGAGCTTGTAGAGATTGCCTTCAAAGACAAATTGAGACTTAAATTTTGATCATGCACATGCATTGAATGACTTCCGATTTTCGATTTTCGATTTTCGATTTTTTTTTTTTTAAATGAATTCCACTTTAAAATGCAATTTATATGATGCATGGAAATACTAATACAAATGCATGATGTGAAAAAAAGAAAAGAAAAGAATGTACCTACAATTTCTTACCAGTCAGTGTGGTAAAGTATCTTGAGGTACATGATAAATGCCCATTTACCCCACAAGTACCTAGTTTCCACTCAGGTTCTTTGAAGAGTCTAATAGGTAATAAATTGAGACATTAAGACTAAGAAGAACATTTATATCCAAAATGAAATGTTCAACAGAAAGAATTGAGACATCCAGATCCAGACTGAGATGTCATGATTTAAAAAAAAAAAAACTCGAAATATCTAGATCCAGACTAAAGTATAAAGAGAAAGCTCGAGAAACATTCACATCTAGAGTGAAATGTTTAACAAAAATAATTAAGACATTCAGATCCAAACTGAGATGTCAAGATTTTCAAACTTGAAATACCTAGATCCAGACTAAAGTATAATGAGAAAGGTCGAGAAACATTCACATTTAAAGTGAAATTTTTAACGAAAATAATTAAGACATCCAGATCCAGACTGAGATGTTAAAGGAATATACCTGGAATATCTTACCTTCAAGGAGGGTAGAGTGATTCAAGATAGTTGGGGTTACATGTCCAGGACCCGTATCTTTCTACGGTCGTCTAGAATAGTAATGGGGTTTTGTAAAAGGGATTGCTTTCCTAGGACCCGTACCTTTTTACTGTCGCCCAGTATGGCAGCAAAGTTTTGTAAGGAAACTGCTTTTTTAGGACCCGTACCTTTCTACGGTCGCCTAGTATGGCAGCAAAGTTTTATAAGGAAACTGCTTTCTTAGGACCCGTACCTTTTTATGGTTGTCCAGTATGGCAGTTGATGTGAATCGTTGCAAAAATATCGTTCTACGAAGGCCCAGATGGTGCGAATTGTGAAACCTCGACCTCCAATCAAACCTGTGATTGGCAACCTCGGTATGAACGTGACCTGTTGACGAACGTGTGTCAACCAACCAACGTTATAGACGCCACGAGCGAAAGAATTCGCTATCTCGTTCAATAAGTCGAATCGACCGTCACAAGGAAGCTTGATAAGGTCAAGTCCTCAAAAGAACAGTAGAAGAGAATTCTCTCAATTTTTCTCAAAGTAAAATCTATGTCTCCAAAGAAAGTCGACCAATCCTTAATATAGGCCTTCGAGTTGCCACACAAACCCTAAAACCAACCCTAGAAATCTAATATGTTATATTCTAGAATATATCTAAATAAAAGATAATGTATTTGACTTGGTCAAATATTTGATGACCAGATAATCAAATTTCGCCAAGATTTCCAAGATTCAAGATTTGATCTAACGTCATCTCCACATCAAAGATTACGCCATGAGGCCAACAGCTTGCCTGAATTGCCTGGCCCGTGCTCGAGTAATTGAACTAGTAGGAATAGACAATGGATCCCTAGCACCTCCTCCTCGATATGGCTTGATGTCCACATCATTCTCTCCCCGTGCAAAGGATTTGCCCTCAAATCATCACTAGCATCGAAAAGAGTCAAGTCAGAAACATTAAATGTAGCACTAACGTCATACTTACTTGGAAGATCAAGCTTGTAAGCGTTATTGTTAACTCTTTCTAACACCGTGAATGGTCCATCCCCTCGCGGTAATAACTTAGAATGTCGCTGCTCAGGAAATCGCTCTTTGCCCATATGAACCCAAACCCAATCGCCGGGTTCAAACACCAATTCCTTCCACCCTTTATTGGCTTGCCTTGCACATTGCTCAGTCTTGCGCTCAATATTTATGTGCGTCTTCTCATGCAATGCCTTGACAAATTCGGCTTTCTTTGCTCCATCTAAATCCACACGCTCATTAACAGGTAAAGGGGTTAAATCTAAAGGAGTTAACGGATTAAAACCATAGACAACCTCAAATGGTGTAAATTTAGTAACAGAATGCATGCTCCTATTATATGCAAACTCAACATGTTATTACATGAGAAGACCCGTACCAATCTATGGCCGCCTTGACAAAAAATTGATTTTCTAGGACTCATACCTTTCTATTGTCACCTGAATGGGGAAATTGCTTTTCCAAGACCCGTATCTTTCTACAATCGCTTGTTAGAGCAATAAATGTTGTCTAGGACCCGTACCTTTCTACGGTCACCTAAATAGGGATTCACTTTTCAGGACCCGTACCTTTCTACGGTTGCCTAAATAGGAAATCAATTTCTAGGACTCGTACCTTTCTACGGTCGGCTGAATGGATAAATTGCTTTTCCAGGATCCATACCTTTCTATAGTCGCCTGTTAAAGTAACAAATATTGTCGAGGACCCGTACCTTTCTATGGTTGCCTAGGATGAGGTTTTGCTTAGCTAAGACTCGAACCTTTTTCTGGTCACCTAGCATTGCGACATAGATCATTTGACCAGGATCCGAACCTTTCTTCGGTCGCCTTAATTAGACTGAATCTTGAGGAATATCTCTAGGGGACAACTCAATCAAGTGTTGATTAAGAGGGAACTTTGGGTTATGGAAGCATGTCGATTTGACAGGGGGCTTACGTCATGTCGATGAAAAGGACTCTGGGCAATGAAAGCATAGGTTGATAAAAGAAATTCGGGCTACATAAGCACGTCAGTTCAATAAAAAGGACTCTGGGCTATGAAAGTACGCCGGGTTAGTATAAATGGACACTTTGGGCTATGGAAGCACGCCGGGTCAATATAAATGGACACCGGGCTATGGAAGAACGCCGGGTCAATATAAATGGACACCGAGCTGCGGAAGCACGCCGTGTCTATTAAAAGAGATATTGGGCTACAGAAGCACGCCAAGTCAATTAAAGGGAGTTTGGGCTACGAAAGCACGCCAGGTCAAGAACTCCGGGCTACAAAAGCATGCCGGTTCAATAAAGGGGACTCTTGGCTACGAAAGCATGCCAGTCGGGAACTCCAGTTACGAAAGCACGCCGGGTCTATTTAAAGGGACATCGGGTTACAGAAGCACGTCAAGTCAATGAAAATGGACACAGGGCTACAAAAGCACGTCAGGCCAATATAATTGGACACCGGGCTACGGAAGCATGCCGGGTCGATGAGAGGGATAACTTGACCGAGTCAAGTGTCGATGCACTTGAGAGAGAATACCTGCACAATGACAAGTATTTAGAGTATGGGTAGAGATATACTTACTTGGTGATATCTCTGATTCTTGGGGATATGTCTCATGGAATTTAGATATCCTATGGAGGTCTCTTACTTCCCAATAGAAATAAATTTTGGAACATCAAGGATGAACCTTGAATGTTTGTGATGGTTTTTCATCTTCTGCTATCATGAGGCATTCGATTTGACAGGGGGCTTACGTCATGTCGATGAAAAGGACTCTGGGCAATGAAAGCATAGGTTGATAAAAGAAATTCGGGCTACATAAGCACGTCAGTTCAATAAAAAGGACTCTGGGCTATGAAAGTACGCCGGGTTAGTATAAATGGACACTGGGCTATGGAAGCACGCCGGGTCAATATAAATGGACACCGGGCTATGGAAGAACGCCGGGTCAATATAAATGGACACCGAGCTGCGGAAGCACGCCGTGTCTATTAAAAGAGATATTGGGCTACAGAAGCACGCCAAGTCAATTAAAGGGAGTTTGGGCTACGAAAGCACGCCGGGTCAAGAACTCCGGGCTACAAAAGCATGCCGGTTCAATAAAGGGGACTCTTGGCTACGAAAGCACGCCAGGTCAGGAACTCCAGGTTACGAAAGCACGCTGGGTCTATTTAAAGGGACATCGGGTTACAGAAGCACGTCAAGTCAATGAAAATGGACACAGGGCTACAAAAGCACGTCAGGCCAATATAATTGGACACCGGGCTACGGAAGCATGCCGGGTCGATGAGAGGGATAACTTGACCGAGTCAAGTGTCGATGCACTTGAGAGAGAATACCGCACAATGACAAGTATTTAGAGTATGGGTAGAGATATACTTACTTGGTGATATCTCTGATTCTTGGGGATATGTCTCATGGAATTTAGATATCCTATGGAGGTCTCTTACTTCCCAATAGAAATAAATTTTGGAACATCAAGGATGAACCTTGAATGTTTGTGATGGTTTTTCATCTTCTACTATCATGAGGCATTCTGAAAGGAATCTGAATGTTAGAAGCTCTTGGGTCTTTGAGAAAACATTACCTGTTAGATAGAATTTAGAGCAAAAATGCATTTACCAAAGAAATAAGCAATTAATGCTATGCTGGAATGCACACTTCAAAATCCATTGAGGTTTTTATCAATTCAATTAGGGTTCATAAATAATGACATTTGCATCACTCAAATTTCCACTGGAGAGATTTCAAAAAAATATTCCAATCTGAACACATGATTGTCATGGATGTGTCAAGTGATGGATCTTTCAATTTGAAAGGACTTTTTGCTCATCCTCATTAAAAGGGTCATTTCATCCTAACCTTTGATGCAGGATTTTTGACAATCACTCTATCTCACTGTCATCATATCAAACAAGGGTCTGAGCAATCTCGCAAATTATACAACCTTACCAATCTAAGAGGTCTTTAACAGGGACTGTAATGTGGGCTTGGTGAATGGCTTAACAAATGGGACTTTTTGAGTTAAGACTATTGAAAGATGACATTTCGCAATTAACTTGGGGTTTACAAGTCAAGAAACATACGAAATGAGGTAGAAATTGCCTTACTCGCACTTCTTCAAGCGATGTTTTTGAACATATGAACTTTTACGTTAATTAAAGTACCATAATCTGAAGAGACTTTGTAAGGGACGTAACATAGGCTTGGTTCATGGGTTGAGAAATGAAAGGATCATTAGGCCCAAAAAGTGTTTAGGGGGTCAAAATTGGTGATCATCACTTCAACTAATTTTCTTCTTCACAGTCGAAGATTTCCTTCATATCACAACTTCATCAATTGCAATATCTTAGCATTTGAGGATTTCTTTTTTTAGTACCGCCTTATTGGGGATACTACTCATTACATCAAGTGTTTCATTTTTATCTTTGGGCATTGGCCTTACTTTTACCAAGCATATTGCTTTTTCATACCCCCTTTTTTTGCACTTGCTTTCTTTGGATTCGCACAACCTTCATCCTTTGTCAGCATTTTAAACCATGTGGCTTGAATTTTTTTGTCTTGCCCCAATGTGGGGGGTGATCACCAACTGGGTTTAATATAAAATGAATTCATAGGCTTAAATAGGCTATGCAATGGATAAAAGTGTATAGGATAAAGAAAGAACTGCTCTTCGTTGTCCTAAGGCACTTCAATTACCGTATAAGTTACACTGTGAAAGCAATACTTGAAGATTGATGCAAGTGTGAGTAAGAACATTCCTATCATTCACTTCAAGTTTTGTCCTAGTATGGGATCATCCTTGACAGGGATAATTTAAAAAACTCTTCATGTGTGTGGGCTTAAAAGACTAAACAATAGGTATACTTGTAGTGTTTCGGGTAGAGGAAGAAATTGCCTTTCATCACCTCGGTTGACGTACCCTTTGCGAGATCGGCCTTTTCCTTATGGGCATGGAATTTTTCCACACAACTCACTGGGGGTTAGTGTATGAAATAGTGTATGGGAATAAGGCTCGCCTTTCATCATTCTAAAGTATCTCATTTGACACATTCAATTAATCTCACACAGTTCATTAGGGAAAACATGCAAGATTGATGCAACAAGTTTGAACAATTCAACTCATTGAGGCAATTCATTCACTCATAAAATTGCTTGCAGTTCAAAACATGAAACAACAAATTTCATCATGAGTAATATTTCTTAATAGCATCAGAATTCACTGAAGTGGAAAACTCATGACCATCCATTTCTGCTAGGATCAAGATACCTTCAGGAAGTACCTTCCTTACCACAAATGGGCCGCTGTAATTTGGAGCAAACTTGCTCCCAGGATCTTCCACTGGAGAATGATGGTCCTCTTTTACTTGCCCCAAATCTTTTTTATTATTGCAAGTACGCTCTAAGCCTGTTGATCACAAGTCAAGTTTATGATCATTGAATCTTGATATGCTATTTTCAGATGTCCCTTATCATAACAAGTTATAGAATTATGCTCTGAGACAAGAAATAAATGAGTAAGACAAATAAACAGGTTTAATCTACTACAAGCTTTGAGAAAAATTTTTAATCGTGAAATGCTTTTGTTTTCGAAAAAACTTTTGGGAGGAAGCATGAGAAAGTCTAATTCTCAGGATTTTTCAATGGATGATATTTTTTCATGGTTGGATATCGTCATTGGACTGGTTTGGTGTACCTCATCATGCTCTCAAAATTAGAAATACAATTGTAACTTCATTGAATAAAATCAAATGAATTACATTATTGGAATTGAAATTGTGATTCATAATCCCTAAAAAGAGAGTAAAAGAAGAAATCAAAAGCAACTCCTAGAAAGCAAAAACAATTCCTTAAAAGTGATAAGAATTCCTAGAAAGTGATAAAAATTTCCACGCAGGAGAATGTGCAAAAGTAACAAGTTACTCTTGCGGGCTAACGTCCCTGTCTTTCGAAGGTCCTCCATCATTGGCTCCTATGAGGAGGTCATTGAACAAACTTGAGATCCCTTCCCAGGCATTATCAGAGCTCTCTGTCTTTGGAGGCGTAGGATCGTCCATGCCATCCCATCCACATGGAACTATGTCAAGGGGGTCAACGTAAAAGCTGGGAGGGGCCAAATACTTCACCAAATAATCAAATTTGCCACTTGGCTGCCTTAGAGTGTCCATCACTTTTGCTTCATCCTGCTTTGTCTTAGAAACATTGTCAGGTTTGGCAATGACCAACAGTAGATTATCTTCCAGCTTAGGCATGCTGTCATCACTCAATTGGGTCTTGTCTTCCTGCTTCGGAACTACTATCTCGAGGAGAGCAGGTACAGGAGTCAAATCCGCTCGGAGGGATTGGATTTGAGCCGTCATAAGTTGCATAGAGGTAAGCAACTATTGGAGTTGGTCTTCCACAGTGGATATACAATTACGCATTTTAGTTTGGTTAGTCATTCTAGCTCTTGGTCGTGTCATAATAGGCGAACGTGAGGGATCCGTTATCACCTACATTGAAATGAACAAAAATATGTAAGCAGAATATGTAAATAGAGAGCTAATCCATGACAACAATCTATTTTTTAGTCAAGGAAAGTCCACACATGAGAAGGATTTCCTAAAAATGGACTAGAAAAACAAAGACATGAGAGCCCTTAGTAGGGACGGAATTTCCTAAACATGAACTAGGAAGAGTCAAGACATGAATTAAAAACAAATTTCCAATTTTTTTGATTTTCCAAATGATTCATTACATGGCAGTTTCGTAATTTTATTCCTAATTGACAAATGAATTAAATCAATGATTGACCTAAATTGTAATGGATTGACCAAAAGTACAACAAAATAAATGGCATGATATAGGGATAGAAGACTTATTTCACCAAAAAAAAATTAATGGCAATCACATAGACATGCGCATGGTAAGTGGCTCCATTTCTACTCTAGAAGGCTTAACAAGGTGGAGCCACAAGGATGATCAAACTAGCCACGGGCGTGTGGACTACATCAGGTCCTCATGACTTTGGCTTGGTCAAAGAGTTGAGCTAGGTCGTGGGCATGCTAGCCGAGGTGGGTACTCTTGACACCAAAAAAGAAATTTCGGGATCGAGATAGGCGACTCATACTACGGGCATGCGGTCAGAGTGGTATTCATCTTGATACCATTCTAGATAATCCTATGTGGTCCAGGTTCGATGGTGGGTTGTGTGTGCAAGAGTATAGTGCAACTGTAGGCATGCACAATAGTTTATGTTAAGCAACACTTCATATATGAAAATAAACCATACATTCCTATACCTCTCTACAAAGCAAAAGTTGGCAAACACTTACTCTCATACCTCCTATCCTACAATAACATTTAACACCTTAAATGTTAGGGATGTACCTAGGATTCTTGTTGCCAAACAAAAAAATATTGTTTCACATAAAAGAGAACATCGGCCTAAGTCCACTAAGAGTATTACCTAGTCCCCAGTGGAGTCACTAAGTTGTCGCGACCAAATTTTCGGGTACACCACTTAAAATTAGGCTAATGAACTACTAAGTCTAACTTAGCTCGAGCTCTCCCAAACCCATACCAATTTGCCACTTAGGTTTAAATATCTAGCATGCAAAGGGGAGTCGCCACTAATCAGTTTATGGTATGTCGATTAGACATCTAAGTAAAATAACGGGAGAATTATTTTACTCTTACGAGTTAGAGATTTTGGGTACGGGGACTTGGTTACGTTAGATTGCTCTAACGCCATTTCAGTACCTTTTTTCTTTTATTTTGAAAAAAATTGTTTGACAGACAGTTTGAATTGATTTTAATTCACTTCCCTAACATGTGAGGTGATCATGCGGGTGCGCAAACCATCAATTTAATACTCGGATAAAGCAATGAATAAATTACAAAGTTTACCTCAAAGTAACAAAAACATCTGCAGTGTTAGATCAGAATTCACATTGACAGTCCTAGATATGATTTCTAATTAACACGCAATTTTTTTTTTGTTTTCACTTAATTAATGAAAATATGCAATATGCAACACATGCTACTGATTTAATATGAAATGATATGACATAGTAATATAGCCTAAGCTATATGACATGAGTAAAAGAAATGCAATAATTAAATGTGTAATCTAAATTAATCTAATGACTTAATTTTAATGAAAAGCAATTTCAAATTAAATGGTCCAAGCAACAGTTATTAAATGACGTGCATTTCATGAACCTAATTTTTTATGACATGGGCATTTTTATTTTTCCTAGCAAAAACATGCAATCTATCTAACGGGAATTATCTAAACCTTTAATTAATAAACATGCAATGACGTGCAAAGAATGCCCTAATTCTATATGACGTACAACAAGCAACCTAATATGCAGATTATATCATGCGATATTTAGTAAGTGACCTAATCTAATGACGGGAAAAGATTAATGTCACTATGCTAATATGTCATGCATTACCTTAAATATGCACTTTACTAATGACATATAATGAATGAACTAATCTTGCATGGCACACGTATGATTGATTGTTTTTTTAATTAAAATTCGAAAGTAATTGATGTCTTTTGATTTTTTATTTTTCAAAAATTCAAAATATGCAAGATATCCTTAAAATAAGAAATATTCTAAAACTAACCTAATCCTAACTCAAATATCTCTTTTTTGGATCTTTTTTTTTACGAAAATAAAATCAATTAACCAACATAACAGCAAATCAGATAGGATAAGATTGATATTCAAAAATTGACAAACCATATCTCATGAGATCAGGTTGGCCAATCTTAAATAAATTGCGAATCGGATCTCGAGCATGAAATCGGATCGTCGATTTTGCAAGGGATTGTAAGTCGGATATCGGACACGAAAATCGGACTGTCAATCCCTAATTTGAGGGGCTATTTTATGTCGAACAATCTCACTCTTACATCAAAAAATAATTACACTAAAAAGAACAAATAAAATAAAATAAGGCAAACAAATAAAATGAAGAAAAAGCTACCTAAATTGATTTTGCCTTTTTTTTTTTTTTTTTTTTTTTTTACTTTCCAACCCTAGGCTTGGGCTTGTGCGGCTTGTGGTGGGTTCATCGTTGGCGGGTCTCGATCGTCGGAGGTCCGGCAAGGACGGGCAGAGCGGCGAGGGAGGAGCAGTAGGTGGAAGAAGACCCAACTGTAGGGGGGCTCAGCAAGAGGCGGAGCTTTGGGCTTGGGCCGAGATGCTGATGAAGTCGCTCGGAGAGGGGGCAGCGACGGGCAGGAACGGTGGCAGCCGTCAGCAGTAGGTAAAAGGAAAGCTCCAGCAACAAGCTGAATGGTGGAGGCCAGCGCGGGGACTTGCGTGCGAAGCAGAATGTGGCGATAGCTGGGACAGAGCAGCGACGTGCAGGCGAATCGGCGTTCGGGCGAAGATGGTGGTGCTCGTGGCCGGCGAAGGTACAACAGTAGCAGCGGAGTGTCGGGTCGTTGCGGATCGGCACGGTAGGGTGGCGGTTTGAAGAGATCGAATGGAGGCGGCGTTGGTGCTCGAGCGCAAGGGTGAGGTAGCGGCGGCTTGGCTGGTTGCTGGTGTCGCGAGGGAGCTCGAGCTCTGAAGGCGGAGGCGATTCGGTGGCAGGGGCTAGGTGTTGGTGCGGCGGCCCGGATCTGGATCTAGTGGAGGTGTAACGTCGATGAGTGGCAGAGCGACAAGCAGCGAAAGCGTCGGGCGGAGGATGGAAGGCGTCGAGGGCTTCGGCTCGGTTACAGTAGGCATCGGCGATCAAGATCAGCAGGTGGTCGAAGGCGGTGGCCACGGTGACGAGTGAACGTCGGCGGCTTCGCAGCTTCTAAGAACGGCCCGCCGTTGGGTTGGGCGACGGCGAGCAATGGTGTCGCGGCTTTGAGCGACGAACGGTCATAGCATCGTTAACGGGGGCGCGCAGAGGCGTCGCTCAGGCATGTGGTGGCTCGCGTTGTCGTGAGTGCCGGCGATTGCTTGGTTGCCGCAAGTCACGGCAGAGCTAGGCGAAGGCTTTCAACGTCGGTGGATCAGGCAAGAAGGGGGAACTAGCGAAGGGCCCTCTGAAGAAGAAGAACAGTGGTTCTTTTTTTTTTTTTTTTTTTTACCTTTTTTTTTTTGACCGGTTACTCTCACATCCCCTCCCTTTCTCTCTGCTATGCCTTTTCACTTTTTTACTTTGCTGTTCTTTTTCCTTTTGTCGACCAAAAGAAACCCTAGAAAAGCCCCCTGGCGTTGAACTCCGTGTACTCCTTTTATAGCAAAACAAAGTGCAATATTTTCTCGAAAATCGCCTGTAACCTTCCGATCTTCAAAATCTTTTATTTTCCTCATCTCCTAATATTCTCCTCCAATTTTGTCGCCTATTACTAAAGATAAGATTGTAATGCGATTTTCTTAAATTTCAAAAATCCACTGAAATCATATCAAATCTCCATTCATTCACAAGATAATTAATTAAAAACAACAGGCTTGAGCCAATTTACACTCTTCATGGGCTTGCTCGGCCTGCTAAGTTAAAGTTTAGAACCACTAATTAGAACCCATCCACTACCGGTCCAATGCACCTAAATCTATAAGTAATTATTTTTAAAAAATAAAATAAAATTGACCCCTAATTTTCTACGCAATAAATAAATGATGAGATCGCAAAAATTTAGATGTCAACAATCACTTATCTAGCCACCAATACATCCATTTTATTTTATGTTTTTTTTTTTTTTTTTACAAATTTTATTTAATACTAGAATGAGATCCACACCATGCACGAAATATAATGAATGAATGACTTTTTTTTTTAATTTCTTTGATGTACTAATTTCAAGGTGTCTACATTAAAAAAAAGATTATTTAAATACTTATAATATATCATATTAGTATCGCCATTTAACTAGCAAGTAGATATTTAAGATTGGAGGTTTGATGATCGATAGTATAGGTCATGTCATGAATCCACAATTACGCATTCAGACAAATCGATTTGTCAAAGAAATGAGGAAAAAAAAAAAACACTTAGTGAACAATTGGTGTTGCATGTCCCCATAGGTGTACTAACAATATTCATGAAATAATCAGTCAATGAATGACTATTGCAAAGAGTATAGCAATTGAATCAAGAACCTAGTATGGTCATATCAGCAAAATAAATGAACCATTCATTAGTTGTCACCAATATTAATGATGACAAGTTTGTGAATATTGTAAATTATAATCTTTAAATTGAATTATCGATGTACGATTGATTTATTAATAATAAACTTCAAGTTTAAATATGTAAATGTAACCTTGTAATAATAAACACAGAAAGAGTGAATATGTAGTTTTTAATATCGACTAAATACTACTATTTAATTAAATAGCAAAATGAAATTTTTATTACCCAACAGCTCAACTACTCCACAAGAATAAAAAAAATTCAAGTTAAATTCCCAAGCATGCCACGTCACCACTTCACTATTTTCCACCCACTCAATTCAATATGTTTAGAATAATAAGTTTTATTATTGCTTTAATTTTTGCCTTCTTTGAAGTATGTATTGTCTTTTGGTTAAGAAAAATAAGACTTAAGTGATCCCAAGTTCTATTTTACATGCGCTTGTGTTAAAATAATTCTTAACTTTCTCTTGTTATAAACTAGCCCACGGCCCACAAATTACGTGGATCTATTCCTTAAGTAAGGATTAACCGAGTATATATTAGCTAAAATTAAATACAACCACAATATAGTAAACCTATGTAGGAAAGTATGAATAGAGTTGTAGGTGAAACAAGAAGAACGAGAGCACAACAAAGTTGAAGTCACATGAAATCATCCAATATGTAAATGACAGCTTTGAAACAGAAGATATAAATTAGTATCTTTGATAATTTGAAATTTATAATTACCCCATTAAGGACTGTCATGTAATGGCAGAGATGTTATCCTTAACATTTTTTATCTTATTTCCATGCTGTCATTTATCGTTCGACAATCAACAAAGATTTGCTTAGGCCTTTCTAGCAATCACTCGAACATTTAGGCCTAGATCAAGATTTGTTGACCTAAACATGCCTTGAACCGCTCGTTCCTTTAATTTATCAATCATTTATCAACCACGTCTTGTATGGTTAAAGACTTTTTAAAACGTCCTTCAATCTTTCATAGTGATCAAGTTAAGAAAAGAGGGTCTAATAGTGCAAAATTGAGTCACATACCGTGGTAAGGCTAAATCTGACCATCTTAGAGAGAGGTACATGCAATATGATGACACCAAAAACTATCCATGATCACCTATTGCAGCATGCGATGGAAACAGACTAGGAAGGCTGATCCTCTCACGCGGTATCTCCTTCAAACGAGAACTGTCATCACTTTTTTTTCTCGTCTACAGGAAGAGGTGAGAAAGGGAATCAATGGAGCTACATAAGGAGCTTACATTTGATAGTTGCCAAATGGCCTAGAAAAGGTATCATCTTGCGACTGGCGCACCTTTCACAGGATGAGTATAAGACATCCATCATTATAAGCCACTACAGGGTCATTCAAAAGCCAGCCTCTGAGTGCCAACTAAGGCCAGTAAGGCCAGTATATTGACCCTTCCTAGCCAATGACTCAAAGTGAGTCCCTAGTTCTGCAATCCTCCCATATGAACAAAGTGCAATTTGGCGGGCACTCTGAACTGTACCGAATCTATGAGCAATCACCAATATTGTATACCCCTTATCAGATGGTCTAGAGCATCCTGGACAAGGCGCTCACTAACTGCATTTAAGGCACTTGTTGCCTGCACCAATCAATGAGCCAAAGAGAAGCAAAAGAGATCTATCTCGTCAATATTAGTATTAGAGCATTACTTAGTAGGGCTCTGGTGATAGCAATTCTCTGCAGGTAAAAACTCTCTCTCTCTCTCTCTCTCTCTCTCTCTCTCTCTCTCTCTCTCCCCCTCTCTCCCTCTCTCCCTCTCTCTCTCTCTCAATGAATATTTGATGCATTGATTAATCAATCAACACGAGTATTCAGATACACAAATCCACAACCAAAGTTTCTATTTCACCAGCCTCTTGCCTCCACTTAGAAGGCCTCCTTGCCCACCAGCTGACGTGTCATAACCTTTTCAACGAAAAAAGCATTTAGCAGACAATATATAGGAATGGTAGACCAGGAAAGCAAAACATGAGGACGCATTTAGACAACTAGGACAGACCCGTGGAAGAGGAATTACAAACCCGTGAGCATTAGCCACTTTGGCTGCCTTTATCACATCGTCCTTGGAAACATTATAATCGAGGACATAAGCAATACTTTCTCCAACAGACAACAGGAAAAAGAACAGGTTACCGAACCAATATAAAATCAGGAGCTAAATCTAAATCAAGTGCAAGAAGTACTGCAAAGTGTGTGAAGAAGTATAACATATATGGCTATATCTCATAAAAATCAATGGAACAGCACATAATACAAGCAAAAACAAATTTACCTACATAAAGTGCAGCACCAATCCCTAGAAGAGACAGATCTCTTTCCAACAAGAACTTCAAGATTTCAAAAACCTACTAAAGTTAAGCTGTTTTACACACACACTCTCAGTCCACTCAGATGTAGCAATAATATGCAAAGACAGCAGTCCAACCTGACAATGGACGTATACCCAGAAATGTCTCTCACTTGTCCCTTCTAATCATGCTAAGACAAAACTGACATTTAAAGAACGCTGAGAAGATCCAGTCAAAATAATTCAGTATCACTTAAGTATGACAACACCAGGGGGCACCTGATGAAGAAATGCTGCTCTAAATGTCAATTGTTACCAGCTTAATTTCTTACTGCTGATTCTAAATGTCAGATAACAGTCACTGCAGATGATAATGAAATTACAATGGAGACTAAAGATTGAAGATGTTAGCTAAGTAATCCCCCCAATTGATTCATATGATGCTTAAATCCTAAATTTGAGATGATAAATTGAAGAAAATACTTGATTTACAATGGAAACAGCCTCGGCCCATTCACTTTTATTGAAAGTTCGTACATCCTCTCCGGCGACAGTTATGTGACCTTCAGTCCGCTGCATGAATTAAAACAACTAAATAATTTTTCAAGGATGATGTAATGATTCAGCGTTAAAAAAGGAGATGGGAATGCTAAATATTTATTAGTATACCTCGTAAAAGCGAGCCAGTAACTGTATGATTGTAATTTTTCCTGCACCACTTGGTCCGACCAGACTACATGTGGCATCCCAGAATTTTATAAAATATTGTGACCGTAATTAGTGACCATTTGTTCATGATTCGTGGCGAGGCTCGGCCATGAGCTTGTAAGGGGTATATTTTGACAGAAAGAGACTTTGGCCATGAGAAGTATAGGGTTAGAAGTTGTACATCCCTAGACTCAAGTACGGGTTGTTTAATTTTTAATTAACCTAATTAAGAATTTGTTATTTTAAGAATTACAAATTTATTTAATTAATTTGGATTTCAAAGGCTTGGGCCGAATTTGAGTGGGCCTATGGCAAGCCAAGTGGGCCGACCACAAGCCCACAAACCCACAAAACCGTGGGCGGTCCAGCAAGGAGAAAGGGGGAGGAGTTGGCCGGTTTTGCATGGGATTTTGCATGCAAAACAAGTGTCAATTTGCATGAAAAGCAATGATTACAACCAATGATGAAGATTAGGGGTATAAAAGTGAAGAGTGACCGGTTTAGGGGTTTAGTTCGACGGTGAGAGAGAGAAGGAGAGAAAGAAAGAAGAGAAAGAAGGAGGAGAGAAAGAAAGGAGAAGCGCCAGTCGTCGCTCGCCCGTGTCCGTCTGTTCTTGCGCGTGTTTTCTTGAAATTAAGGCAAGATTTGATTCCCTTATCTACTCTTGCATGCTGTATTGTGAGTGTAGTGCTGTATAGTAGTGAAATTCGTGGATTGTAAGGGTTGAAGGTAAGGCTTTGAGGTGATTTTGCTTGATGCTGTCTTCTGTCTCGAGTGGATCCATGCGCGCCAGTAGCTTGTGAGGTCTTGCATGTAACTTTAGAGCGAGAATCTGACTTCGACTTCTTCATAAGACTTGTAGAACACATCTTGAACTACAACATACTAAAAATTGAGGTAAAATGGATGAGATTTGAGGGGTGAAACTTATTTTCTAAAAAGACGTTCGGATCTGGTGATGCATGTGGAGTTTTTATGAATTTGGCTGCTGTATTCGACTTTCTACTGGGAATATTGCTTCAATTTCTTCATAAAAATTGTAGAGAACATCAAGAGGAACAACATACTCAAATTTGAGACCAAACTAACATGAATAGCCTAGTGAAATGTCATTTTTCTTGAAGATGTGAAAACTGGATGAACAGTGCTTGACGCCAGCGACTTCGGGGGACCATAAGATGATATTTCTTTGGGTATTTCACCTTGATATCTAAATGAAAGTTGAAGAGAACACATTAAGCTAGAACATATCCAAAATCCAGAAGAAAAGAAGGAGAATAAGTAGGCCATATGGAGATTTTTCGGTAACAGAAAGGTCTGGAAGTTGCGGTACAGTGAACAGAGGCTTTTCTCAACTATAATAAATTATCTATAACTAATTTGGTCTAGGTATCTCATGAAAAACCTACCTTAGAGTCTTGTTTATTATGTGGTAAAATTTCATAATTTTTGAAGACCGTTTGGGTATTTAATTTTGAAAAATGGCGAGTTTTAACATTAGGCATTGATCTGGATGTAGCGGTGCCATGAACAGAAGATTACGACCACTGAAATTAATTATCTATAACCAATTTGACCTATATGTCTTCATGAAAAATCTACGTTAGCATCTTGGCTATCACGTGGTAAAATTTCATAATTTTAATTTTTGAAGACTGTTTGGATATTTAATTTAAAGAGATTATAAAGCTGTGCAAACTGTGTGTTCGAAATGTGTTAGCCGTATTATGTAGGTTATATCTTCTTGTGTGGAGATTTTTTGGACTTGAGTTCTTCATGAAAGTTGTACCTTTATGTCTTGACTGTTTTATGGTAAAATTTCATGATTTTTAGAGGTCATTTGGATATTTAATTGAGGAAAATGCTGAAACCGTGTAAGCTGTTGAACTCGAAATTGGTTTGCTGTGGTGTTGAATTTGTATCTTTTCATGTGTTGATTTTCAGAACTTGCTTCCTTCATGAAAAATGTGCCATTATATCTTGACTATTACGTGTACAAATTCCATAATTTTTGAAGGTCATTTAGGCATCCAATTTAGACATTTTCATAAATTATGCATGCTGGAATTTGCACAATTTTCAAAGAAGAAGGTATGAAAACTATTGTCGATTGCATGAACTAAATGTTTGGTATTATCCCAAGTGTTTTATCATATTGCAAGCATGATGATATTTGACATATCATGTGGATATTAAAAGCGTACATCGTGTCATATGCCATATGAAATTGGACCATGCATGTGAACATAATTCATGATAAATGAGAAGGCCGTCGGATGGTGTGAGCCGACGATGCCCCGGGAGTGTCAGGATGCCCGGCCAGCGAGTGTAAATGCCGGATGCCCAGTGGCCCTAGGGGCGTAATTCTGGATGGCCTCAGAGTTGAGATGCTCGGAGCGCTGGGGGTGCCGGAAGCACGGATGGTGTGTGCCGTGAATTCCTCGTGATGCCAGTTGGGGTGCGAGATGCCCGGAATGTGGGGGGCCGGAAGCCCGGATGATGTGTGCTGGGGATGCATTAAAAGCCAATTAAAATTGTGGAAAATTGAATGATACATATGCATATGGTGACATGTATGCATGGGCATTGAAGGATATATATATATATATGCATATGGCGATATGTATGCATGGGCATTGAAAGACATGAATGCATGGTGTATGCCTCGAGTATTGAATGACATGTGTGCATGTGCTTTGAAAATATATATATATATATATATATATATATATATATATACATACACATGATATATGCATAGATATGTGATGATGTACTTATATATAGTGCAATTACATGTAAATGGCTACAAGGTAAGTGGTGTATTGTATGCATGAGATGATATGTGCTTCATTGCGATGTCTTGATTGTCTTGTATGATGCTTGAGTAGCCATAGGGAATTAATTATCTGCTGAGTGGTTGTACTCACCCCTTTTGGGGACTAACATTTCAGCTTAGCAAGATGCCACTGGCACCTGTCGCACGTGGTACGTTCTATGGTATCCCTATGGATGTAGAGGTCAAGTGTACGGAGCATCCTTGCTTAGAGATTCCTGGATTGATTTTGTTTCGAGTACGCATTGTGATTTTCTTTGATGCGGGCCTCCCTGGTGGCCCGGTGACACAAGAATTTCTGTCTGTTCATGTTTGTCGTGACGGGACGATGAGGGGGTTGTTCCCGCCGCCGCCGGCCGATGCACCCGGCTGGGTGTGAAGAGAGCGTGTGACTGGTGTAGGCTGACACTTTTTGGAAGGTCAACACGAGATGATGGACCAGTTGATCGAAGGCCTCAGAGTCGAGTACTTTTGTTTCTAGCCGAGCCTACTAGTAGCTTGGGCTTTTTGTTGTATCGACTTACCCGATGTGCATCTCTTGCTATGTAGCGTGTTCAGGCCTTATGTTTTTACTCTGATGGACTAGTAGGTGTGCATTGTGATGTAAGTCGATAGGGAAGGAAATGAAGGTGTTTAAATTTTACTTCCGCTGTGAGATTTTGCGGTGGGACCGCTATAAAAAAAAAATAATGCCTAAGAATTTATGGCTTAACTTAAACTTTGAAATAGAAATAGGAGACTATGGCAGCCTCAGGTGGTTCAGGAGCGCTACAGCCTTCTGTTCGCGTGTTTGGTATCAGAGCAATGGTTATAGATTGGAGTGATAAGGAGCCTCAATTGGAAATTGAGGAATAGGATGACAATGCACACCATAGGATACTAATTGGAGTAGTTGTCTAACTTTGAACAACGAGTGATGGGTATTCACTCGTATATCTCTATTAGACTATAATGAGTTCCTTTAGGTTGTCAGTAACATGTATATATTACTTATATAGTTGTAGTAATTTTAAATGGAGACAGTGAGTCTCAGATTATTCCTGAGGCAAATGCTTGGAAACTGCAGGAAAAGCATGGTACGAGCTGGAGGTGCTCAACCATCGAGGGCTAAAGCCTCTGCTGCAAGGGCTGAACCCCGGATGGAAGATATCCTGCAGGCATTGGCCAATATAGGAAATCTGATGGAAAGACAAGGGCAGCAACAACCTGGAGCAGAACGCCGTACTCAAGGACTGGTGGAACAATTTTTGAAGTTAAAGCCACCTAAGTTCAGTGGAATGGGAAGTCCTGAGGAGGCGGAACATTGGATTGATAGAATGGAACAAATTTTCAGGTTGTTGAACTGCAATAATGCTGAGAAAATAACTTTGGCAGAGTACCAGCTGGAGGGAAATGCAAAATTTTGGTGGAGAGCTTCGAAAGATACAATCTTTCCACCAGGTACTGCTGTGAATTGGGATGAATTTGTTAGGGCTTTCAATAGGAAGCATTTCTCTGATTGTGCCAAAGATAGGAAGATCACTGAATTTGTTCAGTTAGAACAAAAAGAGCTGACTGTAGATCAGTACGAGGCTAAATTTTCTAAATTATCTAGATATGCTCCTAGATTGATTGAGGATCAAGGGGAGAAAGCTAAGAGATTTCTGAAAGGGTTGAGAACCAATATTAGGAAACAACTAGTGCCATTGAACATAAGAGATTATACTGAGGTCTATGAGAGGGCACAGTTGGTAGAGCAGGAATTGGAAAGGGAACAATCGGAGAGTAAGAAACAATGGTCGTTTGGTGATGTGAGAAGAGGTAAGAGACCCTATGTGGCATCCAAGAATTTCGACAACCCTCGAGGATGTGATAACTATGGCCGATCGATAAAGACATTGACAGACTTTAGTCAGTGGTTTAATAAGTTATAATTGAGCCAAAGGCCGAGTAATTGATGAATTATAGTTTTGTATGCTCACTTATGACCACGATGTGTACTAGAGAATAAATTGATGAACTGTGAGACCATGAGGACTAATGAGCTACAAATGGACTGTCCTTGATTGACATTGTAGCCATGTTATGTGGCTAAGTTAATATTTGTAGTTAACTATTTATAAGTTAGGATTAGAAAATTAAATTTGGATTAGAAATTAGTTTAGGATGGCTTAAGAATTTGGGCCGACGGCATGGACCCTAAGGGGATTGGATTGGGCCGAATGAAATTGGGCCAAGAGGGATGGACTTGGGCCAAGCCAAGCCCATGAAGACTTCAGCCAAGCCCATGGGAGTGGCTGGCCAAGGCTTCTTGTGCAAGCCAAAGGTAGCCGAGAGAGAGAGAGAGAGAGAGAGAGAGAGAGAGAGTCCATGTGGCATTTGCTCCTTGCCAAGTGTCCAATTGCATGGCATTTCATCATTACCTCTAATAATGTTTAATTAAGAGTATAAAAGGGAGTGGCCGGTTATTGAGAAGGGTCTTCGACGGGGCTAGAGAGAGAGAGAGAGAGAGAGAGAGAGAGAGAGAGAGAGAGAGAGAGAGAGAGACGCGAGGGAAAGGAAGAAGAAGGAGAAGCAGTGCCGTCCGAGTGAGCTGTGCCGTGGTTGCTGCTGTTTTCTTCACACATTTAGCTCAATTCTAAGGCAAGATTGGTCTCTCAACTGCTCATGCATGCTGTGGTCTTGTTGTTGAGTTGTTTGCTGGACGAAATTGTGGGATTATTCGGTAGAAATTGAGGTTTTGAAACTGTTCTTGCTGTGGATGTCATTCTGCCCGAGTGAACATGCATGTATCCGAAACTTGTGTGAGCTTGTAGATAATCTTAGGGTTAGAATCTGACTTCGGTTTCTAAACAAAAGTTGTAGAGCAGGTCTTAAGGTGTAACATACTCAAAATTGAAGTAAATTGAATAAGCTTTGAGGGGTGAAATCAATTTTCTAAGGAACCAGGTGAAAATTGGCTTGCATGTCGACCTTTGTTGCTTGTGGGTTGCTGAATGTGATTTTCTGTTGGATATTTCTCTTTGACTTCTTCATATGAAATGTTGAAAACATTCTGATGAACAACATATCAAAATTTGAGACAAATCTAACTGGTGTAACCTAGTGAAATTCATATTTTCTCAAGAACGTGGATTCTGGATTGTTTCTGTGGAAAGTCAGTAGGTCGTGTGGGTCATAAGATGACTTTTACTTGAGAATATTGCTTCGACCTCTAAAGGAAAGTTGAAGAAAACATGTTAAACTAGAACATATCCAAAAATCAGCGGAAAAGAAGAAGGTTAAGTTGCTCAATTGATGAGATTTCATTGATGGTTGTTTTCTGTACGGTTCGGTGATTGTGAACAGGAGCTTGTGATTTTTATAACAAATTATGTAAGACGAATTTGATGTTGATGTCTTCATGAGAAACGTAATTTAGACTCTTGGCTATAACATAGTGAAATTTTGTAATTTTTGAATGAGATTTGAATATTTAATTTAATGAAATTCGAGAACCGTGTAAACTGGGAAGTCCTAAACTCTAATCTGTCTTGCCGAGCTTATATCTTTTTATGTGAGGACTGTTTGAATGTAGTTTCTTAATGAAAGTTGTGCCTTAACGTCTCAATGATGATGTGGTGAAATTTGATGATTTTTAGTGGCCAATTGGATGGTCAATTTAGTTTTCTTCTGCGATTGTGCAAGCTGTATTGCTCGGAATTTTCTGTGTTGTAATGGCTGAATAATATCTTTTTGTATGTTGACATCCAGAACATACTTTCTTCATGAAAAGTGTGCTATATTGTCTTGACTATCATGTGTGTGAGTTTCACAATTTTTGAGAGCCATTTGATATTTAATTAAATCATTTTTCTGAAATTATACATGCTGAATTTTATGCCTTTATAAGGGAAGGATGGGAAATTTATTAGATGGAATTGTTTATGTGAATTTCATGCTATATGAGTGAATATGGTTGGCATTTGCATCTTGTTATGAGTGATGAGCATCTTGTTGTATGTTCATGAACCATGCATGTGAGAAGGCCATCGGATGGTGTGAGCCGATGATGCCCCGGGAGTTGTCGGGATGCCCGGCCAGGAAGTGAAAATGTCGGATGCCCAGTAGCCCTGTGTGCGTAAATCTGGATGGCCTCGGAGTTGAGATACCCGGAGCGTAGGGGATGCCGGAAGCACGGATGGTGTGTGCTGTGAATTCCTCGTGATGCCAGTTGGGGTGCGAGATGCCCGGCCAGGGAGTGTAAATGCCGGAAGCACGGATGGTGTGTGCCGTGAATTCCTCGTGATGCCAGTTGGGGTGCGAGATGCTCGGAATGTGGGGGGCCGGAAGCCCGGATGGTGTGTGCCAGGAATGCATTAAAAGCTCACTAATACTGTGAAAATTGAAAATGTGATGTGCATCTGGTGAAAATTTGGTATGCATGGACATTGAATGGTATATGTGCACATGGTGAAATATACGCATCGCGTTGGATGGTATATGTATGTGCATGTGATGAGATGTATGCCTGAGTGCTGATGATTTATATACATGGTACGAGCATGAGCACTGAATAAAGAGTGCATGACTGATTGAGTATCTATGGCTTAATGGTCGGCATATGCATAACTTCACCTGTTGATGCTGTTTGAGTTACTATTATGTAATGATGTGACTTGTTTGACTGTCTTGTGTGTTGTATGAGTAGCCATAGAGATTATGTCTTTGCTGAGTTGATATACTCACCCCTTTTTGGGGAAATACTTTCAGACTAGTTATGCCGCTCGTTCCAGTCTCTCCGGGTACTTTCTACGGGATCCCTTCGGATGTGGAGGTGGGGATAACCCAAATAGACAGCCCGATCGTCCCTGGACTGATATTTTTCCGAGTACGAGTGATTGTACGATTTGAGGTAGGGCTTGAGGATGGCCCTATATTTCGGGAGTTCATCTCTGTCTTTGTGCAGCGAGACGGAGTCATGAGAGGTATGCTGCCACCACCACCGTCTGGCGGACCAGGGAGGAGGAGGTAGGGCCAGGAGAGGAGCTGGGAGAGAGCTGAGGACTGATATTTTTTGACAAACCAGGACTGAGAGATGGATTGAGCCAGTTTTTGAGGGTTTTTTTGAGGGGTAGATGGGTTTACTCTTTTTGAGTTTAAGCCATGTCAGTATGAGTTGGCTTTCTGTTAATATGTACCTACCCTGAAAGAATCCATCTTATAGTTATATAAATAAAAGAGGTCCAGTTTTACTATCCTATGATTTTTAGTGTGTGCATTGCTCTTCTTGATTTTATGAAAGGAGAATTTAAGGGAGATGATTTCGCTTCCGCAAAAGTCGAGTGCGCTAGGACCATTCGTTTGTTTTTTTTTTTTTTTAAAAAAAAAGAGCCTAAGGGTTTACAACTCAAAGTTGAATTCAAATGATTTAAAGGATGACTGTAGCGACCTCAAGGGGGTTATAGGGGTGTTACACCCTATATAGGTCAAGGACTGCCAGGTCAATCTAAAAAGAAGGGTAAATTTGGTAAAAGTAGGGATAGCCTGAATTTAGGGAGAGCACCTAATAGAAATGGAGAATGTCCAAGGTGTGATAGACGACATGGCCCAGGACCCTGCATAGGACAACTAAAATGCTATGGTTGTGGACAAGCGGGTCATCTTAGGAGAAACTGCCCGCAAGAAAGGTCGCAGATGAGTGTTAGTTCGGTGCGACAAGCACCTGGTAGTGCTGTTATGCCAAATCCACCAAGAAATCCTAAGAGGCCACCAGCACAAGGAAGGGTGTATGCGATCACCCAAGAGGAAGCGGAAGCTTCCAAAAATGTTATCTCAGGTACGATTCTTATAAATGATAGAAAGGCATATGCATTGTTTGATACGGGTGCTACGCATTCGTTTATGTCTGAAAGATATAGACAATTGAATAAGATAGAAACTACGCCTCTTGAGACGCCTCTTTGTGTTTCTACGCCTTTAAAGAATATGATATTGTCTATTTGGGGTGTGAAAAGCGTAAGATAAGCTGTGGGAGGAAGAGATATGGAGATAGACTTAGTCGTAATGGTCATGTATGATTTTGATGTTATCATAGGAATGGATTGGCTTCATAAGTATCAAGCCAAGGTAGATTGTTATAGAAAGGTAATTCGATTTACCTTACCTGATCAGTCTAGTTGTGAATTTTTGGGAAGTCAAACTCACTTATCTGTACCACTTATTTCAGCAATGGAGGCTTGTATGTTACTTGATGAAGGATGTCAAGGATATCTGGCCATGGTTAAAGATCATACTCAAGAAGAACCTAAGATTGAGGAGATTAGGGTAATTAATGAATTTCAAGATGTATTTCCCGAGGAATTACTTGGATTGCCACCGGAACGGGAAATTGAGTTTGAAATTGAATTGATGCTTGGAACAGCACCAATATCTAAAGCTCCTTATAGGATGGTGGCACTAGTAGAACTGAAGGAATTGAAAGTGCAATTACAGGAGTTGCTTGATAAAGGATTCATTAGGCCGAGTGCTTCACCTTGGGGTGCACCAGTCTTGTTTGTGAAAAAGAAAGATGGATCAATGCGCTTGTGCATTGATTATAGGCAACTGAATCAAGTGACCGTTAAGAACAAATACCCTTTGCCTAGGATTGATAATCTTTTTGACCAACTCCAGGGAAGCTCAGTTTTCTCTAAAATTGATTTGTGGTCGGGATACCATCAACTAAGGATTAAGAAAGAGGATATTCCTAAGACTGCGTTTAGGACTCGTTATGGACACTACGAGTTTCTTGTTATGCCATTTGGATTGACGAATGCACCAGCTACATTTATGGATCTAATGAATAGGGTGTTCAAACCTTATTTAGATCAGTTTGTGATTGTTTTTATTGACGATATCTTGGTATATTCGAAAGGGCCTAAAGAACATGAGCAACATTTAAGAATAGTTTTGCAGACTCTGAGAGATCATAAGCTGTATGCCAAATTTAGTAAGTGTGAATTCTAGCTGGACCAAATAATATTTTTAGGACATGTAATATCAGGAAAAGGAATTGCAGTGGATCTAGCAAAGGTTGAGATGGTGATAAATTGGCCAAGACCGACCACACCTATTGAAATACGAAGTTTCTTAGGATTGGCTGGTTATTATAGGAGATTTATTGAAGGATTTTCACAATTGGCAGGACTTTTAACAAAATTGACTCGAAAGAACACGAAATTTGAATGGAATGGGGAGTGTGAAAGGAGTTTCCAGGAACTTAAGAGAAAGTTAACCTTAGCCCCAATTTTGACTTTACCGTTTGGATCTGATGGATTTATAGTGTATAGTGATGCATCTCACAAAGGACTAGGATGTGTTTTGATGCAGCATGGCAAGGTCATAGCCTATTAATCTAGACAATTGAAACCTCATGAATTGAACTACCTAACGCATGATTTAGAATTAGCTGCTATAGTGTTTGCCTTAAAGATATGGAGACACTATTTATATGGGGAAAAGTTTGAAATTTATACGGACCATAAGAGCTTGAAGTATTTATTCTCTCAAAAGGAGTTGAACATGAGACAAAGGAGGTGGATGGAATTATTGAAGGATTATGATTGTGAGATACAATACCATCCAGGAAAGGCGAACAAGGTAGCGGATGCTCTTAATCGTAAGTCAGCCATGGAAATAGCTAGTTTAAGAACGGCTGAGTGGAGCCTATTGAAGTCAGTAGCAGACTTAGAGTTTAAATTAAAAGTGGATAGCCTTACTAGTATGCTTAGTGCGTTGAGAATTGAACCTGAAATTATTCAGAAAGTTAAGATCTTACAAAAATCTGATCCGGAAATTATGAAAGTGAAAGATGCAGTGACTTTAGGGAAAAGACCAGAATTTCAGATTTATGAAGATGGAGTAGTAAGATGTCAAGGACGACTTTGTGTTCCCGACAATGAAGAGTTAAAGAAGGAAATTTTGTCGGAGGCACATAAAAGTAGTTACAGTATCCACCCAGGTAGTACCAAGATGTACAAGAATTTGCGTCAGCAATTTTGGTGGAATGGTATGAAAGCAGATACGGCCAGGTACGTATCTCAATGCTTAACATGTCAATAGGTAAAAGCAGAACATCGCAAACTTGCAGGACTTTTGAGACGGCTAGATATACCAGAATGGAAGTGGGAACATATAACAATGGACTTTGTACAAGGATTGCCAAGGACGTCAAGTGGTCATGACTCTATTTGGGTAATAGTAGATCGTTTAACTAAGTCCGCTCATTTCTTAGCTGTTCACACAGATTACCCAATGAATAAATATGCAGAGTTATATGTAAGCCAAGTGGTATGCTTACATGGTGTTCCAATAACTATTACCTCAGATCGAGATTCAAGATTTACCTCGAATTTTTGGAGGAGTCTTCAAGATGCCTTGGGAACTAAACTTCAGCTTAGTACTGCTTTTCATCCCCAAACAGATGGACAAACAGAAAGAGTAATTCAGATATTAGAGGATATGTTAAGGGCTTGTGTGATTGACTTTAAAGGAAACTGGGATGAGAGACTGCATTTGGTGGAGTTTGCTTATAATAATAGTTACCAGAAAAGTATAGGTATGGCTCCCTATGAAGCGTTATATGGGAGGAAGTGTAGAACTCTTGTTTGTTGGAACGAAGTAGGTGAAAAGAAATTGACAGGACCTGAGTTAGTTCAAGTTACTACTGAAGCTGTTGAAATTATCAGGAAAAGACTTAAAATAGCTCAGAGTAGACAAAAAGACTATGCAAATAAGCGTAGGAGACCTTTAGAGTTTAGTGTGGGAGATCATGTATTTCTTAAAGTATCCCCAATGAAAGGAGTATCTCGATTTGGAATAAAGGGTAAGTTGAGCCCTAGATTTGTTGGACCTTTTGAAATACTAGAAAGAATTGGAGATGTGGCTTATCGATTGGCATTACCTCCAAAATTGGGAAATTTGCATGATGTGTTTCATGTGTCGATGTTGAAAAAGTACCAACCGGATCCCGGTCACATACTCGATCATGAAGCCATCAAAGTGGATGAGAAAGTAAGATACATTGAAGAGCCTGTGCAAGTATTGGATCGAAAGGAACAAATTCTCAAGACCAAGAGGATTCCATTGGTTAAGATTTTATGGCGATACCATAATGTAGAGGAAGCCACTTGGGAGAGTGAAAATGAGATGAGGAAAAGATACCCTCACTTGTTTAAGGAGACATAAGTTTTGTCTAATTTTGAGGACGAAATTCTCTAAGGAGGGGAGAGTTGTGGCATCCCAGAATTTTATAAAATATTGTGATCGTAATTAGTGACCATTTGTTCATGATTCGTGGCGAGGCTCGGCCATGAGCTTGTAAGGGGTATATTTTGACGGAAAGAGACTTTGGCCATGAGAAGTATAGGGTTAGAAGTTGTACATCCCTAGACTCAAGTACGGGTTGTTTAATTTTTAATTAACCTAATTAAGAATTTGTTATTTTAAGAATTAGAAATTTATTTAATTAATTTGGATTTGAAAGGCTTGGGCCGAATTTGAGTGGGCCTATGGCAGGCCAAGTGGGCTGACCACAAGCCCACAAACCCACAAAACCGTGGGCGGTCGAGCAAGGAGAAAGGGGGAGGAGTTGGCCGGTTTTGCATGGGATTTTGCATGCAAAACAAGTGTCAATTTGCATGAAAAGCAATGATTACAACTAATGATGAAGATTAGGGGGTATAAAAGTGAAGAGTGACCGGTTTAGGGGGGTTTAGTTCGACGGTGAGAGAGAGAAGGAGAGAAAGAAAGAAGAGAAAGAAGAAGGAGGAGAGAAAGAAAGGAGAAGCGCCAGTCGTCGCTCGCCCGTGTCCGTCTGTTCTTGCGCGTGTTTTCTTGAAATTAAGGCAAGATTTGATTCCCTTATCTACTCTTGCATGCTGTATTGTGAGTGTAGTGCTGTATAGTAGTGAAATTCGTGGATTGTAAGGGTTGAAGGTAAGGCTTTGAGGTGATTTTGCTTGATGCTGTCTTCTGTCTCGAGTGGATTCATGCGCGCCAGTAGCTTGTGAGGTCTTGCATGTAACTTTAGAGCGAGAATCTGACTTCGACTTCTTCATAAGACTTGTAGAACACATCTTGAACTACAACATACTAAAAATTGAGGTAAAATGGACGAGATTTGAGGGGTGAAACTTATTTTTTAAAAAGACGTTCGGATCTGGTGATGCATGTGGAGTTTTTATCAATTTGGCTGCTGTATTCGACTTTCTACTGGGAATATTGCTTCAATTTCTTCATAAAAATTGTATATAACACCAAGAGGAACAACATACTCAAATTTGAGACCAAACTAACATGAATAGCCTAGTGAAATGTCGTTTTTCTTGAAGATGTGAAAACTGGATGAACAGTGCTTGACGCCAGCGACTTCGGGGGACCATAAGATGATTTTTCTTTGGATATTTCACCTTGATATCTAAATGAAAGTTGAAGAGAACACATTAAGCTAGAACATATCCAAAATCCAGAAGAAAAGAAGGAGAATAAGTAGGCCATATGGAGATTTTTCGGTAACAGAAAGGTCTGGAAGTTGCGGTACAGTGAACAGAGGCTTTTCTCAACTATAATAAATTATCTATAACTAATTTGGTCTAGGTGTCTCCATGAAAAACCTACCTTATAGTCTTGTTTATTATGTGGTAAAATTTCATAATTTTTTAAGACCATTTGGGTATTTAATTTTGAAAAATGGCGAGCATTAACATTAGGCGTTGATCTGGATGTAGCGGTGCCATGAACAGAAGCTTACGACCACTGAAATTAATTATCTATAACCAATTTGACCTAGATGTCTTCATGAAAAATATACTTTAGCATCTTGGCTATCACGTGGTAAAATTTCATAATTTTTGAAGACTGTTTGGATATTTAATTTAAAGAGATTATAAAGCTGTGCAAACTGTGTGTTCGAAATGTGTTAGCCGTATTATGTAAGTTATATCTTCTTGTGTGGAGATCTTTTGGACTTGAGTTCTTCATGAAAGTTGTACCTTTATTTCTTGAATGTTTTGTGATAAAATTTTATGATTTTTAGAGGTCATTTGGATATTTAATTGAGGAAAATTCTGAAACCGTGTAAGCTGTTGAACTCGAAATTGGTTTGCTGTGGTGTTGAATTTGTATCTTTTCATGTGTTGATTTTCAGAACTTGCTTCCTTCATGAAAAATGTGCCATTATATCTTGACTATTACGTGTACAAATCCCATAATTTTTTAAGGTCATTTAGGCATCCAATTTAGACATTTTCATAAATTATGCATGCTGGAATTTGCACAATTTTCAAAGAAGAAGGTATGAAAACTATTTTCGATTGCATGAACTAAATGTTTGGTATTATCCCAAGTGTTTTATCATGTTGCAAGCATGATGATATTTGACATATCATGTGGATATTAAAAGCGTACATCATGTCATATGCCATATGAAATTGGACCATGCATGTGAACATAATTCATGATAAATGAGAAGGCCGTCGGATGGTGTGAGCCGACGATGCCCCGGGAGTGTCAGGATGCCCGGCCCGGGAGTGTAAATGCCGGATGCCCAGTGGCCCTAGGGGCGTAATTCTGGATGGCCTCGGAGTTGAGATACCTGGAGCGTTGGGGGTGCCGAAAGCACGGATGGTGTGTGCCGTGAATTCCTCGTCATGCCAGTTGGGGTGCGAGATGCCCGGAATGTGGGGGGCCGGAAGCCTGGATGGTGTGTGCCGGGGATGCATTAAAAGCCAATTAAAATTGTGGAAAATTGAATGATACATATGCATATGGTGACATGTATGCATGGGCATTGAAGGATATATATATGCATATGGCGATATGTATGCATGGGCATTGAAAGACATGAATGCATGGTGTATGCCTGAGTATTGAATGACATGTGTGCATGTGCTTTGAAAGATATATATATATATACATGATATATGCATAGATATGTGATGATGTACTTATATATGGTGCAATTACATGTAATTGGCTACAAGGTAAGTGGTGTATTGTATGCATGAGATGATATGTGCTTCATTGCGATGTCTTGATTGTCTTGTATGATGCTTGAGTAGCCATAGGGAATTAATTATCTGCTGAGTGGTTGTACTCACCCCTTTTGGGGTCTAACATTTCAGCTTAGCAAGATGCCGCTAGCACCTGTCGCACGTGGTACGTTCTATGGTATCCCTATGGATGTAGAGGTCGAGTGCACGGAGCATCATTGCTTAGAGATTCCTAGATTGATTTTCTTTCGAGTACGCATTGTGATTTTCTTTGATGCGGGCCTCCCTGGTGGCCCGGTGACACAAGAATTTCTGTCTGTTCATGTTTGCCGTGACGGGACGATGAGGGGGATGTTGCCACCGCCGCCGGCCGATGCACCCGGCTGGGTGTGAAGAGAGCGTGTGACTGGTGTAGGCTGACACTTTTTGGAAGGTCAACACGAGATGATGGACCAGTTGATCGAAGGCCTCAGAGTCGAGTACTTTTGTTTCTAACCGAGCCTACTAGTAGCTTGGGCTTTTTGTTGTATCAACTCACCCGATGTCCATCTCTTGCTATGTAACGTGTTCAGGCCTTATGTTTTTACTCTAATGGACTAGTAGGTGTGCATTGTGATGTAAGTCGATGGGGAAGGAAATGAAGGTGTTTAAATTTTACTTCCGCTGTGAGATTTTGCGCTGGGAGCGCTATAAAAAAAAATAATGGCTAAGAATTTATGGCTTAACTTAAACTTCGAGATAGAAATAGGAGACTGTGGCAGCCTCAGGTGGTTCAGGGGCGCTACACACTACATCACCCTTTTCTTAGACATATCAACAAAAGAAGCAGATGACTTGGCTTGTAAAGCACAACATACTCAATGAATCCCACTGAGTCAGGTTTCCATATGTCCACTTTTAGAACAACCATGAACTGCCCCGCAGTGTAACCTTAAAACTGCTAAACTTTCCTTTAAAGAACTATGGAGTTATATATTTGAAAGTACAAACCTTAACAGTATCATGTTGAACATGCACAAGCAAGAGCTCCATCAATAGCTGAAAATTTTGAACAGCCCATTCAACTTAAAAAGCTGAAAAAAGGAGTTGGCTAACTCCATGGCATAGCAACATGAAAAAAAAGATCTACCAGACTTGCACATCTCATCATCCTAAACAATGTACATGAAAAAGTAATATCTCTGAAACCTTACAGTCACTCCACAGGATCGGAACAATATGTTTCTTTGAAGCATATCACAGAAATCGACATTGTGCACAACCAACGAAATAGCCACTCCATGACGTTGGAAAGGGAAAAAAAATGAATTACTGCATAATTCCTCTCTTTTATATCTCAAGATCATTGTCATTCAATGCCGTTGCAAAACTCTTACACAAATCTGAAAAACAGTAGCAAAACAACCCAATGTATAAGCAAACCCACATTCAAAGTTCATCCTCCATCCTCAAGTATTCCCCAATATCTGCCTGATGAAGCACGACAAGCCCATTTGGATCCAACTTCCTACAATCCTGTGTCAACCTTTGCGAAATTCCAAATCCCAAAGGCACGTCAGACATTGAAAAAACCACTACTCCATCACCTGTCACAACATTTGCTTTCAATTATCAGATCTCTTTCAATTGATTAATGAACCATATTCCCCCACACAAGTATGAAAACAAGGAAGACAAATTGAACTGGGGACTTCTTGAGTATTGGTCTAGGTGGGCTAATTTCTTGTCCCTAAGTAATCGAATTTTGACAAATCTAACTAACAAGTGGAAAACAAACATCCTCAAAGCTAAATCTAGTCGTTTCTTAATAAAAATAACACGTGATATGATTATACTCCTGTGTTTTCATTGATCAACATAAAAAAATCTATCTCCTTTTGTCTAAGAATTAAGATATTTGACTAACCACACCCAAAAGCAGAAGGACAGTTAAATCAAATTAAACAGACTACAACCTTAATTTCTACAAAAAGAAAATCTCAATCTTCACCTCTCATTTAGTTGATAGTGCTTACAGTAAAAGAAAAAAACAACATAGAGTATATAACCATTCACAAGATAAATGATAAATAACAGAGCAAGAAATTGCTATATGAAGAAGGGCCAACAGTAAAGGAAAAGGAGTAGGAGTGGGAGCTAATCTGGATGGAATCAAATGACCAAAATGGACAACCAGACAAAGCCGAGAGGAAAGAGAGCCATGGAAAGAAAAGAGATTGATGACTGAAAATCCCAATTACAGATTGCAACTTTAGTCAGAGTACGAGGTCCCTCCATCTTCTCTGTCAAGGCCACGTTTTCCAGCAAATTACAGTGGATCCATCATATTGAAACCTCAATGAAGGATGAATATTCCCCAGGGTTCTATGTTGCGAATGTTCTCTTCAATAGGGTTGCCTCGACCGGGTTCTTCAACCAGAAAAACAGGGCACTCAAGCTGAATTTGCAATCTATCTAGATATTTCTGTACCCCCCCAAAAAAGACCAGGAAGACAAGGTACATCACCAGTTTAAACATTGACTACATACCCTATCAGCACAAAGCGAAAATCCAAAGTTCAATTTATACGATAGCGTATAAACTCCAGACGAACTTCCTTCATTTCGCCACCCCAATAACATTCCTTTCCATCCAAGTTTCTAACCCCGCCGCTTCGCATCACTCTTTCATTCCAAAACCCAGAAACATGCCACAACACCTCAAGCGGAAACATTACATTCACCGAACAACACGTAAAGCAGAAGAATCTTTCAGCCGGAAATCGTAGACATCTCACCTGGGTTGATGTTCTCGGTGATCCTCCCCAGCCCGCCCTTCAACACGTGGTTCCCGTAGAGGAACGACATCTCCGAGGTGGGCTTGAGCCAGACCTTGTGCCGGGCGTTCGCGTCCAGGATGCCCAGCGCCTGGATCGTCAGGTGGAAGCTGCCGCCCTTGGTGAACTTGCCGACGCAGGTGCCAAGGGAGGCGAAGACCGAGTGGCCAGCAGAGAAATTATTTTTTTCGGTTTTGACAAATTAAAGATTAATACAAATAAGACATAAGAAAACGAATATCATAAGAGATGTCATAACATGTTTTGGACGTCGTAAGAATTCTTCACAAAAATGTTTTCCTCGTTCGTAAATTATGATCATTAATACTGTAAAAACAATTAAAATCCTAAATTATTAAAAATTTATATAAAATTACTTGAACTCATCATTAAAAGGCTGTTTAATATTGTTGACACTGTTTATTTTAAAATTTTCTCTATATAAAAAATTATAATAAATAAATAAATATATATATACATAAAGTTAGGATTGATCTAGGTTAGACCGATCCGAAACTCTTAGAACCGAGGATTGACTTATATAGTACTAGTTCAGGAATTCTAAGACCAATAACCGACCCAGTTTTCTTAGGCTCCAGATTAGGATCGGCAGGGTTGGATCGATTTAGGGTCAGTTTAGGATTGACCTTGGATCGATGCTAATCCATAGCCAGTGCTTCCAAATCTAGAGGGGTCAACACCTCCAGAAGGCATCTTTCCTCTAGAGACAGCAGCCCCTCAGTCGAGGAGGAGCTATGCCATAGGCGATGAGCTATAGGCCAGAAATGAGCTCTTTTGGAGTTTATTTGGTGTGAGCTAGTGCAAATCATAAATATCTTCGTGTCATCTTCTAGAGCACAAAATAATTGGTAGGACTTGAAAGAGAAGTTGGAACTGCAGCCGGAGAAGATTGTTACTAAATATTACCCTACCAACGCTATTCTATATGTACCTTATCCCAATACCATGCATTCACCTCTCCTGCTCTGGTTATATTCCAAGTAGACATCATGTTAATCCCGCTACTATGATGCAAAGAACATGAGTGAGAGCCATCATAATAGTTCGTAGTTTGCATAGATCAAGCCACTTACAAATTTACTATTGCTAGGATTCATCTAACGAAATCTTTCATGGTAATGTAAAGTGTACAATAAATGAATACACAAACACATATCACGATAGTGCAAAATTTGAACTCGTTATGATTCAATTACACTATTTCCTTTCCCTTGCAGAATCCTTGCCACAAAGCATGAAGTGTCTTGAATTTTGATGACACGATGATGAACTGCTGAGACCCAACTTAAAAGAAGAATTTTAAAGGTTATGTTTATCCAAATGGATGTGTAGTTTTTTTTTTTTATTTTTTTTTTAATTTGCTCTTTTTGGCATATATTGGCATGATAATAGACAATTGGTACGTTTCAAGTGTCTGTTGTATAAAAATAAAACAATTATGGACAAAGTCAAGAAAACTTCTCATAAATTAATGAAAAATGAAAGGCATGCACATACACTGAGCCCTCAATATGCCTGCATGGGGGAAAGCACGACAAGACAAGGCTTTCTTCTGATGGCGATAAAAGTCAAAGCTATATATAATATTGGAGGGGGGGGGGTTGCACAGAGAGAGAGAGAGGGGCGGGGGACAAAATTGCGGGATCACTCTCTCCCTCTCGTGCCCCATTCTCTCTTGATGATAGGATATGAATGAGAAACAAAAGATCAGAGATTCTTTTGTGTTCCTTTATGAAACCCCATTTGGAGGAAACTGACTAGTCACTAGCAAGTAGAAGAGCAAATGCACTGGCCATCACATGCCCATTAAAATTAGGAATGGGTCTCTGGTGTGAAGGAAAAAGAAAACACATTGAAACCCTCGACAGACTGATTTATTTGTTGGCATGGTCTGATAAGACTCTTATCCGCACTGATACAACGCCATGTTATGTACATTAGCAGGTTGGATTCTTCAATTCCTAGCAGATAGAAATCTAGGGTTTTTAATAGGTCTTATGTATACATTGAGTATGAACTCTAACTCATTATGTAAAAACTCTCTACGCCATCAAATGTTAAAAGAATTTATCTTTTTGGAGTTTATTAAACCTCGATTTATTACCCTAAATGCATGGCTTAGCAAAAGAGTAGCTAGGTTAGGTAAATGCATGCCAGAGGGCTGGAAATTTTTTGAGGATATATTTTTATATGTATAGTCCACAAAAGTTGGAAACAAACTGGAATTTCGGGGAAATTGGATTATTTAAAAAAAAATGATCAATCATTTTCAAAAGAGGAATGGAATGGAGAAGTACATTGACGAAGTCAATGATAATGTGCTGTTGTAGGCTGAGAAGATGACAGACCGTTTATAACAATTTGGGTGAAGTTTATTCTTGTAATAGATACAGTTTGTTATGAAGATATGTCTAATCTAGCTAATTTCTAGACTAAACGTGTTCTTCCTTTTTTCATATTACGTTTCTTGTTGACCCATAATTTTTTTTTAATGTGTTGAAATTCAAGTCGGTGCAAGACGACTTACCTTTTTTTGATGGGCAAACAACAATTTACCTTGAAACGATCATTGAATTATGGATGAATTATGAACAATATTATCACATGTTGGTTTGAATGTAATCACGAGGAGAACATCTGATTTTCACATCGTAAATGCCAATTGATCTTATAAAGAAGAAATTGAATGCATTCTTTTTCTTTTGATGGAAAGGGGACAAGAATATGAGAGAATTTCCAAGCGTACGTTTTGCTAACCGTCTTAACAGTTGTTTTCAGGAGTCTTTTATATAACTCACTTACACCCTTTCAAAGGGTGTCTTTCCATCGTAGCATATAGACGTACTAATTAAGTACAACATCTCCTACTTGGATATGATGGGCTTAATAGTGGTCTATCAAGAATATAAGACATTCAACATTCATCAACTTTACAAAACAATTCATACTGGCAAGTAAGCCATTGTCGCGACCTCTTTTTTTGGCTCCCGCAATTAGGTATGGGCGCGGGTGAAAGCTAATGGATCGGCTAAATTTATTAAGCTCGGACTCTCCCAAGTCCGCCAAATCACGACTTAATAGTCCAAGTTGTTTAACATGTAAGTTAATTTTAAAATGGAGCCGCCATTAATTGATTTGGGGTGGGTCGATTAGAAACCCAAGTGAAGTATCGAGAGAAATGCTCGCTCTCGTGCAACTAGAGAAATTAAAATCAGGGACTTGATTACATTTAGTTAATCACTAATGCCCTTTCGGTACCTAATCTTGTTTAAACCCTAAGGTTTTTTGGATGTTTGAAGGTCTTTCCATATATTTTGTGGAGGGAAAACATTTTTTGGGTCTTTTTCTATTTTTTTAACATAAAAGGGATTTTTGGATTTTTGGTATTTTTGGAAAATACATGACTTTTTTTTTACTTTTTATGACTTTTTGTCTTTTTTGGGAAAATATGAGATTTTTTTGATTTTTGGAAAATAAAATATTTTTATTATTTTTCGAAAATAATTTATTTTTGATTTTTGTAAATTATTTATTTTTATTTATTAAAATATTATTTATATTAAAATAATATAAACACGACTCGAGTTGGATCCGCGGGTTGGGTTTGATGCGGGTCGGATCCGAAACGTGGACGGGCCTACAACGCGGGCCAGACTCCCTTTTTTTATTTTTTATTTTTTTAATTATTAAAACTGCCCAATGGCCCGTCATTTGAGAACAATTCGGCCCGACTCGATGACCTGGCCTTGAGGAAACCCTACTCGACTCGGCTCCGGCTCACAATCCGATTTCCCGCCGCCCCCAAATGCGCGAAACCCTACCCGGCTCACGACCCGGCCTGACCCGGCTATCGACCCGGCCTGCTCGGTGGAAACCCTAGGGCGCCGGGTCATGCACTTGACCCAGTTGACTCGACTACACAGCCCCCACCCCTCCCGTCTATCTGCGGCGCTGATCAAAGGGGAAAACAATGGCGACGGTGACGGCGGCGATTAGGGTTTTGGGGAGAAAGTGGTGACGATGATGATGGTGCAACCTGAGACGACGTTGGGGCTGGGTTGACGGTGTCGGGGCTATGATGGAGTTGGGGCGAATAGCGAGTGGTAGCAATCAAACATTCGGGGAGGGGGGGGAAGCAGATGATGACGGTGATGGAGCAGGGGTCGGGATGGGGCAATGACCACGAACCCTCAACCTTCAGATTTGGCTTGGGCGAATTGATTGTGGCAACGGGGTCGGAACGGTGGTGGGGTAGCGATTGCGCCGGCGATGGCGAGTCCCAGATCTGGTTAGATCTGGGCCTTTCGCCGACCTTCCTCTACGCTCGTGCTCTCCCCTCTCTCCCTCTCCGGTCGCGAGCTCCCCAGATCGTGGCTTGCTCATCTGCGGGCCTTCCCTGAAGTCTCTTAGTGGGAGGTTCGAAGCTTGCAACCCTCGATCCTACTTGGCGTGCCTTTTGCCGTCGTCGGGTGAGGCCTATTTTATAGGCGAGGGGTGTGGCCGGTCGACGGAGCTTCAACTGCCGGTCCCCACGCGCCGAATGGCCTCTGCCGGCCGAACCGATGTCCCATCCGCCACCTGTTCGCCAGCTGCCCCCCACGCACGTCGCCGTCCGTCTGTCCATCCGACGTTGTGCCCTCTGCCCATGTGCTGCAGAGGTGGACGGAGGAGGAAGAAGACCGAAGAGGGCTGGGCTGGAGGAGGAGGAAAATGGGCCGTAGGGGCTCATGCGGGGGGGGGGAAGAGAAAAAAGAAAAAGGAAATGGGCTACTTTTCGTTTTATTTTTGTTTTTTATTATCTTAATAAAATAAATAATAAAAAAACCTAATTAATTAAAAAACAAAATTTAGGCATCAACAGTTGCCCCTCTTTGAAGGTAAGTTTGCAAAGGTTGCATTGAAAGACAAACTGATGCCTAAATTTTACCCATGCATGTGTAGCAGATTATATTTTATTTGGGAGCAACTATTCTATGCAGAAAAAGAGCAATATAACTTTACATATACTAAGACAGATAAGAAGATACATGTAGTTACTTACCGAGAGTGAGTGAGATAGGGTGTGAACCTCGAGTTTGGCAAGTATCAAGGCGTCGCCTTACTTGGTGACATGAGAAGGTTGCTTTTCCAGGACCCGAACCATTCTTTGGTCACCTATTAGAGCAATTAGTAGTTTGTCTTGAACTCAAACCTTTCTTTGGTCGCTTTGACAGGAAATTGCTTGTCCAGGACTCGAACTTTTCTTCGATCGCTTGTCAGAGCAGTAAGTGGTTTGTCTCGGACTCGAAACTTTCTTCAGTCGTCGTGACGGGAGATGTACCGACCTTTCTCAGGGCATCTATTTGTGGGTACCTGATTTGTATCGAGAACACCAGTTGGTACCCGACCTTTCTCGGGAGGTGCGCCGACCTTTCTCAGGGCATCTATTTTGTGGGGGGTGTCTGACCTCCGTCAAGGACACTAGTTGGAACCCGACCTTTCTCGGGAGGATGCGCCGACCTTTCTTAGGGCATCTATTTGTGGGTGCTTGATTTGTATCGAAAACACCAGTTGGTACCCAACCTTTCTCGGGAGATGCGCCAACCTTTCTCAGGGCATCTATTTTGTGGGGAGTGTCTGACTTCTGTCAAGGACACCAATTGGAACCCAACTTTTCTTGGGAGGATGCGCCGACCTTTCTCAGGGCATCAGTTTTGTGGGTGCTTGATTTGTATCGAGGACACCAATTGGTACTCGACCTTTCTCGGGAGATGCGCCGACCTTTCTCAGGGCATCTTTTCTAGAAGATACCTGGACATTCACAGGCATCTCAAAGAGTACCTGGATATTCACAAGTACTAACTTGAAGGATATTTGGGCCTTTGCAAGCGTCGAAGGGGGTATCTAGCTGATCATAGGTATTGAATGGGTACTTTGATGATCACAAGTACGAATTCTTGGAGAATACTTGGACATTCATAAGTATTGAAGGGGTACTTGGATGACTATAAGTACAAACTCTTGAAGGATACTTGGATGTTCACAAGTATCGAAGGGGTATGGAATATCGATGACGTACCTGAAATATTTGTGAAGGTCTCTCATCTCTTGGTATGGGAATTTCGAGGACGTACCTCGCATATTCGTGAAGGTCTCTCACCTCCTAGTAAGGGGAATATCGAGGATGTACCTGAGATATTCGTAAAGGTCGTTCACCTCCTGGTAATAGGAAATATCGAAGACGTACCTCAGATATTTGTAAAGGTCTCCCACCTTCTGGCAATTGAGACTATCGAGGACGTACCTTAGATATTCGCGAAGGTCTCCCGCCTTTTGGCAATGGGGGAATATCGAGGACATACCTGAGATATTCGTGAAAGTCTATCACCTCCTGGTAATTAGGAATATTGAGGACGTACATGAGATATTCGTGAAGGTTTCTCACCTCCTGGTAATGGGAATATCAAGGATGTACCTTAGATATTCGTGAAGGTCTTCCATCTTTTGTCAATTGGGAATATCGATAACGTACCTCAGATATTCATGAAGGTCTCCCAACTTCCGGCAATGAGGGGAATATCGATGACATACTTGAGATATTCGTGAAGGTCGTCTCTCACCTCTTGGTAATTGGGAATATCGAGGACCAGCCTCGCATATTTGTGAAGGTCTCTCGCCTTCTAGGAATGGGAATATCGAGGACATTCCTGAGATATTCGTGAAGGTCTCTCACCTCCTGGTAATGGGAATATCGAGGACGTACCTGAGATATTCGTGAAGGTTTCTCACTTCCTGGTAATGGGAATATCAAGGACGTACCTCAGATATTCATGAAGGTCTTCCACCTTCTAGTAATTGGGAATATCGATGACGTACCTCAGATATTCGTAAAGGTCTCCCACCTTCTGGCAATGAGGGGAATATCGAGGACATACCTCAAATATTCGTGAAGGTCTTCCACATTCTAGCAATTGGGAATATCAAGGACGTACCTCAGATATTCGTGAAGGTCTCCCACCTTTTGGCAATGAGGGAAATATCGAGGACATACTTGAGATATTCATGAAGGTCTCTCACCTCCTGGTTATTGGGAATATCGAGAACAGGCCTCGCATATTCGTGAAGGTCTGTCACCTTCTGGGAATGGGAATATCGAGGACGTACCTGAGATATTTGTGAAGGTCTATCACCTCCTGGTAATGGGAATATCGAGGATGTACCTGAGATATTTGTGAAGGTTTCTCACCTCATGGTAATGAGAATATCGAGAACGTACTTGAGATATTCGTGAAGGTTTCTCACCTCCTGATAATGGGAATATCAAGGACATACCTCAGATATTCGTAAAGGTCTTCCACCTTCTGGCAATTGGGAATATCGAGGACGTACCTCAGATATTCGTGAAGGTCTCTTACCTTTTGGCAATGAGGGAAATATCAATGATATACTTGAGATATTCGTGAAGGTCTCTCACCTCTTGGTAATTAGGAATATCAAGGACAGGCCTCGCATATTCGTGAAGGTCTCTTGCCTTCTGGAAATGGGAATATTGAGGACGTACCTGAGATATTCGTAAAGGTCTCTCACCTCTTGATAATGGGAATATCGAGGACGTACCTCAGATATTCGTGAAGGTCTTCCACCTTCTGGCAATTGGGAATATCGAGGACATACCTCAGATATTCGTGAAGGTCTCCCACCTTTTGGCAATGAGGGGAATATCAAGGACATACCTCAAATATTCGTGAAGGTCTTCCACCTTCTGGCAATTGGGAATATCGAGGACGTACCTCAGATATTCGTGAAGGTCTCACACCTTTTGGCAATGAGGAGAATATCAAGGACATACCTGAGATATTCGTGAAGGTCTTTCACATCCTAGTAATTGGGAATATTGAGGACAAGCCTCCCATATTTGTGAAAGTCTCTCGCCTTCTGGGAATGGGAATATCGAGGAAGTACTTGAGATATTCGTGAAGGTTTGTCACCTCTTGGTAATGGGAATATCGAGGAAGTACCTAAGATATTCGTGAAGGTGTCTCACCTCATGGTAATTGGAATATCGAGGACGTATCTGAGATATTCGTAAAGGTTTCTCACCTCCTAGTAATGGGAATATCGAGGACATACCTCAGATATTCGTGAAGGTCTTCCACCTCCTGACAATTAGGAATATCGAGGATGTACCTCAGATATTCGTGAAGGTCTCCCACCTTCTGGCAATGAGAGGAATATCGAGGACATACCTAAGATATTCATGAAGGTCTCTCACCTCCTGGTAATTGGGAATATCGAGGACAGGCCTTGCATATTCGTGAAGGTCTCTTGCTTTCTGGGAATGGGAATATTGAGGACGTACCTGAGATATTCATGAAGGTCTCTCACCTCCTGGTAATGGGAATATCGAGAACGTACCTGATATTCATGAAGGTTTCTCACCTCCTGGAAATTGAGTATTTGAATGTAGCACAAGGCTTACCTGGATGGCCGCAGGCACACCGGTGTACAAAGTATTGGAATGAACACAATTATTTAATGATATGATTAGGAACTACTCAACTGGTCTAAGTGTAAGAAAGCATACCTGGGTAATCGCAGGTGCACAATGTGGTGGAATACTTGAACAGCTACAGGTATTTAATGACACAATTTTGAGGACAACTCGGACAGGTCGGGTGTCACGGAAATGGAGTATTCAAACAGTGGTCGGTATTCAAAGACAAGAGGATACTTGGACAGTCATGAATATCCAAATTTTTAAGACAATTTGAATAGGTTAAGTGTCAAGAAAAGGGAGTATCTGACGGTGGTCGGTACTCAAAGACAATGGGATACTTGGACAGTTACAAGTATAAATACTCTGGGGACAACTCGAACAAGTTAAGTGTCAATAAGAGGGAGTACCCGGCGAGTGGTGGGTACTCAAAGATTATCAGACATAAAGCTTTGGGAGTAGGGATGGGATATGCTTTTCTGGCGATACCTCTGATCTCTAAGAGTATATTTGCTATTTGCATAATATGCACACATGTACACAACGATTGTATATGCTGTAAATTCATATATTCAAATGTGATTTATGCATGACAATCTTGTTAGTTTTGCATCATTCGAATTCTACTAGGGAAGATTTTGAAAGACAACCTTTATTTATAATGTAGATGTCTTGAGCATACCAGATGAGGGACTTTCAGTCTAAAAGGACTTTCCGCTCACTCTCATGGGAAAGGCTATCCTGACCATTGATGCAGGATTATAAGGACTATAATATCTCACTGTTATCATGTCAGTAGAGGTTCGAGTATTCTCGCGAGTGCTACAACTTTACCGACGTGAGAGGTCTTTGTTGAAATTGTGATGAAGGTTTGGTCAATGGCTTATCAAAGGGGACCAACAAGGTCATGGCTTTGTGAAAAGGATGCTGCATAATCATCTCTAATTTTGCAAGTCAAAAAATCCTGTGAAAAGAGAGATAAAATAAACTTGCTCGTACTTCTTCAAGCGATGCTTATAAACATGTGAAATCCTATGTTAATTGAAGTGCCCCTAGTCTGAAGAGACTTTTACAATGGGAATATAATGTAAACTTGGCTCATATGTAAGAGGGTGAAAGTTGGTGACCATATCTGCATTTGTCACTAGTCTTTCTTCTCACTGTCAGATGGAGGTTCTAGCAACTTTTTCTTGGCTGTATTTTTGACTAGGGGCATTGGCCTTGCTTTTTACTAGGCACACTGCTTTTTTATGTGCCTAGTTTTTTGTTTTTCATTTATGGGCATTGACCTTGTTTTTACTAGGTACACTGCTTTTTTGTGCCCTTAGCTTTTTTGTTTTTGTTGCTTGCAGAACTGGTCTAGACAAGTTCAAGCAAACACCTTTGTTAGACTATTGGGTCTGCATCTTTTCCTGGCGTTTCTGATTATGCTGCTCGAGTGGTAGTAACTTCTGCTTTGCTTCTATGTGAGGGTGAATTTACAGACTCAATCGGGCTATATAATGAATACAAGTGTGTAAAGAAAGAATTGCTCTTCATGATTCTAGGGCACTTAAGTTAATGTGAGTGTTCATATGTAATAAAGATACTCGAAGATTGATGCAAGTGCAAGCAAGAAAATTTCTATCCCTTTTCTCACCTTATGATGTTGACTTGCCTTTGACTTGCCCTAGTGTGGGGTGGGTTTTTTTTTTTTTTTTTTTTTTTTTTTTTTTTTTTTTTACGGGGTAGGGCAGAAATTTCGCTAGTGTATGGGGCTCAAAGTGAGCGATGGAATGCCTCTCACTATTTTGGTTATCGTACCATTCGTTAGAGAACTCTTTACCCTGCAGTCATGAAATTTTATGCACTAATCTCACAAGTGTATATATGGGGGACTGTGTGTAGGATATGGCTTACCTTTCATCATTCTGATGTGCCTCATCCAGCATGCTCAACTAATCTTGTATTCTTCACTTAGCTATTTATTCTAATAATCCTTAATAGAATCAAAGATTTAGATAGACAAAATCATCATGCAAAATTCACTTGGTGGAATTGTATTCATAAATGTGTTGAAATTTGAATATCAAAAGAGTCATTCACAAAGGGCTATTCACAAATGGGTGTTGATAGATTGCTTCTATTGGTTAGGGATATGACACATGAATGATTAGCCAAGGATTGGGAATCTGATCAGGCATCTCTACTTTTGCCCCTTGCAGAAGAGAAGATGTGGAAATAGATCAATCAGTAGGGCCAAGATCATAAGTGATTTGAGGCCTGAAGGATCTCTTTCGTTTGCTTTGGCGATATTTGAGATGCCATTTTGTTTGGGAGAGCTTATCAGAGTCTGACATGCCTCTCATTGATTTGTTTTCCACATCTTTGATGGTCAGGTGATCCTGTAAAAGACAAGAGGGAGCGTGTTAGTCACGAACTTTTTCAGAAGTCAAACAATTGGAAGCGATACAACATTACCCTTCCTTGATTTGCAAATGATTAAGTGGACCTGGAGTACGAGGAGGACACGAAGTCCCACGTCTCCCATTTCGTCAAGTCAATTATTCTCCTTAATTGGCTTATGGATGACACGTCCTTTTATACGAAGTCAGGTGAATTCGACCTCACTTGGCCAATACTGACCATTAAGTTTGGTTTTTGATTCCCAATGTTTCCTGTCAATACGGAAAATACGTCAAAAGTGGTTTCAGATAGTGGGAGTATTGGAAATGATACCAAATTACCCTTTCCCAGAATTTGTCTATGCTAGCTCCTAAAGATATTTGAATGTCAATGATGGCCTCTTTATCTTGACACAGTTCAACGTTTCTTTTGATTGGCCTTTCTCATTTGTGGCAATGTATGCATGATTGCTGGTCGTTGATTCATTTTCAACACTTTCATTCTGTGGAATTTCTCCTTCTGTCTTTGACTATAACAGCATTGGGCAAGGCCACGTACCTCAAGCTTCTATGGAATCTGAGATGGACAATCAAAAACCTCCAGTTTTCTGATGGCAATTACTCCTTGGAAGAATATGCGTCTGGAACACGGAGTGAAGCTTCCGGGTTCTAAAATCTTTGTCTAGAGTGGGGGGCTATAGATCGCTTTGATTGTCTGGATTTTCTCCCTATTGACAGTAATCAATTTAAAGGAAGAAAAGAAATCTCCTCCTTGCTTCTTGGCTCGTCGAAGCTGGAAATTGGAACGTCTAGTTATTTGGGCACGTCGTGCGACAAGATATTCCTCTGGCTTAGGAGGGAGTTGGACAGGAGTGAGGCATGCTATGCATGCTTCAATTTCAACTATATGCCTGTACCTATTACGTTTCATCTTTTGTATCTTGTAAATAGAAGAGATGTGTCGTCATTCTCAATACTACGTTAAGGGAATAAAACTTACCCTTTTTGAAATGGGATGATCCTTTCTGTTTGCCTCTGCTTTTTGAAAAGGTGTCCTTAAATTTGGTTTGTTCACTTGATGTGTCAGCTTCAAATGCCTTCTGTCACACTAAGTCAAAGGGGATGATATTTTGAAACATGAAGTGAGTGAGTTAGAAAGACAAACATGATTAAATTTAACATTTCATTTTGATGAAAGCTTTTGGTGATTAAATATTTTTTATTTTCAAAATATGTCTTTGGGGGAGAAAAAGCATGAGGAAGTCCAGCCCTCAGTATTCTCTTTGGATGATATTTTTTTTTCATGGTTGGATAGCATCACTGGGCTGGTTTAGAATACCGCCTCATGCTCTCAAAACAAAATATTACAAGTGTACATTAGAGTACTGGAATGGAAAACACAACAGTAGCACACTAGATAGGATAAGAAACGTGAAATTATAAAAACAAGCAAAACCCATGAAAACTCCTATGAAAAAGAGCTTTTTAATAATGCTGGTCTTGAAGTCAAGCGTCTTTGAATTCCTCGCCTCCAATAGACTCGAAGTATTCACATGCGATGACTACTTCATTGAAGCTACGGAAGTGTAACCCATGCAGCCAACAGCGATGCTTGCTGGGTAAAGCTTCTATGAACAACTCAATTCCTTTTCGGCTAGTTGAGGGCAGGTTTGCATCATAAAAGCCTTTCACCTCCATGCATATGCTCGGAAATCCTCCATTGGTCTTCTTCTGAAGTGGGCCAAACTCTCGCAAGGCAGTTCAGTTCCAATCTGGTTTTGGTACTGATGTACGAATGTGGAAGACAACTCATTCCAATACTTTATGAGGTAAATATTTGCTGTAACGAACCATTGCAATGCAGACCTTGTAAGAGTTTCTTGGAACGCCTTAGTTGTGAATGACATCGGGCTATAGTATCGACTCATTTTAGTGTGGAGGTATTGCTAATGAGGATGGGGCAAGTCATGCGGTTATATTTGCGGAGATTAGGTATCCACATTTCTCTAGGGGTCATGATTCTATGAGGGCAAGATGAGCCTGATATGTCTTGGTTAGGCCACTGGTTTTCCCATTACATATTCATCGTAGTGGTGAATTTTTCTATTTATGGGAAGCTAGACTCTATCGAGATTATCCCATTGCTTTCTTCTGGGTCAAAATCACCAAACGAGGATGAGACATTTAAGCGATCCTAATGATCAGGTGACATGCTTAGTAGTTCATCAGGGTCATAGCGGATTAAGACGAATGTTCCCTCTTCTGACAGGTTTTCGACCCTGTGCTTTGGTAGGAAACAGTTATACGATGAATGGCTAATTCATCTGTATAACACTAGTAGTCCTCAGGATTATATCCTAGGGACTGGTAACTTTCAGGGTTGTACCCTAGGGGATGCTCGAAGTGTTGGTGCGGAGGCTCATTGGCTATCAGATTTTGCCTATACTTAGTGGTAGATGTTGAATCGAATTGTTTAGGCTTTCCTTTCTTGGCTCCTGGTCCAGACCTTTTGAGTAAAGCTCTTCGTTTCACTAACTGGACTTTGTCAAGGGAAGTGCGAGATAATGAAGCTTCATTCTCTGCTTCACTTTCTAGGTTGATAAGGGTCAGTACTCTTTGGGCCCTAGCTCTTGCAGCAAGCTTCGGGAGCTGTCCTGTCGTGGCTCGGTCTTGAATAGACTCTGTGTCTTTGACCTCATACACAGGCTCCTTGCCTTTCCCAGTAGGAAACTTTTTAGCAATAGGATATTGCTCAGTCGTTCATTTATCATGCAAGGATTCATTGACATCTTCTTCTCTTATCTTAATGACTAACAGCTCCTCGTGCTCTGCAACCATTGGTTCTTCGTAGAGCATGGCGATGTCAGGGTTGATGTCAATATTATATTCTTGGTGGAAAACATGAATTAGTTCCCTCCAGGTCTTAAGGGGACTAATCTTCCTGAAAATGTACCATCGCAAGGCGGTGCCGATCAGGTTTGATTGGTACGATTGAATTATCCTTTGAACCAGGTAGGCTTGCAAGTAGGTCTTTGGGTGGGAGGTATCAACATACCTTTCGCATTCAAGTGCTTTGAGCTCTTCGGGGATCTCAATTTTGGCGTAATTAGGCAAGTCCATGGGATCCTGCCCCTACAGCTGACTTAACTTTTTCATAATTTTTTTCAAACTGTTTCTCTGGCAAATTCGTGGGTGTCACGACGGTGCTTAAAGCGGCTACTGGGTTGGGCTTGGCTTGAGTGGATTCCATTTGCCTCGAGAGTTGTTGAAGGACAATGGACATCCGTCCTACGCCGTCTTCAATGTTGGCGAGGTGATTTTGTACATCATTCTGATCGGGCCCTATCATGTGGGGCCATTCGCATGTGGTTGATAGCTGGTGATTCATAATTACCTGTCGTTGTGAAAACAATGAATGAGCACAAGAATAGACAAAGATTGAACCATGGCAACGATCTAACTACTTTTTTATTTATCAAAAGAGGATTTTATAAACCACAAACTTCTGACATCCAGAACTTAAAAATGACAGAACGAAATACTAGGTATTAAACAAAAGTCCCTAAAAAATGGGATAAAACTTTCACAAAATAAACACTAGGAGGCACAAGACTATTATTTTATATGCGATGGGGAGTCTTGTTCTTGCAAAGGTGCTTGCTTTCTTGGACTGTCTTAGAGACGAGTATCTAGCCTATTTCCATATCCTTTGCATAAGCTCTGCTTGCTCGTGTTGGTTGCTCTCACTGATTAAGTGAGGGACCGATGACTTCCACTTTGTCATACGATGGTTGTGGATGTAGGACGTAGAGGCATGATGGGTTTTTTCTTCTCCCTCAAGCCCTTTAGGTACCATAATCCTTTTGCGATGGCACTTGTCCCAAGTTTCCACAATGATAGAAATTTCGACTGCATAGTCACAGCTTGTGTTGAAAATGACTAGAGGATCCTCCTCTTGAAAGGCGGTGGGATTTCCTGAAGGGCTCCATACTGTCGTGCCACCCGATATGGGTAATAGGGAACGGCGCTGGTGAGACCGAGCAACGGAATTGGGGCGGGAGCGCTTGTAAGTAAAGCGAGCTCTCTTTTCATGGAACCAACCAGCACACCATTGGAATGCCTCAGGGGTTGGGTCTCTTAGGGAGTTTATCCAATTTAAACAGCTTTGATTAGGAATGTATGGTACTAAAACCATAAATTTTTGTAATGGTTTTTCGAAATCATTCGTTCAAACGATCGCATGAAGTCTTGGAATTCGTTTAGGTGAAAAAAGAACCAGACTTGTAAAATTTCCGGAGAGACCTGCATGATTTTTTCCGTGTTTTCTTTAAAACAATTAAAGGACAAGAATGTTTCAGTTAAAATCATGTTAACATAATTTTGCCCCCTCGAGATCTGATCAACTATCAATGCCATCTTATGACTTATGACATTTCTTTGATGGGGGAAAATGATGAACCTGAAAAAGGCCAGAAGGAAAATCTCACTTTTTTTAGTTATAGGCTGATTTTGAAAACATGCATTCATAAATTCTAGTGAGCAGGTATTATGGTTGTTTTCAAGAATTTGCCTCATAACATGGACTTCAGTTCTTAAAAGTCGCACTAACCCATGCAACGGGATGATGCTTGTTGATGGCCTGACAAACTTATTCTCGAGAGGCATTCCAATGATGATGCTATATTCTTTTAGAGTTGGGGTTAGCTCAAACCTACCAAGCATAAAAGTAGTTGTCTTCGGGCACTAGAAATGCGCCATGGCTTGTATGACTTCGGGATGAATAGTGATTTGAATCAACGATAGGAGATGATTGACTTTGGCTTTCACGCGGTCTTAGGCAAGCTGGTGCAATTGAACCCACCATCTGAAGCGCTCTGCTTTGAGAGTGGGAATGAACTGGATATCATCTTCTCCCATTGCATATAAATTGGGGCTCGAAAAGCTTACCCTAAATTGCCATGGGCTAATAAAAAGACTGAATAAAAGTAAAGAAATCACTTTGCTTTTAAAGAAAATGGCAAGCACAAAGACATGCACATGAGATGTGTGGCTCGATTTCTAACTGAGAAGGCTTGTTGAGATTAAAAAGGTATCCGCCTGTCGCAGTCTTGCGTTAGAAGCATACCCTCTTAACCTCGGCTAAGAAATTCGGGGAAAAGAAAGGCAACCTCTATGTTGCAGTCTCGCGTTCGAGGCCGTATTTTTCTTAACACCATCCTAGATATCCTATGGCGGCCCAGGTCTGGCAATCGGGTTGTGTATGCCATGTGTAGTGTTGAAATAGTAAAGCATGCACAACAGTTTATAATCACAAGACAATCTATTTTAAGCAAAATTAAAATAAATTTCTAAGCTACTGACTTGCATAAAGAAAAAAATAAAAATAAGTCAATAAAGTGTTTAAATAAGATAAAATGGCCTAAGTCCTCAAGATCGTCCCTAGCGGAATCACCAAGCTGTCGCAACCTCTTTTTTTGGCGCCCGCGATTAGGTACGGGTGCCAGTGAAGGCTAATGGTTCGGCTAAATTTATTAAGCCAAGACTTTCCCAAGTCCACCAAATCACGACTTAATAGTCCAAGTTGTTTAACATGTAAGTTAATTTTAAAATGAAGTCGCCATTAATCGATTTGGGGTGGGTCGATTAGAAACCCAAGCGAAGTATCGGAAGAAATACTCGCTCCTGCGCAACCAGAGAAATTAGAATCGGGGACTTGATTACACTTAGTTAACACTAATACCCTTTCAGTACCTAATCTTGTTTAAATTCTAAGGTTTTTTGGATGTTTGAGGGTTTTTCCATGCATTTTGTGGAGGGAAAACATTTGTTTGGGTCTTTTTCTATTTTTTTAACATAAAAGGGATTTTTGGATTTTTGGTATTTTTGGAAAATACATGAATTTTTTGGCTTTTTGGGGAAAATATTAGATTTTTTTGATTTTTTGGAAATAAAATATTTTTATTATTTTTTAATATTTTTCAAAAATATATTGTTTTTTGATTTTTTGAAATTATTTATTTTTATTTATTAAAATATTATTTATATTAAAATAATATAAACATTGACTCGGGTCGGATCCGCGGGTTAGGTCCGGCCGGGTCAAATTTGAAACGCGACGCAGCCCAACTCCCTCTTTTACTTTCTTCTTTTTAAAAAAAAAAAAAATTATTATTAAAATGGCCCAACGGCCCGTCGTTTGAGAACAATCCGGCCCGACTCGACGACCCGGCCTCGGCGAAACCCTACTCGACCTGGCTCTAGCTCATGATCCGATTTCCCGTCGCCCGCAAATGCGCGAAACCTTACCCAGCTCACGACCCGGCCCGACCCGTTTATTGACCCGGCTTGCTCAGTGGAAACCCTAGGGCGCCAGGTCACGCACTCGACCCGGTTGACCTGACTTCGTAGCCCCCCTCCCCTCTCGTCTATCTGCGGCGCTGATTGAAGGGGAAAACAACGGTGACGGCGATGATTAAGGTTTTGGGGGGAAAGAGGTGACAATGACGATGGCGCAACCTGAGACGGCGTTAGGGTTGGATTGATGGCATCGAGGTTGTGGTGGAGTTGGGGCAAATGGCGAGCGGCAGCGAACAAATGTTGGGGGGGGGGGGGGAGCGGATGATAACGGCGACAGATTAGGGGTTAGGATGGGGCAACGACCGCGAACCCTCAACCTTAAGATCTGGCTTGGGTGAATCGATTGCGGCAACGGTGTCGGAACGGTGGTGGAGCAGCGATTGCACCGGCGATAGCGAGTCCCAGATCTAGTTAGATCAGGGCCTTCTGCCGACCCTCCTCTTCACTTGTGCTCTCCCCTCTCTCCCTCTTCGGCTGCGAACTCCCCAAATTGTGGCTTGCTCATTCGCGAGCCTCCCCTGAAATCTCTTAGTGGGAGGTCCGAAGCATGCAACCCTCGATCCTGCTCAGCGTGCCCTTTGCTGTCATCGGGGGAGGCCTATTTATAGGCGAGGGGCCGGCCAGTCGACGGAGCTTCGACCGCCGATCCTCGCGTGTTGAATGGCCTCCACCGGCCAAATCGGTGTCCCATCTGCCACATGTCTGCCAGCTGTCCCCCACGCACGTCGTCATTTGTCCGTCCATTCGGCATCGCGCCCTTTGCGCGTGTGCTGCAGAGGCGGACAGAGAAGGAAGAAGACTGAAGAGGGCCGGGCTGGAGGAGGAGGAAATGGGCCGCCTTTTGTTTTGTTTTTGTTTTTGTTTTTTATTATCCAAATAAAATAAATAATAAAAAAACCTAATTAATTAAAAAATGAAATTTAGGTGTCAACAGTCGTGCGACCAGTGAGTACATCTACACTTGGGAGCTCAAATTATGCACCTATTAGAGATGACATAATGGCTACAACCTCGAAAAGAAATAAACAATTGATGTCTCATAGTACCTCAAACATATTTTGTTACATTAGTCCAAGTATACCTATCCCTTAAAGGCTATATATGACTATTCTCAAAACACCATGTATTTACAACTATATTTGCAACAACATAAGGAGATATAATTTGTCGATCGGTACATACATGTGATAGATGTAAAATAACAATAATTTTCTTTTGCACTCATGTCTCTCTCTATTTTAGAACAACTGCTTTCCTTTAAACATCCCATAAAGCCATATCTATTCATGACCGCCAATAACATGCTAAAGTAGCAACATTGATCTTTTACTTCGAGAACATAGTCAGAAGTAACATAGGGCACAAAATAAGGTAAATTATAAATTACTTCAAGGGCTCACATGATGAGTAAATAGGGATAATTTTACTCACTTTCTCTTGTCGATCGTACAATGCACATGTGGTATGAATTACACGCTATAGTGGATTTCTCTTTCTATAATAACGTATGTCATTTGTTAAATATATCTACTATATGGATCTTAGCCTAAACATAGTCACATGCTTCTCACATACTTATGTTTAGCTCGAGTGCTATATCAGCTCGCTTTCTATAGCACTTAATTATATACTCGCATTCGGCATCTTTTAGGCGTACATAATTGTGGGACTACCATGCTCGGTCTTATCATAAACAAATCACAAACCTCATCTTGACTCCAATCAAGGCGACATCTTATTTTATATACTAAACTTGCTCTTCAGCATTCATTTGTACATAACATCTCATCTCAACGTGCTAACTATAGCACTTGAGGTGATTGCTCATGTGAGTGAGCCAATCATTGCCTGCTGACATACTTTTCAATAATATATATGTATATGTGCTAGTCTCATAATTGATTTGTATTTATTATTAATTTTTTTCTGATGACCCAGGAACCCCTATAAGCCGATAGCAATGGAGCAAACTTGGGGTGACGCTAGTGAAGGACTCACTACCCCGACGTTACGCTTAAGACCCCAAGCGACCAAGAGGGGATTTGAACTCCTCCTTTTCGTGAGAAAGAGAAAGCCCGAACCATCTCGGCCACCAAGGCAGTGGTTGATTTGTACTTATTGATAAAACATCAAGTCACTAATAAACAAACAAGTACAATACTTATGTCCACAAATACATAAACCAATGATCCTCTACAATAACACATATCACATTATATGCAATCCTAGTGACATCCCATGGGTCAAGAATATGTCTCTAAGAATAGCCTTCGTAAATGGATCGGCAACCATTCTATTGATTGAAATATATTGTAGGATCACTTCTTTCTGCACTATTATATCTCTTATGAAGTTGTTCTTTATGCTAATGTGCTTCTCCTTCCATGATACTTGAGATCTTTCACATAGGCAATGGTTGCTTAACTATCGCAATAAACTATCACCGGTTTTGGAACCTCAGTGATAGTGGCTAAATTTTCCAAGAAACGTTTTAGCCATACTGCTTCTTGCACTGCGGCAAAGCATGCGATAAATTCTGCCTCCATCGTAGACAAGACTGTACATGTCTATTTCTTGCTATTCCAAGAAATCATACCTCCATTGAGCAAGAACGCATATCCAGAAGTCAATTTACGCCAATCTAGGTCTCCACCCTAATCAGCATCTGAATAGCCTAATAGGCGTAAATCATTCTCTTGGAAACAAAGTCGATAGTTCATAGTGCCTTTCAAGTATCTCAGGATCCTCTTCACTACTTTCTAGTGTGCTTGACTAGGATTTGATTGATATTGGCTCACCAATCCCATAACATAACATATGTCGGGTCGAGTACACATTATAGCATGCATCAAACTTCCGACCGCACTAGCGTAAGGAATAGTTTTCATCATTTTAATTTATGCTGAAGTCTTAGAACACATCTCAGTATTTAGGCTTTCATCTTGCATAATAGGGGTAACAATGGGATTACAGTGCTGCATATTGAAGCGTTCAAGAATTTTCATTATATAAGACTCTTGTGATAAAGTAGATCGATCTCTTCCAATCTTAACTCCTAATATATAAGCAACTTCTCCCACGTCCTTCATTTCAAAATTGGAGGACAACCATTCTTTTATGGTGATAACCAAAACCTTGTCATGTCGAGCCAATAGAATATCGTCTACATAAATAGATAAAATCACAAATTTATCTTCGGACTGCTTGACATATATACAGTGATCTTCTTTGATCATCGTGAAACCAAAAGTTGTTATGGCTTGATGAAAACGAAAATACTATTGTCTAGATGATTGCTTAAGGCCATATATTGAGCGATGAAGTTTGCATACTTTATCCTCTTGACCTTTAGCTATGAAACCTGCTGGCTGCTTCATATAGATTTTCTCATCTAGTTCTCCACTGAGAAATGCCGTCTTTACATTCATTTGATATAATTTAAGGTCCAAATGTGCAATGATGGCTAGAATAAGGCATATTGAGGCAAACCTTATAACTAGTGAAAATATTTTCTCATAGTCTATATCCTCTTGTTGAGTATAACCTTTTACCACAAGACGAGTCTTATATTTTTCAATGGATCCTTCCGCCCTTCGCTTAATCTTGAAAATCCATTTGTTTTCAATGGCCTTCTAATGGGGTGATAGATCAACCAAGTCCTAGACATGATTTGCTCTTATCAACTCCATCTCATCTTCCAAAACTTTTCTCCATTCTTCCTTATAAGAGGATGAGAGAGCCTCTTAAACAGTCTTAGACTCGGCATCGTCTTTCTGAGCAATTATAAATGCTTCCCCTTCAATCTCAAAATGACGACAGGGAATACTTTTACGATTACTTTTACGTAACTGAATTTCTCTTGAATTCAATTCGTCAGGCGATGCAACACTCCCACTAGGTCTTATATGTTGAAGTAAATTTTCATTTTCCTCTACAATATTAGTGGGTATGTTATTAGGATCTTCCATCTCATATAATTGGAAGTCCTTATTAATCTCACCTCTACTAGGAAAATCGTTCTCTAAGAACGTGACATCTTGTGATTCCATTTCCGTCACACTTCTACCAGCTTGTTCACCTATGAGCACGTACCCTTTTGAGTGTTCAGAATATTTGATAAAGATACATTTCTTCCCTCTAGGGCCTAATTTGCCATATTTATTGGAAGAATTATGAATGTAGGCTATACATCCCCCATGGACGTAGATTACTTAAGTCTAGTTTCCTACCAGTCCATAATTCATAAGAGGTGGAAGCGACTGATTTTGAGAACACTCGGTTAAGTACATAGGCAGCAATCAATAACGCATCTCCCCAATAGGAGATAGGTAAATTTGCTTGCGCCATAATAGATCTAATCATTTCCAATAGGGTTCTATTCCTTCTTTCAGCTATCCCATTTTGTTGTAAAGTACCAGGAATAGTCAATTGTTGTACAATTCCCTTTTCATCACAAAAAGCCTTGAATTGCTCCGATAGATACTCACGTCCATGATCGGTTCTCAATGTCTTTATTGCTTTGCTCAACTGATTCTCTATCATCGTTATATATCATTTAAAGCAGTCCAATGCTTCTGACTTATGGGAGATCAGAAAAATATAACTGAAACACGTGAAGTCATCTATGAAAATGATGAAATATTAGACTTCATGCCTCGCCCTCACGTTCAAAGGACCACAAATGTCAAAATGTATGAATTGTAATGGAAATTCTACTTTAGTCCATTTGTTGAATGGTTTTCTAGTTGCTTTTCCTGTTAGACAACATTCACATACGGGTAGATTAACATTAGTGAGTAACCCTAAAAGGCTTTTTCTAGCTAATCAACCCAATGTGACATAATCTAGCATGCCAAGTATTTGCATCAATCTCAACATTACTAGAAGATGCAACTAAAACAAAAAAAAAACCATCGACATTACAATTGTACTGATCATAGTCAATATCTAACACTATAAAACCATTCGATACATAACCTAAACCATAATAAACTGTTCTAAACAAAATGTCAACACAATCACCATGGAAATTTAATACATAACCTAGGCTAAGAAGAACAACTACGGAGACAAACGAATATTTGGGCCCTGTTTGGCAACCTTCCCTACAAGACCCGCATTCTGATTTTTGTTCACAGAATCAGTTTGGGACGAGAATCGTGTTTGCTACAATTTTTGTTCCCGGGACAAATACGTTCCCGGAATCAGTTTGGGACGAAATTTAAGAATAAAAAGAAAAAGTTGACTCTACGTCCAAGAATCAAAAAAAGAATCAACACGTTAAAACTCTCTTCTTCCCTTCCGGCATCCCGCGACCACCGCCCGCCGCCGTCCGCCGCTGCCCACCGCCACCCGCCGGTCGTCGGCCGCCAGTCCAGCGAGCTCGCCAGAGGCTCGCCAGGCCAGGGCGAGGTCCAGCGAGCTTGCCGGAGGCGATCCCAGCCACCGGCGAGCTCACCGGAGGCGATCCCAGCCACCGTCGAGGCTCGGCCTCGCCGGTGGACAGGCGGGCCTCGCCGGGGCGGGCGAGGCTCGCCCGGCCACCGACGGGGCTAGGCGAGCCCCACCGGTGGCCGGGCGGGCCTCGCCGGGGCTCGGCGAGGCCCGCCCGGCCACCGGTGAGGCTCGGCCTCGCCAGATCCGGCGAGGCTAAGCCTCGCCGGGGCCGGGCGAGCCTTGCCCAGCCCCGGCGACCGGTTAGGCTCGGCCGACGAGGGCCGGCGATGCTCCGGTGAGGTCGCCGACCCTCGTCCAGCCGATCGCCGGTCCAGCGACCGGCCGGAAGAAGAAGAAGAGTAATAGGAGAAAAGGGGAAAAAAAAAAGAAAAAAGGAAAAAAAGGAAAAGGAAAAAAGGAAAAAGGAAAAAAAAAGGTAAAAATGTAAAAAAAAAATTAATTTGGAACAGAATCAATCTACATGTTATCAAACGCAATTCTATTCCAGAATCAGAAATTTTGAACAGTTACCAAACACGTTTTTTTACTCAGAATTAGTTCTAGGAACAGAATAAAAAATAATCAATTCTTCTTAGAATCAGTTCCCGGGAACAGAATTGTTGCCAAACGCGCCCTTGGAGCATAATGGACATCATGTAGGAATATTCGACCACTATGTAAAATTAATTTACATGTGCCGATATCCTTTACTTCAATTCTTGAGTTATTCCCAACATATATCCATCTTCTTTCAGGCTGTATTCGACGATACTCCACAAATGCTTCTTAATCTTTAGTTACGTGGTCTGTTGCTCTTGAGTTTACAGTCCATATTGGATGAGATTCAGCAAGCATTACAGTGCTAGAAAAAAAAAAAAGCATTACTTAAAGTAATAGAGTAATAGGGTACCTCTTTCGGCTCAGTGCATTTACGAGCAAAGTAATCCATCTTGCCACAATTGTAGCACTTCATCTTGGCCTTGTCCTTTTTTCTACCACGCTTATTGCGTCGGAAGGTTTTAGCCCTCTTAGGTGCCTGATTAGTCTTCTTCCATTTGTTGTTGAATTGATTATTCCTTTTGCGCTTTAAGCCCGAAGCTTTACGCAAACTCAATTCAGCAACATAAGCATGGGTAGAGGATCTCGCAGCCTCTAGGCGCTCATCCTCTAATTCTAAATGACACGCTATATCATCAAAAGTGATAATATTCTCATTACGCATCATATTGATCTTTATATGCTCCCAATTGTCAGGAAGAGACCTTATAATAGCCTGAACTTACTGTTCATCAGTAACGGAGTGACCTGCTGACTTTAGTTCACAAATCATATTTGACATCTCCCGAAAATGCTACCAAATCATTATATTTGGACAATTTCAGTATGTGTCAAACTTGATGGTGAGTCTCCTCAGTTTAGTGGCAGATATACCCCCAAACTTATCTTTCAAGGCAACCCACATAGCTTGAGCTTTATCATAACTTTCAAACTCACACATGAGATCATCTTGCATACAGCTTAGCAACGTGATGCGAGCAATGCTATTTTTCTTTTTCCAAGCTTGATAAGCTTCTAGATCCCTCTTGTGTTGAGCTGAAGTTCCATGCCCAGGTTCATCCATGGTGTGGTTGAGGGTTTTCAAAACCTCTTGCTCCTCGAGGATGTACTAAACCTTTCGGTGCTAAATATCATAATTGTCATTGTTCAGTTTCTCACCCTTATTGAGATCAGCCACAATGGTCTTAGATGCCGAAGTCATAATCAATTACTATAACACATTGACATAATAAATACATAATCAATACCAGCACATTTTTCAGAGCAACACAGATATTTAATTTGCAGCAAAGACAAACTAAAATAATGATAATTCAACAAAAGATACAAAAACGAAAGTTTGCTATGTTCCTAATTAGCTCATATGTACGATTGTTTTATTATCATTAATTAGTTTAATTTATGCAAATTTTAAGTTCTAGGTGAGAACTCATGTAATTTCTACATTTTTCCGTTAACACAAAAGCATAGCATGATTTGAACCGCAATTGAACATGTAACGGAAAACCATGGATTTCTTATTATTGTTTGAATTTTCTTAGAACTAGAAAATTGCAAATATATTAAACTGTATACATGCTACCATCGAACCAAGCTCTACACAGCATATATGACATCATTTTCATATATGCTAGCTACTGTATTTCCTCAAACATAAGAAAATACAAGCTACAGAGGAATAAACTATGCATTTATACCCTAAAAAATACGCATACTTAGGATTCCCTACACATTTTTATACATTTATAAAACTCAAAAATAAAAAATAAACATATCATAGTGGAGAGTACATCCATATGAACCAAACACTGCCAATCACGCTCCAATCCGACCTTCCACGTGCCCACATGTGTCACTTGAGTGTGCGGCGCGTGTGACGCACGCGCCAACGAGCCAAATGGCTCCTGGCCAATCCGACTAGTCCAACCGGTCTAAACAGCGACCAATCTAATCGGTCTGATCACCTGACCGGTTCACCAGTTTGACTGGTTGATTGGTCAATGGCCTAGTTGGGTTGGGTTGGGTCAGTTCTGGTCGGGTCTCCAACTTGGGTCGCCAGCCGGTGACTGGTCGACCAACTGCCACCGGTGGTGACGTCATCAATGATGTCATCCCAGCGGTTATCAACCATTGGATGACGTCATGGTGACGTCAGCACGCGTTAGTTCACCAACGCGCGTGTGACGCGCACGCGCTGGCATACCCAGCGCGTCAGGCACGTGGTGCCCACACGCAGTGGCTTCTGGCTGCACGTGTGGGTGCGTCTGGTGTCCTCCGGCAGCACTCAACCCACCCTCGGACTCGTCTCGACGAGTACTTTCACCCTGTATATTTAAAAATTGATTTTGGTAGAAAAAAATATTTGGAAAAATGGCCAAATCCGTATGGGTGTGCACAGCCCCGAACCCGTTCTTCGCTTCAATTCGTTTTCGATGATTCATATTGCAATTCCAAGCAATAAACATCTAAATAGTGTATATTTCATTCTTTTGATCTCAATATCAAGTGGTAAATTAGAAAATTTAATGAAAATAAGGCAGAAATCACGACTGGGCTCTGATACCAATGTTGGAATTCAAGTTGGCGGAAGACGACTTACCTTTTTCTGATGCTCAAACAACAATTTACCCCGAAATGATTGTTGAATTGCAGATGAATTACGAACAATATTACCTCACGTTGGTCTAAATGTAATCACAAGGAAAAATCCGATTTCCACAGCGTAAATGCTAATTGTTCTTATAAAGAAGAAATGGAACACATTTTTTTTCTTTTGATGGAAAGGGGACAAGAAAAGGAAAAAATTTCTGAGCGTACGTTTTGCCAACCGTCTCAACAATTGTTTTCGGGAGTCTTTTATATGACTCGCTTACACCTTTTCAAAAGATGTCTTTTCATCGAGCATATCAAGATGAAACGATACGTTCCAGTCGCATCCCATCATGGATGTACTAATTAAGTACAGCAATATGGATGGTGGTATACAATTTACATGGTGTGATCTGTGAAGTGGTATTCTCTCAGAGATATGGCTTTTTGGGAGTGCTTTTGAACTCCTTTGAACTGAAGCTACATAGGCAAGGTCATCCTGGTTCTTGTTATGGCATGAATGAATATCTCATTATAAGTCTCCAAAGTAAAAGAGAAAGAGAGTTATAATGTTGCCAAATCCTTGGCGCTCCTACTTGTCCTAAACTTCATGAAAATATTCACACATCTTCATATGTATAGAAAATACAATAGGTTGATATTATCTGAGAGTTTACATCGATGGGAAGGTTTGGCCCCTTGATGTTGGCTCTTCACCACCCCGAGCTGTAGTATGCTCCAAGGGTTGCACTATTAGCATTTTCTTAATCTTAAGTAGCTATGCTCGACTTATCTGTTCTTTTGTTGTAGAATGTAGCATCCTTAAACTGTCACGCCCCAATCCTCGAGCGCATGCCCATCCTTCAGTGGTCGGTTGAACTGCGACGTCCCAGGATGCATCGTCGACCCATTCAATTTTAATGCGCATGCGGAAGCATATAAATAAATCCCCATATAACACAAAAATGGGATAGAAAAGCAGGGCCACAAATTTCACAACCACAACACACTTTTATACACAACCGACTAGTTTATTTACAATACTAGTTTATAGACAAAAGTCTATCCAAGTAGAAAGGTTTGCAAGAGCTCTAGGCGGTCGAATCCCCAATAGAAACTTCCGAACTCTCTTGGGGACTTGGGTCCACCAATGCCCCACTAGGAGGGTCAGCTGTACTCACGCCAAAAGCAATCTCCAACACCGACACAGGTACCTTAGAATCTTGCAGGGGACTCTCTTTAGGTCCATTTCACTCGTAATGATACCATGCTCTGAATTGATGGGGTGCCCTCTGAGGTAGATCTGCATCAATCCAGACGATGGCCCTTACGAGTTCGTAGACTCAAGCTCCTTGACCCTCGGGAAGAGGAATCTGCATTACCTATTTAGTGACCTTCTTGGGCTGGCCAAAAACACTCAAGAGTAGCAGCCATCTATGGACCTAAAAAGGTTGAGCTCACGACGGGGTGAGACAATGTTTCAGCAAGTTCACCACCTAAACTCCAACTAGGAAGGAAATACGCCTAGAGGCAGTTATACACACAAGTTAGAAGACTTACCTTGCCTCAGTTCCCTCCTGCACGTCGGCACAATTTATAATCTCAACCAATCAATCATTCAATCGAACATTCAATACCCATGATCGTTCAATCCAACGATCATTCGATCCAATCAATACCATCTATCAATTCAATACTTACTATCTATCCGATACTGTCAACACCATCAATGCTCACACAAGTTGAAATGGATAGATAGTAGTTCGCACAAGCTAATATAGATAGATAATAGCTCGCACAAGCTAATATACGGATTGTTGCTCTCACAAGCTAATAAACAATCAATGCTCACACAAGTTGATAAGGTATACTGCTCTCACAAACTGACATATCAAGCTCTTATAGGTTGATATAATATACTGCTCTTACAAACTGACGTGTCACCATGCCCACACAAGTTGCACTATGATAAATCAAATCCCGGCTAAGAATCTTATGCTTTACATGCCAATTCCTCCATTAAATAACAAACTTGACATAATTTCATTGTGTTAAAATATACCGATAAAAATGATCGTCTGTGGGTATACGGTTGGCCTAAGCAAAAAATGTGATATTTTTCCTTTAAAAAATCCCACTATTTATATAGTGTCTAAAAACATATTTGGCATTAAAAATTGACACCCCGGTATTTTCTGATTAAATACTGAAATTATTTAATTTTGGGATAAATACCCAAAATTACAATTAACACTCAATTTGCACAAATCAGCACTCAATTAAATAAGCCAATCACACCATTGCAATCAACACGAAATTCTGATCACTGGCTATCCCCATCTAATTTTAGGAAAATAATAAATAATTAAATAAATACAATTAATTACTGAAAATAGAAACTTAGGCTGGAAACACCTAATTAAATACTGAAGTGGACCCGAAAAATTTTTGAACCAATTTAGATAAATAATACAACTTATTTAGTCTCTAATTTTGCTACTCTAACCACTTAACATGCAAAACTGAATAATTAAATCGCTAATCTATTCTAACTAACCACTTAATCACTAATTAGCCTATTTCAAACACCCCTTAAACGTCATTAAATCCCTAAGCAGAGTTTAGTGAGTAAACTCACTGGTTTTGCGATCTAATGAGTCCACGACAACGACAATGCGTAGACGAGCGACAAATCTCCTGGCGGCGGAGCCAAGCGGGGCTCGAAAGAGGTTCGAAACGAGCCCAACAGTCATGGCTGGGCTGAGGGCTTCTCGGTTCTGCTCTTGGGCTGAGAGGGCTAGAACGGAGGCTGGCTTGGGCTGAAACGGCCAGGCGGGTTGCTAGGCGGGTGGGCGGAGCAGGCAGTGGCTTCCGGTGGCGGGACGAGCTGTGACATCCCGATTTTCCAATTCTATTTTCAGTCGATTGAGTCGGGCATTTTATCTATGCATATAGTTCGTCTCTCTAAGTTGGCCACTCACAAGGGAACTAGTCTATCGAATGAAGCAATTAAGGGAATTTAACGCATCAGGCTTGAGGACTGATCAACCTTAGGTCGGATGCAAGAAAATTTTCCTAGAAGCTAGATTAGGACATGCTGGAATCGCACCAGATTGAAACTAACTATGAAATTGAGATCAAATTCAGAAATTGGAAGTCCTATTGTGTCACAAAACTTATTAGGATCATTGGATAAATTTATGGACTTCAATTGGATTCAATTGGAAGAGAATTGATTGGGATTGAAGAAATTAATGTACAAGATTTCCATGCCACTGTGGGAAATGAAATTGAACCAATTGGACTAAAGTTGTGGGAGAAGGAGATAGTGGATTGTGACATCATTGGGTGATATCATGGTGGACTTGTGAATGGTTAGGATCTTGACAAGTGGAGGGTGGGGATTTGGTCTTGGAAAGGAGAGATTTCCCTTCACCCATCAAAATCATCTTCAACCTTGGACTTTTGATTTTTTTTTTTTTTTTTTTTTTTTTTTTTTTTTTTGCGAAATTGGAAAGAGGAGAGGAGGAGGAACCATGTGACACCCCACCTTCGCCGTTTGCCAGTCACCGCCGTCGCACACCGCTGGACCGCTCGCTGTTGCCGTCGCCACTTGCCGTCTCGCGCTCCATCACTGCCCGCGCTTGGCTGACGCCTCCCCGTCTCCATCGGCCTCGGCTCGTGCGTCCAAGGAGCTATTTGGCCAGCTTAGGCCGTGGATTCTCCACCTCTGGCCACTGTTCGGGCCCCACCTAGGTCCGGTTCGACCCCTCAACCTTCCCTGGTCCTTTTTTGTCTCATTCAAGCCCTGGATCTGCCCTTTCTCGGCCCCAACCATTAGTGGACAATAGTTGGAAAAATGGGTATCTCAGCCCGGTTTTGACCCGTTTTGACCGGCTTCCTGACCCCGGATGCTTGGCCCGCCTTGAGGAAAGTCGATCCCAGCGTCGTCCCCATCGTTTTGGTCGAAGCGGCGAGTTAATCAGGTGAGTTTAGCTCACTAAACTTTGATTATAGGGTTAATGATGCTTAGGGTGTTCTTTGTTTAAGTTAAATAAGTTTAGGTGGTTAGATTAGTTTATTTAGTTTTTGATTAGATTAATGTGTTGAATTAGTTTAAAGTGGGTTTAATTTAGGGCTAAGTGGATGTTTAAATTAATATAAGTCTTGATGTGACTTAAAGGAATTTATTTTTAATTTATTTAAATATTTAAAAATTATTAAATAATATAATAATATATTATTATTCGAAATTATTAAATTATTAAATTATTTAATTAATTTCGAAATAAAATTAATTATTTAATAAATTCGAAAATTATGTCGAGACCTTATTTTCTCATAATTTCACGCCGATCGCTACCGTATATTCAAATTTTGAATTTTATGAGTGGATAATGCAAATTGATTGTTGATTGTGAAAAATAGGGGTTTTATTCATAAAATCTTGGGTGTTGGATTTTGATACCAAAATTGGATTTTAAGAATTTTATTATATAGTGGGGTTTGAAAAAGGTGAGATATTGGTTTTTCTAGTTCGAAATTAACATGCCCCCACACACGTGAATAATTTTTGGAATATTTCTAATATAAAGAAAAGAGGCCGAGATCACTTGTTTTTTTTTTTTTTTTTAAATTGAAGCATTAAGGGAAATGCAAAGTGTCCTGGGCCAAGTATGAATTTATTGTGTGATAATTAAGAGGAATTTGTCCTGGATTGTTGAGCTAGATTTGCCCCTATATGGGATGCCCCTTACAACGGATGCGGGTCGCAATAGATTCTGAGGCCATGCTCCTTCGGGAACACCGTCGATATAGTGACGAAGTCGCACTCCAAGGTGGGGAGGTGATGCCTGGCTAAATGCCAGTAGATAGCCGAATTGCGAGTAGACTATGCCCTTGTGTGGTAGTGAATATCAATTGGAACGCATGCTGAGTGTTGTCAAGTGTGTGAATGTGTTTGAGCTGCAATTGTTTAGTTCTTACTACTGCATATGCTTGAGTAATATGAACTGTGCTAACCTGCAGGAAGGAATTGAGGTAAAGGTAAGTCTCATTGTTGTAATGGTGTGGCTAGGCCATCCGAGGGTGTATTTTCTTTCTAATAGGGGTTTAGGGGATGAACTTGCTGAGACAATATTTCACCCCGTTGTGGGCTTACATTTTCAGGTCCCTAGTGGACGGAGTGGCCAGTTAGTATGGTTGGCCTTGTGGAGTTGCAGAGTTGAAGTTTGAAGGATTGGAAATCGTGTTCGACTTGTAGGTTGTTGAACAGTTCCTTGTAAGATCCGATTTTTTGTAGACTTTTAGCTGTAGGCCTCTATTTGTAAACCCCAATGATTTATGAAAGTGCATTATTGTGAAATTGCTACCCTGCTCTATCCCGTATTTTATTGTCAGAGGTTTTATAGTACGCTTCCGCATGCGAATTTAAAATGAATGGGTTGGCGACTTCACCTGGGAATGTCGCATATCTAATCGACCACGGTAGGATGTGTGCACGCTCGGGGTTCGAGGTGTGACACGGCCGGCCAAGCGTGCTCGGCGACCTGCAACGGTGGCTTGGAGGCATTGGGATAGCAACTGGACATGCGGGACAAGTGGAATGGGCGGCGAACAGGCGTGGCTCGTGTGGGGGCACGACGGCGATGCAACGGGGGCAAGGGGTTCGGATGGGCGTGCGACGGCCAAGAGGGGTGGCTAGCTCGGTTCCCTGCAATTTTTGGAGTTTCAAAGGCTTGGAGATGGAGAAAGTGAAGCTGCTAAAGAAGAAGAAGTGGTCGAAGGCTTAGAGGGGGCCACTTTGTCTCAAAAGTCCACTATTCTATCCATTTTCACTCAAGCACTTGGCCTACCACCTTGGCTGTCGTCCTTAGCCATTTTACAGCCACCAAGCTTCCCTTAGAAGCTTCCTTGATGTCTCAAATGTTGCAACCATGGGGGGCTACGAATTTGCACATAATTCCCCCCAAATTGAATCAATTCTCCTTAAATTGAATTCAATTCGATCCCCATAAATTCCACCAAGGTGTCCTCAACTAAATTAACATTTTTCCTCACCAATAGAACCAACTTGCATCCCAAAAATGCAATAAAAACGGTCCCTTGAATTTTTCGGTCAAAAACGCCCTTAATTTGAATTTACGTCAAAAATTTCGATTTCAGAAAAATCTTCGGAGGATGAGTTGACGGTCCTAAAATGACTTGTGACATGACAGAATTTCAATTTCTGAAATTGGGTTCAAATTCGCAGTTAATTTCAATCTTGCGTAATTTTAGTGTGACCTAGCCTATGGGGTAGCTTTTATGAATTTTTAGTGCAATTAACCCGTGATTGATTATTTTCAAGTCATAACGTGCATTTTCGACACATTGGCAACTCTCGGTAATTGTGAAAATCTCAAAGTTTCAAATACGAACACAGAGTACAAAAATGAGAAAAAAAATCGGTCCAGTGCTAATCGACAGAAATTTTGCAATTAGATGGAATCACCCACGTACTAATCAAATATCTTTGTTAAATCGACTTATCTCCAGTCTCTGATCAATTTTGATAGTACCGTAATGACCTTTGCAAATTAACACGGTCGAGCAATCGATTCCTAGTCGAATTCTCAAGTCTAATACATTAAAATCTCTTAACGGCTTCACTTGATAGACTAATTATCTCATGAGTGATCAGTTCAGAGAAAAGAACTATAGGTGCATCGATGAAAAGCACAACTTATTTAATCGAAACCAGAATTCGAAATTTAGGATGTCACCTAAACTCTTTAGAAACCCGTGATGACAGTGTCTTTTAAGTTGATTTTATGGGTTGTCTTCCTTATGATTACTTAGTCCTTGCTGAGGCTGTCAAAATTTCGTCATTATGCTAATCAATGCAGATTTTGATTTTTCAAGATTTCACCTACTGACAGTTGATTTTCTAGACAGATATGTACATAGAGCCTCAAAGGTCAACCGGACTAAACCAATGACAGATTGAAGTTCTTGACAGATAAGATTGAACCACACACATGAAGAGGAAATCAATGCATCTGTCTTTCCTCATCAGATGAATCTATGCACGGTGTGTCTGCAGTACCGGTGGTGGCAAAATGCTTCTGCCTCTTCTGGGCGTATGATAGCTCTTTCATACGTTCATTGGCTTGGTTTTTCTGGAAATAATTCCATAGAGATATATGCTCATGAAGTATTGACTTCTTTCCTCCTAGGACGGTGCATCAAATCAGACACATTAAAAGAATTATTTCTCTAGGAGGCAAAACATAAGTCTCTTTTCTCCTATTACTCCGCGGGGGGGTTGTGGGGAGGGATGTGCTAGAGAGAACCCTCTCCACACAACTCGGATAAAATGATGTGAACGGTTGGGAGGCAAAACATAACCTCGAGAATTTGCATTTTGCATGCTGACCATCAAACCATGTCACTTCATGCGCGTCCAGAAATGTTTATACCCCTCTTAAATCACTATATGTCCTATACATGCACAAATGTATAACTTCAAGAAGATTCTATCTTTATTTCTCGTCTCGCCCCTTTTCAAACGATTGCTCCCCATCACCACGAATGGGATTCTTTGGTGTAGCCACCCAGACCAAATCTATATCATTGTTTTTCTACTAGCTTCCTTATGTTAGAGAGAACCAAAAGATAGAAAGAAGAAGAAGAAGAAGAAACTTTATCACACACAAGTAGACCCAATATATATTTTTGGTAAAGGAAGTAGGCCCAATATTCATTGCCAGATAATAGAACCATGACACATCCACTGACTCAACCAACTTCTTCTCAGTTCATCTTCTTTGTGTGAGAACTCCTCTCTCACCACTACAGTTTTTGCTTCTCTATCCTAAGCAACCATCACACTTTCCTTTGCAAAATGCCCACCAAGGATCACTCAAAGAGTGATCTTTATTTAGTAAACCAGGACGACAATAGACCCCAAGCAAGAGTAACTTCTAAAGACCCAAGGAATCATGCAACGCTGCTCTGGCCCTGGCCGCGGTCAGGTCGATTTAAGTCACATGTCCCGGACTTCGAAAATGTTGCGGTTCTTGACAACGATGTCATACATGTGTATGGACTTGAACTTGTTGAAGTCCTTGGGGAGCGAGATGAGATGGACAGTGGACCTCTTGGAGAATTGGAGGAGTTCCGGGTCGTCGTATTTCCTCTCCCACCCGAGTGAGGATAGCTTCCTCTCGAGGTCAGCATACGAGGTGATCACCTCGTTCGTTGGGGTGTGGACCAGCACCTTCCGCCGCCTGATGCCGCCGGACACCTCGCCCCCTGGGTTCTCCACCGGCCGGTCAGCGCCGTTCTTGAACACCCAAACCCCAGACATTTTATAAATGTGAGACTGGGAGGAAGTAGAGTGTGCTGTGTGAGATTGGTTGATGAGCTGGCTCTTGTGGAGATGGCAAGTGATTGTGGCTTCTGTGATGAATATATATAGGCAAGGGACGTGATGCGGAGGAAGTATGTATCATCAGCTTATAATGATTGGTCAGTTGGTAAGTGAATATTAAGGGCCTCATGGGTGTCGGTTCACGGCCCAAGGCGGGGTCCAGTCACCGGTGGATTTATAGTGTAAGGATACATCCAGGGTCAGGGTGTTTGGGGACACACTTTGATATCTTATGTGGGCATGATCAGATTGAGAAGAATCCGATCTTTCTTTTTCCTAAGTCATTGAACCCACCATGAGAATCTTTGTTTGGAGGGAAAAAAAAAAGAAAAAAAAAAAGAAAAAAGATTGAGACGTATACTAGAAGAGGATAGCAAAAGAATGTGAGTTTGTTTGTGTATCGGGTTTATTTAAGGAAAAAAGACATTAACCTTTCTACAATTTTCATAAGACTGTTACTTAAGCACTGCAACTTGCAAAAATTGATCATCCTTGTACTATTGGAAATCACATGTGGCATTACTGTAAAAGAAATAGTTGATGGGTCTCGCTGAAGATGTCAATACTCAAGATATAAATTAAACGAAGCTATTTGCCAACACAAATTTGCTCGGAATTCAGAAATTAAGTTCAATTTGCTAAATACACGAAACCCTAAACCCAAAATCTTTTCCTAAAATTAGAAATTATTTATGATTTTATTTCCAAAAAACCCTAGCCCCAAATTCTAGTTTCTATCCGAACGGATCGCTCAGTGGCGACGCGGCCGTTTTGTCCTGCTGCTGGCAAGGCATTGGTGAAGCCAAGTGTGCCGATGAGGGAGAGAGAGAGAGAGATCGAATGATGATCGTACAACATGCCATCTGACGTGAAGCACTGATTATGGTTTGCAATTGAAAAGAGGGCTCGGGTTTGGATTTGGATTGTAACTTAATTTCGTCTCAAATCCTCAACTTAGGGCAATAAAGGGCTTAAATGACAATTGTTTAAAATATTTTTAATGTCATCATTTCTCTGGTGAGTCACATAAGATGATTTAATGTTAATGTAATGCCCTGTAAAATTTTTAGATAAGAAAAATCGTTTATATAACTTAAAGTTATGGTATTTAAATGATTACTTGAAAATGTACAACACTAAATTATAACACTATTAATGTCATTTTCCTTTTTTATCTGTATCAAGGAACTTGATAGATATACCGACTATTTATTTACACAAGCACCATCATGTGATAATATGTGAAGAGATTTGATTATACCAAGTAATATATTTTAAGATATGGATTCCCAAATTATGAGTATAAATTTGCATTATCTACACTATTGGCACATCAACCTCGATAAAGTTGTTTGGTCCTCTTTTTTTTCATTTCCTTCCTCTTCTTTTTTCCACTAGCAATTGCAAATACACTTTTGCAAGCATATGAGGCCATTGCCTTAGATCAGGACCTTTAACAGAAGCTCGATATCTTCAAGATTTGAGGTATCTTAAGATTTAAAAATTTCAACTAAAGCTTGATTGGGACCTTAGATCGAAGCCTTCAACTGAAGCTCAATATCTTCAAGACTTGGAAATTTCTATTAAAAAAATTAGTGCCAACATCAAATTCATCCTGTTTGTTAACCTATACAATATGTTTTGCGTCATTCTCTAACAATCTAAATTCAAACTTTCCAATGAACTTTAAGATGATATTGTAGAGTAAGAGATACTGAGTTTGATTCAAAGCCACCTAGAAACTTATGATAAAGAAAAGGTAGATAATACTAGAAGCACAAATGTTAATGCGGTTTTTTATCTTTTAAAAATTAGTTATAGATGACAGAAGTACAAATGTTAGCTCACATGATTTAATTTCTTTAGGAAGTGATTACTTCAAAATGAGTATTTGAACAAGTGAGACACCTTCAGATACTCCATAAGAATTTAGCACATTGTTTTGCAAACACAAATCCTTATGCCCTGGCATGGAACTAGCAGCTAGCAACCTTGCGTTATTAAAAAAGGAATAACACACTATAGTTACTTTTCAATTTATATGACTATATAATAAAGGCGAAGTATTGAATATAACGCTGGAATTTTATGCCCTAACTGGAAAGTGAGGGGATTCTCATTGCATGAAGAGGGTTAGGAGTAGGAAAGGCAGTGTCTCCTTTTCCACGAAACTGTGAATGGTTGCCCGGAAAGATATTTACACTATATATAATATAATAAGGTTCCTTTTCATTGGTTTTTCTAGCAATGTTCAGTTCTACTCTATACCTACTTTATATTCACTCTCAGACTTTTGCCCTGCCTTTTGCAGAGTGTGGGAGTCGAAACCCACTCCTGAAACTTGCGAGTCCCCACCCTATCCCACCCTGAGAAGGTGGGGGTTTGAACCTCTCACCTCCCCCTTCCATGTTGGAAGGGTGGCCACTGGGGTGAATCCCAATGGTTAATGCCACCTTTTGTTAAATAATAAGAAAAATAAAGTAGAATCTTTAAGGGTTAAGGGTGCATGATGTTCTCTAATATATATCTTATTCCAATGAAACTAGAGAACAACCCTTGGTTTTTCTTTATTTATTTTTTATGGCTGCCTAGTAACAATACCCTAGAGGAACCCTAATTAGTTTACTTTGTTCCCGGTCGACTAATAGGACCTGTGCAGGCGTGTTAAAAAGAAAGATGCCAATTGAAATTGATTGCCGACATGTTGAAGATGCCACTTACCTAAAAAAAGAGAAAAACACGACAGTGAAGAGAAATACAAACTATATATCCTGCCAAACCATTGACCATATTAAACATCCTACACATTTTTAAAAAAGGTGGGCACAAAATGTGCTTTTACCAGTTGTCAACTAAAATATAAGAAGAGTTACAGTTTTATCCTTGAAAAGTCACACGTTAGAGCACATGCGCAAATGGAAAAATAAACCTCTCCGAACGTTGAGGGACAGATGTGCACTACACCGAAATTTTTTGGGGGGGGTTTTTTGACCTTATCTTTGTACTATTAGTACTGAATTTGAATGTACAATTGCTTACTCTGAAAACACCTAACCCATTAAAGTACAGTCAAGATCTATTATACAGCTCAAGGCTCCACCTTAAGTGAAGGGTAATTAGCTGATGAAGATCCTAACCGTGTGAATATGATATGGGTGGCCGAAATTAAAATTGAAGTTCACTGGTGCACAATAAAACAGCAACTCATAAATGGAAGAAAGATAGGCGGGAGGAATTGAACTTGAGTCCTCTGACTCCAATAACATTGCGAAGTTTTGAGTGAAATACCATTTGCAATTCAAAAAACTTAAGCTATCGGAGTATGTTGTGAGGAGTATATTTTATCAATTGACGCCTTGTCATCTTTATCTTAGTTAGAATCTATCATGTCCAATTGGTAGAAGGAAAATAAAAACAAGGGCAAAAAGTGATGTGTGCCCGTGTATGGCTTTAGTTAATGCACTCTCTCTTTATCCAGAAAGATGGTCGCCTGCTTGCTACAACTTTGCTTCATCATCCTCGTGACACATGGTCCTCCTTTTATATTTGTCACCTTCTTCTCGATTCTTGTTGATCCTTTTATATATTGGACCACCTCGGAATTTTCTATCTAATGTCCTCTTTTATGTTGATTGGTCCAAAAATATCCTATAGGAAAGTCAATGAGGTTTCTTTTTAGCTGGTTTTATAAGAAATGTAGCATTGTTTGGTACTTATATGGCGTGAAGAATGAGAGGGTGCATAAATTCATAGGTGATGATTAATGACTAAACTAGAAGACAAATCTTGATCATCAAGACACCAATGCTTAAAGGAGTCTAATGCATTTTTTTGCTGTAATGGCATGTGCCAGCTCTAGAGGTGAGTGAGTTCAAATGTTAAACATAAATTCCATCTAATCATATATAGTCACAAATTGAGTCTTGGGTAGACTAGTAACCACTTTGCCACTTCACTTATTCATTGACAGATAATTTGTTGAACTTGCACAATTAGATGATTGCATTCTTATTTTACAACACATGTAACTTCAAATGAATGCTATTCTTATTGACTCGATGTTTTAGTTTGTAAATATTATTTGATGTGGTCTAATTTGTCGTGCAATAGCTCATCATTTCAGATATTATATATGTATAGGAGGGGATCATTGACGATATACGTAGCTGTACCTATCAAGACTGGAATACACTAGCTCAAAAAAGTTGTTTGGCTGCAAAAGTGATCACAAAGGGTATTAATAAATGGAAACCTGTATTCCGAAAATAAAGTGTCCCTTTTTCAAAACGTTCCCAAACCAAGGAATCATAATCTTGATTTTATTGTCGTTCCCAGAACGCTAACCTCGGCAAACACCAGAGAAAGCATAATGATGATGTCGTGTAACATGAACTCCTTTGATTTATCTCCATCAGGCCATTCCTTTTTGTTGGAACACCGTCTGGTATCTCATGTACTGACCCTTACGGAAGGAATAAATAATCTAGAAAACTTACCAGGATGAGGGGGCACATTCAAATCATTTCCCACCTCAGATAGATGGAAGGATTCTACTGCGAGGCTCCAAGACATGCCACATCATCCTCCTTCCTTCTTTTTCCTTTGGTTTTTGGGAATAAAAACGAGTTGTTGTAGTCATTCTCTTTATTGGACCGAAGTCACAAAATGTCCAAGGGAACAATTTTTTTTTTTTTTTTTTTTTTTTTTTTTTTTTTTTTTTTTTTTTTTTGGCCTTAGCCACAATTCGCGCCACGACCTTTTCGAAGAAATGTCCCTTTCTTCTCTTTCAATTTCATCACTGTTTCACAGCACCGAAAGCATGGGATCCACATGGACTGCAATTCTCTCTTTCACCCACGAGCGAGTACAAAACCTATCTACACCTAAAAGAAAAATGAAGGGCGAGTACAAGCCCATGTGATTGTCCGTTAGAAAAGCCAAACTTGAAGTCCGATAATTAACTAAGCAAGATACTCAGAATCGTCCTTTTAGTGCCTTTCCATACTGCCCTCTTCTTTTCTCATATTGGGAAAAAAAGCAATGATCCATCGCAGTCACGAAAGAATTCCTGTTGGGTTTGTGCTTAATGCTGATTTCAACTTTCGAACTTAGGGGGCTTTATGTACTAGCGTGCTAAGGATACCTCTCCTAGTTACTTTGACTTTCTACACAGTTTGTGTGTGGAATATCGATATGAAAAGACGGGATTAGTATTGTTTGAAGTTGGGAGGAATGTTTACATGTTAATTTTACCATTTATGACTGATACATCAGCAAAACCAAGTGACTGTGATCGATATTCAATGGCATCATCTAGTTACACAACTTCACCAAAATATAGTCCCACTTTCAAAAGAACTAACACACACTTACAAGCACGAGTCCAAGAAATATCCTCTTTCTCTCTCTCTCTCTGAAAAAAAAAGAAGAAGAGGGGTTTCCTGTCGAGGATCTCCGAAGGTGGTGACCTTATATTACAACTCTATCTGTGTTTCTATGTATGCATGCACATGCATGTGTGCATGCGAGAGAGAGAGAGAGCGTGTCAAATCAAAGGAGGAAGGCGCACAGTTATGGCGACGACAACCGGAGGCTTGTTGATGAGCGACAGATGACAACCATCGTAGGTGGCAGCATTGTAAATGAGCTAGAGGAGGAATAGGAAGGAAGAACGGAAAAAATTAAAAAAAGAAGAAGAATGTATCTGAAAAATTACAATTGTATGAGCTAACGTGTCCATCTTTTAAAGAATAATTTGAAGATGTAAATTTAGATTAAAGTCAATTTTTGGCCCCCTGAACTCGCGTATTTATTTTCTAATCAAGTTCTTGAAAGTATTTAATTTGTCTAATCGTGTCCTAATTGAACATGCATAATTTTTCTAATCACATATCTCTGACTTCTAATCCAATTTATTTTAGTTAACATGTCCCTTAGACCTGACACCCAATAAGAGGGTTCGATGTCGAAATTTTTTTGCCGACGTTGACTAGCTAATATGATGGACTTAGGGTACGCATGACAAAATTAGCCAGAAATTGATTTCTCAATTTCTATTACCCGGACAAGTTTTTAAGCAAAGAAACTTGTTTGGTAATGATTCAAAATTTCTATTTTTAGAATAGAAATCCGTTTGATAATAGAATAAAATTTATATTTTTAGGAATAGAAATTGATTAGATAACAACATAGGAAATCCTTAAATACAAAATAATAGTCGAAATAATACTAATACATTACAAAAGTTTAAAATACAATTTCATGGAATTTCTGGCATATCATCATCTTTGAAGATGAGACAAATTTATATTATTACTTAAAGATGGAGGAGCTAGACTTCACCGGCCACGTGCTGTAGATCAGTCAACAAATTCCTCTTCTTTCCTCTCCTGGATTGAGCAATCTGCTTCATTATCTCACCATGCACTTTAGTAGCTTCCGTAGCTTCCCTTGAAGGATCAGAACATGAGAGGATAGGGTCATCATTAATGATAGAGGCTATACCACCATCTTGCAAATCTTCCTCCATTTCGTCCTCACCAGAAGATGGGTGCTTGTCATGAATTTTCTAATTCGCAGAGAGTTCGAGACAGACATAGGAAAACTCCCAAACTTTATTTCCGCTGCCAATTTGCAGCTGTCAGTGATTCATCCACCTAGAACTCATTACTCCTTCCTACATCATGTGTTTCATCCCCCTGCGAATGATTCCTTATCCCAATATCAGATATTTTTTCAACCGAATCTCTAGGTTGTTTAACAGCACCTTAACCTCATTAGCACAGGAGTGCCTTGGAATCTAGTGATTCTCCACCATCTACATCTGTGCTACAGAACAAGCATTAGTGGAGTGACCAGACTTATTACATAAAGTACGTTTCCACAAAGCTCGTGGATACTCTACTTTCATCTCTGATTAGACCCATCTTCCAGAATTACAAGACCCCGAATCAAGAAAAGGCAAAGTCAAATTTGTTTTAGTAAAAACCTTCTGCAAAAGATAAACAAGAACCCTCCTCTGTTGCCTTATCTTATTAGGGAAGAGAGGAAATCCAATTGCAATAGCTATATTACTCAAACTCTCTAATGTCATCAAATGTAGAGGCACTTTCAAAAATTTAACCCAAACTGGAGCTCGAGTTTTCTCAACATCCAACTTTAACAGATTTGGCTCCCATCTTTTAAGAAGCAGGGGAAAATGCGCAATATGCCAGGACCCCTTTTTAAGAATTCAATCTTATACAGATGAATTGGCAAATATGATCATGAATAAGCCAGATCCAATCTCATGAACGTCAATACTCCCATCTTTGCCCCCGAAATCCTACTACCAGACCCACGAAAAAATATACATAAGTACCCACTCACCGTAGTAATCTACCTTCAATATGCTGTTTCTTTTTCCTGTCGTAGTAAATCAAAGGCTAACCCCCCATGATTTAATAAGAACATGAAACATGTTTGGTTAGGGCAAAACAACTAACATTTGGCGTTCCGCCCAAATAGGACACGCAATCATACGATTATTCATTCAACAACCTTCTTACTACCGTAACCCACTATCCGATTGAGGATTCTAAAACGACGAACTATCGGGATATTCAATTCCAAATTCGAAAATTACCTGGAGCAACGAGATCTAATTGTGGCACCTGCCGATTAACCTCTGGCGAGTACACGATCCCCTCGTCAGGAATCTTCGAATTGAGCTCGGACCCAGACAACGGCTTGATAGTCCTCCTCATGGAACATGCGGAGGACTCGATCGAAAGGCCCCCGGTCGACGAGTCGGCGGTGGAGGTTCGACCTTGACAAGGTCAATGCCGCCGAATCAAATGAAAGCGGTTGACCTGATCCTCCTCGACGAAGCTCTGTTGCTGTTTCGGCAGGAGAGGCGTAGCTGACGGCGAATTGCTAACCGGCGTTACAGAACGACGCGTGGGTTCGGAGATTCACAGGAAGGGCTGTGGGTTCCAATCTCGGAGACGAACTTGAGATGGGTTTGACGCGATCGGATTTGGCGGAGTCGTCGACTATAGGGAGGACGAAGTTAGAGTCGACAGCGAGCTGAGCGACGATGTCACCAACGAGAGGATGGAGTTGGAGTTAATGGCGAGGATGGACAGCTTCAGAGTCGACGGCACTAAGGTTTTTGGTTGAAGTGTTGAGAGGAGAAGGAGAAGGAACGCCCAACTAGAAAAGCCCGTGAACGAAGAAGGATGCCCAAATGGAGAAAAGAAGACATTGTTTCTATTTCTATTTCAGAATTTGAGAACTTCTAATTTTTTTCTCCAAATCAATTTTTGAAATATAAATCTATTTCAAAACTAGAAAAATGAAATTGCGTTACCAAACGGATTTCTGTTCTAAACCTGTTCCGGGAAATAGAAAAACAAAGAAATTGAGAAATAGAAATTTTATCATGCGCAACCTTAAAAGCCCAAAAATGAAGTCTATATAATGGGATAGTGAGTGATGAGATTTCTTTGTCCTTATGCTGCACTAGAGGCCATGTAAGATTTTCTTATAGCTCCAAAAGACATGTCACCTCAAAATTAGACGATCCAAAGAGACTTGATTAGAAAAGTAGCAGACAAATTGAAAGTTTAAGGCGTTGTTCAGTAAAAAGTGCACGAGTTTGGAGACAAAAGTTAAACTTTCACTACAAAGTTTTCGTTTTAGACATATGATACCCCAATAGTGAAAGCAAATACTGTGAATTGCGGCGACAACTCCGACGCTAGGCACAATCGGCAGTAGTTGTGGAGTCAAGCAGCGGCTAGGTGAAGAATAGGGGGAAAACATATATTAGGATTCAGACATTTCAATTCAATAGTAATTTAGGACCCAAGTGAAAATTTTGATACTTACAACGTACTTACCCATAAGAAAAGTATAAGCAATGACGAACACTGCTACATGAGCACTGCCTTAATATGCTGTTGATTCAAGAAACATTTAGGTTGCAAATTGTGATATTCCGGTGAAATTTAAACTTCAACATCAAGTGATATTCTACATGAGGTATTCAATTCATGTAATTTATATGAATGGAGCTTCCCTTATGCATTTTTCTGCTTCCTTTTTAGATTCCCATGCACTCAAAAGTGGAGGAATTGTCTAGTTAGTCATAAATATATTGTAAATTTTTTAATTTTAATCTTAAATCTTTGTGTGAAATTCAATATAATTTTTTTTTTTTTTTTTGTTAATTTTTGCCAGAAATTACTAACATGGCAATATGTCACATAAGATGGTCAACAATGACTGAACTAGGGGTGTGCCTGGTCCGAGTGGGCAGTTCCTAACCTAGAACTGGGAACCGCCCGCTAAGGACCGGTTCCAAAAAATTAGAACCGGGAACTACCCATTAGTTGCATGGGTCCACCTGAGAACCGGACCGCCGGTCCAGTCCGATTCCTAGGTGAATCTATGGAATCGGTCTCACCAATAATAATATCGTTTTCCAAATCCCGTCGTGAATATTTTTCATATTGAGTAATATTTTTCTTTAAATTGAACTGACTTAATTAAGGGTACCATTTTTCTTTATTTTATTGGAAAACACTACCAAAGAAGTGAAATAGGTTTTTTTTTCCCGTTTTTGAATCATTTAAATTGAAATTTAAATTATTCTTTAAAATCAAGGCTCTAGATGATTGTCATATGTAGATCGCCTTTTCCTTTATCCCCTAATAGTGCTCGATCTCTTAAAACAATTGCTTTACTGAATTCTTTTTGTAGAAACAATTACACTAGTATTTCATATTTTCTTGAACACAATGTCCTATGTGAGTCCTAAAAGTATCATTTGAAGGAGCCATTTGTTGAGTTGCTAAAAAGTAGCTTACACACTTTACTAAATTCTTATAAAAACATGGAAACCATGAGAGGAGGTGAAACTCTAAAATTTAAGTTTGCTAATTAGTAATTTTGAAATTTATTTTAATATGAAAAATTAATGTATTATTATAATATAATCGGTCCGGTTCGGGTGGGCAGTTCCGCCCATGGAACCGGAAACTGGACCGGTACCCATCGGTTCCCATGAATTGGATCTGGGAATCGGACTGGCTCCCTCAAGAACCATCGGTTCTAGGAACCAGGCCAATTATATTAGGATTGATTGTGTAATTTTCCCCACTCAAAGCTAATTTATGTGGGACTTAAGCACCTGCACACCACTACCATACAACCAAAATTCAATTAAACATAAAGAGAATTTTTCCTTTGAAGTGAGCTTCTACATAATAATTTTCCACCTTAATATATCACAAACCCCAATTTTAATTGATTTATTTAGGGGCCCCTATCGAAGGATATGAATTTGTTCCCCATATTACTCATTATTAGTTGTAGCTAAGCCTTATTGGGCAAAGATAGAGTATTCTTGGATTGTGGAGAGGCACCGAAATAGAGAGAATTGGTTTTGGAGGGAATATGGTTTAAAGCTAATATAGAATAGTTTGCTTCTCTAGCGTAGGGTTTATGCTTAACTCTCATTATAAAAACGATGGGAATTCACGTTGATATAGGAATAAAATACTAGACATTGGGAATGTAATATCTATTCCCTAATGAATATTAGGATAACTTGGTGATAACATTCCGTGCTTGAATGAGAATGACAAGATCTTTATATATGCAATTAACTAGATTAAAGGACGAAAAGGATAGAATACCTAAAACTCGCGTCGAACAATCATTGTTTTTTATGTTTGAATTGGAATGAGAACTTCATATTTCAATTTAATAAGAAAAAATATCATAGATGGAGGATCAAGAATCCAAAGCATTTACGACAAGACATCATGGAAATACTTTTGGGCGTATATGGGATTAAGCTTTGTCTTCTTCTTCTTCTTCTTTTTTCATAATATTATTGTTACTTTTCCCTGGAGAAGAGGTCTCACCTACTTTGGTAATGGAGCATGGAATATCTGAAAATGCTAGTTATTCTGGGCTCTAGCCCTGAAGGCTTCATCTTCACTATACTGTGTAAAGCAGAGTTCTAAGTAGTCGACACATGTCACTTATCTAGCCACCAATACATCCATTTTAATTTTTTTTTTTTACAAATTTTATATAATATTAGAATGAGATCTACACCATGCACGAAATATAATGAGTGAATGATTTTTTTTTTTTTAATTTCTTGGATGTATTAATTTCAAGGAGTCTGCATTAAAAAAAAACAAAATAGATCATTTAAATACTTATAATATATCATATTAGTGTCGCCATTTAACTACCAAGTAGATATTTAAGACTAGAGGTCTTATGATCGATAGTATAGGTCATGTCATGAATGCACAATTACGCATTCATACAAATCGATTTGTCAAATAAATGAGGAGAAAAAGAACACTTAGTGAACAATTGGTGTTGCATATCCCCATAGGTGTACTAACAATATTCATGAAGTAATTAGTCAATGAATTTTATCTTATGTAAATCCATGAATTTTGAATATTGCAAAGAGTATAGCAATTGAATTGAGAACCTAGTATGTCATATCAGCAAAATAAATGAACGATTCATTAGTTGTCACTAATATTAATGATGACAAGTTCAAGAATATTGTAAATTATAATCTTTAAAATGAATTATCGATGTACGACTGATTTATTAATAATAAACTTCAAGTTTAAATATGTAAATGTAACCTTGTAATAATAAACACAGAAAGAGTGAATATGTAGTTTTTAATATCGACTAAATACTACTATTTAATTAAATATAAAAGTGAAATTTTTAGTACCCAACAGCTCCACTACTCCACAAGAATAAGAAAATTCAAGTTAAATTCCCAAGCATGCCACGTCACCACTTCACTATTTACCACCCACTCAATTCGATATGTTTAGAATAATAAGTTTTATTATTGCTTTAATTTTCGCCTTCTTTGAAGTATGTATTGTCTTTTGGTTAACAAAAATAAGACTTAAGTGATCCCAAGTTCTATTTTACATGCACTTGTGTTAAAATAATTCTTAATTTTCTCTTGTTATAAACTAGCCCACGGCCCACAAGTTACGTGGATCAATTGCTTCAGTAAGGATTAACCGAGTATATATTAGCTAAAATTAAATACAACCACAATATAGTAAACCTATGTAAGGAAAGTATGAATAGAGTTATAGGTGAAACAAGAAGAATGAGAGCACAACAAAGTTTAAGTCACATGAAATCTTCCAATATGTAACTGACAGCTTTGAAACAGAAGATATAAATTAGTATCTTTGATAATAAACATTTATAATTACTCATTAAAGACTGAAATGTAATGGCAGAGAAATTATCCTTAATATTTGTTATCTTATTTCCATGCTGTCATTTGTCGTTCGACAATCGACGCAGATTTGCTTAGGCCTTTATGGCAATCACTCGAACATTTAGGCCCAGATCAAGATTTGTGGACCTGAATGTACCTTGAACGGCTCGTTCCTTTAATTCATCAACCATTTATCAACCACGTCTTGTATGGCTAAAGACTTTAAAACATCCTTCAATCTTTCATAGTAATCAAGTTAAGAAAAGAGGGTCTAATGGTGCAAAATTGAGTCAGATACTGTGGTAATTGTGAAATCCTCCCATCTGAACAAAGTGCAGTTTGGTGGGCATTCTGAACTGTACTCAATCTATGAGCAATCTCCAACATTGTCCGCCCACTATCAGATGGTCTAGAGCATCCTGGACAAGGCGCTCACTAACTGCATTTAAGGCACTTGTTGCCTGCGCCAATCAATGAGCCAAAGAGAAGCAAAAGAGATCTATCTCGTCAATATTAGTATTAGAGCATTACTTAGTAGGGCTCTGGTGATAGCAATTCTCTGCAGGTAAAAAAAGAGTCTCTCTCTCTCTCTCTCTCTCTCTCTCTCTCTCTCTCTCAATGGATATTTGATGCATCGATTAATCAATCAACACAAGTATTCAGATACAAATCCACAACCAAATTTTCTATTTCACCAGCCTCTCGCCTCCACTTAGAAGGCGTCCTTGCTCACCAGATGACGTGTCATAACCTTTTCAACGAAAAAAGCATTTCGCAGACAATATATAGGAATGGTAGACCAGGAAAGCAAAACATGAGGATGCATTTAGACAACTAGGACAGACCCATGGAAGAGAAATTACAAAACCGTGAGCATTAGCCACTTTGGCTGCCTTTATCACATCGTCCTTGGAAACATTTTCATCAAGAAGGACATAAGCAATACTTTCTCCAACAGACAACAGGAAAAAGAACAGGTTACCAAACCATATAAAATCAGGAGCTAAATCTAAATCAAGCACAAGAAGTACTGCAAAGTGTGTGAAGAAGTATAACATATATGGCCATATCTCATAAAAATCAATGGAACAGCACATAATACAAGCAAAAACAAATTTACCTACATAAAGCACAGCACCAATCCCCAGAAGAGACAGATCTCTTTCCAACAAGAACTTCAAGATTTCAAAAACCTACTAGAGTTAAGCTGTTTTACACACACACACTCTCAGTCCACTCAGATGTAGCAATAATATGCAAAGACAGCAGTCCAACCTGACAATGAACATGTACCCAGAAATGTCTCTCACTTGTCCCTTCTAATCATGCCAGGACAAAACTGACATTTACAGAACGCTGAGAAGATCCAGTCAAAATAATTCAGTATCACTTAAGTATGACAACACCAGGGGGCACCTGATGAAATAATGCTGCTCTAAATGTCAATTGTTACCAACTTAATTTCTTACTGCTGATTCTAAGTGTCAGATGACAGTCACTGCAGATGATAATGAAATTACAATGGAGACTATGGGTTGAAGATGGTAGCTAAGTAATCCCCCCAATTGATTCATATGATGCTTAAATCCTAAATTTGACATGATAAATTGAAGAAAATACTTGATTTACAATGGAAACGGCCCGGGCCCATTCACTTTTATTGAAAGTCGTACATCCTCTCTGGCAACAGTTATGTGACCTTCAGTCCGCTGCATAAATTAAAACAAGTAAATAATTTTTCAAGGATGATGTACTGATTCAGCATTAAAAAAGAAAATGGGAATGCTAAATATTATTAGTATACCTTGTAAAAGCAAGCCAGTAGCTGTATGATTGTAATTTTTCCTGCACCACTTGGTGCGACCAAACTACATCATCCTTTTCTTAGACATATGAACAAAAGAAGCAGATGACTTGGCTTGTAAAGCACAACATACTCAATGAATCCCACTGAGTCAGGTTTCCATATGTCCTCTTTTAAAACAACCATGAACTGCACTGCAGTGCAACCTTAAAACTGCTAAACTTTCCTTTTAAATAACTGTGGAGTTATATATTTGAAAGTACAAACCTTAACAGTATCACGTTGAACATGCACAAGCAAGAGCTCCATCAATAGCTGAAAAGTTTGAACAGCCCAAGAGTGTGATATTCAACTTAAAAAGCTGAAAAAAGGAGTTGGCTAACTCCATGGTATAGCAACATGATAAAAAAGATCTACCAGACTTGCACATCTCAGCATCCTAAACAATGTCCATGAAAAAATAATATCTCTGAAACCTTACAGTCACTCCACAGGATCGGAACAATATGTTTCTTTGAAGCATATCACAGAAATCGACATTGTGCACCACCAACGAAATAGCAACTCCATGAGGTTGGAAAGGGAAAAAAATGAATTACTGCATAATTCCTCTCTTTTATATCTCAAGATCATTGTCATTCAATGCCGTTGCAAAACTCTTACATAAATCTGAAAAACAGTAGCTAAACAACCCAATGTATAAGCAAACCCACATTCAAAGTTCATCCTCCATCCTCAAGTATTCCCCAATATCTGCCTGATGAAGCACGACAAGCCCATTTGGATCCAACTTCCTACAATCCTGTGTCGACCTTTGCGAGATTCCAAATCCCAAAGGCACATCAGACATTGAAAAAACCACCACTCCATCACCTGTCACAAAATTTGTTTTCAATTATCAGATCCCTTTCAATCAATTAATGAACCATTTTCCCCCACACAAGTATGAAAACAAGGAAGACAAATTGAACTGGAGATTTCTTGAGTATTGGTCTAGGTGGGCTAATTTCTTGTCCCTAAGTTATCGAATTTTGACAAATCTAACTAACAAGCGGAAAACAAACATCCTCAAAGCTAAATCCAGTCGTTCCTTAATAAAAATAACACGTGATATGATTATACTCCTGTGTTTTCATTGATCAACATAAAAAAATCTAGCTTCTTTTGTCTAAGAATTAAGATTTTGACTAACCACACCCAAAAGCAGAAGGACAGTTAAATCAAATTAAACAGACTACAACCTTAATTTCTACAAAAAGAAAATCTCAATCTTCACCTCTCATTTAGTTGATAGTGCTTACAGTAAAAGAAAAAAACAACATAAGAGTATACAACCATTCACAAGATAAATGATAAATAACAGAGCATTAAATTGCTATATGAAGAAGGGCCAACAGTAAAGGAAAAGGAGTAGTAGGAGTAGGAGCTAATCTGGATGGAATCAAACAACCAAGATGGACAATCAGACAAAGCCAAGAGGAAAGAGAGCCATGGAAAGAAAAGAGATTGATGACTGAACATCCCAATTACAGATCGCAACTTTAGTCAGAGTACGAGTTCCCTCCACCTTCTCTGTCAAGGCCACATTTTACCAGCAAATTACAGTGGATCCATCATATTGAAACCTCAATGAAGGATGAGATTTCCCCAGGGTTCTATGTTGCAAATGTTCTCTTCAATAGGGTTGCCTCGACCGGGCTATTCAACCCAAAAAAACAGGGCACTCAAGCTGAATTTGCAATCTATCTAGGTACTTCTCCACCCCCCCTAAAAAAGACCAGGAAGACAAGGTACATCACCAATTTAAACATTGACTACATACCCTATCAGCACAAAGTGAAAATCCTAAGTTCAATTTATACGATAGCATATAAACTCCAAAAGAAGTTCCTTCTTTCGCCACCCCAATAACATTCCTTTCTATCCAAGTTTCTACCCCCGCCGCTTTGCATCGCTCTCTAATTCCAAAACCCAGAAACATCCCACAACACCTCAAGCGGAAACATTACATTCACCGAACAACACCTAAAGCAGCATAATCTTTCAGCCGAAAACCGTACACATCTCACCTGGGTTGATGTTCTCGGTGATCCTCCCCAGCCCGCCCTTCAGCACGTGGTTCCCATAGAGGAACGACATCTCCGAGGTGGGCTTGAGCCAGACCTTGTGCCTGGCGTTTGCGGCCAGGATGCCCAGCGCCTGGATCGTCAGGTGGAAGCTGCCGCCCTTGGTGAACTTGCCGACGCAGGTGCCGAGGGACGCCAGGTTGTGGCGGCCGACGTTGGTGGCGCGCCGGACGAGGGATTCGCCGACGTAGTAGACCCGGTTCTTGCAGAGGCGGAAGCAGTAGCGGCCCGGTCCCGGGTCGGGGCCCTCGTGGGAGGGGCCGTCGACGATGTTCTTGAGGTTGTTGCCGGCGAACTTGAAGAGCTTCTCGAACACCTGGGTCGTCTCCTTCTCGTCCAGCGTCCTCATCGCGCGTCGCGTTCTTGAAATTCTTGAGCTTCTCTTGGGAGGCCTGTCGGCAGGGTGTCGTTGCTCCGCATGTTGCCCGTTCTTTGCTAGGGTTTTATGAGGGGTTCTCGTTGGATTGGATGGACAAGTCTTTCCCAAACTAAATCAACTTTTTTTTTTTCCCACTAAATAAACAATATTTTCTTTGTTAGACCAAAAGCGAAAATATATTATTTTTGAAAGGAAAATATTTTCTTATTTATATAGTTTCCTCCAATTTAGTTATTTTCCTATCGTGGGGGTTTTGTCAAATTTGAATTATTAAAAAAACTAAAACTTAGCCGGGTTACGTTTGTTTAGTGAAAATAAATTATTTTGAAAATATTTTCATAAAAATGATTACTTAGATTGCTTACTAGTAAAAGCACTTGCTAAACCTATCCAACAAGAAGGCCAAGAATCAATAGCTAGGGTGAGCATCGTTTCAAGATAGAATCTAAAACCCGAGAACTGGACCGATGGGAACTTATCTAGTTCCAGGTTTCAAGTTATGCAGTATAGTTTCTAGGTTCTAAAAATTGTGGAACCTATTTTGACGGATAGGTTCCGGTTTCTAATTTGAAACTTGAAACCCTTAGTCTGAGTTTCCATTTTATGATTGAGATTTTTATTTTGTTAATATTCATATTTTTCGTGTGTTTAAATATAAGTTATGGTTAGTAAATTATAGTAGTAAGTGGTGGTCATAAAAGATGATAACTTATTATAATCGTTTAATTAATAATATATGTGGAACTTTTTTGGTCGAATATATGTGGAACTTGGATAGATTATAATTGATATTGGAATCTATGACAAAGTAAGTTCCAAATTCTTAGATATATATGATAGATTTCAAGTTTTAAGTGGAATCTATACAGAATTTGAAATTGCTCACCTTTATCAGCAGCAGTTGTTGCTATAGTTGAATTTGAGGAAACTCAGAAGACGAGCTCATCATGCTAAGGCTAAAAAATTGCTTTTATGCTCTCTTTCTCTTTCTAAATTAACAAAATTTCCTCATGTGTCACAACGAAAGAAATAGGAGATCAACTCCAAGTGACATTTAAAGGAATTGATCGTGTATGAGAAATGAAGTTGAACATCCTCTTGGGAAACTATAAATTGTTCAAAATGAAGCCTGATGAGATGGTCACGGAAATGTTCACAATCTTCACAATAATCACGAATGGTCTTGCCAATCAAGAGAAGATCTTCATTGATGATGAGAAGGCAAAGAAGCTCCTAAGGTCACTACCAAAGAACAGGGGTCCACTGAAAACCTTACTTAGAGAAACAATAAGGATTCAAGCTATATCCATGGATAAACTAAAAGGAACTCTAATGTCCTATAAAGTAGAGTATTTGAAGAGGATTCCAGCACGAAAGGTAAGAAATACTCTTAAAGCTAACTGTTGGGATTGTCGGATCCCCAAAAAACCGGATTCAACCCTAAATCGAACCCCTAAACTTGTGCGGAAGACGAGCCCGGGATTTCTATATGCTTCACCGATCCTAAGGCACATCATAGAATCTAACGTACCTTGTTAGCCACAGATTAAACACCAACGCCGTCAAGAGGAAGAGAAAAACGGTCCTGTTTGATCCAATGACGCCAAATATCCTTGGAGGGAAGAAGGGTGTCGTCTTTTTAGCCTTTTGCCTATTGTTCTTTTTCTTTTGAGAATTTTGGAGGGAGAGAGGGAAAGAGAGGAACGTACGTAACTTTTTTGCCAAAAGGTACGTTCTCTCTCTTCCTCCCCTCTTTTTATACGTCTCCCCAAAAAGCAAAACATACCCCTTCAACATATCCTTCCATCTATGGGCCCTAACTTTGTGGGCCGGGCTTTTAGGCCCAACATGGGCGGACGGGCCAACTTAAGCCCATCCGAATAATTAATTAAAATCATCATCTTCCACTCGCACATGGTGGGCCGAATAGGATCCTCTTAACCTCTTTTCAACATTCATATTGGTAAATAATCCATGCGACCAGCATACTTTGAGAGCTCGTTGCCATACATCTGTTAGGAATATACAGCAGCTCATAATAGGCGTCACACTCTGAGTAGATTTAGTATGCAGTACCCTAGATCGATCGATCACATTTATATCTCTCTTGATCTCTTTTAAACAATGATATATATTGCATTCACAATTATGATTATCCCAAAGACAGTCATAATTGGTCGGCCAGTGAATACAAAACTACAATGTGATTCTCCAAATCCGATCTTCCTCTTTCCTGTAAACTCTCAATTTTAGTCCAGCTTGCTTTTCTAGAAATGTCCCATTAGATCGAATCAACTCATGACCATTGGCAACATCCTAAGATAGCAAGCACTAAATAGAAATCTTGAGAATAAGTAAGAGTCCTGAAGGGACTAAAATCAAGGAACTCATTTCCCTCAAGAGTCTCACACGGCATAAAAGTTGAAATCAAACTTTTGCCACTCTTATTGGTCGTCTCATGCATACGTAGTATGAAATACGTATTACGAAATACGTATTACGGTATTAACTCCTTTCCCATGAAGCGTATGTCTACACAATCAATACCGTACAGATGATAGTTCAAACATACCCAATGTCTAACTTGAGTTCACGTATCTACTCATTCACATAATTCATCAGAACTCACATCTGGCATCTTAGACGGATAAAGTAAAATATGTGGGGTATTTTACTTTCGGACATAGTATTTATCATGTCCTCATCTTAACACTTAGTTAAGGCGACATATATATTTTAAGCTTGAGCTCTCAATTATCACCTAGATAATAAGCTTAAAAACCGTCTCATCTCTATTTATCACACAGCAAATAAAGGCGATTACTCGTGTGAGTGGGCTAATATCTTATCTGTCCGACATACTTTCTCAATTTAATATAATGCACTGAGCATTAAGATGCATAAAGATCAAACAAAAGATTCATAGGCATTAATGATGAAAAACACAATTTCATAAATGTGAACAACTCAGGGAAATTACAATATCCAATACATCAGACTCTACGCAATCCTAGAGATTTTACATGACCACAAAACACATCTCTAGGTATTGGCTTTGTCATAGGATCTGCTACCATTCTATGCGTAGGTATGTACTGTAAGTTCACATCCTTTCGTGCAACCATATCCTTGACGAAGTTATACTTGGTATCTATATGTTTGGTCTTGCCATGATACTTTGGATCTTTGGTGTATGCTATAACTGCTTGGCTATCATAGTTAACCAATAATGGATTTGCAGCTTTTTCAATAACACCTAAATGATCCAAAAATCTCTTAAGCCAAACTCCTTCTTGTATCGCTGCTGATAATGCCACGAACTCAGCTTGCATCGTGGACAAGGCTATACACGTTTGCTTCTTACTGCTCCATGATATGGTGCCATTATTCAGTAAGAACGCAAATCCAGAGATAGATTTTATTTTATCTAAATCTCCTCCCCAGTCAACATCTGAATAGCCTTCAAGTCGCAGATCCTTTCCTTGGTAATTCAGTTTGTAATCAGTAGTTCCCTTCAGATATCTCAGTATTCTCTTAACGGCTTTCCAATGTGCTTGACCTGGATTGGATTGGTATCTACTCACCATTCCAACTGCAAAGCATATGTCAGGTCTTGTACACAACATAACGTACATCAAGCTGCCAACATCACTAGCATAAGGAACATACTTCATTTGTTCCTTCTCTTGTGGAGTCCTTGGACACAGTCTATGGCTCAATCATTCACCTTTTGCAATAGGAGTGTCTATGGGTTTACAATCTTACATACGAAATCGTTCAAGAACTCTATTTATATATGTTTCTTGCGAAAGAGATAATGATCTCTTCGAACGATATCTTGAAATCTTAACTCCAAGTATGTGTGCAGCCTCACCCATATCTTTCATCTCAAAATTAGAAGATAACCAACTTTTGATGGTATTAACTAACTCCATATTGCTTCCGGCAATTAGTATATCATCAACATATAATGATATGATCACAAATTGATCTTTGGATCTTTTGATATATACACAATGATCCTCATCAATCATTGTAAAATTATATGCCATCATAGCATTATGAAAACGTATATACCACTGTCTTGACGACTGCTTAAGGCCATATATCGATTTCAAAAGTCGACATACTTTTCCTTCTTGGCCTTTCATAATGAAACCAACAAGTTGTTCCATATATATTTCCTCATCTAATTCTCCATTGAGAAAAGCAGTCTTTACATCCATTTGATGTAATTCAAGATCCATACTTGCTACTATTGCCAGAATAATGCGAATTGAGGTGAATCTCACAATAGGGGAAAATGTTTCCTCATAATCAATTCCTTCTTATTGATTATACCCTTTCGCCACAAGGCGAGCTTTATATCTTTCTATCGAGCCATCAGCTTTATGCTTTATTTTGAGACCCCACTTGTTCCCAATAGCTTTGCGTCCTTTTGGAAGATCAACCAGTTCCCAAACATGGTTTGACTTCATTGACTCCATTTCCTCTCTCATTGCATCCATCCATTTTTCTTTACTAGGGAAATTTAGAGCCTCATGTATATTTCTTGGCTCATCCTCATCTTGTGGGGCAATCATAAAAGTTTCCCCTTCAATGCCGAAACATCGGCGGGGAATACTTTTGCGACTTGTTCGTCGTATAGGAGATTGTACACTTAGCACATCATTTCCCATTATGCTCCCACTAGGATCAGATAATGATGATGTCGTCTCATCATGTGGTTGTAATTGAGAATCAGTTGTATGCAATTCATCACTTCTCACATTACTCCCACTTGGACGAACCCCACTAATATCATTATCTTGATCCATGGTTTCAAATAGGGAGTAATCTTCACCTATTTTGCCCTTCTTAGGAAACTCATCCTCTAAGAATGTGACATCCCGTGATTCAAATTCAGTTACACTCTCACTTTCCTGCTCACCTATGAACACATATCCTTTTGAGTGTTCAGAGTATTTTATGAAAATACTCTTCTTTCCTCTGGGATCCAATTTCCCAAATTTGTGAGAGGGCTCATGGGTATAGGCAGCGCAACCCCATGGCTTAAGAAAACCTAAGTCCGATTTTCTACCTATCCATAACTGATATGGAGTGGAGGTAACTGATTTGGAAGGCACCCGGTTAAGTACATAGGCAGCTGTTAATAATGCATCACTCCAAAAGGTGATAGGTAAGTTAGCATGTGCCATCATGGACCTAACCATTTCCAGTAGGGTTCTGTTTCTTCTTTCTACAACACCATTTTGTTGAGGTGTATATGGAATAGACAACTGTCTTTCTATTCCTTTTTCATCACATAATTTTCTGAACTCATCAGATAAATATTCTCGACCTCGATCGATCTTAATGCTTTTATTTTCTTGTCTAATTGATTCTCTACCAAGGCCATAAACCTTTTGAAACAACTTAATGCTTCAGATTTATGAGAAATCAAATAGACATATCCGAATCGAGTATAATCATCTATAAAAGTGATGAAATAAATAGCCCCATGCCTTCTTCTCACATTCATTGGACCACAGATGTCAGAATGGATTAAATACAGAGGAAATTCAGCTCTTTTACCTTTTCCAAATGGTTTCCTTGTTGTTTTCCCTGCTAGGCAATGCTCACATATGGGCAAATCGACTTTTTCAATATTGCCCAACAAGCCCTCTTTGGCTAGTCTATTCATACGTTGTTGGCCAATATGACCAAGTCTAGCATGCCACACATTCACATCATTGTCATATGAATTAGGAGACGTGATAAGGGAATAACAAATATTTGCTTTAGCATAGTCAATATCCAATACAATGAAACCATTCAGAAAATAGCCACAACCATAGAAATTTGTTTCCAAAAACAAATCCATACCTCTATTATGAAAGTTCATATTAAAACCTAGTTTGACCAATACTAAAACAGACACTAGATTTCGACGAATCTCCGGAGCATACATTACATCATGTAGGATCAAAGTGCGTCCACCACGCATGTTCAGTTGGCAGGTGCCAATTCCTTTTACTTCAGCTTTGGAGTTATTTCCCACATAGATCCACTTAGTTCCAGTTGGTATTCGTCGGAATTCCACAAAGGATCCTCTATCCTTTGCTACATGATCTGTTGCTCCTGAATCTATAGTCCACAAAGGATTGGATTTAGCCAACAATACAGAACTTGACACATAAGCAAAGTTCTCAAATGTACAAGAGGTGTTTACCTTTTTCGGCTCACGACAGTTGCGAGTATAGTGACCCTTCTTGTCACAATTGTAACACCTTATCCTTGACATTTTCTTCAGTTGAGGGCGTTTTCCTCTCTTGTGTTGGTTAACTCTTGGTTTCTTGCAAGGAGGACTTGATCCTTTGCATGACCACATATTGAACGAATCAATACGCTTGCGCTTAGAGCTCAAAGCCCTTTCTGAGCTAGAACCAGCATTGCAAATATCTACTTTCGGCTCAAATGCCGTTAGGTGGTCCTCTACTAGCTCAAGGTGGTGCACGGCATCCTCAAGATCTTCCATAACATGGTCAAGAGCTTCTAGTGCTTCTGACTTTTCCAGCACATATTGAATCTTCATATTCAATATTTCACAATTGTTGCCGTTCAAAACAGCAATTACTTTCTTAGTTGCTGAAACCATCAATCTGAACACATCAGACATATATGCACGAATAATTAATGCCTATCATTTATGCATCTACTTTGCACAGACCCATCATATTAATGAACAATTTTAAGTAAGGTTTCAGAATCAAAAGGTCACTATGTTTCCAATCATCTTCCAAAAATCCTAACTTAAAATTGTCATTAATATAATTGTCTTATGCAAACTAAATTCTTTGAAGTTACAGAAACTTCTATCAACTACCCACAACAATCAATAACAGTAGAAAACAAATAATATCTAACATCCGATAACATAATAATGCTTTCACAAAATACAACATATCTATTACACTAAGTAATACATACAGATGAAAATCTCAACACAGAAAGATATATATATATACTCAAAACATCTCAAACTAATCTAAGAAATAAATAGGGAAAGTCCCTGCTAATCTATCAGTCAAAAAATCTAAGAAATCTAAAGGCACATTTGCCAACCATGGAAAAACTTTTGGAGAGCTCTTATGCCGCCTCCAAGGCATATTCATTTTGCGCCATGTGGCACTCATACTAAGGGTTGAAGTTTTGTTTAGCTCAATCCTATAGTACTCTCTCACAAAAGCTTCTACCAGCCTCATATAACCCGAGACCACGTTGACCTCCCATAGCCGATCTAACACTGCTTGCCATTCAGGTTGAAGAGTGTTCTTGAAGGTCGACACCTTCTCAAAATCCGACATTAGATAACCATTCCAGATGATTTCCTGTATCATCTGATTGACCTTGACCACATGTGATATTAAATCACCGTTATGCCACCGATAATTAGCTAACTCTGTTATCAGCCTTTTAAGTCTTGCACGTCCTTCGTCCATTCTCAGGAATGCAAGTATCCGTGCATAGCGCATCATAGTTCCTGCAACAAATGCAGAACTAAATAATTGGATTACTTATAATCCACAATTAACATAAAGGAAAATACATAATTTTCCACAATTCATGCAACAAATGCAGAATAAAAAATGGATTACTTTTAACCCACATAAACATAATTGAAAAAGAAACACATTCCCTTTTTTTTTTTTTTTTTGCGGTTAACGGTCAACGATCAAGTCAACGGTCAATGGTCGACGGTGGTCAATGGTCAACGGTCAGCCGGGTCGGACGGGTTGGGTTGCCGGTTGGGTCGACTAGTCGGTCCGGGTCGGGTCGCCGGTCGGGCCGGCGGGTCGGATCGGCGGGTCGGGCCGAGTCGCCGGTTGGGCCGGCGAGTCGGACCGGCCGGTTGAGCCGAGTCGCCGGTCGGGCCGGGTCGGACAGACCGACCCGGCACGTGCGGCACGCGTGCAGCTGGCGTCACGATGACGTCAGCTGGCGCGTACCTCGCACGCGCCAGCAGCCGCGCTCGGTGCACCTGCGTCGCACGTGCATACGTGCGTGCGCGCGCGCGCACGCATGTGATGCACGCGCCTGCGCCTGCTCCGAGTCAGCGCGTGCGTTGCACGCGCCAAAGCACCGTTTCACTCAGGCTGCACGTGGGGGCACGTCCGGTGGCCGTTGGCGGCGTTTCACCACTCGTCGCGCTTGTCTCGATGAGACCGTTCGTCCAGTGTCATCAGAAGTCGATTTCGACTTACAGAAAGTCAAAAAAATGCACAAACAGTCTCGGGTGTCGGGATTTCTTGCCCCGATCGGTGTCGGCCGAATTTATTTTCACGAAAATCAATAAGAAAACATCCACAGATATGAAAGGGGTTGGGAAAAACATGAAAAGGGATCGGGAAACATAAACTTAGGCTCTGATACCAATGTTGGGATTGTCGGATCCCCAAAAAACCGGATTCAACCCTAAATCGAACCCCTAAACTTGCGCGGAAGACGAGCCCGGGATTTCTATATGCATCACCGATCCTAAGGCACATCACAGAATCGAACGTACCTTGTTAGTCACAGATTAAACACCAACGCCGTCAAGAGGAAGAGAAAAACGGTCCTGTTTGATCCAATGATGCCAAATATCCTTGGAGGGGAGAAGGGTGTCGCCTTTTTAGCCTTTTGCCTACTGTTCTTTTTCTTTTGAGAATTTTGGAGGGAGAGAGGGAAAGAGAGGAACGTACGTAACTTTTTTGCCAAAAGGTACGTTCTCTCTCTTCTTCCCCCCATTTTATACGTCTCCCCAAAAAGCAAAATATACCCCTTCAACATATCCTTCCATCCATGGGCCCTAACTTTGTGGGCCGGGCTTTTAGGCCCAACATGGGCGGACGGGCCAACTTAAGCCCATCCGAATAATTAATTAAAATCATCACTAACCATGATGATGATGGTGATGATGCAGATGATCCTTCAGCACTGACGACGACGATGAAGACATGGCATTATTCACAAGACTGAAAAATACCGTGAGGAAAGGAAGTAACTATAAAGGAAAAAGACAAACGAAATACTTCGATGAGAAAAGGCCCTCCAAATCTAAAGATGATTACAAGGGAAGGAAGTAGTCCACTATGAACGTCGTAAGTCCGGACACATCAAACTTGATTGTCTCTCCAAAAGAAAAAGAAAGGAAGGACAAAAAAGAAGTGAGCACTCAAAGTAGAAATGAGTGATACGGAATCCAAAAGAAGTGATGAAGATGCTAACCATGCACATCTATGTCTTATGGCTAGTTCCGAAGTCGATGAGGAAATTGAGGTAGAAACACCTGAACTTACTTATCAAGAGTTGCAAGAAGAGCGTAGAAAGGCTTAAAGGAAATTTCCAATTTGAATAAGGAAGTTTCAAAACTCATATTTCAAAACCTTTCTCTACGGGAAGAGCTTGAAAGCTTGAAAAAGGAAATGCTAACTCTTCATAGAGAACATAAACTCTCTCAAAGTGAAAGCACTTCTTTAAAAAAAGAGATTTCACATGTTTGCTCAAAATTCTCTATTGGTTCTAAAGTGTCCGAACATATCATTTCCTTACTATAGCAATCCCGGTTTATGATGTGAGGAAAATGAAGAAGAAAGTGATCATTCTCCAAAAGCAAAAGGCAGAATTTCAAAGAAACCTTGTACTCTTATCCAAGTTTGGATCAACAGGCAGAAAGTTCCTTAATTGTTTTAGCTGAAATGAAAATGGTCATTCCAAATATAACTGTCCAAACAAGCAAGCTAAGTCCAAAGGGGTGAATTGTAAATACAGATTAACTAATAGTGAAAGACTCAAATTTTTCTGGGTATCGAAGAAGAAATAAATTCTATCTCTGTTGTAGGAAAAATGCTCCAACAACACATGGTATCTGGACAGTGGATGTTGATGGCATATGATAGGTGGCCAGCAAATTTGTGTCAATAACTCAAATTGCTGGTGGAATTGTCACCTTTGAAGGAATAGACAAGGGAAGAATAGTTGGCAAAAGCAACATCAAGCTGGACAACTAATCATTGAAGATGTAGCACTAATCAAAAGAGTAAGGCACAACCTGACAAGACTTTGTTAAGTTTGTGATAAAGGATATCAAATCAATTTCGATTTGAGGAAGTGCAATGACAAAGACCAGGAATTATGAGCCTCAAAATGCCGCTAGTGATGAGAATTAGTCTTTGCAGCGCGACAATGAAAGGCTTGTTCGATCAAAATCATTAGCCATTAAAGGTGGGAATTTGATTAACATTCCATGGGATCTCACCAATGAACAGAGGAGAGAATTGGAGTCAAACCTAGTATTGGTGGCTCTCATAAGGAGGTTGTTCGAAGAGCAATAGAATGACATAACCAATCATGTGGTGAATCATCTTCCGAGAGTGATTAGGTCCATGATCGGCAATATGATGAAAGAACTTACTTCGAGGTCAGGGCCACCAAGTTAGCTGTTTCTGATGCAACAAGTAGGTAATGATGGGTATGTTCCTTCAGTTTCCTTTGCTCTATTGAATCATGTTGGTAATTTAGGCCAAAAAATTCTGCCACCGGTGGCATGAACCTTACGAAGGGCTGAGGTTACCGATGGTCAAAATCAAAGTAACCCTAATTTAGTTGGCCTTGGTAATACAAGTAAACAAAATAATATAGTTTAAGATAATGTAGTTGGGAATAACAATGATACAACAAATCAAAATATATAACAGAGTATACCCTAATGTTGAAAATCAAAGGCCAATAGGACTAGTATTTAATGGTGATAATGTGAGACCATTTGGTATTGCCATCTTACGATGTGCGGACCTCTGGAGTGCCATAACTTTGCACAAAGGGACACTAAGTGCCATAACTTACAACAGGTACACTTAAGTGCCAAAATCAGAGTAAAATAGATCACTTGAGTGCCAATCCAGCCAAATTGCACACATGGCATTTTTCTGGCGAAGCGAGCCTAAAATGACGCCGTTTTGCACACTAACGTGGCCAAATAATACAAAAATGGCGTCATTTTGGCCATAGATCTGGGCGAGGATCGGCGCGGCTAGGCCGAGGGTCGTCGCCCCCCAGGGATTGCCTCGGCGGGCGGCGGCCCCTGGCCCGACTGGGCGAGGGCCGCGACCCTCGCCCCAGATCAGGGCGAGGGCTCGTGAGCCCTCGCCGCCCGTTGGCCGGGGTCGCGGCCCCTAGCCGGCTTGGCGACCCCGGCCGACCCTCCACCGCCGTCGCCGGCCCTTCCGGCGATGGCGGAGAGGTGGCGACGGCGGGCGAGGGTCGAGCCCTCAGCCACCTCCCCACTTTCTTTTTTTTTTTTCTTTTTTTTTCTTTTAATTTTTAATTTTTTAATATTAAAATTATTATTTTTAAATATTTTAGCTAAATCTGATTTTTATATATTTTTTTTACCATGTCAGCCCAAAATGACGCCGTTTTTGCATTATTTGACCATGTTAGCGTGCAAAACGGCATCATTTTGGGCTTGCTTCGCTGGAAAAATGCCACGTGTGCAATTTGGCCGGACTTTGACCAGATTGGCATTCAAGTGATCCGTCTTTTTTCGAATGTGACACTTAAGTGTACCTTTCGTAAGTTATGACACTTAAGTGTCTCTTTGTGCCAAGTTATGACACTTGAAGCGTTCTTTTGCCGCCATCTTACCATTCGGCAAAATAGCAAATCAACCAAATATTGTCATTGCAATTCCACCAAATATTATGGGTCATCAATTTTATGGTAGCTACATAGTTGGAATGTGGAACCTATCTTGTTATAACTGATTATCAGTTTTTGGACCCTAGAACCTATCCTATTTTTCCAGTCCGGTTCTAGGGTCTACCTATTTTTTTTAGTTCCTCTTTTTTCCGTTCATTTGTTATAGCAAATCATGTTGCTTGGTTCAAAGTAAAAGATGAATGACAAAAATCCCCATCCGCCAAAAATGACGATCCATAAGATGAACAAGTAATCACATGCAATTATAAACAATACAAAGTTCAAACACGTAATATAAGATATAAATTATAAAACTCCATTCCCCATTCATCCATAAAAAAAATAGGGAAGAGGAAAGACTGATGAGAAGGTTCGAGGAAGAACAAAGAACGAAGGAGTGCTGAAGTCAGAATTTCACAGAAAAAGAATTTAGGATTTTGGCTTTTTAACTTATAAAACTAGTTCCCAAACACAGCGATTTGGTTTGGTTCCTAGATGAGAATTATTTAGAATTGATTCATGGATATGTTTTTTGGGTGGTTCGATTCTTGGGTAGAACCAATCCAATTGCATACCCTAACCAAATGTGGGATACATGCTATATATGCCATAACTACAGATGGATGATATAGTAAGGCCACCTTCTTCGCCTAGAGGGTACAATAGTTAGGTCCAGCTAGAGCAAGATTGTCACAACCCCCTACAATCAGAGGTCAAGCTCTGGGTTATTTTGCGACATCCCAAGCATTGTCGCCATCTCGAAATCATTTGCTTCTTATTTATACACATGCAGAAAGTGTCAACATACAATCCCCAACACAAATAACATGGGAACATGAGATACAAACATCACTGGAATACTTTGTATATTACATGGGTAGTGATGATTACAAGCATATACCACATACATAAAAGTGGCTTGGGATATCCCCTATCTCCGCTGTGGCGGGTACTAACCAAAATTGGGAACCCTTCTTCTATTACATAGGGCCGGTGCACCTATCTTAGTCTGAAGCCTTGAACAATTCATCCATATCACTGAGATTCGAGTTCAGATTGTCGAACCCGTGGAGAGGTCCTATCCAAGGTCCTCGTACCTCCTATATAGGCTTTGAAGCGCATTGGAACAAGCTTACTTAGGCCCTTTTATATCCATACAACGGATGACAATTTACAATAAGTAATATTAGTTTCTACATCTACCACATCTGTAGTAGTGGTATATATTTTTATAGGGCAACCAAAATGCACAATAGTCATGATTCTAAGTACCCGTAAAAGAAACGGGGGTGAGTACTTGGAATATTAAGTATAGCTTCTAGCCTTCGAGTAGAACATCAATTCATTATCAACATTAGTCAATTATTTCGTGCAAACCGTGTCGAAGGTCAATCAATTGCAAGGATAACAACCAAGCTTCAGCCACATATGAATGACAATTCTTGCAATGATTTGTGCATACGATGCATGCCCTGAGCTTATGCACTCTAACCTTTTTTTCTTGCTTATGCATGCCATACTTACTAATCTTTTCTCTTATGCTCAGGACTTGAACCTAAGTCTTCCTGAAGCTATCTTGGGACTCAAACTCAATTCAATTCGGGCTTTTAAATCAAGCTTCCTGAAGCCATCTTGGGACTCAAACCCAATTCAATTCGGGCTTTTTAACCGGGCTTCTGGCTTTTTGCCGGCTTCTAGGACTCAAACCCAATTAATGTGTTTAGGACTCGAACCTAAGTCTTATGCTAGCCTTTAGGACTAGAACCCAGTTATTGCCAGGAATTTGGGGACTCAAACCCCATTCTTATCTTTTCTTATCTTTGCTCGAGTACTAATCCCTTCTTGAGGGTGTACTCAATACTTATGCACGTGCCATGAATTATGCATTCTATGCTAAAACATAATGCACGTCCCATGAAATCATGAATTTCTTCATCAACAACATCACAAATGAGCCTAAGCCCAAAGCCCCACTCAAGTAACAAGCATAAAGGAACCCCGCACTGATCCAAGACATGAACTCGTGCCTCAATACCGAATCACATCTTATGGCTATGGGCGAACCTCGACTTGTACCGATCGAAAGTTATGAACTATGACTTCATTCTAATCGTACAAGAAATTCAAGTACTTGAACAAGTCATGGAATAAATCAAACATCTAAGAATCAATTGACCTACCCTTGGCTTGTTTGCAAGAGGATTTCCTAGGGTTGAAGACGTCCCGAATATTACTAAAAGAAGGGAGAAACTACTCTTACTAGGGTTGAAGACATCCCGAATGTTACGAAAAGAAGGGATAAACTACTCTAACCTGGATGAACCTCGAACTAAAGTTCAAACTACACAAGATGGGCGGCTTGCTTTGATGGCCGAAAGAGAGAGAGAGGGCGTGAAGAGGAAGGTGTTTAAGGAGGAGGGAGGAGGAAATGGAAGCAAGGTGAGGAAATGGGAAAGGCTCCTCCTATGTATAGCCCTTGGTGTCATCATTACTAAGTCAAGCAGTCCAATCATAAGTTTCCATGTGGCCTGCCTAATATTCTTGGGTGGCAAGTCTACTTTGCATCATGATTACATCTAGAAGATGAGTTGGCCAAACTAAAAGATCTTAGTTGGCATTCTTAGCCTCTAGGCGTCATTGATGATGGCCACTTTTCGCTCTCCCATTGGTCTATCTATATGCCGCATTTAATGAATATTTAATGAAGTTTGACAATAATAGTGCTATAGTTGCCAACTCGGCAATTCTAGAACCTTCAATCATTAATGATGGCTTGTGTTTCGCTATTTAATTGGTCTACATATGTGCCGCCTTTTTTCTAGAATCTCCAAAGATATTTTGGCCACCATCATGACTTTTAAATATTCAAAGGACAACTCACCCCTTTATTTAAAAAAGGGTTTCTAGAAATTTCTTTACTTTTGTCTTTTTCTTCATTAATTAGGCGATCTAGAGAATTCTATCATTCAAGTTGGTTTTGGGGCCGGAGAAGGGATCATTAGATATACCTCGAAAAACCAAATCACGTGCACCTAAGTTTCAGCCATCACACCCCATATTTGTCCAAACCATTCCTTTGGACAGTCGATCGGCCAATATGGTCGATTGTCCTTTGATCAGTTCGAGATTAATTCTAAGGCTACCCATGGCATAGCACTAAGTTAAAGCACTCATGGACCTTAGAATTAGTGATGTAATATCTAGGTTTATCCCTGGGCTCATTTTGGTCTGCAACCAATCCACCGATAGGGTTCATGGTTGGTGCGTTACCGATCCATGATCGAACATCATCAATTCGAGATTCCGTTCTGATCACTAAGAATTAAATAGGGAATGATGCATTTTTTTTATTAGAAGGTGGTTGCATTTGATCAATTTGAATCGTCCATGTATTAGTGCAGAACTAAGCGGGATCACCCACGGTCGGAAACTGCAACCGGTTGGATCGACCTATGACCATCCGCTGATCCAAAATCATCCCATGACTAATTCTTGTGATCAAAAAGTCATATTATGAGCTAGTGATCCTATCCCATTGGTATGGTCAATAGAAAATGCATGGCCGACACCTCGACCAATTCGTGATCGGTCAGTTTGTGACAGCCTGATTTTCTAATTCTATTTTCAATCGAATAAGTTGGGTTTTTCATCGACACGCCTATAGTTCTTTTCCTTGAGCTTATCACTCATAGGATAACTAGTCTATCAAGTGAAACCGTTAAGGAATCTAAACGCAATAGACTTGAGAATTCGACTAGAAATCGACTGTTCGATCGTGCTAATCTGCAAGGGTTATTACAGCACTGTCAAAATCGACCAGAGACCGGAGATAGGTTGGTTTGACAGAGGTATGTGATTAGAGTGTGAGTGATTCCACCTAATTATAAAATTTCTGTTGAATAGCACTAAACCGATTTTTTTTGTCATTTTTGTACCCTGTGCCCGTATTTGAAATTTCGAGATTTTCACGACAACCGAGAGTCATCAATGTGTCAAAGATATACAATGTGGCTTGAAAATAATCGACCACAAGTCAAATGCATTAAAAATTCCTAAAAGCTACCTGGTAGATTAAGTCACGCTAAAATCGCGTTTGATTGAAATTAACCACGAAATTGAACTTGATTTAAGTTTTGTAGTGTCACGATTTATTTTAGGAACATCGACTCATCTTTCGAAGATTTTTCAGCAAACCCGAGCTTTTGATGAAAAATTGAAGTTGGGTGTTTTTGGATTGAGAAAATTAGAGGGCCATTTTTTAGTGCACTTTTGGCTATCAGGTTGGTTCAATTGATGAGGAAAAATCATGGATTTGATGTGTGCACCTTGGCTGAATTTACAAGCACCAATTTGAGTCCAATCGAAGAAGAATTGAATGAAATTTGAGGGGAAATGTCTGAAATTCGTAGGACCATGGGGCTGCAACATTCTGGACCCTTTGGGAGGCTTCTAGGAGAAGCTTGAGGGGGAAAACTTGGCCGAGGATGAGGCAGCAGCTGGTGGGGGCAAGTGATGAGTGGTTTGGATATTTTGCAAAGACTTTTGAAGCATTATGAGTCCCCCCTTCAGCTAAGCTCTTCTTCTTCTCTTGGCTTGCTTTCCCCATTGTTGAGGTTATTTGAGCTCAAGAAGAGAACCAGCCAACACCCCCTGCACCATCAACCGTCCCTGCAGCCTACCATTCGAGTAGCCAAGCATCGTCGAAGCCTTGCGCTTAGGCAGGCTCGTGTCCGCGCCAGCTCGCCATTCCCACGCGTCCAAGCCATCGTTGTGTACCTGTTGTTGTCCACCGGGGCTGTTCAACCACCGTCCGTTGTCGTCTAGCCATCGGAGCCACCACCGTCGCCCATTGCAACTGCCTGGCCCACCTCTTTGCCGTTCCAGCCCATTTTAGCCATGAAGCCCTTCGGTCCAACTCAAGAACAGAAGCCAAACGTCTCAGCCCAGCTGAGAACTTCGTGGCCCATTTTAGGTTTCTTTCAGGTCTTGTTTGGTGTCGCTCTAGGCTTGTGTTCCGCCTGCCTTGGCGTCGCCGTCACCATGGACTCACCAATTTGCTAATCCGATGAGTTTACTCACTAAACTCTGCTTAGGGAGTTAATTATGCTTAGTGGGTAATTAGATTAGACTAAGTATGGCTTAGGTGGTTAGTTAGTTTTGATTAGCAATTTAATTGCTTAATTATGATTGTTAGGTGGTTAGAATAGATTGATTAAGGGATAAATAGATTGTACTATTTATATGGATAGGTGTATTAATTTTCTAGGTTCGTTTAGGTGGTTAGATTAGCATTTTCGGCCTAAGTATGCATTTATTGGATTAAATTGTATTTATTTAATTAAATTTGTAATTTATTTAATTATTTAATATTTTTGGAAATTATACTAGGATAATCGGTGACCGGAATTTCGTGTTGATTGTAGTGGTGTGCTTAGTTTCTGCAATTGAATATTAATTTGTGCAAATTAAGTAGTGATTGTGATTTTGAGTTATAATTTCACAATTATAAAATTTTGGTATTTAATCAGAAAATACCGGGCGTCGATTTTTGACACCAAAAATGTTTTTAGGTACTATATTAAATATTGGGATTTTTAAAAGGAATGATATCACTTTTTAAGGTTCGATTTGACCGTGTACCTACACACGATTATTTTGAGTACAATACACGGTATCCTTGATTGGAATTGGATGGTCGTGTGTTGGTTATGAGAACTTGTCATAAGCGTTTATGCTGGATGATGCCCCTATATGGGATGCCCCTGGACAATGGATGCTGGTCACAGTAGATTCTAGACTGATGCTGCTTCGGGATTACTGCCTAGATGTAGATGTTGCCGTGCTCAATAGGGTGAGACGATGCCTGGTTACACTAGAAGATCGCCGAACATCGAGTAGGCCGTGCCCGTTAGGCCATGATAAAAAAATTGGAACGCATGAATGAGTGGTTTAACTACGCTTGATTATGGGACAAAATTATGTGACACAGTATGGGACATGTCATAACGATTTGGCCTTATAATCGAGACTCTTGTGATTGATTGGGTTTGAGTGAGGTGTTCCAATTGATATGTGCATCTATTATATGCATTGAGTTTATGAACTGTATGACATACAGGGAGGAACTGATGTGAGGTGAGTCTTCTATGATGTGTGGTTAGATTGCCTCTAGGCGTATTTCTTTCCTAATAAGGGTTTAAGGGGTGAACTTGCTGAGACGTTGTCTCACCCCATCATGGGCTTAACATTTTTAGGTCTTTAGATGGCGGTCCCTCTAGTTCGTTTTAGACGGCCTCGGGGAGTTACTGAGTGGAGCATAGACGTCCCTATCCCTAGGAGTCATTGGGTCTATGAGCTTGTTGTGACCACTGTCTGGGACGATGAGGGCCTACTTCAGAGGGTACCTCATCGATTCAGGGCATGGTTTCACCATGGACTCAATGGTTATAGGGAAGGTCCCCTTTAGGGTTTTGATATCCCCACCATTACGGTCAACGCCACTCTGGGCAAGGGTGCAGCTGACCCTCCTGATGGGGTTATGGAGGACCTGAAGCCCCCGAAGCCTGTCGAAGTGGAGTTCGAAGGCGACGAATGTGTCAGACTAGTAGATCGTGGGACAGTTTATTTTTGAGAGCCAATCTTTTCATAGACAACTAGTTTGTTTATAAAAGCATGTTTTGTTTGTGAATTTGTTATCCTGCTTTTCTATCTCATGCTGTTTGCTGTCAGGGGTTTTTATTTCGCTTCCACATGTGCAATAAAATAAATGGGTCTGCTATGCATCCTCGGATGTCACAATTTCATCGACCATCGAAGGATATGTGGCGCTCGAGGTTTGGGGCGTGACATGGTCAGTCGGTCGATCGATCGAACTATGACCAATCCGTGATTCCTTACAGATCGAACCAACCAATCCATGGTCAATGGCCCATGATCAATTCTTTTAGGATCTTATGTGTCACACCCTGAACCTCGAGTGCACACACATCCCTCGGTCGTTGATGGAATTGCGACGTCTTAGGACGTGTCACCAACTCATTCATTTTAATGCACATATGGAAGTAAATAAACAAATCCCCCGATAGCAACCAACACGGGATAAAAAAGCAGGAAACAATTTCACAATCGAAACACTTCTATAAACACAACAGTTTATATACAAAACTAGTCTATAGCTAAAAGCCTACTCCAAAAAGGAAGGGTCAACAACCCTCTGGGCACACGAATCCTCAATCGAAAACTCCAAGGCCTCTGGGGGTTCTAGGTCCTCCACAGCACCATCAGGAGGGTCAGCTGCACCCTTGCTTGGAGCGGCATCTATTACCACAGCTGGAATTTCAAAACCCTGAAGGGGACTAACTCGGTATCCATTGAGTCTGTGGCGAAACCACACCCTGAATCGATGAGGTACCCTCTAAGGTAAGCCTTCATCGACTCAGACGGTGATCACTACAAGCTCATTAGACTAAGTGGCCTCTGGGAACAAGGAAGTCAGTAATCGGCTCGGTCACCTTCCCAGGCTGACCATAACATACCGGAGGGGCCGCCACCTAAGAACCTGAAAAGTTTAAAGCTCATGATGGGATGAGACAATGTCTCAGCAAGTTTACCCCCTAAACCCCAACTATGAAGGAAATACACCTAGAGGTAGCCCAATCACACATCACAGATGACTCACCTCGCCTCAGTTCCTTTCTGCATGTTAGTACAATTTACATCACAGGTGCATATAACAAATGCACACATTAATTGGAATGTCTCACTCAATCTCAAACAATCACAAGGGTCCTGATTATAGGAACCAAATCGTTATGACATGTCTCATACCATGCTACACAATTTTGTCCCATAATTCGGCGCATCTATCTCAATTAATCACACGTTCTAATTGATTACGGCCCCTAGGGCACAACCTACTTGACGTTTGGCGGTCTTCTGGAGTGGCCAGGCGTCATCTCACCCTATTGAGCACGGCAACGTCTCTACTAGGCGACAATCCCAAAGGAGCATCGGTCTAGAATCTACTATGATCAGCTTCCGTTGTCCAGGAGCATCCCATATAGAGGCAACGTTCGGCTTAAACGCTCACGATGGGTTCTCATAACCAACACACGACAATTCAAATACGACCAAGGACACCGTGCATTGCACTCAAATGTCACAATGAAGATAATGCACTTGGCTCATTTTCTTCGTATTAAAAACATTCGGTGAAAATAATTGCGTGTGGGTATATGGTCAGATGGAACTAGAAAAATTGATATCATTCCTTTTAAAATCTCATTATTTGATATTGTACTTAAAACCATTTTCGGTGTCAAAACCCAACACTCGGGATTTTCTAATTAAATACCAAAATTTCGCAATTTTGGAATAAATAACCAAAATTCCAATCACCACTCAATTTGTACAAATTAATACTCAATTGCATAAACTAAGCACACCACTGTAATTAGCATGAAATTCCGATTACCAGCTATCTCGGTACAATTTCTGGAAAATAATAAATAATTACAAAAATTAAAAAATAATTAAATAATGCAATTTAAATCCAATAAATGCTAACCTAGGCTAGAAATACTAATTTAACCACCTAAACAGGTCTAAAAAATTAAAGCACCTATCTAGATAAATAGTACAATTTAATTATTCCATAATTAATCTAATCTAACCACATAACATGCATAATTAAGCAATTAAATCACTAATCTGATCTAACTAACCACATAATCCATACTTAGTCTAAACTAATCAACCCTTAAGCATAATAAACTCTCTAAGCAAAGTTTAGCAAGTAAACTCACCGGTTTTGCGATCTGGTGAGTTCATGGCAACGGCGATGCAAAAGTGAGCGACAACCAAGCTTGCGGTGACACCAACGGAGGTTCAGACGAGCTCAAAAACGGCCCTAGAAGCACTTAGCTGGGTTGAGCTTCAGCCTTTGTCCAAGGGTTGAAGAGGGCTGGTTGCGGCTCGACTTGGGCTGAAACGGCTAGGCGGGACAGCGGGCTGTAGCAGTGGACTAGGTAGGCAGTTTCAGCAGCTGGACGGCGACGATGGAGCATTAGTAGGGCTTTGACGGCGACCAGGAGCTTCGAGACGTCGAGCTGGCCTGCGAGCTACAAGGGATGGCGAGGATGGGTGTGGGCTGGCGCAAGGCTTGCGGGCAGCAACAATGGGCACAGCGGCGGTAAGGAAGGTGGTTGATGGCAAGGGGGAGGCTGCTAGCTAGTTCTCTAGATTTTCTACCTCACTAAACACTCAACAATGGGGAAAGTAAGACCAATGAAGAAGAAGAAGGTTGCTGAAGTAAAGGGGGGGCCACAAGCCTTCAAAGTCTCCTTAAAAATATCCAAACCATCAGCAAACATGCCCTACCACCCATGGCTGTCATCCTTAGCCTCTTTCCCCTCCATGGCTTCCCAAATAAGCTTGCCAAAGGGTCCAAAAGTTGCTGTCCCCAAGGACCTACGAATTTTGGACATCCCCCATCCAAATTGAGCTCAATTCCTCTTCAAATTGACCCAATTGATGTCTCAAAAATTCAGCCAAGGTGCCCTCATCCATCTTATGATTTTTCCTCATCAATTGAACCAATTGACAGCCAAAAACACGACAAAAAACAACCCTTTAATTTTCCTAGTCCAAAAATGCCTAACTTTGATTTTTCGCTGAAAACTCGAGTTTGTAGAAAAATCTTTAAAGGATGAGTCGACGTTCCTAAATGAATCATGACATGATAGAACTTTCAATTTATGAAATCGAGTTCAAATTTGCGATTAATTTCAACCGAGTACGATTTTAGCGTGACCTAGCCTACGGGGTAGCTTTTAGGAGTTTTTAGTACAATTGACCCATGAACAATTATTTTCGAGCCACATTGTGTATCTTCGACACATTGGCGACTCTCGGTTGTTGTGAAAATCTCGAGATTTCAAATACGGGCACACAGTACATAAATGATAGAAAAATCGGTCTAGTGTCGTTTAATAGAAATTTTGCAATCAGGTGGAATCACCCACACTAATCACATACCTCTGTCGAATCGACCTATCTCTAGTCTTTGACTGATTTTGACGGTGCCGTAATGACCCTTACAGATTAGCACGGTCGAACAATCGATTCCTAGTCGAATTCTCAAGTCTATTGCATTTAGATTCCTTAATGGCTTCACCTGATAGACTAAATATCCCGTGAGTGATCAGCTCAGGGAAAAGAACTATCGGCGCATCGATGAAATGCCAAACTTATTCAATCGAAAATAGAATCAGAAAATCAGGATGTCACATATACATACATACACACACACACATACACACATACACACACACACACACACACACACACACACATACATATATATATATATATATATACATACAGATACACACACACACACATATATATATATACACATATATCTCTTTCACCAAGAGTCTTCTTTGGTTTTGTTAAAGGGGACGAGTTATGTGCTAACTCCAAACGAATGATATCTCATGCAAGAAGGAATTGAACTTCTTTGATCAAAACAACACTGTACAATCTTAGGTTGAGTTGAAATTTAATTGATGACAAGGCTCAAAGGTTACAAGATTAGTCTTGAACTATGTTAGAATTTAATCAATGACACAAGTTGAGAATACTAAGATACGATATTGGAATTTAATCAACGGCGGTGTATCGGAATAAAGAGCATTCCAAAATCTAATTGACGACGGGAATCTGAAAGCTATAGCTGAGGAAATTAAAGTGCAGTATTCGAAAGTAAAGATAAAAAGATTACATTTTGATTGATTTGTTGGGGGAGTTTCTCATTAGATGACTGGTGGCATTTATAGTGAAGGTATGATAATTGCTCAGCAGTTATATCTTCTTTAGTAACTACCACTGGCCTTGTTCATATTCCTTTATTCTCGTAGAACCATTTCGCCTATGGTTCATACAATTGTCTGAGTCGTGTTTTGAGAATGTGCAATTATCGATGGCCATTCTATGACTGGGTCTCCAAATAGTAATTGTTATTTCTACAATATGCGTCTTCAATGCTAACTATATTGGTGCTTTGAGTAATATTCAAAATATCTCTATTGAAAAATCCGCCGCTGGTGTTCATACAAGTGGCTACCAACCGTCCATTGTTGTGTTTCAACAACTAGACACGTGGCATTTCTTCATTTCATCGGATGTCTCTTCCTAGTTCCATCAATGGTCCAACATACATCAAATAGCATCCATGTGCTCCGCACGTGATTACAACTTATTTTTCCCAAGTATTATATATTTCTCACCCCCGTGGCAAGCCTTAGATCAATTATGGGTGTCAACATGTGTCTATCATTCACCATTTAGGAGTTTATAATAGGGCATTTATGAATGTTTTAATTGAGTTATTTACCTTAGCTTAGTCTCATGCATATCGTGGTCTTATTATGTGCTCTTCGTATATGTTACATCCCCATGCATAGTCATGGCCTATGTAGTGTTCTAGGGTTGACTTTCATATTTATTATGTTGATTAAATTAAAAAAATCAAAAAGTTTAGACTAAGTTGCATCTACTTTAGTTTCGCATCATAATGATAAACGAATCATAATTAGACAGTCCACGCATCATCATACTACAGGTAGGTTATAATATCAAGTGTCAGACATCGTAAGTATCAAAACTTGGCATGAGTGGACACTTAAATGCCAAAAGTTTCAAAATATACACTTGAGTACTAATGGTGAGAAATTTCAAACAATTGATGTAGCACTTTGTCGCGACCTAGTTTTTCCGGGTGTACCACCTAGAATTTAGGTTAATGGACTACTAAGCTTTAAACTTAGCTCGGGCTCTCCCAGGCCTATACCAATTCGCGACTTAGGGTTCAAGTTTTTAAACATGCAGATGAATTTTATCTAGGAGTCGCCACTAATCATTTTTCGGTAGGCTGATTAGACACCTAAGTAAAATAACGGGAAAATTATTTTACTCCTACGAACCAAAGACTAAGGGTACAGGGACTTGGTTACATTAGACTTCTCTAATGCCCTTTCGGTACCATTTCTTTTTATTTTTTTGAAAATGTTTTATGCAGGCAGCTTGGATTTATTTTAACCTAAATTACTATCATGAAAATGTGGTGACCACACGGGTACTCATCCATTATTAAAACATTCAAATAAATAAATTGCATCACACAAAGCAAGCAATAATTTTTTTTTTTTGGGTTTTCTTGAAAATTAGAATTCTTTTATAAAAATGCATTTCTTAACTAAATGACTTAATCTTATTAATATGCAAATTCTAATTAAATTGGCCTATTATGCAAACTAGTTATTATGCACCTCATGACCTAACTTCACTAATGAACAAATTCGATTAAATGATCCTATTATGCAAACTAGTTAACATGCACCTAGTATTTTTTTGTATTTTTTATTGAAATTCAGAATTAATAAAAACCTTAATTAAACTATCTAAAAGAGATAATTTTCTAATTTATTCTAGGAATTAATTTGACTTAACCTTATAAAACTATTTTTGAAAAAATGAGATAATTAAAATGTGCGAAGATTATTTAAAAAAAATAATAATTTAGGTCCAACCCTAACTTAATTCTAAAAATACAACCCTAGAAATATAATCCTAAGAAAATTCTAATTTACTAAACCTACATGTCGATTTACTAAACCTATATGCTCATGCAGAATTTTGATTTTTTTGATTTTTTAGTTTTTTTAAAAGATAAGTAATTATTAAATAAATATTAAGTCTAAACTATCAACAAGATAAGGGATTAAAATAGTCGAAAAAATAACCTATTGTCTCGCAGGTTAAATTAACGATTATCCTAACTCTAATTATCACCACAGAGAGTTCAAAATAATTAAAAGTCTAATCCGAAGTCTTACGGATCAGATTAATAATTATAATAATTTAACAATTAAAATTCTACGAAGAAGCCCAAAAATTAATATAATTAAAAATATAATCCGATGTCTCTCGGATTAAATTAATAATTACAATAATTCCGGACAAAATCCTAGCGGATAATGCCTACAAAAATTATTGACATAAAATATTACAACTTAAATAGGTAAACTAAAATGAGATAAAATAAAATAAATGAAAAGAAAAGGCTAAACTACTAAAAAAAGTGAAAAGTAAAAGTAAAAATAAAAACAGAAATAAAACTACCTAAAGGGACTAAAAAAAATGGCATCAACGGGAGCGAATCGCGAGGCGGAGCGGTGCGGTGGCGTAGTGTCGGCGAGGTCAGGAGCGGCGGGCTTTGGCTGCCAGGCGAGGAGGATCTGCGGGCGCCGGCGGCGGTGTGGTGCTCACGGATGGTTGGGCGTCCTAATTCAAAGCGCACAATCCAAATTTGGACTCAATGGGTGATCGACGGCGCCTCGTGGTCAAGAGACCAGCATCTGTGTCGTTGTTCTTCCATTAAAGAACGTATATAACTCCACACGCTTGAACTCTTCAGGATCTCCTGGCCAAAAAGTAATCCTTCTTCTTGCATGAAGTAAAATCACAAAACTCACCAATTGTCAAATCTAGACAAAATTCAAGAGAAGACAAATCCACCGCCTACCCTTATTTGGCCGAATTATGATTTCTTTTACCAGAACAGATTATTTTCTTCAAGCTCACCAATCTTTTACACCCATGATTTTTTTAACTTTGTTCCCTTCTTGAATTCGTGGGACGCCACGATTTCGTTGCTGATCGTGGACAAAGGCACTGGTGAACACGAGAGCTGCTGGCAAGGTGTGAGAGCTTGTCGATGATTCACGCTTGGTCAATGGCCGATGAATTGGTGGCGCAACAGGGATAGCCGCAGGTTTGGGGATTTGTAGCACGGAAGGTGAGATACGGCTAGTTCTTGATTTGATCATTCGCTAGTCTCCTCCGAGAACTTTTTGAGGGGACGCTCCCCCCTTTTCTCTTGTCGTCTCTCTCTTGTCAATTATGGAGGAATATGGAAATGTGTGGCCTTTTGTTCGGCATTGAATTGCCTGCGATCACAACATCAGAACAAAACAAAGTTAATACCGAAAATATGGAGTGAACAACTTTAATAGGGAGAGAAACAACCCGGTTTTATCACAATGAAATCACTGGATGGCAATCAGCGCTTGGGTGTATTGGCCACTTCGATGTCTCGCTGCTGGAATTATCGTCGGAGATGTAGGAGCTTAGTCAAGGGAAGAAACAAAAATAAAATCACATTAGTTCAAATAGCAAATTGGAATCGCACACAATCAAACTTAAACAAGGAAGCTCAACTTAGCTTTATGCTTGTCGTCAATATCCATGACGCATGATGAATGTGGGACGTCGTCAAGAGGATTGCACCATCCAATAGACCAATCGGAGAATTCTCGAGAGCCCGGACTCCAGATTCCTAAGGGTGTATCTCTCTTATTTTCAAAATTCCCCTCAAAACAACTTTTCACCTCTTTTGCTCTCAAAATTTTTGAACGAAAGGAACCCCCCCTTGTGCTAAAAAATTATGGCCCTTTTATAGTGATTTTTAGACGGCCACTTTTTCTAGCAACTTTTGGATTTCCATTTTCTGTTGCATTAAATCAATGGTGTAAATCAGAGCGTGATTTCGCAATCAGCTCGATTTTGCTCAGATTTCTTCCACTTTGTAAAATCCTTGCCCTTTTTTCACTTGGTTTCAAAATTATTGCTGCATTTAACAAAATCCAGACATCCATCAGAATTCCATATTTCCTTGCATAATTCAATCAAATCAATTTCCCCTATTTTCATTTTTTTCTTTTTATTTGTTCAAAATGCAATTTTATTTTTCCAAATTAGATGTCAATAGCTGCCCCTCTTTGAAGGTGAGCTCGTAGAGGTTGCCTTCAAAGACAAGTTGACACCCAAATTTAGGTCATGCACATACACTAAATGACTCTTTTTGGTCGGAAAATGAATTCCACTCTTTGAATGCAATTTATAAGATGCGTGGAAATGCTAATAATAAATGAGTCTATTTTGAAATGCACTAAATGACTTTTTTTTTTGTTTTTTTTTTAAAAAGAAAAAAAATGAATCCTATTTTGAAATGCAATTTATATGAAAATGAAAATGCTAATATAAATGATAGAGGAACTTACCTGGAATTACTTACCTTCTAGGAGGGTGGAATAATTCGAGATAGTTGGTGTTACATGTCTAGGACCCGTACATTCTACAGTCGCCCAGAATAGTAACATGGCTTCACAAAGAAACTACCTTCCCAAGACCCGTACCATTCTACGGTCGCCCAGTATGACATTGTTTGGTTGTGTCTAGGACCCATACCATTCTACGGTCGCCTAAAAGAAAAAAGGTTTTCCAGGACCCGTACCATTCTACGGTCGCCTGAGTGCTGTCTAGGACCCGTACCATTCTACAGTCGCCTAAACGAAAAATGGTTTTCCAGGACCCGTACCATTCTACGGTCGCCTGAGTGCTGCCTAGGACCCGTACCATTCTACGGTCGCCTAAACGAAAAAAGTTTTCCAGGACCCGTACCATTCTACGGTCGCCTGGGTGTTGCCTAGGACTCATACCATTCTACGTAGGGGTGATCGGGTCCAGGGTGGGTAGGATCTGGACCTTGACCCTGTACCCGACCCTGTTATAACCGGTTCCTCTTTTTTGGACCCTGTACCCGACCCTGTTTTCATTGGACCCTGTACCCAGACCACTTTGTTTTTCGGGTCCGGGAACAGGGTCAACCCTGTTTTCAATTGAACCTGTTTTGTTACCGTCCGATATCTTATACAACTTATAATTTTACGTTAATCATTGGAAAATACACTTGAAAGAAGAGCAATCCTAGAAATGCATAAAGAAACACCACTTTGAAAAAAGAAGAAGAAGCAAACGATAATGAAAATCATTCACAGTAGTTTCTCTCTAAGCATGTATTACTTCAGAATATCTTCATTGACAAAATATCGACAATATTATATAATAATGGCAATGATATTTCTGCTAACACGCTGTCATCTTCATCCAAAAAGCAACCATCCGAATTCTTGATACGTAGCTAGAGGTTCATTGCTGCATCAATATCCTAATGTATTCCCTGCTTTATAAGCAACCCAATAGAAAATAAACAAAAAGAATGTTAAAGAGAGTATGCTTTATAAGCAACCCAACAGAAAATAAACAAAAAGATTGTTAAAGAGAGTATGATTGGGGCGTGCACAGGTAGAAATGAAGTGCTCAAAACAAGGGACTAGCCTTCCATGCATTTGCGCCTTTGATTTTGGTTGTCTCCTGAGTATAGAGAGCACGTAGAGAATATGCAAAAGCTAATAAATAATGTTCCAAGACAGCAGAGCATGATGATGATTTAATGACAAAATCCTGCGTCGAGTCACATGTTAAATCGTCAATTCATCTTAATAAAAGAAAGACACAAATCAATTCATCTTAATAAAAGAAAGACACAATTCATCTAATTTCTAATACTATCCAGCTATTGGTTAGATTCAGTCGCAAGTTTACGGGACAGAGGAGGGTATATAAAATGGGAAGCCAAAGAGTGATTATATTCAAGTCAACACCATGTTAAGATCACAAAATCCATCTAATTCATGCTTATGCCACAAATTCCAGCACATGTTTAGAACTATAACAAAGCATACAAGAACGCAAATCATAACAAATTTTCAACTCTCACCACGCTAAACACAAAACCCTCACCATAACACTATAAAAACTCAAAATGCCGATAGTAATACAGCAAACAGATTTTCAGGCGATCAAAATGATGGAAGGAGCACTGGTGCAGCGAGAGGAGAGCGCGGACGCGCGCTTGCTTCTCACGTGTGAATGTAGTTGATTGCCATGGACAAGGCTCACCTGCAAGCGTGCTCCGGTTCACAGGAATTCTCAAGCTATTTGATTCTTCATGATGGGTTGTTTCGTATATATACGAGGCTACCTAATAAAAAAGGATAGGGCTTTTGAAATTTTAAATTAAAAAATAACTAAAGTGAGAACGGGATGCATGATTAGATGAGATTTTGTTGTTGAGGGTAATAGAGCATTTAGATTGTGAAATATCGATGAAAGGTGATGAAAGTAAATTCAAATTTTGTTAGTTAGCTCAAACTAGCATCCAGCTGGAATCAAGCTCGTCGCCAAGAAAGCAAGATGCCCTCCACCCTCTTTTGCATCTGGAAGCCGGGCCGAGAGAACCTCGAGGTCCCGCGGCCCCGCGTCGACCGAAAGGAGGGATCTTTCAATCTGTCCAACCAACGCAGAGAAACGCCGTCCCACCACTGTCGCGACCGACGGCGACAACCACCCACGTGCTCTAAAAGCACCAGGGAAGATCAAAACCAGAGAACACCAAAAGAGGCGGCGGAGAACTCCACCCAAAAGCAGGCGAAGTCACGGCGCGCAGCCACCAAGACAAGATCAAACACTTAAGAGATGCAAAAACCAAGTGCAAGAGGAGATCAAAAAGATAAAGATGCACACAACCTCAAGAGCGCGGACGCGCGCTTGCTTCTCACGTGTGAATGTAGTTGATTGCCATGGACAAGGCTCACCTGCAAGCGTGCTCCGGTTCACAGGAATTCTCAAGCTATTTGATTCTTCATGATGGGTTGTTTCGTATATATACAAGGCTACCTAATAAAAAAGGATAGGGCTTTTGAAATTTTAAATTAAAAAATAACTAAAGTGAGAACGGGATGCATGATTAGATGAGATTTTGTTGTTGAGGGTAATAGAGCATTTAGATTGTGAAATATCGATGAAAGGTGATGAAAGTAAATTCAAATTTTGTTAGTTAGCTCAAACTAGCGTCCACTGGAATCAAGCTCGTCGCCAAGAAAGCAAGATGCCCTCCACCCTCTTTTGCATCTGGAAGCCGGGCCGAGAGAACCTCGAGGTCCCGTGGCCCCGCGTCGACCGAAAGGAGGGATCTTTCAATCTGTCCAACCAACGCAGAGAAACGCCGTCCCACCAGCATCGCGGCGACGGCGACAACCACCCACGTGCTCTAAAAGCACCAGGGAAGATCAAAACCAGAGAACACCAAAAGAGGCGGCGGAGAACTCCACCCAAAAGCAGGCGAAGACACGGCGCGCAGCCACCAAGACAAGATCAAACACTTAAGAGATGCAAAAACCAAGTGCAGGAGGAGATCAAAAAGATAAAGATGCACACAACCTCAAGAGACAGAGATAGAGATGGAGAGAGAGAGAGTACCGAGACGGAGAGAGGAAGAGCGCCGGTTAGAGAGAGGAAGAGGTGGTCGTCCTTCGGTTCCGGCGCTCGTCGCCACTCCGTTGTTGCTGCAAGATCAGAATCGCACGAGCTTGAAGAGAGATTGAGAGACGAGCCTGCGATTGAGAGAGAGGGGGTGAGCAGAGAGAGGGGTGGGGAACTGAACGCGATTAGGGTTTGAATGAGGGGTAGAACCGTAGAAGGCTATTAGGTTTTTTTTTAGTAATATATGAAAACCGGGTCCAAAATCGGTCCGGTTCCGGGTGGGTCTTCACTCAGAACCGGGAACCGGACCGGTTCTAACCGGTTCCCAAAAAATGGAACCACTTCTAGCAAGAACCTGTTCCCGGACCGGTTTTCCGGGTGGTCCGGTCCGGGTTCCGGGTAAACCCGGTTCGGTTGCTCAGTCCTAATTCTACGGTCGCCTAAATGAAAAAAGGTTTTTCAGGACCCGTACCATTCTACGGTCGCCTGGGTGTTGCTTAGGACCCGTACCATTCTACGGTCGCCTAGTCTTGCAACAAAGATTACCTGACCAGGACCCGAACCATTCTTCGGTCGCCTTAATCAGATTGAATCTGGAGAAAAATCTTTGGGGGGCAACTCCATCGAGTGCCAGTGCTTGAAAAGGAATACCTGCACAGTGACAAGTATTTAAGGTTTGGATAGAGATGTACTTACCTGGTGACATCTTCATTCCTTGAGGGATATGTCTCCTGTAAAGTCAAATTAATGAGTTGACTCTAGGCTACGGAAGCACGCCGAATCGATGAAAGGGACTCTAGGCTACGAAAGCACGCCATGTCAATATAAATGACACCGGGCTACGGAAGCACGCTGGGTCAGTTAAAGGGACTCTGGGCTACAAAAGCACGCCAGGTCAATATAAAGGACACCGGGCTACAGAAGCATGCCGGGTCGACGAAAGGGACTTTGGGCTACAAAAGCACGCCAAGTCTATTTAAAGGGACATCGGGCTACGGAAGCACGCCAAGTTGATTGAAGGGACTCTGGGCTACGAAAGCACGCCAGGTCGACATAAAGGACACCGGGCTAAGAAGCACGTCGAGTCAATGAAAAGGACAACTTGACCAAGTCAAGTGTCTACGCACTTGAGAGAGAATACCTGCACAAGGACAAGTATTTAAAGTATGGATAGAGATATACTTACCTGACGATATCTCTTATTCTTGGATATGTCTTTTGGAATTTAGATATCTTGTGGAGGTCTCTCACCTCCTGGTAGGAACATTAAGGATGCACCTTGAATGTCCGTGATGGTTTCTCATGTTCTAATATCACGATGCATTCTAAAAAGAATCCGAATGTCAGGAGTTCTTAGGTCTTTAAGAAAACCTTACATCGGACATGATTAGAACAAAAGTGCATTCACCAAAGAAATAAGCAATTAAGGTTATTCTGGAATGCACACTTCAAAATCCACTGAAGTTTTTATCAATTCAATCAGGGTTCATGCACAATGACTTTTGCATCACCCAAATTTCTACTGGAGAGAGTCATTGTTCAAGACAATTTTCACTCATGACATGGATTTCCTAAGAATACTAAATGAGAGACTTTCAGTTAGAAAGGACTTTCACTCACTCTCATTCAAGATTGCTATTTTAGGAGAATCATTCCATCTTATCATATCGACAAGGGTCCGAGTATTCTCGCAAGCGGTACGATATTACCAATCTAAGGGGTCTTTAACATGGGCCGTAATGTAGGCTTGGTCAACGGCTTAACAATTGGACTTTTTGAGTCAAGGCTATTGAAAAAACAGCTTCGAAATTATCTCCGGGTTTACAAGTCAAGAACCCTGCAAAATGAAAAAGAGATAATCCTGCTCACACTTCTTCGAGCGATACTTATAAACATATGAACTCTCATTTTAATTCAAGTGCCCTAATCTGAAGAGACTTTCTAAGGGACGTAACATAGGCCAGGTTCATGGGTTAAGAAATGAAAGGATCATTAGGCTCAAAAATGTGTATAAGGGTCAAAGTTGATGATCATCTAGGCATTGCTACCGGTCTTTTCTTTCACCAAGGATGCGCCATTGATCTTGACTCTTTGAGTACTACTCCATTGAGATCCAACCTTTTGCAAGTGATAGTCACCTATCATGACTCTTTCTTTTTTTATTTTCATTGGCCTTACTTCTTCTAGGCACATCACTTTTTATGCCCCCAGTTTCCATGCCTTTTTTTCTTCACCTTTTTTATGGGCATTGGCCTTGCTTTTACCAAGCATACTGCTCTTTTATGCCCCTTAGTTCTATTTTGATTTCAATTCTTGCGCACAGTGTGTCAAGCAATTACACTTTGAATGACACTCAAACTTTTCAAGAGTCTTCATCTGCCTTTTGCCTTGCCCCAGTGTGGGGGATGATCACCAACTGGGTTTGAAGAAATGAAATCTTAGGCTCAAGTGGGCTATGCAAAGGATATGACTGTATAGGGTAAAGAAAGAAATGCTCTTCGTTGTCCTAAGGCACTTAAATTACCACATGAATTCAATGTAAAAGTACGACTTGAAGATTGATGCAAGTGAAGGCAAGAAAATTTCTTTCCATTTTCTCACCTTGTGATGTCACCTTACTTCCAATTTGCCTCGATGTGGGGTGGTTCTTGACAGGGATAATTTGAAAAGAGCTCCACAAGTATATAAGGCTCAAAGGGGTTAAGCAATGGATCACTTATTGTGTTTGGGATAGAGAAATGAACTGCCCCTCATCATTTCAATTGTCGTACCTTTTGCGAGAGAACTCTTTACCTCGTGGATATGAACCTTCCTACACTCACCTCGCAAGTGTATGAGTAAGGGACTGTGTATAGGATATGGTTTGCCTTTCATCATCCTGACTTATCTCATTTAGTATGCTCAATTCATTCCACATCATTCATTAAATCAGTCCATCTTAATGTTCTTTAGCGGAATTGGTAGACAAAACATGTAATAGTCACCATGCATAATCCTCTTTGAAAGAGCTAAACAGCTTTAGGTATAAAAAATTGTCAACTTTAAAACAAACAATTTTCCACACTAAAAAATGGTTTTAAGCATTCATGTTTTTTCCACAATGGGATTGCCTCAGCAGTTGATGTCTTTGGATTGTCCCTACTAAAAATCCATTTTTGCCCCTGCAAAAGAGAATGTGCATGAATATGATACTATACAACATCAAAGCAAATGGAATATTCATTTTTGGCTCGGGACGAGATTTTATCTCATCGGGTCACTATCAAAATTTGTCACATTAGAAATGTGTCCTTGACAGTTGGGCCAATTGCAACATCGTGTGCCTTTTTCAGATGCTTTCTCATCAGATCGAGAAAGTGATGCTATGAAGCATGAAGTAAATGTATTAGAAAATTAAACAGGACTAACCGAATGCATGCTTTTGAAAATTGTTTCAAAAATGATTTTTTTTATTTTCTTTTTTTTTGGATTTTTTTTTTATGAGGAAGCATGAAGAAGCTCAGTCCTCAGAATTTCTCCATGGATCATATTTTCTTTTCATTGTTGGATATCGTCACTGGACTGGTTTGGTTTACCTCATCATGTCCTCAAAATAAAATTTGTAATTTTATTGAAATTCATCAATCAATTACATTTATTGGAATGAAAAAATGTGATACTCAAGCATTGAAGCAAAACAGAAGCAATTGAAACCAACATCTAAAAAGCAATAGAAATTCCCACGCAAGGGAAGGTGCAACTGAACATGTCCCTAATTAAATAAGGAAAGCAATATACTTAAGACCACGAATTATGTGTGCTTGGGCTCTTCACCCTCCTTGATCTTGTGATGCGAACCCTTCAGGTCAGAGATTCTTCCTTCTAGATATGTCACTAGTCTCTTCATGGTAGCATCAAATTCAGCTTTCTCAGGAAAATGAGATGATTCAAGAGTCCTCTTCTTCGAGTTGTAGCTTCCCACTGAAGATAGAGTATCTGTGTCATCACTGCACTTTTGCTTGACGAGACAAGCCATAGTAGCAGACAATTCGTTGACTTGACTTTGGAGGTGTGCAATTCGCTTGTTCATGTCATTGTTGATATCAATGATACGGTTTAACGTCTCGCTTTGATCCGCCATTTTAGCTTTCGACCGTGTACGGATAGGTGAGCGAGATTGCTCCATAATCACCTAAGAAAAATAAATGGGAAAATGTAAGCATGAGGTATAAATAGAGAGCTAATCCATGACAATGATCTAATCGATTTTTTTTTTTTATTATTCATGAAAAGTCTATACAAGAAGGGAATTTCCTAAAAAATGGATATCCTAGTAAAACCAAATGACGTAAAGACAAACTCTCCAAAGTTTTTTTTTTTTGAAATGCATCATTCCCTAGCAATTTCTTATTTCATTTCTAATCAAATAAATGATTGACCTAGATTGTCATGGACCAACCCAAAAATACGACAAAATAAATTGTGTGGTATAGGGATGGAAGACTTACTTCACCAACGAAAATCAATGGCAATCACATAGACATGCACATGAGATGTGAGGCATCAATTTCTACTCTAAATGGCTTAACAAAGTGGAGTTAAGAGGATGATCTGACCGTCGCAGTCTCGCGTAACGTGTCAGGTCCCCCTAACTCCGGCTCAGTCGAATGGAATACCCAATAATCCTGCAGTCTCGCGGATATGGACAAACACATTTGACACCATGAAAAAATTTCGGTGAAGAGAAGGTCAACCTCCATATAGCGGTCTCGCTTTGGAGGAAGTATCCTTCTCAACACCATCCTAGGAATCCTATTGCAGCCTAGGTCCGGCCGCAGGTTGTGTGTACAATAGTGTAGTGCTAAAAGCAGTAAAACATGCACAACAATTTAAAGGCAAACAACGCTTCTATAGCTTTAATTTAAACATTCATCCCTAACTCCAACCTGCAAGACAGGGGTTAGCAAAGACTACTCCCCTTATACCTCCCATCTGCAAAAACATTTAACACCTTAGAATTAGGGACGTACCTGGGATCCTCGCTGCCAAACAAAAACATATTTTCGAAAAAAAGAAATTTGGCCTAAGTCCACTGAGTGTTTTAACACAAGTCCCCAGCCGAGTCGCCAAGCTGTCGCGACCAAGTTTTTCCGGGTGCACCACCTAGAATTTAGGTTAATGGACTACTAAGCTTTAAACTTAGCTCGGGCTCTCCCAAGCCCATACCAATTCGCGACTTAGTGTTCAAGTTTTTAAACATGCAGATGAATTTTATCTAGGAGTCGCCACTAATCATTTTTCGGTAGGCTGATTAGACACCTAAGTAAAATAACGGGAGAATTATTTTACTCCTACGAACCAAAGACTAAGGGTATGGGGACTTGGTTACATTAGACTTCTCTAATGCCCTTTCGGTACCATTTCTTTTTATTTTTTTGAAAATGTTTTATGCAGGCAGCTTGGATTTATTTTAACCTAAATTACTATCATGGAAATGTGGTGACCACACGGGTGCTCATCCATTATTAAAACATTCAAATAAATAAATTGCATCACACAAAGCAAGCAATCATTTTTTTTTTTTTTGGGTTTTCTTGAAAATTAGAATTCTTTTATAAAAATGCATTTCTTAACTAAATGACTTAATCTTATTAATATGCAAATTCTAATTAAATGGGCCTATTGTGCAAACTAGTTATTATGCACCTCATGACCTAACTTCACTAATGAACAAATTCTGATTAAATGATCCTATTATGCAAACTAGTTAACATGCACCTAGTATTTTTTTGTATTTTTTTATTGAAATTCAGAATTAATAAAAACCTTAATTAAACTATCTAAAAGAGATAATTTTCTAATTTATTCTAGGAATTAATTTGACTTAACCTTATAAAACTATTTTTTTGAAAAAATGAGATAATTAAAATGTGCGAAGATTATTTAAAAAAATAATAATTTAGGTCCAACCCTAACTTAATTCTAAAAATGCAACCCTAGAAATATAATCCTAAGAAAATTCTAATTTACTAAACCTACATGTCTGATTTACTAAACCTATATGCTCATGCAGAATTTTGATTTTTTTGATTTTTAGTTTTTTTAAAAGATAAGTAATTATTAAATAAATATTAAGTCTAAACTATCAACAAGATAAGGGATTAAAATAATCAAAAAAATAACCTATTGTCTCACAGGTTAAATTAACAATTATCCTAACCCTAATTATCACCACGAGAGAGTTCAAAATAATTAAAAGTATAATCCAAAGTCTTACGGATTAGATTAATAATTATAATAATTTAACAATTAAAATTCTACGAAGAAGCCCAAAAATTAATAAAATTAAAAATATAATCCGATGTCTCTCGGATTAAATTAATAATTACAATAATTCCGGACAAAATCCTAGCGGATAATGCCTACAAAAATTATTGACATAAAATATTACAACTTAAATAGATAAACTAAAATGAGATAAAATAAAATAAATGAAAAGAAAAGGCTAAACTACTAAAAAAAGTGAAAAGTAAAAGTAAAAATAAAAACAGAAATAAAACTACCTAAAGGGACTAAAAAAAAATGGCATCGACGGGGGGAGCGAATCGCAGGCGGAGGCGGTGCGGTGGCGTAGTGTCGGCGAGGTCAGGAGCGGCGGGCTTTGGCTGTTAGGCAAGGAGGATCTACGGGCGCCGGCGGCGGTGTGGTGCTCACGGATGGTTGGGCGTCCTAATTCAAAGCGCACAATCCAAATTTGGACTCAATGGGTGATCGACGGCGCCTCGTGGTCAAGAGACCAGCATCTGTGTTGTTGTTCTTCCATTAAAGAACGTATATAACTCCACACGCTTGAACTCTTCAGGATCTCCTGGCCAAAAAGTAATCCTTCTTCTTGCATGAAGTAAAATCACAAAACTCACCAATTGTCAAATCTAGACAAAATTCAAGAGAAGACAAATCCACCGCCTGCCCTTATTTGGCCGAATTATGATTTCTTTTACCAGAACAGATTATTTTCTTCAAGCTCACCAATCTTTTACACCCATGATTTTTTTAACTTTGTTCCCTTCTTGAATTCGTGGGACGCCACGGTTTCGTTGCTGATCGTGGACAAAGGCACTGGTGAACACGAGAGCTGCTGGCAAGGTGTGAGAGCTTGTCGATGATTCACGCTTGGTCAATGGCCGATGAATTGGTGGCGCAACAGGAATAGCCGCAAGTTTGGGGATTTGCAGCACGGAAGGTGGGATACGGCTAGTTCTTGATTTGATCATTCGCTAGTCTCCTCCGAGAACTTTTTGAGGGGACGCTCCCCCCTTTTCTCTTGTCGTCTCTCTCTTGTCAATTATGGAGGAATATGGAATTGTGTGGCCTTTTGTTCGGCATTGAATTGCCTGCGATCACAACATCAGAACAAAACAAAGTTAATACCGAAAATATGGAGTGAACAACTTTAATAGGGAGAGAAACAACCCGGTTTTATCACAATGAAATCACTGGATGGCAATCAGCGCTTGGGTGTATTGGCCACTTCGATGTCTCGCTGCTGGAATTATCGTCGGAGATGTAGGAGCTTAGTCAAGGGAAGAAACAAAAATAAAATCACATTAGTTCAAATAGCAAATTGGAATCGCACACAATCAAACTTAAACAAGGAAGCTCAACTTAGCTTTATGCTTGTCGTCAGTATCCATGATGCATGATGAATGTGGGACGTCGTCAAGAGGATTGCACCATCCAATAGACCAATCGGAGAATTCTCGAGAGCCCAGACTCCAGATTCCTAAGGGTGTATCTCTCTTATTTTCGAAATTCCCCTCAAAACAACTTTTCACCTCTTTTGCTCTCAAAATTTTTGAACGGAAGGAACCCCCCCTTGTGCTAAAAAATTATGGCCCTTTTATAGTGATTTTTAGACGTCCACTTTTTCTAGCAACTTTCGGATTTCCATTTTCTGTTGCATTAAATCAAGGGTGTAAATCAGAGCGTGATTTCGCAATCAGCTCAATTTTGCTCAGATTTCTTCCACTTTGTAAAATTCTTGCCCTTTTTTCACTTGATTTCAAAATTGTTGCTGCATTTAACAAAATCCGGACATCCATTAGAATTCCATATTTCCTTGCATAATTCAATCAAATCAATTTCCCCCATTTTCATTTTTTTTCTTTTTATTTGTTCAAAATGCAATTTTATTTTTCCAAAATTAGATGTCAACACACTTTCGGCAACTTTTTTTTACTAACGTGGCAATTTAAAAAAAAAAATGTCCACGTTGCGCTATAGGCTCCCAAATTAAATTTTGATATAAATATTAATTGAAATAAATTAAAACTAAATTAATTGAAAAAAAAAAGAGGCATACGTGGCTTCAACGAGGGCCTCATAGCCCTCATTGTTGTCGCCCTACCGTTGCCGGCCCTTTCTAGCAATGGCGGGGTGGTGGTAGCGATGGAGGCTGTAGAGGCCCTTGCTAGTTTGCTATGACTTCTCCTTTTATTATTAGTTTCTAATTTAATTTAATTAATATTTATATTAAAAATTGATTTTGGGGCAAAACGAAGTCATTTGACTTTGTCAAGCAAAATATCTCTAAATCAGCCTCATAATTAGCCTTAGAATTGTACTTCCTTTCCTCTAAAAATACTTCAACCTCTAAGCCACAAATACCAATATCATATGTGCCTGCTATCTTTATGGTAGACCCACCTGAAATAAAAATAGCTTCAGCTCACTAGATAAAGATATTATTATTGGTTGGGATATTCTTACACAAATTCCTAAATGTAGAACTGTGTTAATAAATCACAGTTCGAAGGGCAGTTTTGAGAATTTGTAGACATCCCAAAAGCTTTCACTATTCAGATGAGCATTAAGAAGCTTCGGCCAGCCATGAACAATTTATTTTTAAAATAATACCACATCAGATTTCCCATTACCCTTGCTGGAATTGACACTCGAGTGTCACAATTTTAAAAAAAAGTAATACTTAAGTGTACCTTTTGGAACTTTTGGTACTTAAGTATCCATCTATGCCAACTTTTGGCACTTATGATTGTTTTAGCCTTATAATATTGCATCTTTACCATTTTGACTTTCAGCTCATGTGGTCCATGCAATCTTCACAACAAAGCCAAGTTTAATGTTGCCTGATGCGGCTTAGAATCTTTATATCTCCTCGTATTTTTATATCTTTGGCTATGATAATTTCTTCATCTTTATTATTTCTTAGTCATTTACCTTAATTGTTTGCACACCATGCATGATTACTCTTTTACATGTTAGAGGATTTAGGACAGTAAAATCGACAAATACTGCAGACAAAAGATTTTATATAAAAGAGAAAATTTACCCAAAATGTATTAGATTAACCAGAGTAATAAGTCTCTTGACTCATGAATTTCTAGTATGTAGGAGTAAGATGCATTCGTGCATCCTATTCAGGTTTCTAACTGGCCCAAAATAAGTTAATGGTCATTCTTTAGTCTAATTCTTGATAAATAATTGATTGAGAAAATAAAGTTGCGATTGGTACAGTTTGAGAAAGTCTGTGCCAGGTGGAGATGCCGTCTCATGACACCACTTAGGAAGTTTCCGTAAGGAATCTTCTCTCTTTCTTGGGATGGTGAAGGCTAATGGTCAGTCCATTTTGCATTTCAGTACAATTTCCATAAAAAGACTCTTAATTTACTCTTTGTTTTTTTTTTTGCCTTGACTTTGCAAGGTTTTGGATCCAAGCTGTGCACTTAATCTTTTCGCGCCGTTCGCTGTGTCAATTGTCACCCACCAATCCATTTGGGAAAACCTAATTCGATGCAACGTACCAAAAAAAAGAGAACAATCATTGTGCTTAACGGACATGGGCCTTAAAAGCATATTTTATCAGAAATATTTTCTATTCACGAACTGAATTGTTCAATTTAATTCATCAATAGATGACCCATCATCACCCACCAAATTCATGGTTCAGATTTACCAAAATTAGCTTAGATGACTCGGATTGCTCGATCCTTCCTATGACCATCATCTCCCTTGATTGCTCTCTGACCTCTCCCTCTCTCTTCGCTCCGTCCATAGCCATCAAGATCATGCAACCTATGGCTACATATAGGAGTCATTAATGGGGGCCAAATATGTCGAAATTTACGACTTACTTGTCGTTTATGTATAGTTTTGTAAGTAATTTTATATTCTATCGTCTGATTAGATTAAGATATGGATTTAACAATTTCCTACTGTATTCTTGTTAATCATTTCCTGATAAGAAAATATATCTTTTTAGATCTGAGAAAGAAAATTGAGAGCTTATCTTGATTATAGCCCTCGTGCATTGCTTGTGTGTTTTGGAACTGTGATATTCGGGTATAACGTTTTCACCATGTCAAGCTATGTTAAAGGTCTTTTTTCCTTACGTTAAAAGAAAAAAAGATAAGGAATCGAAAGCGAAATAATTTGAAATTGCACGGTGCCGTAGGTGTCGAGCCATCAATCTATTAAAGATTGATAGATTGTCTTCTTTGTTTCTCTCCAAATTAAAGGAATCCGGACCGCCGTGGTAGTTGACTAATAGCGTAAGGCATACTCCCAATTAGTTTGGGGCCTTCGATCACATGTTCGAGTTCCGTAGTCTCTCCTCGGCATTAAGAAACCTTGGTTCATCAGCAGTGTAGCTTTGATTGTGCCATGGCTAAGAGAACCCTTGCGCTTTACTCCCACTACAACAATGGTGTGGTGGAGGTGACCGATTTGTTCGCAGTTGTTATGATTCAAATCAATAAAACTCCTAGAGTAAGACTCAGGGTTTATGTTGTTTGCCCATTCCAATCTCCTTTGACGTTTCAAAAACAATCAAGATGATCTAGTACAATCCGTAAACTAATTCTCCAAGAAAAGCAACTTGAAAATTATAGGGGAAGTTGTCCAATCAAAAGGAAGTTGTACAGATACCAATTTAATCCTAAACTTTCTAATTTTGTCAATTAAATCCTAAAATTTTATACAAAATTCCAATAAGTTCTTTCAAACAATTTTTGCCATAAATTAATGACATGGTTGTGCAGGCATTGCCAGTCGTCATATGTGGCACACCATCACATCAATGATTTCCTGAAAAAACTGACTAGAAAAACTAGATTGGGATTTTGTGCAAAGATTTAGAATTAAATTGACAAAATTGAAAAATTTATGATTGGGTAAATTTTAGAAAATTATACCATTTAAACAGTGATACCATGAACTTGGCTGTAAATGAAAAAACACTAAATTTTAATTTCTAGTTGCCCCATAGACTACCTAGTAGTGTGGGGCCCCATTCCACCATATGATGTGGAATTGATTGCATCTTCAAAAGTAATTAAACATGATGCTTCTCTCTCATATACATATTCTCAAGTTCACCAATTGAACAAGTCCGGCATATCGTCGCAAAGTAGTACGCTCAAGTGGACTCCACCTAATGGACGGATACAGAGATAGTATCCAGAAAGATCTTGGGATTAAAAAAGTCATCTTGATTCTCAGGATGATTCTCCACCTTTCTATCAGTTGCAACATGAAGAATATGCCTTAGCTTATGGGTAAAATAAAGAAGTGTGCTATACTATTTATTACCGAAGGCTTAGGCTTCTATGGGACCGGCTGAACATGAGGGACCCCTTTCAAAGATAGGGGCACCGATTCTAAAGGCTCTTGTCGGGAAGAATTTCATATAAGATAGAATAGCCTTATAGAGTAGAAAGGGGCTATCTAAGTTTTTGATGAGTTTGAGGCCTGAGTTCGAGAATGTTAGATCCTCAATTCAACAACATCGAGTTCCTCCACCAGACATTGATAGAGCAGTTGCTGGCAATCATGAATTTCTTGGACCTAATATTGACCAAGAGTAAGACAATAGCAGAAGTCATTATAATTTTTACAACAAATTTACCGCTCATGGCCTGAGCATATCATGTATTTGGCAAAGGACATCAGTTACATTAATCATCAAATTCATCATGATGTGATAAATCAAGTCAAATTAAAAGTAATGACTACCATCGCTATTTTAGTGTTAGCTTGCAATTAATTTGATCAGTGAGTTGGGAAAATGACACAAATAATTCCGAAACTTTGGCCCAATGTACAATGTATTCGTTGAACAATTTATTTGTTCAATGTAGTCTCTGAAATTTAGCTCAATGTATAATATGATCTCTGAATTTTTAAATTGTTTAATGTGATTCTTAGACTTCTGTTACATGTTTAATTTAGTTTTTAGACTATATGGAACATGTTCAATATTGTTCTTGAACTTAAATTAATGGAATGACAATAATTCAAAGACTAAATTGAACAAGTGCAAAAATTTTATAAATCATATTGAACAAATTAAAAATTTATAAATCATATTATATATTGGGGTAAAGTTCAAGGATCACATTGAACAAATTAAAGTTTAAGGATCACATTGCATATTAAATCAAAGTTGAGGGATCATTCGTGTCATTATCCCTAATAGGTATATGGGTAATAGTAAGCCCGAATGTTAGTAAATCCACTCTCGACTTTGAGCTACAAAATAACCACAACCTTGCCTGTCTAACACCTCTAGTCCTTTCTAGACACTGACCTTATCATTTTCTACAAGCAAAATGTACCCTCCTTGCATGCATGAGAAAGTGATAGAAAATGTAAAAAATACTTTACTCTCTATTAGATTAACTTATTAATTATTATTTTACTTAATGTGTAATGAATAAATATTGTTATACAATATGTAACTGATCATTGCATAATGGAGTTCATATGTATTATGCTTATTATGATACTACAATAATTCTGCTATATTATAATATTGTTTCCTTATTATGCGTGAAATTACTAAAGTACATATATATATGACGTGTAAACAAGTACATATTATAGAATTAACTAACTAAAATTTATGTCATTTATTTAATTTTTTTACACAACGTGTTATGTATAGTATCACATCTAATCCTGCAATTGAGTCTTGATGACTATGCTAAATTATTATATTACAAAATGTTAAAACCGGATTCACCAAGTGAAATTATGATAATTATGTCACAAATTTGTAATAAATGCGAATTGTAATAGTCAGTCATGTAACTAATTATGTTTATGTCTAAGTTAAACTCTTAATAAAAAAAAAAAAAGAGTGAAATATTTTTTTATTTGAAAATTTATGTGTACTATATGGAAAGATGGAGACTCGATGGGGCCTTGTCACCACTACATAAAAGGACGCTCCATCTCATGTCAATCTATCAAATAAAAAAATGGACAAAAAATATCTCACCTAACCTTCTGCTTCCGACAAGGTTGTTCTGGCACACACTTTCTATCTTATGCAATAATGGATCATTATAATTTGCGTGGTAGTTATTTTAATTGGTTTTCTTGGCATTAGTGACTATATTCTATGTTTGTACTCGGCACCAAGAATGCGAGGCCAATAGAACCACTAACTTCCCTGGACAACAATTAAATAAATCGAAGGGTTGATTAATAATTGAGGGAACAGAGGAATCTTGAGGAATCTTCGGTCTTGTTGTATTTTCCGAACTTTGCCGGTCAAAGGCCTATATGAAACGACAAGAACTAGAGATGCAAATTTCCTTTTCGATCTATTGGCAATCTCTAAACTACACCATAATATTTTTACGAGTAAGTTAATCTGTGTTAAGAATAATAACACATGACTTGTTCAAATTTAATCAATACTTATCTCATTTAGTTATTATTGTAATTATTGCTATAACGGACTAATTTAAAATATTTAAATTAGTCCATTCCTATTTCATGTAATTATTATTGTAGTTATTACCGTAACGGACTAATTCAAAATTTTCAAAATATTTTGAATTAGTTTATTTATATCTCATGTAATTACTGTAATAGCTCCTATATAATACAAAGGTTAATATCACGAAAAATCCCAAATTGGTACACTTATAAAAAATTTATCTAAAACTAATTTTTTATCATAAAAAACCCTAATCGAGTATATTTATGACAAATTTATCCAAAAAGACCATAAAAATACTTAAAGTGGTATGCTCATAATAAATTTATTCCAAACTAATTTTATTATCGCCAAAACCCCAAATTCATACATTTGTGACAAATATATTATCCATTAAATGGATTAATATTTAAAAAAAATCACGAAATTGATACAACTATGACAAACGAAGAGTAAAATCTTAAATGGGTACATTAGTTAATTGTCATTTGTCATCCAACTTAGCAATTTAACTATAATATTTAATGGAAACTAATAGTTGATAAATTTGTCACAAGTATACTAATTTGGAGCCAATTTATCACAGATATACTAGTTTGAGATTTTTCGCGATATTAACCTTAAATACAAACGGTATCCTAGAGTTAAAGGATAAGCAAAACTCACGCTTAAACTTAGAATTTATTTTTACACGATATCAGAGCAGTAATAGGATCCTTAGAAATGCTTTCGCTATTTCTTCTCTCTTCAATTTTTTAACTTCTCCCATTCATGATGTCATCTCCCACCTTCATTCCGATTTTGCAACACCACTTTAGCATCAAACTTTCCGGTGATAACTTTCTATTGTGGAAAACCCAATTGTTTCCATTGCTTCAATCTTTAAAAGGATACCTTAACAACACCATTATCTGTCCTACTCCAACTATCACCCCTATGGGCTCCACCACTATTGCCCTCAACCTTGCATATGATAAATGGATTCGGAAAGACCAACTTGTTCTTAGATGGATGATATTTTCTCTTTCACTTGATGCCCTACCTTATATGGTTGGATTAATTGCTGTTGCCAATGCTTAGAAGGCTCTACAAATTGCCTTCGGATCTCTATCGCATGCAAGCATTCTTTAGCTTCATATGCAACTTAGAATACATCCAAATGTGACAAATCTGTCTCAACTAATCTCCACGAGGTAAAGTACATTTCAGATCAATTAGCTCCTGCTTATTGTCCTCTAAGGAATGAAGAATTAAATGTCATTGTCTTATGTAATATTGGTTATGATTTTTCTAACATTATTGCTGCATTGACTACAAAACCTGATCCAATAACTTTTCCTAGACTCCATTGATTTCTCCTCAACCATGAGCTTCGAATGAAGTTTGCCACGGTGCCTATAGAGGCAAATGTTACCACTTACACCTCTTAATCATCCACAGATACCACTCAATCACAACTGATTTCTAATTTCCAACTATTTACCACCTAGAACCCTCAATAACATTGGCAAGTCAACTAAAGAAATCATGGAAACTTAAGCAATCGATCCAAAAACAAGAAAGATTGATGCCTCATACTGCTGCAAAATGTTATTTTAGGTATTTGCAGTCTAACAACAATACACCTCCACCTACTACTAATATGGTTTGGATTCTTCCTACCCCATCACGGCAAGACTGGTTTCTGGCTACTGTAGTGATTCACCATGTGATGCCTGACATTGCCAATATGTAGATCTTTGCATCACATAAGAGTAATAAATCTCTTTGTGTAGGTAATGGAGTTGGTCTAGACTTTATTAATGTCAATTCTTCCACTCTGAAACCCCCATGAACAAATCTTTTACTTTCTCGAATATCTTTCATGTCCCTACCATTACACAAAATTTACTTTTTGTATATAATTTACACGTGATAGCAATTGCTTCTTTGATTTTGATTCATTTCATTTTGTTGTGAAGGATTTGCAAACCAAAACACCATTATCCCAAGGTTTGCTTAAGGATGGACTATAATGGCTCCGAGTCTTTATACCACGTCTCCATCCTCCAATACCATTTTACTTGATACTTTTGCCATTATCACCACTTGGCATGCCCAAATGGATCATACCTAACGAAGCAAAGTCCACTCTTTAATTCATTCAAACAATTTGCCATGTTCTACATTTGATTTCAATTAATATGCTTCCTATTTGTTAGGAAAATCTCATAAATCACCCCTATCCCCCAACTTATAGCATTAGTAAAGCACCTCTCGATTTAATTTTTATTGTTGTATTGGGACCTACTCCAGTTGATTTTGTTTTTGGTGATAAGTACTTTGTTCTATTTATTGATGATTTTTCCAAATATACTTGGTACTTTCCTAATCAAAATTGATCTGTGGTTCCTTACATTTCAAAAAATTTAGGACCATAACTAAGGAACAATTTGAAAAATGAACCAAAGCCATATTGTTTGATTAGGGTGGGGAATACAAAACCTATCACAACCTACCCCTTCGGGCTTTTGATCCTAAGGAATAGATTTAGAGATACTTGATCAAGAGACAGTTCTCAAGGCACATCACATAAAGAAGGCTTGAAAGCATCATCTTTAATGTTCGTCTAGGAGGTCCATCAATCGAGAACGCAGGTTCCCCCAAACCCATATCTAGCATGATAGTGGTTCATTTTAAGATTTTAGGCAACCTAAAAATATTATCTGGAAGTTGCCACTAGCCTCTTTGTTGGGGGTCGGCTAGAAACCCAATCAAGGGTCGGGAAACCTCCCTTGATTTGTATGGAGCTAAAGATTCGGTGGGTTTAGAGATGTGGTTATGCTAATGGATGTCTATTAGCACCCTACCTCCCTCGATTTCTATGGAGCTAAAGATTCCATGGGTTTAGGGACTTGGGTTATGCTAATGGATGTCTATTATCACCCTTTCGGTACTTATGATTTGGATTGTTACCTAAGATGGTCATGTAGTCTTTTTATATTTTCGTGCAAGTTTAAGTGTTAATGCTAAATGATCACACATGGATGGTCCGTTCATGTCATTCTATATTAACTATCAAAAAGAAGAGAAAAATCAATCAAGTAATTGAAATTTCAATGCGGGAAATTAAACTGCCAAGACAATTAAAAACAAGATATAAAGAAGTAAGGATGAACAATTCAAAGTACAAGGAAAATAGACCTACAACTAGTTGGGTATTTATATAACTGTAGTGAAAACCTGAGATATATTCAAGGAAATGAATATAAACAAATATCAAAGCCGGATTGGACATTAGCTATTCTGCCATCTTCAAATCCTTGTAGCTGCCTCCTTCAAGGGTTGACTTTGAATTATTCTAATCGTAATTAATGCTAAACTAGCAATCAAAAAATGCAATCATAAACAATCGAACAAGTTCAAACATTTCAAAGCAATTCGTGACACAAGACATGGTCTTGGATCGGCTTTTGATATTCATGCATTTTGAGCCATCTTATGTTCACTAATTGATTAATTTTAGCTGTCAATACTTAACTAGCCCTTATGTTCATAAGAGGTGGACAAGATCTGACAACTTTTAAAATTTGGGTCTAAGTGTGTCCCTTTGATATACTGCGTGTACATGCATCGGTCTTAAATCATTCATCTAGAAATCACATGTGAAGAGCACATAAAATTCATGCACTTAAACCATAATATCTTGGTTTTCAATCAACCATCCAAAGAAACTGAACCAAAGTGGGTTACTTATTCATTCAACACAATTGCAATCATTCAAGAATTCATACATCTTGATCAATGGAAGGAAACATAAAAAAACTCAAAAAATTGACCTTTCAAAGACTTGTAATTAAGGACACGAGTTTTAAAAATTGCAATTACGTCTTTAAAAGAAGATTTTCAAGTTTCAAATGATGACAAACAAAAATATCAACCTTGTTGCAACTTTGAGACAAGTTTGATGTTCTTGGGAAATAAATTTCAGATTCGGTGCGAGTAATGTTGGCACACTGATCGGATCCTTCAAACAATCAAAAGTGACTCAATTTTGACAAACTTGATATCAAAAGAAAGTTTAGATCAATGTCTACAACTTTCGCGTTTTGAGGATTTCCAAGGAAAGGTCATCAATTTCATTAAAATTATGAAACACTTTCAGATGTTCAATGAGAACCTAGGTGCAGAATTAAAGGCACCATGATCAGGCCCCTTTTGAACATCATAAGGAGTCTTAAACTTAATGAAACTAATGCCACATCAAAGCTTGAATTTTTTTTTTAAAAAAAAACTTTAATGAAAAAGACATTCAAAGATTTGCGTCAAATGAAATTATAAAAATTGAACAATGCCTAAAGGTCATTTTTGGAAAATAAACTTTCAGCAAACCCTACAAATTTGGGACATGCGTGAAAATATCGAACAATGTTTTTATTTTTCAAAAATTTTTTAGACCAAAGTTCACCATGTCACAAACATTTCTCATGAAGACCATACCATCTAATTGTCAACATATGAATTTATAAAATCAATGAACATACAACGGTATTTAGCAAAATCAGCATCATAGAAATGCACACACTCAGTTCAAAGCATATTTGACGAACCTAATGAATCTCATTTGATCCAAAAATTGCACACACCAAAGATTATGTCATGGTGAACAAAATTCAAGAAACCTCGACCTCAAATTTCATGAAGACTCCAGTCATTCAGCAAGCAGACAGGACATTTGACAATACAAGTATGCCTATGCCTACCTAATGATATGAGCCTTTCAAAAAAAAAAAAAAAATCATGGCATATAGAACATGCAAACATCTATAAATTTCATGAAGACTCCAACTTAAGATTCCAAATGCATGATTTAATAAGAGCCAAAGAACTACGATACTCTACCTGTTGTAGATTTGTATGCTATGCACAACTTTCATGGGAAACATATCATTGATTTTGATCCTATGATTTTATAAAATAAAATAAAAAATGCAGAACAAGTGCGAATCAGTCTGAAGCATAATTTTACAGATTACTACATGAACGAGTTATTGATGCTCAACCTATGTAAATGAACTTCAATCATCACAAAATTTTTGCTGGTTACAGATCCATTTCCAAGCATGTTTTGTGAAGGCATCGACTTAAAACTATTCTCACAATATGTCACTCTCCTCCTTTTACTCGGAGGTTGAGCTATGGGTTATTTTGCGACATCCCAAACTTTGTCGCCATCCTAGATTCATTTATTTCTTATTTGTCCACATGCAAAAAACGTGAACATACAACCCCTAGACAAACATCATGGGAACGTAAGATACAAATATCACTAAAACACTTTGTACGTTACATGAGTAATGATAATTACAAGCCTATTCCACATACACAAAAGAGGCTTGGGGTGTTCTCGTCTCCACTATGACGGGTACTAACCAAAATCGGGAATCCTTGTTTAACTATATAGGGCCGATACACCTAAACTTAGTCCAAATCCTCGGACAGTTCATCCATATCACTAAGCTTCGGGTTTGGATTGTCAAATACTTTGAGAGGTCCTATCCAAACGTCCTCATATGCCTATACCAAGCTTCAAAGTGCATCGGGACGAGCTCACCTAGTCCTTTTTTTATTCACACAATGGATGATTCTTTACCATAAGTGATATTGGTTTTATATTAACTACATTGGTCACATTGACATACGTCTTTATAGGACAACCAAAATGCATAGTAGCCATAATTCTAAGTACCTGTAAAAGAAATAGGGGTGAGTACTTGGAATACAAGGTAAGTATAGCCTTTGACCATCAAGTAGAACACTGGTTCATCATCAACACTAGTCAAACATTTCATGCAAACCATGTCGAAGGAAAATCACTAGCAAAGATGCATTCATATTTCTGGCACATATAAATGGCAATAGTTGCAATGATTCATGAGCATGATGCATGCCATGACCTTATGCACTCCTAGCCCTTCTTTCTTACTCGTGCATACCTTGCTTATTAAGCTTCTCTTATACTTGGGACTTGAACCCAAGTCTTCCCAAAGCCACTTTGGGACTCGAACCCAATTCAATTCAGGCTTTTCTCCAAGCTTTTGGCTTTTTGTCGACTTATGGGACTCAAACTCAGTTAAGATGCTCAGGATTCAAACCCAAGTCTCTTGCTAACCTCTAGGACTCAAACCCAGTTCTTGCCAAGGAATGGGGGACTCAAACCCCATTCTTATTTTTTCTTTTCTTTGCTCGAGCACTAATCCTTTTTTAAGGATGTACACAAGTCTCATGCACGTGCCATGAAATCATGAATTTCTTCATCAACCACATTACAAATGAGCCTAAGCCCAAAGCTTCACTCGAGTAACAAGCATATAGGAATCTCATACCAATCCAAGACGTGAACTCGGTATGCCTCAATACCGAATCACATCTTATGGCTATGGGAGAACCTCGACTTGTACCAAACGAAAACTATGAACCATGACTTCATTCTAGTCATACAAGAATTCAAGTACATCAACAAGTCATAGAATACATCAAACATCCAAGAATCAATCGACCTACCCTTGGCTTTTTTTAGAGATGATTTCTTAGAGTCGAAGATGTCCCGAATGTTACTAAAAGAAGGGAGAAACTAGACTTACCTAGGCAAACCTCAAACTAAAGCGTGAGCTACAAGAGATGGGCGGCTTTGCTTGGAGGTCGAAAGAGAGAGGGAGGGTGTGAGGAGGAGGAGGCGTGCAAGAGGAGGGAGGAGGAAATGGGAAGCAAGGTGAGAAAATGAAGAGGGCTCCTCCTATTTATAGCCCTTAATGTCATCATTATTGAGCCACATGATCCAATCTTAAGTTTCCATGTAATCCATCTAAAATTATTGGGTGGCAAGTCTACTTGCCTCATGATTGCACCTAAAAAGTGAGTTGGCATGGCTAAAAGGTTTTGCTTGGCAATCTAATCTATAGAGATTATCAATGACGGCCTGTTTTTCGCCCCTTCATTGGTCCACCTATACCCCGTATTTAATGAACATTTAATAGAGTTTGATACTAATGGTGCCATAGTCGCCAACTCGGCAAATCTAGAATCTTCGGTCATTAATGAGGGCTTGTGTATCACTTTCCAATTTGTCCACGTGTATGCCACATTTTTCTAGAACATCCAAGATATTTTTGACCTTATCATGCTCTTTTGAAAATTCAAATGACACCTCGCCCCTTTGTTTCAGAGGTGGTTCTAGAATTTTCTTCACTTATGTCCTTTTCATCATTAAAAAGGTGATCCAAAGAATTCTATTGTCCAAGTTGGTTGTGGGGTTGAAGGAGTGATCATTAGGTACACCCCGAAAAACCAAATCATATACACTCGAAATTCAACCATTACACCCCATGCTCGCCTGAACCATTCCTTTGAATGGTCAGTCAGCCTAAATGGTCAGTTGTCCTTCGATCGGTTCAAGGCCAATCCTAAGGCTACCCATGGCCTAGCACTAAGCTAAGGCACTCATGGACCTTAGAATTAGTAACAGAATAGCTAGGTCTATCCCTGAGCTCATTTCAGTCGGCATCCGATCCATCCATATGGCTCATGATCGGTGCCTTACCTATCCACGATCGGACATCACCAATTCAAGAATCCTTTATGATTACTAATAATTAAATAGGAAATGATGCAGTTTTGGTTGGAATGCGATCACATTTGATCAAGCCGGATCGTCCGTGTATCAGTGCATAGCTAGGCGGAAACACCCGAGGCTGGGCACTACAACCGGTCGAATCAACCCATGACCATCCGCCAATCCCAAATCATCTCATGACCAATCCTCTTGATCAAAAGGTCATCTTATGAGCTAGCGATCCTATCCCATCAATATTGTTGGTAGAAAATTCACAATCGATACCTCAACCAGTTCATGGCTGGTCGATCAATTAGTCAATCGATCACTTAGTTGAATCATGATCGATCCTTGATTCCTTACTGTCACGACCCTAAATCCCTCTCCAAAGTCACGAGCAACAAGGGTTATTTTTGCAACATCTCAGGCACGTCGCTATCCCATTCTTTTTATCTATTTATTAAGCACATGCGGAAGCATTACAAACAACACCTAGACAATAACAAATAGCTAGGAAACAACCGTTTAAAAACATACAATTACATCAGTTACTTTTGCAAGCCTTTTCTGTCACGGCCGTTATATTTACAACCACTACACTTTCTACGCTTCAAAAATCGGGTAAATCTTAGCTCCTATAGCAAGACTACAACTCCGACACTAGTGGGAGACCTTAATGCCTACAATTCTAAAAGACAATGGGTGAATCATAGACTCACCAAGTAAAACCAACTAATTTCCGAGTAGAAGGATGCCTTGCCTATTAACAAGCATATAATTCATCCAAAATATTAGTTGATGACAAATCAATAGCAACACAAAAGCTTTGTCTTGGATGAAACATGATGAATCCTCAGTCAACAGTATGCAAGTATAAACCAACAATCACCCACAACATGAGGGACTCCCGTCTCACTCAATATTATACAAGCATAAAAAGAATTCATTTCATAGTTTGAGGAATTCATGCCTCACTCAAATGCAAGCGTAACCAAAATCCATTTCATAATGTGAGGACCTCACGCACACGAGATTCATTTATTAACAGTTGAAATCCATCGACTCTTTCGAAATCCACCGAGCATCCAAACTTAATCAGGCAACATCCCTTAATCAATGGGTGACGACTAGAATTATCACAACATCTTGTCATTCTGACGACACATCTCGTTGGCGTGGGGGCATCTCATTCTTGTTAATGAGGCATCCCATTGGCATGGGGGCATCCCGTTGGTGAGGGGGCATCGTCACTGAATCTATCTGTTGACCGCATAAATTAGTCCATCGTGTGTCCATGCATCAAGAATCACAATCCGATTCTTATCTTCGCTTTTAGTTCAAGGGCCCGAAGGCATGCCATACATAAGTGTGTGAAATGACTTATCGTAACCGAGACATTAAGCATGTCGAGCATGAATCAAGGATCGCGACGTGATCCGACACGTTTGAGCACCGAGCTAGTACACAACTTGGCTCAGGAACAATATATCTCGATATTGCACCGAGACCATGATAGGACCAGCCCATCGTGACATGTTCATTGACCTAGTACCAAACTTGACTTAGGAGCGATAAGCCTCAATACTGCATCAAGACCATGAAAGGACTGGCTCGTCGTGACATGTTAACCGACCTAGTACCAAAGTTAGCTCGGGAACAATATGCCTCGATATCGCACTGAGACTAAGAAAGGATCGATCCATCGTGATTCCACGTTCGTCAAGGCCGGCAAAATCCATTTTTGGAGCTCAAGGCGTGAATTAGTACATACACTCGTGAAATAGTTTGAAATAGTTTTATAAGGAAATAAGAAGCATTCACAAAAACACTTTTCAAATTGGTTTGAGTCAAAACATAACTGAAACATATCAAACAAGTACACAAATTGGACTTCTTTCAAAGCAATTCAAGCCAAAGCATGAGCCGAGCTCAATAAATTAAAAAATACTGAGCTCAATCAAGGAAAAAAATGGGAATTGATCCAAGCAAATACAACCCAATCTCAAGTAACAAAAAGTCAATCAACTCCAATCAAGGACTCGTCACACGCTCGGAATAGCGTAACACAACGTCCTAGCCAAATATTAGTAAGTTCTACTTACCACATTTCAAGGAATAGCTTAGGTGACCGAGCAACGTGTAAGTGAGCAAACGTGCAAGAGGGGCGCGGCCACAAGAAAGAGGGAGAGGGTGGCAATGAAGGTAAGGTTGAGAGAGTGAAGAAGGAAGAGGAAGTGGTGTGTTGTGTGAATGAGAGAGGAATGCCACTCCTCTATTTATAGGCAATCCTAACTTGTTCTCCAAGCCTTAAAACTTAAAACTTCCTCTCTAAGTAAGAAAGTATTAAGTGCAAGGTAACTTGGTCACCAAGTCTCAAATTAGGATAGGGCTTTAGCTTGGTAGCTTGGGACACCTCAACATAGCATTTAAGGACTTGAGTCCAAGCTTGGGCATGACTCGCACCTCCTGAGTGAGAAAAACAGTTTTCAATAATTTCCGAAATTAGTGTCTTTACCTTATCAAACGGAATTGAAATATCATGACTTTTAATATATTGTAAAGAAGACCTTAAATAAATTTTTTCATGAAGGAAGTCAAGTCAAATTCGTGCTATGCAAAGAGTAGAAAATCATTGAATAAAACCCAAATATTTGTCCATTGAACAGATTCAACAGTTGGAGAGAGAGACTCATTTTGAAATCCAAATCTTCACAAAACTCTTTGAAAATTTTATATGTTGTGGATGTGGATGTCCTTTAAAACGGCAAAAGAACGCTTCAAGTGCCATAACTTTGCACAAAGGGACACTTAAGTGCCATAACTTACGAAAGGTACACTTAAGTGCCACATTCGAAAAAAAAACGGATCACTTGAGTGCCAATCCGGTCAAAGTCCAGCCAAATTGCACACGTGGCATTTTTCCAGCAAAGTGAGCCCAACCTGGTCAAGTGATCCATCTTACTTCCAAAGCCGGAAAAATGCCACGTGTGCAATTTGGTCAAATTGGTACTCAAGTGATCCATTTTACTCCGATTTTGACACTTAAGTGTACCTTTCGTAACTTATGCCACTTAAGTGTCCCTTTGTGCAAAGTTATGGCACTTCAGGGGTCCGCACGTCCCTTTAAAACCTTTATGAAGGAATAATAATTAAATTTGAAAGGGAAAATTTTATAAAATTTTAAGAAGGCAACCTGGTCACTATTTTCATTACATGGGACAAGTTTTAGACGGTGAATAATTGGGCCTTCATCCCTACCATTTTATCTCAGAAAAATATGAAATGTAATTATGTTTTAGATTAATATGTTTAGAACAACTTTCATGAAGGAAGTTTTTTTTAAATTCGTGCCATAAAAATCTGTGTAAAATTGGCAAATAACGGAGGTCCAATAACTTCGAATATCAAATGTGACAATCTTAGTTGGGAAAATGAGGTGTCCCACTTGGTCAAGAAACATTAACTGTTGGACATCCTTATCTCCCAGGTTTCCAACTAAGTCCTAGGTTAGCTTGGACATTTCATCTTGGCATTAAATAACTGGAAGCCAAATGTATTCTAATCTTTTCCAAGAAGGTTTGACTTGCTTGCTCCTTCTTCCAATGGTTGTGTAGTCCCTTTCTTGGCCTCCAATATCTCCTAATTTGGCTTAGGTGTCCTCCTTATTAATGAGTCAAAGTCCAAGTTTCAAACTTGTCTTCCAAGGTAAGAGCCTTTCATGCCATATGTTCACCCTTAGTTAATGTGCACTAATTAACTAAAAGCCAAAAGCATTGAATACACCTTAGAAAAATATCTAAGTTTTGAAGGTCTTTTCATTTGATAAGGATTAATCGAGTTTGATCGCGATCGACAACCTTATTTGGCCCGAGGTTCATGTTTAAGCCATGCCTAAACAAAGTCAGATGCATCCCAGCTTGATTAGCCAAACTGAGTTTGAAATCCCCTTTATCAAGAAAATGGGTTGCGGCTGGGTTTACTGGCTAGGTCCTGGCTCGGTCAATCATCCTCTGGTTGGTTTTTGGGCTAGCCTATGGGTCTGTTCTACTTGGCTGATCCTATGGTCAATCCTTGGGCCAATCAACCCATCTTATAGCCAATCCTATGGGGAAAAGTACCAAAATAGTCCTAAACCTTTTGTATTTATATCAATTCAATCATAAACTTTTCAATTGGACCAATATAGTCCTAAACCTTTTTACATTAATACCAATTTAGTCCATCCAACTAATTTAAGCTAGAAAATGCTAATGTGACAGCCGACAGTCTTACATGGTGCCACATGGATAAATTTTATACTTTGTTTATATTTTTTCAGATTTTTTTTAATTATTTTTTCTTATTTTTTTTCCTTTTTTTCTCTTTTCTTATTATTTTTTTATTCTTTTCTCCTTAACCTTGGCCGGCGAGGTCGCCAGCTAGCCAACCATTGCCGGCCATAGGTTGGTTGGGGCGAGGGGCCTCACGCCCTCGCCGGCCACTAGCGAGGGCCGTTGCGCCCTCGCTGACCACAAGTGAAGGCGTCGACCCCCGCCCAAATCTAGGCGAGGGCACGGCAGCAAGGCATTTCGTCTCCTCCAGCTGCGAAGCATCTCTCCCTTCTTCTCTCAATGAAGCTCAATAGTACTCTCTCTCTCTCTCTCTCTCTCTCTCTCTCTCTCTCTCTCTCCCGCTTGCCCGCATGCACACACGCACGCTTCCTTCTGCGAGCAGTCGCGTCTTGCACGAGACATGCTTGTGAGAATGCCAACACGAGCCCTGACCACCACCGCTTCCTTCGTCGATAGTTACTAAGCTTGAAACCGCGGAGGGCCGCGCCCTCGCCTGGATTTGGGTGAGGGCCGCCGCACCCTCGCCCGTCACGAGCGAGGGGTGTGGTGGCCCTCGCCAGTGGTCAGCGAGGGCACGAGGCCCCTCACCCCGACCAACCCGTGGTCGGCAATGGTCGAAAAGAAAAAAAGAAAAAATAATTTAAAAAATCTGAAAAAAATATTAAAAAATTATAAAATTTGTCCACGTGGTGCTACATAAGACCGCCGACAGCCACATCAGCAATTTGCGGCTTATATTAGCTAGATGGACTAAATTTATACCAATGTAAAAAAGTTTAGGACTAAAATGGTCCAATTAAAAAGTTTAAGACTGACTTGGTACTAATGCAATAGGTTTAAGACTATTTTGTTACTTTTCCCCAATCCTATAACTAGTCCAAGGTTCTGCACCACAAGTCTTGGTCAATTCGAAATTTAACCACATTGAGTTTATTTAATCCATGGTCAATTATCGGTTGTCGTGTAATTATGTGGAATCGATCGATTCGTATCAACTCACGATTGCATGGGATCAGTTCATGGTTGTCTATGACCAGCGCAATGACCGAGTGGAATCACCCGCGACCGATGCGATGACCGGATGGAATCAAGCCATGAGCATCCATCATCCCACAACCGATCCTTATGATCAAATAGCCTTTCCATGGTCGAACACTCTAGGACTAATTCCTAGGTTGCCAATTCCTAAATGGGCTAATCGGTTCATTACCGACCCTCGGATTGGCTCGTGATCTACCCTCAGATCGGCTCATGGCCTAGTCTTGCCCTTGACGTACTAGGCTTTGGCCCACTAGTCGAGGCCAAAATAGGGGTCAAAATCGAGGATGTTACACTTACCGGTCAAACTAATCAATCCATGGCCAATGGCCTATGATCAATCCTTTTTGGATCTTATGGCCAATCCTCATGGGCTCGAAATCAAGGGTATTATACAATAATTCTAAAAAAATTGACAAATAACAATCATTAGTTAGAATAGAGTATTGAAGCAGAGCACACACCATTTCCTAACATGGGATTTGATTTTTAAAATATCATTAGACATGGCAAATGAAGGCCAAATTGAGCAAACAAGGTGTCTGTGGAAACCTCATGGAGTCCTTTACAAATCATTAGAAGGCATCAAAGAAATTAAATTAATCTATAAGCTCATTTGAAGACGCAAAGCAAATCAGTCAAAACATCCATATGAATTTCTAGAATATGCATATATGTATTCAACAAGGAATCAACCATCAATTGATCTATCATTGATCATCACAAACCATCAAAACCCATCCCTGATTGTCCATATCATCCATCTAAACATGAGATATTAACCTAAAGTTCGAATTCTAACCCCAATCACCTATGGCAATCTCACCTTTTCAAATTCACATTTAAGAGCATTTACCCTATTTATCTTCAAAGTTGAGCTCAATCGAGCTAGCCGGCCACTTTTAAACTTCAAGGAATGGCTGATCGAGCAAAACAATGATCAAGTAGAGTTTTGGGAAATTGAAATTGATCGTCAAAGTTTTTTACGATCATCAACTACCACAAGTTCAGCAACTTGTCCACGAATGTAGTCAAGGTGATCGAACCACCTAGGGACACCGTTGGACCACCGAACGAGGCTCAAGAATTTCCAAATCACTTTACCAATATGGTGATTAGCTAGTTGGCCAAGGCAAAGATGAGCTCTGATCAATGAGCTCTAACAAGGAAAATCATCAATAAACCTTGCGACCGGACCGAGTGAGTATTAGAGGAGGTTGGCATAATGGTGGATTGCTAGAACAAAGCTGTCAAACCACCGATTGGAGTTGCTAAAATGATTAGGATAAACAACAATGAGGGACTCATCTTTGCACTCGAAGGAAGGAAGTAGCTAGAAAAGTGGCTTCGATGAGGATTGGCGATGGCGACACCTATGACTAGCTTTGGGAGGAACTAAAGATTGTCAAAGTAGCTAGTGGCACCCAAGTCGTGGCTAGTGTAACATCCTGATTTTCAAGTTCTATTTTCGATGGAATAAGTTGGGCTTTTCATCAACGCACTTATAGTTCTTTTCTCTAAATTAACCACTCAAGAGATAACTAGTCTATCAGGTGAAGCCGTTAAGGAATCTAAACGTAATAGACTTGAGAATTCAATCAAGAATCAACTGCTCGACCATGCTAATCTGCAAGGATCATTATGGCACAGTTAAAAATCGATTAGAGACTAGAGATAGGTCGACTCAACAAAAGTATGTGATTAGTGTGTGGGTGATTCCACTTGATTGCAAAATTCTTGTCGATCGGCACCAGACTGATTTTTCTGTCGTTTTGGTATCCTGTGTTCGTATTCGAAATCTCGAGACTTTCACAACAATTGAGAGTCGCAAATGTGTTGAAGATATATGTTGTGGCTTGAAAATAATCAACCACGGGTTAATTACGCTAAAAATTCCTAAAAGCCACTTGATAGATTAGGTCAAGCTAAAATCGCGCCAGATTGAAATTAACCGCAAAATTGAACTCGATTTCTAAGTTCTGTCATGTCACGATTCATTTTATGACCGTCAACAATCCTCCGAAGATTTTTCTGCAAACCAGGATTCTCGGCGAAATTTCGAAATAAGGGTATTTTGAACTGGGAAAATTCGAGGGCCATTTTTGGTTGCATTTTTGGATTCAAGTTGGACAAATTGACGAGGAAAAATGTTGTTTGGGATGATGGCACCTTGGTGGGATCTATGGACATCAAATTGGATCCAATTGGAGGGGAATTGATTCGATTTAGGGGAATTTGGCACAAAATTCGTAGGTCCCTTGGTGTGTAACATTTGAGGAATCAAATGAAGCTTCTAAGGGAAGATTAAGGGCTACATTTTAGTCTTGGATGACAGCCATGCATGGTAGGGCCTTGCCATGAGTGTTTGGATAGACGATGGAGACTTTTGAGGCCATGGGTCCCCCTCTCTCTTGAGCTAGCTTCTTCTTCCTAATCTAGCCACCTTTCTCCATTTATTGATCACCTTGGAAGCTCCAAAAACCAGAGAGAACTTAGCAGCTCCCTCCCCCTTCATTGTCGACCACCACCGGAGTCGCCAGGACTGCCGCTTGCCGCTCGCTCGCTCGTCATGCCCTCACGAGCTCGTCACGATTATCCCACTCGTCTCGCCTGTCTCGTCGCCCAGCCGTGTCCCCAAGCCACCTCAGGCCACCATCGACCACCCTAGGCCACCATTCAGGCTGCTAAAACCACCATCGTCACCTGCGACAACCCCCACCTCCCATCTCGAGCCGTTTCAGCTGCCTTAACTAGCCTCTCGGCCAAGGAGTAGAAGCTGTCCAGCAACTCGAGCCGTGGGACTTCCAGGCCCGTTTTTAGGCTCGCTTGGTTCTTCGTTGGTGTCGCCGCAGGGTGGTTTATCGCCCGTCTCTGCATTGCCGACGTCGTGGACTCACTAGATCATTAAACCAGTGAGTTTACTCGCTAAAATCTACTTAGAGAGTTAATGATGCTTAAGGGGTGATTAGTTTAGGCTAAGTATGGTTTAGGTGGTTAGTTAGAATGGATTAGTGATTTAATTATTCGTTTGTGCATGTTAGGTTGTTAGAATAGACTAATTAGAGACTAGATAGATCGTACTATTTATCTAGTTAGGTTCGAAAATTTTCCGTGCTCATTTAGGTGTTTAATTAGGCATTTCCAGCCTAAGTTGGTATTTTTGGTAATTAATTGTATTTATTTAATTATTTTTGGTATTTATTTAATTATTTAATATTTTCCAAAAATTAAACCGGGATAGCCTGTAATCGAAATTTCGTGTTGAATACAATGGTGTGCTTAGTTTATGCAATTGATTGCTAAATTGTGCAAATTGAGTGGAAATTGTGATTTTGGGTATTTATTCCAAAATATTGAATCGTCAGCTTGTGTGAGTATTGAATTGTCAACTTGTGTGGGCATTGAATCATCAGCTTGTGTGAGCATTAATATATATCAGCTTGTGTGAGCTACCATCTATATAAATCAGCCTGTGCGAGCTACCATCTATATACATTAGCCTGTGCGAGCTACCATTTATATTTTTAGCTTGTGTGAGCAGTAATGGTATTGATTGATAGATGGTATCGATTGATGGATAGATGGTATTGATTGATAGACGGTATCGATTGTATCGAATCAATTGGATTGAATTGATTGGTTGAGATTATGGACTACACTAACATGCATGAAGGAACTGAGGCGAGGTAAGTCTTTTGACTTGTGTGCATAGATTACCTCTATGCATATTTCCCTCCTAGTTAGAGTTTAGGGGGTGAACTTGCTGAGACTTTGTATCACCTCGCCATGGGCTTAAACATTTCAGGTTCTTAAATGGTGATTCCTCCGAAAAGTTTTGGTCGGCCGATGAGGGTTATCAAGTAGAGTTTTGATTACCATGCCTTAGAGGGTCAATGGGTCTATGAACTCATGGTGACTACCATCTAGGTCGATGAGGGCCTACCTTAGAGGGTACCTCATCGGTTCAGAGTGTGGTTTCACTACGGTTTCAATGGATTTCGTGTGAGTCCCCTTCAGGGTTTTGAAATTCCCACTGTGGTAGTCGATGCCACTCTAGGTGAGAGTGCAGCTGACCCTCCTAATGAGCCTGTGGAGATCGAAGGATCAGTGAATGTGTCTAGCTAGTTGGTCATAAGACAATTCCCTTTCTATTAAGCCAGTCTTTTGTAGATAGCCTAGTATTGTATATAAACTGGGGTGTTTATAAAAGCATGTTTTGGTTGTGAATTGTTTCATACTTTTCTATCCCATGTTGTTTGTTGTCGAGGGTAATCATTCGCTTCCGCATGCGCATTAAAATGAATGCGTCGGCAACACATCCTGGGACGTCGCAAAATTTATCAACCATCGAGGGATGGACACGTGCTCGAGAATTGGGGCGTGATAGCAAGCATGCGACCGTGTGAGGTGGTGAAGTGAGTCAGCCAAAGAGGAGGGAGGGAGAGAGGGAGGGAGGAAGAGAGGGAGAGAAGGAGATGATTTGAAAAAATGATAGCCCCTTTAAAAAATAGAGGGAGGATAAGATCAAATCAAATATGCTTGGGGCTTAAGTAAGTTTATGATTGGTTGACATTTTTAATCACTTAGATTAGTGACATGGCATATCTAACAACCTAGAAGAATCCTTAAATGAATGGTTGAGATCTAGTTCTCTTTTAAATTTTATTAAAAAAAAAAAAATGAAGGGCATCTTGGTCATTTTAGCCCTCGAAAGAGCAATTTTGTAATTCCAATGAATCGAAGACATGGGAGGGCCAACCATAGACGGGGCTAGTTGAGGGTGGCCGTCAGTTGTTGAAAAGCTGTCAAAAATGGCTGAACTAGCCATTTTCCCGTTGGAGGCTAGTCAGACTAGTCTAAACTAGTTCTCACCGGTTCTACTAGCCTAGGCCGATTTTGGTTGGCTTTGACCAAAATTTTATGCAATCAAGTCCTGATTGTAAAGGATTTCTGTCCAATTAAAGGGAAAATGGGATAATCAACCAAATTAAACCAATTAAACCCTTTTAACAACATCTCAATCGGTTAAATTGAACTAATTATCTCAAAAATATCAAAAATGTTGCTCAAATTTGGACTTTCCAAACAATTAATGCAATTTCTAGAATTCTCATGCCAAATTACCAAATTGATTGAAATTGAATGCAGTTAATATCTTATAATATTAATAGATTCAATTAATTACACTCAATGTGGCCTAACGCTCTCAAATTGACATTGATATGAAGACACGAACTAGACATCAAAATGGAATTGAAGTTCAATGTTCAAATTAAGTCTTAGTCTAAAATGTGTCAAGTTAAATTAGATCAATTGGAACACATCAACCCTACTTCGCAACCTGTGGATGTGCCAAATTTGCAAAATTGAGAAACTCCCATGTGAATTTGCCAAAATTAACCCCAGATTTGGATTGACATTAAAAAAACGAGTTGATTAAAGGTACTATCTCGTCAATCATGAAGAATTAATTGAAACTCCTAATTAGGTCTAAAAATGGAAATTTTTGTCTCGATAGGCCTAATCATTGAAATGGTCACATGAGTGATCTTGAAGTGACCTCTTGATCATATGTTATAAAAGAAGCTTAGTCAAAATACAACTAGAAAGGAAGTAATGTCATTTTTGGCCGACTTCGAATCTAAATTTGAAAATTAGAAAAAAAAAAAAAAAGACTCTTAATCGAGTTTTGAGAAATTTTTATGACCAATGTCAAATTGATGCTAAAATGAAGTGATTTGTGGATTTTCAATTTTTTAAAAATTTTTTTGTTAGTGATTAGTAATTAAAGAGGTCGATTTATGGTCAAAACTTCATTTTCATTTTTTTTTTTTTGTGAAATTTTTCTTGGTCAAAATGAAGTTGAGACTATTTAGGAACTTTTTGTGCAAAAAATCAAAATTTGACCATGGGTTGACTTTTTATTAAATAGTTGACCATAAAAACCAAGTTTTGATTTTTTGAGTTTTTGATGAAAATGATAAAGAAATCACCCGGAAATGATAGGCCAATGAAAAAGAAATGAAACATGACACTTTTGGATCGAGAAAATGATTTTGTTGCGATCAGAAACCTCAATCTTGATATTTTACCTTTTGCTGACATGTTGACTAAAAATCAAGTATCAATAGAATATTGATTTTTTTTTTTTTTTGAAAAGATGGAATTCTCCTCTGAGTAGCATGCCCACACACTCACAAGGAAAACGCAGCAACTAAGCAAAAAATTCATCATATCGTAGATACTAGCTCATGTTATTGGCCCATGCATCTTTTCTACTTAAGTATTGGCTTTATACTTTTGAAACCACAATTTACCTTATAAATGGGTTGCCCACACTACTCTTAAATAGTATCTCACATTTTCAAACCATTTTCCATCAACAATAGGATTACAAGTTTTCTAAAATATTTGATTGTATCATTTTCCTTTTATTAAGGCCATACAATTCACATAAGTTTTCACTCCATTCTAATCAATGTGTTTTCTTAGGATATAATCTATTGCATATTGGTTACCGTTGTTTAGATTACAAAATTAGACGCATGTATATTGCAACACTCATTTTATTGAAAAAATGTTTCCATCGCCACACTTGGTTCACATTTTTCTAAAACATCCTCACCACCATCACATTCTTGGTTGATGATCTCCATGGCTATATGCCCTCCCACACGAACCATGGTGTTCATGGTAATATCATGCCTTCTACCCTACCCTTTAACACTTCCCCACCCATCTTTGAAAAATAAATTGTTAGTACAAGTTTTAATGAGGCCTTTTCCAACACCTCCCCACATAAGGCTATTGCCATATCTCCACAACCAGTTTATCAAAAACCAAGAATTATATAATGTGGCTGCATCAAAACCTAAAGCCCAACACTAAATATCCATTGCCAAATGTGAACTTGACTAAAAAAAGTTATATAAGGGAGCCACGATGCTTCATCAAAGCTAATAAATATGAAAAATGGAGGGACATGATGCTTGAAGAATTTAATGCTTTGTTGCATAATGGAACATAGGTTTTGGTTCCGCCAAATCCCAAAACAAATGTCGTGGTCTCCATATGGGTTTATCGAGTTAAGACACATCTAGATAGTTCAATAGATTGGTACAAAGCCCGCCTAGTGGTCAAGGGCTATAATTAGCAACCAAGTATCAGTTATATGGAAATGTTTAGTCTTGTTGTTAAAACAATCACCATTCATATTGTTATTATCACACCCCGAATTCCGAGCGCGTGAATATCTCTCAGCGGTCGATTAAAATTGCGATGTCCCAAGATGTGTCGCTGACCCATCCTTTTCATCTTTCAAATAAATGCATGCAGAAGCAATTAATATAAACACCCAATCAACCAATCCAATAATAGGGATAGTAAACACATCAACCATTCTAAAACAACACTTCAATTTATAAACTGTTAATCCTAGGAAGTTTAGTAATTACAAGCCTTTCTATTGCCACTCCCTACGAACCATCTCAAAAACCTGTAGGGTCAAGGTTAACCTAAACTTCACTAACGACAAGGCTGACCAAAAGTGATGTTAGACACACCCGCGTCTTGGTCCATCAAAACCCCTAACTGCACGCGACAGTTCTCCACACTTATTTAACAATAGTGGGGTAAGATATAAATCTCAACGAATTAATAGTTTAAACCTCGAGTAGGATGCAAATTCATCTTGAAGGTAGCTTAAATATGTACGATATACAAACTTACCTCGCCTTGGCACACCCCTGCATATTAGTACATCACATATGCCATTATCAATGCAACATGCATGCTTAAAAATCAAAACACATAATTTGCATGCCTCAAGCATTCACACGGATCCCAATTATAAGGTAAAACCCATTTTGGCCCATCTCATACCATGCCTCATAGTTTTACCCCATAATCAAGTGCAATACATCACAATCATTCACACGTGTTCCGATTATTATAACCCCTCAAGTCATTGCTAACATACGAGTTGGAGGTTTTCCAGCATGATTGAGCATCGTTCAAACCCCATCGAGCGCAGCATCGTCTAGAACCCTGCCTAAACGGCATTCCATAAGGAGCATAGATTTGGTCTCAACTGCGACTCAACATCCGGACCCCTACCCGGCATATGATAAACATTGGGTTTCGCCCCTAAACTCTTGGGTGACGGGTTCAATTAAGTGACCATACAAGCGCACCAACACTCAAGTCAATTTTTATCTACCATTAATTAGCCCAGTGTAAATGAGTTCGTGCTTAAATAACAAATCTCGGAAAATCTTCACATTTGAAATTCTGGTAAAATAATTGCATGTGGTCACGTAGTTAAAATCAACCTGCCAAACTTTGCACGCTTTCATTTTAAAACCCCATTGCCTCATTTAACATGTAAAACTCAGCATCCAAACACAACACCTTAAAGTTTACCATTTTCTTTTCAAATAAACCTTATTTGAAAATATCATTTAGGTTCATGATTTGCGCAATCAGTAACATTGCATTACAAGCTCAAACAATCATAATTATGCATAATGGCTAAACCGTCATTGAATTCCACTAATCACGATTAATTAGCGCCAAATGCGATTAATTAAGCTAATGACGATAAACTAACTAAAATTAATTAAACTAATTAAGATTAATTAAGTTAATTACAATTAATTAATATAAACACAATTAATTAAACTAACCATCCTTAATTAAGACTAATCTTTATTAGCCTTAATCTAATTACCTTAATCTAATCCATCATTAACCTTAGTTAGAGCTAAACTATCATTAAAGGCCACTAACTACCATTAGCCTTAAACTAAACTACCCCTAAATGCAATCAACTTCATAATCAAGGATTAGGAGTTAACTCACGGGTTTTCCAGTGACAACGAGCTCGTGGCAACAGCATCGAGGACATGGCGTGTGAGCGGTGGTGACAATGGCAGATGGCGGTGATGAGGGCGATGGTGGTGATGAGGGCGGTGGAGGTGGTCACCCAAGGAAGAAGAAAGAAGAGGAAGAAGATGAAGAATATGAAGAAAATGGAGGAAATTGAGAAGAATAAGAAGAAAAGGCAAAATGAGAGAGAGAGAGAGAGAGAGAGAGAGAGAGAGAGAGAGAGAGAGAGAGGAGGAGGAGGATTCGGCGTCCAAGGGGGAAGAGAGGATAGAGAGATTTCTCAAGGTTTTTCCAAAATCTTCATCATTGCAATCCCAACACAATCCCCTAAAATTCTATCCTCATTTTCTTTATTTCTTTTGTTTTGTAGTCCATAAATGCAAGGGTATTTTACATTTTTCACACACTTTTTTTCTTCAAAATATCTTCTTAAATTTTCATTTTCCTTTAAAAATAAATCCTTGGCCCATAAATCATCATTTTGCTACTAGATCCGAATTTTCCTTTTCCAGTCTCCAATTTTCGTCAAATAATTCTTTTTCCAAAAATTCTGAACTTACTAATAATTCAACTGATGATGAGACGACGTCCAATAAATTGGTTTTGAAACTCTCGAAAATTCGATACCCAAAATTGAATTAAATTTTATGGTTAAAAATTGATCGAATGCAACTTTCATACGACCTAAACTACTGAGTGGCTTTCAAGGATTTTCGCGCGATTAACCTGTGGTCGATAATTTTCAGTCCACATTTGTGCCTCTTCGAATCATGGATGACCCTTGATTATCATGTAATCGCGAGGGTTTAATTATGTACGTTGAGTATAAGATTAATAGAAAATCGATTCATCATTGTTCGACACGGGTATTGCAATCATGCGAAACCACCCGCGAATTGACTACCTACTTTTGTCGAATTAATTTATATCCATTCGCTAATTGATTTATGACAGCTTAGTCTTGACCTTTGTTGATCCTTATGGGCAAGCAGTCAACACCTAACTAAATTCTCTAGTCTTTCGCGTTTTAACCATTTTGTAGCCTTACCCAATAGATTAGTTAACTCATAAATGATCAGTTCAGAGTAAAATAACCATAAATGCATCGATGAAATAACCATTTAACATATTTCAAAATAGGGATCAAATTTCGAGATATCACAGTTGATTTGTTGGCCATGACAAAGAATTAGAAACTTCGGCAGTTGGATGTTAGCAACGTACTTTGAAATGGTAACTTGAGTGAAGAAGTCTACATGGCCCAGCCCTAAGGCTTCATTGATTAAAAAAAAAAAAGAAGGTTAAACCATATATGCAAGCTACAAAAATCCTCATACGAATTGAAATAAGCACTACAAGCTTGGTTCCACCAGTTGAGCATCTTTTTTTAGAATCCCTAGGATTTATTGGATCAAAAATTGATGCTTTCCTTTTTATATTACATCTGCTCAATTTCTCCATTTACATGCTCATCTATGTTGACGACATTATTATTATAGGGTCCAATCCAACATTTATTCAAGATACAATCAATTGCTTAAATAAGGAGTTCTCTATATAGGTTTTGAGCCAACTTAATTATTTCTTGGGAAATTATTTCTTGGGAATTGAGGTGCTTAAACATCCATTAGGGCTTCTCTATCATAACAAAATTATGTTACAGATCTCCTCTATACAACCATACCAAATAGTATTAAATCGGTTCACACGGCCAATACTACAAATACAAGTTTAACTAATCAGGGTAAGTTATTGGAAGATGTCAGTTCGTACAAGATCATGATCACCCTTGGAGCTCTTTAGAATGCTACCCTAACTTGGCTAGATATCTATTATGCGGTAAATAAAGTCTACCAGTTCTTAAGAACCAACAAATGACCACTGGAGTGCAGTGAAATGGATCCTACACTACTCAAAGGAAACCATTTCACATGGATTACTCATCAGTTCTCAATCCACCACAAAACTCCATGCATATATTGATGCAAACTTGACTAGTTGCCCCATTGATAGATGCTTAATAGGAGATTATGTAAAAAATCTAATTTCTTGGTCAGACAAAAAATAGCATACCATTACATGTTCCTCAATCAAATCTGAGTATTAAGCATGGGCAAACGCCCTGGTAGAAGTGGTATGGCTACAATCACTATAACAAGAATTGGGCATCTCTCAATTAAACCCCTTATCCTTTAGTGTGATAACCTAAAGGCAACTTATCTTACAGTGAATTCATCTTTCATGCTAGAGAAAAGCATATCGAGGTAAACTTTCACTTCGTCCACCACTTAGTGTCACAACACAAACTTGAGATTCGTTTCATATCAACATGTGACCAAATGGCAGAGATCTTCACCAAGACTCTTACATGATGTCGCCATGATATGCTCAAATCCAAGTTGATGATCATCCAGAAGACCACCTTCAACCTGTGGGGGCCTGTTAAGGATAACAACACATGATTCATTCAAATTCAAAATATTTTAAATTAATCAATGCTTATCTCATTTAGTTATTATTGTAGTTATTGCTGTGACGGACTAACTCAAAAATATTTGAGTTAGTCTGAATTAGTCTATTCTTATCTCATGTAATTATTACTATAGTTATTACCATAACATACTATATCAATATTTAAAATATTTTGAATTAGTCATTTATATCGCATGTAATTACTGTAATAGCTAGTAAATAAATTCTATAAATACAAACACTATCTAGAGTTAAAGAATAAGTGAAACTCATGCTCAAACTTAGAGTTTTTTCTACAAGCTCTAATTCATCAGCGAGAATGTGGGTTGACTGATGCCACTACAGGCCACAATAACTAGCAACCACTCCTCAGTCATATTCAATCATCTAAAGCTACACATGCCAGTTAGAGCAAAGAGCCAATAATTGAGGAGAATTCGCTTTGCGCCTCAACCGTCATCCAGCCTCCAAAGCTGCATCTAACAGCAAAAGACATCTGTTTAGTTCCACGATTTAGGAAGGAATGATCTGGTCATGCAGCAGCTCATTCCTAGCTTTCTAAACATAATAGATCCCTCCATTTCAAGCAAGAGAAGAATAAGCCTAACACTAGCACCACGAGTAGCCTGTTTTAGCCTTAAGAACTCGTGATCTCAGTTGCGAGGGGATCTGTCCATACCACAAAAGGAGCAATATTTCCGCCAGAGAGCAGCAGGGAAACAACACTAGAAAAATAGGTGATCTCTAGATTCATTTTGCTGCATACATCACAAATATAAACGAGAACTTGGAGAAGAATACCAATTAATAATCCTTTCGAGAGTAGGCAGCTTATTGAGAATACGACATAAATCAGCTTGTATAGAAATATCAGACCTAGTAGCAGGCTACCGCTGGGCAGAATCACAAATAACACCAGCCACCTAAAAGTGAAGAGGCAAGAAGGTAGGATAGATGATTCTTCGAGCTACAATAATTTGATGCGGATGTCAATTATATGTCCAAAGATAAGTGATTTGTCATGACCAATCAATTACTTAATAGAAGGCTTGCGAGTCAAACTAGCCTTCATTGGTTTCCTCCAAGCGTGAGTGGAATTTCTATCGGGAGAGGCAGACCAAATACTACCTTCTCTTAGAGGATAAATGTAAACCAAGCCGTCCATGAAGAGCCTCACTTGAGATTACTTTCTAAACACATTTGATGATGCAAGTGTTGAAAAATAGATCGCTATTATTTTCAGTATATTTATTTTTTCTTTACAAGGTTATATATATACATACAGGTACTACTAGGGTAACAATCTAAAATATTCACTTTCTATGTGAATTACCCCCACAAATCAACTCACCCAAATATAAATATTTTCTTTCTATACATATCACTCCTACAAATCAGCTCACGCGAACACTCCCCCTCAAGTTGGTGCATAAATGTCGCTAATGCCCAACTTGTCAAGTGAGCTGTGAAAGCCTCTGCTCAAGACTGCCTTCGTCAATATATCTGCTAGCTGATCTTCAGACCTCACAAACGGGAATTGAGCTATCTTTGCATCCAAATTCTGCTTAATAAAATGACGATCAACCTCAATGTGTTTGGTTCGATCATGCTGCACAGGATTATGTGATATGTCAATAGCTGCCTTGTTATCACAAAAGAGCTTCATCTCGAATCTTGGAGGAAATCCCAATTCAGACATCAGCTTTTTAAGCCACAAAAGCTCACATAGCCCTTTGGCCATCCCTCTGAACTCTGCCTCTGCACTCGACAAAGCCACCACTTTTTGTTTCTTACTTCGCCAAGTGACTAGATTCCCCCCCACAAATGTAAAATACCCTGAAGTTGACCTTCTGTCGTACACACTCCCCACCCAGTCTGCGTCCGTGTAACCTTCAATTCCAAGATGACCATTCCTCAGGAATTATAATCCTCTCCCTGGAGATGCTTTCAAATACCGAATTATTCTCACCACAGCATTCATATGGTCTTCACTAGGAGCATGCATGAATTGACTTACGATACTTACTGCATATGCAATGTCTGGACGCGTATGCGATAAATAGATTAACTTTCCCACTAACCTTTGGTATCTCTCCTTGTTTGTTGGTACTTGATTGGGGTACTCTCCAAGTTTATGATTCTCCACGATTGGGGTATCCGCTGGCTTACAATCTAGCATCCCTACTTCTGCCAACAAATCTAGTACATACTTCCTTTGAGATAGGAATATTCCCCCTTTTGATCTTGATACCTCTATTCCCAAAAAATACCTTAGTTCTCCTAGGTTTTTCATCTCGAACTCTCCAAAAGCCTCCTTTGGAGTGAGGTGATTTCTTTCACATCATCCTGTAATGATTATATCGTCAACATAGATAATCAATGCAGTTATCTTCCCTTCTTGTCGTCGAAGAAACAAGGTATGATCTGACTCACTCTGTCTATATCCATACTTCTTCATTGCCACACTAAACCGACCAAACCAAGCCCTTGGTGATTGCTTCAAACCATACAAGGACCTTTTCAATTTGCAGACCACACGTGGATGTGAGGAAGACTTGTATCCTGGTGGTACATCCATATAAATCTCCTCCTCCAAGTCACCATGGAGGAATGCGTTCTTTACATCAAACTGATATAGTGGCCAGTCTAAATTAACTGCAAGAGACACCAAAACTCGAATAGTATTAAGTTTTGCAACAGGAGAGAAAGTCTCTTGGTAGTCAATTCCATACGTCTGCGTGTACCCCTTTGCTACCAATCTTGCCTTGTATCTTTCGATGGACCCATCCGCCTTATATTTGAGAAAAAACCCATTTGCATCCCTTTGTTTTCTTTCCTTGGGTAAGTTCATCAATTCCCACGTTCTATCTTTTTTCAATGCCTTCATCTCTTCTTCCATAGCCCGAACCCACCTTTGCAGATCCTCCAAAGCTTCCCGTACTCCATTCGGAATTTGAACCGAAGATACAACCAACACGAACTGCTTCAATGGTTTAGATAACCTTCTGTTGAGACATAATTTGCGATGGAATATTTCGATCTCTTTTCTCCAAAGATCGGTGAGTATCGATTTGGGGGCTTTCCCGATTATGCCTAACAGGTAATTTATATTCCATTGACATATTAGATTCATCAAACAAACTAGAAGTAGTTGAGGAGATTACCTCGGGAAGATCCTCACGAACTTGGTCGAATGCTTGGAGGGGAAGGGGGCTGTTCAACTTATTCACATGTGGGTATTTCACCCTCTATCACTTGCTCAACAGTTCCACCATTAACACCAGTCGTGCCAGCACCACCCACGGTTGCTCCAACATCAGTCAGAGCTTGCCTAACCCCGTTAACACCAGTGTTGGAGCTATCATCGACACTACCACCACCCCCAACAATCGCGTCTCTTCCTTCGGGTGTAACCCCAGCAATAATCTCCCACCAATTCTCCCTTTCTAGCCAATTCTCCCCTGAAAGGTAGAATTGGTACTCGGGTAAAAGAACTCTCCTTCGACAAATGTGACATCCATAGTCACATAAGTTTTTTTAGTAGATGGGTTGTAACATCGATAGCCCTTTTGATGAGTACTATACCCCAAGAACATACACCGTAAAGCACATGGATCAAGTTTGGTACGTTGGTTCTTCGGAATGTGAACAAACGCAACACATCCAAACACACGAGGAGGAATTGTCAAGACTGATGGCAATGGGATAAATGCAGAGAGTGCTTGTAGAGGCGTATGGAAATCTAACACTTTCGAGGGCATTCGGTTGAGGAGATGCACCGCCGTGGCAACAGCATTATCCCAAAAACGTGAAGGAACATGTCCCTCAATTAAGAGAGTTCGAGCGGTCTCAAGAATATGGCGATTCTTCCTTTCGGCCACTCCATTCTGTTGTGGAGTTTGTGTAGATGAGGTCTCATGAATGAGACCATGTTGCTGAAAGTACTCCTTGAGATGTCGATTCACATACTCTCCTCCATTATCACTTCGAAGAACTTGTAGCTTAGCATCAAAGCGTGTTTGAACCATCTTGTGAAATACTTTAAACACATTAACCACTTCATCCTTAGTTTTCATCAAGTAAAGCCAAGTCATACGCGTGCAATCATCAACGAATATAACAAACCACCGACAACCTGAGATAGCAGTAATAGGAGAAGCACCCCACACATCATAGTGAACTAATGAAAAAGGCACGTTATTCTTACTCAAACTTATGGGAAAGGAAACACGGTGGCTCTTAGCCAAAATGCAAGTCTGACAATGGAAATCCAACTCTTTTAGATCCAAAAATAATTCAGGAAATAGCTTTTTCATATAGCCAAATAAAGGATGTCCCAATCGTCGATGCCAAAGCCAAATCTGTTTTTCTTTATTGCTAGGTGAACCCCGGACTTGATGCACACTTCCAAACTTGAGATCATCCAGGTAATACAGCCCCCCCTCCCCGTTTAGTACCACGTCCAATGATCTCCTTCGTGAGGATATCCTGGAAAAGACAGAATTGAGGATACATAAGAACAATACAATTCAAATCTTCAGCGAGTTGTCCAACAGAAATTAATTTTGTGGTCAATGACGGGACAAGTAAGGCGTTAGGCAACGATAACTGAGGGGAAACCGCAGCCACACCAGCCCCTGTCACTGGATATGTATTCCTATTTGCATTTGAGATACTGCATCGTCTTGGTTCTGTAATGCTCACAAAATCATCTGGGCTAAAGGTCATATGCTTTGTAGCCCCCGAATCGATAACCCATCCATCACAACTACTGTGGTTAGGGAGAACTAGCGCACAACCACAATTACCTTGGATATTACCTGAATTGGACGTAGTCGGTTGGTCTTGAATTTCAACTTTGGGCACCAAAGACAGCTGAGGTTCCATCTTAGAAAAAAAAACTTTCCCTTTTTCACTGCTAGTACCCCCGTCGGCTTGTTTTCGCGACTTCAATTCCTTCCACCACTCTGGATAGCCATGGAGCTTAAAGCATGTATCTCGAGTATGCTTAGCATTCCCACAGTGTGAGCATCCTCCAGATGAAATTGTAGTTCGCGAACCGTTATTCGTCCGCCCACCCCTTTGCGTAGCTCCTGATTTATTCATTTGTAAAGTTGGCATTACTGGTGATTCTCGGACACCTGTCTTGCTTCCCCGTGCCACCATGGCAACAGACCCAAATGTGGAATCAGTATGGGTGAGCATCACTGACTGTCTCGTATCCTCCCTGCGAACCCGTGCATATGCTTGCTTGACAGTTGGGAATGGTTGCATTTGGAGAACATCTGCTCTCACTTTGTCTAGACGATCGTCCAACCCATCGAGGAAGACATACACCCGATCTTCCTGAATGGCAAGATTGTACCACTCAATATCAATTGGGCATGTCATTGGGCTTGGACGACAGAAGTCGATCTCCCTCCACAAACCCTGAAGATTATTGTAATAAGCCTCAATTGTCTCTCCACCTTGTCTCATCCGAGTCACCCGCCTCTTCAAGTCATAAACTTGGGAGGCATCACTTCCATCAAAGAAAGTTGTTGCAACAGAGTCCCATACCATCTTCGCATTTGGGAAGCGGATAAAATTTCCTATTAATGCGGGGATCCATCGAGTTGATTAGCCACCCCTTCACAATCGCATCCTCAGTCTTCCACTTCCGAAATTGAGGATCGGTAGGTGAGGGCTGAGGGAGATCACCATTAATATAACCCAACTTGTCTTTACCGAAGACGAACATCTCCACCACTTGAGACCACAATCCATAATTTGATCCATCCAATTTGACTCGAGATTTGTGCAAAGTGGATGGCTCTTGGGATTGTGTTGATACCTGAGTCGAACTCTGAGTCAAAATCTGTGTCAGCTTCATCGTAAGATTCTCTAGAAGAGAAGCAGTTGTTGAGTTCTCCCCTTGGTCTTGATGAGGTACCTCCTCGTTAGCTTTGTCATGGTTGCCAATCACAATTCCTTCGTAAAGGAATTTCGGTCGAGAGTCGATTAGTGCAACAACAGCTCAAGTCAATGTTGCGGCAGCAATCTGATTTGGTCGGTGCGGCGGCAACACAAGGAAAAACCTAAAGCTGCAGCGACGATCTGATCCGATGGAGAAAACTAGGGTTCCTGCTCTGATACCATGTTGAAAAATAGATCGCTATTATTTTCAGTATATTTCTTTTTTTCTTTACAAGGCTATATATATATACATACAGGTACTACTAGGGTAACAATCTAAAATATTCACTTTCTATGTGAATTACCCCCACAAATCAACTCGCCCAAATATAAATATTTTCTTTCTATACATATCACTCCTACAAATCAGCTCACGCCAACAGCAAGCAATGTTCCAATGATCCATATTCCTGAGTGCAATTCCTCCTCCATGTTTAGGAAGACAAACTTGCTTTCATTTCACTCTGGCACATTTAGCACCACCCAGTCGCACTTTCCAAAGAAAAGATATACATTTCTGGTCAACAGCTTCAGTGAATTTCTTTGGAAGAAGAGAAATCCGGCACCAATAACAAGACTATAACAACAGATTTAATGATTTGAAGCCTGCCAACACATGTCAACTTTTTCACTGTCTAACATGTGAATCTAGCTGTAGTTTAACTACCGAAGGTTTAGAATCTTTATATGCAAGCTCCCGGATATGAGTGGTTCTCCAAGATGTCTAACTACAAGATGCCTTCTGCTAAAACCACAAATTTGAAGCAAATATTTCACCTGTTCATCTGAATATCCGGGATAAAAACTCTAGCTTTGAAGGGGAGGTCAGACATATTCCTTAAGCCTTGCATATTAGAAGGAATCTCCCTTAAAGATGCAGCATCGCCTTTGAAAAAAAAAAAAATCATCAAATCATTAGCAAAATAAAGGTGGTTGAGCTGAGTTTTAAAACAGGATGGGAGGTACTTAATTGTCCCCCTACTAGCAGCTGATTAAAGCATTCTTGAAAGAATCCCCATAGCAAGCTCAAATAGATAAGGGAATTGAGGATCACCCGGTCTCTTCCAACTTTTACAAGCAAAAATAAAAAATAAAAAATAATCCAGAGGACCATTGACATTATGATGGAAAAGTAATGCAGCTTAATCCGAGTCAGGAAAGAAACAGGCACACCTATTGGTGGCAGAATCTTTAGGAGAAAATCCCTGTTCAATAGGTCCAGCTTTTCTCAAATTAGCCTTAATCAAGCACCTTCAAGATGTACCGGCCCTATGATAATTCTTGACAAGTTCAGGGGCCAACAAGATGTTATCTCCAGTACTCCTTTCTTTAACAAATGCTGATTGATTCGTGCTAATGAAATGAGGTGAAACTTATTTATTCTACAAGCTAGGATCTCAAAGATATAGACCTAAAATCAGCAATTGCGGGAGCAGTTGCCGACTTAGGAGCTAGAGAATTAGCTGTTGCATATATTTTCTTTGATATCTTCGGAGTGGGAATTCAAAAAAAATGAGAGATTGCATCGTAGAAATCTTTACGAATAACAGTTCATGCGAAAGTATGAAATGAGACAGAAGCCATCTGATCCTAGCGCTTTGTCCCCATTCGTGGACCACAAAACCTCCTTAATCTCCTCGTACGAAATAGGAGCAATAGGACTTGGCTGAAAATGGGAAGGCGACGTTACTGTAAAGTATTATTAGAACAGAAAGAAGTATCGGAGCATCTGAATCTGGAGAACCAAAAAGTAACTGATAGCGAAAGACAGCAACAACTTTTTTTAGGTCAAACGGCAACAACAACTTGTGACCTTCGATTTCACGCCATAGACTTTTCTCTCTAGAAATCACACGATTTCGACTTAAAAAGGAATACAAATTATTAAACGGTCACCCAATCAAATGATTACCTAACCAGAGAACTTAGAAACGAGCCTAGAAAATATCACAAGTTAAAACTGAGAGGTGCTGGATCAACACGAGTAGCAAGCCAGCTAGCAGCTGATCTCATTTTTGCTTCTCCCTTATTAATGAGAAATGTTGATTTTAAACTTGATAAATGTACTTGCCAAATGAGGAATATATAATTTTTTTCTTTTTGTCGGTCATGTGTATTGTTGAACTTTGGATCTCCTCTGTGAGTAGCTTGGCAGGCCCCTAGTGGGCCCCTATGGGAAAACCCCCAAAACCCATAAAACTAAGGACAACCCCATAAACCCATAATACAAATGAGACGCTTGACTTGCATTTGATACTGAGGTTATCGTCACTGACTACGCATGCTTTTTGATGTCGTATTCAATGACCCAAGCAAGAGAAAATGCACTCAGTTAATAACTTATTGGTTAATCAGATTCTATAGTAGAGTAGTGGCGGTTGAATTCACGCAAAAACTTGGGTGGATTACAATTAATCACCAACTTGAGCTTTTATTAATAATCAACTTACTTACTCGGAGTAAGCTCGTTGGTAGACAAAAAAGGACGGCTACTCGTATACCAATATTACACCAAATCGACAAGCATTTTTGAATCCTAAAGACTTAAGAAATTGACTACACACTCTATCTCATCCTCCACTTAAAATTTGAGGAATATGAGGTGTAAAATACACTGAAGAAAGTATATTGCTTTTTTTTTTTTTTTCTTACTTCACCATGATTCATAGGGCAAAGCCGATAAATATGCCGTGGAATCACAATCAACGATATAATTATAAATTTCGACCCATGGTGTCTTGCCATGATCATCTGGCCAGATTGGGTTTGTGCCAAAAGACCCACCATTTGTGTCAAGCCGGTCCGTCGTCATCACATGCCAAAATGGACAAGACATGAAATCATAAGTTAAATGCGTATATTAAGTCGGATGCCCAACTTCGCGCATTCGTGTACCTTAGAAGGAAGCCCTTTGTCATTAGAAGAGAGAGTCTAAATTCAACCAGGATCTTGTACTTTTGTGAGTGAGCCTTTTGAAATGGAAGATAACACCGGTTCTGACGATGGAAGCATCAAGGAGCAAAACAGGTTGCTCCCAATAGCCAACGTGGGGCGGATCATGAAGCAAAGCCTCCCTCCAAATGCGAAAATCTCGAAGGAAGCGAAAGAAATGATGCAAGAATGTGTCTCAGAGTTCATCGGCTTTGTGACTGGCGAAGCGTCTGAGAAGTGCCGGAAGGAGAGGAGGAAGACCGTGAACGGTGACGATATTTGCTGGGCTATGGAGACTCTGGGTTTCGACAATTATGCCGGTCCGTTAAGGAGGTATTTGCATAGATATAGGGACTTAGAAGGAAATAAAGCTAATCAAGACAGGCAGTGAACAACAGTAGCAAATCAAACGGTATTGACCAATCTTTGTCATGTAGAAATACTCAACAATTTAGAAACAATTTGGCTTCGACCTTCACCTTGGCAAACTTTTAAACTGATGAAAAGAGAGAAAGATCAATCTCAAAGCCATGTTGAGGATACAAGGGAAGGTATTAGGCAAGCGATATCTATCAAGTTTCTGGCTTTAATCATGATGATACTCATGGAGGTAATTTTACATATCTGGGCTTTTTATTTGCAGACGCTTTAGCGTTGTTTTTGTTTTCCACATCTGTCTGCATAGCCTTCAGACAAGAGTTAGCTCACAGTCTGAAATCAGAGTTCTTAGTGGAACTCTTGATCTTCTAATTTCAGTTTGAGGAAAGCACAGGTAATTGAGAGGATTTACTGTTTCAACTTTCATGTTTCACTCTGATCTGATAAATATATGAAAGTATCATAGACATTTGGAAAAGTTTGTCCTTAATAGAGGCAATTTTTTTTTTTTTTTTTCGGTTGAACTTAATAGAGGCAATTGATAGAGATAATGTTCTAGGTTTTCTGCATTCAAGTGTCTTAAACTACTGTTAAATAAATTCCCCCTTTCTTACTTTCCACCTGGGATTTTGTAATGATCCCAATTGATTACCGGATGAGAATCGAGACGACAGGTGAGAAGAGAGAAGGGAAGTGAAGAGAGGAGAGGTAGAAAGTTGAGAGAGAAATCTGTATACTTTATCGGTGGATATCCTTACAAATCATAGTGCTCAGCTTATAAGCACGCATATTTCCTTCCCAATCTCTTTATCTCGCTTGACTTTACCGGGAAAATATAAGCACTACAAAAAGTGATCATTTGCCTAATAAGTGCCTGCATGCTGCATAATCCTATACCAACAGTTACTTTAAGCAAACAGATGTATATGTCGAGTCTTTCCCTGAATAAAGATAAATGAGAAAGGAATTATGTAATTTCGACTTTTTGGGTAAAATGAAGGAAAACAGTATTCCTGATAATTCAAAACTTAATTGGATCTTATCCACTGTTGATTATAATCTCAAATATCCTACAACTTTTCACTAGAATTCCGATTTACTGGCAAATAGGTGAAGAAATGGATTTGTCATTCCACTTTAATCAATTCAAGAACAAATGAAACAACTAATGCCCTATTCAAGTATCTCAAGTGAACTACAGATAAATTGCATTCTAGTCGAGCAGCTTATCGAGTCCTGCAACTCCTGTAATGTAGATCTCAATTGTTGAATGGGGCCTTTATCAAGTTTATCAGTTCTCCTTCAGGCCAGACTTGTTCTGAAACTTGGGTCATTACTATTAAATTTGAGTATACTCAGTACATCTAGATGGGGTTATTTTGGATTTATCAACGTGCTATTTCTTTGTTTTAATTAGTAAGTATTGATTGGAGAGAGACTGTAAACTGAATCTGTTTGAGTCGGGGCTTTACACCAACAACTTTGGAGCACTCAATCACTACACACTGATTGCCTCGTTATTTCACTCATTGCCTTCATAAAAAAGAGGAAATCCTTGTCTGAAAAAAACTAAGACATGTTTCTTGGGCTGGTGAGAGAAAGCCAAACTGCAGAAGCTTAGGGTTAGGGTTAGGTTTCCCTCGAAAAAGCATGGTCTATCACACTTTTTAGTATCTTCTGCTCTGTTCAAGGTTTCTTTTTAGAGACACGAGGCATTGATCTGCTTCCTGCACATGGGAAGATGCATCAAGAAACAGTTTAATGTGGTGAGGAAGAAAGTGGGGGGCAAAAGGTGGAATCCCAGAAAAGCATTGGCCAACCACGAGTCATTTCAGTACTATGAAACACTATCTATTAGTTGGAAGAAACAGCTGTCCTGATCAAGCAAGAAAAATTTTGCGTGGACAGCCAATAGAAACACTAGCTAGCTCTCTCGCCAATGATCCCATGGACACGTGCCTAGGACATTGGATACCAAAACCATAGAACATTTCTCAAATTACATGCCAACCTAGCTAGCTAGCTTCTTGAGCACCGCATGGATCAGTGATTCATCTTTCTGAAAAGAACAAGTTTGCATAACGTTTGGAGCCTACACAGAGATTAACATGTTCATTTTTTAACAAAAAATTGGCAGGAATAGAATAGGTAGCATGTAGGTGGAGTGTTTTGTGAGCACCTACCATAGATTATTAATCAAGTTGATAAGTTCGTACAACTTGTGTTATGAAAAAACAAGGTAAAGCAAGCATTACTATTGCTTGTGTCATGATTATTATGCATTGGATAATAAATGTTCTAGGGAAAAAACTTCAAGAGTAATAATTGGGTTTTTCGACGTGGATTGTTAATAAAAACCGTGTCTCTCATAACAAAGTTAGTCCTAGTTAGATAGCACCCGGAGCTGTGGACCGTCAAGAAAGTATTACATGTAATAATCTTCTTGCTGCCTAATTTGATCATACCAAACTTTAGGTGGGTCAAGTGCCTCCCTCCCCTGATCCTTGCGTGTGCTCATCATTAATGACATAAGATCTAGTGATCAACCGCTAATCATTTGGATTCGATATAGTTACAAATCTGCTCTTATAGAATGAGCGAGAGTTAATAATAATTCAATTTATCTGTTTTTCTATTTTTCTATTTTTCAATTTCGGTGTCAAGTTTAAAATAGAAATCCATTTAGTAACGCAATTTTATTTCTCTATTTTTGAAACAAATGTTTACTTCAGAAATAAGTTTGGAAGAAAAATCAAAAGTAAAACATTTTTTATTTTTCTATCCCCGAAACAAAATTAAGAAATAAAAACTTTTATCATCGCTTACCCTTGCTACTAACCAGATGCCCACCCACCGCCCACTTGTTGTCATTTGTCCACCGTCTCTTGCCAGTCTCTCGGGAGGGAGAAATTTTGTGTCGTCATCAAATGCATATTTTTATTTAGAAACTCATCTAGATAATAAAAATAGAAAAATCAATTTCTTGCCAAAAATTGACTTTTGGAATAGAATAATTATCATTCACACCCTATTGACCATGCTCTAATGCTCTGATCTTGATCTCTAGAAATTGTTTTGTTTTGAAGCTTTCTAGACTTTGCTTCGAATTGAAGTTTTCTAGGATTGTAATGTACCTCTCCTGTATCTTTTAGGAAATGAATAAACTTTTTTTTTTTTTTTTTACCAAAAGAAAAAAGTGTTCCCTCCCCCGTCCCCTCCTCCAGCATTAGATATATCTTTAATTCCAAACTATACATGTTTTAAGTGAGCATGATAACCATTATATTTTTAGGCAAAACTATTTTTCTATTTCCTGGAACAAGTTGTTTGGTAGCGTAATTTCATTTTTCTATTTCTAGAACAAATTTTTACTTCAAAAGTAGATTTGGAATATGAATGAGAAGTAAATATTTTTTATTTCATTATGGAAAATTAATTAGAAATAAAATTATTCATATCGCTCGCCTTTGCTATTAGCCGACTGTCCGCCCGCCACCCTTTGCCAATCGCCACTTGTCGCTATGAATCATCATCCGCCAGCCGCCACCGCCTATGCAAATAAGTTGTACGTCTACCAATAAGTCCCACCATCACTAAATACGTATAGTTTGAAAAAAGGTGTAGTAGCAAATTGACCACTTTTCTATGTTTTTTTTTTTTTTTTTTCCCATTTCAATGAGCTCACGTCTCTTTACGTTGGCTGTTAATTCCAATTTAAATATTTACTATTCAAGATATTATTGTAACGTCACGGTCCAATCCATGTGGGGCAAAAACTAACAAATAAATTACTTTGATTGGAGTTGCGTATTTGCTTTGAATGATATCATAAGGATAGCCGCCCGATATTGGAATTGAGGTGTCATAACTCACGTACTTCCACTCTTAAACCATTAACATCCTTAACACCATTCGTCCATATCTCCGGTGGCACTCCCCTATTTGATGCGTGGAATTGAGGCGTCATAACTCATAGACTCCCACTCTTAAACCATTGACATCCTTATCACCATTCATCCATATCGCCAATGGCACTCCCCTATATGATGCGTGGATCGCTCTATCCCTGCCCCCGACGCTATATTAAAAGAACTGCTGGAAGACAAATCTTGTTCGAGCCCTCTTACCCTGACGATCATTCGGTCTCACTCGTCAGATTAGGTCTAAGTCTAGTTTATCCACAAATAACACGTCTACTCGAGGGTCCCTAATCATGCCTCTAGAAATTGACCTAGCTCGCATGCTTGAATAAGGATGGACACCAATTTGTGTGGTTATTCAGAGAACTCATCTTGGAAAATTGGGTAGTTTACAATTATTGTTATTTAATTTTAAATACTTTTATTATTATTTACATAGAATGATCTTTTAACATTAGAATGATTCCAAATGATTTTACGCGTTTCCCAACTCCGTCAAAGATTTCCAAGATGAGAATCATAATGTGATATTGGCAATAAAAGTGATGTGAATGGGAAATATTTGTATCACGGTATGAGTAAAAGGTTCAGCGTCAAACTCATTCAATGAATCTCGTGTCATTCACCGCGCTGCTGAATTCAATAACTACTTAATAAGCGAAATGGCCCTCTTCCCAAATATTTTTGACTCATTGAAAAATGGATGTCAGTAAAAAAAAAAAAAAAAAGTCCAAAAATTCTTGAAATTATTGTATGGTAACCAACTTAGTTCTAAACACCTTTTAGTTTTAGATTTTCCAATTCAATCCTTTTAGTCAATTTCACTAGAAATTACTGATATAAATAATTTTTTCAATTTTTTAGATTTTTCTAATTTTTTTAGAAAATATTTGAATTTTTCTTTTTTCGTTTTTTTCCTTTTATTTCTTTCTTTCTTCATTGATCACCAGGCCTCAATAATCTTGCAAGGTCATCCTTGCTACTAGCAAGGGTTGAGCCTCACCGGCCCTGGGTGAGGTTAGCCTCTTCCTTTGGTTGGCAAGGATCAACCTTGCCAAATCTAGTGAGGTCAACCTCGCCTAAGGCTTATGAGATTGACCCTCGTCCAATGACAACTCTCGCCTAAGGTCAGCAAGCTCAGTTGACCTCACCAGTTTCTCAAGGGCGAGCCTCGCCCTAGGCCAACAAGATCTAACTCGCTAATTAGAGGAAGAAGGAAATAAAATAAAAATAAAAAAATAAAGGAAAAGGAAAAAAAACTCCAAAAGTTTATTAAAAATTTCAGAATTTTTTCAAAAAAATGTAAAATCTTGTCCACGTCTGTGCCGGCATGCCATGTTGGAGAATAGCATCCACATTAGCGATATTTGGACCAAAATTGGTGAAACTAACTAAATTAACAAATTATAATAAAAGTTTATGATTAAATTACAAATCGTCAAAAGTTTTAGGAATAAATTGACACAATTAAACTGTTTAAGATTAAATCGACAAATCGTTAAAAGGTTAAAATTAAATTGGTATAATTGGAAAGTTTAGGAATGAACCCATTATATCATAGTTTTAGGACTTTTTGGGCAATCTTCTCATTGGTAAAAAAAGAACACTATAGCAAGAAATTGTATATATAAATGGAATTCTAAGAGCTTTTCCTATTCATGTTTGAGATTGTATATATAAGTTTCTTTTTATGAATAGTGAGATGAACCGTCCTTCATGGAAGAAAAATCATCATTTCTTGGACTAATGGTGAGTGTGTTACCTAGTTATATGTAAAACCATTTTGGAATAACATGTCATGATCTTATGTAAGAAGTCGCAATGTGCTCTTTCACATGAAAGAGAGGAACTTGATTCAGTTACAACTATTGATTAACTGTTTGGGGCTACGTAGACAAGCGTAGACAAAAACAAGTTCCTCCCAAGAAGAAAAGTTTAGTTGAAAACAATTGAAATATTTTATAGGAATATAGGTGGGTTGATGAACATTTGAAGGATTCCCAAGCAATGTTCCATTAAAATCGAAATTTATTAGTAAAATCTATTTTTTAATTTGAAAAAAAAAAAAAAAAAAAAAGCTACTGTTAGGGTATTGTGTGCTTGTTAAACGGGCCAGATCCATGAGTTGTAACTTGAGTCCCATGCCTTGTAGTGCGTTTATTGCACTAGTAGAGCTTTTTGCTAGTGGTGGACCTGGTGGTCTTGAACACGAGAGAAAAGGGAAAGAGGGTTTAGGTTTTTCTACACATTTAAGATTGCTTTGTACTCAAATTGAAAACACAAGTGTAAATTTCTTATAGTTCCACCAGAAGATTGTACCAAACTTCCAAGTAATTGGTTGTGTTCACTTTAGAGAGATTGGCTATCACATATTTCACAATTGATTCGGAGTTGGTGGTGTAATGGCGTGCAGAAGGGGGGAGCTTGTGTTTTAGTATTTTTGTGGGGTGCTTGAATTACGTACTCTTGGTCGAAATTGATTAATGAATTCCGTTGTACTGTGGTATTTTTCCTTTCACACGAAAAGTGTTTTCCAAATAAATCTTGGTGTAAGTTGCTCTCTCTAAATCCTCTCACATGTATGTGAGAGATGCTTTCTTCTTAACATTTTCAAATTACCAAAAGGAAAAAGACTGAGTTGATAAAAAAAAAAAAAAAAAAAAAAAACCATTTGATTTGTAGGAGTTATATATGAAATACGAGGCTCAACATGATCAAAGGACTAGAAATCTGGATTAAAATACATTCATTTAGTCCATTATATATTGTAGGGGATGTCATTGAACAATTAGAACAAATTCAGGGATCATTCATAGCTTTAACCCTTTTTCTTTTAGTAGAAGGATACTATTCTCAAATAAAAGAGCATCAATTATTGAATCATAAATATTTGTTTGTCACAAGAGTGCAATTAAAATTTCAAATTCTCAACAACACAAAAACACACACACACACAATTAAGTCCTAAAATTTCTATAAAAAATGCAATCAAATTCTAAAAGTTGTCAAATCAGTCCAATCAAGTTTTTCCATTAATTACAGTTTTTAAAAATTTTAGAATTTGATTGTGCTTTTATTACACGTTTTAGAATTCAATTTCATTTTCGTGATAAGTTCTAAAACTTCTAGCGCACTTCTCCCTAAATATTACTTGAAGACATCATAGCTTATCGACTTTCTAAGCATACGCTTCTTTAATGCACACACAAATGCATAAAGAATTACCAAAAAAGTCATAAATCAATTGCAATTGTATCAATTTAGTCTCAAACTTTTTTTTTTTTTAAAAAACCAATTGGATCCTAAACTTTTTGCATTTGTGCTAATTCAGTCTATCTAGCCAATTTTGGCTAACTAATGTTGATGTGGTATGACCAATGCGACGTTGATAGTTTTTAATAATATTTAATATTTTTTTGAATTTATTCATTTATTTTTCTTTTCTTTATCTTACTTTTGTTTTTTTTTTTTTTATTGTTCCATTCCTCCTTCCTCTAGCTAGTCGCTGGTTGGTGATTGGCCAAAGGCTAGGGCTGGTGAGGTCTGCTAGCCTAATGATGGTGAGGTCAACCTTGTCCAACCGTGGTGAGGTGAGCCCTCGCTAGATCTAGTGAGGCCAAGCCTCGCCCAACAATAGTAAGGTTGATCTTGTCAGCCCTAGCCTTTCGCTCGTCGCGATTGACGATTGGTTGGAGGAAGAAGAATGGGAGAAGAAGAAGAAAAGGAAAAATGAAAAAGAAATAAATTAATTAATTAATAAATATTAAAATATTATTTAAAATTGTCTACGTCGGTGTTAGTTATATTACGTTAGCATTAGCTGGTCAAAATTGATCAAATGGACTGAATTAATACAAAAGTAAAATATTTAGAACTCAGTTGACCAAAAAAAAAGTTTATGACTGAATTAGCGCAATTACAACAAATTTAGAACTTATTTGGTAATTTTCCCCACAAATGCATGGCCAATTTTAAGGGAGACTCGCATATGTTTGCCAATTACATATGCTCTTGTAGCATCATCATCAACAATGTACAACCCAATTTGGGATCCCAAAATCCCACAAGTGGTCCTGACTTTGACGAGCCTTCGGCGGGATCTTGAAGATGACATTCGGCTACCTCGCAAACATCTAGATCCACTTAGAACAGATAGCTGATCGGCACTTTCTGTGAGAAACTGAAGAATCAAATGAAGATGTATAGGGATAGAACTGATTGAAGAAGAAGACGATAAGAATGAGCTTTAGAACAGAGAGTAGTTCTCGAGAATACTTCTGTATTTCATTGAAATCAAAAGAGATCTACCGTAATACAAATCTTCAAAGCAAAAGTAGTAGTGTATACATCTCCTATACTCTTCCTCCTCTGCTCTATTCTGTAACACTTAAACTGATCAAGCTCTATACATGTTTATCGAAGCTTTCATCATAGAGCATCCATGGAGGTTTTTCTCTCTCTCTCTCTCTCTACCTTCTGCTGCTATTCACATCTCTTATATATCAGACTCTATAGTAACCGAAAATACTAGAATTTGTTTTTACAAGAGAAACAGAATGTAACTAACAGAAACTAACACTAAGCACATGCGTTAATTCCAACTCTATACATCTTGGTAATCTACGTCATCTTCCATGTCATCAATCCAGTTTAATCTTCATCATAGGATTTCCACCTTTGATCATTATTCTTGTCGCTGCATCATTTTGCTATAAGCTGAGCTGAAGCTGGATCCTTCAACTCGTCCTCTATTTCCTCTGTTTTCTTCAACTGAGGTTTATGTTTAATATCCCCCCTCAAATTGGGAAGGGTGAGGAACCCCATTCCCAATTTGGTGCGAAGAAAGACATGAATTGGCCGTGAGAGGGACTTAGTGAAGATATCAACCAACTGAAAATGACTAGGAATATATTGGACTTGAAGTGAACCAGTAGACACTTTTTCACGAACAAAGTGATAATCGATCTCTACATGTTTTGTGCGAGCATGTAAGATTGGATTTGCTGTGAGAGCTATAGCTGATTTGTTGTCACAAAATAAAGATGTAGCTGCTGCAAGAGGAAGGCCAATATCACGTAATATAAAGCTGATCCAAGTAAGTTCAGCTGTGGTAGAGGCTAATGCTCGATACTCTGCTTCTGTGGAAGATCTGGAAACTGTAGCTTGTTTCTTAGCTTACCAAGAGAGCAAGTTAGAGCCAAGGAATGTACAGAACCCTGTAGTAGATCGTCGAGTAGTAGGACAACCTGCCCAATTAGCATCTGAAAATCCATATAGATTTGTTGAGCTTTTGGAATGAAGATAGAAACCAAGCTTGATGGTTCCTTTGACATATCGAAGTACTCGTTTTAATTGATGATAGTCTACCACTGTGGGATGTTGTAGCTTTTGATAGAGAAGGTTTGTGGCAAAGGCTATATCAGGTCTTGTAATGGTTAAGTACTGAAGACCCCCTACCAGACTTCTGTACTCAACTGGATCAGTAAGTAGAGCTGCAGCATTGGCTACTGGAATTGGCCGAAGTGGTAGAGGTGTAGAGATTGGTCTGCAATCTGTCATGTGGGCTCGTTTCAGTAAATCAAGAGCATACTTTGTTTGGCACAGAAATAAGTGCTGAGAAGTTCGTTTGGCTTCAATGCCTAGGAAGTAGTGTAAGTGGCCAAGATCCTTCATATGGAATTCCATGCTGAGTTGCTGAATTAATGAGTTTAAGAGTTGAGGTGAACTTCCTGTCAAAATAATGTCATCAACATAAAGCAACAACAGGACTGTATGTGAGTCAACATGAAGAACAAATAAAGAGGGATCAGCTGTGCTACAGAAAAATCCAATCTCAAGAAGGAATTTGTTGAACTTGTCAAACCAAGCTCTTGGAGCTTGTCGAAGACCATATAAAGACTTGTGAAGTAGACAGACATAATCTGGCTTTTGAGGATGAATAAAGCCAAGGGGCTGCTCCATATGAACAGTCTCAGTTAGGTCTCCATGGAGGAAGGCATTTTTCACATCGAGCTGATGTATTGGCCATTGCTTTATTAATGCTACTGATAGCACTATGCGAATTGTTGCATGCTTCACAACAGGACTGAAGGTTTCAGTGAAATCAAGTCCAGCTTCTTGATGAAATCCTTTGGCTACTAGTCGAGCCTTGAGCCTGTCAAGACTCCCATCAGGTGCTAGTTTGGTTTTGAAGACCCACTTACAACCTACAACATTCATCTGGTTGGTTCGTGGTATCAATGTCCAAGTATGATTATCATACAAGGCAGTCATTTCTTCTTTCATTGCACTGTACCAGGCTTTATCAGCCAGTGCTGCTTTGATGGATCTTGGTTCCATAGGAACCTGATACTCTGCTAAACAAGCATATTTTGGGTTAGGCTTTATAATGCCTGACTTCAATCGAGTCTGCATATGATGACCAGTAGGATGAGATTGAGAGGAAGATATGCTGAAATTTTGTTGCTCTGGTTCATAATGATGAAACTCTAGATCAGTAGAGATACCTGACTGCATAGCACCTGGAGAGGTGGGTACTTGATATGGTTCTGTGGAAAGATCAGTTTGTATTGGTGCTGAAGAACTAATGTGTTGCACTTGCTCATTATATAAATGACCATTGTGGTAGCTATCCATAGCAGGATGATACTGACTTGTATTTTGTTTTTGATGAGAAGTGCTGCTGTTTGCTATATCAGAAGGTAAGGATTTGGACCATTGAAGTTCTCCAATCCATTGTTTATACAGAGGTGTATATTGTGCATATTCAGTAACTACTCTTTGTGAGAAGGGAAAAGATTTTTCATCAAAGATCACATGCCTACTGATGTATATATGATTATTAGTAGGTACAAGGCAACGATATCCCTTATGCAATTCACTATATCCTAGAAAGACACAGGTAAGGGATCGAGGATCAAACTTATGTTTTGTGTATGGTCTCAGACATGGAAAACAGGCACAGCCAAATACCCTCAAGTGATCATACCTTGGCTGTTGATTATGGAGCTTGTTATAAGGTGTGTCCATCTTCAGTCTTGTAGTAGGAAGTATATTTACTATGTAGTTTGCTGTTGCAAATGCATCCACCCAAAATTTCAGTGGAGTTTTGGAGTGATATAGCATGGCTAATCCCAACTCTACAATATATCGATGTTTTCTTTCTGCAATGCCATTCTGTTCAGGTGTGTGTGGACATGATATATGCTGTTTGATGCCACAATTCTGCAGATGGCTTTGAAATTTGATGCTTACAAACTCTCCTCCTCCATCACTTTGGAAGATTTTGATTGGATGGTTGTACTGTTTTTCAACTAACTTCTGAAATTGAACAAAGACAGTATAGAACTCAGATTTAAACTTCAGTGGGTAGAGCTAGCTATATCGCGAATAATCGTCAACAAAAATCACATAATATCTGAAGTGCTTAAACGAATTAACAGGTGAGGGTCCCCAAATGTCACAATGAATCTTTTCTAATGGACAATGTGACATAGATTCTGATACTGGAAAAGAAAGAGCTGTGCTTTTTGCTATTTGACAGCTGCTACAAACATTTGAAGAAGTTGAATTATAGTAGATCAGTCTCTGTTGTTGTAGATGTTTCACTTTGTGAAAATTCGTGTGAGCCAGCCTTTGATGCCATATATCTTCATCCACAATTTTCTATCTTTGAGTAAAGAAAGCTGCTGTTGTCTGAGTGTCCACTTGATAGAGACCTCTAATCTTTCTCCCGAGTTTGACAGTTACTTTGGCATTGTTGTCCTTTACATAAACACCAGAATTGTCAAAAATGAAGGAACAAGGATAGTCTTCTGTGAGTTTAGAAACTGATAACAGGTTCTTTTTTATCTCTGGTACTATTAGAACCTCATTGAGAGGTAATATATTGCCTTCTGTATGTAAACAAGCATTACCAATATGTGTAACAGGTAGACATGCTCCATTACCAACCATTACAGTATTAGAATCTTGATTTTAAGAAGGGTATGAAGAATACCAGGACTAGTACTGATGTGTGCTGTAGCACCAATATCAGGATACCATTTTCCTCCTTTCAAATCTTCAACATGTACTGCTGTGAGGGCTGCTGGAATGTCCTCTGCTTGGTAGGAATTGTCAAAACGATACCAGCAGTGGAGGGCACCATGACCAGGTCGTTTACATATCTGGCATTCCAATCTAACAGTACCTGTTTCTTTCTCTTCCTGCAGATTTGTATTTGAATTCAATGTGAAGGAAGGATAAGATTTATTATTTTGGTACCTTTGAGAGGGTGCAGCATAGGGTCGAAACCCCTGATTAGCTGTAGGGAAGTTATTTCTTGGTCTATAAACTTGATCCCCTTGCCCTTGAACTACAGTATTTCCTCTGTAATTTGGACTCCTCTCAGAATAGTTAAATCCTCGACCTCTGGTTGTAGTGGACCTGCCAGAATTATAGCTACGGCCTCCTCTGTAGCTCCTTCTTTGCGCTATAAAACCAGTGGTTTGAGGAATGTACTCACTATCAATGTTATTTTTTAACTGCATCTGAGATTGTTTCTGTCCAAAATTGGCCAGATTTGGATTGAAATGACTTCTAGAATAGGTTTTCATCCTTGATTCAAACCTTTCCAACTGAGCAATGACTTCATCATAGTCAGGTTGCGGCTTTAAGCAATATATGGTGGTTCGAAGGTTTTCATACTTAGGACCTAAGCCTTCCAGTACACCAAAGATCTTGGTAATTTCATCAACAGGTTTGCCTATTGCATTCAACTGGTCACAGATAGTTTTGTATTCTCTTGAGATAACCAGAGAGAGTTTGATCAAGTTTTTGGCAGGATCGAAGTTTGCCTCTCAGCTCAAATTCCCTAGCAATCGATTTCTGTGTAAATCGTTTTAGAAGGGTCTGCCATACTTCGAATGATGTCTCTAAACCAATTATTAAACACAAAATACTTTCAGTAACGGCTTCACTAATCTAAGATGAGATCAACTGATCTGTTTTTGTCCAATCAACATAGTCAGGATTAACAAGATCAGACTCACAGCCTTCAATATTATTTGACAGCATTCGAGGAGGTGAAGGAATATCACCATTAACAAAGCCAAAAAGTTCTTGACTTTTTAAGAATCTTTGAACCTGAGCTTGCCACAACAAAAAATTATCTTCGGCAAGTTTGATTGTAACAAAGTTGGCTATGTTCACATGTATCGGGAAAGGGTATTTCAGTGCTCTTGTTGCCATTGTCACAAGCTTTCTTAGCTTAAAATTGGATACTAACAGAGACAATCAGCTACTGATATGATTACCGTGATTGCTATTGCTCTCTGAATGAAGATTATCACCAGCCTCAGCAAGCTTGACCTGATGCTCTGATACCATGTGAGAAACTGAAGAATCAAATGAAGATGTATAGGGATAGAACAGATTGAAGAAGAAGACGATAAGAATGAGCTTTAGAACAGAGAGTAGTTCTTGAGAATACTTCTGTATTTCATTGAAATCAAAAGAGATCTACTGTAATACAAATCTTCAAAGCAGTAGTAGTGTATACATCTCCTATACTCTTCCTCCTCTGCTCTATTCTGTAACACTTAAACTGATCAAGCTCTATACATGTTTATCGAAGCTTTCATCATAGAGCATCCATGGAGGTTTTTCTCTCTCTCTCTCTACCTTCTGCTGCTATTCACATCTCTTATATATCAAACTCTATAGTAACCGAAAATACTATAATTTGTTTTTACAAGAGAAACAAAATGTAACTAACAGAAACTAACACTAAGCGCATGCGTTAATTCCGACTCTATACATCTTGGTAATCCACGTCATCTTCCATGTCATCAATCCAGTTTAATCTTCATCATAGGATTTCCACCGTTGATCGTTATTCTTGTCGCTGCATCATTTTGCTGTAAGCTGAGCTGAAGCTGGATCCTTCAACTCGTCCTCCGTTTCCTCTGTTTTCTTCAACTGAGGTTTATGTCTAATACTTTCTTTGCTGCGCCGGATCGGTTCGAAGACACAATCTTGCTCTCCCCCGTCATGTATACAAAACCCCCCTTCTTTGAGCCCCTCATCCACCAACTCAACCTCTTTTGCCACTTCTTTACTGATCGCCACCACTCCATTTTGATCACTGTCGGGCGAAGGCAAAACACTGAACTTGAGCCCTTCCTTATATATGAACTCCTTCGAACGGTTCCCCAACATCTCCTCGAACAGCTGATTACTCATGTTCCATCCTCCTCTAATCCCACACCTGACCACGCATCGGTTGATGAGCTCGTGGGGGAACATGCGGCGGAACAAAAACCCTTCCCAGAGATTGAGACGACAACGACCACGAACCCCGATTTTGTCGCTGGTACATTCGCAACACTTGCGAGCGAACGCCCGGGAAATGCAGTGGACGACCTTCGTGTAGGACAGATCCGGCGGATGGCTGGGTGCTGTCTTAACTCGGCGTCGGACGGAGACCTTGTTGTTGAGCTCGAAATGTACGTCTCTGAGTATCTTAATATGGTGGTCAATAAATTAATGAAAGAAAAGGTTCTTGTCATGTAAAGTGAAAACTGTGTAGATTCTATACTTCAGGTTTAAAAATCAGTTGAATATTTCGGGGCATTGACCGCGCATTTATTGCTGTAGTAATAATCAATGCTGCCATGTAATAAACAATGCAGTCCTTTTGATTTAAGTGGTTTTTTTTTTTTTTTTTTTTTTTTTTGGTCGGTGATTTAAGTGGTTAAATAGCTATTATTTTCTTTAGTAACAATAAAGAAGAAGTGATATAAAATATTTCAAAAATGCCTAACAATATAATAGATTAACCACTTAATACAATACCATGTTACTAAACATGTAATGAATAATATGTAGTTGTATGATATGTAATTGATTGCTGCATAATATACTTTATATGTATTATGGTGGTTATGATGATACAATAATTGTACATTACTATCATCATTATGTGACACGAAGGGGTTGTTTCATTTGAATCTTGCCAATAATAAGTTATCTTGTAGTATTCCGAATTGCTAGAATCGTTCATATTCCTTAACTTTGTCATTTAATAAGTTGTCCATGGTACTTCCACGCTCAATTGGAACCATCCTTTCAACCCTACACTTGAATGGAAATCATCTCAATGGAGAGATTCCTCTATCTTTGTGTTATTACACAAGTAAGAAATTTGGACCTTGGAGAGAATAGCTTCTCCAAAAGCATCCCAACATGGTTCAGCGAAAGCTTTCGTGTTTTGTTGATCCTGAGGTTACGAGAGATTAGGTTACCTAGAAGCATCCCTTTGCAGCTCTACTCACTCTCAGGATTGAAAATATTAGACATGGCAGTGAACACTTGACAAGAATAGTCCCACGTTGTCTTGGCAATATGAGCAGCATGATTAAATTGATTTAGTCAATCCATTTGGATCTATGGCTACTGCTCCTACAAAAGATATTGCTTCCTTTTTATATGCAATTCCATCGCCATTTCATATTTTTGGGATCAAGAGCATGTGGGTGAGATCATGAAGGGAAGATATAATGAATACCAAATTGATCTACAACTTGTGGTCAATTTGGATCTCACAAGTTAATTCTTGATCGGGTTGATCCCCAAAAAACTTCTCTCCCCTTGAGATTGCATTGTTTGAACTTGTCACACAACCATATCTCTAGAGATATGCTCATTGGCATTGGGAACATGATGTCACTCAAGTCTCTTGATCTTTCAAACAACCACCTCTCAGGGACAATTCCATAGGACATTTCAGTATTGACATTTTTGTGCACCTCAACCTATCGCAAAACAACTTCACAGAGCATATTCTAGAAGGAAATCAAATCCAAACAACCAACAATCCTTCCACATATGCCAGCAATCCTCTATCCTATGGGGATCTTTTGAGAAGAAAATGCCTTTGCCCTAAGGCACCTCAAACACTATAAATCCCCCACCCTGAAGATACACATAAAGAGGATAAGCTTGAAGAGGCATTGTAGTATGGGGTCGTAATGCTTGGATTTGCGACGGCTTTTTGGGGGTTATTTGGAGTTTTGCAGTTCAAGAAGGATTTGAGAGAGATGTGCATATTTCAGCTCAACAAATCATGCAACAGACTAGGCATATGTGGCTTTAGTGGTGAAGGTAGTCAAGTTAAAGAGACTAAGACAGTCAAGAAGCATATAAATAATGAGCAATCTCTTAACCATTCCCTTGCCTTTGGTTATTCAAAAGATGAAATAGTTTCCTTGATATTACACAAATAAGAAAATATGTATAATTAAAGAGTATTTGACTAAGTCATTAATAACTATGCTAAACTACTATTAGAAGGAAAAAAAGCTACCAAAAATCTCAAACTATGCCCATTATGACATATTTACCTTAATTTTTTTCTTTGATACAAAAAATCCTAAACTTATGAGTACTATAAAAAAATTTCCTACATAGAACAATGTTGACATGGTCCCTACTCACGTGATTTAAGTAAAATAAAATGATGTTGTTTTAGCTAGAAAGTCATTTAACTGAACCCTAACGAAGGATAATGTGTTACATGAACACAAGTTTGGAGCTTTTCATATCATAAGAAAAAAATTAGTGGAAATGTGTGACATTAGGTGTAATTTGGGGAAAAGTGCCAAAAAAATCCTAAACATTTTGCTTTTGTGCCAATTCAGTCCTAAACATTTTTTTGGTGCCGATTCAGTCCTAAACCTTTTTTTGGTGCCGATTCAGTCCTAAACCTTTTTAAGTTATGCTAATTCATTCCTTTCTGACCAATTTTGGCCGGATTTTGCTAACTAGACGCCGACCGACCGACGTGACTTGATCGGCGTTGACGTGGACAACTTTTAATAATATTTTAATATTTTTATTTTTTAAAAATATTAAAAATATTTTTTATGTTTTTTATTTTTTGTCTTTTTCCTCCGGCCCGGTCGCCGAGGTCCAACGACCAGCCAAAGGTGACCTCGGCAAGGGCGACGCCGACCTCGTCGGATCTCGGCGAGGTCGAGCCTCGTCGGCCATGGGCAAGGCTCGTCCTCGCCGGATCTCGGCGAGGACGAGCCTCGCCCATGGCCTCGATCTCGGCGAGGTCGAGCAAGGGTCGACGAGGCTCAACCTTGCCGGATCCGGCGAGGGTGAGCCTTGCCCATGGCCACCTCGCCGAGATCGGGCCATGGGCGAGGCTTGCCCTCGCCAAACCGGCGAGGTCAAGCCTCGCCGGCCCCTCGCCCGACCTTGCCGGATCAAGTCATGGGCGAGGGCCGGCGAGGCTTGACCTTGCCAAATCCGGCGAGGGCGAGCCTCGCCCATGGCCACCAGATCGGCTATAGGCGAGGCTCGCCCTCGCCGGAGGTTGCCTCGGCCGTCGCCGAACCTCGGCAACCTACCGGAGGAAAAGAAAAAAATAAAAATAAATAAATAAAATAAAAATATTTTAAATATTTTTTTAAAAAAATTAAAATATTAAAATATTATTAAAAATTGTCAATGTCGGCACCAATCGACCACGTCGCCCGGCCGACATCCAGTCAGCAAAATCCGACCAACATTGGCTGAAAAGGACTAAATTGGCACAACTTAAAAATGTTTGAGACTAAATCGGCACCAAAAAAAAAGGTTTAGAACTAAATCGGCACAAAGGCAAAAGATTTAGGACTTTTTGGCATTTTTCCCGTGTAATTTGGGGTTTTTAATATCACAAAGAAAAGTTTGGGAGTAGATATGTCACAATGGGCATCATTTGAGATTTTTGTGGCTTTTTCCCTAAATATAAAGTATACAAAATATATTACAAGATTTCAAAATTACATACAACAAATTTATCTACAATAATCGTTTATTTAAAGATAACAATGAATAAGTGTAACTTTGAATATAATTATATAAATTGAATACCTGGAATGTTAATAAATTTTTATATTGTTACGTCTATAATTATTACACATAATTGTAAATGCAATTATATTTACGTATTAATTTTAATCAACATTTTTGAATTACCCATAGACTAGGAGGAAGAAGATAGAGGGACCTTTATTAGAATCTGAAATAACCCCCACATGTAAGAACTGTGTTATGTGACAGGTAACGTCATAGTTGTTATGTTTAATATCATATCAAAATATTTATAACCAAATTTAATATTCAATCAAGTCATTATAACTATGCTAAATTATTGTGTTGTGAACTATATTGGAATTAATATATATTGAATATAAATTCATCATAAGATGTTGAAACTAGATTCACCAAATGTAATTATGATAATTAATTATTTATAGATATCTATTCAATCGTTTGAGTGTAATCATAATCATATAAATGGATGATCGTCATATTACTAATTGAGAATACTATTATTGAAATTATTATTACAAATAATAGTCAATAGGGAATTATGTAGTTATGTACATCAGTTTTTAATTTTAAATCAATATTTTTTCAATCACTAGTAGAGTAAGAGGTTGAAATAAAGGGACATTTTTTTACAGTATTATTGCCATAGCTAATGGATAACCTGATATTTAACAAACTATAATGGTAAATAAAGAATATGTTATGTCTTGATACAAAAAAAGTTATTGTCTGATGAAGACCTAGAAAGTAAAGGGAAAAAGAATAAGAACTCTAAACTATGCCTATTATAATATATTTACTCTAAATTTTTTGACATAAAAAATCTCAAATTTATATCAATATGACTCATTTACTCCATTCATGTTACATATTTGCTCTTCATTAATAATCTACTAATGAGCACCAATGAAAATCTTTTATGGCTACCTAAATGAACGATGGAAGGCAAACGGTGTTAATGTGGTTTGTCCACGAGACAAAAATATGTAAATTTATTGTATGTTTTTCTTTTCTCCTTTTCTTTTTTCCTTTTCCTTTCCTTCGTCCTTCTCCTTTTTCTTTTTCTACATGGCAAACTCATTGACAAAAGCAACGATGAGGCCAGCGACAAATGTGTCGGCCAAGTGCAAACTAAGGAAGGAAGGAGACAAAAGTTAAAAGAAAAGGAAAAAAGAAAAAAAAATGTAAATATGTCCCATAAGCTTAAGTTTAACATTTTTTATGTTAAAAATTTAAGATAAATATATTATACAAGTATAAATTTGAGACTTTTGTTACCACCAAAATAATTTTTGAAATAAATGTGTTATAATTGGATTTTTTTTTTTTTTTTTTTTGTGACTTTTCTTGTAAAGGGGAAATGTTTTTTTATATGAAAGTTACATATACAAAGAAAGGGTGGAGACGTGACAGGGGGCCCTGTCCCCATTACTTGAAAGGACGCTCCATCTAACGTCAATCATTCGAAATAAAATGTTTTCTAGAGATCTTGGGAAATCTTTTAACTCTAGAAATGATTCCGGTTACATACGAAGAACCTTCTTTACTAGCGAAATGATATAGATAATATATATTTGAAAAAGGATAAAAAAATACCTCACGTAACATCATGCTTACGAGACTATTATTGTTTTAATTTATTTTATTGGTAGTTGTTATACAGAAGTTTTCTTGGCAGAAGTTGATATATTCTCTATCTGTACTGTGTACCAAGAATGAGAGGCCAATAGAAGCACTAACTTCCTGGGGCAAGGTATAAATAGATGCATACATTATTCTCGGTGCTGGGGACGGAGAAATCACTGGTCGTGCTGTGTCCTCCGGGTTTTGCCAATCAAAATGCCATCATGAAACGACAAGAACTGGAATGCGAAATTGCTCTTTGATTAATTGGCATTTTTTTGAGCTACACCTTAATTTCTCTGTGGGTAGGGTAAGAATGTGGATTGATCAATTCCTACTACAAGCCACGATGACTATACAAAACACTCCTTAGACATAACAGGAGAACAATGCAGCAAGCAACCAAAAGTCAATCGTCTAAAGCTGCACTATGCCTGTTAGAAGTAAAAGCCGGCAATTGAGGAGAATGCACTTTGTGCTTCAATTCCCTAGAGCCCTCAGAGCTGCACTTGAAAGCAAAAGACACCACTTTAGCTACACCATCTTTGGAATAAACGATCTGGTTATGCAGCAGCTTATTCCTAGCTCTTTCCAAACCTAATTGATGCATCCATTCCAAGCAAGTTTGAGAAGGATAAGCCTAATGCTTGCACCTTGAGCAGCCTGTTTTAGCCATACAAACTCATTATTCCAGTTGCGGGGGGATCTGTCAATACCACAGAGGAGCAGTATTTCCTCCAACTAGCAGCAGAGAAGCAACACCTAGAAAATAAATGATCTCTAGATTCATTTTGCTGAATATGTCACAAACATAAAGGAGAACTTGGAGAAAAATACCAATTAAAAATCCTTTCAAGATTAGGCAGCTTATTGAGATAGCCATCCTAGCTGCAAGTGCAAATGTAGGCACGTTTTGAGAAAACCAAATAATTCTATGCCAGTCGACTTTTGCTCCATGATTTCTTACAAGCTTCCGTGCTTCAGAATATCTCAAGACTCCAATCTTTAATGAAGTGCATACTGCTTTATCCTCAGCCAATGACTTAGGAAACGGACACCACGTAAAGCTGCTTATATAGAAACTAAGCTAGCTGTAGGCCACGTCCAAGCAGAATCTCAAATAACATCAGCCACCTTGGAGGCAGTGTATTAGATAATTCTTCAAGAATAAGCATCTATAGAATTCCATGGGGATGTCAATTATGTGCAAAGATCTGTAGATTTGCCATTACCAATCTAGTACTTAATTGAAGGCTTAAGAATCAAACTAGCCTTTACTAGTTTCCTATAAGCATAAGCAGAACTCGCATCAGGAGAGGCAGACCAAATACTACCTTTGCCTATAGGATAATTGCAAAGCCAGGCTATCCATAGAGAGCCTTAAGATAATTTTCCAGACACGTTTGATGATGCAAGCAATGCTCCAAAGGTCCACTCTCCTAAGCGCAATTCCTCCTTCATGTTTAGTGAGACAAACTTGCTTCCAATTCAATACGGCACCCTTGTCACCACTCTATTGCCCTTTCCAAAGAAGAGACCCACCTACATTTCTGCTCAACTACTTTAATGACCTTCTTTGGAAGAAGAAAATCCAGCACCGAAAGTTAACAAGACTACAGGCAACAGCTTTAATGAGTTGAAGCCTGCCAGCATATGTCAACTCTTTCACTGTCCAAAATGTGAATCTGGCTCTAATTTTATCCACGGAATGCTTAGAATCTATATCTGTAAGCCTACTGGATATGAATGGTACTCCGAGGTATCTAATTGGAAGATGCTCTCTGCTAAAACCACAAATTTCAAGCAAATTAGGAACCTGTTTGTCAGAACATCCGGGAGTAAAAGCTTCAGTTTTGGAGGGGTTAACTTGAAGGCTAGATTCAAACCAAATAAATAAAAACTTGAAGGCTAGACATATTCCTGAAGTCATGCAAAATAGAAAGAAAATCTCTTTAAAATGCAGCATTACAAATCATCAAATCATCAACAAAACAAAGGTGATGAACTGAATTTTTGGACAGGATGGGTGGTACTAAATCATCTATCTTCTAGCAGCCGCATTAAGCATTCTCAAAAGAATCTTTACAGCGAGCACAAATAGATAAGGGGAAGGAGGATCACCCTGTGTCACCCTCTTTACCGGCCAAAAAACCTCGAGATCTGTGGATATTAATGGAGAAAGAGGGAAAATAATGCACAGTTTGATCCAAATCAGGAAAGAAACATGCACACCAGTTGCATGCAGAATCTTTGCAAGGAAGTCCCAATTCAATAAGTCAAAAGCTCTTATCAGCATCAATCAAGCAGCTTGGAGATGTACCATCTCTATGATTCATGCTAATGAAATGAGGTAAAACTTACTCAACCTGCAAGGTAGGATCTTAGTAACTCATTTATGAACAACAATGCGTCAAGATTTAGGCCTAGAGTCAGCAATTGTAGAAGCGGTTCCTGATTTAACTAGAGAAATAGCTGTTGCATTTATTTTTTTCAATAGCTTCGAAGAGGAAAGAAAGAAGACATTGCATCACACAAATCTTTACTAATAACAATCCAAGCAAAAGTATAAGATGGACCAAAAAGCCATCTGATTCTTGTGCTTATCCCCATTCGTGGACCAGAAGACCTGCTGAATCTCTTCATACGTAACAGGAGCAATAACTCTTTGCTGTAAATGAGAAGGCAATGTTACCATGAAATATCATTTAGAACAGATAAAGAAGTATTAGAGCATCCCAAATCATGAGAACCAAGAAGTAACTGATAGTGAGAGATGGCAACAATAAATAGTCGGTGTGACCTTCAATTTCACACCATGGATATTGCTTTCTAGAAATCACACAAGTTTAACTGGAAAAGGGATGCAAACTATCAAGCGGTCACCCAATTTATTGGGTACCTAGCTAATCGACTTAGGAACAAGCATATTAACTATCACAAAATAAAAATGCGAAATTCTGGATCAACTTGAGAGACAAGCAAACTAGCAGCTAATCACATTTTTGCTACTTTTAATGAATTAGAAATACTGATTGAATAAACTTGATGAGCGTTCTTGCTGAGTGAAGAATATATATAACTAAAAGACCCCCTTCAACTTGCCATATCTTCTCAATAAAGGAGACACTTAAGTTGCACTTGATGCTGATCAAAGTGTCGTCAGCTACAAAATCTCAAGGATTTAAACCTTAAAAACCCTCTAAATTTCTGCAATTTAAAGTGCTTTTATGGTTTTGATGCCAAACTAATGACACAAGCTAGGGTAAATGTCATGCAATTATTGACTTATTGGTTAATCAGACCCTATAATAGAGTATTACCCGTTGAATGCGCTAAAAAACTTCGGTGGATTTCAAATAATCATTAACCTAAGCTTTCATCACTAATCAAATTACTTACTCAGAGTAAGCTTATTTGTAGAGAAAAAAGGATGAAAGCTGAGGGTACTTGTCTACCTCAAAAATTACCAAATCGGAAAGAATATTTGAAGCCTAAAACTTAAGAAATTCACTCCAGATTCTGTCTCATCCTCCACTTATAACTCGAGGACCAAAAGGTGTAAAATACACTGAAGAAAGCACATTGCTATTTCTTTTTCTTTTTCTTTTTCTTTTTTTCACTAGGACCTACGGAGCAAAGACAACCAATATGCCATGAAATCACAATCAACTATATCATTAGAATTTTTGACTTCATGGTGTCTACCCATGTTTATCTGGCCAGTAGATTGGGCTTGTGACAAAGACCCACCATTTGTGTCGATCAGGTCCACCATCGTCATCGCATGCCAAAATGGACGAGACTAAAATCATAAGTTAAATGCATATATTAAGTCGGATACCTAACTTCGTGCACTTGTATACCTTATAAGGAAGCCCTTTGACATTGGAAGACAGAGTCTAAATTCAACCGGGATCTTGTACTTTTGTGAGTGAGCCTCTTGAAATGGAAGATAACATCGGTTCTGACGAAGGAAGCATGAAGGAGCAAGACAGGTTGCTCCCAATAGCCAACGTGGGGCGGATCATGAAGCAAATCCTGCCTGCCAACGCAAAAATCTCAAAGCAAACGAAAGAAACGATGCAAGAATGTGTCTCAGAGTTCATTGGCTTCGTGACCAGCGGAGCATCGGAGAAGTGCCGGAAGGAGAGGAGGAAGACTGTGAACGGTGATGATATCTGCTGCGCTATGGAGACAATGGGTTTCGATGATTATGCTGGTCTGCTAAGAAGGTATTTGGATAGATATAGAGGATTAGAAGGAGAAAAGGCTAATGAAGTCAAGGCGATGAACAACACTCAACAGTAGCAAATCAAACAGTGTTGAGCAATCTTTGTCATGTAGAAATAAACAATTTAGGAACAATCAGGCTTTGACCTTCAACTCAGCAAACTTCTTATACGATGAAAGGAGTGATAGATCAATCTCAAGGCCATGTTGAGGATGTAAGGGAAGGTATTAGGGCAAGACATGTTTATCAAGTTTCTAGCTTTAATCGTGATGACACTCATGGGGGTAATTTTTATATTGGGCTCTTTATTTTCAGACGCTTTAGTGTTGTTTTTGTTTTCCAGATTTATCTGGATGGCATTCAGCCAAGAATTATCTAGGATAATGTTCACCTATTTCACTGGAATATTTCATGATCAAGTCAAAAATCTCAGCACTTGCGGTCTGATATCAAGCCAAGAGTTATTTCAATATGAGGAAAGCACAGGGAGATGAGAAGAAATACTGGTTCACAGTTCAGCGGAAGAGAAAAAACAAGGTTAGCGAATCAGCTTTCATGTTTCACTTTTATCTGATAAACATATGAAAGTATCATAGAAATTTGGAAAAGTTTGTACTTAGTAGTGATAAATAATAGAGGCAATATTCCAGATTTTCTGTGATCAATTATCTTCAACTACTATGACCCGGATTCCCCTTTCTTACTTTCCACCTGCTACTGTGAAATGATCCTAATTGATAATGGGATGAGAATCGAGATGTTAATCAAATAAGGTCAGAAGAGAAGGGAATCGGAGTAAGGTGAGAGGAGTAGGGAAGAAAAGAAAGGAGAGAGAGAGTCAAGAGAGAAATTTCTGTATTCCGTCAGTTGGATATCCTTACAAGTAATGATGCTCAGCACACATTTCCTTCGCAATGAATTCCAGAACAAAAGAAACAACTAATGATTCATTCATGTATCTCAATTGAACTACCAATGAATGGTATTCTACTTCAGCAACAGGTCCTGCAACTTCAGTAACATATCTCTTAATTGGGAATTGGGTCTTTTAAGTTTTTCAATTCTCCTTCAGGCTAGACTTGTTCTGAAACTTGGGTCACGACATTTTTAAATTTGAGCATAATTAGTACATATAGGTGGGGTCATTTTGGACTTATCAACATGCTATTCCTTTGTTCTAATTACTAGGTATGGACTAGAGAGAGACTGTTAACAAAATCTGTTTGAATAAGGGTTTGAACCAACAACTTTGGAGTATTCAGTCACCATACCCTGACTGCCCAGTTAAATTATGATTGCCATTATAAAAAAGAGGAAACTCTGAGAAAATCAAGACATGCTTCTTCAGGTAGGCAGAGAAAGCCAAACTGCAGCGAATTAGGGTTAGGGTTTCTTGAGAAAGAGCATTATGTCACACTTTTTAGTCTCATGTGCGCTGTTTAAGATTTATGGTTGTAGAGATACTAGGCGTTGATCTGCTTCCTGCACATGGGAAGACGCATCAAGAAACTGTTTAATGTGTTGCAGAAGAGTGTGGGGGACAAAAGGTGGAATCCCAGAAAGCATTGACCAACCACAAGTCACATGAGTACCATGAAAAACTTTCTATTAGTTGGAAAAAACAGTCGTCCTGATTAAGCAAGAAAGGTATATGGACAACCAATACAAACACTAGCTAGCTCTCTTCCCAATTATCCATAAACACATGCCCAGGAATGTGGATGCCAAAACCAGCAACATGTCTCCAATTATATGCCTACTTAGCTAGCGAGCTAGCTGCTACTCAAGCACCGCATCGATGACTGATTCATCTTTCTGAAAAGAACATGTTTGCATATGTTTGAGACCTACATAGAGATTAGAAATGTTCATTTTTTGACAAAACAAAATAGGCAGGAATAAAATAGATAACAATGCAAGTCAACGGGATATTTTGTGTTTATCTGTGATATATAATGAATTAAGTCGATAAGTTTATACACCTTGTGTTATTTAAAAAAAAAGGGTAAGGCATGCATTGTTGTTGCTTATGTCATGGTTATGGTCCATTGAATAATAAATAGTCTAGGGCAAACCTCAATAATGATGATTTGATTTTTTTGACATCGACAGTTTAACCAAATCTTTTCTCTAATAACAAAGTTGGTTCTGACTAGATAGTGCCTAACCTCATATGATCATATTGAACTTTAGGAGGAGGCCCCTCTCTCAAGTGTTAGATATATTTTATATTCCACATTACTCGTGTTTCAGTTGTTTATGTCGATGGATAAATTGTGCATAACCTCAAACTAGCATACTACCTTTTACAGTTGTGCATGTATGAATGAGCCGCAACCATATTGTGCTTATCCCAACTTCTCTTAATAAATGTAATTGAAAAAATAAGGTAGATGTAACAAAATCATCGTTTTGCTATGTCTTTTCCATGTCAGTGGACACTAGTCTCTTTGTGTATAGCTATTGATTCTAATTTAAACTTTTACTATTTAAGATATTATTATAATGAGAAGTTCCAATCCACGTGGGACAAATTCTATAATGAGATACTCTGGTTGGAGGTGGTTTTTCGCTTTGAATAATGTCACAAGGCATTGCCTTCCGATATGATACTTAAGAGTGTCACAACTCACAAACTCCCACATTAAAACTGCCAATATCCTTGTCATTTGTCACTTGCATCGCTAGTGGCACTCCCCCATCGAATGTTTGGTTCAATTTAATCTTGCCCCCTACACCATCCTAGAAGACTTCTAGGAATATCATCTTGTCAGAGCCCACTTACCTCAAAGATCACTCCCCACCATTGTTGAATTGGGTATGGGCCTAGTCCATCCAAAATTGGCACACCTACCAGAGGAGTCCTACCCAGAAGCCGTTTGGAAATTGCCCAGCCTGTGTGCTCGGATAAGGATGGATACCAACTTGTGTGCTTACTTATAATACTCATTTTGTAAACTTAAAGTCGTTTATTATTGTAGTTATTTCAAATTAAATAATTTATAATTCATCACTCCGAATAACCTTTTAATGTTAGAATAATTCGAAATGAGTTTATACGTTTCCCAACTTCATTGGAGATTTCTCATAATTATGTGAAATTGACTGTTGAGATAGGGCGAGCCATCGAACAATAATATAGACAGAAGAAGAAAATAAATCGGACACGGATTTACATGGTTCAGTCGTAAAGACCTACGTCCACGGGAAGAGTAGCAGCGAATTTCACTATAGATCAAGCGATACAAGGAGATTACACGCTCAAGTCACTCAAACACTCTCTCGGTGTTTCTCAAACTTCAATTACACCCAATACACCAATCTATCTTGGATGTAAATCATGAATAAGCTTCGCAGCACGAACAATACGAAGACCCAAAGTCAAGCACCCAGCACCTATGAATGTCTCTCACGAACAGAGCACCCACAGCACTTAGAGTAAAAACGGCGTGGCTTTCCTCCCTCTCGGCGACGTGCAACCTCTCGTGAATCCTTTGGTGGCTACTTTTTACGTAGGGTTTGATGCGGCCACAAACCGACTTCACGCACACGCCAAAGAAAAGGAAATCCGTGTGCCCAAATAAAGAAACCAATTTGGCATGGCCCACCAGCGTTGCTTCTGGACGTGTGGGTGTGTGTGTGTGTGCCCAAGGTCAAAACTTTGACCTTGGGCCCACCACTTTCCTCCTTTTCTTTTTCATACGAGCAAAGGACTCCTTCAGCTTTTCTTCTTCCACGTGCGGCAGAGACTCCACGACTTTGTTCTTCTTCAAACCGAATTCTGCAGGCTTTGAAACAAAGAACTTTCTTTATTTCAATTTATTTCAAAATTCAGCTTTTCGTTTCGGGCTTAAACTCGAGACATATTTAACATTGACAATGAAAAATTTTGTGTATGTGAAATATATGTATCATAATATGAGCAAGACGTTCTGGTCAACTCATTCACGGAATGTTGTGTCATTCACCATGCTGCTGAATTTTTACTTATTTACTTATGAAGCAAAATGACCTTCTTCCCAAATATTTGACTCATCATACGATGGATGTTGGTAAAAAAATAATGGGTTAATGCAATTAAAAATCACAACTAATTTTCTCATGACAAATTTATCCCAACTTAGTCAAATTTGTGTTCTTATAACACATTTATTTTAAATTAATTTTCATCTCATAAAAATACCCAAATTTGCACCCATGACACATTTACCCTAATCAAATTTCTATCTCATAAAAAAAACTTAAACCAATATCCCTAACCCTTAACCCAATATCATGTTAAAATGTATACATATCCATACTCATGGCAAACAACTACTGGATGGATTTGACATCAAAAATGACAAATCCAACACGGAAAATCTAGATGTGTTGACATTTTATGCATTATAATATAGGGTAGATTTGGGTTAAAGATACCAATTTGAAATTTTTTTTATGACAAAAATTAGTTTAGGATAAATATTTCGTGAGTAACTAGTTCGAGATTCTTTTGTTACATGTTTACTTTGAAGAGATTGGTTGTCGCATGTTTTGTAATTAATTTGGAGTTGGAGGTGTCAACTATGCACTCTTGATAGAAGTTAATTAGTGGATGCAATTGTGACTTTGGCTTTTATGTTCCCTTTCACATGGAAATGATTTCCCACGTAGATCTTGGTCGGTGTAGTTGCTCTCTCTAAATCCTCTCTTCATGCTTATATATCGACTATTGTGACTGTTAGTCGATTAGTTACATATCTCTCTTAGGTGGGGTAGGTTCTTTCATCATAATAGTTTTAAAAAACCGAAAGGAAAACGATTGAGATGATAAATAACCATTTGATTTATAGTAGTTTTACATGCCACATGATGTCTAACATGACTACAAGATTGGATCTCTGGAGTAAAAGGCACTTGTTTAGTCCGTTAAATTTGTAAGGGATCACATTGAAAAATGAGCACAAATTCAAGGACCATTCAAATAAAAGGGCATCGATTCATTGAATTATAAGTGTTTTTCTTGAAGACATCACTGTTGATCGCACTTTCTAATCATAGCCCTTTAGTTTGGTGGATTTACAAATGCATGGCCAATGTAAAAAAAAAAAAGACTATCTGTTTGCAAATTACATCTGCTCTTGTAGCATTATGATCAACAATATAAACCAAACTGCGATCACTGTATCTCGTAAGCAGTCCGGACTTCGATAAGCCTCTTCCATGGGATCTTGAAGGCGACATCCTGGCTGTCTGGCAAACATCCCAATCCACTTGAACAAGTGGTTGATCGGCACTTTTCTTCGCCATGCTGGACCGGCTCGAAGCCACGATTTTGTTCTCACCCACCATGTATATAATACCCCCCTTCTTTGAGCACCTCATCCACCAATCCAGCCTCTTTTGCGACTTCCTCGCCAATTGCTACCTCTTCATTTTGATCCCTCTCGGGAAAAGGCAATCTTGAGCCCTTCCTCGTGTATGAACTCTTTCAAATGGTTCCTCAACATCTCGAGCAACTCGCATTCCATCCTTAAATCTCTGAGCCTGCTCTTGACCATGCATAGGCAGATGTTGAGCTCGTAGGGCAACTTGATCAAGATGAACACGAGCACCAAGTGCAGTGCCGGTGCGTCTGCAGCTTAGTGAGCGAACCTCGGTGAAATGCTGTGGACAATCTCCGCATAGAACAGACCGAGATCCAAGATCCAGCAGATTCTCTGCTGGATGCTGTCTTGACGGCTACCTCGCTGGAGACCTCCTTGTTGAGTTTGAAATGCACTTGTTTCATTACCCACAGTTCCATCTGAATAGGATTGTCATCCTTAGGACAGCGAATGGCGAAGTGAGTTACAAACCAAGCTCAGAAGCAAAAGCTTAATGAGTAAAGATTGTGATGCTTGTCTTCCATATCATGATCATCGTGATCAGGAGGAGAGTCAAACTTGATGAGAGAACGGTAACAATTTGAACAATATTGAATCAAAGCAGCGAAATAAAATAATCTCCCATCTTATGTAAACCTAATAGGAATTGATATAGTAGAGTAAAATAAATACCAAGCACACGAAGACAATACGATTTTTTTACGTGGAAAACCTCCTCGATGTGAGGAGATCAAAAACCACGGGACCGAAGTCCACCCGAAATTCTTCACTATCAAAAAATTGGGTGAACAATGTTCTCCTTTAGGAAATACTAGAGGTACACAGCAGCAAAGAACTCAAGAACATAATTCTTGGCAATACACATGAATTTCACAAGAGATCAAGGATAAATCTAACAAAAAACGTAGGTTTTGATCAATCCACAAAAAACCTTATGTATGAAGCTTCAAACGAAAATCAAACCGTTCAGAATCGAGAAGATTGCGCCATGATGCTGACAAAATTTCAGCTCAATCGGACCACTAATCGACCTCCGATGCTAGCTTGATGTAAATTAGACTTTGCCATAACCCCTAAATTGTCTGCTTTCTTTTTTTCTCTTGTTACTACATCTTTTTGCGGCTACCACTTAAAAGATAGCAAGAAACCCTATTTCTCCATATGACTTATCATATGGGCTCAAGCCCTTTTTGGTCTTGCAACTTATTGGGCTTCCTCCACATAGGAGTGAACCCAGCTAACAAATCTCCCCCTCACGACAATGTGGAGGGATTCACCATAGCTGCTATCAATTGGCAATGTTGAAGCTTCTCTCTTGATAGAGTCTTCTTCATCATATCAGAGCCATTATGATCCGTATAAATTTTCTTAAGTTCCAACAACTTTTCATCTAGAACATCCCTTATCCAATGATGTCTAACATCAATATGTTTCGATCTAAAATGAAAAGATGAATTCTTACCAAGATAAATTGCGCTTTAATTATCACAAAATAGCACATACTTCTTTTGCTTGAACCCAAGTTCTTCTAAGAACTTTTTCATCCATAGCATCTCTTTACTAGCTTTAGTCACTGCAATAAATTCAGCTTCAGTTGTAGAAAGTGCGACACACTTCTGCAATCTTGACTTCCATGACACAGCTACACCGACAGAAGAAATCAAATAACCATAAGTAGATTTACGAATATCAATATATCTTGCCAAGTTAGAATTTGTGTATCCAACTAGCTCAAGTTTCCCAGTCCCGAAACTGAGTTCCAAATTTGAAGTTCCCCGAAGATACCTCATAATCCACTTCACTGCATTCTAGTGCTCTTTGCCTAGATTTGACAAATAGTGACTAATAACACCAACCGCATGCGCCAACTCTAGGTGTGTACATACCATCGCATACATTAAGTTTCCTACAGCTGAGGCATATGGAACACTTTCCATGTCTTTCTTCTCTTTATCAGTCGTAGGACTTTGCTTCATATTTAACTTAAAGTGGGCAGTAAGAGGAGTACTAACCACTTTAGCCTTGTCCATGTAAAATTTTTGAAAGATCTTCTCGATATATTTCTCTTGCGACAAAAATAACTTTTTAGCATCTCTGTCTCGGGTAATTCTAATGCCAAGAATCTGTTTTGTCAAGCCCAAGTCTTTCATGGCAAAAGACTTGCTCAACCGTTTCTTCAATAACTCAATTCTTGAAGCATTCCTGTCAACAATCAGCATATCATCAACATAAAGTAAGAAAATAATAAAGTCATCATCAGAAAATTTTTGGACAAACACACAGTTATCCGAGGAAGTCTTCTTATAGTCTTGTTATGTTATAATTGATGCAAACTTTTTGTACTACTGCCTCAGTGCTTGTTTTAGGCCATAGAAACTTTTCTTCAATTTGCACACATAGTTCTCTTTCCTTTTCACTTTAAAACCCTCAAGTTGTTTCATGTATATCTCTTCCTCCAAGTCACCATATAGGAAGGCTGTTTTGACATCCATTTGCTCAATTTCCAAATCTAAGGTAACTGCCAAGCCTAATACCATATGAATAGAAGACATTTTCACTACTGAAGAAAATATATCATCAAAATAAATACCCTTTCTCTGATCGAATCCCTTAACGACCAATCTAACTTTGTACCGTGGTTATGAAGTATGTTCATCTTGCTTTAACCTATATATCCAATTATTCTTCAAAACTCTTTTACCTTTAGGTAACTTCACCAACTCAAAAGTATGATTATCATAAAGTGGACTACATCTCATCTCGCATAGCATCAAACCAATTGCTTTTATACTCATCTTCTATTGCTTTTACATAGCACTCTAGTTCACCTACATCAGTCAATAATACATACTTATCTTCAGAATACCTGGTGGAAGGTCGTTGGTCTTTAACAGATCTCCAAACTGGAACATCTAGTGGAACATCTAATTGAGCCTCTGGTTCGGGAATAGTATTATCTGTTTCAACATGTTCGGGAACATGTGCATTATTTGAAACATTGACTTTCTATTGCTCTTCATCAACTTGTGTAAGAATATTTGTAAGAAGAACTGGATCCAAATCAACCAAATTATCACTAACCTGTGGTGCTGAAATCATCTCTACTTTCTCAATATCCTCTATTGTTTGATCTTCCATAAATACAACGTCTCTGCTTCTTACAATTTTCTTTTCAACCGGATCATAAAATTTGTAGTCAAGCATATCTTGTCAATAACCAATAAATATGCACTATCGTGTTTTCACATCAACTTTAAAACTCTCATCTTTGGAAATATGCACAAATGCTTTGCACCCTGTTGACACCCGAATTTTTTCGGCAATTTAGATAAAACAAATTGTTTAAAATTGAATAAACAAAAAAATGAGAGCAAAAGAAAAAAGAAAAAAAAAAGAAGAAAAGGAGGAAAAAGAAATGAAAAAATAAAAAGGGGGTAGAAAATAAAAAAAAACCCAAGCAGAAAATAAAAAACAAGTCGGAAAATAAAAAGACGAAAAAACGAAAAGAAATAAAAAAAGCGGTATAAAAGGAAAAAGAGGCTAGGGTTTCAAGGGGGGACCGGCTGGATCACTCCCTCTCTCCTCTTCCCCCCCTTCGGACGCTCTCTCTCTCTCTCTCTCTCTCTCTCTCTCTCTCCCCTCTCCGTCGTTCCTAATTCCTTCGAAGAAAAATCCCTAAATCTCGTTCATCCCTTCCCCTAAAAAACCCTAGATCGAGCATCCTCGATCGGGAAAGCTTGGGTTCTTGCTCGATCTCTCGGGAATCTCTCTCGATTTCTCTCGATCGCTCGATTGGGGGAATCTCTCTCTTTTTTTTGGATCGGCTCTCGGAGATCGGCGAAGATCCGAAGCCGACCGACAACGGCGATGATAGTAGCAACGATGGCTTCAATCGCGATCCCCTCCCTCAAACCCTAGAAGAGGGAGTAACGGTCGATGGAGGGGCTCCAATCACGAGGTTCGGCTCCAAAGACAGAGATCCAAAGCTGAATGACAACAGCGACGACGGTGGTATATCTGGGCCGGCGGATTATCCTCGGAGATTAAAGACCGAACGGCGAGCATCGTGGTGGTGAGGTTCGATCGTGATATCCTATTCCTCAAACCCTAGAAGATGAGCCGATCCTCTCCTTGGATCGGGCTCACCAAATCGGTGAGTTCCGTTTCCCTCTCTCAATCCGATTAGGGATTTGATTTTCTCTCCCGTTCGATCCCTCTGACCCCATCCGTTTTTTCTCAATTGCTATCACTCGGTCGATCCCTATCTTGGCCGATCGAGAGATACGAGGCTCAGTCACGGTGACATCAACGGAGACGGTAGCTGGCGACTTCCGTAGCTCCTCCCTCTCTCCTCTCACGCTCCTCGCCTGCTTTTGAGCACCGAGGTCTCCTCTTCCGCCGGCGATTCCGAGGATCTCGACGAAGCCCCGCTTCCCGGTCGCCCCTTCGTTTTCTCGTTTTACGATCGTTTCTTTTCGTGAATCCTTTGGGATTTCATGTGTATTGCTGTTGTGAACTGTCTATTCGATTTGTAACTACTTCAAATTCCATCCTTTCCGTGTTCAAAAGTTGCTATGTCCGATGCCCGTTTTCGTTGTTATTTTGCTCCTCCAAAGTGGCTACTTCGGTGTTGTTGTTTGCTTGCTCGGGAAGAAGAAAAGTTCGAACTGAAAAATCATGAGTTTAGCACTCTATGTGGCTGTGTCATCGTGTTCAAAGGAAAGCGTAACTTCCATTTGATGTTGTACGCATTCATCGAACCAATTCTACCTCCCATTGTCTTCAAATAGTTGAGGATGCATGATACTTTGCTGCTTTTTGCATTTACGTCCCGACACTATGCGCTTATGCATTGTATATGCAATTCTTCTTTTCTGGATTCTTGGCTGGAAAACCTGTATTAGTTTTTGTTGTCCAAAGGGCTACAATTCGAGAATACATCCGCTTATGTCATATGAAATTTGCTGATGTGGCTTGAACTGTGACAGCTAGTAGACTTGCAAAGCATTAAGTTTCGCTGAATGAAAGTGGGATTACCTAGTAGAGGCAGTAAGACAGCAATAAACATATGGGAACAACGAAAGAAACCAGGACTGCGGCTCAGCTTAGCGAGCTCGCTCCAAAAAACTTCTAGTAGTTAGACTATTATAAATGGAATTATAGAGATCATCATGATTCTTGCTACATAGCTTGTCCAGATGTTGCTGCTCTACTCTTGTGTAAATTGTTTTAGCCAATTGGTGTAGTTCTGCTCTTGGATTTTTAGGAAAATAGACATGCTGAATTTGTACATCTGCTGTATTATGAACCTGCTGAATATGATAGTTTCTTACCATACATGGCTTAAGTGTACTGAATGCGTTGTTGTCCTTGCTGTAAATGATGTTAGTTCTTTGGGCTATGAATATTGTGGATATTCACAATATGCTGTCAGCAAGTTGTAAATGCTGTCCGTGGTTTTGAATTTACTGGATTCATGCTCCTGACTATGTCTATTTGTTATAACAACGATTCTCTTGCGTTATCTTAGTCAAAAAAAAGTCTAGGCAAGGAATCCATATTGAACTTTTGAGGAAATAATCATGTTGTCATGCTTGAATTTGCTGATATTGACATCTGGAATTTGTCTTAATCTAGCAATGCATGTTTTGTTTCTATGATCTCAAATTCTTGTGAGTATGGTGTGATTCTCTGTGTTTTAGTAGATAATCCTTGTAGGTTCACTTGCTGGTTTTGTGCTATTGTTTCTGCTTTGCTGCATTGCTGTTTTGATGTTTCAGCTTTGCTGTTTTGCTGTTTTTATCTTGTTGTCTTGTTGTTTCTGCTCTGCTGTTTGATGTTCTGCTGTTTCAGCTTTGCTGTATTTTTGTCTTGATGCTTTGCTGCTGCGCACTTTTACTGTTCGTGAGGCTAGTTTCAACTTACTGATTTACTGGTTTTGTTCATCTCATTATATGATACAAGAACATGCACTTTACAATGTGCTCTTTTGATAAAACTCTGCCGATAGGTCAACATGTGAGCGTGTCTAAATAGTTTCGGTTCCTTTCTTGATACATTGTAGAATGCTTGCATTACATATTACCACGTTCTATTTCTGATGGGCTTGTTCATGTTCTAGAGTTTTTTTTAGAAATTCATGAGTTAAGAATCTTGAAATCTTCTCATAAAATTTGTTCCTCATATGCTAATTTGTCTACAATAAAATGTTTAAGATAAGATATCCATTGAATGTGTGTTTATTGTGCTCGTCTTGAATGTCTTTTTTTTTTTAATAGATGATGTTGTTGACACATGTACATGTTTTCTTGGGTCTTTTAGAACATGATGCATGTTTTACTTAAAAACCAATTGTACATGGGTTCTTGCCATAATAACTTTGTTGTTCATTAGTGATGCTTGTTTTTACCTTTATGTACCTAGTTTTGAATTTCTTAGTTTAGATTTAGATTAGGACTTTGAAGAAAGAGAAAGCATGAAGACGGTGGAGGTCGATGTCCATTCCGACCATTATGATGTAATTTCCTTTCTTCCTTTTCCTTCCCCAACATATGTCTCGGGCCTTTTGTGTTGTATAAAACCCGACGAGTTGCGGGTCTTTCTTTTTCTCTCTATTTCTTCTTTCAATGCTCTCTTCATTTTTAGGATTGTGTGACTAGATTTACTGCTATTTCTTGATTGTTTACTTTTTGTCTTGTAATTGTGTTTTCATTGATTGCTTTCATTTTTTTCTTAGAAATAGGATAAATTGAAAGCAATTTGCCATGTATGGATATAATTAAATAAAACACAACATTCCATTTAGGTACCGAAAGGGCGTTAATAGAAATATTAACGTAACCCAAGTCCCCGAACTTAAATCTCTGGTTGCGTAGAAATCGAGGGATTTCTCCCAATCCTCGATTAGGTTTTCTAGCTGACCTCCAAAAAAAGCTAGTGGCGGCTCCAATATATTACTTAAGTTGTTAATTGACTAAATTGTATAAAAATTTTGTCGCGTACACCATGAGCTTGGGAGGGCTCGAGATGCATGTTAGGGTTAGGCGCGACAATTCTGGCGACTCCGCTGGGGACTAGTTATTAGACTAAGAGGACTAGAGGCCGTTTATAAAATGGTTGTTGTGTTTTTAAACTAACATGTCTTGTGTAGGATCGTCTGCATGTCAAAGTCACGTGGAAAATGAGGTTAGTCGCTAATCATGTGTTAAATGGTTTTGTAGGTGGGAGTTATAAGGGGAGGCGTGTATGTAAACCCCTTGTCTTGCAGGTGGTGTAAGGATGTATGCGTGTATGAGGGTTTATATTGAAGTGCTGGATGTTTAAATTTAAATGCATGTTTACAAGCTTTAGCACGACACCGCACACACAACCGCGGTCTAAAACCCCGATCGCCCAATTTAGGACCTTAGGGGGGTTTATGGGTGGAATCTGCGAGTGGATGCTCGTGGTAATCCACTACTACATAAACCCGCTCATCCCAATTGATAAAGATAGCACTGACCAACGGTAAGAGCGGTGGGTAAACTATCTTTATCCATTGGGATGGGAACCTTAAGCCTTTAGCACCCTCACCTTAGGCGTCGAAACCTCACAGTTTCATGCGACATGTGATTTGTGTTTGCCATGTGTTTGGTTGGTAAGAAATCGTTCCTTTTTATCGTTCTTACCTTTTCATTCTCCCTATTTCAATTATGCGTTTTATATTTCCAACGACGATATGTTTTAATCATGGGTGTCCCTTTAGGTTTAGATTAGATGGGTAGACTGATCCCTGTGCCTGGGAATCTCAAGACTCTGTGGGAGAACCTTAACCCGAGACATCAAGACTACATGGAAAAATTCTTGAACTTCAAGGTTTTTGACAAGCTCATAGTAAGGAATAAGAAGACGGTGCCTTGATCGATGAGAAACGCTTGGCCCATGATAACAAAGTGTCTCCACACGATCCCACCTAGTTCTTAGGTTTCCATTTTTTATGCTTTTCTTGTAAAGGGGTTTTCCTTTGTGTTTCCCTCCTTTCTATTAAGGTTTACTTGTATTCATTTTCATTTCCCATGTAAAAATCACATGTAAAATCGAACCACTTTGTAAGCTTCTAGAAAGCAAGGTTCTGTTCTCCCTTGTAATTGTTCGATTGAAATGAATGAAATTCATGTACATTTTCATGTATTTTTTAGAAAAAGGGGCACTCTGATTAAATATTTGTCGTCATTCCTTTTCAATTGTATAATTTCTTTCGAGGAAATTTTGACAAGAGGATGTTATATGATATTGGGATCATATATACTTCTTATCATTATTTCATCTCAAGAAAATATAAAATTGACTAGGATTTGTACTTTAATGATTTCTTTTGATTGGTATTAATCAGAATCATTTTCTTTTACAGGAGGTTTTTCTTAAGAACGATCAATTATTCGCACTCGCCATCAAACCAAGATGGAAAACGAAGAGCTTATAATTCCCACTGTGCATAACATTGCATATCATGATAGTCATTTGCATGGCTCGGATTCACATTCAAAGGATTTGGATGAACCCAATTATTCTGACTCAGAGAATGAAGATGATCCTCGAATTATTGAAAAGGAATGGCTCAGACATGAAGAATCCAAACCTCCTACCACTGAACAGCCAATCACTATAAATTTGGGAGATTCAGATAACCCTAAAGAAACCAAAATTGGGGTAGGTCTCTCTCAAGCAGATGCCAATAAACTAATTGAGCTGTTGAAAGAATACCGAGATGTTTTTGCTTGGTCATATGCCGATATGCCGGGTTTAGATCCTGAGATCGTGGAACATGCATTACCACTTGATCCCAATATTTCACCGAAAAAGCAAAAGCTCAGAAGGACGAAACCTAAGTTGTCGAAGAAGATTGAAGAAGAAATCATGAAGCTCTTAAATGTTGGTTTCATTGAAGTCACCCATTATGCTGATTGGATTGCTAATGTAGTTCCAGTTATGAAAAAGGATGGGCGAGTCCAAGTATGTGTTGATTACCGTGATCTAAATAAGGCAAGCCCTAAAGATGATTTTCCTCTACCACACATTGATGTCTTAGTGGACAGTACTGTCGGATTTGAATTGTTCTCCTTCATGGATGGATTTTCTGGTTATAATCAAATCCGGATGAAAGAGGAAGATAAGACTAAAACTTCTTTCATCACCCCATGGGGAACCTTTTGTTACAAAGTGATGCCCTTTGGTTTGAAAACGCGGGGCAACATATCAAAGAGCCATGGTAACACTATTCCATGACATGATGCATAAAGAGATTGAAGTTTATGTTGATGATATGATTGCGAAGTCAAGACAAGGTGAAGATCATGTTGAAGTCTTAAGAAAACTATTTGATCGATTGAGGAAATTCAAGCTGAGGCTTAACCCCGCAAAATGCATATTCGGGGCAAAGTCTGGGAAGCTTCTTGGATTCATGGTTAGCAACAAGGGCATTGAGATAGATCCCTCTAAGGTGAAGGCCATATGCGACTTGAAACCTCCTTCTACTGTCAAGGAAGTCCGAAGCTTATTGGGAAGATTGAATTATGTTGCGAGATTTATTTCTCAATTGTCAGAAACTGCTAAGCCATTTTTCAAATTGTTAAAGAAGAATGCTAAGGTCAATTGGGATGGAGAATGTCAGAAATCATTCGATGAGATTAAGCGATATCTTTCGCAATCTCCTGTACTTGTACCGCCTCTCCAAGGTATGCCTTTGATTTTGTATCTCACCATTCATGAAGAGTCTTTAGGAGCCATGTTAGCACAAAAAGACCAAGGGATGGAACAGAACGTGCTATATATTATCTCAGTAAGAAATTTACTACTTCTGAGATTCAATATCCTAAAGTGGAAAAGACTTGTGTAGCCTTAATTTGGGTTTTACACCGACTGAGGCAATACACTCTTCATCACCATATTCTTTTGGTGACTAAAAATGACCCGATCAAATATCTTTTGGAGAAGCCTGCATTGGTTGGAAGGCTCGCCAAATGGCAAATATTACTCTCAGAGTTTGATATTCAAAGCATGTCACAAAAGTCTATCAAAGGGCGAGCCATAGCTGATATGTTAGCTGAAAATCCCGGGAAATCAAATGATTGGAATGAAATCGATGAACGGGTTTATTTGGTCTCACCTGAAAAGTGGACCATGTATTTTGATGGTGCAGTTAACCTTTCTGGTTCTAGCACTGGGGCAGTTTTAATATCTCCAGAAGGTCGGCATTATCCAATGGCTGCAAAGTTGGTATTCCCTTGTACCAACAATATTTCTAAATATGAAGCTTGCATCCTTGGCCTACAATTAGCAATTGATATGAAGGTCAGAAAGCTTCAAATTTATGGTGATTCTGCACTCATCATTTTCCAGACAGAAGGTGAATGGAAAACACATAATGAAAAGTTGATTCCTTATCATGGATATCTCGAAGACTTGGTCAAGGAATTTGATGAAATTTCCTTTGATTATCGCCAAGGTCACAAAATCAATTTGCCGATGCCCTAGCCACTCTATCTTCAATGTTACAAGTAGCTGATGGTTTGAGCATTGATCCTTTGCAAATTGATGTTCTAAAGAAGCCTGCTTATTGTTTGATGATTGAAGAAGAACGTGATGATCAACATTGGTATTATGACATCATGAATTACCTTCGAGAAGGGAAATTTCCTCAAGGGAGTCAAGCCAATGATCGGAAATACTTGATGAAATTGGCGTCTAAATTCTTCCTTAGTGGAAGAGCCCTTTATAAAAGATCTTTCGATTCAGTTCTACTGAAATGTGTGGATGCACAAGAAGCCAAACTCCTAATGAAAGAAATACATGAAGGAGAGTGTGGCCCTCATATGAATGGTCATCTCTTGGCTAGAAAAATCATGAGGCTCGTTATTATTGGTTGACCATGGAAGCCGATTGCGTTCAGCATGTGAGGTCTGTCATCAATGCCAAATATATGGGGACAAAATCAATGCTCCTCCTAATGAGCTACATCAAATGTCCGAGTCCTGGCCTTTTTCAATGTGGGGCATCGACATCATTGGACCCATTAATCCTAAAGCGTCGAATGGACACCGTTTTATCTTAGTGGCCATCGATTACTTCACCAAATGGATTGAAGCCAATTCTTATGCCCATGTTATTGCAAAGAGTGTGGCAAAATTCATTCGTCGCGATATCATCGCTCGATATGGAGTTCCTGAGGCGATCATCACAGATAATGGATCAAACTTGAACAATAAGGTGGTGGATGATTTACTTGGAGAATTCCGCATTCGCCATTTGAATTCTTCTCCTTACCGCCCACAAATGAATGGAGCTACAGAAGCGGCAAATAAGAACATCAAGAAGATTTTAGCCAAAACGGCGGAAAATTATCGTGACTGGCACGATCGGTTGCCGTATGCTTTATTTGCTTATCGAACTTCAATTCGTACTTCAACTTGGGCAACACCATTCTCATTGGTTTATGGGATGGAAGCTGTATTACCCGTGGAAGTGGACATCCCTTCACTGAGAGTACTTTCTCAAATCAAGCTCTCTGCAGTTGAATGGGTTCAATAAAGATTTGAACAGCTTAATATGATTGATGAAAAGCAGGTAAAAGCCTTATGCCATGGACAAAGCTATCAGAAGAGAGTAGCTAAGTCATTCAACCGCAAGGTTAAGCCAAGACATTTTGAGATCAATGATCTTGTCTTGAGAAAGGTCTTGCCTATCATTCCAGACTCTCGTGGGAAGTTTACTCCAAATTATGAAGGGCCTTATATTATAAAGAAAGTACTACCTGGTGGGGCACTCGATTCTTGTAGAAATGGATGGTCAAGAATTGCCAAGACCCGTAAATGTCGATGCTTTGTCAAGAAGTATTGTCCATGAATAAATTGAAAGGCCTTTGAGCCACTTTTGGATTGAATCTCGAGCCATTTTAGGATGTTTGCATCATGCATCGCATGCATACATATTGCATTTGCATGTTTGTTCCTCTTGCAGGTATCTGTGATGAAGGTCTTGCCTGTTCGTGAGAAGTTCATCTCAGAAATAAATAAAAAAACAAACAAACAAACAAACAAAGAAAAAAAAAAAAAAAAAAAAGAACTTGTTCTTTAGAATTTAGAAGTGACCTTGTTCCTTAGAATGCTGAAAGAGTCATTTAGAATTCTAGAAGTACAGCTAAAACTCTAGAGGTGAACTCCTGTTCTGAATAAAGTCTGTTCTTTTCACAAATTTTATTCTACCTTGTTTTCAAAAGTCTCTCTAGTAGAGTCGAAAAAAAAGAAACATGTCTTTTCAAGCAAAATTTCATTGCATTTTCATTCCCCAAAGAGCTGAATTTAACTAAAGTGGGTTTTGAAAAACTTAAAAAGGATTGTTAAATATGCCAGGTGGTGGTGCCTAAAATGATGAGAGGCAACCTCTTTACCAAACACATCCTTATATACTCTTTGAGAGAATTGAGTGGAAAGAACCGTGTCTTAGGACATAGGATTCATTCACAGTGAGTACATGATTTGAAATGATAAAGGCATTTCATTTCTCAATCCCAAACACTATTAATATCCCTTGCAAGCCACTTTGAGCCAAATAGGGAGCATTTCCAAAATAACCCTGTCAAGAACAACCCCACATTGGGGCAAAATAGGGGGTCTTGGTTGAAAATTGTGGAGCAAAAGATTAAGAAAGATTTTATTGCTTTCACTTGCATCAATCTTCTTGTGTTAGCTTCAGGTGATTTCTTGTCGAAACTCGAAGCATCCCAAAATGAAAAAGAGCATTCCATTCACTACCACAAACACAATTACCCTTTGCTTAGCCAATTTGAGCCTTATACAATTCTTTCATAACCCTAGGTGATGATTATCTCCCCACACTGGGGCAAGGCATATGATTTACCAACAAAATTGAGAGTATTAGTCATGCCACTCGAGAGTCCTAGATACTCAAAAGAGAATGAAAACTAGGGGGCATGAAAAAGCAAAGGTGTGCTCGGTAAAAGCAAGGCCAATGCCCATGAAAAAAATGCAAAGAAAAGCAAGAATGCAAAAAAGAGCAAAATCTATGATCATGCAAAAGATCATTCATTGTAAAACAAAAGAAATGTCTTGCAAGAGGAAAAACATGTATTGCAAGCAATATCATTAGAAAAAAGAGCGAAGCTCTTATGTCTCAAGACAAATTACTCAAAGGACTTTCGAGATAGGTTAAATTTCAAGAGTCAAATTCTCAAAAAGTCATGTGGTGGTAATGATGCCAAGATAATCACTCACTTTTTAACCCTTTGATATCTGAAAGTTTTTCAAGCCTTTTTAAGCCTCACTGAACCAACATTACAACCCTTATCCGAAGTCTCTTCCGATTGGGATGGTTCGAGTTGAAATGAGAATATCACATAGGAGCTACTGCTAGAAGGAGTGGAAGCAATCATATCTTATCTTATCTTCAAGGTTCTTGACTTGTAAACCCAATGAAGATATAGATTGAATATTCATTTCTTGGCCTCAAAGTACATACCCTTTGTGTAAGCCCATGACCAAGCCATCATTACGGTCCCTTCAAAAGACCTTTTGATCAATGGATTGTATTCACTGTGAACGTTTCCGAGAGCCTTAGACATAGGTTGAGTGAGACTTCTTCAGTAAGATTTAAACAAGTTTCCCATATCAATGGTTGGGAACAAAAGCCCTTTCTGAGAGCTAGTGTGAAAGACCTCTTTTGATTAGGATATTTCCACTTGGCATGTTTTGATTTAACCCTTAGATGGTTAATCAGATCTCATTGTTGTTAAAATCTTCTCTGAAAGGATTTGACAATCAATATGATTTTGCAAGATTGATTCTCCAGCAATTTCAACAATCACATTCGGTCGAAACCCGTCTTTGCACGGTGAGACCTTTCTCCAAGTCAAAAACCGTTTTTAGACAGTGAGACTATCACACCCGGTCGAAACTCGTCTTTGCACGGTGAGACCTTTCTCCAAGTCAAAACCCGTTTTTTAGACGGTGAGACCATCACACTCGGTCGAAACCCGTTTTTGCACGATGAGACCTTCCTCCCAGTCAAAACCCGTTTTTACACGGTGAGACTATCACATCCGGTCGAAACCCGTTTTTACACGGTGAGACCTTCCTTTTTCTAGTCTAAATCATACGGTTTATAGGTCCATCCTTAAACCACTCAGTTCTAGGTCAACTTAAAACCTTGTCTTTAGATTCCAGGTTATCCTTAAAACCTCGTCACCCAGTTCTAGGTCAACTTAAAACCTTGTCCCCATAGTTCTAGGTCAACTTAAAACCTTGTCATCAAGTTCTAGGTCAACTTAAAACCTTGTCCCCATAGTTTTAGGTCAACTTAAAACCTTGTCCCCCATAGTTCTAGGTCAACTTAAAACCTTGTCATCAAGTTCTAGGTCAACTTAAAACCTTGTCTCCCAAGTTCTAGGTCAACTTTAAACCTTGTCTCCACGGTTCTAGGTCATCTTAAAACCTTGTCTTTAGGTTAGTGGTTATCCTTAAGCCATTCCTTTTTCATTTAGTAATTCCATTGTCTTCATTCCATCCTACAAGAGAGAGAGAGAGCAAAAGACATAATGAATAAACAAAAAGTTCAGAGGTCCCGATAGGCAAAGGTAAGTATCAGGTAGGTCCTTAGTTGAATGCCTTTTCTTTTGTCTTCCTCTATTTCCAAAAGTTGAGTCGACTAAAAATTTCATGTGTCAATTTTTATCTTTGAGTGGAATCCTCTTCGAGCTCCCACCTAAAGAGGAAATTGTTGACACCCGAATTTTTTCGGCAATGATTTAGATAAAAAAAATTGTTTAAAATTGAATAAACAAAAAAATGAGAGCAAACGAAAAAAAAAAAAAAAAGAAGAAAAGGAGGAAAAAGAAATGAAAAAATAAAAAGGGGGTAGAAAATAAAAAAACCCGAGCAGAAAATAAAAAAAAAAAAGTCGGAAAATAAAAAGACGAAAAATTGAAAAGAAATAAAAAAAGTGGAAAATATAAAAGGAAAAAGAGGCTAGGGTTTCAAGGGGGGACCGGCTGGATCACTCCCTCTCTCCTCTTCCCCCGCCCCCTTTCGGACGCTCTCTCTCTCTCTCTCTCTCTCCCCTCTCCGTCGTTCCTAATTCCTTCGAAGAAAAATCCCTAAATCTCGTTCATCCCTTCCCCTAAAAAACCCTAGATCGAGCATCCTCGATCAGGAAAGCTTGGGTTCTTGCTCGATCTCTCAGGGAATCTCTCTCGATTTCTCTCGATCACTCGATTGGGGGAATCTCTCTCTCGTTTTTTTTGGATCGGCTCTCTGGAGATCGGCGAAGATCCGAAGCCGATCGACAACGGCGATGATAGTAGCAACGGTGGCTTCAATCGCGATCCCCTCCCTCAAACCCTAGAAGAGGGAGTAACGGCCGGTGGAGGGGCTCCAATCACGAGGTTCGGCTCCAAAGACAGAGATCCAAAGCTGAATGACAACAGCGACGACGGTGGCATATCTGGGCCGGCGGATTATCCTCGGAGATCAGAGACCGAACGGCGAGCATCGTGGTGGTGAGGTTCGATCGTGATATCCTATTCCTCAAACCCTAGAAGACGAGCCGATCCTCTCCTTGGATCGGGCTCACCAAATCGGTGAGTTCCGTTTCCCTCTCTCAATCCGATTAGGGATTTGATTGTCTCTCCTGTTCGATCCCTCTAACCCCATCCGTTTTTTCTCAATTGCTACCACTAGGTCGATCCCTATCTTGGCCAATCGAGAGGTACGAGGCTCAATCACAGTGACATCGACGGAGACGGTAGCTGGCGACTTCCGTAGCTCCTCCCTCTCTCCTCTCATGCTCCTCGCCTGCTTTTGAGCACCGAGGTCTCCTCTTCCGCTGGCGATTCCGAGGATCTCGACGAAGCCCTGCTTCCTGGTCAGCCCTTCGTTTTCTCGTTTTACGGTCGTTTCTTTCTGTGAATCCTTTGGGATTTCATGTGTATTGCTGTTGTGAACTGTCTATTCTGATTTGTAACTACTTCAAATTCCATCCCTTCCGTGTTCAAAAGTTGCTATGTCCGATGCCCGTTTTCGTTGTTATTTTGCTCCTCCAGTGGCTACTTCAGTGTTGTTGTTTGCTTGCTCTGGGAAGAAGAAAAGTTCGAACTGAAAAATCATGAGTTTAGCACTCTATGTGGCTGTGTCATCGTGTTCAAAGGAAAGCGTAACTTCCATTTGATGTTGTACGCATTCATCGAACCAATTCTACCTCCCATTGTCTTCAAATAGTTGAGGATGCATGATACTGCTGCTTTTTGCATTTACGTCCTGACACTACGCGCTTATGCATTGTATATGCAATTCTTCTTTTCTGGATTCTTGGCTGGAAAACCTGTATTAGTTTTTGTTGTCCAAAGGGCTACAATTCAGAATACATCTGCTTATGTCATATGAAATTTGCTGATGTGGCTTGAACTGTGACAGCTAGTAGACTTGCAAAGCATTGAGTTTCGCTGAATGAAAGTGGGATTACCTGGTAGAGGCAGTAAGACAGCAACAAACATATGGAAACAATGAAAGAAACCAGGACTGCGGCTCGGCTTAGCGAGCTCGCTCCAAAAAATTTCTGGTAGTTAGACTATTATAAATGGAATTATAGAGATCATCATGATTCTTGCTGCATAGCTTGTCCAGATGTTGCTGCTCTGCTCTTGTGTAAATTGTTTTAGCCAATTGGTGTAGTTCTGCTCTTGGATTTTTAGGAAAATAGACATGTTGAATTTGTACATCTGTTGTATTATGAACCTGCTGAATATGATAGTTTTTTACCATACATGGCTTAAGTGTACTGAATGCGTTGTTGTCCTTGCTGTAAATGATGTTAGTTCTTTTGGCTATGAATATTGTGGATATTCACAATATGCTATCAGCAAGTTGTAAATGCTGTCCGTGGTTTTGAATTTATTGGATTCATGCTCCTGACTATGTCTATTTGTTATAACAACGATTCTCTTGCGTTATCTTAGTCAAAAAAAAAGTCTAGGCAAGGAATCCATATTGAACTTTTGAGGAAATAATCATGTTGTCATGCTTGAATTTGCTGATATTGACATCTGGAATTTGTCTTAATCTAACAATGCATGTTTTGTTTCTATGATCTCAAATTCTTGTGAGTATGGTGTGATTCTCTGTGTTTTAGTAGATAATCCTTTGTAGGTTCACTTGCTGGTTTTGTGCTATTGTTTCTGCTTTGCTGCATTGCTGTTTTGATGTTTTAGCTTTGCTGTTTTGCTGTTTTTATCTTGTTGTCTTGTTGTTTCTGCTCTGCTGTTTGATGTTCTGCTGTTTCAGCTTTGCTGTATTTTTGTCTTGATGCTTTGCTGCTGCGCACTTTTGCTGTTCTGTGAGGCTAGTTTCAACTTACTGATTTACTGGTTTTGTTCATCTCATTATATGATACAAGAACATGCACTTTACAATGTGCTCTTTTGATAAAACTCTGCCGATAGGTCAACATGTGAGCGTGTCTGAATAGTTTCGGTTCCTTTCTTGATACATTGTAGAATGCTTGCATTGCATATTACCAAGTTCTATTTCTGATGGGCTTGTTCATGTTCTAGATTTTTTTTTTTAGAAATTCATGAGTTAAGAATCTTGAAATCTTCTCATAAAATTTGTTCCTCATATGCTAATTTGTCTACAATAAAATGTTTAAGATAAGATATCCATTGAATGTGTGTTTATTGTGCTCGTCTTGAATGTCTTTTTTTTTTTTAATAGATGATGTTGTTGACACATGTACATGTTTTCTTGGGTCTTTTAGAACATGATGCATGTTTTACTTAAAACCCAATTGTACATGGGTTCTTGCCGTAATAACTTTGTTGTTCATTAGTGATGCTTGTTTTTACCTTTATGTACCTAGTTTTGAATTTCTTAGTTTAGATTTAGATTAGGACTTTGAAGAAAGAGAAAGCATGAAGACGGTGGAGGTCGATGTCCATTCCGACCATTATGATGTAATTTCCTTTCTTCCTTTTCCTTCCCCAACATATGTCTCGGGCCTTTTGTGTTGTATAAAACCCGACGAGTTGCGGGTCTTTCTTTTTCTCTCTATTTCTTCTTTCAATGCTCTCTTCATTTTTAGGATTGTATGACTAGATTTACTGCTATTTCTTGATTGTTTACTTTTTGTCTTGTAATTGTGTTTTCATTGATTGCTTTCATTTTTTCTTAGAAATAGGATAAATTGAAAGCAATTTGCCATGTATGGATATAATTAAATAAAACACAACATTCCATTTAGGTACCGAAAGGGCGTTAATAAAAATATTAACGTAACCCAAGTCCCCGAACTTAAATCTCTGGTTGGGTAGAAATCGAGGGATTTCTCCCAATCCTCGATTAGGTTTTCTAGCTGATCTCCAAAAAAAAGCTAGTGGCGGCTCTAATATATTACTTAGGTTGTTAATTGACTAAATTGTATAAAAATTTTGTCACGTACACCATGAGCTTGGGAGGGCTCGAGATGCATGTTAGGGTTAGGCGCGACACACCCAAAGACATGCAAATAATCATGAGAAACTTTTTTACCTGTCCAAACTCTATTAGGAACATCAAACTCTAAAGGAACGCATAAAGTAAGATTTAATACATACACAATTGTACTTAAAGCCTCACCCCAAAAGAGTCCAAGTAGCTTTAACTATGAAAGTAAGTATCTTACCCTTTCAACCAGTGTTCTATTCATTCTCTCAACTAAGCCATTTAACTGAGGCATCTTAGGAGGTGTCTTTTGATATCGAATGCCTTGTTGTCTACAATATTCATCAAAATATCCAATATACTCTCCGCCATTATCAGTTTTGATGCATTTCAATTTCTTTCCAGTCTATCTCTCAACAGAAGCATAAAATTGCTTAAAAGCACATAATACTTGATCTTTAGTTTTCAATGTATGAATTCAATTTTCCTTGAAAAATCATCTATGAATGTTACAAAATAAAGAGAGCCATCTAGTGATTTTATATTCATATGACTGCAAATATCATAATGCACTAAATCCAGTATACCTGACTTTCTTGAAGGATATGGGCTTTTAAATGCAACTTTATTCTGTTTTCCTGCTAAACAGTGAACATACTTCTTTAGCGCCGAACTTTTCGATCTTGAAAGGAGCTTCTTCTTGGCCAATATTGACAAACCCTTCTCACTGATGTGACTGAGCCTCTTATGCCATAACTCAACTGCATCTTCGCTGTCTATTGCATTAATTTTGTCTGTAGACAACTTTACCTGCATAATGTACAACGAAGAATATTTTTCACCTCTAGCCACAACAAGATAACCTTTGGTGAGTTTCCATTGATCATTACTGAAGGTGCTACAATACCCCTCATCATCTAACTTGCCTATAGAAATCAAATTCAAGCGAATGTCAAGTATATGTTTAACATTATTCAATACTAACCTTGTGCTATTGCTGGTTTTTAGACACACATCACCAATGCCTATAGCTTGAGCTAGCCCATTGTTTCTCATCTTCACAGATCCAAAATCACCTGACTTGTATGATATAAAGAAATCCCTATAAGACGTAGTATGAACAGATGCACCACTATCAATTACCCATCTGGACTCATGAGATACAAAATTCACCACATCACCATAAAAAATAATGAGAAAGTTTTCTTTAAGTGCAGCAACACAATTGTCATCACTGTCATTATCACTTTTCTTCTTTTTACCTATCTCCTTTTGTTTTACCCTTTTTAACTGGCGACAAAACCTCTAAATATGTCCATTTTGATGACAATAATGGCACTTAACATTAGCAAATTTATTATACTTACCTCTACTTTTATCTCGACTATTATCTCTATTTCTTAAACCTCGAGACTCACTTCTTCCCCTTTTCTCAACAACCAAGGCATTAGAATGTGAAGAGAATGATCATTGTGTCTTCTTTCTCATCTCTTCATTCAAAATACTATTTTTGGCCAAATTCATGGTAATCGTACCATCCGCGGCAGAACTAAACAAAAATGTTCGGAACGTCTCCCATGAGTTCGGCAAAGTACCAAGCAACCATAGTGCTTGTATCTCATCATCAAACTTGATTCCCATCGCAGCCAACTAATTTATAATTCCTTCAAAAGAATTTAAATGATCAGTCAAACGAGTACCATCTTGATATCTCAAAACCCTCATCTGTTTTATCAAAAATAACTTATTATTCCTAGTCATTCTAGCATATAACTATTCGAGCTTATTCCATAAACCGCGTGCATGTGTTCTCAATAATATGGTTCAAAACATTATTATCCACACACTGCCTGATATAACCACACACTTGACGATGAAATATAGATCATTTAGCATTAGTTTTATTCTCCGATTTCTCCTCAGCAAATACGGGCAAATAAAAATCTTTCACATATAAAAAGTCTTCCATCTTCCCTTTCCAAATATGATAATTCCAACCATTCAATGCAATCATTCTACTTGCATTCGTTTCCATTGTTTAACACAAGACAGAAAAATCAAGCAATAACCAGATGCTCTGATACCACTCTAATGAGATAATGGTAACAATTCGAACAATATCAAATTAACGTAGCAGAATAAAATAATCTCTCATCTTATGTAAACTTAATAGGAATCAATATAGTAGAATAAAATAAATAGCAAGCACGCGAATACAAGACAATTTTTTTACATGGAAAACCTCCTCGATGTGAGGAGATAAAAAACCACGGGATCAGAGTCCACCCGAAATTCTTCACTATCAAAAAATTGGCTGAACAATGTTCTTCTCTAGCAAATACTAGAGGTACACAGCAGTAAAGACCTCAAGAACATAATTCTTAGCAATACACATGAATTTCACAATAGATCAAGGATAAATTTGACAAAAAACGCAGGTTTTGATTAATACACGAAAAACCTGATGTATGGAGCTTCAAACTAAAATCAAACCATTCAGATTCGAGAAGATTGCGCCATGAACATGCGGATAAAATTTCAGCTCAATCAGATCACGGATCGACCTCCGATGCCAGCATGATGTAAATCAGACTTTGCCCTAGCCCCTAGATTTTCTGCTTTCTCTTTTTCTCTTGTTACTACATATTTTTATAGCTACTACTTAAAAGATAGTAAGAAACCATATTTCTCCATATGTCTTATCATATGGGCTCAAGCCCTTTTTGGGCTTACAATTCATTGGGCTTCCTCCACATAGGAGTGAACCTAGCTAACAAGACTTGCAAAGACCACGACAACTGCTATTCCTATTACAGCAGTAATCGAAAGGAAAAGCAACACTGTCATAAGGACAGAGATAATCAGTCAATTAATTGCAACAACTCACTAGAGCTAAAACAACTTGATTAATCGTAGCAATAAGCGCAATTAATCAAAATCCTCACGATTCTAATTTAGTCTAGCCATCAACCTTAAGCTCTTAACTAGCCTTTTCATTGAACAAAATGGGGATAAGTACACTAGAAGTGCCAAGAATTGTGTACGGCATTCACTTTAGTGCCAAAAGTTTTCACTAGCTCACTTAAATGCCAAATCGGAGAAAAAATAATCACTTATGTGTTGTTTGGTAACACTCTCAGGAACACCTATTCTATTCTTTTATTCCCCATAACAAAAATATAACAGAAATGCATTTGGTAATTCTTTTGTTGCTGATAACAAATTGTTCCAGGTAATAAATTTGGAACGGAAATAAGAAACAAAAACAAAATTGTTTATTGTTCGAGAACAACTCAAGAAACAAGTTTTTTCTTTCTTTCTTTTCTTCCTCCTTTTTACTTTCTTTCTCTTCCTCTCTACTTCCCCCAGCTAGTCACCAGCCTTAGCATTGGCCGACGACCGACCAGAGGAGGTCCGGCAACCTTGCTAGAGTCTCGCCTTTGCGAGGCAAGGCTCAACCTCGCCCGACCACTGCGAGGTTGGCATCGCCTAGGTGGGCGAGTCTGACCTCACGGTGGCCGAGTGAGGTGGAGCCTCATCGAGCCACGGCGAGGCTCCCCTAAGGCCAACGACCTTGCCAACCCTCATCTAGCTGATTGCTAACCGGCCATGGCCAAGGTCCATGGCCGACTAAGAGGGAGGAGAAGAAAAAGAAAAAAATGTAATAAAATAATTAATAATACTAAAGAAATTCTAAGTCACAAAAATATTTGGGGTCATACCAAAGGTACTTCTATTATGGGAATATAAATTTTATATAATTACCAAACGCCTTAAAATATTTTGAAATTGTTTTCAGGAATAAAAATAGAAAAAATTGTTCTCGAGAACATAAACATTACCCAACACATTCCTAAGTGCCAACGACGAGAAATTCCGGCCAAATTGATTACGTTACATTTATAATTAAAATTATAATATGACTCCGCAAATTTTTAAAAAGTTCAATCCACGTGGCATTTCCATGTGGCATGCTTGGTACTGAATTGGTCACTTTTTAATAACGACTAGTATTAAAGTAATCAATATTAACAAAATTTGACACTCAAATAATTACTTTAAATAAAATTCGGCAAATGAATTATCACTATTTGCAACTTTAGACGATGTCATTTAGGGATTATATGCTGACTAAGCATACCGGTGAGCCACGTAGGACTAAGAAATTAATAAAATATAACTTCAGATTTCCGACGACCCAAATCAGAGCTGGTACTTAAGTGATCATTTTAAAAAAAAAAAAAGTAACACTTAATTGATCTAAAAAAAACATTTGGCACTAAAGTGAGCGCTGTATACAACTTTTAACACTTATAATATTTTTTTCCCGAGCAAAATGTATGAAAAGAAGTGTCTAAATTGTTTATTTAGGAGATATGTCTGAGCTTTCCTTTCCATAATTAGCATTTCCATGCTTGATAGTGTTCTTGAACCAAAGAGTGATTTGCATGCACGCCAACATGAGGAAGGCGTTTGTCTCCAGGATATAGATGTTGGGATTTGTTTCGATAAACAAGAATACGTGCATAAGTAGAATAAAATCATAGTCTAATTCTCAACAGAAGTAAAAACGCCCATACATGTATTTCTAAAGCATTGTTTGTGCATTTTACTAAAAGCACACAGAAGTGATAAAGGGGCTAATCATACTACCCTTGTACCGTGCTCCAAAATTTTGGTTATGACGTTATTTAGAATTTGACTACAAACATTTTATGTCCTCGTAGCATTGATCCTTGCATTCTTTAGATTCTGACAATGAACGTTTGATCTCCCAGTAACACTAATTCTAACGTTATTGGAATTTTGATCACGAAAGTCTAATGTCTTCTAGTGTTACTAGTTCTAACTTTCTTAGATTCAACCCCACAAATATTGAGCCTCTAGTTCAGACACACTACCAATCTCATATTGAATAGTAAAGAGAAATTGAGAGATCTCATTATTATAATTGTGATAGCAATCGCTTTAATGTGTAAATGGATTGATTGTTCGGTATCAACACTTTCAATTGTTAATTGTCGATTATCCTATGATCTGCTCTTTCAATTTTCTTTTCATAACAAGTCCTAGATCACATGTAAATCAACTCATTAGCTCTAAATCCGTTTCAAAGAATTAATTCGGCCGTATCGTTTAAGGTATATTAGTTTTGAGACCGTTTCAAACACTAATTCTGGCATTAATTTGTAACCATTACGAGTCCTTATTTTGGGCATTCATTTTGTAACCATTATAATACTTTAATTCGATCCTTATATCTGAAACCGTTTCAGAATATTAATTGGTCATTTGAATCTGAAACCATTTCAGATAATTAAACCGCCTATTGATTTTAAAATTGTTTTAGATCATTAATGTGACCATTAAATCTAAAACAGTTTTAGATCTTTAATTTTAAAATCATTAATTTGGTTATTAATTTTAAACTCACTTTAAATCATTAATACAACTATTAATTCTAAGCTCACTTTGAATTATTAATTCGGTTGTTGAATTTGAACCCGCTTTAAATCTTTGATTAAGTTTTTAAGTCTAAAACTTGGTTTAGATTTTTTATTTGGCCATAAAGTCCAAAACACCTTTCAGATCTTTTATTTTCAACCCAACTCAATCTAATTAACTCAATTGCAAACATAGTTGCAATATTGTCTCTCATTCAAATGTTATTTTAATCGGTTATGGTATATAACATCCCTAAGTTTATCACTGAGTTAGCAACAAGATTTATACTAACATATTAGCACAACCAAAAGAACTTATTGTCCTAGTGAATCTCTGGTTCCTACAAACTTGAGTGACATCTAGCATCACTATTCAGATAGTGTCAATGTTTCAAAAACATAATAAACTTGTCAAGTTTGGAGACCGAGTAATTTGATTCTTCTATCTCACCATGTCCAGATCAAATAAAGGCTATGGAATTATTTGTCAAGCTATCAATTCGATCATATGCTCAAATCTAATTGGCATGTATTCTATGAGACATGTACCATTCCTTCTTTGTTACAATCCCAACCAAGGATTTCAATATAATGTCACGAAACAAGCACTTGTATTCTAACTCGGATAATATAATATCTAATAATTTGTGAATCATCATCCCCTTGGTATCCAGTACTAAATGGTGATGCTTGAGAACACACTAGTCTCAATAGAATCATTGATATCCAATCAATGATCCATCAACTGGGGATTGTTTAAAAATTCAGCATAACTGTAGACTTATCACACATAAGAATAGATTCAGTCGCAACTAATCTTATGAACTCATTCATGTAAATAGGACGACAAATGAATATATCTTTGCCATTAATTAATCTCTAACATGTAACTATTACATGGTTACTTTAGGACATATAGCAAACAATAAATTCAACCTTTGAGCTCTTCTAAGGTGTCCGCCCTTCCCTCATTGGAAACGCTTGAGCGCTATGGACCGTTTGATTATGGAAAAGGAAGCCAAAATCAAGGCCTGACTAGCAATAATTGCTGCCATTGCGGTCACGACTAACATAGGCCAGTCACCTAGTTCTACGTAATTTGACCAAATATGAGTATAAGGCGTGTCACGACCTAATTTTTCAGTGCACCACCTAAAACTAGGTTAATGGATTACTAAGTCTCTAACTTAGCTCGGGCTCTCCCAGGCCCACCAATTCGTGACTTATGTTCAAATATTTGACATGCAGATGATTTTTATTTAGGAGTCACCACTAATCTATTTTTGGTAGGTTGATTAGATACCTAAGTAAAATAACGGGAGAATTATTTTACCCCTACGAACCAGAGATTAAGGGTACGGGGACTTCATTACATTAGACTACCCTAATGCCCTTTCGGTACCATTTTGAAAAAATGTTTTGCAGGCAGCTTGAATTGATTTTAATTCACTTTCCTAACATGTGAGGTGATCATGCGGGTGCGCGAGACCACCAATTTAACACCCAAGAAAAAAATAATAAATAAATTGCAAAACTTACCTCAAAAAAGAAGAGCATCCGCAATGTTAAATTAAAATCCACATCGTCAATCTTAAATATGGTTTCTAATTAACACGCAGTTTTCTGATTTTTGTTTTCACTTTATTTAATGGAATTTAATCTAAATGCAATGCATGCTAACAACCTAATATGACATGACAAAATGATCTAAATTAAATGACATGAACAAAGTAGATCCTAAAGAAATGCAGTAATTTAAATAGCAACCTAAATGTCTTAATATGCAAATTTTAATTAAATGGCCCTAAAATGCAAATTACTTAACATGCACCTAATTTTTTTGAATTTTCTTATTTGGAATTTTTGAACTAATAAAAAGTCCTAATTGAACTACCCTAAATGAATAATTTTCTAATTCATGTTTGGGATTAATTAGAATTAACCCTATTATGACTTAGAAAACCATTTCTTTATTAAAAAAGGTACCTAGTTTCCTAAGAATGAAATTATCTAAATCTAATCCTAACCTATTTAAAAAAAAGATTTCTAAAAAATATGATCTAAAGATGTGATTATAAAATAAACCTAATTTACTAGCCTAAATGCTAAATCTATATTCCTAATTCTACATGCTCATGCAAGATTTTTGATTTTTTTCTTTTTGATTTTTATAATTTTTATTTTTCTAAAAATTGCAATTTATCCAAAAAGGCGGAAGTAATCTATCCTAAGATATTCGAATGAAATTCTTAACTAAATTAAAATTCTATCCTATTTAAACTAGGAATTAGGTCATCCTAATTTAAATCAAGACACTGTTTTAATTTAGTAATTTCTAGCCTAAGATGCAATCTATCTAAAAAAATTGATCTAAGCTTAAAATTAAACATGCAATTTTATCTAAAATTCATGATGATTTTTTGTTTGCTTTTTGCTTTTTTTAATTAAGATTTAATCATGCAATTGAACTAGCATCCTAAGTGAATTTTGTTTTGTTTTTTTTTTTTTTTGTTTTTATGATCTAAATAAAATCCCTAATCTAAATATGCAAAAAATAAAAAAATAAAAAAATAAATAGAAAAAACACTAATCCCGATCTAAGATTTTTTTTTTTTTTTTTTTGAGTTTTTTCACTTTTTTGTGTTTTGAAATTAACAATTCCTAAACACCAGTTAATTTGATTTTTTTTATTTTTTTATTTTAAAAAATGAAATTTCTATCCTAATCATGCAAACCCTAAAAAGCTACATTTTTTTTTTATTTTTTTTTTTTTTTTAAAGAAAATTGGTTAAACAACCCTAGCAAATCCAGCAAAATTGATTCCCTAAATTGACAAACCGTATCTCGCGCATGAGATCGGGTTGGCCAATTTCGCGAAAAATCACAAATCGGATCTCGGCTGGAGATCGGATTGGTAATTTTTAAGTAATTGCGAGTCGGATTTCGGGCTCGAAAATCGGACTGGCAATTACTAATTTCAATGCAAATTTATATCCTGGAATTTCAACTTAGCATTAAAGGGATAATTAAGCTACAAGAGAACAAATAAAATAAAACAATAAAATGACAAAAATAATAAAATTAGGCAAATAGGTAAATAAGCAAAAAAAAAAAAAAAGAACTACCTAAAAATCTTTTTTTTTTTTTTTGTCTTTCTTTCACTACCCAAGCACAATTCGTGCTCGTGGGTCTTCGGGGACGGAATCGGAGCTCTGGTAGGTCACCGAGGCGGCCGTGATGCGCGGCGCGGCGGGACGGCAGCCAATCCTGGGGCGGGGCGGCGACTATGGCTTACGAGCTGCAGGAGCGTCGCAAGTCGGCGCTCAGAGCAACGGCAGGAAGGCTCAGAGGGAGCGGCGGCCCAGATCTGGAACGGGGAGTCGCGGAGAGTTTCGGGGCGGAGCGGGGGCGTCAGGGAGCGTCGCACGGATCTAGAGGCGTCGGGGGCGTCGCGGTGGCTCAGGATCTGTAGGGGCGTTGCGGCTCGAGGAGGCACGGCGGGTAACGCGAGCGGGAGAGGCAGCGGCAGAGCTTGGGCAGAAGGCGACCGGCGGGGCCTGCGCGCGGGCACCGCGTGCGAGAGAGGCGGCGGTGTGGGCACGGTCGTGCGGCGGCGTCGGGGCCGGAGGAGCCAAGCAGAAATTCCCTCCCCCTCGTGAAGAAGATGAACAGTAAAGGGGGGGAGGGCTTTTTTTACTTTTTTCCTCTGACGCTTTTTCACTTTTTCCTCTACTCTCTTTTTCACCCAAAAGACTTCCCCCACGTACGGCTCTCTCTCTTTCCCTCTCTCTCACGTCACTTTCACTTTTTACTCTGTCTCTGACTTTTTGACCCCCTTTTTCCAACCGAGAGACCCCCCTATTTATAGGACAAAACCGAGTTATTACTGGTGAAGATTTGCGTATTTCAATCCCATCCCTAAGGATCATTCTTCAAAAAAATGAAATATACGCTCTGGAGTCGACCCAATTGCTAAGGATTATCCTTCGAAAAGGATATATACGCTCAAACAGAACATAGCCCCAAATTCTCTACGATCAATTTTGATATGGCTTCATTATCCAAAATCTTTCGAAATCTCATCTACAAAAAAATTCTATCCTATCCCTTATCCCTTTTATTTTCATTTTTCATTTTCATCTTTTCAAAATCTTAAGGATAAATTGAAAAAATGAAATGCCTTATAAAAATAATCGAAATTTTAGGTGTCAACAAGGCGCATGAAGTATGATGATTCAATACCATATTAAGGGATAATGACACAAATGGTCCTTAAACTATGATTCAATATGCAATGTGGTTCCTGAACTTTGAATTTATTCAATGAGATCCTTGAACTATAGCTAATGTATAATGTGGTTCCTAAATTTTTAATTCATTCAATGTGGTCATTGAATTTTTTATGCGTGTTCAACTTAGTCTCCGAACTATATGAAAATATTCAATAATGTCATTCCATTAATTCAAATTCAAAGATAATATTGAACATTTTTATATAATGCAAGAATTAAATTGAACATTTATTAAAAGTTCAGGAATTACATTGCACATTAAGCTAAAGTTCAAAGACCACATTAAATAAATTAAAAGTTTAGAGACAATGTTACACATTGGATCAATATTGAAGGACCGTTTGTTCCATTTTCCCCCATATTAAGTAAGCACGAAGCACCTGAAAAGGCAATAGTGATGGGACTTGCTCGGAATGAACTATAAAAGACCGTCGCGGAATTCTCTCTCTGCCTTTGAGTGCATGAAGCTTGATTCAAAATAAGCGAGAACAATGGCAAGAAGGACGATAAAGCTCAAGCTCATTTAAATTGCGCACGGGTACTGAAACGGCTCTGATTAGCGATGAGTGCTACCACCCCTTATCGACATTAATAATTGAAACCGAGATACGTAAGAAAGACCATGTTGGATGCAGAACGAAATGCATTTTTTAGATATGGAAGTGCAAGTACTTTAAACTCCTTGCTGGGAGCACAATGATATGTTCAAAATGACAATTCGTTCAAGAACCGGCAGATGTTAATGGTCCATCGTCGATTCTTAGACAAGAAAGGTAAATGATGATAAATTTAAAGGTACAAAAATTGGAAACAGCAGTTGCCAGCCATAGAAAGGATATTGGGATGTAAAGATAATATGAAAGTATAGATGAACAACTAGTGCTCTTTAATTGATTGGCCATTCTCTATACAAACTACAATTCAAGCGTTTATGCCTACAAGCGACAATTGACAACGATTGCTAAGAAACCAAACATATTTTATGCGGCTCTTGCAACTTAGCGATCCTTATCTAGAAGAGGCGAATCGTGATATCGTCGACTCCGTTACTTGACAGTTACACTTTCACTTCTTTGCAGCTACCTCTAGCAATTGCATCCAAGACTGTCGGCTTCACTACTTGACAACTATTTCATTTTCCCTTCCTTGAAAAATTTAACATGAAGAATTGTACACTGGTCAATACACCAATGGAGTATGAAACCAAACTTTAGAAGTTTGAAGATGTTGTCAATGTTGATTAGACATATTATAGAAGCTTGATTGGGAGTTTGAGATATTTGACATATACGAACCAGATATCATATACAATGTTGGAATTGCGAGTCGATACATGTGGAAATCGAAATCACTTAAGTGGCAAAGAGAATACTTTGCTACATCAAAGGTACTGTTACTCATGGCTTACCTTATTATCGATCTGAGTCCTTTTGACTTAGAGCTTATTTGGATGGTGACTATGATGGAGACATCAATGATCACAAAAGTACTATAGGCTTTGTATTTTTCTTATGTGACACTGCTTTGACGTGATCATCAAAGAAGCAATCCAATATTACTTTGTCTACATGTGAAGCTAAATATGTAGTTGCATCCTTATATATTTGTCCTGCAATATGGTTGAGAAGAATACTCAAAGATATTTATGTGGGGCAGAAGAAAGCAACAAAGATTTTTGTTGATTGCTATTGCTTTGGTGAAAAATCCAGTTTCTCATGAATGAAACAAACATATCGATGTCCAATATCGCTTCATTCAAAAATAGATGAAAGAGAAAGAAATTGAAGTGTCACATGTGAAGACATGCAACATAATAGGGAACATTTTCACTAAATCCCTCAAGATTGATGCTTTTCGGAAGTTCAAGAGTTTGCTTGGAATGATTGATGGAAGAGAATTTGGTTTAAGGAAATGTGTTGGAAATTAAACCAAATTTATTAAAATGGAAAATTATCAAGTTATCGATAACGATGGAGGAGTTAATGATGTCAATCAGTTAGCGCGTTGCCAATATTCTAGAGTTGATGCCGAAGATGGCTCGATATGCGCATTGAAAAAGAGTCATTATTGTAGTGTTACTTTTAATAAGATTGTTTGTATTCCTATGTTATGTCTATTTGTGTCTCAAAAGTCTTTTGTAATTTCCTAGGGTTTAATCTCCTCAGAACACTAGTTATATTTATGAGGAGGAGTAAAAAGTCGTGTAAGGAGTCTATAGATATGGGAGTCTTGTAATCGTTCTTGATAAGGTGAAATAAGATGAATTAAACGAAAAATCTATCTATGTCCTTCTCTTATTCACTTTCAAATTTCTTCCATCACCGATGTCGTCTTCCTCGACGGCCGCAACTTCCTCAAGACCGATGCTGAGATCGGCAACGACAGCAAGCTCCATGTCATCGTCAGGAAGCCCAGCGCGTCCAGGAGGTCATTCGGCCCCGGCTCCTTCCCCGGGCTGACCCCGAGGCCCTCGCACCTCACCGGCGCCGAGATTTACAGCCTCAGTTCGTCCCAGAACCCGATCCCAAGGGGTTCCAACTTCAAACAGTCGGGCTTCTCCTCCATGATGGGATTGGCCCCGAGGCGGTCCAACTTTGGGTCGACGGATCCGTACTCTGTCCAGGCCTCGTGCGGCCCGACCCAAACCCATCAAATTTCGAGGAGAACTCGGCGGCAATGAGCCATCTCCAAGATTCGGGTTCTGCCCGGCACAAACGGTTCCGACCGCCTACCCAGCTCCGAATCCCGAAATCGCATCCGCTTTCACGAAAAACAGCAAGAACGCGCAACGGCAGCGGCAGCCAAAGCAGGAATGAAAAGCCAACCACGACGCCAAGGAGCTTCACATGTTTGTGTGGAGCTCCAGCACGTTGCCGGTTTCCGAAGGGAGCGGGCTCCACGGGTTCAGGGGGACAGAACTCGGACCATCGTAGCAATCTGGACTGTCCGATCGGGGCGCCAAGGAGATCCGGATGATTGTCGCCGACCACCCACCCAATGGCGAAACCAGAAGTTGTTTAATGATTAATCTTGCTATCAGAGGCAACACAATTTCTGCTTAAGGGATTGTTTTTAATTAGTAATTTTATGTCCCTCCGTATTACTAAATATTAAATTTCGAACGTTACATGGTTGTTATGATGATGTAAAGCGGCTGCGGAATCTGAGGGCTTGGGCGGGCGGGCGGGGATGACTTCAGCTTCGGTGGAAAAGGCGGGGAAAGAGACGAGGAGAGAGAGAACAAGGAGCGAGCTCCACGGTGGAGCTGCACCCGAAGGCCGCGGGGGTGGTGGAGCAGCTAGGCGGCGGCAGGAAGGGCGGGAAGCAGATGCCCCCAGCAAGCGTCATGACTTGCCTCATCCTTATCATGGTGTGGCGCAAGCTCATCCGCAACCCCAACACCTCCCTGTCCCTTTCCAATGAGCCTTGAGTCTCAAGTAGGGACTTCTCAAATTCCCTAAAATCGAAATCACATACCACGACGATGATGTGGTTGTCAATGATCTATCGATTGAATTTGTAGGTGGAACTCCTATACCTCATCATTTGTTACCCTTGCAGCGGTTATATTCCCATTACTGTCGAGTTGGGGAACACAAAGCACAGCTCCAGACGATCTTGCAGCTCCTGATGATAAAGAGCTTTCACCAGAAAAATGGAACAATATCCATACCTCTTTCTCACTGAGCTCTCCTCCATTTGTGGTCATTAAAATTTGGATGATCATTCAGTTTTGATTTCAATCACTCAATACGCTGATCTTTAAAAAAAAAAAAAAAAAATTCAATTGAAGAACATGAAATGAAATCCAGCCGATTTCCTCGATGAACTACTGACGTGGCTGATATGTGGCCAAATTTTAGAATGCCAAGTCACATAAGCACAACGTTTCAGCCTTCTGTTGGAAATAAGTTGGATTCTGGATAAAATGCAACTGTAAGAAACTGAAAGTTTGGTTCATTTGGTGATTAAATCAAAGTTCAGTAAACAAATCAAAAAATGAGTAATGACCACCACTGAAATTTATCCTGCACAATGAAAGTAAATAAGAGAAAACAGGATGCAGAATGAATACCAATCCAAAACAGGGCAACATAAATTGATCAGAAGCAATGATAAAATCCCCGGACAGCAAGATCAAATCATACTCTTTATCTAGGACTTAATTTTCGGAACTAGTATATGATGAAACTACTACCGTACAGCATATTAATCGTAAAAATGAGCCACAGGCTCTTGGTTTTACAATTTTTAACAAATCCAAACAGAAAGATGTTCCCTCTATCCTGCAATTTCATCTTTACACAGTCCAACAAATAAATATCGCAGTATTAGCATTTTCCCTCCATCCATATCCATCTAGCTGTCCAAGGGAGAGAAGGTGTGCCATATATTGCTGCAGCATAGAAAAACAGAGACCAAATATGCGGAGCAACAAGCTTTGCAGTGCGAAGTTGACACTCCATATGCAAGACTGTGCTTAAGTTGGAATTTGTGAATACTAGGATTAAAACCTTGACTTCTCAAATGAGAACTCCCTCTTTGATCTTCATTCCTTCTTTTAAAGGTTTATATGCAGGTAATTATGCATAACAAAGTTAATTGGCATCACAAGCTTCAGTTACACAATTTTTCAGGATCTTAGATGCTTGGTTTGTCCTAGAATCCTATCTTTGAAGATGAAAGAATCAGAACCAGCTAAGAATCCTGATCTGCACAACCTGCCATGCACCAGCAGCATAAGTGTGTAATGTCAAGTTTCAGTTTCAAGTCTTTCATGACGGTTGCTAAGAGTTTCACTGCACCATTAGGATAAGAGAAAATAACACAAAACACCTAATTTATGAATGAGCAATTATTCTTTCATCTTAGTTCTTGACTTTTAATATGACTCAGTTCGACAATCACAGTAATGTCAAAGCATTTCCCTGAGGGCAACTGGTTTTTTTCTGGAACATCAGGCAAGCCGTCAGGCCACAATACAAAGGCCCACATGGTAAGGATGATTAAGATGAGAAATGAAAACCATTTGTTTTACATTAGCAAAGAAAGGGAAAATTATTGTTTCCTCCATCTCCAAAAGCTTGGTTTTTTCTAATCCATCCATACACAACAATAGAAAAGGGGAAAGAAAAATAAATTCCAACTTTTGATTGTAACGGTCAACCATTGTGGTTTCAACGTGGTCCATAATAGAACAAGGCACTCTGGAATCATCCTCTCCACCAATAACAGCACATTCATCATGACTCGGAGTAACCTTAAACAAGAGTAGGCAAATGTGTACATTGATATTTGGGAAGCCAGTCACCACCACTGGAATTTATCCTATAACTTTGGATGCACAATGAAAGTAAATAATAGAAAACAGGATGCAGAATGATTACCAATCCAAAACAGGGCAACATAAATTGATCAGAACAATGATAAAACCCCTGAAAAGCACAATCAAATCATACTCTTTATTTAAAACTTAATTTTCGGAACTATTATATGATGAAACTAATACCATTCAGCATATTAATCATAACAATAAGCTGCGGGCTCTTGGTCTTACAATTTTTAACAAATCCAAACAGAAAGATGTTCCCTCTATCCTACAACTTAACCTTTACACAGTCCAACAAATAAATCTCGCAGTACCAGCATTTTCCCTCTATCCAGATCCATCTAGTTGTCCAAGGGAGAGAAGGTGTGCCATATATTGCTGCAGCATAGAAAAATAGAGACTAAATATGAGGAGCAATAAGCTTTGCGGTGCGAAGTTGAAATGCAAGAGTGTGCTTAAGTTGGAATTTGCATATACTACGATTAAAACCTTGACCTCTCAAATGAGAACTCCCTCTTTGATCTTCATTCCTTCTTTTAAAGGTTTATATGCAGGTAATTATGTATAACAAAGTTAAGTGGCATCACAAGCTTTCAGTCAGACAATTTTTCAGGATCTTAGATCCTTGATTTGTACTAGAATCCTATCTTTGAAAATGAAAGAATCAGAACCAGCTATGGATCCTGATCTGCACAACCCCGCCATGCACCAGCAGCTTAATTGTGCAATGTCAAGTTTCAGTTTCAAGTCTTTCATGACGGTTGCTAAGAGTTTCACTGCACCATTAGGATAAGAGAAAATGACACTGGACACCTAATCTATGAATGTGCAATTATTCTTTCCTCTTAGTTCTTAACTTTTAGTATGACTCAGTTCGACAATCACAGTAGTGTCAAAGCATTTCCCTGAGGGCAACCAGTTTTTTACCCGAACATCAGTCAAGCCGTCAGGCCACAAAACAAAGGCCCGCATGGTAAGGACGCTTAAGATGAGAAACGAAAACCATTTGTTTCAAATTAGCAAAGCAAGGGAAAATAATTGTTTCCTCAATCTCCAAAAGCTTGGGATTTTCTGATCCATACATACACAACAATACAAAAGGGGAAAGAAGAAAAAAATTCCCACTTTCAATTGTAACACTCAACCATTGTGGTTTCAACGTGGTCCATAATGGAACAAGGCACTCTTGAATCATCCTCTCCACCGATAACAGCACATTCATCATGACAGGAGTAACCTTAAACAAGAGGAATGCAAAAGCAAACGTGTATATCGACATTTGGGAAGCCAGTCACTTACAGCATGATATGCATATGGCGCTTTTCCTTGGCGCTCAAAGTGCTTGGACATGATGCAGAACTCAATGGGACCCCACTCTTCTGCTTCAAAGCAATTGCCAAGAGCAGCTTTGTATAACTATGCCCAAATTCATTAGTCAGGCATCAGTTGTAAATCATAAACAACCAAGAAAAATGCAGTACAGGGTGGAAAGTGCCACATGAACACGGCAACAACAGACCTTATCAGAATCACCCAACAACTCGGTTCCAGCCGGGTAAGCCGCATAATACTGGTCTGCTCTAGAATACCCAGCTCTAGTACTGCAACAACGACAACGAAAATTATAAGAATCAGCTTCGGAATCCGAACAGCGGTAAAGAAAATTATTCAAACGAGTCGGCAAAAAAGACAGCAAAGACTCACGTGTTGTTGGTATAAGCGTAGCTCAAGACGGCAGTGAAGCAATAGAACACAGAGTAACCCACGAACCTCCTGAACTTCTGAATCTTGAGAATGTCCTTGAAACCTCCATAAACCATCATCTTCGATGATCTAACACTCTAAAATAAACCTTCTTCCTCAGGCGCATTTAATCAAACAGGTGGTGGGCATTCTGAAAAAGCTTCATAACAGCTAAAGAGAAGGAGAATTCGGGCCCTCCGAAAGTAGCAGTCGTAGGGTTCGTCCCCGTTCCGATTGCTCAACGACGGTGAAGATGAAGATGGCGGAGAGGGAGAGAGAGAAAGGGGTGGAATCAGCTCCGTTCCCGAGGAAGTGGAGAAATTATTTGGGGGAAAATGGAAGATGATGCCTTGGGGCGGTTCTGCTCGAGCGAAAAAGGCGAAAGAAGAACCGAAATAATAATTTTCTCGTTTTGAGCAGCAAAAAGTAGTATTTTACTCCCCAGAGCAATTTTCGTACACTAAAGAACATAAGATTAATGGGGAAAAAAGGGGCTAATTCCCTAAAAAACCTCAAATTTTAGGCCCAATTCTAATTCCATGATAAACCTTTTTTGTCTTAGAAAAAATCTCAAATTTTAAGTTTAATTCCAAATGTGCCCCGATTTTCTCTTGTCTTAGGAAAAACGTCATACTTTGGTATAATCCCAAATCCACCCCAATTTTTTTGTCGAAAAATCATCAATTTTTACATTAGTCTTAAATTTTCCCCCATTAGGCCTTTGTCCAGAAGTCGCGCTTAGTTGTCCCCGATTTTTATATCCTAAAATGGTTTTATTTTGAAGATAATTTTCCCTTTCATCTTGCTGATGTGTATTTATTATCGATGTGGAAATGCCATGTTAAGTTGGAACTAAAATTGAGAATAGATTAGGATTTGGTTATCTTTTTTAAGACAAAACAAACTTCGGGAAAAATTTTGAGACTAGACCTACTGTTTAGGTTTTGCTTTTTTCGGACAAAAGAAAAGTTCAGGCAAATTTGGGATTAAACCTAAAGTTTGAGGTTTTTTCTGAAACCAAAAAAAGTTCAGGGTAGATTTGGGACTTGACTTAAAACTTAGGATTTTTTAGAGAATTAACCTAGGGAAAAAGTGTATCCAATTAAAGATGTTGTATTTATAATTTGGACATCAGCATTCTAAAATAAATACATTTATTGGAAAATTTATGTAAATATTATGTGATTATCAAAATTGTGGTACTGCGGTCTATTCCCTCGCTATTTTTGAATTCTTTCCCTCCTTTTTAGGGAAAAAGTTACCAAAAAAAAAAAAAAAAAAAAATTAAACTATGCTCATCCTGATACATTTACTCGAATACTTTATATAACATAAAAAATCTCAAACTATGTCAACTATAATACATTTACACTAATTTTTTTTCTTGTGGTGTAAGAGATCCTAAATTTGTACGAATGTGACACATTTACTTTCCATCAATATTTTATTAGATGATTTTTTGGTTGAGACAACATCGTTTTTATTTCACTTAAGCCACGTGGTCAACCGTTTGTTTTTTGATAATTTTTAACAATTCTCATTAATAATGGAGGGTAAATGTGTTACACAAGTATAAATTTGGAGTTTCGGTGTCATAGAAAAAAATTATGGAAATGTGTCACAATCGGCCTATTTTAGGATTTTTGGTGGCTTTACACTTCTTTTTATAAGCAAATCACTACTATTTGACTTGTTTGACTCTAGAAGCAAAGGTCTTTTAATTGCACGGTCACAAGTTCAGTTTACGTCACAAACGAAACTCCAAAAGGCCCATGCTGCATTGTTTAAGCTATGCCATCATTGTGTTAAGAGACTTCCTAATCGTTAGGACCTTGGTCGAGTTGCATAAGCAAAATCGGTAATTTCGGACTTCGAATCATGATCATCGAGAAAACAGTTATGGTTTGGATTGAACATTCCATAGCGGACAAGGGATCTTTATCGTGATGCTCCCACTATGCCCTTTTAGCTTGTCAAACCATCTTATTTCCATCGATTCCATGAAACATAGAGAGAGCCACAACCAATAAGCTGGAGATCTATGTGGGCCGTCACTATTTTGATTGATTTCTATTGGGTTTTTTCTTAATTCATCACGAACCAAGACTTGCTATCGAGGCTGCTGTTGTGCGATTCGTGAATCAAAAGAACAGAAAGAATCACAACACAAGCACACTTCAACTGTCCGCTCCTACGGTTCATTGCAGAGGTGGCTTCTGCAGGCGGCTGCTATTGGAAATTGCCTATGAACATCAAACAAAACTTCAAATTTTATATCTCAGCAAAATTCTGCAAGTACTATTTCTGCCGGAAGGTTCAAAAGGTTGGGAAGTAATGAAAGAAGGGAATTCGTCAAGATTTGCCCGAGGACGTGCTAAGCAAGATTGTGGCCGAACATATTTCAACGTTCAAAAGGAATGTTCGGCCAATAATCCTGGGCAATCAAAAAAGCATATATTAGATGAAAAAACCAGCCAGCAGATAAAAAGAAGAAGGATTCGGTCAGCAAGAGGAGAGAATATTTAATTGAAAGAAAGCAAGGAAGGAAAAAAAATGTGCACTCGTCCAGCAAGGAGTCGGTGAGTGGAGAAGTATAAATTCTCTGGTTTTCCACGCTTAAAGAAGGGGCCACACATATCGAATTAGTTAGCACAAAGGGTATTTTCATTTCTTCTTGCAGGTTCCCTTGGTCGGCAGAATGGAAAAAGGCAACAGAAAAGACACAGAAAAGAGAAGGCAAAGCATCGTCTTTCTTCCTTGGGTCTTCACCAACGCTTGCAATTCCACCAAGCAACAGGTCCAGCCATATCCTCGACATTGGCGCACCAACTGCTCCGCCCACATCAATAGCCATCTCCGGTGACCTCCGCAGTTATTCACGGCACATGCACGTATCAATCCGGCCATGGGGACCTGCCGTTTCGCGCCATCGAGCCGCCGCTGCTGTTCCAGTCGCCCGCGAGGCCCCTCACAGCCTGCCGTGACTTCGACCAGCTGCGCGCACGACAACTCCTGCTCTGTTCTTCCTTCGGAATACTCTGTTTTTGCAGGTTTTCTGGTGCTCGTCCAGCGAACCACCACAGTCATGATCTCCTGGTTTTCACCGTGACCAGCCCGCCTCGGGTCCAAACACCTGCACCGGCGAACTAGCGCTCATAGTCTCTGTTCGCAGATTTTCCGGCGACGTCTAGCTGTTGCATCCTAGAACGCCACCATCATTCCTGACGTGCCGCTGCTGCTCCTTCAATTGAGAACGCAAGTGAAGAATATGATCATGGGGTTTTAGCAAGTCAAAGCTTGGGAATTGATGTGGAGACCGAAGGGAGCAGATTTGATCCTTTGGTCAAAAATGAAACTGAAGCGGAGCATCTGGACAATCCGGTAAGAACTCGAGCACGCCCACACAACCTCGTACACGGTCAAGACAAAGAGGGACATCAAGGACAGAGCGCGCACAACCTCTGACGCGCCCGAGACTGCTGGCGAGCCGGTTTTTGCTTTTGTTTCGATTTTCATATTGCAGGTCCGCCGAGAGCCTTCACCGTCAGCCCCCAACCGAGCTGAGAAGCCACACGAGCACCACCCCACGGCCATGAGTCACACCTCGTCGACGTCGCCATCATCGAGCCAAGGCACTGTGATCGAGCCACCGTGAACTTTCGCGCGGTCACTGCTGCACTGTGAGTCCCCTTCGCCGGCGTCCACCATTCATGATTCTTGTGATCCATTTGCTTGGTTTTTATATATTTTGTTGCTTAATTTGTGGAATTGCAATCTTGTTTGAACCTATTATTTTGTAATTTCATAATGTGCTATAATCATTAATCTAAATTCATGTCGGACATACGATTCATCAATTTATTTTCAAAATATGGATATCGATGATGACTCATGTGATTTAACGAACGCTGTGTTTGGTGTGAATTTGATTCTCTATCTTTGTTTGGTTTGAATTGATTTTGATCTAAAAAGAAAAAATCCAAAAAGAAGTTAGATACATTACCAAAACCCTAATATGGTGGGAGGTCGTGGCAATATAAATGATTATCTTTTTATGGAAAATGTACACTTTTTTAACCTTTTTAAAACGATTGATTTTCGACTAAAATAAACTAATCCAACTTTCTTCCCACACCCGTGCTTCTGTTTCTCCACTCGGGGGAGCTGGGTGGGTCCTCTTTCTCCTGCCTTTGCCTTCTTCGCCAAGGTGTCCGAGTCGGCCACAGGCTGGAAGGAGAAGGACGGGAAGAAAAGAAAAAGATTGGAAAAAATTAAGAATGAATAAATATTAAGAATGAATAAATATATAATTTTTAAAAATAATTTTGAAAACCATTCACATTCCTGGAAAGAAGAATGTGCTTGCTGACTTCTTGTCAAGGCCGAAAGTTCCCGCAGAAATCAACATGTACATCAAGAGACCTGCTTTCCATATACTTAACTATGGAAAGAAATACAAAATTGAGAAGATCAAAGATCTACCCAGCTGGAAATATCCTCAAGAAATCATTGAAGAAATCCAGCATGACCGTCTCAGTGAAAACATCGATAGTCTCATGTGGCAATGCCATACTGAACTATTCCGATTCAACGGAGGTTCCATTCTCTATCCTTTTGGGTTGAATGCAGATTATCCATTCATTCATCCTCTTACCTGGAAGGAAGATGATTTTCCCGATCAACTCAAAAGTTATTATGGTACTTAACCAACAAGTACTTAATAGCTATTGAGATCCCAATCGAAGATTCATTGCCAACCTCACAAGGATTTTCATGCTCGGTAAAGGTAATGTTGAAAGGGAAAGTGACAGAAATCTTTTAGACTTTCTCAACTGGTTTTATCCTCCAACTCATTGGAAACATCTTTTAGAGAAAGAACTAAGAACCGCGACACCAAACCCTGAAATCCATACCATTTTGTTTTTTAAGCGTCCATGGCACTTTTTTAGAAACAATGGTAGCATAATTAATGAACCACAGGAAATAGGAACCACATCCTATAAACCACATCTGAACAGCAGAGAAGCCCGAATTCACAGATCGTATCCAAGCTTTGTCAGATATTCTGAACATCAGTACCGAGAGCTTCAAAGAATTCTTTGCCAAGAAAACAAAACTATCCCTCAAGAAATATGGAATTATAATGCCCCGCCACTTGGGATCATTATGAGCTCGTACTTAAGCCAAAGAAGCACTCGATGATTTCAGATAAGCAGCGTCATCCCAGGAGCATGAAATGACAGATGCAGATGACATTGTCCAATCTACTCAAGACCCCTATGCTAGATGGGGAGGTCCTCTGTCCCAGGACCCCTATGCTCTAGGATCCTCGTCCTTATCTCAAAACATGAATGTATCCTTCTACAAGGATCCAATCAACTGGCCTCAGCCAAACATCCCTGATCCTGACGACAACACCGATTGGGCACAGGAAGAAGCCTCACATTGGGCACATGAAGCATCCTCGTCAAGACAAATTCTTTCACCTATAGATCTTGAAGCTCTTGAACAAAAGTATGAAGAACACCTCTTTGCATCAAATTACAGCTCAGATGACTCCCACAACAGCTACAATGCCTGTGATGGACGAGACCGCTGAAAATGCCGTTGTCCGTACAAAGTCACCGTAGCAAAGTTACTGTTCACTAGGCTAGGGAAAGTACAGTAGAAGCATCGTTCACACGCATGTACTGCATTCATAGTGTGCGAATAATTCCCTCCCGGAAATTTCGTTCCGGAGCCTTTGTTCTGTTCTTAGACCCGTTAGTTGGTCTTTGTCTGTTTGTGTCTCCCATTTGCCTATATAAGGCAAGGAGTCTGTATTGTGTTGGGCAGAGTCCCTTGAATGAAGTGAGTGTTTTGGTGAAAAACCTCTCATGGCTTTCTAAACTCCTCTCTTCTTCTCTCGCTTGGTAGGATCCTCCAAGAAATGCAGCTCGAGTATGTTAGAAACGTTTCCATCCTGGCATCTCTGAGTGTCTCTAGGCTTTGAACTAAAGGACTGAGTGGTTTTCTGCTAAAAGGCTGTCCTTGAAGGGCTTGAACGGGAGTGTTCTCCCACTGTGGGATGCATACCTGCAAAAAATTGACTTTGTCTTCCCTGGTTCTAAGTCTAGGTCCCCTCCATGGATTTGTTTTTAACAGTATTCATTCCATGCGTTTGGTAGGATCCTCCAAGAAATGCAGCTCGAGTATGTTAGAAACGTTTCCATCATGGCATCTCTGAGTGTCTCTAGGCTCGAACTAAAGGACTCGAGTGGTTTTTCGCTAAAAAGGCTGTCCCTAAAGGGCTTGAACGGGAGTGTTCGCCCACTGTGGGATGCATACCTACAGAAAATTGACTTTGTCTTCCCTGGTTCTAAGTCTAGGTCCCCTCTCAATTTTTAAAAATATTAGAATATTATTAAAAATTGGTCACGTCAATATAGATAATATCACTTAGGATGGCTCACATTTACGTCGTATTAGCCAACCAAAATTGATACTAAATTGATATAAATATAAAATGTTTAAGACTCATTTTTGTAAAAAAGAAAATATTTATGACTGAATTGACATAATCACAATAAATTTAAAAATTTTTTGATAATTTTTCTAGTTGAACAAATTAAAGCGCTTGAAATATTTCCCACAAAATTCCACCTCTTTGTAATTTTTTGATCGAGTTGCAATTTAACATGAAACTGCTTGCTTCATGTATGCAATTTCCGAAGAACTATTTCATATAGAAAATTCAACCAAAAAAAAAAAAAAAAAAAAATCTACAGAGTTTACAAGTCTAGATTTGTATTTTAACTTACCATACACATTTTATTTCGTTTAAGTATATTCAAATTTTCTAGCGACAATTTCCAATCACTCCAAAAAATCTAAATCTCGGTCCAATCATCGATACCTTTTGACCCTTCTTGGACTACGAGATTTAAGATGTTAACGCAATCATGAGCATGAAATGATTTTCAATCACCTAGCAAAGTAATTGGAATTTTATCTCGTATGTTATCCTTTTTAATTGGCATTTTCTAAGGTGGTAGAAAGCCTTTTTGAGTAATTAAATATTTTTATTAATGTAACCATGGAACTTTTATGGCGCATTTGGTAAATTTTTTGTTCCTGACGACAATTTCTTTACAGAAACATTTTTTTCTATTTATGTCCCCAAAAATAGTTTTTGAGTATTTTAAAGCATTTAATAATTATATAAAATTTATATTCCCGGAATAGAAATACATTTGATAAAACTCCAAATATTTTTGTGACTTAAAATTTATTTTGATTTATTAATAATTTTATTGCATTTTTTCTTTTCTTTTTTTCTTTTTCTTCTCTTCCCTCTTAGCTATCTGCTAACCTTGGCCATGGCCGGTTGGAGACCAGCTAGATAAGGGCTGGTGAGATGGAGACCAGCTAGATAAGGGCCGGTGAGATCGTTGACCTTGCGGGAGCCTCATCACCGGCCACCAATGAGGTCCCCCCCAGCCTCGCCAAATCTGGACGAGGTCGAGCCTGGTCCAATCATGACGAGGCTCCGATGAAATTGTTGGACCTCGTCTAGCTAGTTGCCGATTAACACCAAGGCTAGCAACTGGTTGGGAGAAGAAGAGAGGAAGAGAAAGAAAAGAAAAAAAGAAGAAAAAAAATTGTTTCTTGTGAGTAGCTCTTAGGAATAAGAAATAATTTTTTTTTCTATTCCAAATCTATTATCGGGAACAAAAAATTTATTAAACATGTTTCTTTTCTATTTCTATCTTGAGGAACAAAAAAAAAAAATAGAAATACTTATTCCAGCGAGCATTGCCAAACGCTTCCTTAGTTGTTCATGCTCCATGATGTTAAATGTCTAATCATGACGAGGTGATGTTAGGGCAGCGCCCTTATGTTACCATCATTAGCAATTGGATAACCAATAAGTTGACAAAAGGAAGCACTCCATTGTATTGGAGGGATTCGGCTTGAAATTTGAAAAGAAAGATCGGAATTTCATTATATCACTATGGCGCGCATGATTCTATTTCTATTTTTAGACGAGTTTTTAAGCAAAAATAACCGTTTGATAACGACACAAAATTTTTTACTCTAAAAATAAAAATTCGTTTGACAACGATACAAAAATTTCTTTCTTTTGGACGGCAGCGATCGGCGATGGCGTCTCGCCGGGCAGCGTCGGCATCCGGCGGCGGCATCCGGCGGTCGACAAGCGGCGGTCGGTGGCGGCCGGCCGGCGCCCGGCGGCGGCCGGCGACGACCGGCGGCATCCGATGGCGGCGGCGGCATCCGGTGTTCGGGCGGCGGCGGCGGCGGCCGGCGACCGACGGCGGCGTTCGGTGGCGGCGCGGCGGCGGCGCCCGACGGCGACAGCGGCCGGGTGACCAATGGCGGAGGGCGGCAACGGCCGGCGGTCGACGATTGCCGGCGGCGGTGGCCGGCGGTGGTGGCGGCGGCGGCGATCGGCGGTCGGCGATCGGTAGCGGCGGCGGCACAACCGACGGTTGATAACCGCAGGCGACCGGTGGCGGCGGCGGCGATGAACAATGAAATTTTTTTTATTTCTCATTTCTGTTTTTAAATAGAAAAATAGCTTTTTTCTATTTCGATTTCTTGTCCAAATCTATTTCGGAACCAAAATCTATTTCGTAAATAGAAAAGTTGAATAATTTTACCAAACGGATTTCTATTCCGAATTGTTTCGAAATAAAAAATAATTTCTGAACAGAAATAAAGACGCAATCATGCGCGCCCTATAATAGTATCGAACGAGAATGAATGATTGAAAAATATCATCTCGAAAAATGATTAATTATATTGTCTTGAAATAATAAGTTGATAAATAAATATTTTCACTATCATAATAATTTACGTTCTAAATATTTTTATTAACGATGAAAATATTTTTTATTCATTAATTTTCACCGGAAAAATAAATGATTACTTTTTATTGAAAATATTTCTTTTTAAAAATGAATGATTTTCCGCTAAAACAAACAAACCCAACCTCCTCTGCACCCTCTCTGCTTCATCTCTGCACTCCGGGGAGCTGGGTGGCTCTTCTTCCATCTGCCTTTGCCTTCTTCGCCAAGGTATCCCAACTCTGCACTTCCAAATCTCTCATTTCCCCGATCACCTCTCTCTCTCTCTCTCTCTCTCTCTCTCTCTCTCTCTGGTTTTTCTAGTTTTGCTTTGCAATCTCGTTTCAAGGCTGGCGATCGCGGCCGGTGGCTGCTGTCATTTCGCCATCGGATTCCGGCGGTTGATTTCGAGTTATAATCGACCTCGGATCATTTGTGCTCTTCTTGGAGGGATTGCGCCTTGGTTTCGGCTTTTTTTCGCCTTTCGAGGTCGAAGCGTGAGGTTTTACTCTGTTTTTTTAGCTAGAAGTTCGTGGCAACAGCGTGGAAATGGGGGGAATTTCTGTTCTGGGAGCTTGTTGATGTGTTTTTGTTAACGGTTGACTGAAGTTAAGGCTGAGTTGTGGAATTTGAGGTAGAGTTATCGGAGGTTTGAATTCCAGGTGGTGGGTTACTGCGCGTTAGATTAGGAAGCTGATACAGCTTGAGATGTTAGCAGTAATATCGAATTTGGCTAAGGCGGATCATTTAATCATCCTAGACTTTAAATCAGAGTCCTGATAGGATACTCGTGATTATTTAAATACGTCTCCAGCAGATCAGTGATCGTTGTACTAGAAGCAGTCAATAGAATGTTTTTTGGCCTTGTGGAGGAGTGGTTTTCCTCGGTTATATTGCATTGTTGGATTTGGTTCAAACTCACAATTTTCCATCGTGAATGACTTAATCAGCTTCTATGTGCAGATTTGGTGTTGAGAACGAGATTGTGGAGATGGCGGCGAATGAGAGGAAAACAATTGATTTAGAACAAGGATGGGAGATTATGCAAAAGGGTATAATGAAGCTCAAGAATATCCTTGAAGGGCTTCCCGAGTCTGGGATCAGCTCGGAAGAATACATGATGCTCTACACGTAAGCCTCACTTCCACGTTTGTGACTCCAGGAGTTGTGAATCTTAGAATTGTTATTCTAATGTCTTGATTGGTTTGCTAATAGTTCATCCTTTTCTTCTCAATCCTCCCACCAGTACTATCTACAATATGTGTACTCAAAAGCCTCCACATGACTACTCCCAGCAACTGTATGGCAAGTATAGAGAATATTGTGAAGAGTATATCATCTCAACGGTGAGGAAGATTTACTGTTCACGACTGCCTTTTCCTGTTATATTGGTTGATTGTTTTCCCTTGAGTTTACTTCATTAGCTTTTCATGTCTGGAAAGTTGAAGTTATGGAATTATAGAAGTTCTATCTAGCCCCGTTGTTGGAGTTATGTTCTTGTATATGCCAGTGACTTTCTCAGTTGCTGGTGTAATGTTTGGATGCTTTCTTCTTACTTTTACTTGCATTGCCTAAGTATCAGTTTTGTATAGTAAGGATGTGTCTTCATTTAAAAATTCATGACAGTGTCCTTCAATTCTTTGAAAATTTTCAAGGCTGTTTTTCCTCATTATAGCCTATTACTTTCTCTTTATTCATTAAAGATTGTATTTTATGATTGTTTTGTGAATTTTAGAAAAGATAGAAATTTCAAGATAGAAGAACTGTGGCACGTGGTGAAAGCTTGAGTCATTTTTGAAGATTAGATAGTATCAACCAACTGAGATTACATAAAGTGGATTAACAAGTAGTCAGCTGTTAGAAGAAGTCCAGTGACAAGGTTTCTTGAAGAATAAATAGCTCCAAAAGAACAGCAGAAAAACAAAGAATGATTAATAGATGCAAAATTTTTCTGCAAAGTAGTCCAGTAAATCTCTAGAGAGTCTATTTCTTTATCAGTGTGAAGAGTCATTTATTGCTGCAACTTAGATGTAATCTGGAGGGAGATAGCTCATCATTCTGCTCTACTTCCAAGCTAATGTACTATGCCCAAACCTTGTGGCCAGTTAAGTTGACGGTCAAACAAAAAGAAAAGAAGACAAGAGAAATGGCTGAAGTTTGCAGTTTTATGGAGCTTGCTCCACCATTTAGATGTTAATATACCTTATTTACGACTCTGCATGGTTATTCTTGTTTTCGTAGCCAGTCAAATCCTCCAGACTTTTGTTGCTTCTAATTTGTAGCCCATGATTCTAGGGGTTGGGCATTACCATTTCATACATGGGTATATTAGGAGAAACTGAGGAATCGTACCTTCTTTCCCTGTCCTCTTTGTTCTTGCTTTCTCCTTCTCTGCTTCTCTAAACGAGCAATCTGTTAGAATATTTAAATAATAAACCACGCCTTCATCTAACAGCTTAAGCTTTTAGAACAGTTGGTAATGGTCCCACAAAATCTCACATGATATCAGAGCTAGGAGGTCCTGAGTTTGAATATCCCAGGCCCCTATTTGTCTCCCCAATTAAATTTCCACACTTAGTACTAGGCAAAAAGACCAGACTCTTTTAGAACAGTTGGTAATGGTCCCACAAAATCTCACACAATCAATTTGCATAAATTGCTTGAACAAGAACGTTATTATTTATTTATGTATTTTTTTTTTTTTGGGGGAAGGGGAGGGACATTTATCGATTTTTCTTTGCATGGGGAGGGATGGCCTGATAATTAATTATCTTATAATTATGGTTCTTCAAATGCAGATTTGGTTAGTATCTGTATTTAGCTTATTGGTTATATCTAGTTCTTTCATTTGTGTAGCTGCTGTCATTTTAATTTTTATTATCCTCATCAATTGCAAAATCTGCTTCGGTTTGCAATTTAGGTATTGCCATCATTAAGAGAGAAGCATGATGAGTTTATGCTGAGAGAGCTTGTCAAAAGATGGGTGAATCATAAGGTCATGATCAGATGGCTTTCTCGTTTCTTCTATTATCTAGATCGCTACTTCATTGCAAGGAGATCACTGCCACCTATTAATGAAGTTCGGCTCACCTGCTTCCGCGAACTGGTATGAATTCTATACAATCTTTCGATTTTCTGTTCTCTTTATTAATTATTTATTATTATTTTTTTGGTGGGATCTAGCTTAGATTGCACGCTAGGATAGTTGTGGCCTTTAAACAGTTCATCATTAATTTTTTGGTTGACTCTGATATGGTCATTTTCAGTTTCCTCCATTGATGCTGCACTAAAATTTGACTATTGTACATTGTTTGCTGTTTTAAAGGTATATCAAGAATTAAAGGTGAAAGTAAGTGATGCTGTGATCTCATTGGTATATTTGTGTTCATTTAACTACAGTCCCTTTCTGTCTTTGTTGTTAATGTTGAATTAACTAACAGAAATTGTTTACATTAGATTGATCAAGGACGTGAAGGCAAGCAAATTGATCAAGCTTTATTGAAGAATACATTGGATATATTCTTGGAAATTGGCATGGGAAAGATGGATTTTTATGAAAATGATTTTGAAGCAGCTTTGCTGAAAGATAGTGCTGCTTATTATTCCCGTAAAGCTTCAGGTTGGATTTCAGAGGACTCATGTCCTGATTTTATGTTGAAGGTGAATAAGAATTTAGATCCTATCTAATCATTTACATCTTGACGATGATGATGATATTTCATAAGGTTTGACGTTTGATATTGGGATTCCCAGGCAGGGGAGTGCCCAAAACAAGAGAAAGACAGGGTTTCTCGTTACTTGCATTCTAGCAGTGAGCCCAAGCTACTAGAGGTTTGCCCCTTTTACTTGTGTTAATTTTGGCTTTAATGGTTGGTGGAAGAACTTGTGCAGTTGACTATGAGTATAGTTCATATCTTTGATTCTTGTTGATATTTTGAATATTCCAGGATCCGGATGGAATTTGTTCCATGCACTTTTTAGTTTTGCTATTATGATCTTTTTGCTCTTTCTTCAGAAAGTTCAACATGAGTTGTGGTCTGTATATGCAAGCCAACTGTTTGGAAATGAGCATTCAGGGTATAATGCATTACTCACAGATCATAAGGTATTCTGGCTCCACTTTTGTCCCTTTATGAGCATCTGGTCCTAAATGCTTTTTAGGTGTATTTACCTACCAAGTTTTCTGATGCTGTTTAGGTTGAAAATTTGTTGAGGATGGTCAGGGTTTTCTCAAAAGTACCAATATTCTTGGATCCGCTCACTAACAAATTGAAGCAAGTCCGTTTTCTGTCATCCATATTGCATCCACATTAAGTTACACTTGCCTTTGTCATCCTTTACCTCGTTTTTCATACCTTATATGTCAGCGTGTCACTGACGAGGGCACTGCCTTGGTCAAACAAGCAGAAGATGCAGCTGGCAGCAAGAAGGTTGGTTCTTAATTTATCAGTCCATGGCTTTGACCTTTTCTTATGATTTAGCAGAATTTTCTTTAGTTCATTCAAATGAGCAAGGTCGATTATTTTGTACAATTGGATTGTCATTAGACACTGAATTTGCTTGCTTTACTCATCAGTTTCTGCTCTCTTATCTCAAAATGATTCTGCGTCCTTCAGTAGTTTCTTGATGAACCAGAATTAATTGAGTAAACAGAGGGAGACTCAATTGGAAGAACGTGGCAAAAGAAAACAAGCTGAGATTTTGGACTGTTTTGGACTAAAATCTGATGTCATTCATTGATGTAGCCTTGTAGATCAAACAAGCTATGAATATAGTTAGTATAATCATAAGATCACTGTCAACCCTTAGTGAAAATGGAATATTTTCATTGATCGTGGCTATCTGGGATACCCTTTCTGGTCGGACTGTTGTCCTTCTTACAGAATAGAGACCTGCTAAGATTCTAGTAAGTTTCGTATTTTTTTACTTAAAGTGGGGTGCTAGCTACTTGGAGCAGGATTAGTGTCAGCCAGTTAGTTAATCCCCCTATGCTAATTGCAATATAGTTTAGTCGAATCAAAACAGGTTTTGTTGTTGAGTTAGATCCCCGTTTTGGGAAAAAGTTTCTCTTTCATTCAAAAAGATGGAAATTAGACTTCAAATAAAAAGATTGACCTACAGAAAGAAATGCAGCTTGCAACCAGAGGCTAGTCGAGCATTGTCCCAAATGGAAATCTAAAAGGATAAGTTTTACGGGGTAAGGGCGTGCGCACGCATGCAGGTGTGTGTTTGTGGGTAAGTGACAGCTTCATTTTGGAGGAGAATAACCCAAAGATTAGGAGCCAATATATTATGGTGTTCAGAAAGATGTAAATCACACTAGTGCTCACTAGATATGCCATACATTGCAAGATCCGACCACTAGATATGCCATGCATATTCCACATATACATGTTAGCATAGATAGCTGACACATATACGTCATTATGTTATTGTTTTAGCAGTCGGGCCTATGTGAACCACAATCTGAAGTAGTTATTCAATCATTCAACTATGATTGCAATGCCATACCGTGTACCGATAGAACTGGCTTATTGCATCCTCATGCCTGTACTGCTATTATGTATAGTAATGAGCCACTGTCCATGAAACATTTGACAGGATTTTGGTAAGGTCTACATTTACAGTTGTAGTCTTCTCTTGAACAGATATTGTAAGGAGTTTATTGAAGCTCTAGCATTCCTTTAGTTTGAATTATATGGTGCAATTTTTTATTTAATATGATGCTTAGGAAGTTGTCCTGCGATGCTTTCTAGCTTTAGGTTTTCATAAAGGAATTTACTCTTCACCTAGTTACCATTTGTGTTATTTTATTTTCCAATCTAAATCGGACTCAACTTTTGAGACTTGTCATCCTTATCACTCTGTAGTTATAGTTTGGGGTTTGCACATCTATCAAAGATATGCATACCTTTGTTTTGATTTTGTAACATTTTATGAAGCAAGCAATTAGTCCTGTCATTCCTCTTCACAGGCCGATAAGAAGGATGTAGGCTTGTGGCAACAGGTAATGCAATTGATCTTCCACTTCTCCATAAGTGGATAAAATTTTGGTGGTCTGTTGATGAGCATTGATTCAGTTCATTGTTGGCAGGTTTTCGTGAGGAAAGTGATGGAGCTACATGCTAAGTATGTGGCATATGTGAATGAACGTTTCCAGAACCACATCATTTTCCATAAGGTTCATATCTTGTGATTGAAGTGATTTCAAAAAGCTACATCAGACATACTTATTTGGACGTTCCTTTTGACAGGCACTTAGGGAGGCTTTTGAGGCCTTTTGCAATGAGAGTGTTGGTGGAAGCTCAATTGCAGAGCTTTTGGCTACTTTTTGTGATAATATACTTAGGAAGGGAAGTAGTGAAAAATTGAGTGATGAAGCCATTGAAGAAACACTTGAGAAGGCCTGTTGTTTGGACATTAATTTTTGCAATGTAGTTTAGCATCATTTTTTAAGTATCACAGGTGGTTATTGTACCTTTTGCAGTTAGTAAAGTTGCTCGCATATATCAGTGACAAGGATCTTTTTGCTGAGTTCTATAGGTAATATTTTTAGTATTGGAGGTGCATTCACCGGTGCATAGCGTACCGACCATATTGTTGGAAATGAAACTAACTAAATCTCTTATGTCACAGTATCCTTAGTGATACTGTATAAAAGATGGTTCATGATATATTGAAATTGGGCTTACTAGTTCTCTACCTATTATCTAGATATGTCAAAACTAGTTTTATCAGTTTCTTGAATACTGTAATTTCATAGGATGCTAGACCCTTGAGTAATGGGCGCAAGTTTACTGAGGCTACTGTGCTTGTCTTTATGCCAATGATAGTCAAGATGAAGAACGTATGTTCTCAAGATTGATTCGCCTTATATATTATTTAACATCTCTCTTCTGTACTCTGTAGTAAAAGAAAAATGAGATCATTTTTGTAATCAATTTACAGTGACTCTGAGAATATATATCAAGCATGTTAATCATGTCTGCAAATTAAATTTCCATGCATTAGAATATGAAACTTAGCCATATCAATTTTTGGAAACAAATGCCTCATCCACTGAGTGGGGTCTGTTATGTGGATCCATTTGTGGTCGTAATCCATTATAATTGAGGCTTAGTGATGCCATCAAATTGCTTACTAATAATCATCAAAACTGGCAGGAGGAAGCTTGCTGGACAACTTCTTTTTGATAAGAGTGCCTATGATGACCATGAGAGACGTATGTTGATGAAATTAAAGCAGCAATACGGTGGTCAGTTCACATCAAAGATGGAAGGGATGGTTGGTGTTCCTAGATTTCTTTCTTTAGAGCTAGTTTCACCTGCAGCAATACGTTCCTAGTTCACTTCTCTGTGTTCCAGGTTACGGATTTGATGTTAGCAAAGGAAAACCAAACTAGTTTTGAAGAGTATCTCAGTAATAATCCAAATGCAAATCCTGGCATTGACTTGACGGTCATGGTTCTGACTACTGGCTTTTGGCCCTTTGATTTGAACCTTCCAGCAGAAATGGTACTTGCAGAATTTTGCTGAGAGATAAAATTTGAAGTTCTGTTTGATGTTCGTAGGCAATTTCCAATAGTTGAAATTGATTACTTACTCTGATTTAAAAGTTATTGTTAATTGCTGGCTGTTTCAGGTAAAGTGCGTCGAAGTTTTCAGGGAATTCTACCAAAGAAAAACAAAGCATCGAGATTTAAAATGGATTTATTCATTAGGGACTTGTAACATTATTGGTAATTTTGAGCCAAAAATGATGGATTTGATAGTGACAACATACCAGGTAATTTGTTTTTTTAACTTTTTGTATTTATCAATATTGAGATCTGGTAGACTTTGGGATTTGTTATTTCATGTTATGTATTTTTTCACTTGAAAACGTTTTATCCCTCTCTATTGCTTTGTAGGCCTCAGCTCTGTTGTTATTCAACTCTTCTGATAGACTGAGTTACTCGGAGATAATGACCCAGTTGAATTTGACTGATGATGATGTTGTGAGGCTTCTCCACTCCTTATCATGTGCCAAGTACAAGATCCTTAACAAAGAACCAAACACAAAAAACATTGCTCCCACTGATCACTTTGAGTTCAACTCCAAGTTCACTGACAAAATGCGGAGGATCAAGGTATAACCGAGTGTTTTTGAATTGTCCCGAATCGTCTGACCTTGACTTTCTACATTGCAATCCATTTTAGTTTTTCTCCCCTAATTTATCAGTGCAGTCTCGTTTAAATATTTACCAACATGCAGATTCCTCTTCGTCCTGTGGATGAGAAGAAGAAAGTGATAGAATATGTTGATAAGGATCGGAGATACGCAATCGATGCCTCAATTGTGCGTATCATGAAGAGTCGAAAGGTTTTGGGTCATCAGCAGCTGGTCATGGAGTGTGTTGAGCAGTTGCGTCGCATGTTTAAGGTCTTAACCAGACACTGTGGCAACCCATTGCCTTCATCCTTGTTCTGTCAGTTTTTGTCGACTGATTTTGTTTTACTGCAGCCTGATTTCAAGGCAATCAAGAAAAGGATTGAGGACTTGATCACTCGAGACTATTTGGAGAGAGACAAAGACAACCCCAATTTGTTCAGATATCTGGCATGACATGTTCTGGATGATTGTCCAGATCGAGTGACTTCTTCTCCTGCAATCGCAGGGGAACAAGTTCGAGATCCCTCTGGTGGCGGCGTCCAAAACAATGTAATTGTCTGTCCTTGGTGCTGGAAAGTTGGGATCTCTTAATGCTTGTACATTTTGTCTACACAGCTGAGTGTGAATAGCTAAGCTTGTGTTTTTGCCATGTTTATTAAAAAAAAAAAAAAAAATTGAAGGGATGAGTATGTAAAAAGTCCTAAAACTTTTCGAGAAAATGTAATTAAGTCATATAATTTTGGAAAGTTCAATCAAAGCCAAACTTATCAGATTGATGTATTCAAATCCCCCCATCAACTCTATGCAATTTGAGAGGAAATTGTCTAATGAGTTCTAAATTTATTATATAGATATTAATTCCGTCGTAATATTATAAACTTTGCCGATTTAATTCTAAACATTTACGATAAAATCAAATATTGTCATTTTGGTCAATTTTTTTATAGAAGGACTACATCGTATCATTAACTTTCGTCGAAAATTAATTGGAAGGATTATGTTAGAATTTCGTACAAAGGTTTAGGTTTTAAATTGGCATCTTCTCGAGCTCGAAGCTCATAGTGTGAGTTCGAACGGCAGCCATGGCTGTTGGCCTCTTGAGCTCACACGGCCCAAGATGCAGATGATGGGATCAGCAAGTTACTATTTTGTTTTTTTTTTTTTTTGACAAAAGATCAGCAAGTTATTTACTTGCGTCTTTCGATTTTGTTTGTTCATTTCTGTGGAGCTTTGAGTCATTAATCAATTTTTTTTAGTTTGAAAAGTAGAAGATGAATGATGATCAACAGCACGCGATGATTCAATTTTCATTTTGTCTTTTCAAATATTCAGTTTGTTTTCTAATGAGGTATTTAGTGGATGTCACGTTAGTATGCACCTTAAAAAAATTGGGATAAATATATTAAAAAATTTAAAATTTATCGTAAAAATACAATTGAATATTAAATCATTTAAAAAGTGTAATTAAATTCTAAAACTTCATTGTAAAAATACAATTAAATACTAAATCTATTTTTTTTTGTCAGTCCTACTCCCAACACCTGAGAAGGTGGAGATTCAAATCCCTCACCTTCCCCTTCCATATTAGAAGGTTGGCCATTAAGGTAAATCCTAGTGGTTGTATTAAATTTTAAAATTTGTCAACTTAGTATAATAAAATTTCCTTGTTAACTTCATTTAATCTGATTAGCAAAAACATTGACGTGACATTTTTTTATTATTTTTTAAAGATATATAGCGTTGTGTGGCGTCTACCAAGTGTTACATCAGAAAAACTCAAAAACTTAAAAGGAAAAAAAAAATTAAGAGAAGGAAAAAGAAGATAAGAACTTAAAAAAGGCTAAGACCATCGGTTCTGCTGCGCCTCGATGACTGGCAGGTTAAAAATTGTGCTGCAGAGAACTGTGGAATTGGCGGGGAGGATTATAATACCGTTCGTCGATATATTTGAAGGTGGTTGGTTCTCTTTTATATTGCAACATGTCTTTCGAAGCTCTCGTCAACGTGAAAAAGCAGCTAGAAAGAACTGGGTTTTCCGTGCAAAGCTGTGAACGATAGTGGCTTATGGTTGCATGCAGGTTCTTTGTTCAGATCTCTCTTTCTTCCTTGCATGTTGCTGCACTTTGTAACTAAAAGTTGATGATGAACATTTTAGGCTTCAAGTCAAGTTTCAGCGATTTCACTATGCCATGTTTATTAGCTACTTAGAATGCATGCTTAATTGAATTTCAATCGTTCGATTATTGATTTGGAAAGATCTTCAGGATCGTCAAAGTGTGGGTGCGATGCTGAATACTATAATAGAGCTTTGTGGGAGCAACTTTTGTGATGAAATATTAGGAAGTGTTGCCTTTTATTGGTTGCTTCCTTGGTTACTTGAGATAATTGATTAAATGGCTATTATCTAGATGCAGATGGGTACAAGGAATCGGTGCTGATTCTTGCAAGAACTGCTGTCTTTTGAATATTTTGTGTGCCTGTAGACAGCCATTTGGATATTCTCATGGGGTATCTGTGACTGGTTACTGCATCCAAGAGCAAGATCAGAACAATCCAAACAACATAGGAAGTGTATTTGTCACTGAACCTGCTCAAGGTGATGGTAATGGTTTATTATGCGAGTATGTGTGCATGTCAGTGGACCTGTAGACGCGTAGGGTGGTATTGGAGATGGAAATACTTTTGTGCCAGTAGATGCTTAGCCACCAATACACTATGTCTTTTTGTGCGTGCCTTTTGGTGTCAGCAACATAAATTGCCCACAAGCTCTTGGTAATGATGCTTCAGAAGCCAGAGGTGACCAGGGTGGCGATTTGTTGGGAGATGGAGATGGGTTGACAGCTCTGTTTGGGCCAAGCCAGGGAGGAAGTAATGCAGCTAATAAACATGGAGATCTAACCGCAAGAGGTTATGAGACAGATCTCCAGAATTGTCTGAAACTTCTGTCGGGGGACCAAGTGGAATTGCCGTCCCTGTGCAGATGCTTGATCATACTGGTGATGATGTTGGAATTCAATGAAATAGTACTAGTGGTTCCTCCATCTCTTGGATATGAAGACCCCTCTTGGTCATTTTCCTCCTTTCTGTTTTGGGTAAGCTGCTGCTTTCTTATTGTACAAAATGTTTAAAAGACGGACCGGGAGAATGCTGAAGGCTTTACTTTTATGGTTTCAGAATTTCTCTGGCTAGCTACTTAGATGAAACTATTACTTAAATTCATTTTCGAATTCTGTATATAATTTACATAGATAAGATTGATTTTTCCTTTAGTCTGATGTTTCATCTTTTTGTCCCATGAGACCGCAGTTCATCTGGCGCAAGCTCAGGATATAATATGTAGAGGACTTCACGCAACTTATGCCTAGACCCATTTGCATCCAATTGGTTTGCGATGAGCTGGTAATGGGACAAGATCCCATGTATGATTATCAGTAAGTGCCTTCAATTCTGCCTTCATGGCCTCTTTGCCATTCAAATTTATTTCACTTGCACAAGATTCCGCCGCCTCTCGCTCTCACCAACGTCCAATGCTCGGCCGATGAGCACTCGAGCAGCAGGGGCCCTTCCGGTTTCTAGTGGAAGTTGGTTTTTGCAGACTATTGCTTGGTTTTGTCCACTGTCAGTCCTGATTGCTTTATAATTTTCTGGAACTGTCTTTGAGTTTCCATTCTTAAAAAGAACAGTAAATTGAAATTCTATCTCATCCATGTGCTGGGTCTGATTTTGTTGTGCAGGGTCGAATTTGTGGATGTTCACAGGCTCAGTGATGGCTAAGTCAAGCACTCGGCGGAATTATCTTATGCAGGTTCATTATGAAAGGTAGATCATAGTCATATGTTTCCAAGTTTACCCAATTTAGATGGCTTACTATGTTCTTCAAAAGTTCTGATGCAAAATGGTATCTACACGACTCTCGAATATATAGGTGAGTGTCCAAGCTTTTAATGATGAAGACCCTCAAGAGTGCAGAACACTCGGTATGTATTTTCTTTGTCAAGCCATACTTTTAAGATAAAAAAATTTTTAGAATCAGGCATGAACCTCAAGACAATACACTGAATCTACTGGTTCCCAATTGCAACAGGATTCATCGACGGAAGGCTGGATGCCCTGATTCCTTGGAAAGGTCGGTTTTTTTCATTGCTTAGTTTGAGCATGAGAGTATTTACTTGTGTTTCAATGTGGATGGATGATTCTTTATATTAGCTTGATGTGGGTTTCATATGCATGTTACTCTCTAAAGTAAATTTGAAATGAAGGGAAATTAATGGGAAGTTACAACTGACTGTTATATTTAATTCTCAATTCAAACTCATTTTGCCTTTACAACTTCTCTCTGGCAAGTTCATGTGTATGTAGACACTCATGAAAAGGTCACTGATCGGTATCAGGTAGGGTTCTAATTCAAAAATAGCTATTTGAAAGGTCAAATATCATTTGAATATATTATGCAGTCACTGTATAGCTTGTTAACTTCTGTGTCACTATATCCTTGTAATTCAGCTGATCTGTCCATCAAAAAGGTAAGTCATGGTCTTCATAAGTTTTAAACAGGGGCACTCTTTTGCCTAAGGCTCCAAAAAGATGGGGTTGGTGAACAGCTCTTTTATTTGATGAGCTTCCCAATCTCCTTCAAAATGGTGCCTTACGGGTCGCTGCTGTTGTGCAGCTCATGTGAAATGACACAAGGTAGTTTACCTCGATCCTTGTAGATAGCAATGAATATAATAAGCCCCAGATAGAGTGCAGAAATTAACAACAGAATATGGGAAAAGTTGGGTTAAGATCTCATGAGGGACAAAGAAAAGTACCTTGTGGATGCTCTATAGTTTCTGTTAGCTGGTACATATTTTTGGGAGATGCATGGAGATGGAACGAAGTGGTGGCTTGTGCTCAATCTACAGAGTTCATTTTCCCAACATCTTACTTTGAGATCACTTTTCCTAACAACAAAAAGAAACTGAAATTTGTTTCAGATCATTTTAGTTATAGCTTGTATAAATGATAATCTTCTATCTGCGTGCAAGAGAGAAGCCATTAGGATTAGGTATTCTTTGATACTACCAACAAAACTCTCGTATTTGTTGAAAGAATTTTGGAACAGGATGGGTGGTACTTGATGGTCTACCTTATCGCGGCCACATTAAGCATTCTTGAAAGAACCTCCATAGCGAGCACAATAGATAAGGGGAAGGAAACCCTCTTTTATCTGCAGAAAAACCTTGAGAACCATTGACATTAATGGAGAAAGAGGGAGAAATAATGCACAGCTTGATCCAAGTCAGGATAGAAACAGGCACACCAATTGCTTGCAGAATATTTAGAAGGAAATCCCAATTCAATAAGTCAAAAGCTTTAATCAGTCTCAATCAAGCACCTTGGAGATGTACCATCCCTATGATTCATGCTACTGAAATGGGAAAACTTACTCAATCTGCGAGCTAGGATCTTAGTAACTCATTTATGCAAAACGGTGCATCAAGATATAGGCCTTAAACCAGCAAATTGTAGAAGTGGTTGCTGATTTAACAATAGAAATAGCTGTTGCATTTATTTTCTTCAATAGCTTCAAAGAGGAAAGGAAGAAGACATTGCATCACGGCCCTTTTTACTAATAACAATCCAAGCAAAAGCATAAGATGAGACCAAAAAGCCATCTGATCCTAGTGCTTATCCCCATTCGTGGACCACAAAACCTGCTTAAACTCTTCATGCTTAACAGGAGCAGTAAGGCTTTGCTATAAATGGGAACACAATGTCACTGTGAAATATCATTTAGAACAGATAAAGAGCATCCCGAATCATGAGAACCGAGAAGTAACTGATAGTGAGAGATGACAACAGCAAATATTCGTGTGACCTTCAATTTCACACCGTAGATTTTTCTATCTAGAAATCACACAAGTTCAACTCAAAAAGGAGCACAAACTATTAAGTAGTCACCCAATTTATTGGGTTACCTAACTGACTTAGGAACAAGCATATTAAATATCACAAAATAAAAATGCGAAATGCTGTATCAACATGAGAGACAGGCAGGCCAGCAGCTAATCACATTTTTGCTTCTTTTTAATTAATTAGAAATACTGATTGAATAAACTTGATGAGCATACTTGCCGAGTGAAGAATATATATAACTAAAAGACCCCCTTCAACTTGCCATATCTTCTCAATATAAAGGAGACACTTAAGTTGCACTTGATGCTGATCTAATTGTCATTAACTACATGATCTCAAGGATTCAAACCCCAAAACCCTCAAAATTTCATGCAATTTAAAGTGTTCTTATGGTTTTGATGCCATATTAAATGAAGGAAGCTAGAGTAAATGTCATGCAATTATTGACTTATTGGTTAATCAGATGCTATAATAGAATATTAGTGGTTGAATGCACAGAAAAATTGCAAATAATCACCAACTTAAGCTTTAATCACTAATCAAATTACTTACTCGGAGTAAGCTCATTTGTAGAGAAAAAAGGACTAATGCTGGGGTTTGTTGTCTACCTCAAAAGTCACCAAATCAACAAGAATATTTGAAGCCTAAAACTTAAGAAATTGACTCCAGATTCTGTCTCATCCTCCACTTATAACTAGAGGACTAAGAGGTGTTAAATACACTGAAGAAAGTACATTGATATTTTCTTTTTTTATCACTAGGACTTATGGAGCAAAGACAACCAATATGCCGTGAAATCACTATTAGAATGTTTGACTCCGTGGTGTCTACCATGTTTATTTGGCCAGTAGATTGAGCTTGTGACAAAAGACCCACCATTTGTGTCGATCTGTCTGTCGTCATCTCATGTCAAGATGGACTAGACATTAAATCATAAGTTAAATGTGTATATCAAGTCGGATGCCTAACTTCGTGCATTTATATACCTTAGAAGATAGCCCTTTGACATTTGAAGACAGAGTCTAAATTCCACGAGGATCTTGTACTTTCGTGTGTGAACTGCTAGAAATGGAGGATAACATTGGTGCCGACGATGGAAGCATCAAGGAGCAAGACAGGCTGCTCCCAATAGCCAACGTGGGGCGGATCATGAAGCAAATCCTCCCTCCCAACGCAAAAATCTCAAAGGAAGCGAAAGAAACGATGCAAGAATGTGTCTCAGAGTTCATCGGCTTTGTGACCAGTGAAGCGTCCGAGAAGTGCCGGAGGGAGAGGAGGAAGACCGTGAATGGTGATGATATTTGCTGTGCTATGGAGACACTGGGTTTCGACGATTATGCTGGTATGCTAAGAAGGTATTTGCATAGATATAGGGAATTAGAAGGAGAAAAGGCTATTCAAGACAAGGCGATGAACAACACTGAACAGTAGCAAATCAAATGGTGTTGAGCAATCTTTGTCATGTAGAAATACTCTTTAACAATTTAGGAACAATCAGGCTTCGACCTTCACCTTGGCAAACTTCTAATATGATGAAAGGAGTGATAGATGAATCTCAAGGCCATGTTGAGAATATGAGGGAAGGTATTAGGGCAAGCCATATTTATCACGTTTCTAGCTTTAATCATGATGACATTCATGGAGGTAATTTTTCACATCTGGGCTTTTATTTTCAGAGGCTTTAGTATTGTTTTTGTTTTCCAGATATATCTGCATAGCATTCAGCCAACAGTTATGTAGGGCAATGTTCACCTAATTCACTGGAATTTTTCATAATCAAGTCAAGAATCTGAGCACTTGCGGTCTGAAATCAGAATTCTAAATGGAATTCTTGATTTCATAATTTCAATTTGAGGAAAGCACAGGGAGATGAGAGGATTTACTGGTTCACAGTTCACTGGAAGAGGAAAGACAAGGTTAGCGAATCAGCTTTCATGTTTCACTTTTATCTGAACTTTTATCTGATAAACATATGAAAGTATCATAGAAATTTGGAAAAGTTTGTCCTTAGTAGTGATAAATAGTAGAGGCAATATTGCAGATTTTCTGTGATTGATTATCTTCAACTACTATGACCTGGATTCCCCTTTCTTACTTTCCACCTGGTATTGTGAAATGATCCTAATTGATAATGGGATGAGAATCGAGATGTTAATCAAAACAAGGTGAGGAGAGAAGGGAATCAGAGTAAGGTGAGAAGAGTAGGGAAGAAAAGAGAGGAGAGATAGAAAGTCAAGAGAGAAGTTTGCGTATTCCATCAGTTGGATATCCTCAAGTAATCATGCTCAGCTTAAAAGCTCACACATTTCCTTCCCAGTGGATTCAAGAATGAAAGAAACAACTAATGCTCCATTCGTGTATCTCAATTGAACTACCAATGAATAGTATTCTACTTCAGCAACTTATTAAGTCCTGCAACTTCAGTAACATATATCTTAATTGGGGAATTGGGTCTTTTAAGTTTTTCACATCTCCTTCAGGCCAGACTTGTTCTGGAAACTTGGGTCATGACATTTTTTAATTTGACATACTCAGTACATATAGGTGGGGTTATTTTGAACTTATCAACAAGCTATTTCTTTGTTCTAATTACTAGGTATTGACTAGAGAGAGACTGTTAACTAGATCTGTTTGAGTTAGGATTTGAACCAACAACTTTGAAGTATTCAATCACTGTACGCTGACTGCCTAGTTATTCATGATTGCCATTATAAAAAAGAGGAAACTGTGAGAAAGCCGAGACATGATTCTTGGTGTGGTGATAAAAAGCCAAGCTGCAGCGAATTAGGGTTGGGGTTTCCTTAAAAAGAGTACTGTTTAAGGTTTTTGGTTTTAGAGACAGTAGGCGTTGATCTGCTTCCTGCACATGGGAAGACGCATCAAGAAACTGTTTAATGTGTTGCAGAAGAGAGTGGGGGGCAAAAGGTGGAATCCCAGAAAAGCATCGACCAACCACAAGTCGCATGAGTACCATGAAAAACTTTCTGTAAGTTGGAAGAAACAGTTGTCCCCATTAAGCAAGAAAGATATATGGACAACCAATACAAACACTAGCTAGCTCTCTTCCCAATTATCCATAAACACATGCCCAGGAATGTGGATATGCCAAAACCAGCAACATGTCTCCTATTATATGCCAACATGCCCAGGTGCATGGATGACTGATTCATCTTTCTGAAAAGAACATGTTTGCATAATGTTTGAGACCTATATGGAGATTAGACATGTTCATTTTTAACAAAATGACAGGAATAAAATAGGTAATGATGGACGTCAATGGGGTGTTTTGTGTTTATTCGTGATTTATAATGAATCAAGTGGATATTTTTATACACCTTGTCTTATAAAAAAAAATAAAAAACAAGATAAGGCATGCATTGTCGTTGCTTATGTCATGGTAACGGTGCATTGGATAATAAATATTATAGGGAAAGCTTCAAGAATAATGATTTGATTTTTTTGACATCGACAGTTTAATAACTCTTTTCTCTCTTAACAAAGTTGGTCCTGGCTAGATAGAGCCTAACCTCATATGATCATACTGAACTTGAGGAGGGGGCCCCTCTCTCTAGTGTTGGACATATATTTTATTTCACATTGCTCATTTTTCAGTTGTTTATGTCGATAGATAAATCGTAGGTGCACATCGTAGGGGTGTGCACCGAGAATTACGCGAATTGGGAACTGCATGAACCAGATCAGACTGGCCGGTTCTAGGGTGTTCCCAAAGAGGGTAGTCTGCTTCCTAGTTCCAAGGTGAGAACCACACCGACCGGACCTGACCAATTTATATAAAAAAGAAAAAAAATGCTGAGAAAAATCCTCCTGCCCTTTTTAATTTTTGCTTTCCCCACCTCCCCTTTTAGCTTTCCTCTCCCTTCCAATGAACACAAGCTAAAAAAAAACCCCTAAAAAAACCGAAGCTTTAAGCTTGATTCTTGAAGATGGAATTGGAGTCATTGTGGTCGGAGTCCTCCTGAGGCTGTGCCGAGTAGGGACGGAGCAAGAAGAAGGCGGGGGAAGGGCTAGGGCTAGGGCGGGTTGGGTGTGGAGGGCAGCGAGAGTCCTTAGAGCTCGCAAATCATCCGTGTCTACACCGACGGCTTTCCGTGTCTACACCGACTGCATCTACGATCTCTTCCACTACAGCCACGCCCATTCCCTTGAGCAGGCCAAGAAGCCGTACTTCCCCTCTCCCTCTCTCTGTGTGTCTCCGTTCCGCGTGTAGACGTACTCGTGCGTTTCCTGACGTACATTCCCATTGGCTCGTACCCATTTGCCGTGATGTCCCACGAGTTTATTTATCAGCTCTGCACATGATCCGCTTCTTGGCTTTGTTTTTCGTAGTCTCGTAGGGTCTTTTAAAATGGGTTGTCAGATCACAGTTCATGGTCTCACAATGGAGTGTAATTGGGTGTTCTTGACATGGAAGAAGTTAGATAGCTTAGACTACCGGGACCCGTCCAGTGGTCTTGTGCTCTTGTGCTTCTGGGTCCTTTGCAAATGTCTTCCCAGTTCATTAGTTCTTCCCTCGATTTGTATGTTTTGTAGGTTTCCTAATACTTACCTGCTTGTCGGATGCTGTAGTGATGAGCTCACGCACACGTATAAGGTAAAGACCGTCATGAACAAACAGGAGGGCCACGAATCTCTCCGCCATTGCAAGTAGACTTAATGTTTATGTTTTTCGCCTGTAGAGAAATTACCGGTTGCACCAAACCAGACCAGACTGGTCAGTCGCTTTGTTGCACCGGACCAGACCAGACTGGTTAGTCGCTTTGTTCCCGATTCCAGGCCCGGTGAGTCTCGTTCTCGATCCCAAAATCTGGGAACTAGTTCTCTGGGTCCAATTCCTAATTCCGCCTCGGAATTAGATCGGATCGGGAATCGATTAGTCCTAATAAATTGTGCATGACCTCAAACTTGCATACTACTTTTCATATTTGTGTGTGTATGAATGAGTCGCAACCATATTGCGCTTATCCGACATCTCTTAATAAATTTAATTTAAAAATTAAGGTATAGCAAAATGACCCATTTAGCTATGTTTTTTCCATATGAATGGACACGAGTTTTTTGTGTTTAGCTATTGATTCTAATTTGAACTTTCAACTTTCACTATTCAAGATATTATTGTAAAGACAAGGTCCAGTCCACGTGGGATAAATTCTAAAATGAAATACTCTGATTGGAGATGGATGTTCACTTTGAATGATACCGCAAGGCATTGCCAACTGATCTGAAACTTAAGAGTGTGACAATTTACAAACTCCCACATTGAAACCGCCGATATTCTTGTTACTGTTCACTTGCATCGCCAGTGGCACTCTCCTATTGAATGTATGGTTAAATTTATTCCTATCTCTTACACCATCCTAGAAGACATCTAGGAGTATCATCTTGTTGGAGCCCACTTATCCGAAAGATTGCTCCTTGCCATTGTTGAATTAGGTATCGGCCTATTCCATCCACAAATGACACATTTACTAGAGGGGTTCTATCCCGATGCCGTTTAGAAATTGCCCAACCGTGTGCTTGGATAAAGATTGAAACCAAGTTGTGTGCTTACTCATAAGACTCATTTTGAAAACTTAAAGTCGTTTATAATTGTGGTTATTTCATATTAAATAGTTTAATAATTCATTACTTTGAATAATGTTTTAATATTAGAATAATTCGAAATTATTTTATACGTTTCCCAAACTTCATCAGAGATTTCTCATAATTTTGTCAAATTGACAATAAAAAATTACGTGTATGTGAAATATTTGTTTCATGATATCAGCAAGATGTTCTGGTCAACTCATTCACGAAATGTTGTGTCATTCATCATGCTGCTTAATTTAATAATTACTTATTAGGCAAAATGGCCTTCTTCCCAAATATTTGACTCATCATACGATGGATGTTGGTAAAACGAGAATGGGTTAATGCAATTAACAATAGCAAACTAATATTCTCATGACAAATTTATCTCAAAGTAGTCAAAATGAGTTAATGCAATTAAAAATCGCAAGCTAATATTATCATGACATATTTATCCCAAATTAGTCAAATTTGTATTCTTATGACACATTTATTTTAAGCTAATTTTCATCTCACAAAAATACCCAGATTTGTACTCATAACACATTTATCCTTTTTACCAAAAAAAAAAAAAACACATTTATCCTAAACTAATTTTCATCTCCCAAAAAAACTCAAATTGGTATCCCTAACCCTTAACCCAATATCATGTTAAAATGTATATGTATGTACTCACGGTAGATAACTACAAGATGGATCTGACATAAAAATGACAAATCAAATGTAAAAAAATAAAAAATAAAAAAATCTAGATGAGTTGACACGTATGCATTTTAACATAGGGTAGATTTGGATTAGAAATACCAGTTTGAAATGTTTGTATGACGAAAATTAGTTTGGAGTAAATATGTTGTCGGAAACCAGTTCGAGATTTTTTTTTTTTTTTGGTTATATGTTTACTTTGGAGGGATTGGTTGTAACATGTTTTGTAATTAATTTGGAGTTGGAGGTGTCATAGCTCGTAGAAGAGGGGGAGCTTGTGTCTTAGCATGTTACTAGTGTGCTTGAATGGGAAAAGTACAAAAAAAGTCATAAACATATTGTATTGATATCAATTGGTCATAAACTTTTCAATTGGACCAATTTAATCCTAAATATTTTTACATTAGTACCAATTTAGTCCATCTGGCTAATTTTGCTGGTCGGCGCTGATAAGGACACCAACCTGTGACGGGGCACCGACGTGGATCTTTGGCTAGTGGCTGGATGTTGAAATGGCAATTTTTTAATATTTTAAAATTTTTAATTAAATTTTTTCTTTTTTTTTTCTTTTTTTCCTTTTCCTTTTCTTTTCTCCCTTCTTCCTTCTTGGACTTTCAACGGCCGGCGAGCCTCCAGCGAGGCTCACAACCCTTGTTGGTGGCTAGCGAGGGCTTTGCTGCCGTCGGCCATTGAAAGTCCAAGGAGGAAGAAAGGAGAAAAGAAAAAGAATTAATTCAAAAATTCAAAAAAAAAAAGGGTCATGTCATCATTCAGCCATTGGCCAGCGTCCACATCAACGCCAATCGATTAAAATTGGCCGGATGGACTGAATTAGTACCAATATGAAAATGTTCATGACTAAATTGATCAAATTAAAAAGTTTAAGACTAAATTTGTATCGATACAATAAATTTAAAACTTTTTTGGTACTTTTCCTGTGCTTGAACTATGCTTTCTTGATTGAAGTTGATTAATTGATGTGATTGTGACTTGAGTTTTTATTTTCCCTTTCACATGGAAATGATTTTCCACGTAGATCTTGGTTGGCGTTATTGCTCCCTCTAAATCCTCTCTTCATGGTTATATTTGCTATTGTGGCTGTTAGTTGATTAGTTACATATCTCTCTTAGGTGTGGTAGGTTCTTTCATCTTAATAGTTTTAAAAAACTGAAGAAGAATAATTGGAATGAGAACTAATCATTTGATTTGTCGAAGTTGTACAAAAAACATGAGGTCCAAATGACTACTATATTGGACCTCTAGACTAAAACGCACTTGTTTAGTCCATTAAATTTGTAAGGGATCACATTGAAAAATGAGCACAAATTCAAGGACCGTTCAAATAAAAGGGTATTAATCCATTGAATTATAAGTTTTATTTCTTGAAGACATCACTGTTGATCACACTTTCTTATCATACCCCTTTAGTTTAGTGCGCACATGAATGCATGGCCAATGTCAAAAATGACTCATCAGTTCGCAAATTAGATCTGTTCTCGTAGCATCATGATTAAAAAAAAAAAAAAAAAAACATAACCCAAATTGCGATCGCTAAATCTTGTAAGTAATCCCAACTTCGATGAGACTCTTCCGTGAGATCTTGAAGACGACATCCGGGCTGCCAGGCCAACATCCGGATCCACTTGAATAAGTAGTTGATTAGCACTTTCTTCGCCACGCGGGACCGGTTTGAAGCCACGTTCTTGCTCTCACCCACCATGTGTATAAAACCCTCTTCTTTGGCCGCCTCATCCACCAAATCAGCCTCTATTCCCTCTTCATCCCTAATCGCTACCTCTCCATTTTGATCCCTCTCCGGCAAAGGCAATACATGGAACTTTAGCTCTTCCTCATGCATGAGGAAGGCGCTCATCTCCGGATATAAATTTGGCCTTCGAGCTCTTCTAAGGTGTGTCTGACCTTCCCTCGCCAGAAACGCCCGAGTGCTATGGACTGTTTGATCATGGGAAAGGAATCCGAGATCGATGCCTGAGCAATAATAACTACCGTTGCGGTCACGACGAACATAATTCCAGTATACTCAGCACCGCATTTACCCAAATTTGAGCATAGTGCACATAAAGCATGATGGTTCATTACCATATTAAGGGATAATGGTATAAATTGGGAGTAAGCATATCATATCGCGTAGACTGGACCAAATAGGCTAGTTGTCCGGTTCCTGGTTCCGGTGATTTTTGGTCCGGTTCCCAATTCCAGGGGGAACGGGACTAGACGGACCAGTCTTGTTTGACTCCCAATCTCGGTCCTCAGTCCCAAAGAATGAGAAGCGATCCTCTTGGTCCGATTCTCGATTCCTAAGTGAAATAGAACCGAACTTGGAACCGATTTCCCCTAGTATAAATGATCTATAAATTTTGATTCAATGTGTAATATGATTCATAAACTTTTAATTTGTTCAATATAATCCCTAAACTTTAACCCACTATGTAATGTGGTCTCTAAACTTTTTATCTATTCAACGTGGTCCATAAACTTTTAGTATATGTTCAACTTAGTTATTCAAATAAATAAAAATGTTCAATGTTCTCCTTCTATTTATTCAAACTCCGAGATAATATTAAATATTTTCATATAGTTCGGGGATTAGATTGAATATTTATTGAAAGTTTAGGGACTCTATTAAATGAATTAAAAGTTTATGGATCACATTACCTATTATGCTATAGTACAGGGATCATGTTAAATAAATTAAAAATTTAAGGACTATATTGCATAATAGATCAAAGTTAAAAGATCATTGTTGTCATTTTTCCCCATATTAAGTAAGCGCGAAGCACCTAAAAAGGCAATAATGACAAGATCTGCTCAGAATGGAACTTTAAAAGATGGTCACTCAAAGTTGAAGGATCATTTGTGTCATTTTCCTTCACATGGTATCAAAGTTTTTTTTTTTTTTTTCCTTTTCTGTTTTTGCATTTTCCATTGTAAACAAATGTACTCAAACTTAATTAGTTTGTTCTGAAGAACATAATTAAAGCACTTGTAATATTCCCCCAAAAATACCACCTCCCTCTCTAATTTTTTGATCGAGTTGTGATGGAACATGAAACTACCTGCTTCGTGCACACAATTTCCCGAAGACTCATTTCATATAGAAAATTCAATAATAAATGAAAATTCTATAAAATTTACGAGTCGAGATTTGGGTTGTTTACTTAATAAGGACTCATATACATTTTATCTCGTGTAGATATATTCAAATATTCCATCAAAAAATTCCCACCACGCTCCGAAGTTAAATTCTGGTCATGACACCGTTATTGACTCTTCTTGAACTACAAGATTCAAGATGCGAGCGCGACCACGAACATGGAAAGAATTTTCCCTCGCGCAGCAAAGTGATTGGAATTTTATCTTGCATTCGCCATTTTAAATCGCCGTTATCTAAGGTGATAGAAAGCATTTTTGAGTGATTATATATTTGATTAAGGCAGCCATAGACTTCTTTTTTTTTTTTTTGGTCAGTTCTACTGTCACGCCCCGATCCTCAAGCGCATGCACATCCCTCAGTGATTGATAAAATTGCGACGTCCCAAAACGCGTCACCGACCCATTCATTTTATTGCACATGCGGAAGCGAATAAACAAATCCCCTGACAGTAAACGGCATGGGCTAGAAAAGTAGGAAAGTCGATTCATAACTAAAACACGCTTTTATATATACATTGAGTCATATACAAAAGTCTACTAAAAGACTTATATACAGAGGTCTAGATCAAAAAAGGGCCATCGGCTCCGGATCCTCCACGGCACCATCAGGGGTGTCGATATCCAAAGGGTGCCCTATCTCCCATTCCCCTGTCCCGATGAGAGACCTGTCAAAACCACCAATAAGGCCCTCTCGACTCCCATCGGGCTTACGAAGGTACCACGCTTTGAAACGATGAGGTACTAGGTGGGGTAGACCCTTATCAACCCAAATAGTAGACTCCACAAGCCCACGGGTCAGGTCGGTCCCAGAAACTGAGAAATAGGAACGTTGGAAGTCTACCTCTCTCAAAACACCATAACATATGTGACGCTGCTCCATCTAAGGACCTGAAAAGAGATGAGCCCACAACGGAGTGAGATAATATCTCAGCAAGTTCACCCCTTAAACTCCGACTAGGAAGGAAATATGCCTACGGGCATCCTAACCACACAGACACACAATCATAGAGATTTACCCCGTCTCAGATCCTTCCTGCATGTCAGTACAGTTTGTATCACAGACATAAATAATATTTATGCTCAAACAATTGGCACGCCAACACTTTCATCTCAACAACACAAAGGGTCCCGATTATAGGGCCAAATCGTTATGATATGTCTCATTCCGTGCCACACAATTTCGCCTATAATTTGGTACATCAATTTCACTCAGCATGCGTTCCAATTGTTAATCACGACCACACACGGGCACGACTTACTTGAAGTTCTGCAGCCTACTGGCGTAGCCAAGCATCATCTCGCCTCATCAAGCACGGTAATGTCACTAGTCGACGGCATTCCATAAAGGAGCATCAGTTCAGAATCTATTGCGACCGGCATCCATTGATAAGGCGTCCCATATAGGGGCACATCCAGCACAATAGCTCGGGACGGGTTCTCTTAACCAACACATGACCATTCAATCTCGGCCCAGGACACTGTATATTTCACTCAAATGCCTCAATTAAAAAGGTAAACCTAGTCTATTTTATTCGTATTAAAAATACACAGTAAAATAATCATGTGTGGGTACACGGTCGATTTGAACAAAAAAAATTGATACCCCAAATCCCACTATTTGATGTAGTCTTTAAAACCACCTTCGGTGTCAAAATCTGACACTTGGTAATTTTTGAATAATTACCAAATTTTCCAATTTTTCAATTAAATACTCAAAATTGTAATTTCCACTCAATTTGCACAATTTAAAACTCAATTGCAAAAATTAACCACACAACTGCATTTAGTACGAAATTCCGATCACAGATTATCTCAATATAATTTCCAGAAAATATTAATTAATTAAATAAATACCGAAATTAATTAAATAATTCAATTTAAATGTAATAAATAACGACTTAGGCCAGAAATGCTTAATTAACCGCCCGAACGGGCTAGGAAAAATTTCGAACCTATCTAGATAAACAGTACAACTTATCTAGCCCTTAATTTATCTAATCAAACCACCTAACATGCATAATTAAATAATTAAATCACTAATCTAATCTAACTAACCTCTTTAACCCTAATTAGCCTAAACTAAACACCCCTTAAGTATCATTAACTCCATAAGCAGAGTTTAGCAAGTAAACTCACTGGTTTAGTGATCCGGTGAGTCCACGACGACGGCAACACGAAGACAGGCAACAAACGACCTTACAGTAGCACTAAACAAGGCCCGGAAGAGCTCGGAAAAGCCACATGAAGTCTCAACTGGGCTGAGATCTTCGGCTTCTGCTCCTAGTCGAAGGAGGGTTGCTTGGGGCTGGAACAGTTGGCTGAGGTGGACCGGTGGCTGCAACGGGCTAGCAAGGGCGACGGCGGAACTTCCAGCGGCTTAAATGGCCACAACAAGGCTTTGGTTGAGCTCGGGACAATGAGCATGAGGCGGATGTCAAGCAAGGAGGCAGGATGAGCTTGAACAGGCGAACGGCGACGGGCGGCTTAGGTGTGCAAGCGAGCAGCACCGGCGAGCTAGCGTAGGTCAAACGGCAAGCAGGGAGGGTCGACAGATGGCTGCAGGCTTTTCTCTAGTTTTCTAAGCTCTCAAACACTCTAAAATGAAGAAAGAAAGGTTGAGGAAGAAGAAGAAGGAAGGCTGTTGGCTTCAGGGGGACAATGGCCACCAAAGTCAACCAAAAATATCCAAAGCCCTCAAGTGGTTGCCCCACCATGTCCAACCCTATCCTCAGCCTCTTTTCCATCATCAATCTTTCCCAACAAGCCTTGGTAGAAGCTAAAATGTTGCACCCCCCTTAGACCTACGAATTTTGGATGTTAACCCTCTAATTTGCTTCAATTCCTCTCCAATTGAACCTAAATTGGAGTCCATAAATTCAAACAAGGTGCTCACACTCAAATTCACATTTTTCCTTGTTAATTAAACCAACTTGACGGTCAACGGTGTGCAAAAAAATGATCCTATAATTTTCCCGATCCAAAATACCCTTACTTTGAAATTTCGCCAAAAATCCCGATTTGCAGAAAAAATTTTTGAAGGTGAGTCGACGCTCCCAAAATGAATTGTGACATGACAGAACTTTCAATTTCTGAAATCGGGTTCAAATTCGGGGTTAATTTTAATCTGGTGCGATTTTAGCATGACCTAACCTACCGGGTAGCTTTTAGGAATTTTCAATTGACCCGTAGTCAATTATTTTCGAGCCACATTGTACATCTTCAACATAATGGCGACTCTTGGTTGTCGTGAAAGTCTCGAGATTTTAAATACGAACATAGAGTACGAAAATGACAGAAAAATCGATTTAGTGCTGTTCGACAAAAAATTTGCAATTAGGTAGAATTACCCACACACTAATCACATACCTCTATCGAATTGACCTATCTCCGGTCTTTGATCAATTTTGACGGTGCCGTAATAACCCTTGAAAATTAGCACGGTCAAGCAGTCGATTCTTAGCCGAATTCTTAAATTTATTGCATTTGGATTCCTTAACGACTTCACATGATGGACTAGTTATTTCGTGAGTAGCCAACTCAGAGAAAAGAACTATAAGCGCATCGATGAAAAGCCCTACTTATTCAATTACAAACACAACATGAAATTCAAGATGTCATAATTTTTCCCCTCTTATAAAAATTTCGTCCTCAAAATTTAAATCATTACAAATCTTAAACAAAAAGGTGGGAGTATAGTCGTCTCATTGAATCTTCACTTTCCCAGGTTACTCCTTCTATGTTGTGGTGTTGCCAGACCACTTTAACTAACTGAATCGTCTTGGTACGCAGAATCTATTCCTCTGATCCACAATCTGAACTGGTCTTTCCACGTACTACACCCTTTCATCCACATCTAACTCTTTAAAATTTAGCACGTGGGTCGGGTTAAGTTCATACTTCCTCAATATCGACACATGAAAGGTGTCATGCACTTACGCCAACCTCAGTAGTAATGCAAGACGATACGCTAGAGTCCTTATCCTTTCCAGAATCTCGAAGGGACCTACGTACCTCAGACTCAACTTTCCGTTCTTATCGAAGTGTGAAGTACCCTTCATTGATGACACCTTCAAAAAAACATGCTCACCAACTTGGAATTCAAATGGTCTTCGACGCTTATTAGTGTAGCTTTTCTAGTGGCTTTGAGCAGTTTTTAATCTATCTCTGATAACTATAACTGCATCCACTAATTACTGAACTAACTCTGGGCCTGTGATTTTTTGTTCTCCGACCTCATCCCAACAAACTGGCGTTCTGCACGCTCTGCCATACAACGCTTCGAAATGAGCCATCTGAATGCTCTGCCGATAGCTGTTATTGTAGGCAAACTTGACAAGATGAAGCCATTCCTCCCAGCTTCCTTCAAAATCTAGCACGCAAACTCGCAGCATGTCTTTGAGGGTTTGAATCATCCTCTCAGACTAGCCATCTGTCTGCGGATGATAGGTCATATTGTACTACAGCTTCATTCCTAAAGCGATCTGCAAACTTTTCCAAAAGGCAATTGTAAATCTCGGATCTCTATCTGATGTAATTGTCACCGGCACTTCATGCAGACAAACAATCTGACGCACGTACAATTCTACATACCGGTCCAAGTCAAGTTCCTTTCTTACTGCGATGAAGTGAGCCGACTTCGTCAGTCTGTCAACCACTATCCAAATGTAATCATTACCTCTTTGACTCCTTGATAAGCCTGTCACAAAGTCCATTGTAATGTATTCCCATTTCCATTCGGGAATCTCGAGAGGTTGCAGAAGTCCTCCCGGTTTACAATGATGTGCATTTACTTGCTGACACGTCAAACACTTGGCGACATACCTGGCAATGTTCGCTTTCATATTGGACCACCAATAGTGTTGACGCAGATTTGATACATCTCCGTACTGCCAAGATAAATGCTATAACTGCTACGATGAGCTTCTGATAAGATCTCTTCCTTAAACCCTACATCGTCAAGTACACATAATTGTTCTTAGAATCTTAGTGTTCCATCTTCAGAAACCTGAAAGTCAGCCTTTCTTTTCTTAGTATCCTCTTGCAAAATCTTTTGAACATCCGGGTCTATCAACTGAAGCGTTTTGATCCGTATCTACACTTCCAGCTCAACTTTGAGGGTGGCCATAAGGTTCGCAAGGTGGCCTACCTCAAACTTGAAAACTGAATCTCGAGCTCTCTCGAGTAAAATCCATTCTTTGACTATCATTTGTGCAACTGAAGACTTCCGACTCAACGCATCTGTGACCTTGTTAGCCTTTCCAAGGTGGTATAAAATATCACAATCATAGTCATTCAGAACTTCCATCCAGCAACGCTGTCTTATATTCAACTCCTTCTAAGAGAATAGGTACTTGAGACTTTGATGGTCTGTGAAAATCTGAAATCTTTCTTTACATAAATAATGTCTCCAAATCTTCAGAGCTAAAATAATCACTGCGAGTTCCAAGTCATGTGTCGGGTAGTTTAACTCGTGAGGTCTCAACTGATGAGACGCGTATGCAACAACCCTACCATGTTGCATTAACACACAACCCAGTCCTCTAAATGACATATCATTATAGATCTCGTACCCTCCAAGACCAGATGGAATCGTCAACACAGGTACAATAGTCAGCTTTTGCTTAAGCTCTTGGAAACTACGCTCGCATTTATCTATCCACACAAATTTCTCTTCCTTCTTCAGTAGTCGAGTCAATAGCAACGCTAAAGCTGAAAACCCTTTCACAAACCTTCTGTAATACCCAGTTAAACCTAAGAAACTTCTGATCTTTGTCACGGTAGTTGGTCTTGGCCAGCTGATAACCGCTTCGATCTTGGTCGGGTCCACGGAGATTCCTTTGCCTAAATCACGTGACCTAGGAATGTTACACGAGTCAACCAAAACTCGCACTTACTAAACTTGGCATACAGCTCATGAATCCTCAGAGTTTGAAGCACTATCCTTAAATGCCTCCCGTGCTCCTCAGGACTTCTTGAGTACACCAGGATATCGTCAATGAACACAATCACGAACTAATCCAGATACTCCTTGAACACTCGGTTCATCAAATCTATAAAAGCAGCTGGGGCATTCGTCAAACCAAATGGCATTACAGTGAACTCATAATGACCGTATCGCATACGAAATGCTAACTTCAATATATCCTCCTTTCTAATCCTCAGCTGATGATATCCCGTCCTCAGGTTGATTTTAGAAAATACCGACGCTCCTTGCAACTAATCAAACAAGTTGTTGATCCTCGGCAGTGGATACTTGTTCTTGATCGTCACTTGATTGAGTTGACAATAGTCGATGCACAGGCGCAATGAATCATATTTCTTTTTCACGAACAAAACTGGTGCTCCCCAAGGTGATGCACTGGGACATATGAATCTCTTATCCAACAACTCCCGCATCTGCACCTTCAGTTCTTTCAACTCCGACAACGTCATTCGGTAAGGAGCCTTAGAAATTGACTCTGACCCGGGGGCTAACTCAATCACAAACTTGATCTCCCTCTTTGGCGGCAGACCTGGCAATTCCTTTGGAAACACATCTAGAAATTCTTGGACTACTGTGATGTCCTCAATCTTCAGTTTCTCAACTGTCGTATCCACGACAGTCACCAAGTAACCTTGGCAACCCCCGTCTAACAAATGGGTTGCCTCAAGCAATGAGATTAAGGTAATCGAGGGTCATCCTTGACTCTCAGTAAACTCGAAACTTTCACCCACTAACGAGCTAATTGAATCGCTTTACGATAGCAGTCCATCCTAGTTCGTTGCTTGCTGAACCAATCCATGCCAAATATCACATCAAAATCATACATGGCTAGGACTATCAAATCTATCATCCCCTCCCGCTCACCAATCATTAACATGCAACCAGGACAACTCACTGTAGCTAACACCTTATCCTTTAATGATGTAGATATGCTAACCACTGACTCCAACAACTTAGGAATCAATCCTACTAACTTAACAAATTGCTCAACTATAAATGAATACGTTGCACTAGGGTCAAATAAAGCATAAGCGGGGTGGTCGTTCAGCAAAACTGTACTTGTAATCACATCAGGCGAGTCCTCAACCTAACCTCTAGTGATAGCATACGTCCTTCCTTGAGCTGGAGGCCTGTTCAATCCACCCTGCTATGCATTCGGGGGCGCATATCCTCTAATTAGACCCATCGATGGTGGCGGTGGCAACTGTTGTAGTCCTATTGGTCTTCTAGGATAGTTTCTAGCTATGTGACCATGCTGGCCATACTAGTAACAAGCACCTGACCTAGAATGACATGGGGTTGATCCGTGTCGTCTTTCGCAGAAACAACACACACCATTCTGTCTTGACGCTAACTTTCCTATCCCACCCATCCTGTTGGGCGGGACAGGGTATCTTCCTCCAGTCATAGGTTTCTTCCAAAACCTATTTCCATCCTTATTTGAGCTAAACCTCGATCCAAATGAGGCAGCTTGTTCATTCTGGTCTCTCTCTATTAACTGGGCCTATTCATACAAGTCGTTATAGTCTTTCAAATTGAATGGCACTAGTGGACTCCTCAATTCTAGTTTGAGCCCATCTCTGAACCTTCTAGCTCGATGTACTGAATCCTCGATCAATCTAGGGGCGTACTACGATAATTCAACAAACTTCGCTTCGTACTAATCTACAGTCATCATACCTTAGCGAAGGCACTGGAATTCCGCCATCTTCAGTTTCCTAGCACTATCAAAAAAGTACTTGCCATTGAACACTCCAACGAAGGCGTTTCACTCCAGAATCACGCCTTTTGGGAACACTATTCCTCTGGTGGCCCTCCACCAAGTACTTGTGTTATCCTGTAGTTGATAAACTGCAAGGATGACCTTCTCTTCCTCTGTGCACCTCAGCAGTGCAAAAGCCTTTTCCAAATCCTAGATCCAGAGTGCTGTAGCTTTGGGGTCTCCTGCACTAGTGAACCTTGGCGAGTTCAATTTCAAAAATTGCTCGACAAACTTATGCATCAATCTCTCTCTCGACAACCACGCTCTCATGTGGAACTTCAGTAGGTGCAGCAGCAGGTGCGGCAACGGCTGTGGCAGCAGCAGCATCAGCGGCGGCATTGGTGGCAGTAGTGGCAGCTATGGTCGACAGCAGCGGTAGCTTGATTCTGGGCCTGCTGCCCTACCACATTTCCAAGCGTCTCTAGCGCCTGCATGATCCTATCGAACCTTGGATTACCAGGGGTTGTTACCCCAGCACCAACAGGAGGTGGTGCTATTCTACTAGCGCTAGCCTGAGCCGATGCTCTACCACGACCCCCTCGGGTACCAACCCTAGTCAGCGTCCTACCCTAAGTCGCAGGTCCGATGGTTTTCTTTCTAGGAGTCCTCTGCTCCTGATCACTCATCACACAAGTTATTTACAAAAACCTGCTTTCCAATTCCACACATAATTAGAAGTTGAGCGATCCCCACAAAACAATCTACCAATCAGCTATCAATCACATGCATCAGTACCAAACAAAGGTCATTCCTACTAACTATCCCATGAATCACTACACCTTATCACTCCAATTATCGACCAGCTCTAATATCATTGCGGGCGAGGATGTCATGCCCCGATCCTCGAGTGCGTACCCATCCCTCGGTGGTCGATAAAATTGCGACGTCCTAGGATGTTTCGCCGACCCATTCATTTTATTGCACATGCAGAAGCGAATAAATAAATCCTCTTATAGCAAACGGCATGGGCTAGAAAAGTAGGAAAGCCGATTCACAACCAAAACATGCTTTTATATACACATTGAGTCATATACAAAAGTCTACCAAAAGAGTCATATACAGAGGTCTAGATCAAAAAGGGGCTACGGAGATTCTAAACTCCAGGCTCTCCAGTCCTCAGCTCCAGATCCTCCATGGCACCATCAGAGGTGTCGATATCCAAAGAGTGCCCTCTCTCCCATTCCCTTGTCCCAACGGAAGGCCCGTCAAAACCACCAATAGGACCCTCCTGACTCCCATCGGGCTTATGAAGGTACCATGCTTTAAAACGATGAGGTACGAGGTGGGGTAGACCCTCATCAACCCGTGGATTCCACAAGCTCACGGGTCAGGTCGGTCTCGGAAATTGGGAAATAGGAACGTTGGAAGTCTACCTCCCTCGGAACCCCCATAGCATATATGATGCTGCTTCATCTAAGGACCTGAAAAAAGATGAGCCCACGACGGGGTGAGACAATATTTTAGCAAATTCACCCCCTAAACTCCGACTAGGAAGGAAATACACCTATGGGCGTCCTAACCACATAGCCACACAATCACAGAGACTTACATCATCTCATATCCTTCCTACATATCAGTACAGTTCATATCACAAACATAAATAATATTCATGCTCAAACAATTGGCAAGCCAACACTTTCATCTTAACAACTCAAGGGGTCCTGATTATAGGGCCAAATCGTTATGACACGTCCCATTCCGTGTCACACAATTTGGTCCCATAATCTGGCGCATCAATTTCACTCACCATGCGTTCCAATTGTTAATCACGACCACACACAGGCAAGGCCTACTCGAAGTTCGGCGGTCTACTGGTGTAGCTAGGTATCATCTCACCCCATCGAACATAGCAACGTCATTACGTCAACGGCATTCCATAAAAGAGCATCGGTCTAAAATCTACTGCGACCGGCACCCATTAGTAGGGCATCTCATATAGGGGCACGTCCAGCGCAACAGCTCAGGACGGGTTCTCTTAACCAACACATGACCATTCAATCTCGGACCTGCACATCGTGCATTGCACTCAAATACCTCAATTAAAAATGTGAACCTAGCCTATTTTTTTTATATTAAAAATGCATGGTAAAATAATCGTATGTGGGTACACAGTCGATTTGAACCAGAATAACCAATACCCTTCCTTTTCAAATCCCACTATTTGAATAGTCTTTAAAACCACTTTTGGTGTCAAAACTCGACACCCGATAATTTATGAATAATTACCAAAATTTCCAAATTTTCAATTTAATACTCAAAATTGTAATTTCCACTCAACTTGCACAATTTAACACTCAATTGTAGAAATTAACCACACCATTGCATTCAACACGAAATTTTAGTCAACGACTATCACGGTATTATTTCCGGAAAATATTAATTAATTAAACAAATATCAAAATTAATTAAATAATTCAATTTAAATGCAATAAATAGCAACTTAGGCCGGAAATGCTTAATTAACCGCCCAAACGGGCCGGGAAAAATTCCGAACCTATCTAGATAAATAGTATAGCTTATCTAGCCCTTAATTTATCATATGTAACCACCTAACATACATAATTGAATAATTAAATTACTAATCTAATCTAACTAACCACCTAACTCCTAATTACCCTAAACTAATCACACCTTAGCATCATTAACTCCCTAAGCAGAGTTTAGCAAGTAAACGCACCGGTTTAGCGATCTGATGAGTCCACGATGACGGCAACGCGGAGACAAGCAACAAACAACCTTGCGGCGGAACCGAACAAGGCCCAAAAGAGCTTGAAAAAGCCGCACGAAGTCTCAGCTAGGTTGAGATCTTCGACTTCTGCTCCTGGTCGAAGGAGGGCTACTCGAGGCTGGAATGCTGGCTGAGGTGGATCGTTGGGTGCAGTGGGCAAGCAGGGGTGACGGCGGAACTTCCGGTGCTTGGACGGCCACAACAAGGCTCTGATTGAGCTTAGGACAGCGAGCATGAGGTGGACGTCGAGTGGGGAGGCGAGACAAGCTGGAACAGGCGAACAGCAACCAGCGGCTCGGGCGTGCGAGCGAGCAACACTAGCAAGCTAGCATAGGTCGGAGGGCGAGCAAGGAGGGTCGGCGGATGGCTATGAGCTTTCCTTTGGTTTTCTAAGCCCTTAAACACTCTAAAATGAAGAAAGAAAGGTTGAGGAAGAAGAAGAAGGAAGGCTGTTGGCTTCAAGGGGACAATGGCCACCAAAGTCATCCAAAAATATCCAAAGCCCTCAAGTGGTTGCCCTGCCATGTCTAGCCCTATCGTTAGCCTTTTTTCCTTCATCAATCTTCCCCAACAAGCCTTGGTAGAAGTTGAAATGTTGCACCCCCCTTGGACCTACGAATTTTGGACATTAACCCTCTAATTTGCTTCAATTCCTCTCCAATTGAACCTAAATTGGAGTTCATAAATCCAACCAAGGTGCTCACACTCAAATTCACATTTTTCCTTGTCAATTAAACCAACTTGACGGCCAACAATGCGCTAAAAAATGGTCATCTAATTTTCCTGGTCCAAAGTACCCTTACTTTGAAATTTCGCCAAAAAATCCCGGTCTATAGAAAAATCTTCAGAATGTGAGTCAATGCTCTTAAAATGAATTGTGACATGACAGAACTTTCAATTTCTGAAATTGGGTTCAAATTCGCAGTTAATTTCGACTTAACCTACCGAATAGCTTTTATAAATTTTTGATGCAATCGACCTGTGGTCGATTATTTTCGAGCCACATTGTACATTTTCGACACATTGATGACTCTCGGTAGTCATGAAAATCTTAAAATTTCAAATACGAACACATGATACAAAAATGATAGAAAAATCGATCTAGTGCTGTTCGACGGAAATTTTGCATTTATGTGGTATCACCCACACACTAATCACATACCTCTATTGAATCGAACTATCTCGGATCCCTGATCAATTTTGACCGTGCCGTAATGACCATTGCAGATTAGTACAGTCAAGCAGTCAATTCCTAATCGAATTCTCAAGTGTAATACATTTAGAATCCTGAAGGGCTTCACCTGATAGACTAGTTATCTCGTGAGTGGCCAACTCAAAGTAAAAAATATAGGTGCGTCGATGAAAAGCCCTACTTATTCAATTGAAAAATGAACTTAAAATTCAAGATGTCACACCTACTCTATTTCTACTCTAACTCTTTAAAAATAAAAAAACCATAGAGTTCTCTAAGTTGTTCATGCTCCATGATGTTGAATTTCTACTTATGGCTAGACAATGTTACAGTAGAGCCTAAATGTTGTCATTATTAGCAATTTGATAACTAAAGATAATTGACAAAAGGACGATCTCGATTGTGCAGAGGATCCGACTTGGAATCCAAAAAGAGATCGGGAAATCATGATAATCATTACTATCCTAATTATTTCATGTAAAATGAATAGAAAAATGGTCACTTATGTCGTCTTGAAATAATCGGTCAACAATAAATGGTTTCATCGTCACAATAATTTATGTTCTAAACATTTTTCGTAAACGGTGAAAATATTTTTTATTCATTTATCTTTGCAAGCGATATAGATGGTTATTTATTTCAAGAAAAAAAGTCATTAAAAACACCAAACTTTGCTAGAGTGACAAATTTATCTTAAATTTTTTTTGTAACACAAAATAGCACAAATTTTGACAATTATGATATATTTATCCCAAACTTTTTTTGTGATGCAAAATATCATAAACTTATATCTGCATCACACATTTACGTCAAATTATAAAGTATTTTCGTCTTTTACTTTTTAACTTTTTTTTTCTTTTTAAAAGAAAAAGGAAAAAGAGAAAAATGAAAAAATAAGATGAAAATGCCCTTGGCCATAAAGTTGGTGGTAAATGTGTTATGATTGGCAAAATTTGGAGGATTTTGTATCACAAAAAAGAAATTGAGGTAAATTTGCCATTTTGGTAAAGTTTGATGGTTTTTATGGTTTTTTTCCTTTTTTTTATAGAAAGTATTCTTTTAAAATGATTGGTTTTCCGTTAAATAAAATGAACTACCCACCAACTTCTTTCTTTCCGCGCTCTGCTGCTTTCGTCACTCTGCTGGGAGCTGGGTTGATCTTCTTCCATCTGCCTTTGCCTTCTTCGCCAAGGTATCCGTCTCTGCGCTTCCATACCACTCGTTTCCCTGATCAGGTCTCTCTCTCTCTCTGGTTTTTCTAGTTCTGCTTTGCAATTTTGCAATCTTGTTCCGAGGCTCACGATCGCCGGTGGTGGCCGGCGCCGTTTCGCCGTTGGATTCCGTCGGTTGAGTTCGAGTTAATTGGCCTCGTATCGTTTGTGCTCTTCTAGGGGGATTGCAACTTGGTTGTTGGCTTTTTTCGCCTTTCGAGGTTGAAGGCGTGAGGATTTACTCTGTTTTTTTTTTTTTTTTACCTCGAAGCTCGCAGAAACAGTGTGTCTGGGAGCTTGTTGATGTGTTTTTGTCAACAGTTGACTGAAGTTGAGGTTGAGTTGTAGAATTTGAGCTGGAACTATCTGAGGTTAGAATTCCAGGTGCCGGCTAGATACTGCGTGTTAGATTAGGAAGCTGAGACTACGGATCATTGAATCGTCCAAGACGTAAATCAGAGTCCTGATAGGATATTTCTTGTAATTATTTTAATACTTCTCCGGCGGGTTAGTGATTGTCGAGCTGGAAGCAGTCAATAGAATGTTTTTTGGCCTTGCGGAAGAGTAGTTTTCCTTGGTTTTTTTTTTTGCATTGTTGGATTTGGGTCAGACTCACAATTTTCCATCATCGATGACTTAATTGGCCTATGTGTGCAGATTTGGTGTTGAGAACGAGAGTGTGGAGATATGGTGGTGAATGAGAGGGAAACGATTTATTTTGAACAAGGATGGGAGTTTATGCAAAAGGGTATACTGAAGCTCAAGAATATCCTTGAAGGGCTACCTGAGACTCAGTTCAGCTCGGAAGAATACATGATGCTCTACACGTCAGCCTCACTTCTGCGTTTGTGACTTCAGGAGTTGTGTGATACTTAGAATTGTTATCCTAATGTCTTGATTGGTTTGCTAATAGTCGGTTTCTTTTCTCTTCAATCCTCCTGGCAGTACTATTTACAATATGTGTGCTCAAAAGCCTCCGCATAATTACTCCCAGCAACTGTATGACAAATTTAGAGAATCTTTTGAAGAGTATACCATGTTAGCGGTGAGGAAGATTTACTGCCCTCGACTCCCTTTTCCTGTTATATCGGTTGATTGTTTTCCCTCGAGTTTACTTCATTAGCTTTGCATGTCTTGAAAACTCGAAGTTATGGAATTAAAGAAGTTATATCTGGTGTTGTCGTTGGAGTGACACTCTTGTATATGCCATTGACTTTCTCAATTGCTGGTTCCTTTTTCTTTTACTTGCATTGCCCAAGTATCAGTTTTGTATAGTAAATATGTGTCTTCATTTCAAAATTCATGACAATGTTCTTCAATTCTTTGGAAATTTTCAAGGCTGATTTTCCTCATTATAGCCTATTACTTCTCTTTATTCATTGAAGATTTTATTTTATGATTGTTTTTGTGAATTTTTAGAAAAGACAGTAATTTCAAGATAGAAGAACTGTGGCAATTGGTGAAAGCTTGAGTCATTTTGGAAAATAGATAGTATCAACCAATCGAGATTACATAAGGTGAATTAACAATGAGTCGGCTGTCAGAAGAAGTCCGGTGACAAGGTTTCTCAAAGAATAAATAGGTCCAAAAGAACAGCAGAAAAACCAAGAAAATTAATAGGTGAAAAAATTTTCCGCGAAGGAGTCTAGTAAATCTCTAGAGAGTCAATTTCTTTATCAGGGCAAAGAGTCATTAATTGCTGCGACTTAGATGTAATCTGGGGGGAGATAACTCATCATTCAGCTCTACTTCCAAGCTAATGTACTACGCCAAACTTATGGCCGGTTAAGTTGATGGTCAGACAAAGTGAAATGAAGAGAAAAGAAAAATGGTTGAAGTTTGCTGTTTTGTTAAGCTTTCTCCAATAGTTAGATGTTAATATGCTTTGTTTACAACTCTGCATGGTTATTCTTGTTTTCATAGTCAGTCAAATCCTCCAGAGTTTTGTTGCTTCTGATTTGTATCCCACATGATTCTATGGTTGGCCATTTACCATTTTGTACTTTGGCATGTTAGGAGAATTCTTTCCCCGTCCTCCTTCTTCTCGCTTTTTCCTTCTCCTCTTCTCTAAACATGAGAGCAACTTGCGTCAATTTTATAAACAAGAATGTTGTTATTTATTTATTTTTTTTTTTTTTGGGGGAGGGGGGAGGGAGGGGAGAGGGATATTTATTGCATTTTCTTTGCGTGGGGAGGGATGGTCTGATTATTAATTATCTTACGATTATGAATCTGGGAATGCAGAGTTGCTTTTTTCCACTATTTAGCTTATTGGTTATGTCTAGTTCTTTCATTTATGTGGCTGCTGTCATTTTATTTTTTTATTATCCTCAGCCGTTAAAAAACCTGCTTCTGCTTACAATTTAGGTATTGCCATCTTTAAGAGAGAAGCATGACGAGTTTATGTTGAGAGAGCTTGTCAAAAGGTGGGGGAATCATAAGGTTATGGTCAGATGGCTTTCTCGTTTCTTCTATTATCTAGATCGCTACTTCATTGCAAGGAGATCACTGCCACCCCTTAATGAAGTTGGCCTGACCTGCTTCCGTGAACTGGTATGAATTCCAGGCAACCTTTTGATTTGCTGTTCTCTTTATTTATTTATTTATTTTTGCAGGATTTAGCTTAGATTGCATCCTAGGATAGTTGTGGCCTTTAGACAGTTCATAATTGATTTTTTGGTTGACTCTGATATAGTCATTTTCAGTTTCCTCCATAGATGCCACACTAAAATTTGACTATTGTACATTGTTTGCTGTTTTAAAGGTATATCAAGAGTTAAAGGTCAAAGTAAGTGATGCCGTGATCTCATTGGTATGTTTGTGTCCAATTTACTACTGTCCCGTGCTGTCTTCAACGTTCATGTTGAATTTACCAACGGAAAATTGTTTACATTAGATTGATAAAGAACGTGAAGGCGAGCAAATTGATCGAGCTTTATTGAAGAATATACTGGATATATTCCTGGAGATTGGCATGGGACAAATGGATTATTATGAAAATGATTTTGAAGCAGCTTTGCTGAAAGATAGTGCTGCTTATTATTCCCGTAAAGCTTCAAGTTGGATTTCAGAGGACTTCTGTCCTGATTATTTGTTGAAGGTGAATAAGAATTTATTTTCTTGATGATGATGATGATGATATTTCATAAGGTTTGATGTTTGATATTGGGATGCCCAGGCAGAGGAGTGCTTAAAACAAGTGAAAGATAGGATTCCTCATTACTTGCATTCTAGCAGTGAACCCAAGCTACTAGAGGTTTGTCCCTTTACTCGTGTTAATTCTGGCTTTTATGGTTAGTCTGGTGGAACAACTTGTGCAATTGACTATGAGTATAGTTCATATCTGTGATTCTTGCTTAGATTTTGAATATTCCGAGATCTGGATAGAATTTGTTCCATTCACTTTTTATTTTTTCTATTGTAATCTTTTTTCTCTTTCTTCAGAAAGTTCAACATGAATTGTGGTCTGTATATGCAAGCCAACTATTTGAAAAAGAGCATTCAGGATATCATGCATTACTCACAGGTGATAAGGTATTCTGGCTCTGCTTGTCTTTTTATGAACATCCAGTCCTAAATATTTCATAGGGTGTTTACCTACCAAGTTTTCTGATGCTGTTTAGGTTGAAAATTTGTCGAGGATGGTCAGGGTTTTCTCGAAAGTACCAATATTCTTGGATCCACTCGCTAACATATTCAAGCAGGTCTGTTTTCTGTCATCCATATTGCATCTACATTAAGTTACACTTGTCTCTGTCATCCTTTACCTTGTTTTTCATACCTTATATGTCAGCATGTCACTGACGAGGGCAATGCCTTGGTCAAAGAAGCAGAAGATGAAGCTGACAGCAGGAAGGTTGATTCTCAAGTTATCAGTCCATGGCTTTGACTATTTCTTATGAATTTACAGAATTTTCTCTAGTTCATTCAAATGAGCAAAGTCTCCTTCCATTCTTCTGTATAGTTTGATCATCGTCAGATACTGAATTTGCATGCTTTACTCATCAGTTTCTGCTCTCTTGTCTCAAAATGATTCTGCGTCCTTCAGTGGTGTCTTGATGAACCAGAATTAAATGTGTAAACAGTGGGAGACTCAATTGGATTAACTCAGCAAAAGAAAACAAACTAAGAATTTGGGCTGTTTTGGAGTAAAATCTGATGTCATTCATTGATGTAGCCTTGTAGATCAAACAAGCTATGCATATAGTGATTAAAACCATAAGATCACCATCGACCCTTAGTGAAAATGGAATATTTTGATTTTCCATGGCTATCTAGGATACCCTTTCTGGTCGGACTATTGTCCTTCTTACAGAATAGAGACCTAGGATTCTAGTAAGTTTCGTGTTTTTTTACTTAAAGCGGGCTGCTAGCTACTTGGAGCAGGATTAGCGTCAGGCAGTTGGTTAATCCCCTATGCTAATTGCGATATAGTTTAGTTGAATTTGTTGCTGAGTTTGATCACTGTTTCGGGAAAAAGTTCTCCTTCATTCAAAAAGATGGAAATTGATCTTCAAATAAAAAGATTGACCTACCGAAAGAAATGCAGCTTGCCATGAGAGGCTAGTCAAGCATAGTCCCAAAAGGAAATCTAGAAGGATAAGTTTTGCGGGGAAAGCACACGCGTGTGCGCATGCATGTCTGCGTGTGTGTTTGTGGGTGAGTGACAACTTCATTTTGGAGGAGAATAACCCAAAGATTAGGAGCCAATATGGTATGTTGTTCAGAAAGATGTATATCACACTAGTGACCACTAGATATGCCATACATATTCCAAGTATACATGTTAGCATAGATAGCTGACGCGTATACGCTGTTATGTTATTGTTTTAACAGTGGGGCCTATGTGAACTACGATCTGAAGTAGTTATTCAATCATTCAATTATGATTGCAATTGCCATACTGTCTACCAGGAGAACTGGCTTATTGCCTACTCATGCCTGTACTGCTATTATGTATAGTAATGAACCACTGTTGATGAAACATTCGACAGGATTTTCAAAAGGTCAACATGTACAGTTGTAGTCTTCTCTTGAACAATATCGTAAGGAGTTTATTGAAGCTCTAGCTATCCATTAGTTTGAATTATATGGTGCAATTTTTGCTTTGGAAATTTTCCTACGATGCTTTCTTGCTTTAGGTTTTCATAAATGAATTTACTCTTCGACAAGTTACCTTTTGTGTGTTATTTTATTTTCCACCAATCTGAATCCAACTCAACTTTTGGGACTCGTCATCCTTTTCACTCTGTAGTTATAATGTGTGCTCCGCACATCTATCAAAAGTATGTGTCCCTTTGTTTTGACCTGTAACATTTTATGAAGCAAGCAATTAGTCCCTTCATTCCTTTTCACAGGCCAATAAGAAGGATGTAGGCTTGCAGCAACAGTTAATGCAATCTATCTGCTACTTCTCCTCCATAAGTAGATAAAATTTTGTTGGTCTGTTTAGGATCATTGATTCAGCTCATTGTTGGCAGGTTTTTGTGAGGAAATTGATTGAGCTGCATGACAAGTATGTGGCATATGTGAATGGACGTTTCCAGAACCACATCCTTCTCCATAAGGTTCACATCTTGTGAAGTGATTTCAAAAAGCTACATGAGATATATACTCATTTGGATGTTCCTCTTGACAGGCATTTAAGGAGGCTTTTGAGGCCCTTTGCAACAAGGGTGTTGGCGGAAGCTCAATTGCAGAGCTATTGGCTACTTTTTGTGATGATATACTTAAGAAGGGAAGTAGTGAAAAAATGGGCGATGAAGCCACTGAAGAAATGCTTGGGAAGGTCTCTTGTTTGGACATTAATTTTTGTAATGTAGTCTAGCATCAATTTTTAAGTATCACAGGTGGTTATTGTACCTTTTGCAGGTAGTAGAGCTGCTCTCATATATCAGTGACAAGGATCTTTTTTCTGAGTTCTATAGGTAAGATTTTTGGTATTGAAGGTTCATTCACGGTTGCATAGCCTACTGATAATACTGTTGAGTATAAATTCAACAAAATCTTTTATGTCACAGTATCCACCATAATACTGTATAAAAGATAGCTCATGATATATTGAAATTAGGCTTACTAGTTTTCTACCTAATTATTTAGATACATCAGAACTAGTTCTATCAGTTTCTTGAATACTTCAATATCATAGGATACTAGACCCTTGAGTAATGGGTGCAGATTTACTGAGGGAACTGTGCTAGTCTTTATGCCAATGATCTTCAAGATGAAGAACCTATATTCTCAAGATTGATTAACATTTCTCTTCTGTACTCTATAGTAAAAGAAAAATGAGATCATTTCCATAATCAATTTACAGTGACTCTGAGAATATATATCAAGCATGTTAATCATGTCTGCAAATAAAATCTCCATGCATTAGAATATGAAACTTAGCCATATCAATTTTTGGAAACAAATGCCTCATCCACTTCTGTTTATGTGTATCCATTTTATATTCCATTGTGGTTGTCATCCATTATAATCGAGGCTTGATGATGCCATCAAATTGCTTACTAATAATCATCAAAACTGGCAGGAAGAAGCTTGCCAGACGACTTCTCTTTGATAAGAGCGCCAATGATGACCATGAGAGAAGTATGCTGATGAAATTAAAGCAGCAATGCGGTGGTCAGTTCACATCAAAGATGGAAGTGATGGTTGGTGTTCCTAGATTTCCTTCTTAAGAACTAGTTTCACCTGCAGCAATACGTCCCTAATTCACTTCTCTGTGTTCCAGGTTACAGATTTGATGTTAGCAAAGGAAAACCAAACTAGTTTTGAAGAGTATCTCAGTAATAATCCAAATGCAAATCCTGGCATTGACTTGACAGTCACAGTTCTGACTACTGGTTTTTGGCCGAGTTACAAGTCCTTCAATTTGAACCTTCCCACAGAAATGGTACTAGCAGAATTTTGCCAAGACGTAAAATTTGAAGTTTTATTTGATGTTCATAGGCAATTTCTGATAGTTGAAATAGATTTCTTCACTATGATTTAAAAGTTATTGTTAATTTCTGGTTGTTCCAGGTAAAGTGTGTCAAAGCTTTCAGGGAATTCTACCAGACCAAAACAAAGCATCGAAGTTTAACATGGATTTATTCATTAGGGACTTGTAACATTATTGGTAATTTTGAGCCAAGATCCACAGAGTTGATAGTGACAACATCTCAGGTAATATTTTGAACTTTTTGTTGTTATCAATTTTGACTTCTGGTAGACTTTGGGATTAGTTATTTCTTGCTATGCATTTTTTCACTCGACAACTTTTTATCCCCTCTGTTGCTTTGTAGGCCTCAGCTCTGTTGTTATTCAACTCTTCTGATAGACTGAGTTACTCAGAGATAATGACCCAGTTGAATTTGACTGATGATGATGTTGTGAGGCTTCTCCACTCCTTATCAAGTGCCAAGTACCAGATCCTTAACAAAGAACCAAACACAAAGAGCATTGCTCCTACTGATCACTTTGAGTTCAACTCCAAGTTCACTGGCAAAATGCAGAGGATCAAGGTATGACTGACTGTTTTTAGATTGTCCTGAATTGTCTGACCTTGTCTTTCTACATCAACCTTTAATTTCAATCCTGTTTTAGTTTATTCTCCCCTAATTTATCAGTGCAATCTTGTTTAAATATTTCCGACATGCAGATTCCTCTTCCGCCTATGGATGAGAAGAAGAAAGTGATAGGAGATGTTGATAAGGATCGGAGATACGCAATCGATGCCTCAATTGTGCGTATCATGAAGAGTCGAAAAGTTTTGGATCATCAGCAGCTGGTCATGGAGTGTGTCGAGCAGTTGGGTCCCATGTTTAAGGTTTTTACTAGACACCGTGTCGACCCATTGCCTTCTTCCTGGTTCTGTCAGTTTTTATTGACTGATTTTGTTTTACTGCAGCCTGATCTCAAGGCAATCAAGAAAAGGATTGAGGACTTGATCAGTCGAGACTATTTGGAGAGAGGCAAAGACAACCCCAATTTGCTCAGATATCTGGCATGACATTTTCTGGATGATCGTCCAGATTGAGTGACTTCTCTTACAATGGGGTGGGAACAAGTTTGAGATCCCGTTGGTGGCGGCGCCAAAAACAGTGTAATCGCGTCTCTCCTCTGTGCTGGGAAGTTAAGACCTCAGAATGCTTGTACATTTTGTCTACACAACCAAGCGGGAGTAGCTAGAGTTTGTGTTTTTGCCATGTTGGTGAAAACTTTGAAAATTTTGAAGGGATGAGTATATGACAAGTGCTAAAAATTTTCGAGAAAGTATCATTAAGTTATAAAATTTTGAAAAGTGCAATCAAGCCAAACTTATCTAAGTGGTGTGTTCAATCAAGTCCCTCTGTCAATTACGTGCAATTTGAGAGGAAATTGTCCAACAAGTCATAAGTTTATTGTGTAAATGTTAGTCATGATTTTTTCAGTATAGTTCTAAACCTTCCTAGGAAATTCAAATATTGTTCTTTTGGTCAATTTTGGACAGAAAAACTACGTCACGTTGGTAATTTCGATGAAAATTGATCAAAAGGACTACATTAGAATTCTATGTAAAGCTTAGTTTATAAATTGACAAAATTGAAAAGTTCAGATTGAATTGACACTTGAGTAATAGGCTGAGGGCTGATTGACATCAATGTGGCAATTTTTATTATATTTTGTAGAGAAGCGCTAACGTGACATATTCTTCCTTAGTCCGAAGGCTTTTTTTTTTTTTTTTTTTTTTTAATGCTTCTCTTGAGCTCTTCCATGACTGCGAGCTTGGAGCTCGGCAAGTGGGGGTGGTATCTTCTCAAGCTCGAAGCTCACAGCAGCCGCGAGCTTCAAGCTCAAACGGCGGTCCTAGCTCTCGAGCTCACAAGGCCCAATATCCAGATGATGGGGTCAGCGATATTATTGTAAGGACAAAGATGATCAGTCAATTTATTTCGAGGACTGATTGAGCTAGAACGACTAATTTAATCGTAACAATAAGCACAATTGATCAAAATTCTCATGATTCTAATTTAGTCTTGCCATCAACCTTAAGCTACCAACTAGCCTTGTCATTGTACAAATGTAAGAAAAGAAGTGTCTAAATTGCTTATTCAAGAGATTTGTCTGAGCTTCCGTACCATAAGCATTTTCAAGCTTGACAGTGTCCTTGAACCAAAGAGTGGCTCCCACACATAATGATATTAAACATTTTCATATAATCAAGTAGAAGTGAACAAAATGAACCGACTAGATCGAGAATTGCCAGTCCGATGCTTAGTTCGTTAAAATTGGAATTGCCCTAACATTGGAATTGGTGATATTGGTTTGGTACCCAATTCTAGGGATAGAAGCGAGGACTGGACTGGTTATTTTTTAAAGTTTTAAATTTTAACTCTTAATTATTAGGAATTTTCTCAATGATGTTGAATGCAAATATCTAGAAAAAAAAACTAAGAAAGGCATGATTTGGTTGGAATATAGCTTAGCCACAGCTCCTCTTACCTCTTACGATCTTTGTGCCCATTTAGTGTGGGACTCTTAGGGCCTATTTGGTAACCATCTCAATAGTGCCAAATTCTGATTTTTTATTCCTAGGAGTAGTTTTGGAATAGAATCATATTTGGTAAAATTTTTGTTCCTGGGAACAAATTTCTATTTTTTTGTTCTCAGAAGTAGATTTAGAACAGAATCAAGAATTTAAAAAAAAAAAAAAAGTTGATTCTTATTCCCAGGAACAAATCTATGAATCAAACCCATATTCTCTTCTTCTTCTTCATCTACTGCCACTGCCGCGGTTGCCGTCAGCCACCTCCTGCCTATGATATCCTGATTTTCATGTTCTGTTTTCGATTGAATAAGTTGGATTTTTCATTAACGCACCTATAATTATTTTCCCTGAACTGATCACTCACGTGATAACTAGTCTATCAGGTGAAACTGTTAAGGAATCTAAACGCAATAGACTTGAGAATTCGATTAGGAATCGACTGCTCCACCGTGCTAAATTGCAAAGGTCATTACGGCATAGTTAAAAATCGATCAGAGATCAGAAAAAACAGAGGTATGTTATTAGTGTATGGACGATTCCACCTGATTGCAAAATTTCTGTCGAACGGCATTAGAACGATTTTTTCTGTTGTTTTTATACCCCGTGTTCGTATTTGAAATCTCAATATTTTCACAATAATCGAGAGTCACCAAAGTATCAAAAATGTATATTGTGGCTCGAAAATAATCGACCACAAGTCAATTGCACTAAAAATTCCTAAAAGTTATCCAGTAGGTTAGGTCACGCTAAAATCGCGCCAGATTGAAATTAACCACGAAATTCAACCTGATTTTGGAAATTAAAGTTCTTCCATGTCACAATTCATTTTAAGAACGTCGACTCATCTCCGAAGATTTTTCGGCAAATTGGGATTTTCGGCGAAATTTCAAAGTAAGGGTATTTTGGACCGGGAAAATCATAATGTTGTTCTTGGTCGCATTTTTGGGATTTAAGTTGGTTTAATTGATGAGGAAAAATGTTGAATTTGATGATGGCATATTGGCTGAATTTTTGGGGATCAAATTGAGCTCAATTGGAGAAGTCTTGAAGGGGAATTGATGGAATTAGAAGGGAAAGTGCCCAAAATTCATAGGTCCTTGGGGGGTACAACATTTGGACCACTTAGTTGGCTTGCTAGGAAAGATTGAGGGCTGCAATTTGGCCTTGGATGATAGCCAAGGGTGGTGGGGCTTTGCAATGAGTGAAAGAGGATAGAAGTGGAGACTTTTGAGGCAAATGGGACCCCCTCTATCTTCAGCAGCTTCTTCTCCTTCATTGAACCACATTTAGCCATTTTTGAAGATTTCTAGAGCTTGAGAAAACCAGAGGAAACTGAAGAAAGCCCTTCTAGCCAGTCGACCACAGCCGAAGCCCCCTGCCGCTGTCGCAAGCTCATCACGCTACTGCGAGCCTGTCGTGCGTCATTCCACTCGCCCACACCTTCTGTCACACCTAGCTGCTATCCCGTGCCACCTGGTCATTGTCGAAGCTCGGCCGAAGCCCATCGTCGCTGTCCAATCGCTGGAACCGCCATAGTAGCCCACCGTCGACCACAGCAACCTCCGCCAACCATCGCGAGCCTTTTCAGCCGCTGGTTCCAGCACTTTCGGCCCAAGGATAGAGTCGAAAGCCAACAAGGATCATTGGGCTTCGAGGCCCATTTCTAGGCCCATCCAGTCTCCGCTTGGTGTCACCGCAAGCTTGTTTGTCGCTCGCCTCTGTGTCACCGTCATCGTGGACTCACTAGATCGCTAAACCAGTAAGTTTACTTGCTAAACTCTACTTATGGAGTTAATGATGCTTAGGGGATGATTAGTTTAGGCTAAGTATGGTTTATGTGGTTAGTTAGATTAGATTAGTGATTTAATTATTCAATTGTACACGTTAGGTGGTTAGAATAGAGTAATTAGAAACTAGATAGATTCGAAAATTTTATGGCCTCGTTTAGGTGGTCAATTTAGCATTTCCGGCCTAAGTTGGTAGTTTTGGTAATTAATTACATTTATTTAATCATCTTTTGTATTTATTTAATTATTTAATATTTTCCAGAAATTATACCGAGATAGTCGGTGATCAGAATTTCGTGTTGATTGCAATGGTATGCTTAGTTTATGCAATTGAATACTAAATTGTGCAAATTGAGTGGAAATTGTGATTTTGGATATTTATTCCAAAATTGTGAAATTTTGATATTTAATTAGAAAAATCCCGGGTGTCGGGTTTTGACACCGAAAATGGTTTTAAGTATTGTATTGAAACGTGGGATTTTAAAAGTGTGGATGTCAATTTTTCTGGTTAAAATTGATCATGTACCCACACACGATTATTTTTATCGGATGTTTTTAACACGAAGAAATTAGGCCAAATTCATTATTTTTAATTGAGGAATTCATGTGCAAAGCACGATATCCTTGGTCGAGATTGATTGATCGCGTGATGGTTAAGTGAGCCATGAGCTATGTCAGTTTGTGAGAGCAATGATCTATGTCAGCTTGTGTGAGCAATATCGTATGTCAACTTGTGTGAACAATGATTTATGTCAACTTATGTGAATAATGATCTATATCAGCTTGTGTGAGCAATAGTGTATCTCAGCTTGTGCGAGTAACAATTTACATCAGCTTGTGTGAGCAGTAATCCCTAGCTATGCCGGAGGACTGATGTGCATCGGTAGTTCATGCTTGTGCGAGCAATAATTAAATTGGATCACGTGATTGATTTAATGGATGAATTGATTGATTGAATTGAATGGATTGTATTGATGGGTTGAGTATATAAATTGTATTGACATGTAGGAAGGAATTGAGGCGAGGTAAGTCCTCTATCTTGTGTGCTTAGACTACTCTAGGTGTATTTCATTTCCTAATCGAAGTTTAGGGGGTGAACTTGCTGAGACATTGTCTTACCCCGTCGTGGGCTTAACTTTTCAGGTCCTTAGATGACGGTTCCTCCGGAACGTTTTGGTTAGCCTAAGAGGGTCATCGAGCAGGTTACTGATATCCCTGTTTCCGGGGGCCACGGAGTTTGGGTCTATGAACTTGTGAGGACCACCATCTAGGTCGATGAAGGCCTACCTTAGAGGGTACCCTATTAATTCAAGGCGTGGTATCGTTGCGAGGTCAATGGATATAGAATGGGTCCCTGCAAGATTTTGAGGCCCCAGCTTCAATGATAGACGTCGCTTATGACGAGGGTACATCTAACCCTCCTAATGGTGTTGTGGTGGATCCCAATCCCTAGGAGACCTCAGAGATTTCAGTTGGGGATTCCTATGCTTAGTTGGCTTGTTGACCTCTCCCTTTTGTAGTAGGCTTGTGGTTGTTGATTATTGTATATAAATCAGGGTGTTTTATGAAAGTGTTTTGGTTGTGAAATTATTTCCTACTTTTCTATCCCGTATTAGTTGCTGTTAGGGGTAATCGTTCATTTTCGCATGTGCATTAAAATGAATGAGTCAGCGACGCATCCTGGGACGTTGCAATTTTATCAACCACCGAGGGATGGTCACGCACTCGAGGATCGGGACATGACACCGCCGCCCACCGCTGCCTGTCGCCGGCAACCGGTTTGGCGAGCTCGCCGGAGGCAAGCCCAACCACCTACGAGGCTTACCCTCGCCAGATCTAGTGAGGCCAAGCCTCGCCGGTGGCCAAGCAAGCCTTGCCAACCCCGGCGAGCCCTGCCTGGCCACCGACGAGGCTCGGCCAATGAGGAAAGGCCTCGCCGAAGGCCGGTGACGCTCCAATGAGGTCGCTGGCCACTTAAAGAAGAATAAGAGAGAGAAAAGAAAAAAAGAAAAGAAAAAAAGGAAAATAGTAAAAAAAAAATTATTGAAAAATTAAAAGAAAATGATTTGGAGTAGAAATTTTGAGCACGATATCAAACGCAATTCTATTCCGAAATCAGAAATTTTGAACAGTTACCAAATAGCTTGAAATGTTTAGAAATTATTCCTGAGAACAAAATAAAAAAAAAAAAAAAAATCATTTATGACCAGAAATTGTTCCCAAGAACAAAATCGTTACCAAACGTAACCTTAATGTCTAGCTTATTTTCCTTGTGGCGTCCAGCCTTTTATGTGAATGCCAAGAGTCCCACATTGAATGTTCACGTAGAAATTTTAAGCGGGGTTGTGAAAAAAAGCTAACCCACGCTCCAACTAAAGCATACATTTTTGGAAGTTTTGATTAAAACTAAGTATATGGTATTTGTCAAGTGTGTAACTTCCGAGCGGTTTTCTCCCTTCCTTGAACAAATTTACTTACCTGCTCATAATTTCTATAGTTATGCTATGCTTAACTATTGTTTTGCAGATTAAAATAAACTTAGTGTTTAAATTGCATGAAAGCTTTGTCACCATAATAAAGAGAGAGAGAGAGAGAGAGAGAGAGAGAGAGAGAAAGATTGTTAAGAAAACTCCTACCAGATTTTGAAGTTGGCAAAACTTTTTGGTTCTAATGCTTATGTTAGAACAGATTTAGAACATATATTTGAGCAACTATCGAGAATCTTTGGCAAAGTTTATTCAATTCCAGAAACATATATACATAATCCCACTCTCATGAGTCCAAAATGTGTTGAGACTAGAACCACGAAAAGTCTAGAACTAGACTTATCAAGGTTACAACACAGATCCAGAATAAGACTAATTTAGAAGCTAATCAACAACAACTAGTGATATCAACATATTGATTGAGTCGATCACAAATTGACAAAATCAATCCTGAAGATAAGTTCCAAATGAAGAAGCCTCAATTATGGAAATCAAGATTCTATTTGTAGGAGTGACTAGAATTAAGTAGAAATTCCATCCTTATCTTCAACGGCCACAAGATCTCTTTAAATCATTATGTCCAATAGGTAGATTAGAAGAACATCCTTTGATGATTGGCTAATGGTTAGTTCAGCATGGAGGAGTATTTAGTGAGGCCAATTGGTCAAGAAGAAAAGGACGTGAATTGAAAATTCCAAAGTTTGAAGCTATTCTCAGTTACTTGTCTTTTTCTGTGAGCTTTACAAATTGTCATCAAGAGAGAGAAAAATACAAAAAGAGTGACTTAGTGATATGATGTGATCTACCATTAAGTATTTGCACTCATAGTTATAATCTCTTATTGATCCTATAGTAGAATCCATCTAACTAGTAAGCTGTTGGCATGAGAGAGTGGACGTAAACTTAATCTAAACTAAATCATTATAAATTTTGTGTGCAATATTATCTTCCCTTAATCCATTTTTGTGAAATAGACAACCTATTGGCTGTCTATTGCACAAAAATGTTATCTTAGAAGATCGGTGACTTACTTAACAAACTCTAATCCTTATTCAAATTTTACTAACAACCTATTTTATTACGTATTTATTTGTCAAAATTTTATTTAAACACTTATTAACCCCTTTATAGGTATTCCTACTATCAATCAGTTTATCACTAGTTCCATTTGATCAAATTGCTTAGGAATCAAGATGTTTTGATTCCTAGTCCTAGAAAAAGGGAACCGTTCCTACTAGTCCAGTTTCAAATTCCCTGACGGGACCAAGGAACTAGGAACCAATCACCCTTATATTCGGAAACTATATTAAATGTATACCAAAAGTTTAAAGATCACATTGCATATTTAGATTAAATTCAAAAAATGTATTGAACAAATGAAAAATTCAAAGACTATATTGCACATTAAACCAAAGTTGAATGACTATTTGTGTCATTTTCCTTTTTTGTTTTCTTTTTCTTTTTCTTTTTCTTTTTCTTTTTCTTTTTCTTTTTCTTTTTTTTTTTCATTGTAAACAAATACACTCAACTGATTTGTTTGTTTTGAAGCAAAGCACTTGAAATATTCCCCAAAAAATTTCCACCTCTCCCTCTCTCTCTCTCACGTTTTATGATTGAGTTGCAATTGAACATGAAACTGCTTGCTGCGTGTATGTTGTTTCCCAAGAACTCATTTAATATGGAAAATTCAATAATAAAAAAATTCTGCAAAATTTACAAGTCGAGATTTGTAATTTTAATTTATTAAGGACTCATTTACATTTTATCTCGCATAAGTATATATTCTAATTTACCGTTGACAAATTCCCAACTGCCTCTCTGAAACTAAATTCTGGTCCCAACATTGATACCTTTCGACCCTTTTTGAATTATGAGATTCGAGATGCAAACGCAACCACGAGTATGGAAGAATTTTCCCTTGCGTGGTAAAGTAACTGAAATTTTATGTCGCAAGTCGCCATTTTAGATCAGCATCCTTTTAGGTGGTAGAAAGCATTTTCAAGTGATTTAATATTTTGATCAAGGTAAACATAGACTTCTCTAAGCCGTCCACGCCCCCACGAAGTGTCACTAGTTACGGCGAGATGATGTTACAACACAGCCCAAATGTTGCCATTATTAGCAACTTGATAACCAACGATAGTTGATAAAAGGACAGACTAAGATTGTATGGGAGGGTCAGACCCAAAATCCGACAAGAGAGATCGGGATTTCATAATCATTAGTAGTACCCCTATCATTTCACATATAATGAATAATTTGAAAAATAATTTCTAAAAAAGTAATCATTCTCATCATCTTGAATCAATCAGGTTAAATATTTTCATCATCACAAAAATTTATATTTTAAAAATTTTCGTGAACAGTAAAAATATTTTCCGTTCATTAACTTTTTTTTTTTAAACAATATAAAATATTATTTCTTATGAAAAATATTTCTTAAAATGTTCATTTTCCGTTGGATAAAATAAACTAAGGGCGCGTTTGGTAATAATTCTATTTCGAAGAATAATTTTTTATCAGAAATGATTTTTTCTGATTCTGTTTTCGGAAATAATTTCTAATTAGTTGGTTTTTTTTTTTTTACATTAGCAACCTTTCACTCACTCGACCGTTGTCCTAGTGAGTGTAAGTTCTTGGTGCCAAGTTTTTGTTGTATAGCATTCATGTTGCTTTTAGCTCAAGTCAATATATATCTCTTAAACCACCTGGGATTTTTGTCAGGTGACCACCCTTCCAACATGGAAGGGAGGGGAAGGAGTTCAAACCCCCATCTTCTTATGGAGGAATGGGGTGGGGACGCGCAAGTTTCAAGAGTGGGTTTCGACGCTCACGCCCTGCAAGAGGCAGGGCAAAAGTTTGAGAGTGAATGTAAAATAGGTATAGAGTAGATGATAAAAAAAAAATATATATATATATATATATATCTCTTACCTTTATCCAAAATATATATATATATATATATATATAATTTCTAAGCAAAAGAATCCATTTGAAAACTCCACAAAATTTCTATTCTCAAGATAGAAATACGTTTGGTGGATTCTTTTTTTTTTTTTTTTTGTTTCTTTTAATTTCTTATTATTTTTATTATTTTTATTATTTTTCTCTTTTTCTTTTTCTCTTCTCCTTCCTCCTTTGTGGCTGGCGACTTGCCGGGCAGGGTCTGGCTAATTTGCTGGAGCTTCGCTAGGGCAGGGTGATGTTCGGTGAGCTCGTCAGAGACTCGCTTGGCCATCAACCGGGCTCAGCCTCACCCAAGGCAGTGCGAGGTTGGCCTTGTCCAACCACGGCTAGGCTCGAGCCAATGAGCCTCGCCGTTCGAGCCTCGTCATGGCTTGGCCTTCTTTGTGGGTCGGCAATGCTTGAGCAAGGTCGTTAGCTCTCATCTAGCGATCACTGACTATGATTGAGGTCGATGACTAGCTAAAAGGAAGAAGAAGAAAAGGAAAGAGAAGAAGAGAGGAGAAGAAAAAAATTAGACTTTAAGAATTATTCTCAAGAAAAAGAAATTACTTTTTTTTTTTGCATCTTGATTGATTCTGTTTCAAATTTATTATCGAAAATAAAAAAAATTATTTTTGAAAGTAAAAAATTTATCAAATAATTTTTTTTTATTCCCGAGAACGAAAGAATAAAATCAATTATTATCGAGTAAAAACAAGGGATAAGTGCGTTAGAAGTCCTAAAACTTATCATGAAAATGCAATTAAGTCTAAAACTTTCAAAAGTGCGATTAAGTCCTAAAATTTATTGCGAAAGTTCAAGTAAAGTCCTAAAACTTTCAAAAGATTCAATAAAGTCCTAAAACTTGTTTCAAATGTGCAACCAAGTCCTAAAACTGCGCCGAAAGTCAGAACCAAGTCCCTAAAACTTTCGAAAAGTGCAATCAATGAAAAGAAACTTTAGACAACTATTTTGATAAGTTTTAGGATTCGACGCACTTTTGAAAGTTTTAGAACTTAATTGCACTTTGTGATAAGTTTTAAGACTTAATTGCACTTTTTGAAAGTTTTAGAACTTAATTACATTTTCATAACAAATTTTAAGACTTCAATACACTTATCCCTAAAAACAATTAGGCCTAACGCACCGACATTTTTCTTTCTTTTCACATTCTACTGTTTCTTATCTGCACTAGGAGGTCGAGCTGGGTCTTCGTCTGCCTTCGACTTCTTCGCCAAGGTATCCGGCTCTGCGGTTCCGCATCTCCCACTTCCCCGATCAGGTCTCTCTCTCTCTCTCTCTCTCTCTCTCTCTCTCTCTCTGATTTTTCTAGCTTGCTTTGCAATCTCGTTTCGAGGCTCGCGATTGCCGATCGCCGACGGTGGCCGCCGTTGTTTTGCCATCGGATTCCGTCGGTTGATTTCGAGTTAACCGACCTCGGATCTTTTGTGCTCTTCTCGGAGGGATCGCACCTCGGTTGTCGGCTTTTTTCGCCTGTTGAGGTTGAAGGCGTGAGGTTTTGCTCAGTTTGTTTACCTTGAAGTTCGTGGAAACAGAGTGGGAATGGGGGAATTTCTGTTCTGGGAACTTTTTGATATGTTTTTGTTTAAGGGTAGACTGAAGTTGGGGTTGAGTTGTAGAATTTCGAGTTAGAACTTTCTGAGATTAGAGTTCCAAGTACAGGGTACTGGGTAGATACTGCGTGTTAGATTAGGAAAGCTGAGACTGCTCACGATGTTAACGGGAGTATCAAGCTTGGGTAAGAGGAATCATTTAATCATCCGAGACGTAAATCGCGGTGATATTTTTTGTAATAATTTAAATACTCCTCCGGCAGAGTGGTGATTGTCCCGCTGGACTAACTAGAACCAATATTGACACGCAACACGTGACACAACATAATACAATACTACACGCTGTTTCTCAAAAAGAGAATTTCAATATATTATGGCATATTATATATTAAATATATATTTTTATATATATGAAAATTATTACTTTGATTCAAATTCATAAATAAATAATAATAATAAAAGAGCCTATATTGAATTTACACTAAAAATATTAATCAACCATTTGTTAACATCATTTGTTGTTCCAATTTGATAAATTCAACTCCATTCTAATAATTAGTAATTTGGAGGAGAAAAAAAAAACAAGTAATCCATAATCTGGAGTTGTGCGTTAGAGCGTGTTTGAAAAGAAGAGAAAAAAAATTAATTTGGGATGAATTGTGTGTCGTAAGAAAAGGGAGTCAAAAGAGAAGAGAATTTTAGGTTTTTCCGCTTTCCTCCTTTATTATTTTTATATATTTACATTTTGACTCTTCATTTATTGAAAATTTTTAAAATAACCCCGTGCATGTCGGGTCACGCGTCGAAATTCCAAACTCGCATGTCAGAATTCAGGACTTGCGCGTCAGGAGAGTTGACCGGGTGTGGGATTTTCTAACAACTAGCGATTAAGTGTCGAACACATGTTGGAGTGTCCGACATGATACAAAGGCTCCTAAAAGTGTTGGTGCTTCCTAGTTGCTAGAAATAGTCAATAGAATGTTTTTTCAGCCTTGCAGAAGAGTAGTTTTCCTCGGGTTTTATTGCATTGTTGGATTTAGTTCAGACTCACAATTTTCCGTCGTGGATGACTTAATTGGCTTCTATGTGCAGATTTGGTATTGAGAACGAGATTGTGGAGATGGCGGCGAATGAGAGGAAAATAATTGATTTAGAGCAAGGATGGGAGATTATGCAAAAGGGTATAATGAAGCTCCAAAATATTATTGAAGGGCTTCCTGAGACTCAGTTCAGCTCGGAAGACTACATGATGATCTACGTGTAAACTCACTTATGTATTTGTGACTTCAGGAGGTGATACTTAAAATTGTTATCCGAATGTGTTGATTGGTTTGCTAATGGTTGATTTCTCTTTTTCTCAATCCTCGGCAGTACTATTTACAATATGTGTACTCAAAAGCCTCCTCATGATTACTCCCAGCAGCTGTATGACAAGTATAGAGAAGCTTTTCAAGAGTATATCATGTCCAGCGGTAAGGAAGATTTATTGGTTGATTGTTTTTCCCTTGAGGATACCTCATTAGCTTTGCATGTCTGGAAAACTTGAAGTTATAAAAATTAAAGAAGTTTTATCTAGCACTGTTGTTGGAGTTACATTCTTGCATACGCCATTGACTTTCTCAGTTGCTGGTGTAATAGTTGGGTGCTTTCTTATTTCTTTTACTCGCATTGCCCAAGTATCAGTTTTGTATGGTAAGGATGTGTCTTCATTTAAATATTCATGACGGTGTCCTTCAATTCTTCGAAAATTTTCAAGGCTGTTTTTGCTCTTTATAGCCTATTACTTTCTCTTTATTAATTAAAGTCGGTATTTTATGATTTTATGATTTTTTTTTTTGAATTTTAGAAAAGATAGTAATTTCAACATGGAAGAACTGGGGCATGTGATGAAAGCTTGAGTCATTTTTGGAGAATAGATAGTATCAACCAACTGAGATTACATAAACTGGATTAACAAGGAGTCAGCTGTCAGAAGAAGTCCGGTGACAAGGTTTCTCGAAAAATAAATAGCTCCAAAAGAACAGCAGAAAAACCAAGAATAATTAATAGATGCAAAATATTTACGCAAAGGAGTATAATAAATCTCTAGAGAGTCAATTTCTCTATCAGTGTGAAGAGTCATGTATCGCTGCAACTTGGATGTAATCTGGAGGAAGATAACTCATCATTCTGCTCTACTTCCAAGCTAATGTACTATGCCCAAACTTATGGCCAGTTAAGTTGATGGTCAAACAAAAAGAAAAGTAGAGAAAAGAAAAATGGTTGAAGTTTGCTGTTTTGTGGAGCTTTGCCCAATATTTAGATGTTAATATGCCTTATTTACGACTCTGCAAGGTTATTCTTGTTTTCGTTGTTAGTCAAATCCTCTAGAGTTTTGTTGCTTCTGATTTGTAGCCCATGATTCTAGGGGTTGGCCATTTACCATTTCATACTTAGGTATGTTGGGAGAAATTGAGGATTCGTACGTTCTTTCCCTGTCCTCCTTGTTCTCACTTTCTCCTTCTCTGCTTCTCTAAATGTGAGATTAATTTGCATAAATTGCTTAATGTTATTATCTATCTACCTATCTATCTATTTATTTATTAGGGAAAAGAGGGAGGGATATATATCGCTTTTTCTGTGTATGGGGAGGGATGGTCTGATAATTAATTGTCTTATGATTATGATTCTGCCAATGCAGAGTTGGTTTTTTTCCAGTATTTAGCTTATTGCTTATATCTAATTCTTTCATTTGTGCAGCTGCTGTCATTTTATTTTTTATTATCTTCAGCCATTAAACAATCTGTTTCTGCTTACAATTTAGGTATTGCCATCATTAAGAGAGAAGCATGACGAGTTTATGTTGAGAGAACTTGTCAGAAGGTGGGAGAATCATAAGATTATGGTCAGATGGCTTTCTCGTTTCTTCTATTATCTAGATCGCTACTTCATTGCAAGGAGATCACTGCCACCCCTTAATGAAGTTGGCCTGACCTGCTTCCGTGAACTGGTATGAATTCTACAAAATCTTTCGATTTGTTGTGCTCCTTATTTATATATTTATTTATTTATTTTTGTGGGATTTAGCTTAGATTGCATCCTAGGATAGTTGTGGCCTATAGAAAGTTCATGATTGATTTTTTTGGTTTACTCTGATATAGTCATTTTCAGTTTTCTCCATAGACGCCATACTAAAATTTGACTATTGTACATTGTTTGCTGTTTTAAAGGTATATCAAGAGTTAAAGGTGAAAGTAAGTGATGCCATGATCTCATTGGTATGTTTGTATCCATTTTACTATTGTCTCTTTCTGTCTTCAACGTTAATGTTGAATTAACTAACAGAAATCGTTTACATTAGATTGATAAAGAACGTGAAGGTGAGCAAATTGATCGAGCTTTATTGAAGAATATATTGGATATACTCATGGAGATTTGCATGGGACAAATGGATTATTACGAAAATGATTTTGAGGCAGCTTTGCTGAAAGATACTGCTGCTTATTATTCCCGTAAAGCTTCAGGTTGGATTTCAGAGGACTCCTCTCCTGATTATATGTTGAAGGTGAATAAGAATTTATTACCTATCTAATCATTTACATCTTAATGATGATGTTGATATTTTCATAAGGTTTGATGTTTAATATTGGGATTCCTAGGCAGAGGAGTGCCTAAAACAAGAGAAAGATAGGATTTCTCATTACTTGCATTCTAGCAGTGAGCCCAAGCTACTAGAGGTTTGTACCCTTACCTGTGTTAATATTGGATCTTATGGTTAGTCTGGTGGCACAACTTGTGCAATTGACTGTGAGTACAGTTCATATCTTTAATTCTTGTTTAGATTTTCAATATTCCAAGATCCAAATTCAATTTGTTCCATTCACTTTTTAGTTTTGCTGTTATAATCTTTTTGCTCTTTCTTCAGAAAGTTCAACATGAGTTATGGTCTGTATATGCAAGCCAACTACTTGAAAAAGAGTATTCAGAAATTCATGCATTACTCGCAGATCATAAGGTATTCTGGCTCTGCTTTTGTCCCTTTATGAGCATCCGGTCCTAAATATTTTTAGGTGTATTTACCTACCAAGTTTTGTGATGCTGTTTAGGTTGAAAATTTGTCGAGGATGGTCAGGGTTTTCTCAAAAGTACCAATATTCTTGCATCCTCTCGCTAACATATTGAAGCAGGTCCATTTTCTGTCGTCTGTGTTGCATCCACATTAAGTTACACTCGCCTTTGTCATCCTTACCTTGTTTTTCGATCCTTACATGTCAGCATGTCACTGACGAGGGCACTGCCTTGGTCAAACAAGCAGAAGATGCAGCTGACAGCAAGAAGGTGGGTTCTCAATTTATTAGTCCATGGCTTTGACTTTTATTTATGAATTTGCAGAATTTTCTCTAGTTCATTCAAATGAGCAAAGTCTCCTTCCATTCTTCTGTGTAGTTTGATCATATTCAGATACTAATTGGCTTGCTTCACTCATCAGTTTGTGCTCTCTTGTCTCAAATGATTCTGCATCCTTCAGTGGTGTCTTGATGATCCAGAATCAATTGAGTAAACAGAAGGAGATTCAACTGGATTAACATGGCAAAAGAAAACAAGCTGAGATTTCGGACTCTTATGGACCGAAATCTCATGCCATTTATTGATGTAGCCTTCTAGATCAAACAAGGTATGCATATAGTCATTATAAGCATAAGATCACTGTTAACCCTTAGCGAAAATGGAATATTTTGATTGTCCATGGCTATCTGGGATACCCTTTCTGGTCAGAGTATTGTCCTTCTTACAGAACGGACCTGCTTGGATTGTAGTAAGTTTCATGTTTTTTTACTTAAAGTGGGGTGCTAGCTACTTGGAGCAGGATTAGCGTCAGGCAGTTATTTAATCCCCCTAAGCTAATTGCGGTATAGGTTAGTTGAATCAAAACAGGATTTTTGCTGACTTAGGTCACCATTTTGGGAAAAAAGTTTCTCCTTCATTCAAAAAAATGGAAATTGATCTTTAAATAAAAAGATTGACCTGCCGAAAGAAATGCAGCTTGCCATGAGAGGCTAGTCAAGCATTGTCCCAAAAGGAAATCTATAAGTTTTGCCGGGTAAGTGCGTGCACGTGCGTTTGTGGGCGAGTGACGACTAACGACTTCATTTTGGAGGAGATTGACCCAAAGATTAGGAGCCAATATGATATGGTGTTCAGAAAGATGTAAATCACACTAGTGATTGCTAGATATCCTATACATTCCGAGGTCTGACCACTAGATATGTCATACATATTCCAAGTATACATGTTAGCAAAGATAGCTGACGCATATACTCTGTTATGTTATTGTTTTAGCAGTCGCACCTATGTGAACCACGATCTGAAGTAGATATTCAATCATTCCACTATGATTGCAATACCATACTGTGTACCAAGAGAACTGGGTTATGGCATACTTATGCCTGTACTGCTATTATGTATAGTAGTGAACCACTGTTCATGAAACATTCGACAAGATTTTCGAAAGGTCTACATCCACAGTTGTGGTCTTATCTTGAACAGATATTGTAAGGAGTTTATTGAAGCTCTAGCAATTATTTAGTTTGAATTATGTAGTGCAATATTTATTTAAGATGATGCTTAGGAAGTTGTCCTGCAATGCTTTCTAGCTTTAGGTTTTCATGAAGGAATTTACTCTTCACCAAGTTACCAATTGTGTGTAATTTTAATTTCCAATCTAAATCCAACTCAACTTTTAGGACTCGCCATCCTTATCACTCTGTAGTTACAGTGTGTGGTTTGCACATCTATAAAAAATATGCATACCTTTGTTTTGACTTGTAACATTTTATGAAGCAAGCAATTAGTCCCTTCATTCCTTTTCACAGGCCTGTAAGAAGGATGTAGGCATACAGCAACAGGTAATGCAATCGATCTTCCACTTCTCCTCCATAAGTAGATAAAATGTTGTTGGTCTGTTTAGGATCATTGATTCAGCTCATTGTTGACAGGTTTTTGTGAGGAAATTGATTGAGCTACATGATAAGTATGTGGCATATGTGAATGAACGTTTCCAGAACCACATCCTTTTCCATAAGGTTGATATTTTGTGATTGAAGTGATTCCAAAAAGCTACATCAGATATATACTCATTTTGATGTTCCTTTTGACAGGCATTCAAAGAGGCTTTTGAGGCCCTTTCCAACAAGGGTGTTGGCGGAAGCTCAATCGCAGAGCTATTGGCTACTTTTTGTGACAATATACTTAAGAAGGGAAGTAGTGAAAAATTGAGCGATGAAACCATTGAAGAAATGCTTGAGAAGGTCTGTTGTTTGGACGTTAATTTCTGTAACGTATTCTTACATCATTTTTTAAGTATCGCAGGTGGTTATTGTACCTTTTGCAGGTAGTAAAGCTGCTCGCACATATTAGTGACAAGGATCTTTTTGCTGAGTTTTATAGGTAATATTGTTAGTATTGGAGGTGCATATTCATGGGTGCATAACCTACTGACCATATTATTGGACATGAGGTTAACTAGATCTTTTATGTCTTAGTATCCATAGTAATACTATATAAGAGATAGTTCATGATATATTGAAATTAGGCTTACTAGTTTTCTACCTGTTGAAATATTATCCCACATCGATTGACAGTGAGTTCTAAATACTCTTTATATTCATGTGGTCTCCCTCCACCTATTTGGTTAAGCTTTTGGATTAGACTTTCTAACATAGTATCAGAGCCAATTATCCTTTACGCGAAGGTATGTGGTAAAAATTCCACGTGAATGTGTGTAATCAAAATTCTACGAGGTGTTGAAATATTATCCCACATCGATTGACTATGTGTCTTAAATGCTTTTTATATTTATGTGGTCTCCGTCCATCTATTAGCTTAAGCCTTCAGGTTGGATTTTCTAATACTACCTAATTATTTAGATTCATCAAAACTAGTTCTATCGGTTTCTTGAATACTTTAATATCATAGGATACTAGACCCTTGAGTAATGGGTGCAAATTTTCTGAGGATGTGCTAGTCTTTATGCCAATGATCTTCAAGATGAATAACCTGCATTCTCAAGATTGATTTCCTTTATATATTATTAACATCTCTCTTATGTACTCTATAGTAAAAGAAAAAAAAGATCATGTTGAATTATCCTGATTTTTAGGACCTGATTATTGGGAATATTCAATTCTGAGTTTTTGGGTCCTAATTATTAGGAAATAGCTGTAAATAATTAGTTAGGAAATAATTTATTAGTATCCCTTGATTTGTGGGATTATAGCTGTATTATTCAAATCTTGTTTTTCCTAGTTGGTACTTGTAGAAGTCTATAAATAGCTTTGTAATCCTGGTACAAAGATATAGAGAATTATCACAATTCTTTTCTCTAAATTATTCATGGTATCAAAGCATTAGGCTCATTATCATAGGATACTGTTGCAGTGCATCCTTCATTGATGCAATAATCTTCCAATCACAGCCTTCATTGCTGGATTTGTCATTGTCCTTAACAATATGATCGCAACTGTTATTGTTGTGATCTCTTTAGCTATATTTTTCCCTCTTTGCTTCTAAACTTGTCTCAATTTTTTCCTTAAAACCTCATTCACTTGCAGCCTTTATTGCTTCTGTTTTTACTCTTCCTTTCCAAGTACTTTCTTTGTGCCTAGAATTATCCATGTCAGAGACAAAACTAGTTGCAGATACTTTGAGTCAAACTAAGGAGGCCAACACCAACCATATGACTGGAAATCTACAAAATGTGAGAGCAACTTATAGGCTGAATGAAAAGAATTATCTAATGGTCACAATTCGTCAAGACCTATTTGTCGGAGGGGAATAATGCTAGAGCCTCAAGCTGTGGAAGGCTCGGCATTAATAACTCACAATGCGTCAACACAAGAAAGAGGAAATGTTGATGCTTCAAGGCCTACATGGAGGGATAACTAAGACAGTTTGTGGTGTACGTATGTAATAAGCCAAGGCATACAAAGGAACATTGCTGGAAGCGAAATGGCAAACCAACAACCTCAAGCCAAGAGTGAGGAAACCAAGGAAGACAGCCAAGGCCACAGGCCCATCTAATTGAATAGACTAGCCAGCAAATCAGTCACAATGAAGGACAAATGAAACAATCCTTAAGCAATGAGGAAATAGAAAGAAATAAAGGCCTTTTAGGGTCTCTTGACAAACCCTCTGGTGCATGTTTCTTAGCACTCTGAGGTAAGCCTCCATTCTCTTTTAGTCTAAATGCCTTAGAAAAACTTTGGGGTGAAGCTTGGATAATAGACTCAGGTGCCACTAATCACGATTCACACTTTCACATTTTTTTAATACCTACACCCCATGTCCAAGCAATAGAAAAATAGTGGTGGCAAATGGTTCTCTGGCCACTATTGCAGGAATTGGTGATATCCATATTACGTCTGTTCTCATTCTAAAAGATGTCCTCCATGTGCCGAAACTATCAGCCAACCTTGTCTCCATACAAAGGCTCACCAAAGACCTCAAATGTTACGCAATTTTTTACCTTACCTACTGTGTTTTTTAGGAACAGGATTCGGAGAGGAAGATTGGACTTGCTAAGGAAAAGAATGGGTTGTACTATCTTGAGACTCCGAGGATTTGGAAGAAAGTCATGAACAATTCACCCTTGTCATTTCTTAGTGCTTCAAATAAGGATGTCATTTGGCTAAACCATTTTCGTTTTGGTCATCCATCTTTTCATGCCTTAAATATCATATTTCCTTCTTTGTTTAAAGGATTAGATATGAGTCAATTCCAGTGTGATACTTGTGAATTTGCTAAGCACAACCGTGTATCTTTTCCTATAAACAACAAAATAAGTTCTCATCCTTTTGATTTGATTCACAATGACATTTGGGGACCTTCCACAATTCCAATTATCTCAAGGGCTTGATGGTTTGTTTCTCTAATCAATGATTGCACTAGGGTCACGTGGATATTCTTACTCAAGCACAGATGTAAGTAGTATTGTTTCTAATTTTAATTCTATTTTCAAAATCAATTTGGGGTTAAAATTAAGAGCTTTAGATCAGATAGTGCTAGAGACTACTTTAATTAGATCTTGTCAACCTATTTCCAAAAGGAAAGGATCATTCATGAGTCATATTGTGTAAACACACCACAACAAAATGGGGTGGCTGAAAGGAAAAATGGTCATTTGCTCAACACTACTCGAGCATTGTTGTTTCATATAAATATTCATAAGTCTTGTTGGGGGAAGCCATCCTTACATCTACATACATGATTAATAGATTGCAATCAAGAGTATTAGATTTCAAAACTCCTATGGCAGTTCTTTCTAGCTTTTATCCCCATTTCAGGACAACAAAGAATCTCACACCTCGAGTCTTCGGTTGCACCTAACTTGTACATGTTCATAATCAGTAAAGGGGAAAACTAGATCCTAGAGCAATCAAGTGTCTGTCTTGGTTACTCCTCTACACAAAAGGGGTATAAATGTTATCATCCTCCTTCTTGTAAGACCTATATATCAGTCGATGTTACATTTGTAGAAAGCAAATTTTACTTTCTACATTCTTATCTTCAGGGGGAGAAGTCATTAATTGAAGATAAAGACTTTGACGGCCTTAATCTTGACTTACCTTCTAATAATCTTCCAATCCGAGCTCTCACTTTTGATCAGCCAATCCCTAATCAATCAACTCTTGACCAATCAACCTCCACCTCTGATCAACGAGCTCCTCATAAATCAATTTCTGATGAATCAGCTCATGCTACTTCAATCCCAAACTCACTCTCTACGATTGAGTCTATTTCGAAACAAATGTCCACTCTCGTATCTCCCCATATTTATGACTATGAGATTTCCTCAGGTGTACTCAAGAAAGACAGCTATTCCAAACCAAACACAAGTTCAAAATTCCCATCCGAGTTTTGCAAATGAATTTCCAGTAAGTTCCAACTCTCCTTTGCATAAATAGTTAATTGATATGCTAAAAAATGATTCACATCTTCCCATTGCTATTAGAAAAGGTACTAGAGAGTACACAAAGCGACCCTTATATCCACTATCTCGCTATGTGTCATTTGACCACCTATCACCATCTCATAAAAATTTCATTGTGAGTCTAAACACCATTTCTATTTTAAATACTTCATCTGAGGCATTGCCTAAAGAAGAATGGAGGAATGCAACGAGAGAAGGAATAGATGCACTAGAAAAAAAAAAAAATCAGACTTGGGAGATTGTAGAAAAACTGAAGGGAAAGAATCTTGTGGGCTGCAAATGGATTTTTACCTTGAAACACAAAGCTGATGGTTCTCTTAAGAGATATATAGCATGATTGGTGGCAAAAGGTTAAACTTATGGAGTAGATTATCAAGAGATATTTGCTCCGGTGGCAAAGATGAATACTATGAGAATTCTACTCTCTTTGGCGGCTCACTTTAATTGGTAGCTTCAACGGTATGATGTGAATAATGCATTCTTACATGGAGACCTAGAAGAGGAGATCTATATGAGTATTCCACCAGGATTTGAAGGAGAAAAGACAACAAACAAAGCATGTAGATTATGAAAAGCACTATATAGGCTCAAGCAATCACCTAGAGCCTGGTTTGGGAGATTTTCCAGAGTTATGAAAGCCTTAAGCTACAAACAAAACCAAGGTAATCATACCCTCTTCATTAAGCATTCGGCAAGAGGGAGAGTGATGGTACTTCTAGTGTAAGTCGATGATATTATTGTCACAAGTGACGATGATGAGGAGAAACAGGAGCTAAAGCAGTGTTTGATTAAAGAGTTTGAAATAAAAGAGTTAGGAAGACTCAAATACTTTCTTGACATTGAAGTTTCTTACTCAAGACAATGAATTTGTCTCCCAACAGAAGTATGTGACTGATCTCTTGAAGGAAATTGGAAAACTTGGTTATAAACCAGTAGCTACACCTATTGAGTCTAATAAAAAACTTGGGGATGCAAAGGAAGAACCTTCTATAGATCAATAAATGTATCAAAAATTGGTCGTGAAACTCATCTATTTGGCTCATACCATGCCTAATATTGCCTATTCAGTAAGTGTGATTAGTCAATTTATGCATGACCCAGGAGAATCACACTTACAAGCCATCAATCGAGTGTTACATTATTGAAAAGGAAGTCTTGGAAAAGGAGTCTCATTCAGAAGAAATCAAAAACTGGTGCTACAAGCTTATACTGATGCTGACTATGCAGGATCCATGGTGTATAAAAGGTCAACATCTGGTTATTGCACATTTCTTAGTGGAAATTTAGTGACTTGGTGGAGTAAAAAACAGAATGTAGTTGCAAGATCAAGTGCTGAATCAGAATTTCAAGCAATGGCCCAAGGAATTTGTGAGCTATTATGGCTTTAAATCATCCTAGAAGACTTGAAAATCAAGTGGGAGGGTACTACAAAGCTGTATTGTGAGAATAAATCAGCGATTAATATTGCTCATAATCCCATACGGCATGATAAGACGAAACATGTTGAAATTGATAGGCATTATTAAAGAAAAGATAGAAGAGGGGTTGATCTACATGTCCTACATACCTTTCAGAGATCAACTGGCTGATGTGCTAACCAAAGGACTTAATGGTGGGATCTTTCACGAAATAAACTCTAAGCTAGGAATGGAAGACATCTATTCCTCAGCTTGAGGGGGAGTGTTGAATTATCTTGATTTTTAGGACCTGATTATTAGGAATATTCAATCCTGATTTTTTGGGTCCTAATTATTAAGAAATAGCTATAAATAATTAATTAGGTAATGATTTATTAGTATCCCTTGATTTGTGGGATTATAGCTATATTATTCAGATCTTGTTTTTCCTAGTTGGTACTTGTAGAAGTCCTGGTACAAAAATATAGAGAATTATTACAATTCTTTTTTCTAAATTCTTCAGATCATTTCCATAATCAATTTATAGTGACTCTGAGAATATATATCAAGCATGTTAATCATGTCTGCAAATAAAATTTCCATGCATGAGAATATGAAACTTAGCCATATCAATTTTTGGAAAATGCTTCATCCACTAAGTGGGGTCTGTTATGTCTGTTATGTGAATCCATTTAGTATTCCATTGTGGTGGTTATCCATTATAATTGAGGCTTGATGATGCCAACTAATAATCATCAAAACTGACAGGAAGAAGCTTGCTAGACGACTTCTCTTTGATAAGAGTGCCAATGATGACCATGAGAGAAGTATCCTGACGAAATTAAAGCAGCAATGTGGTGCTCAGTTCACATCGAAGATGGAAGGGATGGTTGGTGTTGCTAGATTTCTTTCTTAAGAACTAGTTTCACCTGCGGCAATATGTTCCTAATTCACTTCTCTGTGTTCCAGGTTACGGATTTGACGTTAGCCAAGGAAAACCAGACTAGTTTTGAAAAGTATCTCAGTAATAATCCAAATGCAAATCCTGGCATTGAGTTGACAGTCACGGTTCTGACTACTGGTTTTTGGCCAAGTTACAGGTCCTTTGATTTGAACCTTCCAGCAGAAATGGTACTTGCAGAATTTTGCGAGATATAAAATTTGAAGTTTTGATTGATGTTCATAGGCACTTTCCGATGGCTGAAATATATATTATGCTCTGATTTAAAAGTTATTGGTAATTCTTGGTGGTTTCAGGTAAAGTGTGTTGAAGTTTTCAGGGAATTCTACCAGACACAAACGAAGCATCGAAAGCTTAAATGGATTTATTCATTTGGGACGTGTAACATTACTGGTAAATTTGAGCCAAAAACAATGGAGTTGACAGTGACAACTTACCAGGTAGCTTCTTTTTTGTACGTTTTTTATATCAATTTTGAGATCTGGTAGACTTTGGGATTTGTTATTTCGTATTATGTATATTTTTACTTGACAACTTTTTATCCTCTCTCTATTGCCTTGTAGGCCTCAGCTCTGTTGTTATTCAACTCTTCTGATAGACTGAGTTATTCGGAGATAAAGACCCAGTTGAATTTGACTGATGATGATGTTGTGAGGCTTCTCCACTCCTTATCATGTGCCAATTACAAGATCCTTAACAAAGAACCAAACACAAAAAACATTGCTCCCACTGATCACTTTGAGTTCAACTCCAAGTTCACTGACAAAATGCGGAGGATCAAGGTATAACCGACTGTTTTTAGATTGTCCTGAATTGTCTGACCGTGTCTTTCTACATTTAACTTTTTTATTGCAATTCTGTTTTAGTTTTTCTTCCCTAATTTATCAGTGCAGTCTTGTTTTATTAATATTTCCCAACACGCAGATTCCTCTTCCCCATGTGGATGAGAAGAAGAAAGTGATAGAAGATATTGATAAGGATCGGAGATATGCAATTGATGCCTCGATTGTGCGTATCATGAAGAGTCAAAAAATTTTGCATCATCAGCAGCTGGTCAATGAGTGCGTTGAGCAGTTGCGTTACATATTTAAGGTCTTTTCTAGGCACTGTTTCGACCCATCACCTCCGTCCTAGTTCTGTCAGTTTCTATTGATTGATTTTGTTTTACTGCAGCCTGATCTCAAGGCAATCAAGAAAAGGATTGAGGACTTGATCGCTCGAGACTATTTGGAGAGAGGCAAAGACAGCCCCAGTTTGCTCAGATATTTGGCCTGACATTTTCTGGATGATTGTCCAGATCGAGTGCACGGGAACAAGTTCCAGATCCATCGGTGGTGGCGCCGAAAACAAAGTAATCGCATCTCTCCTCGGTCTGGGAAGTTAGGACCTCGGAATGCTTGTACATTTTGTCTCCATGACCCAGTGTTAATAGCTAGAGTTTGTGTGTTTGCTTAAGTAACACAAACACGCGATACGACACGACAGAACATATCGACACGTCATTTCTAAAAAAGAGAGAATTCCGACACGTTGCGACACGTTATATATTAAATGAATATTTTTATTATTAATTAATTTGATTCAAATTCATAAATAATTAATTAATTAAAAAAGAGCCTATAATAAATTTACACTAATAATATTAATAAATCAATTCATTTGAAATTCGAAAGATATATTCATAATTAATGCGAAATATGTTTTTAACTTTAATAAAAGTTATTGATGAAACTAATAATTAATAAGAAATTAAAATCAATTTATTTAAATAAATCCATGATTTTCTACAATGACCAAAATTTATCATTATTCAAAATTCAATACTTTTATTTTTCGGAATTATTTTTAAATTTCATTTATTTAATTTTCCGATTAAAAAAATCCCCAAAATCCACCCCTTCTTTCCTTTCGTCAATTTCCCTCCACCCCAAATTTATTTTACTTTTTCCCCTCCCCCATCATTATCAGCCCATCACTTCCCTCCCCATCACTTCCCCTCCCCCAAAACTCAAAAGCCATGCTATCGTCCCCCTTCTTTTATTATTGTTTAATTCCCTTATAAAAACCTTAGCTACCTTCCTTTCCCTCCTTCTACTGCTTGCCGCACGACCCCTTCAGCCTTTCCTCTCAATCTTTCTCCTCCTCCTTGCTGCACAACCATGTCCTCTTTGCACAACCCTCTTCCTCTCCCCTTCCTCTCGATCCTTCTCCTCCTCCTCATCGTCGATCCTCACAACAATGGCAGCCTTCACTGCTCTCTTTGGCCATCTCTTGCCGTCACAATGGTTCGTTCGTGGCTTCGTCTCGCGGCCTCTGCTCTCTCACCCTCCCTCGCCTCCACCCTCCATCAGTCTTATGGACATGCATCGACACGCGTGTCAAGACAAGTTGACCGTGTGTCGGAAAATCCAATATGCGTTGACCGCGTGTCCGACTGTGTTTGAGCGTGTCGACATGTCCGACACACTCCGACATGTGTCGGACACGACATGAAAGAATGTGCCCGTGCTTCATAGGTGTTTGCAACATTGGTCAAAAATATGAAGGGATGAATGAATCAAAAGTCTGAAAACTTTCTGAAAAAGTGTAATTAAGTCAAAAAATTTCGAAAGTGCAATCAAGCCAGACATATCAAATTAATGCATTCAAGTCCATTCATCGACTTTATGCAATTTGAGAGGAAATTGTCAAATGAGTCCTAAATTTATTATACATATGCCACTTGAGTCATAATTTTTCCAACTTGCCAATCTAGTCCAAAATATTCAGCCATAATGAGGGCTCGTGTAGCGCATTTCAATTGATTCACATATACATCACCTTTTTCTAGAATTTTCGAAGATATTTTGCCGCCATCATGACTTTTGACTTTTCAAAAGGACAACTCACCCCTTTATTTAATGGGGAATTATAGAACTTTTCCTATTTTGTCCTTTTCTCCATTAAGAAGGCCGTCTAGAAAATTCTATCATTCTAGCTCGTTTCGAGGCCAGAGAATGGATCATTAGGTACACATCGAAAAACTGAATCACGTACACCCGAAGTTAGGTTGCCATGCCCCATATTCACCCAACCGTCCCTTGGAGGGTTGGTCGGCCTAAGGAGGATCGGTGCCGGCCCTTCGATGGGCATCACTACGTCCGTCTAGCTCCAGGAATGGCCCTCAAGTCAATCCCTGACCTAACGTCGAGCCTACCTCGATCGATTTCTTTATATTTGGTCCTTGGTCCTTCGGTCGATTCAAGATCTATTCTAAAGCTCTCTATGGCCTAGCACTAAATCAAGGCATCAATGGACTTTAGAATTAATGACTGAATAGCCAGGTCCATCCCGAAACTCATTCCAATCGGTACCCGATCCATCTGTTTGGTTTATGGTCGATGCATGACCAATCACGATCGAACATCACCAATTCAAGAATCATTTCCGATCACTAAGAATTAAATAGAGAACGATGCATTTTTTATTAGAAGACGATCGCATTTGAATCGGTACATAACCAGGCGGAATCACCCGCGGCCGAGCACTATGACTGGTCATGACCATCCGCCGATCCAAAATTATCCCTTGACCAATTCTCATTATCCAGAAGTCATTTTATGGGCTAGTGATTCGATCCCACAAGTGCAGTCGGTAGGTCATTCACAACCAACACCTAGGCTAGTTCATGGCTGATCGGTCGATCGGTCGGACCATGAACGATCCTTGACTCTTTATCAATTGAACTAATCGATCCCATGGCCAATGGCCCATGGTTGCTCCATATAGGACTTTATGGGGTCGAAATCGAAGATGATACAATTCTCCCCCTTTTAAGAATTTCATCCTTGAAATTTCATAACGTACCTAGGCATTCAAAATAGGTGAAGGTACTTGCACCTCATGATTTCTTCACTCTCCCAAGTAGCCTTTTCTGTTCCATGGTGCTTCCATAGGACCTTGACTAAGGAAATTGCCTGTTTTTTATTACTTGTTCACATCAGCCCACAATTCGCACTAGCTCCTCAATGTACGATCCTTGATTGTCCACCTCAATCTCTTCGAAGTTGAGCACATGTGCCGGATCTAACTCATACTTTCTTAACATGGACACATGAAATACATTGTGTACTTAAGCAAGTTTCGATGGCAATGCCAATCGATAGGCCATATTCCCTATCCTTTCTAGAATTTCAAAGGGTCCTATGTACCATGGACTTAACTTACCTTTCTCTCCAAAACGAGATATACCTCTTAGTGGACACACCTTAAGGAATACATGATCTACTTGGAATTCTAAAGGCTTTCGTCTCTTGTCTGCATAACTCTTTTGCCAACTTTGGGTAGCTCTAAGTCTCTTTCTAATTGTCGGCACAATGTCTGTCATAGGTTGGACTAACTCTGGACCAATGACTTTCCTTTCCCTGACCTTGTTCCAATAGACTGGAGTTCTGCAAGTTTGACCATATGATGTCTCAAATGGAACCATGCCAATATTCTGTTGGTAACTGTTGTTGTAAACAAAATTGACGAGATGTAAGTGCTCGTCTCAATTTCCTTAGAAGTCATTCACACAAGCCCTTAACATATTTCTAACTTTGGATGGTCTTTTCTATCTGACCACCCCTCTATGGCCAGTGCGTAAATTTTCGGTAGCACTCCCAACTTGATCATAGTTTCGCTGCGCACTCTGATTATTATACCTCTCACTATGGTATCAAAATCATACATAACCAACGCAACTGGGTATACTGCTTTCTCTTATTACATATAACGACCATATACTCTTTGCATCTTACAGTGGACAGTTTTTCATTCCAGGGTCTTGAAATTTTCTATTTCCTCCCGAGTGAGTGGAGGAAAGAATACCTAGAGTGCTATAACTTGGTATAGGGGGACACTTAAGTGCCATAACTTCAAAATGGTATACTTAAGTGCCAGTTTCGAAGTTAAATGGAACACTTAAGTACTCTGGCGAAAATCCGGCCAAATGGCTGACGTGGCAATTTTCTGGCGACGGAAGTCCAAAACGGCGTCGTTTTGCACGCTGACGTGACGAGAAAATGCAAAAACGACGCCGTTTCATGTCGACATGTAAAAAATAATATAAAAATTAATTAAATTAAATTAAAACTTAATTTTATTTAAAATATTCTAAAAATTTTAAAATTTTTTAAAAAAAAAAAAAAAAGGGAGGCCGAAGGGGGCGGCGAGGGCCGAGCCCTCGCCGTCGCCTCCCGCCGTCGCCGGCCCTTCCCCGATAGCGGGGAGGCGGCGGGCGGCGAGGGCTCGACCCTCGGCCCGCCCCCTTCGGCCTCCCCACCTTTTTTTTTTTTTTTTAATTTTTAGAATATTTTAATTAAAATTAAGTTTTAATTTAATTTAATTAATTTTTATTATTTTTTACACGTCGACACAAAACGGCATCGTTTTTGCATTTTCTCGCCATGTCAGCGTACAAAACGACGCCGTTTTGGACCTTCGTCGCCGGAAAAGTTGCCACGTCAGCCATTTGGCCGGATTTTCGCCGGAGTGGCACTTAAGTGTACCATTTAATTTCGAAACTGGCACCTAAGTGTACAATTTTGAAGTTATAGCACTTTAAGTGTCCCCCCATACCAAGTTATGGCACTCCAGGTGTCCCAAACTCCGAGTTAGTGCATATACTCTCCCTTGGGCCGGAGGGTGATTATCTTGCAGTGAGACTCCATTTTGTGGTGTTGTCTGCTGCTGCTACAACGGCATCATTTGTTGTTGTCGTGGACAATCTCTTATCTTGTGACCTTGTTGCCTGCAGCCATAACAAGCTCCTGTTTGAGCCAAACAAGGAATATTGTCGTGCCGCTTCTAGCAACTGCGACATATCTTGTTTGGAGTGAAATTCAGTCTTAGTTTCTTACTCTTCTTGTGAGGACGTTCTTCTTCCAGCATCAACCTCTTGTCACAACGTTGATTGACTCGAAAGGTTGGAGAACAAGGACTTCTTTGGTAAGTTGCTAGGGTGGCTCACTCCAAGAAATCTTTTTCTACCACCTGGGCTTGTTCATATAGCTCATTGTAGTCTTTAAGGTTCAGCGACACCAATTGGCTCCAAATGTTTGGATTCAGGCCATCTTGAAATCTTTTCACTCAATCCATTGAATCTTTAATTAGACTAGGAGCGTACCTTGACAGCTCGACAAATTTTGCCTTGTACTGATTGACTGTCATGTTTCGTTGCTGGAGTTGCATAAACTTTGCCATCTTCTTGTCTCGAGTGCACTCGGAAAAATATTTTCCATTGAAAGCTTGGACGAAGGCATCCCAGGTAATGGGAGAATTTTCAAGGAATACTCTCTCTTTTGTTGCATCCCACCAGTGACTGACATTACCTTGCAATTGGTATACTACCAAGGTCACTTTATCTTCAGCAGAGCAACTTAAGAGTGCGAATATCTTTTTCATTTCTTTAATCCATGATTTGGCCTCCTCGGGATCTCCCGTCTCGGCGAATCTTGAAGGCCATAACTTTAGGAATTGTTCAACCAATCCATGCATAAGACAGTCATGATTGCCATTTACATTACCAAATGCAGGAGCATTGACAAAAGCAGAGGCAAATTGCTATTGAGCCCGCTGCTCCATCAGGCTACTAATGGTCACTAATGCTTGCACAATTCTGTTTAGTCGCGGTTCCTCTTTCGATTTTCCTTTCATAGTCACCTGGTCCCAAGTACTCATGTTGTCTACTAATAGGACAACTATAGGAACTCTAGGAAAATCTTTCCACATCACAATCAAAGGTTAATAGTCATGAGCTACTATTATACAAGAAATCAATCGAGCAAACAATTACAAGCACGAGATGTTTCCCTAGCTAACTATTCCACGACTCCCAGTGAACCTTATCACTCCAAATATAACCCCGCTTTAATACCAAAACTATCACGACCCCAACTCCATCTCCTGGGTCACGAGCGACAGAGGTTATTTTCGCAATATCCTAGGCTTGTCGCTGTCCCGATTCTTTTTATCTTGTTATCATACACATGCGAAACCTGAACAAATAACTCCCCGAACAAACAATAGCTGGAAGACTGGGATATATATCACATAGAACACACTAATTTATATCATAACATTACTTTTACAAGCCCTTTCTCTACAGGCCATCTTTTCTTTTTACATAACAATACAAGCTTTCCACATAGGTCAAGGGAAATCCTATCGCCTCTAACGTGACTGCAATTTCCAAAACTGACGTGAGACTTCCATGCCTACAAGACTGAAAGGTAAAGGAGTGAGTTTTGAGAAAACTCAGTAAGTAAAATTCCTAATTCCCTATTAGGAAAGTATCTCATCATCAAAGCCCAGCAAGTTCAGCACTTGCAAATAGTGTCAATAGCAGATCAATTGCAAATCATATGTCATGCTTTATTTAAACACATGCCATCCATGCCAAACCTACCATTGGCTTATCAATTAACATAACAACATATCATGATCATGCATAACTGACGATCATGCAAATTCATTTATCATCATCCTAGCTCGATCAGACCCTCCGGACTTGACCAGGGCTTCTAGTTTCTTGCTAAGCTTTCTAGCTCAACTAGGGCATCTCGACTCGACCGAGGCTTCTCAAGGCTAGCTTCCCAAGGCTTTCGGGTTCAAAACCCAAACATCCTAGCTCAACCATGGCATATTGGCTCAACCGAGGCATCTCGTTCATTGAAACAGGTATCACTACCAATGCTATGTGGCGACGGGCGCCTTTTTCTCTTTAAATACATGCATAACTACATCATACAAGCTTATTCTTATCTCTTCTCTTAGCCAACACATGCATGACCCGATGCTCATTCATTTGTGTGTGTCGTGAATTTCTTATATTTGATTAGCAAATATGTCAAGAACGACCTTTGATCCGTAACTTGAATCAACTACTTAGCACCAATCCTTGCACCAAACAAGGCTTAGAAACGGTACGCCTCAATATCTGTCCAAGACCTCAAGGCTTAGGTACACCTCATTTTAGTGACGATCTCAAGCTTGACAGACCTCGGCTTCGACCCAATGTAAATACACGTGCATCAAGAATGACCTTCGGCTTGCAATTTCATTCAACGCCAAGCACAATGTCCCCGCGTCTATTTGGACTATGGAAATTGGCATGCTTGGTGCCTTATCAATATCTCATGGATTTGGGCCATTCCCGTACCTATCAAAGCAAAAGATCAACATGCCTTAATGTCAATTAAGGACCTTGCGGCCTTAGGTGATTCCCACACCAAGCGAGGCTTGGACCCAGCATCCTATTTATGCCGAAACCAAGGCTTCATGGCTAGGGCGACTTGTCTTACGATGAACTCAATCCGAATGAACCTCGGTCTCATTCCGGGTGTGAATAACTCAAGCACACGTTCAAGCACAAACATGAATAAAACCATACAAAAGATCCAACGTCATACTCACGGCTTAACATGTGAGTACCCAACTAGCCTTGACAATAGAGATTACTGCCCTAGAGGAGAAATATGATCTTACTTACCTGGATGAACCCTGAACTAGGATGTGAGCTACAAAGATTGGGCGGCTTGGCTTGGAGGCTGAAAGAAAGAGAGAGGGCATGAGGAGGGAGCATTTAAGGAGATGGCAAGAGGAAAAAATGGGAGCAAAGTGAGGAAAATAGAGCGAGCTCCTCCTATCTATAGCCCTTGGGGCCATTATTACTGAACCAAGCAATCCTCTTCAATGTTTCCAAGTGTTCCGCCTAAATTCCTTCGGTGGCAAGGCCATGGATCCAATAATTGTGACCTCAGTCATGAGTTGGAAGGCTAAAAGACCTTACTTGGTAAATCTAGGTATCATCAACGATGGCCCACTTTTCATTCTCTCATTGGTCCACCAACACGCCGCATTAATGGGCATTTTATGAAGCCTAATGATGATAGTGCCAACTCAAGGGTTTTAGAATATTCGGCCATAATGAGGACTCATGTAGCGCGTTCCAATTGATCCACATGTACATCACATTTTTCTAGAATATCCGAAGATATTTGCCGCCATCATAATTTTTTACTTTTCAAATGGGACAACTCACCCCTTTTATTTAATGGGGAATTCTAGAACTTTCCCTATATTGTCCTTTTCTCAATTAGGAAGGCCATCTAGAAAATTCTATCATTCTAGTTCTTTCTGGGACTAGAGAATGGATCATTAGATACACCTCAAAAAACCGAATCACGTACACTCAAGGTTTAGCCGCCATGCCCCATACTCGCCCAACCGTCCCTTGGAGGGTTGGTTGGCCCAGGGGGGGTCAGCATTGGTCAACACCTTAATTGGCCCTTTAGTCGACACCGCTGTGTCTGTCTAGGTCCAAGACTGGCCCTTGGGTTAATCCCTGGCCTAACGTCGAGCCTACCGCGACCGATTTCTATTTATTTAGTCCATGGTCCTTTGGTCGGTTCAAGGTCTATTCTAAAGCTATCCATGGCCTAGCACTAAGCTAAGGCATCCATGGACCTTATAATTAATGACGGAATAGTCGGGTCTATCCCGAAACTCATTCCGACCAGTACCCGATCCATTTGTGTGGTTCATAGCCAGTGCATGACCGATCCACGATCGAACATCACCAATTCAAGAATCATTTCCGATCACTAAGAATTAAATAGGGAATGATGCATTTTTTATTGGAAGACGATCACATTTGATCGCGTCGGATCGGTCATGAATCAGTGCATAACTAGGCAGAATCACTTGCAACCAGGCGCTATGACCAGACATGACCATCCGCTAATCCAAAATCATCCCTTGATCAATTCTTATTATCAAAAAGTCATCTTATAGGCTAGTGATCCAATCCCACCGATATGGTCGATAGATCATTCACGGCCGACACATAGGCTAGTTCATGGCCGATAGATCGATTGATTGGACCAGAACTAATTTTTGATTCCTTACCGATACAACTAATCGATCTCATGGCCAATGGCTCATGGTCAATCCATATAGGACCTTATGATTAAACCTTACTGGGTCGAAATCGAGGATGTTACCTCCAAGTCATGTTGTAATTTAGGAAATTCTCTAATTTCAAATAGGATTTAATCTAAATTATTTCCTAATATAAATTAGGTGATCTCATATTTTAGGTAATTTCCTAATTTGACTTTCACAAAAATAACGTGCATATATCATACACTATTAGTATATCACTTGCCATGTCATCATTATTGACATGTGATCACAATACTATATCATAATTTGCATGTCCTATAGATTGAATTCTTTGCATTGCATATAATTTAAACTTTTCATTAAAAAAAAAAGGAAAAAATGTCTATGTTGCCTCAATAGGTCATTATTCTTAATAAAAGTCACTTAGGCCAAATTAGCGTCTTAGAGTCAAATCTTTCATTTACAAAAAGAAACGCAAAAATCTCTCACCTAGTTTAAATAATAGGGTTTATCTTGTCATTAATCCTATATCATATCATCAAAATTGTATAAAAGTCACATTACATTTTGGTATGATTTGAATGTAATTTAAGATCAATGCATGTTAGATTAGAATTCATACAGTTATAACATTTGATTTAAATCATATTCACGTTAAACAAAAAAAAAATCCAAAAAGATGTAATTGATTTGTATTTGGAAATCAATGTTTAGGATATGCATATTATAGTTGACATCTTGCATAATGTTTGATGCATTGCAAATAATGGGCTTTTTCTTTGCTAGAGGTATTAAAGTTTTTACCCTATATCTAACCATTTATTTACCATTTTGATTTATTGAGTGTTACATTAGTTGATTGCACACCTATATGATTACTTTTGCACTTAAAATTAATCGAGACTTTTTGCAATAATAAAGAGAATAGTTACCAAAGAAGCGTTAAATTCCCTATATCCCTCGTATCTTTGGTTCGCAGAAATATAGTGCTCTCCCACACTATACTTAGGATCTAATCAATCTAACAATAATTGATTAGTGCTAACTCTTGAACAAACTATTTTGCATGTTAAGCTAATCAAATTAGAACTTAGAAGTTGCAGATGGGATGGGCTTGGGAGAGTTCGTGTTAATTTTTTAGACTTAATAATACATTAGCATTCTCTTTAGCAATTCACCTTTAAAAGGTCATGACAAAATAGATTTCCAATATGTCATAATGTTAGGAATTTTATGATGTCAATTAACTATAGATGATGTAAGATTTGATTGAACCAGTTTGCGATTAATAAGGACTAAAAAATAGATATCATTGGAAAAATAGCACCATAAGCATCATAACTTTCTTACTTATAACTGTTTTTAAATCACTCAAGGATCATGAATTTCAAAATCTATTCACTTAATTGTCATAACATTTAAAAAATAATTCATCACTAATACTGGAAATCCATGACATGACATTTACAGTGAGTTTTTCAATTATTTATGATACTCAAGTGATTAATTCAAAATTAACACTCAAACAAACAATTATTTTCAAAAGTCATGGCAATACTTAAATCATCGAAAAATGAAGTTGTAAATTCTGTGATCTGGATAAAAATTGGAAAACAAAATCGCATCATCAACAACTGCCACGAAAAAAAAAAAACAAAAAAACGATGGAGGACCCGACCCAAAACCTGGAAAAAGAATGAGAGGGACGAGGATTTGATAAAATAATAACATTATTTAGGGTTAATATCTTAAAAACCTTAAATTGATACAAATTTATTTTAAATTAATTTTTTTATCATGAAAAAATTAAAATTTATATACTTATGACAAATTTACCTTAACTAACCATAAAAGATCTCGAACTTGTATATTTGTGATAAATTTACTTTAAAATAATTTATTCAACCGCCAAGAACACTAAATTGACACATTTATGACAAATATATCCTTCATTAAATTGGATTAATACCACAAAAATCGTAAAACCGTGACAAGCAAAGAATAAAATCGTAAATTAATATCTTGGTTAAGCGTCGTCTGCTATTTAACTTATCACAAATACATTAGTTTTTAGTAAATTTATTAAAAATTGTATCAGTTTGGATTTTTTATAGTTAAAAAATTATGTTATGATAAATTTGTTATAGATGTATTAGTTTTGGTCTTTCTAGTAATAACCCTTATGAATGAGCTTTTTTTATTATGAATGAGGTCCTTTCTTCCTTCCTCGTCTCCCCGCTCTTGCCTTCTTTACGATCAATGCGATTGCGGTGTCGGGGAACTCTGCGCCCAAGGTCGCCCTCCTCGCCCTCCTCGTCCTCCTCGTCCTCTTCCTCCTCTTCCTCCTGCAACTCCACCAACCGGTGGGGCCCGCCAGGCCCACAATTCCCCGGATCCCCTAGGGGTTCCTCCTATCAGGTTCCTCCCTCTCTCTCTCTCTCTCTCTCTCTGGTTTTCTCCTTCTGCCGGATTCGCAATCTCGCCGCGATGCTCCCCCGATCGCTCGGCGGCCCGGCGTGAATCCGCCATTGGATTCCGTCGCTCGATTCCGAGAGGAATCGGCCTCGGATCCGTTGGGATCCGTTGTTCTCTTTCCGAAGCGATTGCGCCTCGGTTGCTGGATTTCCGCCTTTTTGAGGCCGATGGCGTGAGGTTGTTTGCTTCGTTCTGTTGACCTAGAAGTTCGTAACGGCGTGGGAGTAGGGGGATTTCTGCTCCGGGAGCTTGTCGATGCGGTTTTTATCGGTTGGCAGTAGGGGTGAAGTTAGGGTTTAGTTGTGGAATTAGGATTGGAATTAGCTGAGGTTTGGAATTCCCGGTGCCAAGACCTAAATCAGAGTCCCCGATAGGATGCTTGTTTTTGTTGTTTAAATACTTCTATCGCGGAGTAGTGATTGTCCTGCTGGAAGCGGTCATCGGAATCATTTTCGTCCTTGCGGAAGAGGAGTTTTCCTAGGTTTTATAGCATTGTTGGATTTGGTTTTGGGTTTGGGATTTTCTGTCGCCAATGACTTGATCGGCTTCTATGTGCAGATTTGGTGTTGAGAACGAGAGTGTGGAAATATGGTGGTGGATGAGAGGGAAACAATTGAGTTTGAACAAGGATGGGAGACTATTCAAAAGGGTATAGCGAAGCTCAAGAATTTCCTTGATGAAGGGCATCCTGAGACTCCGTTCAGCTCAGAAGACTACATGATGCTCTACAGGTAAGCCTCACTTGTGCATTTGTGACTTCAGGAGTCGTGATACTTAGAATTGTTATTCTGATGTCTTGATTGGTTTGCTAATAATTGATTTGTTTTTTTTTTTCTCAATCCTCCTGGCAGTACTATTTTCAAGATGTGTACTCAAAAGCGTCGTAATTACTCCCAGGAACTGCATGGCAAGTATAGAGAATCTTTTGAAGATTATATCACGTCAAAGGTGAGGAAGATTTACCGTTCACGACTGCCTTTTCCTGTTATATTGGTTGATTGTTTTCACTTGAGTTTACTTCATTAGCTTTGCATGTCTGGAAAACTTGAAGTTTTGGAATTATAGAAGTTTTATCTAGCCCCGTTGTTGGAGTTACGTTCTTGTATATGCCAGAGACTTTCTCAGTTGCTGGTGTAATGGTTGGATGCTTTCTTCTTACTTTTACTTGCATTGCCTAAGTATCGGTTTTGTATAGTAAGGACATGTCTTCATTTAAAATTTCATGACAGTGTCCTTCAATTCTTTGAAAATTTTCAAGGCTGTTTTTCCTCTTTATAGCCTATTACTTTCTCTAAATTCATTAAAGATTGTATTTTAGGATTGTTTTTGTGAATTTTAGAAAATATAGTAATTTCAAGATAGAAGAACTGTGGCATGTGGTGAAAGCTTGAGTAATTTTTGGAGAATAGATAGTATCAACCAACAGAAATTACATAAAGTGGATAACAAGTAGTCGGCTGTCAGAAGAAGTCCGGTGACAAGGTTTCTCGAAGAATAAATAGGGCTAAAAGAACAGCAGAAAAACCAGGAATAATTAATAGATGCAAAAAAGAAATGAAGAGAAAAGAAAAATGGTTGAAATTTGCTGTTTTGTGGAGCTTTGTCCAATATTTAGATGTTAATATGCCTTATTTACGACTCTGCATGGTTATTCTTGTTTTCGTGGTCAGTCAAATCCTCCAGAGTTTTGTTGCTTCTGATTTGTAGCCCATGATTCTAAGGGTTCATACTCAGGTATGTTAGGAGAAATTGAGGATTCGTACATTCTTTTCCCGTCCTCCTTGTTCTTGCTTTCTCGTCCTCCGCTTCTCTAAATGTGAGATCAATTTGCATAAATTGCTTAAACAAGAACGTTATTATTTATTTGTGTTGTTGGTAAAAGAGAGAATTCAATTTTATTGAGATTAAAAGAAGTATTTATAGGCTTAGGGTTAAGCCTTGTACAATTACATAAATAATCCCAACTTGCTAACACTATAGCATAATAGGTTATAAACCCAACAATTTTTTCTTTTTTTTTTTTTTTTTTGGGGGGTTGGTGGGGGGTGGGGAAGGGGAGGGATATCTATCGCTTTTTCTTTTTCTTTGCTTGGGGAGGGATGGTCTGATAATTAATTATCTTATGATTATGATTCTGCAAATACAGTTTTTTTTTTTTTTGGCAGTATTTAGCTTATTGGTTATATCTAGTTCTTTCATTTATGTAGCTGCTGTCATTTTTATTTTTTATTGTCCTTAGCCATTAAACAGTCTGCTTCTGCTTAAAATTTAGGTATCGCCATCATTAAAAGAGAAGCATGGCTAGTTTATGTGGAAAGAGCTTGTCAAAAAGTGGGGGAATCATAAGGTTATGGTCAGACGGCTTTCTAGTTTATTCAATATTCTAGATCGTCAATTCATTGCAAGGAGATCACTGCCATCCCTTAATGAAGTTGGCCTGACCTGCTTCCGCGAACTGGTATGAATTCTACACAATTTTTCGATTTGCTGTTCTCTTTATTCATTTATTTATTTATTTATTTTTGCGGGATTTAGCTTAGATTGCATCCTAGGATAGTTGTGGCATTTGGACAGCTCATAATTGATTCTTTGGTTGACTCTGATACAGTCATTTTCAGTTTCCTCCATAGATGCTACACTGAAATTTGACTATTGTACATTTTTTGCTGTTTTAAAGGTATATCAAGATTTGAAGGTGAAAGTAAGGGATGCCGTGATCTCATTGGTATGTTTTTGTCCATTTAACTACTGTCCCTTACTGTCTTCAATGATAATCTTGAATTAACCAACAGAAATTGTTTTCATTAGATTGATCAAGAACGTGAAGGCGAGCAAATTGATCGAGCTTTATTAAAGAATATATTGGATATATTCGTGGAGATTGGCATGGGACAAATGGATTATTACGAAAATGATTTTGAAGCGGCTTTGCTGAAAGATAGTGCTGCTTATTATTCCTGTAAAGCTTCAAGCTGGATTCTAGAGGACTCCTGTCCTGATTATATGTTGAAGGTGAATAACAATTTATTTCCTATCTAACCAATTACATCTTGATGATGATAATGATGATGATGATATTTCATGAGGTTTGATGTTTGATATTGGGATTCCCAGGCAGAGGAGTGCCTAAAACGAGAGAAAGATAGGGTTGCTCATTACTTGCATTCTAGCAGTGAGCCCAAGCTACTAGAGGTTTGTCCCTTTACTTGTGTTATTTGGGCTTTGGTGGTCAGTCTGGTGGAACAAATTGTGCAACTAACTGTGTATATAGTTAATATGTTTCATTCTTGTTTAGATTTTGAATATTATAAGAGCCGGTGGAGTCGACCTGTACAATTTTTGAGTTTTGATATTATTATCTGTTTGCACTTTCTTCAGAAAGTTCAACATGAGTTGCTGTCTGTATATGCAAGCCAATTACTTGAAAAGGAGCACTCAGGATGTCATGCTTTACTCAGAGACGATAAGGTATTCTGGCTTCACTTTTGTCCCTTTATTAGCATCTGTTCTTGTATATAATTGAGTTGTATTTGCCAACCATTTTTTCTGATGCTGTTTAGGTTGGAGATTTGTCGAGGATGTTCAGGCTTTTCTCTAAAATACTGAAAGGCTTGGATCCTGTCGCTAACATATTTAAGCAGGTCCTTTATCCATCATCCGTATTTCATCCTCATTAGACTGTACTTGCCTTTGCCGTCACTTACCTTGTTTTTCATGTCATATTTCAGCATGTTACTGCCGAGGTCACTGCCTTGGTCAAACAAGCAGAAGAAGCAGCTAGCAGCAGGAAGGTTCGTATACAAATCTTTCAGTTCATCAGTCCGTGGCTTTGGCTTTTTCTTATGAATTTGCAGAATTTCTGCTCTAGTTCAGTCCAATGAGCAAGGTCTACTTTTTTTCTTCGGTGTTGTTGGATCGTCGTCGGACACTGCATTTGCATGCTTTACTTGTCAGTTTCTGCTCTTGTCTCAGTATGTTTCTGCATCCTTCAGGGGTTTCTCTATGTTACGGAATCAATTGAGTACACAGGGAGAGTTCCAATCTTTGATATTGGATTAACATCGGAAGAAAACAAGCTGAGATTTTGGAAAGTTTTGTCAATCTAATGTGGTCATTGATGTAGCCTTCTAGATCAAACAAGATGTGCACAATGTTATTATAACAATAGGATTACTGTCAGCCTTAGTGATGATGGGATTTTTTAATTGTCCATATTGTCATTCTTGCAGGATAGAAGTCTGCTAAGGTACTATTTAGTTCCCTACGCAGGATTTTGATAAGTTCCTATTTTTTCGCTTAAAAGTGGGGTGCTAGGTTTTTTAATTGGACCAGCATTAGCATCAGCCAGTTAGTTCCCCTTATGCTAATTGTGATATAGGTTGGTAGAATCAAATCAGGAATTGTTGCTGACTTAGATCTCCATTTTGGTAAAAACCTTATCCTTCATCAAGAGTATGGAATTATGGTGTTCGCAGGGATTTATGCCATACATATTCCAAGTTCTGCATATATGTGAACATGATTTACTCACACATGTTAGCATGGATAGCTGACACACATACATTGTTATGTTATTATTTTAGCAGTCAGGCCTAACTGAACCAAAAGTATTCAACTATGACTACAGTGCTATACCGTGTACCGAGAAAACTGGCTTATTGCATACTCATGCCTTTGCCGTTTTCATGTATAGTAATGAACCACTGTCCATGAAATATCTGGAAGGATTTTTGAAAAATCTATATATACAATTGTTATCTTGTCTTGAAGAAATATTGTAAATTAATTGAAGCTCTAGCAGTCGATTAGTTTGAATTATATGGTGAAATCTTTATTATTTAGTATGATGCTAAGGAAATTGTCCTGCAATGCTTCCAAGCTTTTGGCTTTCATAAAGGAATTTACGCTTCTCCAAGTTACCATTTGGGTGTTATTTCAAATTCCATTCTAAATCTGGCCCGCTGTTTGAGATTCGTCATCCTCATCATTCTGTAGTTTTAGTGTGGTTGCACATCTATGATATTTATGCATACCTTTGTTTTGTCTTAGAACATTGTATGAAGCAAGTAACCTAGTGCCTTCATTCCTTTTTCACAGGGTGACAAGAAGGATGTAGTTGGCTTGCAGGAACAAGTGATACAATAGATCTTCTACTTATCCTCCATACGTTAATAAAATTTTGTTGGTCTGTTTAGGATCACTGATTCAGCTCATTGTCAGCAGGTTTTCATGAGGAAAGTAATTGAGCTACATGATAAGTATGTGGCATATGTGAATGATTGTTTCCAGAACCACACCCTCTTCCATAAGGTTCATATCTTGCGATTGAAGTGATTTCAAATAGCTACATCAAATAGATACCAAATAGATACTCTGTTGGAGGTTCCTTTTGACAGGCACTTAAGGAGGCTTTTGAAGTCTTTTGCAAGAAGGGTGTTGGCGGAAGCTCAAGTGCAGAGCTATTGGCTACTTTCTGTGATAATATACTTAATAAGGGAGGTAGTGAAAAATTAAGTGATGAAGCCATTGAAGAAACGCTTGAGAAGGTCTGTTGTTGGACATTAATTTTTCTAATGTAGTCTAGCATCATTTTCTAAGTATCTCAGGTGGTTATTGCACCTTTTGCAGGTAGTAAAGCTGCTTGCATATATCAGTGACAAGGATCTTTTTGCTGAGTTCTACAGGTAATATCTTTAGTATTGGAGATGTATTCAGAGGTGCATAGCCTACTGGCCATACTGTTGATAATGAAATTGACTACATCTTCTATGCCTCAGTATTCATAGTAGTACTGTATAAAAGTTTAGTTCATCATATATTGAAATTAAGCCTACTAATTTTCTACCTATTATTTAGATACGTCAAAGCTGGTTCTCATTTTCTTGAATAGTTTAATGTCATAGGAGACTAGACCCTTGAGTGATGAGTGCAAGTTTATTGAGAGTATGGTGCAAGTCTTTGTGGCAATGATCTTCAACATGAAGAACCCATTTTATCCACATTTATTTCTGTTATATATTATATAAACATCTCTCTTCTGTATCTCTATAGTAGAAGAAAAATATGACCATTCCATAATCAATTTACAGTGACCCTCGAGAATATATGTCAAGCATGTTATTCATGTCTGCAAATAAAACCAATATCTCCCCTATCGGGGGACTTCCCTTTTAGTCGATCGTGATCCCACCCACCCATCCGTGCAAACAACTTCTTACGACTTGACTTTCCTGTCGAACAAGAATATCTCCTCCGCGCGTCATGAGAGGCTTAAGCCGCTGGCAATGCAGTGTTAGACATTGGTGGTCGAGCAAGTGGCTGATGATGCCAAAGCTTACAACAACAACAACAACGGGGAGATGAATTAACCAACTCAGCAATAACCATTCCCTTTTTTCATGCATTAGAATGTGAAACTTAGCCCTATTAATCACTGGAAACAAATGCCTCATCCCACTAAGTTGAGTCTGTTATGTAGATCACCTAATAGTTTATTGTGTCGTCCGTTATAATTGAAGCTTGGTGATGGCATTAATCGATCTACTAATAATCATCAAAACTGGCAGGAAGAAGCTTGCTAGACGACTTCTCTTTGACAAGAGTGCCAATGATGACCATGAGAGAAGTATCTTGACGAAATTAAAGCAGCAATGCGGTGTTCAGTTCACATCAAAGATGGAAGGGATGGTTGGTGTTGCTAGATTTCTTTCTTAAGAACTAGTTATAGTTAATATGTTTCATTCTTGTTTAGATTTTGAATATTATAAGAGCCGGTGGAGTCAACCTGTACAATTTTTGAGTTTTGATATTATTATCTGTTTGCACTTTCTTCGGAAAGTTCAACATGAGTTGCTGTCTGTTGATGCAAGCGAATTACTTGAAAAGGAGCACTCAGGATATCATGCATTACTCAGAGACGATATGGTATTCTGGCTTCACTTTTGTCCCTTTATTAGCATCTGTTCTTGGATATAATTGAGTTGAATTTCCCAACCATTTTTTCTGATGCTGTTAAGGTTGGAGATTTGTCGAGGATGTTCAGGCTTTTCTCTAAAATACCAAAAGGCTTGGATCCAGTCGCTAACATATTTAAGCAGGTCCTTTATCCGTCATACATATTTCGTCCTCATTAGACTGCACTTGCCTTTGCCATCACTTACCTTGTTTTTCATGTCATATTTCAGCATGTTATTGCCGAGGGCACTGCCTTGGTCAAACAAGCAGAAGAAGCAGCTAGCAGCAAGAAGGTTCGTATATAAATCTTCCAGTTCATCAGTCCGTGGCTTTGGCTTTTTCTTATGAATTTGCAGAATTTCTGCTCTAGTTCAGTCAAATGAGCAAGGTCTACTTTTTTTCTTCTGTGTTGTTGGATCGTCATCGGACACTGCATTTGCATGCTTTACTTGTCAGTTTCTGCTCTCGTCTCAGTATGTTTCTGCATCCTTCAGGGGTTTCTCTATGTTACGGAATCAATTGAGTACACAGGGAGAGTTCCAATCTTTGATATTGGATTAACATCGGAAGAAAACAAGCTGAGATTTTGGAAAGTTTTGTCAATCTAATGTGGTCATTGATGTAGCCTTCTAGATCAAACAAGATGTGCACAATGTTATTATAACAATAGGATTGCTGTCAGCCTTAGTGATGATGGGATTTTTAATTGTCCATATTGTCATTCTTGCAGGATAGAAGTCTGCTAAGGTACTATTTAGTTCCCTACGCAGGATTTTGATAAGTTCCTATTTTTTCGCTTAAAAGTGGGGTGCTAGGTTTTTTAATTGGACCAGCATTAGCATCAGCCAGTTAGTTCCCCTTATGCTAATTGTGATATAGGTTGGTAGAATCAAATCAGGAATTGTTGCTGACTTAGATCTCCATTTTGGTAAAAACCTTATCCTTCATCAAGAGTATGGAATTATGGTGTTCGCAGGGATTTATGCCATACATATTCCAAGTTCTGCATATATGTGAACATGATTTACTCACACATGTTAGCATGGATAGCTGACACACATACATTGTTATGTTATTATTTTAGCAGTCAGGCCTAACTGAACCAAAAGTATTCAACTATGACTACAGTGCTATACCGTGTACCGAGAAAACTGGCTTATTGCATACTCATGCCTTTGCCGTTTTCATGTATAGTAATGAACCACTGTCCATGAAATATCTGGAAGGATTTTTGAAAAATCTACATATACAATTGTTATCTTGTCTTGAAGAAATATTGTAAATTAATTGAAGCTCTAGCAATCGATTAGTTTGAATTATATGGTGAAATCTTTATTATTTAGTATGATGCTAAGGAAATTGTCCTGCAATGCTTCCAAGCTTTTGGCTTTCATAAAGGAATTTACGCTTCTCCAAGTTACCATTTGGGTGTTATTTCAAATTCCATTCTAAATCTGGCCCGCTGTTTGAGATTCGTCATCCTCATCATTCTGTAGTTTTAGTGTGGTTGCACATCTATGATATTTATGCATACCTTTGTTTTGTCTTAGAACATTGTATGAAGCAAGTAACCTAGTGCCTTCATTCCTTTTTCACAGGGTGACAAGAAGGATGTAGTTGGCTTGCAGGAACAAGTGATACAATAGATCTTCTACTTATCCTCCATACGTTAATAAAATTTTGTTGGTCTGTTTAGGATCACTGATTCAGCTCATTGTCAGCAGGTTTTCATGAGGAAATTAATTGAGCTACATGATAAGTATGTGGCATATGTGAATGATTGTTTCCAGAACCACACCCTCTTCCATAAGGTTCATATCTTGCGATTGAAGTGATTTCAAATAGCTACATCAAATAGATACCAAATAGATACTCAGTTGGAGGTTCCTTTTGACAGGCACTTAAGGAGGCTTTTGAAGTCTTTTGCAAGAAGGGTGTTGGCGGAAGCTCAAGTGCAGAGCTATTGGCTACTTTCTGTGATAATATACTTAATAAGGGAGGTAGTGAAAAATTAAGTGATGAAGCCATTGAAGAAACGCTTGAGAAGGTCTGTTGTTGGACATTAATTTTTCTAATGTAGTCTAGCATCATTTTCTAAGTATCTCAGGTGGTTATTGCACCTTTTGCAGGTAGTAAAGCTGCTTGCATATATCAGTGACAAGGATCTTTTTGCTGAGTTCTACAGGTAATATCTTTAGTATTGGAGATGTATTCAGAGGTGCATAGCCTACTGGCCATACTGTTGATAATGAAATTGACTACATCTTCTATGCCTCAGTATTCATAGTAGTACTGTATAAAAGTTTAGTTCATCATATATTGAAATTAAGCCTACTAATTTTCTACCTATTATTTAGATACGTCAAAGCTGGTTCTCATTTTCTTGAATAGTTTAATGTCATAGGAGACTAGACCCTTGAGTGATGAGTGCAAGTTTATTGAGAGTATGGTGCAAGTCTTTGTGGCAATGATCTTCAACATGAAGAACCCATTTTATCCACATTTATTTCTGTTATATATTATATAAACATCTCTCTTCTGTATCTCTATAGTAGAAGAAAAATATGACCATTCCATAATCAATTTACAGTGACCCTCGAGAATATATGTCAAGCATGTTATTCATGTCTGCAAATAAAACCAATATCTCCCCTATCGGGGGACTTCCCTTTTAGTCGATCGTGATCCCACCCACCCATCCGTGCAAACAACTTCTTACGACTTGACTTTCCTGTCGAACAAGAATATCTCCTCCGCGCGTCATGAGAGGCTTAAGCCGCTGGCAATGCAGTGTTAGACATTGGTGGTCGAGCAAGTGGCTGATGATGCCAAAGCTTACAACAACAACAACAACGGGGAGATGAATTAACCAACTCAGCAATAACCATTCCCTTTTTTCATGCATTAGAATGTGAAACTTAGCCCTATTAATCACTGGAAACAAATGCCTCATCCCACTAAGTTGAGTCTGTTATGTAGATCACCTAATAGTTTATTGTGTCGTCCGTTATAATTGAAGCTTGGTGATGGCATTAATCGATCTACTAATAATCATCAAAACTGGCAGGAAGAAGCTTGCTAGACGACTTCTCTTTGACAAGAGTGCCAATGATGACCATGAGAGAAGTATCTTGACGAAATTAAAGCAGCAATGCGGTGGTCAGTTCACATCAAAGATGGAAGGGATGGTTGGTGTTGCTAGATTTCTTTCTTAAGAACTGGTTCCACCTGCGGCAATATGCTCTTAATTCACTTCCCTATGTTCCAGGTTACGGATTTGACGTTAGCCAAGGAAAACCAAACTAGTTTTGAAGAGTATCTCAGTAATAATTCAAATGCAAATCCTGGCATTGACTTGACAGTCACGGTTCTGACTACTGGTTTCTGGCCAAGTTACAAGTCCTTCGATTTGAACCTTCCAGCAGAAATGGTACTTGCAGAATTTTGCCAAGATATAAAATTTGAAGTTTTGTTTGATGTTCATAGGCAATTTCTGATGGATTACTTCACTCTGATTTAAAAGTTATTGTTAATTTTTGGTTGTTTCAGGTAAAGTGTGTTGAAGTTTTCAGGGAATTCTACCAGACAAAAAGAAAGCATCGAAAGCTAACATGGATTTATTCATTAGGGATGTGTAACATTATTGGTAAATTTGAGCCAAAAACCATGGAGTTGATAGTGACAACATACCAAGTAATTTGTTTTTTGAACTTTTTGTTTTTATCAATTTTGAGATCCCAGACTTTGGGATTTGTTATTTCGCATTATGTATTTTTTCACTTGAAAGCTTTTATCCCCTCTTTATTGCTTTGTAGGCCTCGGCTCTGTTGTTATTCAACTCTTCTGATAGGCTGAGTTACTCAGAGATAATGACCCAGTTGAATTTGACTGATGATGATGTTGTGAGGCTTCTCCACTCCCTATCATGTGCCAAGTACAAGATCCTTAACAAAGAACCAAACACAAAAACCATTGCTCCTACTGATCATTTTGAGTTCAACTCCAAGTTCACCGACAAAATGCGGAGGATCAAGGTATAACTGACTGTTTTCAGGTTGTCCTGAATTGTCTGACCTTGTCTTTCTACATCAACCTTTAATTGCAATCCTGTGTTAGTTTCTTATCTTTATCAGCGCAATCATATTTTAATTCTTCCAACATGCAGATTCCTCTTCCTCCTGTGGATGAGAAGAAGAAAGTGATAGAAGATGTGGATAAGGATCGGAGATACGCAATTGATGCCTCAATTGTGCGTATCATGAAGAGTCGAAAAGTTTTGGGTCATCAGCAGTTGGTCATGGAGTGTGTTGAGCAGTTGGGTCGCATGTTTAAGGTCTTTATCAGACGCTGTGTTGACTCAATACCTTCATCCTGGTTCTGTCAGTTTTTGTCTACTGATTTTGTTTTACTGCAGCCTGATTTCAAGGCAATCAAGAAAAGGATTGAGGACTTGATCACTCGAGACTATTTGGAGAGAGACAAAGACAACCCCAATTTGTTCAGATATCTGGCATGACATGTTCTGGATGATTGTCCAGATCGAGTGACTTCTTCTCCTGCAATGGCACGGGAACAAGTTTGAGATCCCTTTGGTGGTGGCACCGAAAACAGTGTAAATGCATCTTTCCTCACTGCTGAGAAGGCGGGGCCTCAGAATGATTGTACATTTTTTCTAGATGGCCGAGCGTGGACAAGTAGAGTTTGTGTTTTCTCCTTGTTGGTAAGATTGAAATTATTCCAATGGGCAAGTTGCACCAATTGGACCATCTTAACATCTTTATTTAGTAATGCAAGCTCTTTTTAATGCTTGTTCATTTATCCCTTTGCGAGTTCATTTGGAGTAAGATATGTTTCATTCGTATGTTTTCGCTATTTGCCATCTGGTGATTTGTTGTCTCATAAACTGGAATTCAGCCAGTCAGAAATATATGCGGTGGTGTATGGCCATGTTTATAAGATGAAAACTAACTAGTTTTTTTTTCTTTTTCCTCAAGTTTGGGTGGACAAAAAACTATTATGTCAGAGATAGAGGGAGGGGAGATGCGCAATATATTAGTTCGGCACGAGCCTAATTGAATTAGTTATGTCTTTTGGCATCCCCCATTTTCCACGCCTACAAGACCGAAAGGTAAAGGAGTGAGTTTTGGGAAAACTCAATAAGTAAAATTCCTATTCCCTATTAGGAAAGCATCTCATCATCAAAGCCCAGCAAGTACAACACTTGCAAATAGTGTCAATGGCAGATCAATTGTAAATCATATGTCATGCTTTATTTAAACACATGCTATTCATGCCAAAACTACCATTGGCTTATCAATTAACATAACAACATATCATGATCATGCATAACTGACGATTATGCATAACTAGCATTCATGCAAATTCATTTATCGTCATCCTGCCTCGATCAAACCCTCCGGACTCGACCAGGGCTTCCAGTTTCTTGCTGAGCTTTCTGGCTCGACCAAGGCATCTCGGCTCGACCGAGGCTTCTTGAGGCTAGCTTCCCAAGGCTTTCGTGTTCAAAACCCAAACATCCTAGCTCAACCAAGGCATCTCGACTCAACTGAGGCATCCTGTTCATTGAAACGGGTATCGCTATCAACGTTATGTGGCGACGGGCGCCTTTTCCTCTTTAAATACATGCATAAATGCATCATACCAGTCGATTCTTTTCTCTTCTCTTAGCCAACGCATGCATGACTCGACGCTTATTCATTTGTGCGTGTCATGAATTTCTTATATTTGATTAGCAAATATGTTGGGAACGACCTTTGATCCGTAACTTAAATTAACCACTTAGCACCAATCCTTGCACCGGACAAGGCTCAGAAACGGTATGCTCAATACCGGTCCAAGACCTCGAGGCTTAGGTACACCTCACTTTAGTGACGATCTAAACCTTGACAAACCTCGGCTCCAACCCAATGTAAATACACATGCATCGAGAATGACCTTTGGCTTGCAATTTCATTCAACACCAAGTACAATGTCCCCACGTCCATTTGGACAATGGAAATTGACATGCTTGGTGCCTTACCAAGATCTTGTGGATTTGGGCGATCCCCGTACCGATCAAGGCAAAAGATCAACATGCCTTAATGTCAATTAAGGACCTTGCAGCCTTAGGCGATTCTCACACCAAGCGAGACTTCAACCTAGCATCCTATTTCTGCCGAAACCAAGGCTTCATGGCTAGGGCAACTTGTCTTGCGATGAACTCAATTCGAATGAACCTCGGTCTCATTCCGAGTGTGAACAACTCAAGCACACGTTCAAGCACAAATATGAGCAAAACCATACAAAAAATTCAACATCCTACTCACGACTTAATGTGTGAGTACCTAACTAGCCTCGACAATAGAGATTACTGCCCTAGAGGAGAAATATGATCTTACTTACCTGGATGAACCCTGAACTAGGATGTGAGCTACAAAGATTGGGCGGCTTGGCTTGGAATTTGAAAGAGAGAGAGAGAGAGAGAGAGGGCGTGAGGAGGGAGCGTTTAAGGAGACGGCGGGAGGAGAAAATGGGAACAAAGTGAGGAAAATAGAGCGAGCTCCTCCTATTTATAGCCCTTGGGGCCATTATTACCGAACCAAGCAATCCTCTCCAATGTTTCCAAGTGTTCCACCTAAATTCCTTTGGTGGCAAGGCCATGGGTCCAATAATTGTGGCCTTAGTCATAAGTTGGAAGGCTAAAAGGCCTTACTTGGCAAATCTAGGTATCATCAACGATGGCCCGCTTTTCATTCTCTCATTGATCTACCAACACACCGCATTAATGGGCATTATATGAAGCCTAATGATGATAGTGCCAACTCGGGGGTTCTAGAATATTCGGTCATAATGAGGACTCGTGTAGCATGTTCCAATTGATCCACATATACATCACATTTTTCTAGAATATTCGAAGATATTTTGCCGCCATCATAATTTTTTACTTTTCAAATGGGACAACTCACCCCTTTTATTTAATGGGGAATTCTAGAACTTTCCCTATTTTGTCCTTTTCTCAATTAGGAAGGCCGTCTAGAAAATTTTATCATTCTAGTTCTTTCCGGAGCCGGAGAATGGATCATTAGATACACATCAAAAAACTGAATCACATACACTCGAGGTTCAGTTGCCACGCCCCATACTCGCCCAACCGTCCCTTGGAGGATTGGTCGGCCCAAGGGGGGTCAGCATTGGTTAGCACCTTAGCCGGCCCTTCGGTCGGCACCGCTGCATCCGTCTAAGTCCACGACTGGCCCTTGGGTCAATCCCTGGCCTAACGTCGAGCCTACTGCGACCAATTTCTATTTATTTGGTCCTTGGTCCTTCAATTGGTTCAAGGTCTATTCTAAGGCTATCCATGGCCTAGCACTAAGCTAAGGCATCCAGGTCTATCCCGAAGCTCATTCCGATCGATACCCGATCCATCCATGTGGTTCATAGCCGGTGCATGACCGATCCACGATCGGACATCACCGATTCAAGATTCATTTCCGATCACTAAGAATTAAATGGGGAATGATGTATTTTTTATTGAAAGACGATCACATTTGATTGTGTCGAATCGGTGTATAATTAGGGGAATCACTCGCAGCCAGGCGCTATGACCAAACATGACCATCCGCCGATCCAAGATCATCCCTTGATCAATTCTTATTATCCAAAAGTTATCTTATAGGCTGGTGATCCAATCCCACCAATATGATCAGTAGGTCATTCATGGCCGACACATAGGCTAGTCCATGGCCGATTGATCGGTCGGTTGGACCATAATTAATCCTTGATTCCTTATCGATCCAACTGATCGATCCCATGGCCAAAGGCCGATGGTCAATTCACATAGGACCTTATGGCTAAACCTTACTAGGTCGAAATCGACGATGTTACGTACAAAGTCATGTAGTAATTTAGGAAATTCTCTAATTTCAAATAGGATTTAATCTAAATTACTTCCTAATATAAATTAGGTGATCTCATATTTTAGGTAATTTCCTAATTTGACTTTCACAAAAATAACGTGCATATATCATACGCAATTAGTTATATCAATTCCATGTTATCACTTGCCATGTCATCATTATTGACATGTGATCACGATACTATATCATAATTTGCATGTCCTATAGATTGAATTCTTTGCATTGCATATAATTTAAATTTTTCATTAAAAAAATGGAAAAAAATGTCTATGTTGCCTCAATAGGTCATTACTCTTAATAAAAGTCACTAAGGCCAAATTAGCGTCTTAGAGTCAAATGTTTCATTTACAAAAAGAAACGCAAAAATCTCTCACCTAGTTTAAATAATAGGGTTAATCATGTCATTAATCCTATATCATATCATTAAAATTGTATAGAAGGCACATTACGTTTTGATATAATTTGAATGTAATTTAGGATCAATGCATGTTAGATTAGAATTCATACAATTATAACATTTGATTTAAATCATATTCACATTAAACAAAAAAAAAATCCAAAAAGATGTAATTGATATTGTATTTGGAAATCAATGTTTAGGATATGCTTATTGTAGTTAAACTAATATAGGGTAAATTTATCACAAATGTACCAGTTTTTGGTACATTTGTGATAAATATAGTTAAATTTTTTTATCATAAAAAAAAAACTCAAATTATAAAAAATCTCAAATTGTTATACTTTTGACAAATTTACTCTAAACTAATTTATTGAACCTTCAAAAATCCTAAATTGGTATATTCGTAATAAATATGTCCCCCATTAAATTGGATTAATACCACAAAAAATCATTAAAATTGTAAAAGTGCAACAAACGAAGAGTAAAATCGTAAATTAGTATATTGATCAATTGTCACGTATCATTTAATTTAATAAATTGACAAGTAAAACATATAAGATAAATTTATTACAAATATATTAATTTTAGATAAATTTTATCGAAGGTTTATCTGGGATGTTTTATAGTTAAAAAATTCGATCAGGGTCAATTGGTTACTGATGGATTATTTTCGAATTTTTCCGGTAGTAACCCTGTTGTTTATATCATTAAAATAATAAATGAGGTTTCATTCCTTCATCTTCCCCGCTGTTGCCTTCTCATCAATGCAGTGTCGAAACTCTGCGGCCCCCGTTGCCCCCCTCCTCCTCCTCCTGCTCCTCCTCCTCCTTCACCAACCGGTGGGGCTCCGCCGGGCCCACAATTCCCCGATCCCCTCCGATCAGGTCCCTCCCTCTCTCTCTCTCTCTCTCTCTCGGCATCGGATCCGTTGTTCTCTTTTCGAAGTGATTGCGCCTCGGTTTGCTGAATTTTCGCCTTTTTGAGGTCGATGGCGTGAGGTTGTTTGCTTCGTTCTGTTGACCTAGAAGTTCGTAACGGCGTGGGAATGGGGGGATTTCTGCTCCGAGAGCTTGTCGATGCGGTTTTTACAGGTTGGCGGTTGGGGTGAAGCTAGGGTTGAGTTGTGGAATTAGGATTGGAATTAGCTGGGGTTGGAATTCCCGGTGCGGGATTATCAAGTATGATCAATCCAAGACCTTAATCAGAGTCCCGATAGGATACCTGTTTTTGTTGGTTAAATACTTCTATGGCAGATTAGTGATTGTCCTGCTGGAAGCAGTCACTGGAATAGTTTTTGGCCTTGCGGAAGAGGAGTTTTCCTAGGTTTTATAGCATTGTCGGATTTGGTTTGGGTTCACGATTTTCTGTCGCCGATGACTTGATCAGCTTCTATGTGCAGATTTGGTGTTGAGAACCTGATCGTGTAGATATGGTGGCGAACAAGAGGAAAACGATTGATTTAGAGTAAGGATGGGAGTTCATGCAAGAGGTCATTATGAAGATCAAGAATATCCTCGAGGGGCAACCCGAGGCTCATATCAGCTCGGAAGACTGCATGATGCTCTACACGTGAGCCTCTCTTCTGCCTTGTGACTTCAGGAGTTGTGACACTTAGAATCGTTATCCTAGTGTCTTGTTTGGTTTGCTAATAGTTGATTGTTTTCTTCTCAATTCTACTGGCAGTACTATCTACAGTATATGTAATCAGCGGAAGCCACATGATTACTCCCAGTGGATACTGTATGACAAGTATGAAAACTCTTTTGAAGATTATATCATGTCAACGGTAAGGAAAATTTACCATCCACAACTCCCTTTTTCTGTTATATTGGTGGATTGTCTTCATTAGCATTGCATATCTGGAAAATTTGAAGTGATGATATGGAATTAAAGAAGTTTGGTGTTGTTGGAGTTACATTCTTGTATAAGCCATTGATATGGAATTCAATAGAAACTGTATTTTTATGATTGTTTTTGTAACCGTGGTATGCGGTGAAAGCTTGAATCATTTTTGGAGAATACATAGTATCAACCAACTGAGATATCATAAGTTGGATTAACAAGAAGTCAGGTTGTCAGAAGAAGTCTGGTGACAAGGTTTCTGGAAGAATAAAGAGCTTCAAAAGAACAGCAGAAAAACCAAGAACGGTTAATAGACACAAAATTTTTCTGCAAATAAGTCTAGGGAAACTCTGGAGAGTCAATTTCTTTATCAGTGTGAAGTCTTTTATTGCTGCAACTTAGATGTAATCCGGGAGGGAAACAACTCATCACCCTGCTCTACTTCCAAGCAAATGTACTATGGCCCTGTTTGGTTTTGTTTTCCCAAGGGTCTTTGGGCTCCCAAAGTCCCTTGAGGAAAATATTTTGCGTTTGGCAAACATTTTTTAAAACTCATTTGCCAAATATCAGCATTCCCAATATTGAAAGTTCAATGCTGGAGAGGACTTGCTTTGAGCATTGACATTTTGGAGATGCAATTTCACTGTTCACTGCGTCACTATTCATCTTCTTCTTCCCTGCCCATTGGGGTGGCGCAACCCATGACCTAGGCAGCGTTGCTCGGGCGCACGGACCTTAGGCCACCAAATCTGGCAATCCGGAGGCCAGATCTGGCCGTCTAGTGGTAGATTTAGCCTCTGCGACCTCAGGCCGCCAGATCTGGCCTCCGTGCCCCCAGGCGGCGATGTCGCCTAAGGTCGCATTCTGTCATGAACGAACCAACGAAATATAACATTAGTGTAATTCCACCTACAAAATCATGAAGAAACTCATGCCAAGCTTTCGATTGAAAACTGCACTTCCCGACCCTTAATGCACTTGCGGTAGACATATATTACATATATTATATATATGGAATACAAGTTTCACTGAACATGGTCCAATTCCTTTGCGAATTCAGCCCAACGCTCCAACGCGCAGTAAGAAAATTGATTTCCATATAATTCATTTTTTCTGTTTTGCTTGTTCTCCTTGTCCCATGGGAGGTCTTACAATCTGGATTTCCATCACATATATATGAGGGTCCACAAATTGTCCACAAATAATAATTTATCTTGAATCAGATTTTGTTCATGAACTCAAACTCGAGACATATTTTAACATCTATCATAAGAAACAGACTTATTATCTATGCTTTCTCTTGCCAACATGTTCAACCTTGTCTTCGAATCCACGCTCATGTAATCAGGGTGCAGCCTCGACACTGATATGTTTATCAGGAACAATTTGATTACTCTTTATTTCAAGTCGGGTTCCGCCATCTTGAAGACACGGAGAGTGTTTGATCTCTTACTCGATAAGGTTGAGTCCCGACAATTATGCAATTTGGCTTGTCGGGTGCCACTGATAGACACAAAGTTAAATATCACATGGCGAGCGCGAGATGGGGCAGAAGTACCACAAGTAGCTTAGCTTTTGATTGTCGTGCATGTCTAATTTTTCTTATTTTTTCTTGCAATTAAGTGCCTCAACCTTTTTAAAAGGAGGTCAAACCTCCGTTAAATGAAGTGCCATGTTACGTCATTTTATAGAAGTGGACTACCTAATTTGATTAAAGTGATGACGTGGATAATCACCGTCCTCCTTCTCCCTTGGCTCGTGTCTCAACAGCTCCCCTCCACCCTTGAGGCCGTCGTGCCGGCCACTACGTCCCGGTCGCCCACCACCGAGTTGCCGTCACTGTCTCTGTGGTCAATGTTAGATCCTGCGCCGAGCCACCATGCCCGGTGAGAACTGTCCTTTCCTTGTATTTTCATCTGAAAGTAATTTGGTCCTCCTCCATAGTGCAACTTCAGTACATAGTGGTAGCTCTAGAAACAGAAGATAGAAAGTGACACTTAGATCATTTTAGACGAGGTGACTAAGGCGCGGCACTTAGATCATGTTAGACGAGGTAATTAAGGTTTTCAGTTCTTTCACAGAAAATAAATAATTCAAAAAGTATTTTTGTGGAAAAATAATCGTTTGTATCACTTATAATAATGAATAAATGAAAATTTTTTATATTCTTCACAAAAATATTAAGACATAAATTGTCGTCGGTAATAAAAGTATTTCTCATTGACTAATTATTTCAAGTGATATAAATAATCATTTTTGGGAAAAAATCTTAAATCATTCGTTATCCACAAAACCAATGGAGGTCAATCATTTGGTGATCAGTTTAATTGTGTGCAAGTGGTTCAACTTTCTCAAGGGGCGTTCAGCCTCCAAGCCCTTTGAGGAAATATTAGAGTATTTGACAATCATTTTGAAGTAATTTTTGACCAAATGTCAATTTCGGGAATGCCAAAAGCCCAATGTTACTCTCATCCAACCTTTTGAAGTAGCATTTGCGAAATGCTAAAATTAGGATTAAAATATTTTTTCCTTCCAAAACTACCGTCACCAATTCTTTAGTTGTTCGATTATGCTCCTCCTTGTAACTATTCATCTTATTTACATGAGGGTGGCCAGTGAGGGCCGATGAGGCCAAATCTAGGTGATGAGCAACCGATGAAGGGCCGCGATAGTCGCACAACCCAAGCAACTGCGGCCAAAGGTCGAATGACCTTGGGCAGTCAACGCATGGATCTTGCAACCCCCAGGTAGCGGTTGCATGGGTTGGGCAACCTCAGGCAACCCTTGCTTGGGTCACACAACCCTCGCCGGAGGTCACCTGAGCTCAACCAACGATCGCTAGTGCCACATCAAGCTTAGTGGTGGCCTAAGCCTTATGACTGCTCCAGCAAAGTACTTAAGTTTTTGTAATAAAAATATATTTAAAAAAATGCAACCAAAGCCCAAAAACAATTTTGTCAAAAATTACTTGAACCCAAAGACATTTTACAAAGAGTTTTTATCAAATGCAATTTGCATTTCCCTAAAGATTTTTGGCTTTTAGCATTTGGATTACCCTCAACCCCAATTCCAAATTGATCCAAATCCACCCTATATCTCAACGTGCTTCTGTAGATCGACCTTGCCTTTCGTGTGAGCACAATAAGTCTCCAATACTTTTGGGCGGAACAGTCTACAATATTTCGGGTAATAATAGCCACAACAAGAAAAAGAACATAAAAAAGGAGAGTGAGCCTTTCGCAGGGTTATTTATAGTTTTAGTTCTTTGACTGTCATAATTTTTTCAATTTGATCCTTTTACTATTACAGTTTAATCTAGTCCTTTACATTCCTTGGTATATGCAATCTAGTCCTTCATCTTAGGCATTAGTTAACATCATTAATGTGCCGATGTGGCTTCGCTATGCCACACAATAGGGGAAAATTGTCCGAAAAGTCCTAAACCTAATGCACTTTTGCCAATTTAGTCCTAAACCTTTTTTTCTTGCCAATTGAGTCCTAAACCTTTTATAATTATGCCAATTTAGTCCATTTTGCCGGCCGAAGCTGACATGGACGCCGGCCGGAAACAGCTGCCGGCAAACAATTTTTTAATATTTTTTTCGATTTTTTTTTCCACTTTCTTCCTCCAGCGCCGGCCGGCCAGAGGTGAGGGGCGGCGAGGTCGGCCTCGGCGGCCACTTTGCGAGGCTCGCCCCGCCGGCCACCGGCGGAGGCGAGCCTCGCCCGGCGACGGCGAGGCGAGGCCGCCGTCGCCCGACGAGGCGAGGCTCGGCGCTCGCCGGCCGTGGTGAGGTCAAGCCTCGCCAAATCCGGCGATGGCGGCCTCGTCGTCGCCGGGCGAGGCTCGCCTTCGCCGAGCCGACGGGGCGAGCCTCGCCCGGCCTACGGCGAGGCCGTCGTCACCCGGCCCAAGCGAGGCTCGGCCTCACCCGGCCGTGGCAAGGTCAAGCCTCGCCGGATCAGCCGGGCGAAGGCGAGCCTCACCCGGCCGACGGCGAGGCCGTCGCCGCGGATCCGGCGAGGCTCGACCTCGCCACGGCTAGGCGACGGCGGCCTCGCCGTCATTGGGCGAGGCTCGCCTCCGCCGTGGCCGGCGAGGGCGAGCCTCACCAAGGGCCGGCGAGGCCGACCTCGCCGCCCTCGCCTCTGGCCGGCCCGGCGCCGGCACCGGCCAGGAGGAAGAAGAAAGTAGAAAAAAAGAAAAAAATTTTAAAAAATTTTAAAAAATTTGAAAAAAATATTAAAAAATTCGAAAAAAAAAATATTAAAAAATTATTTTAATATTGTTCGCCGGACATTGCCTCCTGAGCATCCACATCAGCTTCGGCCAGCAAAATGGACTGAATTGGCACAATTATAAAAGGTTTAGGACTCAATTGGCAAGAAAAAAAGGTTTAGGACTAAATTGGCAAAAGTGCAATAGATTTAGGACTTTTTGGACAATTTTCCCCACACAATAGAGACATGCGATACTCACACAACAATATATTAATATTTTTTTAAAAAAATTTCCGTAATTACCATGTGGTGTGATGTTAAAAATGTGTTGACACTTAAATTTTGGTAACATATTCAATGATTCATTGCATAAAAAAATTGAGGACTCGACCTTGATCGCTAATAGAAAATCTATAGTTGCATTTGCATGTTAGTTGCATTTCAATTTCATGCATCATTAAACTCATAAATTGCATTGGACTGGTGGTGGATAGACTCAAAGTAAGGAGCTTTCAAGCATAATTTGAATCATCTGGTTTAAGCGGCAATGGAAATTCAGCCAAGCCCATTAGTCCCTATAATGGCCGAAATTTAAAAGGAGCACTACCAAGTTGGAAGTTATTGATTAATTAAAAAAAAAAAAAAAAACTTAGGGGAGCGATTAAACTTTTGACTATCGCAATTCGAATCAATTAGAGATAAAAAGAAGAGTTTTTTATGGTTAAGATAGGATATATCTTTTTAGAGTCCAATATATTAGGAAAGAAACTCTTAAAGAAAAACCCTAGGGCTTGAGCCTATATAAAACAAGTGAGGGCATTCATTAGAAGCCACGTTCTGCGCAATACAAGAAACCATGAGAGAGATACTTTGCCCTGTCATCAAACCTTTACCGTTGCTGTGCTGCAACCATGAGAGAGAGAGATACTTTGCCCTGTCATCAAACCCATACCGTTGCTGTGCTGCACCACCGCCGGAGCTTTGCTGCTTCTCGTTGCACTTTGCTTTTTCCCGTCGCTCGGCCCGGCCTCTGTCAAGCTTGGTCGCCGCCGCTCCTTTTGTCTCGGTATCGCTGAACCCCCCTGTTGTCCTTGCAATCCCGACGGGCAATTTCATTGATCGCTCAACGTTAAACAAGCTTTTTGCCAAGGGACTGTCCAGCGATTTTTCCCTTTGCAGGTTTCGTTCACTGCCGATTCAACTCATCCACCTTTCCGACCAAAAGAGAAGACGAAAAAAAAACTCATCCACCTTGAATAGTGCCCGATGCCGGCCATACTCCTTGCTGCGCCATAGCCACGCCCAACAAGCTCAAGTTGTCGAGCTGATTACCCCTTTTTAGTTCGAAGTTCGAATATACGAAATTGCACAAATTATGTCCAATTCATATATTTGGTAAGCATATTGAAATGCCTCTCGGCCAAATACTAGCATTAGGATTGTTAAAAGTCCAATGCTACTCCCATTCAATCTTCCGAAGAAGCATTTGTGGCTGAAACTAAGAAAAAACTCATCCACCTTGAATAGTGCCCGATGCCGGCCATACTCCTTGCTGCGCCATAGCCGCGCCCAACAAGCTCAAGTTGTCGAGCTGATTACCCCTTTTTAGTTCGAAGTTCGAATATAGGAAATTGCACAAATTATGTCCAATTCATATATTTGGTAAGCATATTGAAATGCCTCTCGGCCAAATACTAGCATTAGGATTGTTAGAAGTCCAATGCTACTCCCATTCAATCTTCCGAAGAAGCATTTGTGGCTGAAACTAAGAAAAAACTCATCCACCTTGAATAGTGCCCGATGCTGGCCATACTCCTTGCTGCGCCATAGCCACGCCCAACAAGCTCAAGTTGTCGAGCTGATTACCCCTTTTTAGTTCGAAGTTCGAATATACGAAATTGCACAAATTATGTCCAATTCATATATTTGGTAAGCATATTGAAATGCCTCTCGGCCAAATACTAGCATTAGGATTGTTAAAAGTCCAATGCTACTCCCATTCAATCTTCCGAAGAAGCATTTGTGGCTAAAACTAAGATTAAAATATTTTTCCATCCAAAACTATTCTCACCAATTCTTTATTTTTCTAGTTTTGCCCTTCCTTGTAATTATTCATCTTCTTCGCATGGAGCCGGCCAGCAAAGGGTCGCCCAAGGTTTGAGTTCTTTTTAAATAAATAAAAAAAAATCCAAAACCCAATGCAAAAGCTTTTTTTGTTAAATACTACTTGAACCAAAAGTCCCTTTACCAAACACAATTCGCATTTCCCTCAAAGACTTTAACTTTCAATATTTGCTTTACACCCAAAACCCATAGGATAGATTAGTTTCCTAATATAGAATTGATATCTAGAGTCACGTAGGAATTTAGGAAATTCTCTAATTTCGAATATGATTTAATCTAAATTATTTCCTCATATAAATTAGGTGATCTCATATTTTAGGTAATTTCCCAATTTGACTTTCACAAAAATAACATGCATATATCATATACAATTAGTTATATCAATTCCATTTTATCACTTGCCACATCATCATTATTGACATGTCATCACAATACTATATCATAATTTGCATGTCCTATAGATTGAATTCTTTGCATTGCATATAGTTTAAATTTTTCATTAAAAAAATGGAAAAAAAAAATGTCTATGTTGCCTCAATAGGTCATTATTCTTAATAAAAGGCACTTAGGCCAAATTAGTGTCTTAGAGTCAAATCTTTCATTTACAAAAAGAAAACACAAAAATCTCTCGCCTAGTTTAAATGATAGGGTTTATCTTGTCACTAATCCTATATCATATCATTAGAATTGTATAAAAGTCACATTACATTTTGATATAATTTGAATGTAATTTAGGATCAATGCATGTTAGATCAGAATTAGGGGTGAACATTGGTCAAGGGTCAACCTTGGATTAGCCCTGGACCGGCCCGCTACTGAGTTGGTCCTTGGTCCTAGAATTCCTTACTAATACTAGTCTTGGTCGGGTTCGGGGTTGGTCCAACCTCGGACTATATATATATATATTTTATAAATATGAGAAAACCCTAAAATGGTCGATAACATTAAACAACTATTTAGTGAGAAGTTCAAGTAATTTTATATTATTCTTTAAAAACTTAGATTTTTAATGTCTTTTACGATGTCAACGGTCATAATTTATGAATGAGGAAAATGTTGTTATGAGGAGTTCTCATGGCATTATTATCTAGTACTCGTTCTAATTTGTCTTATTTGTCCTCTTAATCTTCAATTTGTCAAAATCGAAAGAAACAATTTCTCCGCTCACCACTCGCCTCTCGCCTCGCTCACTTTGGGTCACTCATGCCACTCGCCGCCCAATGCTCGCTTGGCTTGTTGCTCCTCGCTCGACATTCGATGCTCACCCCACTCAACCCTCGTTGCTTGTCTCTCCGACCTCGTTCATCATCGAACCCATTAGATCGGTCCGATCTTTGATTGCCCTTTTAAGGAGTACAAAAATGAAATAAAAATTATTGGTTGATCCGGATTGACCCTAGAATCAGACCAAATCCATTGCGTGTTTTTTCAAGGAGTATAGAAAATAAAATAATTTGCATTGCATATAGTTTAAATTTTTCATTAAAAAAATGGAAAAAAAAAATGTCTATGTTGCCTCAATAGGTCATTATTCTTAATAAAAGGCACTTAGGCCAAATTAGTGTCTTAGAGTCAAATCTTTCATTTACAAAAAGAAAACACAAAAATCTCTCGCCTAGTTTAAATGATAGGGTTTATCTTGTCACTAATCCTATATCATATCATTAGAATTGTATAAAAGTCACATTACATTTTGATATAATTTGAATGTAATTTAGGATCAATGCATGTTAGATCAGAATTAGGGGTGAACATTGGTCAAGGGTCAACCTTGGATTAGCCCTGGACCGGCCCAACTCTGCTAGTCTTGGTCGGGTTCCCTCGGAAATTGAGTTGGTCCTTGGTCCTAGAATTCCTTACTAATACTGTGCAAGTCGATCCTCGGTCCTGAGAGTTCAGGGTTGGTCCAACCCGAACCAACCCTGACTATATATATATATATATATATATATATATATATATATATATATATATATTTTATTTTATAATTTTTTTATATAGAGAAAACCCTAAAATAAACGACGTCGATAACATTAAACAACTATTTAGTGAGAAGTTCAAGTAATTTTATATTATTCTTTAAAAACTTAGATTTTTAATGTCTTTTACGATGTCAACGGTCATAATTTATGAATGAGGAAAATGTTGTTATGAGGAGTTCTCATGGCATTATTATCTAGTACTCGTTCTAATTTGTCTTATTTGTCCTCTTAATCTTCAATTTGTCAAAATCGAAAGAAACAATTTCTCCGCTCACCACTCGCCTCTCGCCTCGCTCACTTTGGGTCACTCATGCCACTCGCCGCCCAATGCTCGCTTGGCTTGTTGCTCCTCGCTCGACATTCGATGCTCACCCCACTCAACCCTCGTTGCTTGTCTCTCTTAACTGACCTCGTTCATCATCGAACCCATTAGATCGGTCCGATCTTTGATTGCCCTTTTAAGGAGTACAAAAAATGAAATAAAAATTATTGGTTGATCCCGGATTGACCCTAGAATCAGACCAAATCCATTGCGTGTTTTTTCAAGGAGTATAGAAAATAAAATAAAAAATTATCGATTGATCTCGAATTGACCCTAGAATCGGACCAAACCCACTGAGTCGGTCCAATCCTTGGTCCCAAGCTCAATAGAGTCGATCATCAGTCCCAAAAATTGAGAACCAGCACTATGCGGATTGATTCTAGGTTAGAGGATAAATCGGCCCAAACCGGACCATACTCACCCCCAGCATTCATACAGTAATAACATTTGATTTAAATCATATTCATGTTAAACCAAAAAAAAATCCAAAAAGATGTAATTGATATTGTATTTGGAAATTAATGTTTAGGATATGCATATTGTAGTTGACATCTTGCATAATGTTTGATGCATTGCAACTAATGGGCTTTTTCTTTGCTAGAGGTGTTAAAGTTTTTACCCTATATCTAACAACTTATTTACCATTTTGATTTATTGAGTGTTACATTAGTTGATTGCACACCGATATGATTACTCTTGCGCTTAAAATTAATCGAGTCTTTGCAATAATAAAGAGAATAGTTACCAAAGAAGCATTAGATTCCCTATATCCCTCATATCTTTGGTTCGCAAAAATATAGTGACTTAGTGTCTAATCAATCTAACAATACTTGATTAGTGCCAACTCTTGAACAAACTAATTTGCATGTTAAGCTAATCAAATTAAAACTTAAATGTTGCATATGGGATGGATTTGGGAGAGTTCGTGTTAATTTTTTTAAACTTAGTAATATATTAGCATTCTCTTTAGCAGTTCACCTCTGAAAAGGTCACGACAACATAAATTTCCAAAATGTGATAATGTTAGGAATTTTATGATGTCAACTGACTATAAATGATGCGAGATTTGATTGAACCAGTTTGTGATGAGAAAGGGCTAAGAAAGAGATATCGTTGGAAAAACAGTATCATAAGTATCATAACTTTCTTATTTATAAATGTTTTTCAATCACTTAAGGGTCACGAATTTCAAAATCTATTCACTTAATCATCATAACGTTTAAAAAATAATTCATAACTAGTAGTGGAAATCCTTGACATAACACTTACAATGAGTTTTTCGATTATTTATGATAGTCGAGCAATTAATTCAAAGTTATATAACACTCGAACAAACAATTATTTTTAGAAGTCACAGCAATACTTAAATCATTGGAAAATACAATCGCAAATTCTGTGGTCTAGATAAAAATTGGAAGACCAAATCGCATCATCAACAACAACTACCATGAAAAAAAAAAAAAAAAAGATGGAGGACCCGACCCAGAATCGGGAAAAAGAATGAGAGGGACGAGGATTTTATAAGATAATAATATTATTTATGACAAATACCTTGAAAAACACCAAAGTGGTACACATATGCTAAATTTACCTTAAATTAATTTTTTGACCATGAAAAAATCCAAACCAGTACAATTGTAACAAATTTATCTCGGCTAACCATAAAAAACTCCAAATCGAAATACTTGTGACAAATTTACTCCAATCTAATTTATTCAACCTCTAAAAAATCCTAAATTATTACATTTGTGGCAAATATATCATTTGTTAGATTGGATTAATATCACAAAAAATCACAAAAATTGTATAATTGTAACAAACGAATAGTAAAATCGCAAATTAGTACACTAGTCAACCTGTCACGTGTCATTCAACTCGTAATTTGATAGTAAAATTTAATAGAAACTAACATAAGGTAAATTTGTCACAAGTGTACTAGTTTGGAGTAAATTTGTCAAAGTTGTATCAATTTTTAATGGTCAAAAAATTAATTTGAGTTAAATTTGTAACAAATATATTAATTTAGAGTTTTCTAGGTATTAACCCTATTGTTTATCATTAAAATAAGTATTAATACTCTGAAAAATCTCAAATTGATATATTTATGACAAATTTACCCCTAAACTATTTTTTTGATCATGGAAAACCCCAAACTGGTATATTTGTGAAAAATTTACCCCGATTGACCATAAAAAACCATAAACTGATATATTTATAACAAATTTACCTCAAATTAATTTATTCGACCGCAAAAAATCCCAAATTGATAAATTTGTGACAAATATACCATCCGCTAAATTGGATTAATGCCACAAAAAAATCAAAAAAAATTGTAAACTACCTAAATTGATAGGCCAATTAACTGTTACGTGTCATTTGACTTAATAATTTTATAATAAAATTTAACAAAAATTAACATAGGGTAAATTCGTCACAAAATGTATCAATTTTGGGTAATTTTGTCAAATGTATATTAGTTTGGAGTTTTTATGGTCGAAAAATAATTGATGGTAAATTTGTCACAGTCATATTAATGGTTTTTTTAAGGTATTAACCTAAAAAAAGGGCTTTCTTCTCCATTCCACCGTCTTCATCCTGCTGTTGCTCGTTCACGATCAATGCCCCCCCTCCTCCTCCTCCTCCTCCTGCAACTCCTTGTCCTCGTCCTCGTCCTCGTCCTCCACCAACCGGTGGGGCCCACCGGGCCCACAATTCGCCGGATCCCCTAGGGGTTCCTCCGATCAGGTCCCTCCCTCTCTCTCTCTCTCTCTCTGGTTTTCTCCTTCTTGCCGGATTCGCAATCTCGCCGCGATGCTCCCCCGATCGCTCGGCGGCCCGGCGTGAATCCGCCGTTGGATTCCGTCGCTCGATTCCGAGAGGAATCGGCCTCGGATCCGTTGTTCTCTTTTCGAAGCGACTGCGCCTCGGTTTGCTGGATTTTCGCCTTTTTGAGGTCGATGGCGTGAGGTCGTTTGCTTCGTTCTGTTGACCTAGAAGTTCGTAACGGCGTGGGAATAGGGGGATTTCTGCTACGGGAGCTTGTCGATGCATTTTTCATCGGTTGGCGGTGGGGGTGAAGTTAGGGTTTGAGTTGTGGAATTAGGATTGGAATTAGCTGAGGTTGGAATTCCCGGTGCAAAGACCTAAATCAGAGTCCCCGATAGGATGCTTGTTTTTGTTGTTTAATTACTTCTATCGCGGAGTAGTGATTGTCCTGCTGGAAGCGGTCATTGGAATCATTTTCGGCCTTGCGGAAGAGGAGTTTTCCTAGGTTTTATAGCATTGTTGGATTCGGTTTGGGTTCGCGATTTTCTGTCACCAATGACTTGATCGGCTTCCGTGTGCAGATTTGGTGTTGAGAACCTGATCGTGGAGATATGGCGGCCAACGAGAGGAAAACGATTGATTTAGAGCAAGGATGGGAGTTCATGCAAAAGGGCATAATGAAGCTCAAGAATATCCTCGAGGGGCATCCCGAGCCTCAGTTCAGCTCGGAAGACTACATGATGCTCTACACGTGAGCCTCTCTTCTGCCTTGTGACTTCAGGAGTTGTGACATTTAGAATCGTTATCCTAGTGTCTTGTTTGGTTTGCTAATAGTTGATTGTTTTCTTCTCGATGCTACTGGCAGTACTATCTACAATATGTGTACTCAGAAGCCTCCGCATGATTACTCCCAGCAACTGTATGACAAGTATAGAGAATCTTTTGAAGAATATATCATGTCAACGGTAAGGAAAATTTACCGTCCACAACTCCCTTTTTCTGTTATATTGGTGGATTGTCTTCATTAGCTTTGCATGTCTGGAAAATTTGAAGTGATGATATGGAATTAAAGAAGTTCGCTGGTGTTGGAGTTACATTCTTGTATATGCCATTGATATGGAATTCATTAGAAATTGTATCTTTACGATTGTTTTTGTGAATTTAAAAAAAAAAAGTAATTTTAAGATAAAAGAACTGTGGCATGTGGTGAAAGCTTGAATCATTTTTGGAGAATAGATGGGATCAACCAACTGAGACAGCATAAATTGGATTAACAAGGAGTCAGGTTGTCAGAAGAAGTCTGGTGACAAGTTTTCTGGAAGAATAAAGAGCTCCGAAAGAACAGCAGAAAAACCAACAATGGTTAACAGATACAAAATTGTCTGCAAAGAAGTCTAGGGAAACTCCAGAGAGTCAATTTCTTTATCAGAGTGAAGTCATTTATTGCTGCAACTTAGATGTAATCTGGATGGAAACAATTCATCACTCTGCTCTACTTCCAAGCAAATGTACTATGGCCCCGTTTGGTTCGGTTTTCCCAAGGGGCTTTGGGCCCCCAAAGTCCCTTGGGGAAAATATTTTGCATTTGGCAAACATTTTTTAAAGCTTATTTGCCAAATATCAGCATTCCCAATGCTGAAAGTCCAATGCTGGGGAGGACGTGCTTTGAACATTGACATTTTGGTGATGCAATTTCACTGTTCACCGCGTTACTGTTCATCTTTTTCTTCCCCGCTTGAGAGTCAAGCTTCTCCGGCAGCCGCCACAGCCGCCTGGGGGTTGCGTGTCCCTGGTGACCACCGCTTGGGGTGGCGTGACCCGTGACCCACGCAGCGTCGCCTAGGTCGCACGGACCTCATGCCGCCAAATCTGGCAGTCCAGAGGCCAGATCTGGCTGTCTGGCGGCAGATCTGGCCTCCACGACCTCAGGCCGCCAAATCTGGCCTCCGCAACCTCAGACGACGATGTCACCTAAGGTTGCGCCCCTAGGCGGTGTCACCTGAGGTCGCAACCTCAGGTGGCCAGATCTGGCCGTCCGGCAGTTGGCCAGCGGTTAGCCGACCGCTGGCCGCCTGCCCCGGATCTGATTTTCAGATTAAAAATAAAAAATAAAAAATAGCAGAAGCCCATTACAAAGGTGAGTTTTGCCAAACGGTATTTATGCTAAAGTTACCTTTCAATATTATTTGAAGTTACAATTTACCAAACGGTGTAACATTTCGGAAAACCCCTTTACCTCAAAAGTATTTGCATTCTCCCAAGGGCAGTTCCCCAAAGCCAAACCAAATGGGCCCTATGCCAAAACTTATGCCCAGTTAAGTTGATGGTCAAACAAAAAAATCATTGAAGTTTGCTGTTCTATGGAGCTTTGTCCAATATTTAGATGTTAATATACCTTATTTATGACTCTGCATGGTTATTCCTGTTTTCATAGCCGGTCAAATCCTCTAGAGTTTTGTTGCTTCTAATTTGTAGCCCATGATTCTAGGGTTTGCCATTTACCATTTCATATTGAGGTATATTGGAAGAAATTGAGGAATCATACATTCTTTACCCGTCCTTGTTGTCACTTTCTCATCCTCCTCTTCTATAAACATGAGATCGATTAGCATAAATTGCTTAAACAAGAACATTATTATTTTTCCTTTTTCTAGGGCAAGGAAAAGATGGGTGGGGGTGGGGGTGGAGGGAATATTTGTTGGCTTTTCTTTGCATGGGGAGGGATAATCTGATATTGAATTATCTTATAATTATGCCAATGCAGAGTTGGTCATTACTTGTATCTTGCTTATTGGTTATATCTATTCTTATCATTTATGTAGCTGTTGTCATATGAGTTTAATTCTGCTTCTGCATTGAAAAATCTGCTTCTGCTTACAATTTAGGTATTGCCATCATTAAGAGAGAAGCATGATGAGTTCATGTTGAGAGAGCTAGTCAAAAGGTGGGGGAATCATAAGGTTATGGTCAGGTGGCTTTCTCGTTTCTTCTATTATCTAGATCGCTACTTCATTGCAAGGAGATCACTGCCACCCCTCAATGAAGTTGGCCTGACCTGCTTCCGTGAACTGGTATGAATTATATAAAATCTTTCGGTTAGCTGTTCTCTTCATATTTTTTTTGTGGGATTTAGCTTAGTTTTGGCCTTTAGACAGCTCATAATTGACTCTTTGGTTACTCAGATCCTGTCATTTTCAGTTTCCTCCATAGATGCTGCAGTAAAAATTGACTATTGTACATTTTTTGCTGTTTTAAAGGTATATCAAGAATTGAAGGTGAAAGTAAGGGATGCCGTGATCTCATTGGTATGTTTTTGTCCATTTAACTACTGTCCCTTTCTGTCTTCAATGATAATCTTGAATTAACCAACATAAATTGTTTTCATTAGATTGATCAAGAACGTGAAGGCGAGCAAATTGATCGAGCTTTATTAAAGAATATATTGGATATATTCGTGGAGATTGGCATGGGACAAATGGATTATTACGAAAATGATTTTGAAGCGGCTTTGCTGAAAGATAGTGCTGCTTATTATTCCCGTAAAGCTTCAAGCTGGATTCTAGAGGACTCCTGTCCTGATTATATGTTGAAGGTGAATAACAATTTATTTTTTATCTAACTAATTACATCTTGATGATGATATTTCATGAGGTTTGATGTTTGATATTGGGATTCCCAGGCAGAGGAGTGCCTAAAACGAGAGAAAGATAGGGTTGCTCATTACTTGCATTCTAGCAGTGAGCCCAAGCTACTAGAGGTTTGTCCCTTTACTTGTGTTATTTGGGCTTTGGTGGTCAGTCTGGTGGAACAACTTGTGCAACTAACTGTGTATATTGTTAATATGTTTCATTCTTGTTTAGATTTTGAATATTATAAGAGCCGGTGGAGTCGACCTGTACAATTTTTGAGTTTTGATATTATTATCTGTTTGCACTTTCTTCAGAAAGTTCAACATGAGTTGCTGTCTGTATATGCAAGTCAATTACTTGAAAAGGATTACTCAGGATGTCATGCATTACTCAGAGACGATAAGGTATTCTGGCTTCACTTTTGTCCCTTTATTAGCATCTGTTCTTGGATTTAATTGAGTTTTATTTACCAACCATTTTTTCTGATGCTGTTTAGGTTGTAGATTTGTCGAGGATGTTCAGGCTTTTCTCTAAAATACCAAAAGGCTTGGATCCTGTTGCTAACATATTTAAGCAGGTCCTTTATCCGTCATCCGTATTTCATCCTCATTAGACTGCACTTGCCTTTGTTGTCACTTACCTTGTTTTTCATGTAATATTTCAGCATGTTACTGCCGAGGGCACTGCCTTGGTCAAACAAGCAGAAGATGCAGCTAGCAGCAAGAAGGTTCGTATATAAATCTTTCGATTCATCAGTCCGTGGCTTTGGCTTTTTCTTATGAATTTGCAGAATTTCTGCTCTAGTTCAGTCGAATGAGCAAAGTCTACTTCCATTCTTCTGTGTTGTTGGATCGTCGTCAGACGCTGAATTTGCATGCTCTCTCGTCTCAAGATGATTCTGCATCTTTCAGGGGTGTCTCAATGATACGGAATCAGTTGAGTACACAGGGAGAGTTCCAATCTTTGATATTGGATTAACATGGCAGAAGAAAACAAGCTGAGATTTTGGAAAGTTTTGTAAATCTAATGTGGTCATTGATGTAGCCTTCTAGATCAAACAAGATGTGCACAATGTTATTATAACCATAAGACTACTGTCACCTCAGTGATGATGGGATTTTTTTATTGTCCATGGAAATCTTGGATACCTATTGGACTTTTGTCATTCTTGCAGAATAGAAGTCTGCTTGGGTACTATTTAGTTCCCTACGCGGGATGTTGATAAGTTCCTATTTTTTCGCTTAAAAGTAGGATGCTAGGTTTTTTTATATCTACTGGGACCAGGATTAGCATCAGCCAGTTAGTTCCTTTTATGCTAATTGCAATATAGGTTGATGGAATCAAATCGGGAATTGTCGCTTCCTTAGATCTCTTTTTTGGTAAAAACCTTATCCTTCATCAAGAAGATGGAAGTTAATCCTCAAATGAGAAGATTGACCAGCTTGCCACGAAAGCAAGAGAGAGAGGGAGGGAGGGAAGTAGTGAGTGAGATATGGTGTTCGCAGAGATGTACACTATACATATTCCAAGATCTGAACATGTTTGAACATGATTTACTCACACATGTTAGCATGGATAGCTGACACACATACATTGTTATGTTACTGTTTTAGCAGTCAGACCTAACTGAAGCACGAGCTGACGTTGTAATTCAATTATTCAACTATGATTACAGTGCTATTCCATGTACCAAGAAAACTGGCTTATTGCATACTCATCCCTTCACTGTTTTCATGTATAATAATGAACCACTGTCCATGAAATATTTGGAAGGATTTTCGAAAATTCTACATACAGTTGTTATCTTCTCTTGAAGAAATATAGTGAATGAACTGAAGCTCTAGCAATCGATTAATTTGAATTATATGGTGCAATTTTTATTATTTAGTATGATGCTAAGGAAATTGTCCTGCAATGCTTCCAATCTTTAGGTTTTTATAAAGGAATTTACACTTCTCCAAGTTACCATTTGTGAGTTATTTTAAATTCCAGTCTAAATCTGACTCGCTGTTTGGGATTCATCATCCTTATCACTCTGTAGTTTTAGTGTGGTTGCACATCTATGATATTTATGCATACCTTTGTTTTGTCTTAGAACATTTTATGAAGCAAGTAACCTAGTCCCTTCATTCCTTTTTCACAGGGCGATAAGAAGGATGTAGTTGGCCTGCAGGAACAGGTGATACAATAGATCTTCCACTTATCCTCCATACATTAATTAAATTTTGTTGGTCTCTTGTCTGTTTAGGATCATTGATTCAGCTCATTGTCGGCAGGTTTTCGTGAGGAAAGTAATTGAGCTACATGATAAGTATGTGGCATATGTGAATGATTGTTTCCAGAACCACACCCTATTTCATAAGGTTCATTTCTTGCAATTAAACTGATTTCAAAGAGCTACATCAAATAGATACCAAACAGATACTCATTTGGAGGTTCCTTTTGACAGGCACTTAAGGAGGCTTTTGAGGTCTTTTGCAACAAGGGTGTTGGCGGAAGCTCAAGTGCAGAGCTATTGGCTACGTTCTGTGATAATATACTTAAGAAGGGAGGTAGTGAAAAATTGAGCGATGAGGCCATTGAAGAAACGCTTGAGAAGGTCTGTTGTTGGACACTAATTTTTGTAATGTAGTCTAGCATCATTCTCTAAGTATCACAGGTGGTTATTGCACCTTTTGCAGGTAGTAAAGCTGCTCGCATATATCAGTGACAAGGATCTTTTTGCTGAGTTCTACAGGTAATATCTTTAGTATTGGAGATGCATTCAGAGGTGCATAGCCTACTGACCATACTGTCGATAATGAAATTGACTACATCTTCTATGCCTCAGTATTCATAGTAGTACTGTATAAAAGTTTAGTTCATCATATATTGAAATTAGGCTTACTAGTTTTCTACCTATTATTTAGATACATCAAAGCTGGTTCTCATTTTCTTGAATAGTTTAATGTCATAGGAGACTAGACCCTTGAGTGATGAGTGCAAGTTTATTGAGAGTACGGTGCAAGTCTTTGTGGCAATGATCTTCAACATGAAGAACCTATTTTATCCACATTTGTTTCTGTTATATATTATATCAACATCTCTCTTCTGTATCTCTACAGTAGAAGAAAAATAAGACCATTCCATAATCAATTTACAGTGACCCTTGAGAATATATGTCAAGCATGTTATTCATGTCTGCAAATAAAACCAATATCTCCCCTATCGGGGGACTTCCCTTGTAGTCGATTGTGATCCCACCCACCCATCCGCGCAAATGACTTACTTCTTACAACTTGACTTTCCTGTCGAACAAGGATATCTCCTCTGTGCGTCATGAGAGGCTTAAGCCGCTGGCAATGCAGTGTAAGACATTGGTGGTCGAGCAAGTGGCTGATGATGCCAAAGCTTACAACAACAACAACCGGGAGATGAATTAACCAACTCAGGAATAGCCATTCCCTTTTTTCATGCATTAGAATGTGAAACGTAGCCATATTAATCACTGGAAACAAATGCCTCATCCACTAAGTTGAGTCTGTTATGTAGATCACCTAATAGTTTATTGGGCCATCCATTATAATTGAAGCTTGGTGATGGCATTAATCGATTTACTAATAATCATCAAAACTGGCAGGAAGAAGCTTGCTAGACGACTTCTCTTTGACAAGAGTGCCAATGATGACCATGAGAGAAGTATCTTGACGAAATTAAAGCAGCAATGCGGTGGTCAGTTCACATCAAAGATGGAAGGGATGGTTGGTGTTGCGAGATTTCTTTCTTAAGAACTAGTTTCACCTGCGACAATATGCTCCTAATTCACTTCCCTACGTTCCAGGTTACGGATTTGACGTTAGCCAAGGAAAACCAAACTAGTTTTGAAGAGTATCTCAGTAATAATTCAAATGCAAATCCTGGCATTGACTTGACAGTCACGGTTCTGACTACTGGTTTCTGGCCAAGTTACAAGTCCTTTGATTTGAACCTTCCAGCAGAAATGGTACTTGCAGAATTTTGCCAAGATATAAAATTTGAAGTTTTGTTTGATGTTCATAGGCAATTTCTGATGGATTACTTCACTCTGATTTAAAAGTTATTGTTAATTTTTGGTTGTTTCAGGTAAAGTGTGTTGAAGTTTTCAGGGAATTCTACCAGACAAAAACAAAGCATCGAAAGCTAACATGGATTTATTCATTAGGGACATGTAACATTATTGGTAAATTTGAGCCAAAAACCATGGAGTTGATAGTGACAACATACCAAGTAATTTGTTTTTTGAACTTTTTGTTTTTATCAATTTTGAGATCCCAGACTTTGGCATTTGTTATTTCGCATTATGTATTTTCTCACTTGAAAGCCTTTATCCCCTCTTTATTGCTTTGTAGGCCTCGGCTCTGTTGTTATTCAACTCTTCTGATAGGTTGAGTTACTCAGAGATAATGACCCAGTTGAATTTGACTGATGATGATGTTGTGAGGCTTCTCCACTCCCTATCATGTGCCAAGTACAAGATCCTTAACAAAGAACCAAACACAAAAACCATTGCTCCTACTGATCACTTTGAGTTCAACTCCAAGTTCACCGACAAAATGCGGAGGATCAAGGTATAACTGACTGTTTTCAGGTTGTCCTGAATTGTCTGACCTTGTCTTTCTACATCAACCTTTAATTGCAATCCTGTTTTAGTTTCTTACCTTTATCAGCGCAATCGTATTTTAACTTTTCCAACATGCAGATTCCTCTTCCTCCAGTGGATGAGAAGAAGAAAGTGATAGAAGATGTGGATAAGGATCGGAGATACGCAATTGATGCCTCGATTGTGCGTATCATGAAGAGTCGAAAAGTTTTGGGTCATCAGCAGTTGGTCATGGAGTGTGTTGAGCAGTTGGGTCGCATGTTTAAGGTCTTTATTAGATGCTGTGTTGACTCAATACCTTCATCCTGGTTCTTTCAGTTTTTATCAACTGATTTTGTTTTATTGACAGCCTGATTTCAAGGCTATCAAGAAAAGGATTGAGGACTTGATCACTCGAGACTATTTGGAGAGAGACAAAGACAACCCCAATTTGTTCAGATATCTGGCATGACATGTTCTGGATGATTGTCCAGATCGAGTGACTTCTTCTCCTGCAATGGCGAAGGAGCAAGTTCAAGATCCCTTTGGGGGTGGAACCGAAAGCAGTGTCAGGGCATCCCCTTTAACTGTTGGTAAGGCAGGGTGCCTCCGAATGCATGTACATTTTGTCCACACAACCAAGCGTGAACAAGTAGAGTTTGTGTTTTCACGTTGTTGGTAAGATTGAAATTATTCCAATGGGCAAGTTCCACCAATTGGACCATCTTAACATCTCTAGTTAGTAACGCCCAAGCTCTTTTTTGAATGCTTGATCAATAATCCCTTTGTGAGTTTGTTTGGAGTAAGATATGTTTCATTCGTATCTTCTGGCTATCGGCCGTCTGGTGATTTGTTGTTTCATGAACTGGAATTCAGCCAGTCAGAAATATATGCGGTGGTGTATAGCCATGTTTATAAGATTATAAGTATTTAGTTTTTTCCCCCTCAAATTTGGGTGGACAAAGCTCTATTATGTCAGAGATGGAGGGAGGGGAGATGCGCAATGGATTAGTTCAGCACGAGCCTAATTGAATTGGCCGTGTCTTTTGGTGTTCCTCATCTTCCCGCATGGTGATGAGAAAGCTTCCACGAAACTTCGTTTTGGAATTTTAGCTCTCTCCTTCTTTAGAGGTTACCCATTCACGATCTTGCAAATTGTCCAAGTTCGCATTAGTTGATGTCATTTTCAGTATGTGAAGTTTTACCCTTTTTCTGTCTACAGACACTCGAGCGAACCGGGTATCCTCGGTGATATGTTCTCCCGCCATGTGCTGTCGCACCATCCAGGTGACATCCGAGTACAGAAGCACCTCCTCTGCATTCTCCATCAGTGACAAGATGATTTCTTTCCATCTTAAATCTGTTTAATCTGAGTCCTCGTCCATTTAACACTCTTGCTATGTTTGGTCGGGGGCATACAAGAATATTGCGGGATGCACAATAGACATATCTTATATGAGTAGTAATGGCTAGCGCATGGGTAGCCGTAAAATCAACTATGGGCACGGAGGTCTCAGGCTCCGTCTCAATGGAACACCGCCCCCCAACTCAAGTGCCCGGGACCCCTCCAACTCCAGCGCGGGCACTTGAGTCTCAAGTATGAACATCAGCATCGATGCCATGTCCAATCTCGATGGACTGGGGCATGGGCTTGAGGGTACCTCAATGAACTTGAGTACTAGTACCGCAGTCTCCAGCCCAACCTCACTGCATTCATTCTCAAGTGCAGGGACAAGGGTATGAGCACCGAGGACGTGAGCTTAATCTCAGTAGACTTGGGAATTGACATTTTGAGCCAAATCCTTTTGGACATGAGCTTGGCCTTGATGGACTCCAATTGATTCACCCTTAGCCACTAGACCCAAGTCCACTGGGAAGGGCTCGGGAACAAATGTTTGAGTTCCCGTGCTCAAACGCAAAGTTTCTAGTTTAATGTGATATTTAATTATATTTTGAAAATTAATTTTTGATTTCTTTAAGCAAAATATCTCTTTCCTAAATTCATATGTGGATTTTGACTAAGAAAATTAACGGAAAATCTTTTCTGTTGTCTCATTTTTCTATTGAAATTCTGAAAAAAAAAAAAAAAGTAAAAGTAAAAGTAAAAGTAAAAGTAAAATTTTTTCCCAGAAAGTATTTGTTTGTCCAAACGGACATACCATAAAACGTGGTTCGAATGATGTTTCTCGGCCATTCACGAGCGCTTGATTCGATTCAAACCGTGTTTTCTTTCGAATCGAACGATGTTGTTTGACTGCTGCTGACGCCCGGGTGGAGGCGAACCCGTTTCTGGGTCGAGAGGATTTCGGTTCCTCGCGTTTCATGAAGCTCTTCTCGAGACGCCATCGCAGCTCCCTACCCTCCTCTCTCGCCGCCCTCGGCGGCGCCAGAAGCTTCTCATTCGACAGCGCTTCCGAAATCGTCCGGCTCTGCAGATCGAGGGCGCTTCTCGACGCCTTCCGGCTCCTGAACGCCGCCGACCCTTCCGGCGTGACGAATAAGCCCGCCCTCTACGGCTCCCTCTTGCAGACGTGCGCCGCCGCGGCCGGCTCGTTGGACCCGGGTCTCCAAATTCATGCTCGCGTCATCAAGTCCGGCCTCGACACCGATGGGTTCGTGGGGAACAGTTTGATCACTCTGTATTTCAAGTCGGGTTCCGACATTGGGGAGACCCGGAGGGTCTTCGACGGCCTGTTCGCGAAGGACGTGATTTCCTGGACGTCGATGATATCGGGGTACGTGAAGGTGGGGCAATGTGAGGACTCGCTGAAGCTGTTCTGGGATATGCTGGGGAGTGGGATTGAGCCCAACTGTTTTACTTTATCGGCGGTGATCAAGGCGTGCTCGGAGCTCGGTAGAGTGAGGTTGGGTTGGTGCTTTCACGGGGTTGTTTTTAGGCATGGGTTCGGCTCGAATCGCGTTATTTCTAGTGCTCTGATCGACATGTATGGAAGGAACTGTTGTTTGAATGAAGCGCGCAGGGTGTTTGATGAGTTGCCTGAACCAGATGCTATTTGTTGGACTTCTGTTATCTCGGCGTATACGAGGAATGATATGTATGAGGAAGCATTGGAGTGCTTCTATTACATGCAAAGGAACTGTTTGATGCCGGACAATTTTACATTTGGAAGTGTACTGACTGCTTGTGGCAATTTAGGGCGGTTGAAGCAGGGCAAACAAGTACACTCCAAAGTCATCACTTTTGGTCTTTGTGGACATGTTGTCGTTGAGAGCAGCATCGTGGACATGTATGGAAAGTGCAGGTCGCTTGATGAAGCTCAGCATGTTTTCGATAGGATGATCAACAAGAATTCGGTTTCTCTGTCTGCATTGCTTGGAGGGTACTGTCAAGGTGGAAAGTTCGAGACAGTAATTCAGCTTTTCCGTGAGATGGGTAATGCTGATCTCTATGATTTTGGGACAGTTATTCGTGCTTGTGCAGGTTTGGCAGCTGTGAGGCCAGGGAAAGAGGTCCACTGTCAGTATGTGAGGAGAGTTGGTTGGAGAGATGTTATCATAGAATCGGCTTTGGTTGATTTATATGCAAAATGTGGTTGTACAGATTTTTCCTATAGAATATTTGTGAGGATGCGTGTCAAAAACCTAATAACATGGAACTCAATGATCTGTGGCTTTGCTCAGAATGGAAGAGATACAGAAGCTCTTGAAATATTTGATGAAATGGCTAAGTCGGGGGTCAGACCTGATTATATTAGCTTTGTTGGGGTTCTCTTTGCCTGTAGTCAAACAGGTTTGGTCGATCAAGGGCGAAAATATTTTACTTCGATGACTGAAGAGTATGGAATCAAAGCAGGAACAGAGCATTACAATTGCATGGTAGATCTTCTTGGCCGTGCAGGTCTCCTGGAGGAGGCTGAAAAATTAGTAGAGAATGCTGAATATAGAGATGATCCATCTCTATGGGAAGTTCTTCTCAGTGCCTGCACCACCAGTTCAAACTCTGCTTCTGCAGAGCGCATCGCAAAGAAAATTTTGGAACTGAAACCCGATCACCATTTGAGTTATGTCGTTCTGGCAAATGTTTACAGATCTGTTGGAAGGTGGAGTGACGCGTTGCAGATTAGAAGCCTAATGGAAGATAAGAAGATCAAGAAGATGCCAGCTATGAGCTGGACGTAGAATTTAAACCTGCGGTCTTTTGGATGAATTGTTTACACATTCATTTAAAGGTGGTAGCAAATCGTCGAATCCATTTGACAGCAGAATGGGACACCATAAGGTAAGTTTCTTTCATAGCGGACTTTGTTCTTTTGAATAGGGTGAACTATTGTTCGAAAGCATCATTCCGTCTAATGTTGAGGAACTCACGAACTGGATTACCAGTGTATTGCCTTAAGGCCAATCAACAGTTGATGACACCATCATTTATCTGTTGGCACCATCTGCACTGGGAGCCCAGCACAACCATCACCACAACTGTTGCCACCGTCATCAATCTGCCAGCACCATCCTCGCCAGCAGCCTGCAACTGTCATCATCACAGACTACTGGATTTCCCTGCTTCCAGAATCAGATTGATTGCCAACTAGGCTTTTTGATTAGTATGCCAGGAAAAATCCCCATGGCCTTTTGAGAATGACAAAACAATTTAAGGCTGCGTTTGGAAAGCATTTTGGGAAAAGTCCTTAGGAAAATGCAAAGACCTTTGAGTGAAAAGTGTTTTTCAAAATGCAAAGTGCGTTTGGTAAATTATAGTTTGAAAGCCCTTTGCGAAGTACCCTTGAGTAAAATAGTGTTTGGGAGACAAAAGGGCTTTTGTGAAAATAAAAAATAAAATGAAAATAAAAAAATGAAAACCTAAGAAGGGCAAGGGTGGGTGGCGGCGGCGGCGGCGGCGACCTCCGGCGACCTCCGGCGACCCGGATTTGGGCCGGCGAGGTCGCGCGATGCCGTCACGACCTCCGGCGACCCGGATCCGGGTCGCCGGAGGCGGTGTCCGGTCGCGCGACCTCGGCGACCAGATCGGTCGCGCAGAGGTCGCGCGACCTCCGGCGACCAGATCTGGTCGCGCAGAGGTCACGCGACCGCCGGCGACCAGATCTGGTCGCGCGACCTCCGGCGACCCAGATTTGGGTCGCCGCGAGGACTGCGACCTCCGGCGGCCGCCGGAGTCGCCCGACCTCCCGAGGCGCGTGGCGTGGGGAAGAAGAGGCGCGCGGCGTGGGGAAGAAGATGAACAGTAACCCTACAAGGGCACGCACCGGAAAAACAAAAGATTCGTGAGGACAATTTTGGAAAAAAAAAATATAAACAGTAACCCCGGGCATTCCGAAAATGCCGAGAAGCCCAAGGCAGCGGCTGCCTTGGGCTTTCAGCATTTGGGAGGCCATACATTTGCACAAAGGCCTTTAGCATTTGTTTGCCAAACACCTCAAATTTCTCTCAAAGGCCTTTGAGGGCCTAAAGGACCTTGGAAATGCTCCTTCCAAACGGAGCCTAAGTACACTACCATGTGTGACTGATTGTGCAGAAGATGCTGCCTTTACATACACAGATTTATATGCAAATGATGTTAGTGATGGGACATCCAAGAGTGCAGAAGGACGTGCTCTACGGAAGGTGAACAATGTATGTATTGGATGGGAGATATGTTAATGACTGGACCGACTTTTGAAACAATGACAAAGTTATTGGACGTGAGATCTGTCAATGTCTTGGAAGGACTCTGCAATGTGAACAAATTAGAGGACGTGTGATCATCAAAAAGTTTGGATGGATCAATAGAAGGTGAACCAACTAGAAGACATGGGGACGTTAGTGGGCTTGGATGGACCTTGCCAAAGGTGAACAAGCTAGAGGACATGTAAATGTCGAAAAGTTTGGATCACCAAGTAGAAGGTGAACGGTCTAGAGAACATAAGTAAATATGCTCGGAGGCACCTGAATGTAGGAGGAGAACAAGATTGGCAATGCAGAATCTTGGATAGACCTGACTGCAGAAGATGTTCTAGCTACAGACTGTTGTAGAAGCAATACCACCCATTTTGGGAAACTGTTTCTATGGAGCGGCGAGTGAAGTTATACCATTGCAAAAGACAGCCAATGCTACTCGTGGGATTTGAATTTCGAACATCACTCAATGTTTAATGGCTACAAAATTCGACCCAAAGGCAGTAGAGTAGTTGGGAAAAAATGAACATCAAACTAGTCTATGCTCTGGGTGTTCATCTCCTCGCTGTTCTTGTGTGCAAGAAGCTACGTATATCTGGACGTATTTCTACGTAGAGGTCTGTGCATCTACAACTTATGTATACAGCATATACGTCTCGAGACTTTCAATGGATGATTCCAGCCTTGATTTGGGCTGTTAGAAGTCGGAGGAGTAGGTCAGGTGGATAGGCTAAATTGCTATGAATATGCTCTGCATTTGTTCCATTCTTTAGTCCCCTCCGTATTCAATTGATAGACAATAGATGTTTCTGCGAACGGTCGTTCGCTGCACATTTTACGTACTGTCTAACACCTCACAGCGAAGGTTGGAATTTCCTCATCCCCTTGGTCGTTTGTGCCCACATCCTTGACCGTGACTCTGATTAGACAAGATCAAGCAAGACATGATCCAGGTAAATTTTGCAAAGTCCTTTTGATCGGTAAATATAGGTAACAGATATTTTCCAAGTACAAGGCTCACTTGAACCTCACCATAAGCGAGGGTCTCATCTAAACACCAACTATTCCATAAAGATTTTTCACATGTACACTCGCAATATTTAGTCCTATAATTTCTCACTAAATAATCTCTCAATTTCACAAAAGAATTATACACAATTTTTCTTCTTCGGTTAAAGACACGTGGGAGGTAAAGAATATATATATATATATATATATATATATATATATATATATATATTTTGATGACCGGGAACCCCGCACGGCGGCGGTGGGAGATAAACCACCAGGGCGACACGTCTTAGCCACCACACACATGCCACCGAGTAAGTCACCAATGTCTCACGCCGCCCCTCCCCCGCAACTTGCGTCGCAGGGGTTTCGAACTCCAGACCTCTTAGCGAAAGAAAGCCTGAAGCCTATCCAGCGGAGCCACCACGGCGGGTGGTACCATATACCATATATTAGACTCTAATATGATAAACAAAATTGCAATCAATCTACAGTAATCTTAGAAAAAGGCCAGTTCGAAGTGAATAATGTGAAGAGGCAAAGAACGATTGCTCTTGTTTCTTTTTCTTTTCTTTTCTTTTTTAAATTGTGATGATGATTCGAATTTCAAACTAGTCCCATTAAGCTTCCCGTACTTAGTTTAACATTTTTCAGCAAGTCAAAGTAAAGCAAAAAATAAAGAACTTACATATTCTTAGTTGCAATATCAATAAAAAAATGTTGAACTCGTATTAAAAGTTGAAAGTTAAGGCCGTAAGTCGATGTATGTTGAGCATAAGGGTGAAAACCGTGAGCGAAATATAGAGAGACGACTCAGATGAGGTGAAAATGAGACGAGACAAGCACTTGATTAATGAATAGTGAGTTTTAAATTAGGGATTTTAGGGTTTTCATTTTTCTTAAATTATCTTTTGGTCAAAAAATTTTCTTAAAAATTAAATATATATTTTTATATTATCGATCTAGTCCGAATGGCAAGTGAGCAGTTTCACACCTAAAATCGAAAATTGAATGGCTACCAACCAATTGGAACCGAGAACTAAACCAACTCTCTTGGGAACTAGTGGTTCCAATTCTAGTTCCAATTCTAATCTAATTCGATTTTGAGTGGTTATCAAGTCTTTTGCACTTTCCTAATTTATGATTTTTCGTGGTATTAATTCAATTTAATCAAAATTAACGGAGGAAAAATTTATCACAAATATTCTCGTTTAAAATTTTAAGTTGTTAAAAGATTAGTTTAAGTAAATATATCATAAGCGTATCGATTTAGATTTCTCATGATATTAACCTATTTAATTTCTGATGCTGTGCATTTAAACGGTGTATATAAAGATATGGTGCATTTAAAGCATGTTTTGTTTTCGAAGTGAAACAGGCAGGCGAGCGGCAGGGACAAAAGCCGAAGCCCGAGCACACGCCCTCCTTCTCTCTTTCCTTCTTCGCGAGTCCGAAAGAGGGAGGGAGAATCCATGGAAGGACTGAGCGAAGAAGACAAGCGAGCTCTCCGGGGCAGCAAGTTCGCGCCGCTCCCTTCCTTGCCACCTCCTTCTCGGCCCAGGTATAACTCTCCCCATCACGCAGTTCCATTCGAAACGAGGGGAGAGGGAGAAATTGGATTTGTTTTGGGTTGTATCGATTCGAATTTCCGAGAGAGCAAATCCCTTTGCGGTTCGCGCAGGTTGGCGCATCCCGGCGGGGCCATCACGACGAACAAGGCGGCGGCGCTGGCCAAGTTCCTGGAGCGCAAGCTGCAGGAGCCGCGGGGGTTGGCCTCCATCGACCCCGATCTCGTCGAGCTCGCCGTCAAGAATGCCAAAGGCTGCGTCACTTCGAGTAATTGTTTGGTGCAAAATTTCGCTTGCCCGTGCTGTTAATTGATTTGGGTTTTCTTCTGATTGTGGTTATATTGATCGGGCAGGTTGAGTTTCCGTGCGTGTTGTGTGATGTGAGAATTCGGGACTGATAGTGTTTATATAGATAGTTGTGGCTCGGTGTGATTGAAAAGGCGATGGTATGTTGTTGTCGGTTGATGATGAGAAATTCGATCTTGCCCAATTGTTAATGTGTGAGGTTTGACTTCCTTTGTTGGTTATCGATAAAACTCTGTAGGTTTCACTTAGCTCGGTGGGGGGTTTTATGGCTTACTGTCAAGTGTGATTCGTTCCATTCGAATTGCTTTCCGTGACAATGTGTTGTAATCATTCTTTATTCAGACTCGGACCAGGTTGTGAGGCATTGCTTTCTGTGTGCTGATGAATGCTAATGTTTCCCATGTTCTCTTTCTTGAGTCTTGTCTACATGACATGCTCGTGAGTTTGTTATCATCAAAAGAAGAGAGGGTCAATTTGGAATTAGTATTGCCCTGTGCCTGGTTTTTGTTCTTGGTTGATGCATGTTGGTAAAATTGAATATCAGCTCTGGGTTGAGCGTAAGGTTGCTCAATCAGGGGGTGGAGTTTCTACCGTTTTTGTTTTTGCTTGTGTGTTATGACAATGTGACCTTTCAGTGCATGCTGAAGTCAAGGAGATTAGAAACTACTTCAGACTGATGGCTAATCTTTTAATCTCCCTTTTTCTCAGGCAGTACCTCAACTTCAGGAAGAATGATCACACATGTTGATTCCTTCAATGATCCTCAGGTAGGAATTGCTCATGCTTATTTATATGTCTCAGTTCTTGGATCTTACACATTTGTGCAGTATCGATTTGATCCAGGAGAAACTGAAACTATTACGGAGACGAACAGCAATAGGAAGAACAAGAAAATGATGAAGAAGGATAAGAAAAACAAGAAGAACAAGAAGGACGATAAGAAGAACAAGAAAAGAAAGGTACTTCATCAATTCTGCTTCAGTTTTGTTTGTTAGTCACTACCTGATTTGCCACCCTCCTGCCACTGCTTGTTTTGCCAATTTAGAAGTTTATTTCATTGTAGGTACCAGAAGATGTTGTATGTAAGAAGTCCAAGAAGAAGAAGAAGTTGAAATTGTGATGGGGAATGATTTTCACGGTTGAGTAGAAGCGAAGTGGAATACAATCCAGTTACGCCAAATTGCAATCTCCTGGAGAAAGCACAAATGTTGTTTCCTTAGGTAATTCGAGGATCTAGTGGCAAAGACTAGGACAAGTCAAAGGCAAAGGCCTTTTCCCCCATATCTGCTGTTTCATTAAATTCTTTTGTGACGGTAAAACAGTAGTTTGCCTGCACATTTCAGTAGTTTCTCGGGTAACAACTAGATTTTCAGTTCATTCTTTTGGAAGGGATGGTAGTCACATCTTTGGAAAGTACTCAGGTTTTTGTTTTTGGCTTATGAAGAGCAGTTTAGACAGCTTCATTTAACCAGTTTCTAGTTTCTGTGATGGGGTTTTATAGGAGAAGAAATGCGACTCAATTCATAGTGCGGGATATATCTAATTTGTATGTCCTCGTGCAGGATATTAGTTTTGCAACTTACATAAACTGTCATTCAACACTACCTTCAGTCCTCTCATTTGAGGAAACTTATCTGATGTTGGGAATTATAATCAAGAGAACTCTCCTTGACCAGAAAAAAAAAAAAAAAAAAAATTATTTTAGGTGCACAATCGTGTTGCAGATTCTGAATATTATGAGATACTACTTTACCACCTTATTAGCAAAAGAAAGAAAGGAAGAAAAATTGTACAGTAACAAAATCCACTCATCGTTACTGGACAGTTTCTTGTCCACAGCACAGCTTCCCTTTAGATTAAGTCTTGTTCTTTTGGGCCAAACTTCAGATTTAAGTTCTAAGCACGTTTTAGCTTGAAGCAAGAAGCAGAGAGTCTTCTCTTGTGGACTTTCTTCAATTATAGCTGCCTTCTGCGTTTGCTGTTGCTGAAGAACTTGATGGTTGAATTTGTATTATTTGCTGTTTCAACTTGGAACTTTTGGTGGCCACATGGCCTGAAAATCGTACTCTGGTGGAAGCCCACAGGACTCCATGAGAGGAGTGTATAAAAGGATTGTTTGAGGTGCTTAACATGTTTTGAGGCCAAGGTACTCCTGGTACACTGCTCTTCTCAAATCGTCGACTGGACAATGGCAATTATCGCATTTTGACTGATCGAATTCTTACGGAAGGCTATAGTTCTTGTACTCGAATTGGCAGATGATGGTGCATCAAGAAATGAATTAGAACTTGATGATTGGGTTCTCAAAACTCATGCGGTGAATCCACTAATGCAAACACAAATTCTTTTAGAAAGAATAAAGAGCAAGAGTTTGATTGACAAAAGGAAATGAATTGCTGGGAAATGACTAGAAATGAATTGCAAGGAAATAAAGTGCAATAACCGATTGACTCGGCTGTATTAACATGCTTGACTGCAACCATTAGTCAACACCTTCGATGAATGCTCTCCGTGTTTGACTGTAATAAGGTTCCTATCTATCCTTGCCATTGATGTTAATGCTTCTCGACTCTACGAACATTGACTTGACCAAGATCGACTCGACTATCAGTCGATGGAGCGAAACTGTTATCGGCTTTTCGACTTAATTCTATTGGCTTCTCACAATCAATCAACATATTATGCACTTGTATTTGGTGCGAATAATAATCATTCTATTCCTTTGAATAATTTCTAGAATAATTTCTAGCCAAAACTAGATTTTTTCTATCTCTAATCCCTGAATGAATTTCTGAGCAAAGATATGCGTTTGATAACGACACTAAATTTATATTCCCAAAATAAAAATCCATTTGATAGGCCTTCTTAAATATCTCTCTATTATGCTACTTTACATTTGTTGTGTTCCACTCTTTCGTGAGATAAAACATCCTTAATGAATTGAATTAAAAGCATCGACGTAGAAATCGAACATCAATGGGCGACCAGCGACCGGTAGCAAGTGGCAACCACAGGCGCACAATGAAAGAAGTTTTTATTTCTATTTCTATTCCAAAAATTGAAAACAAGAATTTCTACTTCTCATTTATGTTTCACACCTATTTCTATGCTAAAAATTTATTCAAGAAATAGAAAAATGAACTTGATTTATTAAATGGATTTATGTTCCAAACTTATTTCTAGAAACAGAAAAAAAAACAAAAAAATTAAAACGAAAAAAAAAACAGATAAATAAAATAATTATCACGCGCGATCTTAATAACTCTACTTTATTGCTAGAGCCCATCTTAAGATATTCCTCTTCGCCTTAATGGACTTTCTCTCGATGCAAGATAACATCATATTCAAGGCCATGATCGATATATGCAAACAGATTCAGTTTAGAAAATTATGAGCAATCAAATTAAATGCCCACTCAACAGGTAGCCATTTCACAAAGGCTGACATGTTTCATCACAGAGTAGATCCACCATTGTAAATATTTTGATTGTGATTATAATGTTCTATTGTCGTAATTTAGTGCAAAACGTTGTAATAATCTAAATAATTCTATTTTTGTTAACAGACTTTACGTGCAAAAGGTCGCAAATATTTAAGTATTCTTATATCTATTTTAGTTAACAATGTTTTTGAAGGACGTGGAAAGTATTTGAACTGTTAGCTCTCTTACGAAGTTTTACAAAGAATGTCATGAGTATTTAAATAATCTAATTTTGTGTGCTATATGACGCTTTACATAACAGCGCCAAATTTTTCTGTGACCGAACGCAAAAAGTTATAAAAATTATGTATAAAAAAATCCCTAAATTTTCTCAATTTATAATGCTTTCCTGTGATTTACAACATCATGTCATCACGTAATTCAGAACAACGTAAATATTCTGATACTTTAATGATTAATCTTCAAAGTTTCATTTAGGTATACTACATTTTTTGAGGCAGTATGTCGTTTTATTGTAATTTTGTGCAAAACGTCCGAAGTATCTAAATTTTTCCACTATTTATTGATTTACGAAGTTTTCTAAGGGCTTATGACGTTTTGTCATAAGGCAATTCCAATCCGCCTAAACTTTTTAATAATTTAATGATTAATATTTCACGATGTTTTACGACGTTTTGTCACCCGATGCATGATGTTGCAAATATTTGTTTTAAATATTTTACGATGTTTGAGAAAGCATTAGGACGCTTTTTCAGAATCCAATGCAAAAAGTTAGAAATATCTAATTGTCCTAATTTCCAGTAATTTTCTGCATTCTTAGAGTGTTTCGTTGTGCCACAGTACAAAACATCGCGTATATATTGGTATTTGTTAACATTATATTGGTATAACATTTTACAGAAACTTACTATATTATGTTCTAACCGCAAAACATCGCAAATACTTAAATAATCTAAAAATGTTTAACAATGTTTTACAAGGGCTCACGGCGTTATGCTGTAACCCAGTTTAAATTGTCACCAATATTTCAATGTTTAGATGTGTTGATTTTTAATAATTTACAATGAAACTCGTGTCTTCTCAGCATAATGTCGTTCAAAGCATTGGAAATTAATGAACAATATCATTTTTTTTTTTTGACAATTGAGAATGGATTACAACATTTCACTGGCCAATCGTTTGAGATCGAGACCGTGTTGCAATGGAACGCCTAAATCCTTGGTTCACCTAGATAAGTTGGCTACTTCTAGGCTGCCGGCATTAGTTGTTACGATAAGGTCTTTTAGTGTAAAAAGTCCTATTTATTTAGCATTCTACTAGAATGTTGGCGTCACGAAAGTTTTACTACAATAGCCACTTGTTTATGTAGCTATTTAAGGCCTCAAAGCCTTGGGGATCAATCACTCGCTCACCCGGATTATAAAGAGAGTTTTAGAAAGAGAAGTTCCACAAATAAGAGGAGAGCTCCCCTATTTATACAATAGATTTTCGTATTATATCTGTTGATCAATTTTAGATTTAATGAATCAAATTGTATCTTCACATCTAGCAATTGGCATTTAAGCCGGAAATCCTCTAGAACTCGGCATAGTTACTGTCTCGCTTGTATCTCAGAATGTTCCAAAAACCCTAAGCGACTTTGGATGGTCTTCTTTGATCAAGCATAGTTCTTTGGTCACAAAAAACCTCGAGACTATGACCATATGCAAAATAAACCCTTATTTAAATTTTAGGATGTCTTGCCAAGGCTTATGACTTCTTGTCATTACCTTAGTTTAAAAACGTTGTAAACATTTGTCTGTTCTAGATTCCAATAATTTATGAAGTTTAATTGATCGACCAATTGTTTTCCATACCCAAGAAAAATATATTCAATAATTATCGAGGCTTTTCTTCTTTTTATGATGGAGGGACCGCCGAAGATCACCCTTCAAGAATCACACGACCCTACGGTACTAGAGCCGGTGGAGTCTCGTCGTAAGTCGCTATTTAGATGTAAACTCTCGGGGGCTGGTCCAATAAATGACCCCTAAGACCCCACTTAAGTGGCAAGCATCTGGAAATTTGAACTTATTCTCTAGATAATGAGGTAGTGAAGCTCAACCATCACAACTACGTACAAGTGGGTATTGAGGCTTTATTTGTTTTACGAAAAATGAATAAATTGGAAATCATTTTCCTAAAAATGATCGCTTATATCACTCAAAATAATTAGTTAATAAAAATTATTTTTATTATCGATAACAATTTATGTTCAAATATTTTCATTTAATTAATAGGCTATATATGACTTCCATTTCGATCTTCCACCTTAACCCTAGTACACGGAACACCAAACGGAGACCTGCTTTTGAAAGCACTGTGGGCGAAGGGTTCTCAACCAATCTCGCACTTGACACGCAAAGCAAGAAAGAGCAGTCTATCTTCACAGAGAAAGAGAAGGATCTTCGGCAAGGGGTTCCCGCCTTCGCGAGACCTTTTCGATCTGCTCTAGGCTAAGCTCAATGGGGCCTTGCTTTGTTGATGCCAATCTCTTAGTCTGATTCAGATAAACTGTGAACCAAGACATGATGAAAAAGAACGAACTCAAAGCGAATTCTTTAATATGAGATCTTCTACCCGCTTGCTTCGCATAGGCTCCACAAGCTTCGGTGCGGTACACGGAACACAAAGAAAATCTTGACGAATAAGCAAGGAAAAGAAAAGATTCGACTTCGGATTCTGAAAAGAATGACTAGCGGCCCTTCTTCCTAATTCTATTCAATAGGAGCGGAGTCATGAACAAAAAGAGCCACTTCCTTATTTACGCTATTTATTGACGACTTTCTTCTCCTCGTTGGAAGTAGGAACGGCCTTTATCTAATCGACTATTGAACCATCTCGCCTGAAAGTCACTCGCTCTCCTCTTAAGTCATGCCTTTCCTCCAACGGCTAACTCGACGGGACTTGCTTTCCTAAATAAATTTATTTTTATATAAATTCCGTGGAAGCTCTACTACTGTATCGATCGGTCATTCGTGAACTCTCGCATCGCATCTTTCTCTTTTGGTTTTTGAGCTTAGCTCATCCCGATTTCGTTTTTTTTAAATCGCGAGTTTATGGGGTCTTCCGTTTTAGGGTCACGATAGGTCCCTTCCAGTGCAAAAGAGAGGCCAGGTGTAAAAGCACTTTGTGGAGTTGAGTTGGTACCTGAGAACTCCGCCGACACCGTCATCGATGCCGCCAGCAAGCTTCATGCTAAATGAGGAGCGGGTTCAGGTTCAGGTCCTCGAAAGAGAGCACGTAGGGGGGCGAATGAGGATTGGGGAACTGTTCGTGTAAAGCAACGAGCAGTCAGTGTTGAGCAAAGAACCGTCCGGGTTAAGTAAATAGTTCGTTCTCGAAGTAAGGCGACTAGCTCGTTTTCGAACTGGCTGTGTTAAGCATATGATTAAAGCCGTTCCAGTCCTCCATTCGTTGGGTGCTTCGTGGCCCTATCAGCTGGCTTGCCACTCAACTGATCCGCTTTCCGTTGTTAACAGGAAACGACTCCTATTCTCGAACGAACGACCTCCTTTCCTTCTGCCTAGGTCTGCTTCAACGAGCCTCGCTACTTCAAGGAATGGAAAGAGCCTTCCTGTCAAAGGCGGCCGGCCGAAGGAACCGCCTCGAAGAAGTTCTATACACTTGCTTCTCTTTTTATATGAAATGCATTTTTTATAATAAAAGAACATGTAATTTGATAACTTCAATTGTTGCTTTTTTAGCATAGCAGCAAGGTTTCTTATATAAAGATATAACCTAAATGCAGCCGTTATCTTTTATACGCGAGACCAACAAATTTTCCCTCGTAAGGCCGACAACAAAGCATCGGAACAAGAGCTTCCGGGCACACACCTGGAACAGGCCTAGGAAAGAGATTGATGAGCTGAGAGGGATAAACCAAGATCCCTTCTCTGATTCTCGTAGGGGCAGGGGTAGATCAGGTGGTCGATTGTCGAGAGGAGGTAGAGGCCTTCGTCCTTCCTATCTGTTGTCTGCTCGGGAAGTAACTGAGGATGAAGGATCTCGCCCCCCTGCTTCATCAAGGAAGGCTTCCATGGTTGCTGCTCCATCTGCTGTAAAATGGGCGCGTGTTCAACACTTCCTTGGGTAAGTAAACCCAACCCTGCTAATGTGCTGGTTAACTCTGGTCCATCAGATCCTAAATCTACGCCTGCGATTAATGTAGAGCAGCCCACTAAACCACAATCTAATACGGGTAATTTTATTGGGCTAACCTCTTGAAAGATGGCGCTAAGGCAACAAAATTGTAACTGCAGTATTTGGAACCAGAAATTCTAGATGGGAAAACTATTGTGCGAATGCCATCAGAGGTTATTGAACAAGCGGACCCTAGATGGGAGGAATGCCGAGTTGGCAACCTTGATTTTGCCTAATATAAGTTTCACACAAGGAACCTCGCCTTCGATTCATTTTTTACCTAAGTCTCATGACTTCAATTCAAGGTAAATTTGGATATAATAGGTTATCCTAAGCATGGGCAATTAGTGGAATAGATTTATCACAATATAAATTGAATTCTTTTTTTTTTTTTTTTTGGAAAGCGACAATATATTAAGAAAATAAGTTAATGCATCCCGCGGTTATAGCTTCCGCGCAAACCAGGTCGAAGAGCTGAGGAGGGGGAGAAACGGCCCAGTTACAGCTAAGGGAAGAGCGACGATCGGCCTTACAGGCCCAGTCGGCTACAACATTGGCTTCCCTTGGACAGAACCCTAGAGAGAGCTAGGAGAACAGAGAGAGCAGAAACGCCGCTTCGCAGAAGAGAGGGCGATCCGTCCATGGCGGCTGCTTACGACGATTTAGTGTTTCAACGATGGAGAGGTTGTCAGATTCAACCACGATCCCTACGTGCTGGAGGCCCTGCTCGAGAAGATGCCGCAGCGCGAAGGAGAGAAATTGCAAACAAGAAATTGCAAAATTGCCATTTTAGCCTATAACGAGCAATTATGTGTTCCCATGGTTAAGGTCCACTATTTTTCACAATAGTCATTCAATTAGGTCAATAAATTGCATTCGAGTGGTTTGATTGGCTTAATATGTTTAGAATCGGATCATTTCTCCTCAAATTGCATAAGATTTCTTTTCAATTTGGTCCGCAAGGACCAAATTGCATAAATTTCTCTTCCCCAACAACCGACCAGCCTGAACCAATTAAGAACTGATCAAATCAATGTGAACTGGCCTAATCGATTCGACTAGTCGTTGGTAAGGCAAGCCGATTTGGCTCCTTGCCGGTCAGTTCTAGAACACCCATGACTAGTTCCTAAATCCTCATCATGCGTATTTTACTCCTATACCCTTACATTTTCTATATTTTGCAAAATGACCCCTAAATTTTGTGAATTTACGATTTTGCCCCTAATTAAGAAAGGTAAACAAACCAAGAATTGTGAAAGTTCAAATGATACTCAAAAGTCATTTGAAGAGTTTGAGTATCATTTGAAGAGCAATTGATAGTGAATTGTGAGAAAATATGCCAATGGTATAACAAAGATGCGTCACAGCTATAGAAAGCATTTAGCCACCATTTAGCCATCAGCCTAACTCGGTTCTAATGATGGACACTCTAATCAAGCTTTACAGATGCCCTAAAATATAACCGAAACTTTAGACAACACCAATACTAAACTAAGAGCATAGTTTGAAAGTTTGGAACTCAAAAGACAACATGAAAAATGTGTGCATGGGCATCACTTAACCAAAATCAGGTTCAAAACAATAAGAATAAGAAAATTCAGACAAGTTCATGACGTTCGAGAGGTCTGAAAAACATATTAAAGTGCTTTTTATTTTTCGAGAATTTTTGTGTGTAAAGTTCAAAAAGTGAGGATCAAAGTCTGAAGACATGTGAAGCAAATTCAACATGCAAGTAAACCTAAAAAATTCAAGAAGAAAATCACAGCAAAGAATTATAACAGAACATCACAAAATAGGGCAAAAGAAAATCAATGCAATTGAAAATGAATCCATTGATAATCTGTTCCAAGAAAATTACACAATATCCAAGACATTGTGAAAAACAAACTTCATGAAGAAAGTTTTCTAAAATGAACTACGTATGAATTTATAAAAACTCAATAACGTGGAACATCGCATAAAAAATTCAGCAAAACAGCACGGTATCATGAAATATCAACAGAGATTCAACCTAGTAAACAAAGTCTAAAAATTGTGAAATTTTACCATAACATAGGCAAAAGAGTGACGAACAAAGTTCGTTGAGGGTCTGACCTAAGAATATTTAAAAAGAAAATCAAATAAAAATAACAAAAATTCAGACTTAACAGGGACAAAACAGGGGTTCCGAATTTTGCCTTTATCAGATTTCTAACCTAACTTGACAAATATGGAAAACAGTTCAAACGATATGCGAATCATGCAAAATCAGCATCATTGGAAAGATTAAGGCGAATCCTAAGACTTCCTAAGAGGGGTCAAGTCTAATTGAGGTCAACTTGATAGTCGAAAAATGATAATCATTGTAACATGCAAATCAGCCACAAACAAATCAGAACATGATGCACGTTTAGGCCCTGTTTGGTAAATAGAGCATGTTTGTTTGGCTTTTGTTTTTGTTTCCCGGAACACAATTTTTGTTCTTTTGTTCCGGGGAACAAAAAAAAAAAAAACACGTTTATTTACACTTTTTTTCTCATGAACAAATTAGGAACAGAAACAAGAAACAAAACTTGTTTTTGTTCCCAGGAACACTTCGAAAAATAGTTTTTCTCTCTCCTATCTTTTATTTCTCTTTCTTTTCTTCTTCTTTTTTCTTTGGCCGATTGCCGGCCTCAGCAATGACTGACGACCGGCCGTCAAGGGCCGACGACCTCGCCGGAGCGTCGCTAACCCCCAGCGAGGTTCGGCCTCACCTTGGCTGGGTGAGCTCGAGCTTGCCCAAATCCGACGAGGCCAAGCTCGCCTAGCCAAGGCAAGGCCGCCGGCCCTCGTCGGCCAGTCATCGGCCATGGTCGAGGCCGGCAACCGGCCAAAAGGAAGAAAAAAAGAATAAAGGAAAAAGGAAAAATTAAATAAAAATATTAAAAAATAAAAGAAACAAAAAAAAATTAGCCAACGTATTTCGATCTTTTTTTATTCTAGGAATAGAAATTTTGTGTAGTTACCAAACGCCTTCTTACGTTCAAAAATTATTCCCGAAAAGAAATAGTTTTTTATGTTTCTATTCCCTAGAATAATTTTTAAATAGAAACGGTACCAAACGCACCATAGCCAGCCAAATAGTAAAAATTTCTATTCTTTTATTCTCAAGAGTAGTTTTGGAACGGAATCATATTTGATAAAATTTTCATTCTCGGGAATAAATTTCTATTTTTTTGTTCCCAGTAGATTTGAAATAGAATAAAAAATAAAAATAAAAATAAAAAATTGATTCTTGTTCACCGGAACAATTCTAGAATCAAGCCCATATTTTCTTTTTTCTTATTCTTCCTCCCTTTTCTTCTTCATCCACTGCCACAATTGCTGTCCACTGCTGTCCGTCGTCCACCGTCCATCGCCACCGGCCGCCGGCAACCAGTCTGGCAAGCTCATCGGAGGCTCACCAAGCTAGGGCGAGGTCCAGCGAGCTTGCCAGAGGCAAGGCTAGCCATCGGCGAGGCCCGCCTAGCCACCAACAAGACTTGCCCAACCCCGCTAAGGCTCGGCCGATAAGGGCCGGCCTCACCGAGGGTTGGCAACGCTTTGGTGAAATTGTCGACCCTCCCGGCCGGTCGCTAGCCATCCCAAGGCCGACGACCAGCGACTTGAAGAAGAAGGGAAAGAAAGGAAAACAAGAAAAGAAAAAAAAAAAAAAAAAAAAAAAAAGTAATAAAATTATTTTAAAATTAAAATAAAATAATTTGGAGTAAAAATTTTGAGCACGGTACCAAACACAATTATATTCTAGAATCAAAAATTTTGTCCAGTTACAAAATGCATTCTTTTGCTTAGAAATTGCTCCTAGGAACATAATAAAAAATAATCATTTCTGATCAGAAATTATTCCCGGGAACAGAATCGTTATCAAACGCGCCTTTAATGGTTTATAAAACCACCTAAACAATGCACAAAAGGTGTGAAACTCGCTCATGACATAAGGTTGGATGCGACAAAGGTGACCTATTGCTAAGAATAACATGCATAGCAAATTTCAATCACAATTAGCTAAATTGATGCATGATTTTCACTTATCAAACGAGATTCAAATATGATGTGTCATACATCGATGTGAAGCTTGTAATACGTGCTTCAAATGCTGAGATTACATCAAGCATGGTTTGACCATTAGGGCCCAAACAAATGGGTTTTGATAGGCTCATGATAAGCCCCTAATTCAACATGACTATCATAGAACATGACTAATTTTTTATGATCTAATGACATGCAAAAATCTTAGAAAAAATCCTATCTGTAGAATGTGACATGAAAAGCATTTTCATGAAGACATCTAGACCTAAATTGGTTCACATGAGACTCAATGACTCATAAAAAGGAGTCATGTGATGAAATGCACAAATTACAGCAGCACCCAAACACCTTTGCACATGCGGTTAACATGGTAAACCATGTTCAGTTCGCACGAGTCATGCCTTGTTAGAACACTCACAATGATATTACAGATCTTATGAACGATGCGAACTCAAATGGACACATTTAAGACCTTAATTCTAAGCAAACATAGATCAAATCTAGTGTAGGGCAGATTGACCTAAGGACATTTTTTTGGTGATTTCACCTAGACGGATCAACTTCAAAAAATCTGAAAAAAAAATTGATGTAATTAAGACAATTTCATGCAAATCTTATGAAGAAAGTATTTCTAAAATCCAAATACAAAAATCAATACAAAAATAGAAAAACAGAAACTCGCAACAGTCAGAACAACAAATCGACATCAAAATCACTACGGAATCGACAAACGACAAATTTTGGAAGCATTTTTCAATGACCAAACGACATCCACTTGGGCGTCAACCTATCAAATTGAAGCTTATCGAGTCTAGTTTACATGTCTAAAAGGGCTCGAGGCTAGAAAAAATCATCTACCACCTCATTTCAGCCAAAATAGAAAGTCACATCACGTGAATATGAATTTACAGATCAAGGCAAATCAAACTCATTCAAGTATATGTTTATCATCAATGATCATCAATTCATTAATAATCATCTCATAACATCCTAAACCTCATATCTAAGCATAACATGTAAACCTAGGGTTGAATCCTAGCCTCAATCGGCTAATCCGATCTCGCTTCATCGGATTCATGACCTTTTTGCCATTTTTGTCAAACTTAAGCATGATTAGACGAAACTCGAACTTTCGGATCTCACCTAGAACTTCAAGGGGCTCCAAACTGACCTCATGAACCGTCTAGAGGACAGATCAAGACCGAACAAGGTCCAATTTGGACCTGAGTAGAAGAGCCGATTTAGTTCGGACCGGCTTTGGTCGCCGGTTAAAGGAGGGGCCGCCGGAGGTTCTCTAGTGGCTGATTGGCCAATCCCAACCACAAAAAGGTCGGGGATTATTTGAGGAACAAAGTTGAGCTGTTGATCAATTACGGCAGGCCGTCGGTCCAAGCTTGGATAGAATCGGCTCAGTTCTAGACTCCGATGGAGGATCGATCGATCGATTCAGAGGTTGATCAATGATTTTCCAATCAATCTTCAGCCAGTTGGACGTCGCCAACACACCAAGCGAGCAGCTAAGTTAGTCGGAGCTTCAAGGTCCACTGTCGAACACCAGATTAGCGATCGGAGCCGCCGCAAAGAAGATAGGCGTACACGCCGGTCCTTAGCCAAGAAGGAGATCGGCCTTAGACAGACTGATCAAGCGAACGCCAAGGAGGATAGCAACCGTGGTAGGGACAGAGAAGCGGTACAGATGCTCAAGGATGAAGGTGCATCACTAGAGGAGATCCGGCAAGCGGCGACAAGGCGCGGTGGTAGGGGGAAATGCCACACGCAAGAGAGGAGAAAGAGAGGGAGATTAGACCCGAAAAATAGAGAGAGAGAGAGAGAGATTTCCGAATTTTTTATCCAAAAAATATCCAAATGAGCCCCCTAATGTTTTTGGAGGGAAAACCTTATATTCCTCGATGAAATGCTAATTCTTGACCATCGGTTTGATCCAAAGGTCGAAATTTAAATTTAATCTAATGCCCAAATTAATCTCATCAAGGGCTAGTCCTACCTCAAATGAGTCTTATGATATGGATGATCTTGATTGGCCAAAAACAAGAATTAAAACAAAAATCGCGATTAAAATCTAATTAGGGGCGAAATCATATATTCACGAAATCCATGGGTAATTTTGTAAAATTTTGAAAATCAAGGGACATGAGGACAACATACACATGACAAGGATTTGATGAGTGGTTGCTGGCGATCTAGAACCAATTAGGAAGAGGCCGAACCGACCTGTCTCGCTGGCAATTGGTCCGATTGGGCCAATTCACACCAGTTCAATTGATTCAGGTCAAGCGGTCCTTAAGGATAAAAAATCTACGCAATTTAGTTTCTCTAAATTGTGTACATTTTTAGAGAAACTAAATTGTGTAGATTTTTTTACACTGGGATTCGCCCTAGTAGTCACCCTTCCAACATGGAAGGGGGAGGTGAGGGGTTCAAACCCCCACCTTCTCAGGGAGGAATGGGGTGGGGATGCGCAAGTTTCAGGAGTGGGTTTCGACTCCCACGCCCTGCAAGAGGCAAGCAAAAGTCTAAGAGTGAGTGTAAAATAGATATAGAGTAGGACTGACCAAAAAAAAAAGTTTCTCGAGGACCAAATTGAAAAAAAAAAAAAATTTACCCAATTTGAGGAGAAACAATCTAATTCTAATTGAATTAGGCCAATTAAACCACGTAAATGCAATTTATTGGCTTTATATTGACTTAATTGATTGATTATCACGAAAAATTGTGGACCTAGACCATGGGTACATATAATTGGACATTACAAGTCAAAATGGATAATTTTGCAATTCCTTGCTCGAAATTGTAAATTAATTGAAATTGAAATACACCTATTCGACTAATTACTTGTACTTCAGATAACCTACTGCATCTAAATTGACTTTGAGTTGGCATCATGACTCTTAGACCAAAAATGAATCGAGGTCTAATATCAAAATTGGAACTTGATTTACGAAATTAGACCCTAGTCTCAAATGGGTCAACTTGAATTTTTTCAATTGAAGTTCATTAACTTAGTTTTTCTTATATTCAAAAGAGTGAAATTCCTCAAATTGTGAGGTTCTCGAGTGAATTTCTCAAAAAAAACCCCAAATGTGGACTTATCTCAAGAAAATAAGTGAAACAAATGCATCCATTTGCGAATCATGAAGGATCAATTCAAACCATTTAATTAGGGCTTAAAATGGTAATTTGCCTTTCGACATGACCATTGTCGAAATTGAGTGAACGAGTTGATGAGAAATAGTAATTAGACAAAATGCTGTAAAAAGAACTAGACCTAATTATAACTAAAACAAAATTAATTTTATGTTTTGTCAATTTTGAACCTAAAGCTACAAAAATTCAAAAAACAAGGTTCCATCGATTTTTTCAAATTTTTCAACACGCAAATCAAATTGACACTAAAATGAGATGTTTTGAGGATTTTTTTATTATTAAATGTTTGACCAAAAGTCAACCATTTAATTGATTTTTCCTTAAAAATTGATTTTCGTGTCAAATCTTTAAATTTTTTTAAAATTAACTTGGCTAAAGTGAAATTAAGATCCTTTGATAGTTTTTTGTAGAGAAGGTCAATTTTTTATGTGAGTTCACTTTTGGTAAGAAGATTGATCAAAAAGCCAACTAAAAAGTTAATTGTTTGATATTTCGGATTTTTATTAAAAACAGTTAGGAAATCAATAAAAAATGACAAAATTAAAGTAAGAAACGAAAAATGACTTCTTCTTTTTTTGTTGAGAAATGAGCTCCGTCACAATCGGAAACCCTAATATTGATTTTTTACATTCTAATAACGCATTAACTAAAAATCATGTATCTATATTAGGGGTGTGCAAAAATACCCGGAATCGCCCGGACTACCCAGAACCGCCCGGACCGCCCAGAACCGGACTGGAACCGCCCGGAACCGGCAGTTCTTGGGGGAACCGGTCCGATTCTCGATTCCAATTTTCGGGAACCGGTGGGAACCGGTCCGGTTCCGGTTCCATGGGCGGATCCACCCGCCCGCCCACCCGAGCCGGACAGTTCCCTTTAATATTTTTAAAAAAAAAAATACTAAAAATATACCTAGTAAAAAACTCTAAACCCTCTCTCGACTCTCTCGACTCTCAACCCTAACCTCCGCGATCTCTATCTCCGCTTCCTCTCTCCCCCGCAGCCGCAGACCTCCGCTCCTCCCTCGTCGTGCCACGACCAACGGAGCCGCCGGCGTGCGGGCGGGCGTTCTCTCTCTTGTGTCTTCTCTCTTCCGACGACGATGACGCTCGACGCTCTCTTTGCACTCTACCCCAACACACTTAATCGCCTCGTCTAGGTTCAGAGAGAGAACGAGATTGAGAGTGAGAGAGCGAGAAGCAAAGAGCGAAGAGTGAGGCCGTGAGTGAAGGGCCTCCTCCGGTAGCCGCCGCGTCTGGACCTCGGCCACCGACCCTCACCGACTCGTTCTTCTCCCCCACGGTAGGCCTTGGTGTGTTTCTCTTTGATTTGTGTGGGGTTGTGTGGGATTGTGTGGATATCCCAAGGATCTCGGCTTGGAGGTGTGCAAGACGATCGGGCGTGGCCAATCTGTCAAGCTTGTCCTCAATTCGCCACCGCCGAGCCGAGTAGGGGGCATTGCGCGACCGCCCTGTTTTTCCCTTTCTTTGCGAATCCTCGGTTTTACCCCATTTTGAGTGACGTTGCGCCGGCGCTCGCGGCTGTTCAGCTCGTGCGAGCTCCGGGCTTCGTTGCCCTTGCATTTTGTTTCCATAGTCCCCATACATCGTGCGTCGAGATCTCCAGCGCGCATTCGAGTCCCAGTTGAGCTGGAAACATAATGATTCGGTAGCACATGTCAACTGTTTGTGAAAATGCCCCAGTTAGTACTACTATAAAATGAGACCAAGACGGTCCTCCAACGGGCTGGTTTATGCCGTCCTTTGTTGATGTTGATTATTCTCCTCTTCTTTTTATGAGCCGCATGCATGCTAGTGGTTAAACAATGGGAGGTGTCCGTGAAGCAAAAGGCCTTGTGACGGTTCCTGAATGAGTGCTCGCCGGTTTGTTTATTGAGTTCCTTTTAATGCCCTGCTTGATCCTGTCACTTGTGACGGTTCCTGAATGAGTGCTCGCCGGTTTGTTCAGGAGGGTTAGCGAGCAATTCACGGCTATGTTCAGGAGGAAGGCTTTCTTGCATTGGTACACTTTGGTGAAGGCATGGACGAGATGGAGTTCACGAAGCCGAGAGCAACATGAACGACCTTGTGTCGAGTATCGCAGTACCGGCCTACCGGGATGCAACAGCCGATGAGGAACTCGAGTACGAGAATGAGGAGGATGCTGAGCAGGAAATCAGCAGCTTGACTTCATCCGGTGAGGGGGTCTGAAAAATGCCCTTTTTTTTCAATTTAATCTCAGTAC